>CM055897.1:5736660-7021660 GCA_029582155.1 Panopea generosa | reverse complement strand
TTTTGTTTTATATACTTGACCTCTGCCTCAATGGAACTGTAGTATTGCAGATTAAAGCGGTAAAATAAATTTGACGTCTGTCCGCACACCTTAATATCAAAATATTGCTTGCAGGACGTCGGAACCGTAAACAATCAAAGTACTAAGAGTTTGCACGATTTAATAAATATCCATACGGACTACTTTTTCGATAACTACTATACTAGCGTTTGATTTCTTTTATTCAACTTTTCTAAACATGACATAGCACACTGTTCACAATATACTCTATTGTTTGATTTGTTGCATGTGTTAAAAAAAACATTACAAAGTAAAATTCGGCGAATAAAAAGTAGTCCCTGTCGCGTATGTATATCTTGGCGGTGATCAAAACTTCAAAGCTTGATCACGCTAATAGGCATAGTGCCACCATTGCAAAAAGGAAGTGCTTCCGTGGGGTAGTCGCATAATGGCGGTTATAAATAATCCTCAATTCTTCTTTAAAAATGCATTTTCCTTATTTTAATGCTCATTTTTTTATTTGAATGGCATTATTGATGTATTTTGAACATTTTGATAGCATTGTCATGTTTGAATTGTGAATTTAGAAAAAAAAATGATGCTTGGAAATTGGGGTATGAATTCATGATTTCGGAAGTCTACTTTCACTTTGTCACCAGTGTACACACTGAGCAGAAAAAAAATCTCTTATATGACACATGACCTCTACTTTTCTCATCATATTTTGATGGTGCAGAGGTTGACAAACAGTAAAATGTAGGACTCTCTATGAATGACAAGCCTTTAAACTTTAATTATTTACTATAGAATAAAGAACAAAAATCAATGGTGGGGTTACACCTTATAGTACTGGCATTTAAACCCGACTATAATGACGTAATAACGCGTTTCCAGTGCTAATCTTAGAATCAATTAGTACTTGCGACTATACACTCATTTTGCATTCAAAGTAAATCAGTTCAGATATTCAATTTTGTCAAATTATATCAGTTTTATGTTGAAATGTTTTATACCATTTTTGGTTCTGTTTATCATGGGTAGAATCAGTCCAGAACTTGCGTCACTGGATCTGTGTTTGGGAAGACCTGATTGACTGCAATATTGTGTATCTCTTACACTTTTATGGCTTTCTTTTATGGCTTTGTAAACTTGACACGATCCCTGAACATAGAAAGAAAATTAATTAAATTTATGTCAAACAATACTTTTGTGATTACCAATAAAGAAACTTACCGAACTGTTCAGTTTATTAAGAAAACTGTTACGTTTAAATCGCAATCACAAGTTTGGACCTCGCACAAATCATGAGTCAAGCTTAAAAATAATGTTGTCCTTAACATGGTAATGAAACGTTTACAGACTTCCATAAACAACCAAGTGAACAAGGTGAACACACGTTCACCAGGTGAATATTTAATATGATTCAATCATGGTTTGTAAATACACGAACTAAACATGCTATACAACTATTATTAACAAGAACAACTTATTGAGAAACTCCTAACTAGCTACTTAACAGTACAAGGAAACATGACAACACGAGAGAATCCCCTTTAAAACAGTATAAATATGTCAATATTATAAAATAAAATAAGGTTAGATATAGTTTGTTATAACGACATGAATATCAATGGTAATAAGTTGTTAAATTTAGTAAGAGAACGGACGTTTGTTTGTACATGTCTGTCCTAAACAAGAAAACGTATCTAACGCAACACAAAGATTTTGGTTAACATGATAAGTGCAACATTATTTTTTGAATGGTGTTTATTGCCAGTTTCAACACATTTCAGGATGTATATGACATATCCAGTTTTATTGGAGGAAGACTTTTGAATGAATCTGAATAGTTCCACCTTCCTTTCGCAAGTGACTGGCAAACTTTCTCACAGTTTTTGGAGCGAATGGGATTCGAATGTACGATCTTAGCATTGAAAGAAAAGTGATCTTCAGACGGTGCCTTCATCCACTCGGCCACAGACAACCCTTCAGTGCAATATAACAAATACAAATACTATATATAATAATAATATCTATTTTATAGCAAGTTCCATCAAACAGAAGAATTGTCACCTGAGGTCGTATTTAAAACTATTCTTAGACTTGAACTCAAGAATGAATTTTGAAAAACACGCTTTGACACCATTATTTTATACAAAGATTTGCAACCGTGTAGCGACACCTAATATAGAGTCGAATAAACTCTCACAATTACTCAATCTGTAATGGTAAACTAGATATCTTATCTAAGGTTGAAATGCGGGGTTTTCAAGCCCAAGACTAAGAATATTCTCAAGAATGGTTGGAGAATACAACTTCTGATATTATAACCGTCTTGGAACGATCAATAGCAAATTCATCATCGGGAAGGTTTGTTGGTGGATCAAACCTCGCTCTTCCGTGACTCTTCGTCACATCATAGAAATAGCAGTAAACTTACCGATCTTATTATATAGATCCATTCTGACTCATTACTACTCTTCACGATGACGGTCCCGCGGCGGTAATAGTGCACGGCCATGGAAAAATGATACGTCTGAAGGAGTTCCAGAGGGAAATCCATCAGCTCCGGTACTGTTCTGAAATAAATATAAACATGTAAGTTATAAAAAATATCCACAAACCGCATGGTCTATAAGAGGATGAAGCTGTAAGTTGTGAGTCAACTTTCCTAATCAAATGTCTGACTATGTACTCTAGTGTAATTCAGGTATATTATATTTTGTAGCATAAAGGCAGTGTACACTTGCATTTATATGTAAATTTGTATTGTTTATGGTTTCGTGGAAGATCGAATTTATGCAAAAGAATTCACTCGTCAGAAGAAAGTTATATTGAAAGTATTATTAGTATTATTATTATAGTTTTACTCTTGGTAAATAAAATTGAGTGGTATTTTCATTTCTGATGGCATCATGTACTTCCAAGGGACAGTAACTGTAACGCTAAACAAATAGTACATGACATTGTGTATTTTATACACAGTTGCAGCACAGCTTAACACTATTAAGTATATTGCACAGGGCTGCATTTGACATAGTTCATTATTTCTCCATGTATTCTTGATCATGAATGGCTTACCATCACTGCGAAATATCACATATTCTTGAAATGTTATTTGACTTTTATACTTTTCAAAGTTACCTATATTAGTGATGTTATCATATTTCAATCAAGTTTATGTAATATATTTATGTTTGAGCTTTGGGCAGAACTCTAAATTTTGCATTACTAATTCAATCCATTTGCGCATGTTAAATGTATGCCGCAATTAACATGTGATGTGCCTTCCCTGTAACATAAGTAATATAACATGTTTATACTGAACTGGAGGGTCCTTCGTGGCTGAGTGGCCCTAGGCACCGTCTCAAGATCGCTTACTTCTCACCGCCAAGGTTGTAGGTTCGAGTTTCGATCGCTCCAGAAACTTTATGTGAGAAAGTTTTCCAGTTACTTGCGGAAGGACGTTGGTACCCAAATCATAACACCCCCGATGCATTACAGAATCTTAAACACTATTAATTGTGGCGCAGGATTCAGTCAAATGCTTTTAATTGTGGGGCAGAAACATACGTTATTTATCGATTGAACAATTTTAGTGGTAAAAAAAACTTTATTTTTCCAAATCTCTTCAATAAATTTCAAAATATCACAAAAAAAAAATTCTTGTAGGCAAATCTCAGTGAAAAGATTGAAGAATGAAAGATCTTGAGGGAAAAATTAGACATTTGTGTTAAAATATGGTTACAATGTTTACGCCTGTCACAAATAATTGCCAAGTATCTAAATGATTTCTGTTTAGGCTCCACTAAATTTGCATTGCGTATTCCCATTTATAGTGATTTTTTATGAAAGATTTGTTTTACTTTTCAAATATAAAACATTATTATTTACCACTTAAAAGATTGGCCTTCAGATGCTCAATTTATATATAAGTCACTAAATCTGCATATATATTATTTATATCTGATAACAGGATCCATTAGGAAGACAATTACAGACTCGGTTTAATTGGAACTTTGGCTTAAACATGACCTCCTCCCATCCCACAAACACTAGACATCAGTAACATATGTATACATGTAATAAGGACATTTGTAACATAATCGGTTAGTTGATGTGTTTGATGTGTTGTGTGCAGTAGTTACTTAAGATACTCTATAGAGCCAGGTCCGCCTGCGGCCTTGAATATATCCAGCAGTGTCTCTCTGTCCACACCGAGCACCTCAACTGGCTCCTTACACACCACAGTCGCCGGCCGCTCTGCGTTCGTCAGAATCTCTTTCTCCTTGTAAATACAAGTAAAATTGTATTGAATTTTATAAGATGCCGTCTAGTTATAATGATGTCCAATTGACGTATTACAGAAAATACACAATATTGAAACTTAACAGAATATGTAACTAAAGTACAGAGCATACTGATTTGTTGTTGTGTATGAGCATTTAGTGTAATTTTTATGCTATCGAGGGCTAACAGACACTCAGTTAACTACTCTTTTCCAGGATCCTCGGAGGTTAACCAGAGTACACCTATCTCCGCATATAATTGACAACTTTCACACTTGAATCAGCGATAACAAACAAATGACAATGAAAAGCAATGTCGTAAATCAAACATCAGCAATAAAATCATTGTTGTTGTAAGACGGGTCCTTAATATTAGGTATGTAGTCATAATCATTTATTTTTGTATAATACATACGATTTGCGTTAAAACATTTGTGGACAAATATTGGATGATTAGGTAGTAATATATGTGATCAACAAAAAAGTTAAAATTAGGACAAATCAGTTATTCAAGACTTACTCCTAACGTATCGCCGGGTTTGAGGAAGGATGCCACGAGACTGTTCCGCGGGTTGTCAAGCTCATCTACCTTGGTGTCTATATCTCTGTAAATAGCTGAAAACATAAAACACTTGCCATAAAAAAACAAACTTAAAACTATCAGATGCTTTATCTATCTATAGTGTAAGAATAAGAACTATTGTTAATTGTTTTTGAATGTAAATACTTTAAGAATCATCGTTTTTGTCACGTCATCCCATCATAAAACGACATCGCTCTTGTCACGTCATCTCATCATAAAACGACATCGCTCTTGCTGGACTCACACTACTAATATCTCGATTACTTCGCACCTACAGATGAAGAAGGTAGAAATAACATTTTTCTACTTTTTTCGTGGCTTTGTATTGCAGTGATTTATTTTTCCTACCATGTGTTAAATTGTCAGCATTTTAGAAATTACCCCTGAAAAGTTGATGCTGATAGGCATCATAAAATCATTGAATTAAAGAAACTGGTCAATGTGTGATGTTTTTCTTTAAAATCAGTTAAGAATTTGAGCCGAGACATATGCTTCAGATTTTTTTCACATAAATGTTACAATGGAGACCTGTGGAAAGTGTAAATAGTGGTGTTAGACGTGCTACGTCATCACATCAAACAATGACCTCGCTCTTGCCATGTCGTCACATCATAACACAACATTGTGTATATAAGCGTGTACAGCAACCATAACTGTATAGAGCCAAACTTACCTAGTCCAGAAAGTATCAGGTAGTAAAACTCCGCCTTATTTCCCTCCTTTACTAGAACCTTGGAACTTTCAAATCTAACAAAAACAGAAATAAATATTACATTTTAGTTGAAGTTCAAGTGAGTGTATTTAACGAGTATGGTCAATGCTGTATATATGTCAATATTACCAAACGTAGTTAAGATTATGATGTGCTCGTATATAATCAACTCTGATAAATTGTCTGCAGACAATATTTTAATTATTGTTATGTACAGGAGATGCATATCGATATAAGTGTTTACATTTTACGTAATCGATATAGTCTTGAGTGTATTTATTTTAGATCGATTATAAAACAAGTTTTTTTATATCTCTGACAAATCACATACGAAGTATTGCTCTACAAATATAACGTTTTGCTCATTTGCTGAAAGAGACCACACTTGGGCATTATCGGGAGATTGAATCCATGAATCTTCAATCATGGTTCCGCTACCTAGCAACACTTGACAACACGTGACAAACATTAATATCAGAAATGAATGATTCGTCCTTACTTACATGGCATACCATCCTTTTCTACAAAGACCAGTCTGTACAGCGTGTGGGTAGCTGGAAAATCTGCTGAAGTTCCTCATCATGTGGACCATCTGAATTATATACACAATAGTAGTTAATTAACGAATCAAAGTACTAAACGGACAGATAGCCGGACTGTAATATATATCCATACGCCGTCCTGATTTGACTGATGTTATTGTAATGTTTGCTTTTATGCAACATCTTTTTTTTAAAAAAAATGACATTCAACAATGTCCACAATATATGTTTATTGTTTGATTTGCTTCTGCTTGCATACATGGGGAAACAAAATTCGAGGAACAAAAAGTAGTCCCTCTCGCGTATGATCATTTTGGCGGTGATCAACACTGCAACGCTTGATAGCGACGAGATAGCCAGGGCTATGCATTTGCCATAAAACCCAGCTTAAGTCAACAAAACCCAATAACTTACTGGATAATATCTAAAATTATACAAAAAAATAACATATGAGGTAGCTCTTTTGTGAAACGGTTGGCCCTTTTTTTCAAATGTAAACCTGATCTTAAATGTTTATCATAATAAAAAGTTTCGGTTCGAAGGTGATATGGTCATGTCATGTAAACTACATGTAAACTACACCAACTGTTTCAATCTTTAATACATGGAGGTAAAATTGTTTTAAATATAATGTGCATTGTAAATTGTGTATTCCTTACATGGTTGACTTGTGCGTCCGTCCGATCTGACGGTGGCACCTGGAGACATGCTTTAACTGAAGCCGTCTTTGTTTTCTGGAAATATAAACCCATATACATGTAGTTGTATGATAAATATCAATAATATTCTATTACTATTAATATTCGTAAAAATGATAAACTCGCAAGAGAATCAGAACGAAATGGATGGCTCGTATAATGCATGCACGCATATCGATTGTTTACAAACATAAACAACTGTTTCCTTCAGCATATTGATTCAAACGTCACTTATCTCAAATATATTTTCAGTAACTTAACTTAAGAATAATATTGTTGTGTATCGATGCATATAAGATATCACAGCTAATTAATGTAAGTTTGTCATATAAGCTCCCCACCCACAGTCATAGTGAAGACAGCACCGTGATATATTGCTATAAACAGTGCAACTTTGTAATATCGTGCACACCCGATAACAGTTAACATAAATTGTGTGCTATCTATATTAAAGGTATAATATAACCACAGGAATTAAGATAAGTCATTTAAATTTTATTTTATTTTATAAACAGAAAAATGGCGAAAATCGTTCGAAAAACACGTATCGCAAGGAGGCGCTTTAACGAGATTCTGCGGGACGTGGACAGTCAAAGCTGAAAATAACGATGATATTTCATAGTATATGTGTACAGATTTTTGATAATTTACACCAGATGTAAAAACATCCAATAAGAATGCAACAAACTACCTTAAATATGAAGCAATAATACAAATTGAATATTGATTCCATTGGTTGTTTTTTTAAAGCATTTATTTCCTTGTATTTGCGTTTTGTTTATGCATTTGAAACATTAAAAGGGTGTCAAATGTTAATGAGTCTAGTATTCTATTGATTTATATTATAAAAGACAAGATCGACTATGCCTCACTTGTCTATTTAAGATCGGGTTTTGTTCTGTTCTGTTCTGTTCTTATGCATATATATATATTTGAAGAAAAAAATATATAATTCCGTACTAAGTAAACCGTCTACGCCACATGTACGATTTTGGAAGTTACTGTTTATTTGGGTGCATGAGACATTTTTGTTTGTTTTGTTCTGATTTATTCTTAACAGCTTTATGAAACACACGGCGAATTTATGTGTTCACCTATACTTACCACCGTTACTGTACTTCTGAACTGTAATGTTAGTTGTTAAACTCTGCGGGAGTTTCAATAAAACACCAGCTTACCGTACACTTCGTGTGTTACAGACGCCAAATGATCGTGTTTATATAAAAAGTAACTTTCAAAAACAGTTATCTTAAATGCGATAAACCCCTTAAGTCGGTATTAGTGTATATTATAAACCTAAAACTGTTTACCAATTAAATCCATAAAACATAAGAGTACAGTTTTGATGCACGTCTGTTAAACAGAGACATTGTTTATTCTGCTATCTCTGAACATAACCATTGTTTACTGTGCACTCGAGTACCTCTAAGTGCACCAGATTACATTTAACTATTTCTACTTGATAACTCGAGTATATTTTTAGTCTTAACACTTTACTATCATAAAACTGTAACTTACAAAATGTATTTGAAGGGTTAAAGTTTAAAATAAGTTTAATTACACGAGATATTATCGATTGTGTACAAATAGATGACTAACATTTAGATGTACCATAATTCCCAGGTGTTGAACGCGTAACCAAATATGTATGTTTGATTAACTACCTGAAAATATTTCACACCAAAAGAAAGATTTTTATTACAAGATAACGTAGATATCCGGGGTGCATTATTCTCCATTGTTCATGATAAATACCATCACTACTATAGAGTGGGTAAGAATCTTCCGTGAGATCTGTCCGAGAGGTGCGTGTGGCTGGTGTGGGTAATTCTGTACACCACGCAGTGCGGACAACCGTACGTACTCGATCGATACCATACTCAAATCTCATTCGGAACTTCTAGGGCAGTTCGCATTTTTTGAGTTTGATTCGGAGAATTGATCGAGGTGTTCAGAATGACTCGAACCTATGCACTTCAACGAGATAGTCCGATGGACAGCATCTATCAATGACAACAATTTCCAGTGTGACCCCTCAGACGAAGTTACTGGCTCAGATTGATATGTGTGCATTTTGCACATCACTAGCCGATTTTGGTTTGCTATTAAAGCGCGGATTGTTAGAAGGCTTGGACTATTTTAATAGAAATATGCTCATAAACTGTCACTTGTTTCACATTTCCTTGAAAAAAATGACATTCGTGTAAATATTCTGAATATATAGATCATGAATTTCAACAAACATATAAAACTTCGCCCTGAACCATTTTCGTACTGGAAACAGTGCTGACTATGTCAGGTTTTATAAAAGAGTATCTCTTGTATTCACTAGAAACACTTAAATATGACCAAGCTGTGTCTAAATGCTGTTTAGGAGGAGAAATACCTCACTGTGTCACTCCTGACTTGTTACGGGTAAAGTTCCATATGAAATAGTTCTATACTAATGAAAATAAATCTCAGAGTCCATGGGTTGGGTAACAGGTCAGAGCGTAAGCGCCACCTAGTTGTAACACAGTGCGCCACCTAGTTGTAACGCAATGACACATGCTTACACAGTGTCATTGAATTTGTATGTAAGTATGAAAAACTTTGCCGAGTATGCACAACTGAAGACATCAAGTGTGCCAAGAATTAATAGATACAAATTCCTTACGATCCCATCAATGTAAAACAAATCAATCTAAAATCCATCTCAGTTTACCCAGCAACTGCGAGTCACCATGTAAAATACTTAAGTCTCATTTTAAACAACCAAAAGAAAGTGTTGTTGATGGAAACAATCACATTGTGGGTAATATTGTATGGAGTGGATTGTTTTCATACACGTTGGATAACAAATGACAACTGCGTAATACGTCCTAAGTTGTTGTTTTTTTTAAATTCAAATACGCATATATAACATCAATGTTGACAGGACGTTTGTTCACGTGTTTCACAGTTTAAAAACACCGTACATGTGCGTGATATAAATCTTCATACTAACATACACACAGGAAGAGATTACGTTATGGAAAATTCTCTGTGTGTCAGATAGATATGGTAGTATTTCACTTACGAAAAGTCCCATGGACGTTTCTATTGTTCCATCTGTCTATGTTTAACCCAGCACCTGGGTCCGAGGCCATAAAATGTCCATGCTCAACTGAAGATTCCATGCTCAACTCAAAACGATTGAACTCATCATAACAAAATAAATGCCAATAACTGTTTGATTTATTCTTCCTCAGATCTGCATCAATTCTTTCAAATTCGAGGTGTAGTTACAATGTCATTGTTTGTGCCTTATAATTTGTGTTTATATATTCTGTTTGAGTAAGAATTTTGAGCTGACATGATAAAATGCGGAGCCAGTAGACTTTTCCATAACGTTCGATTTGGTATGCGGATCTAGAGAGTTTTTGAGTGGTCGTTATTTAGAGAGACGCCAAATGTTTATATACTTTATAACAATTCAATGATTAGCATAGAAGTTTATATATTTTAACTAACTGATGCGTGTTTTATCTTTCTATCACACTACCCAGAGAGAATGTGGGATGTTGAATCCGACCTCGTTGATTATTAAATACATATTAAATCAATCATATATGCTATTTTTATCTGGGAATGCACGTGCATCCGAGGCTTCATTCAAAACCTTATTATCCCAAACCAACACACGTCAGTTTCCCTTACAGTCACCAGACAGACAGTTTTAATCTAAGTTTTGATTGTGTATATAAACAGGGGGTCGTCCGTGGCGGAGTGGTCTAAGGCGCAGTCTCGACATCATTTAACTCTAGCCGCTTACGTCCTATATTCGGGTGCTCACTCAAAAAAAAAAAACTTTATGAGAAAAAAATGGCCGGTTACTTGCAAAAAGACGGTGGTTCTACTCAGATTCATTCCAAGGTCTTCATAGACTAACAAAACTGTATATGCTAAATATAAAAAAAATGAAATGTGTTAAAAATGGCGTTAAACCCCATTCAAAAAATGTATAGAAATTTAAGATTTCAATATTGATTGCATTAATCAAACAATTCGTCCAATAAACAGTTTACGTGCATGTGAATATTATCTTTATTGGAACACACTGAAGAATTTTAACAATAGTTTACATACAAAAGTTGGCTATCTAGCTCCTTAATTGTCGACACATTTGTATTGAACACGTCTCATATCTAACTTTACATAACCAAAGTACCTAGCAGTTCTGTATAGCGACGTGACTTACCTGGCCCAGGGACTTGAATGAATTTAAATCAAACTTGGGTTCGGAATCGGAACCTGTGGTGGTGCTGTTACCCGCCTCTCGGTCCATAAAGAACAGAATACTGTCTCGCCGATTCAGACTCACTGATCGCCGACTGGAAAATAGAACAATAGCTATAATAACTGGTAAACAGATTATATTAAACCTGTTATTTCAAAACTTGGATGAATTGATTGTTTTATTCATCTTATACACCCCATCTTCCCAAACCACGAACGGCGAAATGGCGTGTTCGAGTCCGAGTATTTGTCAGCTTTAACACGTGTTCGGATATAATATTTCGATCTGTATATTTTCTTGACTGATTAACATCCGCTTCCCACCTAGGCCACAGAATAATATTTTGAAATGGTTCATTAATTCTATTGAGTACTGGTGAAATATTATAATATGTTTTAGGTTCTCGTGGACTACTAAATACGCTGAGACAACATTTTTGTATATCTACTATTATTATCATTAATATCTTTAAATGAAGTAATAGAAGTAGTAGTCGTAGTAGTAGTAGTAGTAGTTGTAGTAGTAGCAGTAGTTGTAGTAGTAGTAGTTGTAGTAGTAGTAGTAGTTGTAGTAGTAGTAGTAGTAGTAGTAGAAGTAGTTGTAGTTGTAGTAATAGAAGTAGTTGTAGTAGTAGCAGTAGTTGTAGTAGTAGTAGTTGTAGTAGTAGTAGTAGTTGTAGTAGTAGTAGTAGTAGTAGTAGCAGTAGTTGTAGTAGAAGTCGTCGTCGTCGTCGTCGTCGTCGTCGTCGTCGTCGTCGTCGTCGTCGTAGTAGTAGTAGTAGTAGCAGTAGCAGTAGCAGTAGCAGTAGAAGTAGTAGTAGTAGTAGTAGTAGTAGTAGTAGTAGTAGTAGTAATAGTAGTAGTAATAGTAGTAGTACCAATAGCAGCAGTAGTAGTAGTAGTAATAGTAGTAGTAGTAGTAGTAGTAGAAGTAGTAGTAGTAAGAGTTGTAGAAGTAGTCGTTTATTATTATTATCATAATTATTATTATTATTATTATTATTATTATTATTATTATTATTATTATTATTATTATTATTATTATTATTATCATCATCATCATCATTATTATTATTATCAACATTATCATGAATATAAAACATTAAAAATGTCCCAATATTAGTTTTAAAATATGTAATAATAACAAAATTTGTGATAATTTGATGGTCCCGAAACAAATAAATCATAATTACCATGTAAACACTTGTTGTGCCAAAATGACAAACTCCACGATTCTTCTGAATCTGTCGAGACCCTGAAAAATCATACATATAGTGTATCATATGGGGCAGATTGAAATAAGTTAGATATTAGTTTTTCGTTTTTCAAGATTCAGCAAGAATCTAACTCTAAGAATGTTTGATTCCAGTATTAAAGAGTTACACACTAAAAAATCGAAACAAATACTGAAATGTGTTTTAAAGTTTAACGCCACGTGAAATAAACAACAGTGTATACACGTGTCCACGGTGATCTGACAATGGCATAAACAACGTGTAGTCCAGTGGTAGAGCATCGAACCCGTAAGCAGAGGGTCGTGGGTTCGATCCCCAGCCACGGCTATGTATGGTGTCTTTGAGAAATACGCCTTTTCCGCATATGCTTAATACTGGTTCTGCCAAGGAAGACTTCGAGCATGATGTGTCTAAGCTGTAAGAATTTTTTTCACAGTCGAAGTAAAATAAATAAGTTTAAACCAAATAAAAAACAGTGTATACAAGTGCTCATGTTGATCTAACAATGAAGCAAACAGAAGTGTATACCCGTATTTATTCATGTTGATCTAACAATGGAATAAATAACAGTGTATACAATTGTTTCGTGGTGATCTGATAATGAAATAAACAACAGTGTATACAAGTGTTTCGTGGTGATCTGATAATGAAATAAACAACAGTGTATACAAGTGTTTCGTGGTGATCTGATAATGAAATAAAAAACAATGTATACGCAGGTTTCATGGTGATCTGACAATGACATTAACAACAGTGTATACGCGGGTTTCATGTTGATCTGACAATGTAGTAAACAACAGTGTATTCGCGGGTTTCATGGAGATATAACAATGAAATAAACAACAGTGTTTACACAGGTATCATGGTAACTGACAATGAAATAAACAACAGTGTATACGCTTGTTTCATGTTTATCTGACAATGAAATAAACAACAGTGTATACGCGTGTTTCATGTTGATCTGACAATTAAATAAATAACAGTGTATACGCGGGTTTCATGTTGATCTGACAATGAAATAAACAACAGTGTATACGCTTGTTTCATGGTGATATAAGAATGAAATAAACAACAGTGTTGACACAGGTATCATGGTGAACTGACAATGAAATAAACAACAGTGTATACGCTTGTTTTATGTTTATCTGACAATGAAATAAACAACAGTGTATAGGCGGGTTTCATGTTGATCTGACAATGAAATAAACAACAGTGTATACGCGTGTTTCATGTTGATCTGACAATGAAATAAACAACAGTGTATACGCTTGTTTCATGTTTATCTGACAATGAAATAAACAACAGTGTATACGCGTGTTTCATGTTGATCTGACAATGAAATAAACAACAATGTATACGCGTGTTTCATGTTGATCTGACAATGAAATAAACAACAGTGTATACGCGGGTTTCATGTTGATCTGACAATGAAATAAACAACAGTGTATACGCGTGATTCATGTTGATCTGACAATGAAATAAACAACAGTGTATACGCGGGTTTCATGTTGATCTGACAATGTAGTAAACAACAGTGTATACGCGGGTTTCATGTAGATCTAACAATGCCATAAACAACAGTGTATACATGGGTTTCATGGTTATCTGATAATGAAATAAACAACAGTGTTTACAAGTGTTTTATGATGATCTGAAAATGAAATAAACAACAGTGTATACGCGGGTTTCATGTAGATCTGACAATGAAATAAACAACATTGTATACGTGGGTTTCATGGTGATCTGATAATGACATAAACAACAGTGTAAACGAGTGTTTCATGTTGATCTGACAATGAAATAAACAACAGTGTATACGCGGGTTTCATGTTGATCTGACAATGAAATAAACAACAGTGTATACGCGGGTTTCATGTTGATCTGACAATGAAATAAACAACAGTGTATACGCGGGTTTCATGGAGATATACCATTGACATTAACAACAGTGTTTACGCAGGTTTCATGTTGATCTGACAATGATGATCTGACAATGAACTTAACAACAGTGTTTACGCAGGTTTCATGTTGATCTGACAATGAAATAAAAAACAGTGTATACGCTTGTTTCATGGTGATATCACAATGAAATAAAAAACAGTGTATACGCTTGTTTCATGTTGATCTGACAATGTAGTAAACAACAGTTTATACGCGGGTTTCATGCTGACATGACAATGAAATAAACAACAGTGTATAGGCGGGTTTCATGTTTATCTGACAATGAAATAAACAATAGTGTATACGCTTGTTTCATGTTGAACTGACAATGAAATAAACAACAGTGTATACGCGTGTTTCATGTTGATCTGACAATGAAATAAACAACAGTGTATACGCGTGTTTCATGTTGATCTGACAATGAAATAAACAACAGTGTATACGCATGTTTCATGTTGAACTGACAATGAAATAAACAACAGTGTATACGCGGGTTTCATGGTGATCTGATAATGAAATAAACAACAGTGTATACAAGTGTTTTATGATGATCTGAAAATGAAATAAACAACAGTGTATACGCGGGTTTCATGTTGATCTGACAATGAAATAAACAACAGTGTATACGCAGGTTTCATGGTGATCTGATAATGAAATAAACAACAGTGTATAGGCGGGTTTCATGGTGATCTGACAATGCAATAAAAAACAGTGTATACGCGTGTTTCATGGTGATATCACAATGAAATAAAAAACAGTGTATACGCTTGTTTCATGTTGATCTGACAATGTAGTAAACAACAGTGTATACGCGGGTTTCATGCTGACATGACAATGAAATAAACAACAGTGTATAGGCGGGTTTCATGTTTATCTGACAATGAAATAAACAATAGTGTATACGCTTGTTTCATGTTGAACTGACAATGAAATAAACAACAGTGTATATGCGTGTTTCATGTTGATCTGACAATGAAATAAACAACAGTGTTTACGCGGGTTTCATGTTGATCTGACAATGAAATAAATAACAGTGTATACGCATGTTTCATGTTGATCTGACAATGAAATAAACAACAGTGTATACGTGGGTTTCATGTTGATCTGATAATGACATAAACAACAGTGTATACAAGTGTTTCATGTTGATCTGACAATGAAATAAACAACAGTGTATACGCGGGTTTCATGTTAATCTGACAATGAAATAAACAACAGTGTATACGCCGGTTTCATGTTGAACTGACAATGTAGTAAACAACAGTGTATACGCGGGTTTCTTGGAGATCTAACAATGCCATAAACAACAGTGTATATGTGAGTTTCATGGTGATCTGATAATGAAATAAACAACAGTGTATACAAGTGTTTTATGATGATCTGAAAATGAAATAAACAACAGTGTATACGCGGGTTTCATGTTGATCTGACAATGAAATAAACAACAGTGTATACGCGGGTTTCATGGTGATCTGATAATGAAATAAACAACAGTGTATACGCGGGTTTCATGGTGATCTGACAATGCAATAAACAACAGTGTATACGCTTGTTTTATGGTGATATATCAATGAAATAGACAACAGTGTATATGCAGGTTTCATGGTGATCTGACAATGAAATAAACAACAGTGTATACGCGGGTTTCATGGAGATATAACAATGACATTAACAACAGTGTTTACGCGGGTTTCATGTTGATCTGACAATGATGATCTGACAATGAAATTAACAACAGTGTTTACGCAGGTTTCATGTTGATCTGACAATGAAATAAACAACAGTGTATAGGCGGGTTTCATGGTGATCTGATAATGAAATGAACAACAGTGTATACAAGTGTTTTATGGTGATATGACAATAAAAAAAACAACAGTGTTTATGCGGGTTTCATGTTGATCTGAAATAATGATCTGACAATGAAATAAACAACAGTGTATACGCGGGTTTCATGGTGATCTGACAATGAAATAAACAACAGTGTATACGCGGGTTTCATGGTGATCTGACAATGAAATAAGCAACAGTGTATACGCGGGTTTCATGGTGATCTGACAATGAAATAAGCAACAGTGTATACGCGTGTTTCATGGTGATCTGACAATGAAATAAGCAACAGTGTATACGCGGGTTTCATGGTGATCTGACAATGAAATAAGCAACAGTGTATACGCGTGTTTCATGGTGATCTGACAATGAAATAAGCAACAGTGTATACGCGGGTTTCATGGTGATCTGACAATGAAATAAACAACAGTGTATACGCGGGTTTCATGGTGATCTGATAATGAAATAAACAACAGTGTATAGGCGGGTTTCATGGTGATCTGATAATGAAATGAACAACAGTGTATAGGCGGGTTTCATGGTGATCTGACAATGAAATAAACAACAGTGTATAGGCGGGTTTCATGGTGATCTGACAATGAAATAAACAACAGTGTATAGGCGGGTTTCATGGTGATCTGATAATGAAATGAACAACAGTGTATACAAGTGTTTTATGGTGATATGACAATAAAAAAAACAACAGTGTTTATGCGGGTTTCATGTTGATCTGACATAATGATCTGACAATGAAATAAACAACAGTGTATACGCGGGTTTCATGGTGATCTGACAATGAAATAAACAACAGTGTATACGCGGGTTTCATGGTGATCTGACAATGAAATAAACAACAGTGTATACGCGGGTTTCATGGTGATCTGACAATGAAATAAACAACAGTGTATACGCGGGTTTCATGTTGATCTGACAATGAAATAAACAACAGTGTATACGCGGGTTTCATGTTGATCTGACAATGAAATAAACAACAGTGTATACGCGGGTTTCATGGTGATCTGACAATGAAATAAACAACAGTGTATACGCGGGTTTCATGGTGATCTGACAATGAAATAAACAACAGTGTATACGCGGGTTTCATGTTGATCTGACAATGAAATAAACAACAGTGTATACGCGGATTTCTTGTTGATCTGACAATGAAATAAACAACAGTGTATACGCGAGTTTCATGGTGATCTGACAATGAAATAAACAACAGTGTATACGCGGATTTCTTGTTGATCTGACAATGAAATAAACAACAGTGTATACGCGGGTTTCATGGTGATCTGACAATGAAATAAACAACAGTGTATACGCGAGTTTCATGGTGATCTGACAATAAAATAAACAACAGTGTATACGCGGGTTTCATGTTGATCTGACAATGAAATAAACAACAGTGTATACGCGGATTTCTTGTTGATCTGACAATGAAATAAACAACAGTGTATACACGTGTTTTATGGTGATATGACAATAAAATAAACAACGGTGTTTATGCGGGTTTCATATTGATCTGACATAATGATATGACAATGAAATAAACAACAGTGTATACGCAGGTTTCATGGTGATATGACAATGAAATAAGCAACAGTGTATACGCGGGTTTCATGGTGATCTGACAATGAAATAAACAACAGTGTATACGCGGGTTTCATAGTGATCTGACAATGAAATAAAAAACAGTGTATACGAGTGTTTCATGTTTATCTGCCAATGAAATAAACAACAGTGTATACGCGGGTTATATGGTGATCTGACAATGAAATAAACAACAGTGTATAGGCGGGTTTCATGTTGATCTGACAATGAAATAAACAATAGTGTATACGCGGGTTTCATGGTGATCTGACAATGAAATAAACAACAGTGTATACGCCTGTTTCATGTTTATCTGCCAATGAAATAAACAACAGTGTATACGCGGGTTATATGGTGATCTGACAATGAAATAAACAACAGTGTATAGGCGGGTTTCATGTTGATCTGACAATGAAAAAAAACAATAGTGTATACGCGGGTTTCATGGTGATCTGACAATGAAATAAACAACAGTGTATACGCCTGTTTCATGTTTATCTGCCAATGAAATAAACAACAGTGTATACGCCTGTTTCATGTTGATCTGACAATGAAATAAACAACAGTGTATACGCGTGTTTCATGGTGATCTGACAATGAAATAAACAACAGTGTCTTTATGTGAGGCGTGTGTAATGTGGTTACTAGTAATCCGACATATATTAACAACAATTTATCAAAATAATTAACAAACAACGTGTTTAATTTTAAATTAATATCATTGAAACCATTTTGCATACTAAACAATTAAAAGATATTATTGTGTGTGCATTCATTTCGACTGCAGGTGGACGATCTGTATTAAACAAAGATTCTAACGACAACTTAGCGGTATAATAAACCAGACTAAAAACGGTGTCTGGCGATAGTTTGACGGTAAATTTACAACGGAAGCACAAACATATTACCAGTTCAGGGTTCGATCGTAGGTCATTCTTACAGGGGAAAAACCCAATTGATATCGAAACTAACATTTGACCAATTTGATAGTTGCTTAATTAATTATGAATTTAATGTGCAATCAAATATCTATATAATATTGAACCTTGTGGCATTATAATTTTGTTGGACACAAAAAGGCGGCGTTGAATAGTATTGTATAATACAGTGCAGTACTGCAATGGTGTACCACGCCATCTCAACAGGCATTAGCTCATATTATTGCCTTGACTACTCCAGACATTTTAGCGCGGCCGTATCAAACACCATACCGCGCCCTGTCATATAATACAGATACGGGCTGGTCAGTCTTCTATAGCTATCCTCTAATTGCTGGCCAACAAGTGTGGGGAACTCTGGTACAGATTTATATATTTGGTATGACACGGATGACAATCGAATCCACAATCCCTTGCTTGTGAGGCGGGCGTTCTACTAATAAGTGATCGCTACAAAGAACGAGTTTTAGTGCATTATTTCAACTCTAGCGTGGTTCGGTTTCACCATGATGCCGTGCAATCGTTGACAATTGTATTGAACACTCGTTGTTCCTGTGATTCAATACATCCATTAGAAGCGTTTTAATAACACAGACTCAAAAGAAGTAAGCAGATGGTATTTTTCCGAATGACGTTCTATACATATTCTCCATATTGCGTCGTATTGAGAGAAATGGTACTTTTGCCATTGCTGCCAAATTAGGATCGTCGTTGTTTTTTATGTGTTATTCAGATCAACAACTCCTAGATGAGAATGTCCGGTTTACTTTTTCAAAATGCACCAATGTTTAACATACGACAATGACGTCAAAATAGATAAAAACGCAACCATGAAATTAACTTTACCTTTTTGCCTTTCTGACTAAACTTCCAGACCTTCTTGGAGTGACTCTCCACGTCCACAACTTCGACGTCATCTAGTATTTCACTATTCTCTTCGTCAAAATCACATTCCCCAAGAAACAATCTATGCGAGGTTTTTATCTGAGGCAAATCTGTGCCTTTATATTCATTCAATGTGTCTTTTACCAATTTTTGAACATAATCTGACTTTCGGAAACTCTCGGGAACATCGGGTTTACTATAAGTTTCACGGTTTCTGGCACCTACAAGGAATGGGTTTAACTTCACTTCTGTTTTCACTGTGCCGCCGTCATCATTTTTCTCCTTTGCTTTCTTTTTACGCATAGTACTTTGAGTCCGTTTTGTTTTCCTGTAATACGTTACCTCTTCCTCTTCGTAATCGACTCGCTCTTCCTCGTCCATTGTTTCTCACTATTTCAGTGAGCGAAATTTATTTCTTTCTTTTTAATTTAACACAATATAATCAAGTGTACGTTTAATGTTTAAAGAAAAATACAATGAAAAGCGATCGGTAAAAATTATTAAGTTGTTGTTGATGTTGTTTTTCTGTCTTGTTTTTTTTTATTTATATTATTTATAACAGAAGTAATAACACTATTATTTTTGTTTAATCCATATCCAAAAGCCGTCTGTTCTGTCAATAATGAATTAATCCACTGTGTGTAATATCATTTCTCTCGGTGAAGCATTCACAGTATCATTGACAACGGTTATGTAACTGTAAACATACGGAACACGGTGTGACTCCCCCACCCACTCGTGAAAAACGCCAGTCTCACAAAGACGTAAGCAGTTCCTTACGTTGCTGCAGACGACATTTTTAACAATTCCATCATTAGTTTCAAAATATAAACTGGTTCATGAAACACTACTTAAAAATATATTTGAAGATAAATACATGAAAAATACCGTATTGCTTAAAAATAATATCATTGACTAGAAACTTATGAATATATATTTACCATTAATGACCTTTGACCCATATATGCTGCCGTCAACGAGGTGTACATACGGAGAAAAGTGCGAACAACGCCGAATGAAATGTTTGACAGTCCCAAACATAGGAACGAGTTGATTATTAAACTCTTAATATGTGCGAATAACACTTAACTGTTCTTTATTGCACTTAGATAATGTTTCAAATTGATACGAAAATGTCTGACGTCTTGGGTGGACACATATCTACAACGTAATAAATAAAAATCAAACACAATTCAATAAAATTGTATCTCACCCGACTGCACCTCGGCTGATAACGTTTTCGATATTTATTAAAATGGAGACGAACTATCAATGAAAGTTTTTAAGTATGTATGTCTGGTAAGGGGAGGGGCTAGGTATTTAGTAAGATAACTGGCCGTTTGAACGGGGCTAGGTATTTAGTTAGATAACTGGTCGTTTAAAAGGGACTAGCGATTTAGATAGATAACTAGCAGTTTAAAAGGGACTAGGTATTTAGTTAGATAACTGGCCGTTTAAAAGGGGCTAGGTATTTAGTTAGATAACTGGCCGTTTGAACGGGGCTAGGTATTTAGTTAGATAACTGGTCGTTTAAAAGGGACTAGCGATTTAAATAGATAACTAGCACTGACTTTAAAAGGGACTAGGTATTTAGTTAGATTACTGGCCGTTTAAAAAGGGCTAGGGATTTAGTTAGATAACTGGCTGTTTGAACGGGGATAGGTATTTAGTTAGATAACTAGCAGTTTAAAAGGTATTAGGTATTTAGTTAGATAACTGGTCGTTTAAAAAGGGCGAGGGATTTAGTTAGATAACTGGCCGTTTAAAACGGACTTGGGATTTAGTTAGATAACTGGCCGTTTAAAAGGGGCTAGGTATTTAGTTAGATAACTGGCCGTTTAAAAAGGGACTAGGTATTTAGTTAGATAACTGGCCGTTTAAAAGGGGATAGGGATTTAGATATATAACTGGCAGTTTAAAACGGACTTGGGATTTAGTTAGATAACTGGCCGTTTAAAAGGGGCTAGGTATTTAGTTAGATAACTGGCCGTTTAAAAAGGGCTAGGGATTTAGAAAGATAACTGGCCGTTTAAAAGGTATTAGGGATTTAGTTAGATTACTGGCCGTTTAAAAAGGGCTAGGGATTTAGTTAGATAACTGGCCGTTTAAAACGGACTTGGGATTTAGTTAGATAACTGGCCGTTTAAAAAGGGCTAAGTATTTAGTTAGATAACTGGCCGTTTAAAAGGGGCAAGGTATTAAGTAAGATAACTGGCCGTTTGAACGGGACTAGGTATTTAGTTAGATAACTGGCCGTTTAAAAGGGACTAGCGATTTAGATAGATAACTAGTAGTTTAAAAGGGACTAGGTATTTAGTTAGATTACTGTCCGTTTAAAAAGGGGCTAGGGATTTAGTTAGATAACTGGCCGTTTAAAACGGACTTAGGATTTAGTTAGATAACTGGCCGTTTAAAAGGGTCTATGTATTTAGTTAGATAACTGGCCGTTTAAAAGGGGATAGGGATTTAGATAGATAACTGGCAATTTAAAAGGGATTAGGGATTTAGTAAGTTAACTGGCCGTTTAAAAGAGGCTAGGGATTAAGTTAGATAACTGACCGTTTAAAAGGGACTAGGGATTTAGTTAGATAACTGGCCGTTTAAAACGGACTTGGAATTTAGTTAGATAACTGGCCGTTTAAAAGGGACTAGGTATTTAGTTAGATAACTGGCCGTTTAAAACGGGATAGGAATATAGTAAGATAACTGGTCGTTTAAAAATGGCTAGGTATTTCGTAAGATAACTGGCCGTTTAAAAGGGGATAGGAATATAGTTAGATAACTGTCCGTTTAAAAGGGACTAAGTATTTAGTTAGAATACTGGCCGTTTAAAAGGGACTAGGTATTTAGTTAGATAACTGGCCGATTAAAAGGGGCTAGATATTTAGTAAGATAACTGGCCGTTTAAAATGGGCTAGGTATTTAGTTTGATAACTGGCCGTTTAAAAAAGGACTAGGTATTTAGTTAGATAACTGGCCGTTTAAAAGGGGATAGGGATATAGTTAGATAACTGGCCGTTTAAAAAGGGCTTCGGATTTAGTTAGATAACTGGCCGTTTAAAACAGAAATGGGATTTAGTAAGATAACTGGCCGTTTAAAAGGGGCTAGGTAATTAGACATAAATATTTGACTATTTGTCATACATACATAATCATGATATTGCAATGAACTGCATAAACATGTTTTATGCTCTATTCCACACTGCCTGTTCCATTAATGTATATTTCTTAGTGCCCTAAAAACCACAATGATCTTTTAACTTAATATATGTTAAGTTTGTTTATTATCTCAATCTACATTCATACTAATTGAAGTAAGATACACAAAGCATGACAAAACATAACAGAAAATGTATCTATTCATCGTGCAGTACGCCAGGTAATCAATCACAATAACGGGCCAAAGTTCTGCACGTGAGTTGACGGGGCAACACTTCAAAGCAGTCATTATCCTACTTTACGTGATGCTCGGGAATCGTAATTTTCTTACAAGGTCTCTAAACCTGACGTTTATATTCATTCATGACTCTTATCTTAAAATGAATCAGCGATCTACAAGTATCAAAACTGTCAACCGCTCTTACTACATCGTGTGTTTATTAATACTCGATTGATAACAGTCCACAAAATTATCTCATTGACAAGTACATTGTCGTAAATTACACATAAATATATGAGTTACGGTAACCATGTAGTTGACTATTCGTCTTTAGACAGAAAACCCTAGGTTCGATCCGTTTAAGCGAAGTCCTATTTTTTTAATCTTATTTACTCAGTACCTTATTTTTATCCGGATTAGAGTACTTGGTACTGTGATTTTGTCATTTTCTCGTTAAAGAAAGAAAATGTTCAATGACAACCATGATTTTCTAGTTCTTTACCGTGATATACAAATAAATGGTACCGTGGCCATGGTAATTGGGATAGAGCGTTCGCCTCGCATGAGGAAGGTCGTGAGTTTGATCTCCGGTCAGGTCATACCAAAGGCTTGAAAAAGTTCTTCAAGAAGCTTTCTCGCTTGGCGCTCAGAATTTAGAGAATAGTCCTAGGTTTGGTCTGCCTTGTGTCAGTATAATGTGACCGGATGACCTTCTCCTCTTCACTTCTCTATCCTTCTCTGCACTTCTCTACAATTATGTGTCCATCTCTGTCCTTCTCTTACCTTCTCTGTCCCTCTCTGCACTTATCTGCCCTTCTCTGTAATGCTCTGCCCTTCTCTGTCCTTCCATGTACTCCTATGTACTCCTCTGCACTTCTCTGTACTTCTCTGATCTTCTCTGTCCTTCACTGCACTCTGTACTTCTCTGTACTTTTTTGTACTTTTCTGTCTATCTCTGTCTTTCTCTGTACTTATATGTACTTCTCTGTATTTCTCTGTACTTCTACGTACTCCCCTTTGTTTATCTGTCCTTCTCTGTACTTCTCTGCCTTTCTCTGTTATTCTCTGCACTTCCCTGTCCTTCTCTGTTCTTCTCTGTACTTCTCTGTCCTTCTCTGCACTTCTCTGTAATTCTCTGTACTTATCTGTCCTTCTATGTACCTCTGCATTTCTTTGTACTCCCCTGCACTTATTTGTCCTTCCCTGTACTCCCCTGCACTTCTTTGTCCTTCTATGTACTTATATTTACTCCTCTGTACTTCTCTGCCCTTCTCTGTAATTCTCTGCAATTCTCTGTAATTATCAGCACTTTTCTGTTAATTTTTATTCTTCTCTGTATTTCTCTGCCCATCTCTGTAATTCTCTGCACTTTTCTGTACTTCTCTGTAAATCTCTCTCCTTCTATGTACTTCTCTGCACTTCTCTGTAATTCTCTGCACTTCTCTGCCCTCCGTTCTTCTCTGCAGTTATCTGTCCTTCTCTACGTCTCTACACTTCTCTGTACTTCTCTGTACTTCTCTTCCCTACTCTGTCTGCTCTATACTTCACATTCGACTTTTTGAAGGTAAAAGTGTTTTGTGTAAACTCACTCGGTTCTGTCTTGTTTCACAAACAGACAACAGTTTCCTCCCTTTGATCGGTAAATATTGGTTTTGACTGGGTGGGGTATCATGCCATGAGTCTGCGGCATAATACTCCCGTGTGACAGCACAAATACTGTCTCACGCAGACACATCTTCGCATTAACAATTTTATGTGTTTGTATTTTTCTTGATGTGGTTCCGCTAAGAATAGAATCACTGTCGGTCTCTGTAGAGGGGTAGAAATTCTCCGAATGGGTGGCATGTTCATGTTATCATTTATTTGATATGTTCGCTATTGTGATTAAATTACCAACCTCTGTGTGGTTCCAGGGAGCCATATGAGTGATGGCAAGAATAGGATCACTGTAGCTTATAAAAGCATGTCGTAAGAAGCGACAATTTGAGTAATGCGATAGAATTTGCTGAAATTCTGCAGTACTGTAGGTATCAAGATTCTAGGTTCATTCTGCATATTCATTTGTTGTTGGTTTTGTTTTAATCTGTTTGTTAATTTGTTGTTTTTGTACATGTAGAGTGAATCTGGAATCTTCCTTCCTGTTGGTGTCGAATAACCTATAATGTGTTGGTACGCCGTAAAAACCTATTAATTCATTCGTATTTTTCTTGCTGCTTATAAATAATGCAGTATTATACACTAAAATGATTGTTTATTTCATTTGCTGCTAGTGTTTTGCTCATTAACTTTAGCATATTTCGGCCGTTTAAACTAATCTGGCCCGTGTGACTGTATAATACGATAGTGGATGTGGTATCGTGTAATGTGTATGTGGCAAAATACTCCTGAGTGACAGCGCCAAGTCAAAAACCATCTCAAGAAAAAACACTTTCGTGGCATAATACTCCTGAGTGACAGCGCCCAGCCAAATACCATCTCAAGCAGACACACTTTCGCGGCATAATACTCCCGAGTGGCAGCGCCCAGTCAAATACTGTCTCAAGCAGACACACTTTCGCGGCATAATACTCCTGAGTGACAGCACCCAGCCAAATACCATCTCAAGCAGACACACTTTCGCGGCATAATACTCCTGAGTGACAGCGCCCAGCCAAATACTGTCTCAAGCAGACACACTTTTGCGGCATAATACTCCTGGGTGACAGCGCCCAGTCAAATACTGTCTCAAGCAGACACACTTTCGCGGCATAATACTCCTGGGTGACAGCGCCCAGCCAAATACCATCTCAAGCAGACACACTTTTGCGGTACAATACTCCTGGGTGACAGCGCCCAGTCAAATACTGTCTCAAGCAAACACACATTCACGGCATAATACTCCTGAGTAACAGCGCCCAGTCAAATACTGTCTCAAGCAAACACACTTTCGCGGCATAATACTCCTGGGTGACAGCGCCCAGTCAAATACTGTCTCAAGCAAACACATATTCACGGCATAATACTCCTGGGTGACAGCGCCCAGTCAAATACTGTCTCAAGCAAACACACTTTCGCGGCATAATACTCCTGGGTGACAGCGCCCAGTCAAATACTGTCTCAAGCAGACACACTTTCGCGGCATAATACTCCTGAGTGACAGCGCCCAGTCAAATAATGTCTCAAGCAGACACACTTTTGCGGCATAATACGCCTGGGTGACGGCGCCCAGTCAAATACCGTCTAAAGCAGACACACTTTCACGGCTTAATACTCCTGGGTGACAGCGCCCAGCCAAATACCATCTCAACCAGACACACTTTTGCGGTATAATACTCCTGAGTGACAGCGCCCAGTCAAATACTGTCTCAAGCAAACACACTTTCACGGCATAATACTCCTGAGTAACAGCGCCCAGTCAAATACTGTCTCAAGCAGACACACTTTTGCGGCATAATACTCCTGGGTGACAGCGCCCAGTCAAATACTGTCTCAAGCAGACACACTTTCGCGGCATAATACTCCTGGGTGACAGCGCCCAGTCAAATACTGTCTCAAGCAGACACACTTTCGCGGCATAATACTCCTGGGTGACAGCGCCCAGTCAAATACTGTCTCAAGCAGACACACT
Source organism: Panopea generosa (assembly GCA_029582155.1). Classification (NCBI taxonomy): domain Eukaryota; kingdom Metazoa; phylum Mollusca; class Bivalvia; order Adapedonta; family Hiatellidae; genus Panopea; species Panopea generosa. The sequence goes on along the minus strand of CM055897.1, from coordinate 6,995,174 downwards.
TTCGCGGCATAATACTCCTGAGTGACAGCGCCCAGTCAAATAATGTCTCAAGCAGACACACTTTCACGGCATAATACTCCTGAGTAACAGCGCCCAGTCAAATACCGTCTCAAGCAGACACACTTTCGCGGCATAATACTCCTGAGTAACAGCGCCCAGTCAAATACTGCCTCAAGCAGACACACTTTCGCGGAATAATACTCCTGAGTGACAGCGCCCAGTCAAATACTGTCTCAAGCAGACACACTTTCGCGGCATAATACTCCTGAGTAACAGCGCCCAGTCGAATACCGTCTCAAGCAGACACACTTTCGCGGCATAATACTCCTGGGTGACAGCGCCCAGTCAAATACTGTCTCAAGCAGACACACTTTCGCGGCATAATACTCCTGAGTGACAGCGCCCAGTCAAATAATGTCTCAAGCAGACACACTTTTGCAGCATAATACTCCTGGGTGACGGCGCCCAGTCAAATACCGTCTAAAGCAGAAACTTTCGCGGTATAATACTCCTGGGTGATGGCGCCCAGTCAAATACCATCTCTGCCTCAAGCAGACACACTTTCGCGGCATAATACTCCTGGGTGACAGCGCCCAGTCAAATACTGTCTCAAGCAGACACACTTTCGCGGCATAATACTCCTGAGTGACGGTGCCCAGTCAAATACTGTCTCAAGCAGACACACTTTTGCGGCATAATACTCCTGGGTGACAGCGCCCAGTCAAATACAGTCTCAAGCATACACGCTTTCGCGGCATAATACTCCTGGGTGACAGCGCCCAGTCAAAAACTGTCTCAAGCAGACACACTTTCGTGGCATAATACTCCTGAGTGACAGCGCCCAGTCAAATACTGTCTCAAACAGACACACTTTTGCGGCATAATACTCCTGGGTGACAGCGCCCAGTCAAATACTGTCTCAAGCAGACACACTTTCACGGCATAATACTCCTGAGTGACAGCGCCCAGTCAAATACCGTCTCAAGCAGACACACTTTCGCGGCATAATACTCCCGAGTGACAGCGCCCAGTCAAATACAGTCTCAAGCAGACACACTTTTGCAGCATAATACCCCTGAGTGACAACGCCCAGTCAAATACCGTCTCAAGCAGACACACTTTTAGCTATGCTATACACCGTAAAACAACAATAGTGTACTATGTTGCACTTAAAAATATTTCTTGCTGCTTATAATGCAGTATTATGCACTTTTATTATTGTTTATTTTATTTACTGCTTGTGATGCAGTGTTTTGCCTATTAATGTTGGCATATTTTAGCCCTTTAAACTGATCTGGCCGGGATCCGGTCATTTCATAACCAAGTTATTTCGTAACCGTTTTTTTTCGGTCGTTTCGTAACCACTTTTTCGTCATTTCGTAACCGGTCGAAAAAAAGTGTTTATTAAGATAAATAAAACAATATTTTATTATATTTTTCAGATAAAATTCAAAGCAACTTATTTTAAAATCATAAAATATATTTACAGAGCACATGAGAAAATAAAAAGCAACAGACAATTATACAAAACAAAATATACAATACAATACTATGCAATACATCAATAAAGTAACACAAGTTTTATTTACGAAAGAGTTGTTAGCACATAATAAAAGTATATTAATGGGGCAAAATATTTAAGTATTTAACCACAACATAAAAAATTAAATAAAATGATATTAATAGAGCCCTTTTCAAAGAAAAGTATTTACGAAAGAGTCTACACATTCAAACATTCAATAACACTACATTTATTTACAGAATATTTTTCCTCAGAAGCTTGTCAGCTGACATACCACCGCGACTATACCCCTCCCACACGCCGAAAATTCTCCCTTCCATCCTCTAAGTGTTGTGCCCGGAATTGCAATTAAAGGATTAAATAGATCAATCACACTGTAATATATTGCAATTAAAGGATAATCGGCAATTAACATAATAGTTATTAGTTAAACTAATTAAAGGATATGGACCAATCTCACTGTTATATTTTATTTACAATTAAAGGATAATCGGCATATAGCTTGGTTTAAACATATTTATTCATTCAAATGTACATATATACACACAAGTTTAGGTATAAATATGGATTAGAACGGAAGATAAAATCTTATAAAGTTCTTTTCCATGACATATATCAATTGTGAACAAATTTGGCAGATTATTAACAATTTGATTTATGCTTTTAGCATTACGAATATAACATAGTTCAAAATATATTTAATAAAAACGTTTAACATACTTTTAGCAATATTGTTTCTGATATATTTAAGAAACTTAGAAAATGAAGTGAGTAATTAGAAGAAAAAAAAGAAAGGTGGTTAAAATGATTAAAGTAATGGATAATTATATGAATTCACATAATAATAATGGTTAACATTTTTGGACAAGTTCTGAACGGCATGGACGAAATTGGGAGACGGGCTGACCTCACCACGTAAATAGCGGAACTAGCTTTGTTATTTCTTCAGACTTACTTACATGTTCAGGAGAAACGATTAGTGGATAAAATGTATTTGTGAACTGCTTCAAATATTTTAACATTATTGTCATAAGAGAGTTGTGGTTCACCAAAAAGAAGTATATTTAAAGAAACTGTACATAACTCACTGACAGATGTCAGGAGTGGTATGCGTTGATGCTGGTAAAGGTGACAATTGAGAAAGAAGTGAGCTGTGCTTTCTATTTGTACACATGTACACAGGGGGGAGTCTTCAATGTGTTTAAGAAATAGATGTTGCTTAAGTGCACTACAACTCGTTCGGAGGCGGGCATGCAATAATTGGCATTTCCTTGTACCTATGTAATAGAATTTAGGTACTTTTGGTTCGTTACCTTCGAGTTTATGTTTAAAAGCATTCAGAGAAGAGGCTTGTCTTGTTTCAAGTGGGAGAGTGTTCCAGTCACGGACAACGGAAGAAATAAAGGAATTTGAGTACAGAGCTGTTCTTGAAGAAGGAATTTGAATATTATTATTATTTCTGAGGTTGTACGTGGAACTTGCATTTGTAAGAGAAGGAACCAATGCACATAGATATGGTGGGACCATTCCGGGGTTCATTTTATAAAAAAGAGTAAGTTTGTGTTTAGTTCGACGCGTTTCAAGACTTTCCCATCCTACTTCAGAATTCAGGTTATTGATAGATATAAGTTTTGTAACTCCAGCTGTTATTCCTGCAACTTCATTCTGTATTTTATCAACTTCAAATTTTTCATAATTTGTACAATTATCCCAAATAACATTGGCATATTCCAATAAGGGTCTTATAAATGACATGTAGATTGTTTCTAGTGATTTTCTATCTGACTGAAAATTTAGTTTTCTCATAATATTTATTCTAGACCAAGCTTTATTCTTAATATAGTCAATATGAGTGTGCCAGCTGCAGTTATTTGATAAGTATACTCCTAGATGTTTGTGAGATGACACATCTATAATTTGTTGGTTCTGCATAAAAAGTGGGGGGTGAACGGGTTGAGTGCGTTTGCGAGTTACATGCATTGATTCTGTTTTGGATGGATTAAAAGTAACCAGCCGTTTATTTGACCATTCAGATATTTTATTTATGTCAGAATTTAATGTCTGTGCAGCATTAACAATATCATTATTATGATTAATTATAAAGTAAAGGCTTGTATCATCGGCAAAAAGGCATATAGCTTAATAGTTTAAAGTTAATTAATTGTAATCAATCAATAACATGGGACATACTCCACTTTTAATTGCAATTATCTAGTATATATAATTAGCAATTAATAAAATAATTAATAGTTAAAAGGATTCAATTTGTTTCTTAATACTGCAATTAATTATTGACATTTTAGTATGGATATAAATAAAGGTCAAATTACACCATGTCATTTTTCATAACTTTGAAATAATTGATTGGTCACCTTTTTCCGACCACGCAGCAATTAGTTTCTGTTTTAAAAAATGTTATCGTGACAAACATGAGCAGCGCTCAAATGATATTGATATACAACACAAACTTGTTTGGGATGAAACTAAATTACAAAATTTCAAAGATCTACTAGAAATCAAAATTGATAATCTAAACACTGAGGACATAAATGACGCGAACATTTCAATAGATACTCACACTTGCAATTTAACTAACTTCTTACATGAAAATGCAATGAACATTTTTGGTGAAAAAATATTTATAAGAAATAAACACAGTAATGCAAAAAATAAAACACGATGGTTTGATGAAAATTGTTTTATAGCAAAATAAAAGTTTAAAACAGCAAGAAATATTTTTTTAAAGAATAAAAATGATGAAAATAGAATAAAGTTTTGTAAATCGCGAACAAAATGTAGTAGAGTTTGAAAAGGGGCAAAGTTTAAATATAAGAAAAAGCAAGGTAAAAGGTTAGAAAGTATTGCTAAAACACAGCCGAGGAAATTTTGGAAATCGGTTAAAAAATGTTATAAGAAACCTAATGTTGAAAGCGATAATATAAAAATAGAAGATCTCTTTGATCATTTTAATCAACTTTACGGAGAAAATGATAATATTCCTGAACAAAAAGAATTTAATGAATTGATTGATGAGGAGCTTGACATGCCTATAACGGAACCAGAAATGCATAAGGCAGTATTCAAACAAAACAATTTTAAATCTGTAGGCCCTAACGAAGTATCCGCGGAAATCATTAAAGCCTCATATGATATTATATCGCCTCATCTTTTATTATTATTTAACAGATTATTTCAGAATGCAGAATATCCTAATAACTGCAGACGACCAAGTCTTATTTGCAACATCTCCGTCATCATTACAGTTAATGCTTAAGGACATAGAAAATTATTGTAATACGTATAGATTAAAAATCAATACAAGTAAAACTAAAGTTATGATATTTCAAAAAAATGGCAGGCACGTATCATATGACTTCTACTTATACAATAGAAGATAAGAAATAGTATCGTCGTTTAAATACTTGGGTGTTACATTTTTCAAAAACGGTGTATGGAATAGGACACAAAAATGTATAGCGGAACATGCATCTAAATCTATGTACAGTCTGTTTTCGATTTTTAATCAATACGAATTTAAAACGAAAGAAAAATGTAACATGTTTGATAAACTAGTCTCTTCTGTATTAAATTATTGTTCTGAAGTCTGGGGTGCAAATGATGGAAAAGATATCGAACTTGTACATACAAAATTTTGCAGAAAAATACTTATTGTTAATAAGTCAACCAATCTTGAAGGCCTGTATGGAGAATTAGGTAGAGTACCACAAAAAATAATAAGAAAAATAAATATGATTCGTTACTGGATACGAATTATAAAATTAAATAATAACTCTATTGTAAAAATAGTATATAATATGCTAAAGGATGACGCCAACAACATCAATTATAATGGTCTTAACTGGGCATCTCAGTTATCCTGGAAACCCTAGGGCTGAATAATTTATGGGTAAGCCAAGAACATAATACTGATATAATATTAGAATTACTCAAAACACGTATACTTGATCAATATAAACAATCATGGTATAGTACTATAAATAACTCCCAAAGACTATTATCTTATTGTCGATTTAAACACAATTTTATCTTAGAACCATATCTTGATATTATACAAGAAAATAAATTTAAAATTGCACTAAGTAGATTCAGGCTATCGTCACATAACTTAAAAGTAGAACGAGGGCGATATACAAACGAGGCTCGAGTCGATAGAGTTTGTAAAATATGTAATTGCAATTGTATTGAAAATGAGTATCATTTTTTACTTGTTTGTCCTTCACACAGAAACTTACGAAAACAATACATGAGGCCGTATTATTGCAAATGGCCAAACTTAAATAAATTTGATAATCTCATGATGTCAGAAAATAAAAAAGAAATATTAAATCTTTCGAAATTCTTATACTTTGCAAATAAACAAAGAAATGACTTAGAACAACAACATTACCATTCCCAGCAGTAAATGTAAACACTTATTAACCATCATGTCTTTTATAACCATTTAACAATCTTTTGAATATTTAGTTTAAAGCTTCCTCTTTGTTGTAATTGCATTCTATGTTTTCTATCGCATTGTATTGTATGTAATATGTAGGCTAAAAGCATATTGTGTTTGCTTAATGTTGAATAAAATTTGTTCTTGTTCTTGATTACAATTAATTAACTATTAAGCTAATTGCCGATTATCTTTTAATTGTAAATAAAATATTACAGTGTGATTGGTCTATATCCTTTAATTAGTTTAACTAATAACTATTATGTTAATTGCCGATTATCCTTTAATTGCAATATATTACAGTGTGATTGATCTATTTAATCCTTTAATTGCAATTCCGGGCACAACACTTAGAGGATGGAAGGGAGAATTTTCGGCGTGTGGGAGGGGTATAGTCGCGGTGGTATGTCAGCTGACAAGCTTCTGAGGAAAAATATTCTGTAAATAAATGTAGTGTTATTGAATGTTTGAATGTGTAGACTCTTTCGTAAATACTTTTCTTTGAAATGGGCTCTGTTAATATCATTTTATTTAATTTTTTATGTTGTGTTTAAACTCTTTAATATTTTGCTCTATTAATATACGTTTATGTGCTAACAACTCTTTCGTAAATACTTTTCTTTGAAATGTTCTCTGTTAATATCCTTTTTTTTAATCTCTATGTTGCGGTAAAACTCTTTAATATTTTGCTCTATTAATATACGTTTATGTGCTAACAACTCTTTCGTAAATACTTTTCTTTGAAATGTGCTCTGTTAATATCATTATTTTTGATTTCTTATGTTGTGGTTAAATTCTTAAATATTTTGCTCTAATAATATACTTTTATTATGTGCTAACAACTCTTTCGTAAATAAAATGTGTGTTACTTTATTGATGTATTGCATTGTATTGTATTGTATATTTTGTTTTGTATAATTGTGTGTTGCTTTTTCATTTTCTCATGTGCTCTGTAAATATACTTTATGATTTTACGAAATGACCGAAAAAGTGGTTACGAAACGACCGAAAAAAACCGGTTACGAAATGACTTGGTTACCGGAAATGACCGGAACAAGGGTACTACTAAAACCCGGTCAAATTCCGGCCGATCCGGTCACTTTTCCGGCCGTAGGGAAACGGCAAATGTGGCGTATATGTTAGTGATTATGATGTTAAACTGCCCTAATCCCATTAATTATGTACTGCCCTTGACATATACATCAATAAATTATATGAAAAAATAAAATAATGCCTTAAATTTGGTCTTGAAGTTTACCTTTTTATGACGTCTTTTGACGATTTTTTGACAATATTTACAAGACGTAACAAAACTTTCTTACAAAGTTAAACGAATAAAGAATACAACGTTGTGTGCATGCAGCTTCTATGCTGTGTATAGAAGGTTTACCTTTACAAATCATATTTATACATTTTAACAAAATAATACAACATGTAGTAACAAAAGGTACAAGCATTCATATACAAAGAAATGATACAAAAGAAAGGGGCATACAATAAATATTACACGATAGATTATTAATATAGAATTTACGGATGATCTGGTGCAATACTTTAACTATCAAAATATCTATATTTCATTTTCATTTAAACACGACGGACAATTCCAGAATTCCAATTGATTTCGATTTACACATTGATAATGGTACCATCGGCTTGAATATTTTAAAATATCAGGCTTAATATTGCAATTAAAATAATCATAATATGCAGCTGCCCAGGGCTGGCATAGCGTTTCCTCTAGCTCATTGAACTGATCCGCAGAGGTACATTTTAAAAGTTCGTCTAAATTGGACAAATATAAATCTATGTTAGTAGGTGTATTTCTACTTTTCGACCAATGACGAATGTCGCGCTTTATATGGTTTCCAACGAGTGTACTTCAAAATGGTCGAAATCCCCATGGCTCAAAAATGACATGGTAGTCAAAATCACCTCGACAGAATTAACATGATGGGTGGCATTTTGTGAATAATTGTGTATGGTAATCAATATTAAAATAGGGTTATTTCTAAATGTGCTTAAATTAGCCGAATAAAACAATGAGCAATTTTATTCATTTTAATTCATTTAATATAATCATTCAACTTATTGACACAATTTTATGATATAAAGCTTGTAGCACATCAGGAAAAAAAATAAAAGAAAAACTACTCAAGCACATTCTGTAACTTGTAATTAAATTTCTTCGGTTTAAGCACATTTATATATCTTAGATTTTAGCTCATTTTCTTTCATTTCACAAATTTTAACAGCACTAGCACTTTGCACTGAAAACACTGCATTTATTTAATCTTTATATCATTTCCAATGGCACAGAGAAGGCCCTCAAGGGACTTGGCTCCACTCACATATTGAACACATATAATTAATAACATAGTTGTTTGTGAATTTGCCTTTTTTATAAATGCTTGTGAATCTGCCTCTTTTTTAAGAAAATAAAACAAAAATTACATTCTAGATTGAACACCTTCATATATATATCATGGGGATTTTGAATACCCATCAAGAGGATTTTGACTACCCCTCTATTTTGACCACCTTTTTAATTCTGTCGAGAGCATTTTGACTACCTTGTCATTTTTTAACCATGGGGATTTTGACCATGGGGATTTTGAGCGGTTCCAACAATGAAGAATAGTTACGTTAGGTATTTGTTTCTCAATAGCATTGGTTAACGATTGTTCCCTAACAACGACAAGTATAACATTTTTTAACAAGGTTTGGAACAGAATTTGATAAAATTGAAAGAAATCTTTCTTGGAATGTTTCATCTTTTTTTTCATGTATCATGAACGCTAATGGTATGGTTGGTTCGCTTTTAAATAGAAAATGTGAATAAACTATTGGGGTAATGTAAAAATTTCCACAATTAAAGGTAGTGTCTAAAGACATAAACATTGTTTTATCAGTATTTAAATAAAGAAGATCATTAAAACCATTTAACTGTTCCTTTAACCCAAGCATTAAAACTAATGTAGGATATAGGTCAAACTGCATAACAAAGCCGTCTAATTGATAAGCCAGTTCTAAAGAATTGTAAATGTCATCTTGGGTTAGCCTACGGCTGCGATTTAGCTGGAATTTGCCTAAAAGGGACGCAGTGTCATTTCTTGGGATGTTATTGATTCCGGTGTGAACTACTAGTCTGAAATCAGAATTTCCATACAATAGGTATAAGAAAACTGCGACTATCACAACTTTTTATTGACTTTCAAACGCGGATTATCCATTTCTCCTTTAAATGACTATAAATACTTGAAATGACCAATTGGTTTTCGTACTTGTGTATTGTCAAATGTGACACCCGTTATAAGCACGGCGGGTGTCGCTAATCCAATCAAGGTGTTGCTGACGCCTGTTGTTTATTCTATCAATATAATTTGACTACCGGGTATCGAACGGCTGTAGCAGCCAGTCACACTTCGGTTAACATGATAAACAATGGGTCATTATAAGAATACAGGTAATTGTACCTCTAAACGTAACACAACGTTAACGTAAAAAGTGTATAACATGTATTGATTTGCTTACCATTTAATTTAAATTTACACGATTTTTGTCAAGATTCAAGAATGCTTTATTTGTAACTTTAACATATAATGTTTCTCATTACATACATATATTATACATACATTCAATATATTTATTTATCACGTGCCGGGCCCGATTACTACATCCAACGCATCTGTCTAGGTGTATCGTGGTAGTTGCACAGAACGCTACCACGATGTTACCACGAATTAACCAATCAAACAGAACTCTACCACGAATTGGATGACGTCGTTACAATACAACAACATGGCCGTTAATTCGATACAGGTATTGTAGCAGCCCGGAAAACGGGCCTTAGCCTCAATCTTAGCCTCTGGGGTTTTTAACCTGAATTCTTATGCAAATGATAATGAAATGTATGTATATATTGTTATTAAATATTTTTTCACAACTATTAAAGTGAAACAACTCTATAAGTTTAAATACAATAGTTTTTTTTGTGATAAAATAGAAAATAAGGGAGCGGTCTTTATTTCTTCATCCAAAACAGGCGCTCGGACAACACTGATCATCAACGTTTATGATAGATGGAGCAAAGCAGGAATGAGGGTATTTCTCCGACAAAACGTATTAAATGTTTCTTCACTATTATTATTGAATTTTATTATAAAATATTACATACTTAAAGTTCTATTAGCTTAATTACTAATCAGCTAGTAGGCCATATTATGGGTATTACTTAGTCTCAGTTTACAGGTCTGACCGAAACCTTACTATGGATACTACTTAGACTCGGTACTAATGAACTCTTAGAGATTGATAGAGGCTATACCCGTTACTTTATATAGCCTCAGTACTAATGAACTCTTAGAGGCTAATAGAGGCCATATTATGGATATTACTTAGCCTCGGAACTAATGGAGTATTTGAGGCTGATAGAGGCCATACTATGGATACTACTTAGCCTCAGTACTAATGGACTATTTGAGGCTGATAGAGGTCATGTTATGGATACTATTTAGCCTCGGAACTAATGGAGTATTTGAGGCTGATAGAGGCCATACTATGGATACTACTTAGCCTCAGTACAAATGGATTATTTGAGGCTGATAGAGGCCATGTTATGGATACTATTTAGCCTCGGAACTAATGGAGTATTTGAGGCTGATAGAGGCCATACTATGGATACTACTTAGCCTCAGTACAAATGGATTATTTGAGGCTGATAGAGGCCGTGTTATGGATTCTACTTAGCATCAGTACTAATGAACTGATAGAGGCCATATAATGATACTACTTAGCCTCAATAGATAGAGGCCATGTTATGGATACTACTTAGCCTTGATACTAAAGAACTGAAAGGGGCTGATAGAGGCCAAATTATGGATACTACGTAGTCTCAGTACTAATGAACTTATAGAGGCCATACTATGGATACTACTTAGTCTCAGTAATTATGAACTGATAGAGGCCATATTATGGATACTTCTTAGCCTCGGTATTAATGAACTGATAGAGGCCATATTATGGATACTTCTTAGCCTCAGAACTAATGAACTGATAGAGGTTTATAGAGGCCATATTATGGATACTACTTAGCCTCAGTACGAATTAACTGTAAGAGGTTGATAAAGGCGATACTATGGATACTACTTAGTATCAGTACTAATGAACTGATAGAGGCTGATAGAGGCCATATTATGGATACTACTTAGTCTCAGTACTAATGAAGTGATAGAGGCCATATTATGGATACTACTTAGCCTCAGTACTAATTAACTGATAGAGGCCATATTATGGATACTTCTTAGCCTCGGTACTAATCAACTGATAGAGGCCATATTATGGATACTTCTTAGCCTCAGTACTAATGAACTGATAGAAGTTTATAGAGGCCATATAATGGATACTACTTAGCCTTGGAACTAATAGAGTATTTGAGGCTGATAGAGGCCATACTATGGATACTACTTAGCCTCAGTACTAATGGACTATTTGAGGCTGATAGAAGCCATGTTATGGATACTATTTAGCCTCGGAACTAATGGAGTATTTGAGGCTAATAGAGGCCATACTGTGGATACTACTTAGCCTCAGTACAAATGGATTATTTGAGGCTGATAGAGGCCATGTTATGGATACTACTCAGCATCAGTACTAATGAACTGATAGAGGCCATATTATTGATACTACTTAGCCTCAATAGATAGAGGCCATATTATGGATACTACTTAGCCTTAATACTAAAGAACTGTTAGAAGCTGATAGAGGCCAAATTATGGATACTGTGTAGTTTCAGTACTAATGAACTGATAGGGGCCATACTATGGATACTACTTAGTCTCAGTAATTATGAATTGATAGAGGCTATATTATGGATACTTCTTAGCTTCGGTACTAATCAACTGATAGAGGCCATATTATGGATACTTGCCTCAGAACAAATGAACTGATAGAGGTTTATAGAGGCCATATTATGGATACTACTTAGCCTCAGTACGAATTAACTGTAAGAGGTTGATAAAGGCCATACTATGGATACAACTTAGTCTCAGTACTAATGAACTGATAGAGACTGATAGAGGTCATACTGTGGATACTATTTAGTCTCAGTAATTATGAAATGATAGAAGCCATATTATGGATACTATTTAGCCTTGGTACTAATGAACTGATAAGGTAAATTATGGATACTACTTAGTCTAATACTAATCAACTGATAGAGGCCATATTATGGATACTACTTAACCTCAGTACTAATTAACTGATAAAGGCCATAATATGGATACTACTTAGTCTCAGTACTAATGAACTGTTAGAGGCTGATAGAGGCCATACTATGGATACTACTTAACCCTAGTTTTAATGAACTATTAGAGGCTGATAGAGGCCATACTATAGATAATTGTTAGTCTCAGTACTAATGAATTGTTAGAGGCATATAGAGTCCATACTATGGATACTATTTAGTCTCAGAACTAATGAACTGTTTGAGGCTGATAGAGGCTATACTGTGGATACTACTTAGCCTCAGTCCTAATGGTCTGTTAAGGCAGATAGAGGCCATATTGTGGATAATACTTAACCTCAGTATTAATGGTCTGTTAGAGGCTGATAGAGGCCATATTATGAATACTACTTGGCCTCAGTACTAATGGTCTGTTAGAGGCTGATAGAAGCTATATTATGGATACTACTTAGCCTCAATACTAATGGTCTGTTAAAGGCCATATTATCGATACTACTTAGCCTCAGTACTAATGAACTGTTAAGAGGCTGATAGAGGCCATATTATAGATACTACTAAGCCTCAGTACTAATGGTCTGTTAGAGGCTGATAGAAGCCATATTATGGATACTACTTAGCCTCAATACTAATGGTCTGTTAGAGGCCATATTATGGATACTACTTAGCCTCAGTACTAATGAACTGTTAAGAGGCTGATAGAGGCCATATTATAGATACTTCTTAGCCTCAGTACAAATGGTCTGTTAGAGGCTGATAGAGGCCATATTATGGGTACTACTTAGTCTCAGTACTAATAAACTGATAGAGGCTGATAGAAGCCATATTATGAATACGACTTAGCCTCGGTACTAATGAACTGATAGAGGCCATATAATGGATACTAATTAGTCGCAGTACTAATGAACTGATAGAGGCTGATAAAGGTCATACTATGGATACTACGTAGTCTCAGTACTAATGAACTGATAGAGGCTGATAGAGGCCATATTATGGATACTACTTAGCCTCGGTACTAATGAACTGATAGAGGCTGATGGAGGCCAAATTATGGATACTACTTAGGCACAGTACTAATGGACTGATAAAGGCTGATAAAAGGCATGTTATGAATACTACTTAGTGTCAGTACTACAGAGGCTGTTAAAGGCTGATAAAGGCCATATTATGGATATTACTTAGCCTCAGTACTAATGAACTGATAGAAGCCATATTATGGATACTACTTAGCTTCGGTACTAATGAACTGATAGAAGCCATATTATGGATACTGTTTAGTTTCTGTACTAATGAACTGATAGAGGCCATATTATTGATACTACTTAGTCTCAGTAGTAGTGAAATGATAGCGGCCATATTATGGATACTACTTAGCCTCAATACTGATGAACTGATTGAAGCTTAAAGAGGTCATATTATGAATACTACTTAGCCTCGGTACTAATGAACTGATAGAGGTCATATTATGGATACTACTTAGCCTCAGTACGAACTTACTGTAAGAGGCTGATTGAGGTCATATTATGGATACTACTTAGCCTCAGTACTAATGAACTGTTAGAGGCTGATAGAGGTCATATTATGAATATTACTTAGCCTCAATACTAATGGTCTGTTAGAGGCTGTTAGAGGTCATTTTATGGATAATACTTAGCCTCAGTACTAATGATCTGTTACAGGCTTATAGAGGCCATATTATGGATGCTACTTAGTCTCAGATTTCAATGGTGTAAAACTATCATTAAGTTGTTCTAACTGCAAGGAAGACAACTGTAAGCATGCAAAAGCTGTTTTTACCGAACAATGTGACATAAGTAAACAACTTATCGAAAGACTCAACTGCAACATAAAGTGGCGTTCACGATATGTTCCAGTCAGTCTTTCCACAACAAAGATTCCATTTGATTTGACATTAAAAAAAAACAGAAAATACAATCAAGAATAAATCAGAAATTATCCTACAACCAAGTGCAGAAGACTGTTGTGAATGTTTGTCGCCATGGAGTGTTACTTTAGAAGATATAGGAAGTGTCAAGATATATACAAGAAACGAAATTTTAACTGCAAAAGGTGCAATGTACATAATTTTTCAAAATATTGGTTAAATATACCCCATCAATTTCTCATTAGTATCTAATACCTGTTCACATTCCGGATAAGCTCTGTTTGTTATAGTCAAGCTACACTGTTCGTGAACAGATATTGTTAGAAGTACTCAGTTAAAGAATATGTACTTATATTTCTTCATTCTTGGGTGATTTACAATTTTCCAAGCAACTTCCAGAAGAAAAACAACATTAGTTTAAATGTATTATGATGAAATACCAACATTACCATGATAAAAATCAATTTCAAGTTAACATAATTGTATCTTTATGTTTAGCTTTTAGAAGAATGTGTAGTAATGCGGACTGTAAAATATGGAAGGAATATGATGGGGCTGAAGACTAACTACTCAACATGGGAACTTACTTCATCCATCATGAAGTTTTAAAAGGCTACTTGCGACAGTTTGTTACTGAAGGGTAAAAACACTTTTCATTGTTGTTTAAAATATATATAGTTGTAATTATATAAGAACCACTGTCACTGATGTGTTTATGTTAAGACTAGTTTCATGTGGTTAACACTGATCGGTACAATGGAGCGCGTGACCCAGTGGTAGAGCACCGAACCCATGATCGGAGGGGTCGTGGCTTCGATCCTCTGCTACGACTATGTGTGGTGTCCTTGAGCAAGGCACTTTTTCCGCATATGCTTTGTACTGGCTCTACCCAGGAAGACTTCGAGCGTGATTTGTCTTAAGTTTTAAGAACTGGTTTCACAATCGAAGTAAAATAAATAAGTTTAAAACACATCTGTTCAATGGAGATTTTGATAAAGCTCCTTGTATTAATACCTCTGTTTGGCAGCAAATTGTTTTTGTTCAGCAATTGTTTGCCACTGTACATGTATGGCCCAATTGTTTGCTATCAGAAATAATGGGAAAAAGAGGAACAGGATATCTGTTTCATTCTTTTGTTAATGAGTTGTTATCACTACATAATATATTTTTCGAGGTTGTGCAATGTGAAGCAATCAGCAGTACTCTAGTACTGCGCTGACAGCGCTGATGTTCTTGTGCTTCATCGCAAGTGTGGGGAGTGTTTGTGTTCCACGCAGTCACTGTTGGTTCAGCAGTGAGGTTATCCTGTTCGTCAACTGGATCCAGTGTTGGCAGATGTTTTTCTTTTTAAAAATGGTTATGCGTCTATTTGTTACAGGACTACAATGTCATCGTTTAACAAGGAATGGTACTGGCAACAAATAGATAACGGGAACACTATGTTTTCGGAGGAATTTTCTTACAACAGGTACATTTAGTCATTTTAACAAATTTAACCGATTTAAAATTAATCTGGATGACTTTGTCAGATTTAATATAAATTATAGTTATAAGAATTAAAGTTATTGTACATAGGCTGTAAGTGCTTTGGATCTAAGATACCAAGAGGAGTAGCTGCTGAGATTGGAATGTTTGTTTTAACTGGAACTTTTTTTTGATAATTTTACTGCTTCATTTTGACATTATTTCAAGTCGTAATTATTTTCAATTTCTAAATAAAGTTAAATGTAACTTATTGTAAATATTGCCTTCAGAAATTTTTAATTTTACCTGTCGCATCATTGTCTCTAATTATTATCAATGTGATCTTTATTAATTTTATCACTGTTTAAAGCAAGTCTTGTCAATTATCTAGGAATGTATTCTTAAACTCTTTTATGATAGTAAGGATATTTCTTTCAGTTGAATTTTAGCACATATACACTTGTTATTTGAATGGTTTACCTTTTAGGTTTCGCTACGCATGGTACAATTTTGTCGCCTTGCTAAAGATTGATTTTAAGGAAGGATTTGCATGTCCTGAATGTGGTGATTGTCCAGAAACAGTAGTTATGTATGGAGTTTCTCTTGGTGTTCGCAAGTCTTTCATGCCATGGAATGATTACTTGAAATTCAAAACATCTTCTGCATTTCTTGATGGCAGGTAAGTTTTTCATTTTTTTGGGCTTCCGTTTTTATACATACTTAAAAGGGGTTAAAAATGAGATATTGGTAAATTATAAAATGTGATTGAAGAGTTATCCAAAATTAAGCAAAGGTTAGTATGTCCATAGACGATATGTGTTGATTTTAGGTGAAAAGTTCATCAATATTCAAGCAAGAAAGGAGAAAACATTTTTTTATTTACATTGTATACTAGTATGGTATATATTTTATGCAAATGATTTAAGTCAATGATTAGTGTGATAAACAGTTTGAAACTTTTAGCTGAAAAATCTAAAATTTGTGATCCTCATGTATGTCTTATATCGTTGCATAATTGAACATTACACATGATGTTTATAAACAGTTATGACAACATTCTCATGTATATATTTATCTTTTTATAGCACTCATAACACGAGAGTGTTCCTCAACAACCAAAGAACAAGAAATTTGGTGACAAAATATGTCAACACAGGACTATCCAAGGAGGAGTTCACAGAGCTTATGACAAATTTAAATTTGTACCAACCATGTCTAATTGGGCTTTTTGATATTTTTTTGGCAGACGGTTTTGTTTATAAATGCCCTGAACTTTATTCTAATTTGTTGTTGTGCCTTTCCTCTAACTATCCTGTTTGTGGACTGGTACATTGTCACCCAGGTTTGTTGATGCTCTTGAAACAAATTTCTGAAGGAATTGATGTAAGTAAAACACCAGAAAATGTAATTCTGTTGGAGCAACAAATTCCAGTTCTATCGCACTTACTTAATAAGATACAGTGGAAAGTTCCAGTTTATCTAAGAGACATTATCGGAGAACTTGCAATCAGAGCAGAATATCCTTTTAAAGACAGAAAAGTGCATGATATTCCATTATGTGATGACAGCTGTGATTGTACTGGTATTGCATATTTTCCTACATTGACCAAGATTTGCCATAGGGGAGATTATGTGCTAGATGACAGAAGGAAACAGAAAGATGATAAATCATCCAATTGCAGAAAACGATCACCAACACATAAAACGCTCATCCCAGGATTATTTACATTGTCTTGCATACATGGTAAGTAAACATTTTTTCTTGATATTTTAGCTCGAATATCCGTAGAATAGTGGGGCTATTGTACTCGCCTCGGAGTTGGCTTCAGCATTGGTTTTTCAGATTAAAGTTTTTTATCAAGTTTGGTATGTATGTAACCACTAATGTGATATGAATGAAACTTCACATGTGTATTCAGCATTATCAATGGAACTCTAATACATAATAACCATAACTATGGATTGCATTTTCTAAATATTTTTATAAATCTAGATAATAATATGTTTTAACTGCAGAATGGAAGTCTTAGAAATGTACAGCTGAAAAAATGGTATTTACAAATACTTACATAAATAGTATAACTTCTGAAAGTGTTTGTGATAAGCATGTTATGGTCATCTTAACCTTGTTTATTGTAATTTTTATTTCAGGGATTTGCTATGGGTTCCAGTTAATGGAAGATGTCGAGTCCCCAAATTTCCCTTTCTCAATACTCTGGACGAGATTCCATACCGGTAATGTTATTTGATGGAATGTGTTTGGTTTTAGATATATTTAATAAGTTTGTTGACTATACGATTCATACAAAAAAAACTTAACTATCTTCTTCAAAATTTACACTTTTTTATTTTCTGTATAAGCAAGTTACATTATCTAACAGCTTCTTGCAGCTTAGATTGAACCTAAGAAGTAAGCAGCCTTTATTCCTAGATAGTTGTAAATTTGAGCATACTATAAGAAGATTAATGAACTTAATAAGCGTGTTTAATCTGATCCCTTTTTATTTTGTAGTTTGTATAAACAATGTTGTAAGCATCATGAAATAAAATATATTCAACTAAGAAATTTAATGGAAAAGTATGAAGGTTACTGTAAACTGTTGTGTAGCTTATTCTTTATACCCCCCGAACACAAAGTGTTAGGGGGGGTATACTGGATTCAGCTTGTCCGTCTGTCTGTCTGTCTGTCTGTCTGTCTGTCTGTCTGTAGAATCTTGTGGACGCTAAATCTCAGTAACCCCTGCTAGGAATTTAATGAAACTTCACAGAAGTGATAAGTACCATGCCTAGTTGTGCATGGTCCATGTTTCGGGTCAAAAAGTCAAAGGTCAAGGTCACACGGGCTGGAGATAGTAAAATCTTGTGGATGCTAAATCTCAATAATCCCTGGTCAGAATTAAATGATACTTCACACAAGTGATAAGTACCATGCCTAGTTGTGCATGGTCTATGTTTCACTTCCAAGGTCAAGGTCACAGGGTCTTAAAATAGTAAAATCTTGTGGATTTAAATCTAAAAAAACTGGTATAAACATTTTCACCATGATTCCGAGAGTTAAGTTGTCTATTTCATGAGGCAATGGACACTGTAGATCCCATCTTTATTATTCACAAACATCTGCATAGATTTACAAACTTCATATCTGTATTTTATGTTATACATTATATGAACATATGTTATATATATTATTTTTCCCATGTATGTTCCCCAACAATCATAACTGACAAATTATTTTTATATATTGTGCAATATATTATAATAAAAGAAATTACTGTAAGTTTAATATTGTCTTTCTTACTCTTGCTTGCATTGGCATCTACATTGAAAATATACCTTGGTACACCTTTGTTTGTCCAGGTCCACTTTCCTCCAAAACTTTAAAATCAATTGCTTTCTTACTTAAAACAGAAGAAAGACCTACTGCATTAAGCTCTCTTTCCCCATTTTATCATAAAATATTACATTAAATTTTATGTACTGTGACATTGTGGTGTTCGGGGGGTATTCATCACCTTCAGTGATAGTTCTAGTTATTTTTGACATTACAACCATTATATTTTATGCATAAAAGAATTATTATTGACAATTTTTTGCCTTCATTAAGAACCTCATTTATTAAAAGCATTTTATGAAAATTAATGTAAAACCACCTACTCAGATGATTTTTTTAAATTTTTTATATATTTAAAAGGTAATCAAATTTAAAATTTAATCATTTTCAGCACCAAAACTTGTTGTGTATGACAATGCTTGCAATCTGCACAATTATACGTTGAATAGAGATCCTGTCTTTTTTAGAGACACATGGTTTGTTGTGGACAGATTCCATTGGTGCAACCATGTCGGTAAGTGTGAAGTATTCATAATTTGTGTTTAGTTAAGAATCCATTTGTGTTTCTCTATTTACTTTTTAAGTATTAATCTCTTTTTTTCATTTTGAACTGGTAGCGAATTTTATAAAAACTATATCGTCACTGGTTTCACACTTCTTTTCTAAGGCATAATTTTTCGCAATATAGATTCTTTAAATTGTCAGCATTTAGCAATTAAACATAGAGCAATGTGAAGTATCTTCTTATTATAATGTTTGTTAATACCTTGAATATAATAGGTGGTAGTATCAGCTGTAATATCGGTTTATAATGTTTTATTAGCACTAATATAATAATAATAACAGTCACATGAGCTCATTTTCTTTTGTGATAAAGTTTACTTTATAAAATTGATATTCTATAATTGAAATTTTACCGATTCTTTCCATTTGTGAGTAATACCATCAAATCAGCTGAGTACCAAATTTAGTATGAATTTTAGGAAGTCGAGAACAGTTTTTCATTCTAGAAAAGGGGACAATGTTTCAAAAAGTATTTTTTCTTCAGTTTAGGGTAAATATTTGGCTTATTTTAAAGTTAAAGATGTATTTAATGTTTTTATGTCATTCCTTTTTCAGGCTGTCATTTGGGGTATAACCTAAATATGTATATGCAATACAAGGACCTAAATACACAGGTTGCAGAACAAAGAAACTCAACTCTTAAAAAGCTCAAGTCAATGCTGTCGTACATGAATGTAGATAACTTCACCAACCATTTAAAATTGTTTTTGTGGTTTCGGAGCATGGTTTCATTGTCGTTTCTTAAGCCAGATCTGCCAATTGAATACATGTCCTTATTTAAGCGTCTGTCTTCTGTGTATTCCAAGTTACAGTAAATAAGTTGTCCAATAACAATATAGGTTGATCTCTTGCTCTGGATTTAACATCTTTGATGAATTATATTCAATACTCAGAACAAAACATTTGACTTGCAGAATATTTCGACTGAAATGGTCGAAATATTCTGTAAGTAGAATGATTTGTTCTGAATAATGGAATATGATTCATTTAAGAAGTTGTCCATAATCTGATGGCAAATATAGGCATATTAAACAAAAGCATACTAAACGCATGAAATGGTAGTTAAGAATTAATAGTGATCAGTTAGGCGGGTGATGATCATTACAATCAATGTAAAATTCATGAACATCTATTGGAAAGCACACCGTCAGATCCGTTATACGCTAATGAGCAGCTCAATCACAACATTCAACTACAGATAATTTCGTCAATTGTAATCAAAATCCACAAGTGGATATGCCAGAATACAATATACAGCACTTGTATTTCCACTAGTTGCATAGCGGCATTGCACAATTAATTTTGATGCTGTTATATAACATGGCTACACTATATATTGCATGATAAATGTAAACATACATTTACTATTAGTCAAATATCACATGTTAGTTTCATTAATATTATATATGGTTTTATGTTTTGTTTAACATTTTGTCAAATGATCATTATAACTACATGTATATTACCTAATAAAAAGAAGTCTTTAAAATCAAACAAGTTATCATTGATTGGTGTTATTTATTCTCTTTACCACTAACGTGTTTTGTATCCATTTGCCATGCACTGGAAATCTACCAGTACCTTAGTAATTATGTTAGATCAATAGAATAACTATAGGACACAGAGTATGAGTTATAACCATTCTCAGTAACGATACACAGTTAGAGGCTGAAATGGTCCACAATATCTGTACAACTTAGTCTCATTACGGAGGCTCTATGGAATATTTGTATAACACAGTGTCGGAGTTTTAACCAGTCTCAGTAACGATACACAGTTAGAGGCTAACATGGTCCACAATATGGGTCCAACTTAGCCTCAATACGGAGGCTCTATGGAATATCTGTATAACACAGAGTCGGAGTTATAACCAGTCTCAGTAACGATACACAGTTAGAGGCTAACTTGGTCCACAATATGGGTCCAACTTAGCCTCAATACGGAGGCTCTATGGAATATCTGTATAACACAGAGTCGGAGTTATAACCAATCTCAGTAACGATACACAGTTAGAGGCTAACATGGTCCACAATATGGGTCCAACTTAGCCTCATTACGGAGGCTCTATGGAATATCTGTATAACACAATGTCGGAGTTTTAACCAGTTTCAGTAACGATACAATGTTAGAGGCTAACATGGTCCACAATATGGGTCCAACTTAGCCTCAATACGGAGGCTCTATAGAACATCTGTATAACACAGTGTCGGAGTTTTAACCAGTCTCAGTAACGATACACTGTTAGAGGCTAACATGGTCCACAATATGGGTCCAACTTAGCCTCAATACGGAGGCTCTATGGAATATCTGTATAACACAGTGTCGGAGTTTTAAACAGTTTCAGTAACGATACACTGTTAGAGGCTAACATGGTCCACAATATGGGTCCAACTTAACCTCAATACGGAGGCTCTATGGAATATCTGTATAACACAGAGTCGGAGTTATAACCAGTCTCAGTAACGATACACAGTTAGAGGCTAACATGGTCCACAATATGGGTCCAACTGAGCCTCAATACGGAGGCTCTATGAAATATCTGTATAACACAGTGTCGGAGTTTTAATCAATCTCAGCAATATAATATATGTATGTAATGAGAAACATTATATGTTTAAGTTACAAATAAAGAAATCTTGAATCTTGTTACAATAAGGTGAACTAATGCTCAACGAGAATATTCTTACCTCACATAATATACAATCCGTCCTACATATAAGAGAACACACGTTACAAGAGTATTTTTTAGACATTTTGAATGAACGAAATAGAACGCTCGAAAAATTGTAACTAGAATATATACTGATGAACATAATTACAATTACTCAAATGTTTAAAGAACCATTAAAGAACTATTTCTTTTATGATCACCTGAATTCATTGCCGTCTTTGAAGATATTTTCGCATTTATCTTGTTATTTTCGTAACCAATTTCGACGCAGTCATATTTTATATTCGCTGTTATTTTTTTATTACTGGTTCAAAATCATTTATTTTTCGTATATAAATGTATATTGATAGGGTTTTTATGAAAATGAAAGTTAAAAACATCTAGGATATAAAATAAAAATATAACAGCTTATTTTCACATTTATTTTGTTATTTTCGTAACCAATTTCGACGCAGTTATATGTTATATTCGCTGTTAGTTTTTTTATTATTGGTTCAAAATCATTTATTTTTCGTATATAAATGTATAATGATAGGGTTTTTACGAAAATGAAAGTTAAAAACATCTCAGATATAAAATAAAAATATTACAGCTTATTTTCGCATTTATTTTGTTATTTTCGTAACCAATTTGGACGCAGTCATATTTTATATTCGCTGTTTTTTTTTTATTATTGGTTCAAAATCATTTATTTTTCGTATATAAATGTATAATGATAGGGTTTTTACGAAAATGAAAGTTAAAAACATCTCAGATATAAAATAAAAAATATTACAGCTTATTTTCGCATTTATTTTGTTATTTTCGTAACCAATTTCAACGCAGTCACATTTTATATTCGCTATTATTTTTTTTATTATTGGTTAAAAATCATTAATTGTTCGGGTATAAGTGTATACTCATATTGTCTTCTTAAAAAGCAAAGATAAAATTAATTTGCATTTAAAATACAAAAACTATGCCTTCTTTTCGCTAATTTTTCTTATTTTCGCGAAAATAAGGTTATTTTCGGGTACAACTAAAACCCGGTCAAATTCCGGCCGATCCGGGCACTTTTCCGGCCATGGGGAAAAGGCAAATGTGGCGTGTATACTAGTGATTATGATGTTAAACTGCCCTAATCCCATTAATTATGTACTGCTCTTGACATATATATCAAGAAAATATATGAAAAAAATAAAATAATGCCTTAAATCTGGTCTTGAAGTTTGCATTTTTATGACGTTTTTAGACGATTTTTCGCCGTTTTTACTAATTCCGGCTGCGTTTGAATGGCTTTTTAAAGTATATTCATTGTAAATAACCATGGTTTTAATTAATTCTTACACAGATTAAGATATGCTGAATCTATAACAATGAAAATAAAAACAAAATCAATAACATATAATTGTTTATTTAGCTCGATACAGAGAACATA
Organism: Panopea generosa; assembly: GCA_029582155.1. NCBI lineage: Eukaryota > Metazoa > Mollusca > Bivalvia > Adapedonta > Hiatellidae > Panopea > Panopea generosa. The sequence goes on along the minus strand of CM055897.1, from coordinate 6,971,623 downwards.
TATTTTTTATAAAAACATGGCGATTTCACCGGTGTGGCGTATTTACCGCACGTTGTAAGATTTAGACAATATTTACAAGACTTAACAAAACATTGAAGATTTAGACACTATTTACAAGACGTAACAAAATATTGTAAGATTTAGACACTATTTACAAGACGTAACAAAACTTTATAACAAAGTTAAACGAATAAAAAATACAACATGTGAATGCAGATTATATGCTGTGTATAGAACGTTTAGCTTTACGAATCATATTTATACATTTTAACGATACAACATGTAGTAACAAAAGGTACAAGCATTCATATACAAAGAAATGATACAAAAGAAAGGGGAATATAATATATAGTACACGATAGATTATTAATATAGGATTTACATATGACCTGATGCAATAGTTTAACTATCAAAATATCTATATTTCATTTTCATTTAAACACGACGGACAATTCCAGAATTTCAAGTTATTTTGATTTACACATTGATAATGGTACCATTGCTTACATTTAAAATTCTGACATGAAATGAGATTGTCAACAAAGTCTGGCATTCTGCAGTGGCACCATAATTGGATGTTTATAACTTTGGGGTTGAAGCACGAGACTTAAATTTCTTCCGCGCTTGGGTTCCTTTTGAAAAGCTGTCATTTTACCACTTTCAAGGCAATTAATAAAATGCTGGCGTATTGCTGGTATAGTATATATGTTTCGAAAATTAAATGAATGGGGCGAATGGCAAAACTCTACTACATTCGCAATCGCAAATAATCCACAATCAAAGGAGTTGGGCTGTTGTTGAACTCTGGGAATTTTAACGTTAATAAATTTATCATTAAGCGTTGCGTATATGTGTGACAGTTGAATTTTTACGTTTAACTTTATGTCTTTCATATTTTCACCTAAACTGTCTATATAGGAAATGAAGTCGCTGTCGGAAGATGTTTTAAAACTCATCGCCCAATGATTAGAGCCGTTAAAGTGAATTTGGCAAGCAGGTTCTATTTGGCGTCTAAAAGTTTTCTGAATATTCCATTTGTTTTTCTCATCTATAAAAAACGGGGTATTTGTAGTTTCTTGTAAACTATTAACATTAGGAAATTGCATTTTTAAAATTATATTTACCGCCGACATATGTTTATCGTTTAACCATTTACATTTTGATATGTCATGTTTATCCGATAATTTAAGGTCATATAATTTTAACCACCAGTCATCGTATTCTGTAAAGCTGCTGTTCGGACTATCAATTGTAGCGATGTCATCATCTAAAACTTTTGGTGACAGGGTTGGTAAAATTAATTTTACACGCTTACTATCTGTTGAATTATAATTTGACGGTGATTGCTTACGTTTACTATAGCTTTTTGTAGGTGTAATATGATCGTTGATAACAGATAAAGCTGGTTTATCGTTATATTTTTTAATACTTGAAATAGGAAGACGTCTTTGAGGTGTTTTATTGGTAGTTAATTTGTTCCCGGAGTTAATAGGTGTGGATGATGTAGTTGGTATATCTTTGTTTGATATATAATTATTTGTTTTAATTGGCGTACCTACATTCGTATCTTCAAAATTTAACGACTTTTCCTCTAAAATTGTTGCCAGATTAGAATCAGGCTTAATATTGCAATTAAAATAGTCATAATATGCAGCTGCCCAGGGCTGGCTTAGCGTTTCCTCTAGCTCATTGAACTGATCCGCAGATGTACATTTTAAAAGTTCGTCTAAATTGGACAAATATAAATCTATGTTAGAAGAAGGTGTATTTCTACTTTTCGACCAATGCAGACAGGCAGGCAGGCAGGCAGAGACAGACAGACTTACGTTGGATAAAAAGGAGCAGACAGACGATGTGGACTTATCTTCAAATGTATACTGTGGATGAATACTTGTCTTAAACGATAAAAATTTTAAATCTGTACTAGATGACATATTATAAATGGTCAGCTAGTCTTATACTTTATTAACAATGCATGTTAGTGCATGTTTTTTTTAACCTTATTTATATAAATGTGCTTGATCACAATAAATAAATAAATATATAAATAAATAAATAAATAAATATGTATATTTAGTTTCCAATTACAGTAGCAAAATAATGTAAATTAATAGTCTAAATCTTACAACGTGCGGTAAATACGCCACACCGGTGAAATCGCCATGTTTTTATAGAAAATATATGTCCTCTGTATCGAGCGAAATAAACAATTAAATGATATTGATTTTGTTTTTATTTTCATTGTTATAGATTCAGCATATCTTAATCTTTGTAAGAATTGATTAAAACCATGGTTATTTACAATGAATATACTTTAAAAAGCCATTCAAACGCAGCCGGAATTAGTAAAAAACGGCGAAAAATCGTCAAAAAACGTCATAAAAATGTAAACTTCAAGACCAGATTTAAGGCATTATTTTATTTATTTCATATATTTTCTTGATATATATGTCAAGGGCATTACATAATCAATGGGATTAGGGCAGTTTAACATCATAATCACTGGTATACACGCCACTTTTGCCTTTTCCCCATGACCGGAAAAGTGACCGGATCGGCCGGAATTTGACCGGGTTTTAGTAGTACCCGTTATCTACCCGTGACGTCACATGTAGCTGAAAATAGTCAAAAACGCTTTTGCGGCACCACAGAGAATAGAGATACTTAAAAGGTAATTACTATATTCCTTCAGGCTTCACTCTACAAGCAGCTGTCGAAGTGGAAGAACGTGTTTACCGGAGCTCCAGCCTTCGAAGTGGGTTAACACGTATAAGACGATTATTTAAAAATCTTTTATTTGATCATGATGACCGATCATAATACTATCTATCTATCTATCTTTATATTTTGCCACACGCCTTCACAGGCATAATCGGGCAGCTGCGCGTCGTGTCTTATATTAATAGAAAAAGAAAAAGTAAAGCATAATAAGGAAAAGGGTAAAAATAGTGTTAAAGGTGTTAAAACAGTGCGACAAGATAAAAGAAGATTAAAAACAAACTCAAAATGCTCATGGTTTAGTGTGCTGTAGCTGGCTAAATGCAAGCTTGAATGAATCAAAGTCTTGCAGGAGTACAACATCTGCAGGTTACGAGTTCCACTGTACTAAAGTAAGGGGAAATAATGAATACTTGTAGTAATCAACCCAAGTGTGATTCTGTTTGAAAGACATAGAGTGACAATACCTTGATACCTGGTGGTTAGCTTCAAAGTAATGAGGTATAGAGATGGCGACCAACTCATGAACAATTTTGTAACAGAGGCATAAACGCGAATCTGCCCAGCGCTGCTCTAAGGTTCTCCAACCCAGTCTTTCTAACATGTTAGTAACACTGGAGTAATGGGAATAATCATTCATGGTCCAGCATGCTGCACGTCTTTGAACTCTTTCAAGTTTGTTAATATTGGACCTGGCGTGGGGGTCGAAAATCGTACTTGCATACTCTAACTGGGGGCGGACCAAGGTTTTGTAGGCACACTCTCTGATCTTGGGGGACTTTACCTTGATGTACCTCTTGACAAAGCCTAGGGTGCTGGTGGCCTTGGCTGCAACTCTGTCTATGTTGGTGTTCCATGACAAATTATTTGAGATGTCTACACCAAGATAGCGAGCATTCTCAGATGTCTTTACAACAATGGATGTCTCTGCTTTAGATGATTGGTAGAAACATCTATTTTAAAATTCCATCGATTTTATGCTTTTAATCTGACCCTAAACAGGATTGTTTTGATGTCAACAAGAGATCAATAACCAGCGGTACAACGTGATGGCAACACTCACATAGAATTCAGCAGACTTGGAACCATAATCAATAGCCTTCAAGACTAAAATTACTTCAACAACTAGACAACGACTATTCCAAACCTTCATCTTCATCAATTGACTCTGGCCAGATGCGACCTATCTATGTAAACGTCTTATCCAGCCAGTGGTGCAGCGCTGGGAGAAGTAGCGACTCTACCCACTGGTTACTTAATCAGCCTATCCTGCCAAAATGACACAGATCAAAGTGCGAGGGTAAAGAAAAACTTACGACAACGAAGACTTTATTCCATTAGCATTGGCATTTGTTTACATTTCATACCGGCAACTGTTTATTACGCAACATACTTAAGTAGCTTTATTACTGTTTATTATTGATGCTATTATTTACATTGTTGATAAAGTTTTAGACTCACTGTAATAGGTATGACCAGTATAATGTTGAAATCAACAAGTTCCCCGTCCATTATTCAGTGGTCTCACTATTTAGCTTCAAGAAGCGCCAAGAGTTTTATCAATAATAAAAGTTAATGACAGGTAATAACCATGTGTAGATCACATGTGTAGATCATAGCATATAATCTGTTAATTTCTAAATTCTATTCATTATTAAAGCCAAAATTGAACTCTCTGTTGCGATACTGACAATGATAGTAAGCTGTTAGCTTCAAGAAGCATCATAGACTTTTGGTGTATCTGACACTTAATTGATAATTATATACATTTTCTACACTAACTATTAATAAATCAATTTTAGATAAACTAATGACATTCAAGTATGTTTATTTATATTGTTGCTGTGTTTGATTGCTTATGAAGCATTTAGTTACATGTAACCTATTAGCGTCAAGAAGTATCATGGATCAACTGTACATAATTTTTCAGCATCAAGTTGTTTATATCTAGTATCAAGAAGCATAACTTTGTATAAATATTATTTAGATAGATACAAAAATATGAGCAACAAGAAGTCTATAGCTAGCGCAGAAGTTTTGTGAGTAGAAGGTTGAATATTCTGAAAAAAACAAATGAAATTAAGCAGAAATACAAAGTCAGACCCTACTAAACAGAAAAACATTAAACAAATCATTTATAATGTTCATAAAACAGATGATAGAGTACCAATTAACTGGGAAAATAATCACTGCGAATTAATCAACCATAAATTAAAATTAAATCTAAACTGGAAGCCATCCAAATTACTCGATCTGATAAATATGCTAGAAAAAAGGTTTTACACCAGGAGTCTTCATACACCACTTATATAGTCCATGCTTCTTGAAGTTTCTTGTTGCTAAATAGTGATGTTACCTGTAACCAGTGACTTAGTTACATGTCTCTGCTGTAACAAATTGCTTCTTGACACTTATCAAATACAAATAAAAAAAAAAACTAATTGATGAAAGATAATGGTATGTAGTTTTATGCTAGGTCGATGTAGTTCATGATAATTTAATATTTATATAAGATTGTGCTTCTTGATGCTTAGTGAACTTAACACTTCTTGCTGCTGATTTATGTATTCCGTTGTGTGTCTCACTTCTTGTCGCATAAGTTATAACCATATAATTATGTTACTAACCTTTGCATAAATAAAACTTGTCGGTGTTGCAACAGAGAAACAAAATTCAATTATGACTATAAATCAATGGAATTTAAAAATCATAAACTTAAAGGATATATATGTTCAGATAGGTATAATCTACACATGGTTATTTTCTTGTTGGTAACTCTTATTAGGTCACCTGAGACTTGAGTCTCAAGGGACCTGTGATTGCCTTTTGTCTGTCCGTCTGTAAACAATTGTCATTTTTGACTTCTTCTGAAAACCTTAAGCTTAATCATAATGAAATGTTGTATGCAGCTTTGGTACTTTTGGGTGGATCATATTTGTGAATTGCATGGTCTCCACCCCCTGGGGCCTTGGGGGTGGGGTTAAAACAGTCAAATTCAGGTACACTTTGAAAATCTTCTATAGGAAACACTGGGAAACAAATGGTGAGCATGATTATGGATGTATATGGGTCCTTTATAAAAATGGTGAATTGCATGTCCCTGGGTCTCACAGTTTGGCCCTGGGGATTGGGTCTAAAAAAATTAGTGTGTTTATAAATAACTTACAATTTCGTTTTCTTCTCAAAAACTGTAAGCTTAATCATAATGAAATGTTGTATGCAGCTTTGGTACCTAAGGGCTATTGTGAATTGTATGGTCCCCACCCCTCTTGGGCCTCGGGATGGGACAAAACAGTCAAATTTGAGGTAAACTTTGAAATCTCCTTCTTACTATAAGAAGCACTGGGAAACAAATGATAGCATGATTATGGACAAAAAATTATATGGGTCCTTTATTGGATGGCGAGCAAAGCTCTGACTTCCTTAGCTGTCATGCAGCCCTAGCAATCTGTTATAAAGGTAACTTATGACAGGAACCATGTTGTTTAGCATTTTTTGCAAATGCATTATTAAAACATTTTGATAGGTACTGTTGGAAAAGTATTGATATGGACTCTGTATTGTATGCAGGAGATTATTTATACAGATACACAAAAGAAATATCAAGCACACCACATTCTTTTCTAAATCCTAATGAATTGCCTTCTTACTTAACATATCAGAAATCTAACTAAGTTTTCCAATTTCCCTCAGGCCTTTGAGGCCTTTGACAAAAAATGTGTATTTCATGTCCCTGGGTCTCACAGTTTAGCCCTGGGGGTGGGGCCTAAAACAAATTAGTCCATCCGCGATTTTCGACTTCTCAAAAACCATAAGCTCAATCGTAATAATAATAATAATAATAATACTTTATTTAATGAAATGTTGTATGCAGCTTTGGTACCTAAGGGTGAATCAAAGTTGTGAATTGCATGGTCCACAACCCCTGGGGCCATAACAGTCAAATTGAAGGTAAACTTCCAAAAATATTCTTTTTACTATCGGAAGCACTGGGAAACAAATGTGAGCATGATTATGGACGTATATTGATCCTTTATAAAAGTTGTGAATTGCATGTCCCTGGGTTTCATGATTTTGCCCTTGGAGTGGGTTTTAGAAAAGGTAAACTATTAAAATCTTCTTTTTGTAGGAAGCATTCAGAAACAGATTGTGAGCATGAATATTGATGACTATGTTTTTTTAATAAAATTTGTGTATTTCATGCCCCTGGGTCTCACGGTTTTGCCCTGGCGGTTGGGTCTACATCACTAAATCTATGAAAATGAAAAAAAAAACGTTAGGTATTTCTTATTATGACTGAATAGACTTATGTAAATGTTTTGTGTGGATTTGCTGTTGCTGACTTTGACAGTTAATAGCTATGTGAATTTCATGGTCCCCGCCCTCATGAGGTGTTTGGGGTGGGGTCAAAACGGTCAAATACAAGGTAGATATTAAAAATCTTCTTATTATAAGAAGCATGACTCAGTAACAATAATTGGTGAGTATGATTAATGACATCTAGTGGTTCTTTATAAAAATTGTGAATTTCATGTCCCTGGGTCTCACGATTTGGCCCTGGGACTGGGGCCTACTTTGCTAAATCAATATAAAAGAAAACAACAAAAAAAACCCCGTCATTTCTGATGACTGAATAGACCCACTTAATGGTTTTAGATGTGATTTGTTGTTGCTGACATGACGGTTAATGCTTATGTTTTTTTGAGTGTCCTCCCCCTCTGTAACCATGGGTCTGGGCCAAAACAGTCAAATTTGATGTAAACTTTAAAAATCTTATTATAGGAAGCACTGAAAAACAAATTGTTAGCACAATTAATAAAGCCTATGAGTTCGCATTAAAAATTGTGAACTTTATACCCCTGGGATTCACAGTTTGACCCTCGGGTTGGATACTACACTGGGCTCATAAGCATATTTTAAGTTAAATTTTAAAAAAACAGTTTCTCTGAAAGTTCAAGGCCTAGACTTTAGATATTTTACATGTATAATTGCATGGAGGTCCCCTAAAGGATTTGTTGAAGTCGTGTCTCTGGGGTAAAATTTAGGGCCGCCACAGGGTCACTGGTTTAAGTTATATAGGGAAAATGTAGTAGACGCGATAGTACCTTCAATTTTCATTAAATCTTAACCGAACTTGCCTAACAGTTATATAACCACAATATCTCAGAAGAGTTCTTGAACAAGCGCCATTTGACAAACAGCAAAACTTTAAAAAACATTTTCTCAGTTAGTTTAATGGCTAAACCTTCAGTGTTTTCTCCAGCTTCAATTTTTTGGGGGTCATTGATGACCCACTGACTAAAAATCTAGGGGTCATTTTCAAAACCTGGGGGTCATCAATTGAATAGTTTTAAACTTAATAAACATGAATAAATGGAGTTAAAATACATATTTTACTAAAACAGTTTTACTTCCTGTTTCACACAAATTTCTCCATCAAAACTGCAACTTAAGATAATAACTTCAAAACAATTTAGCTCCAAACCAGTGTTTCAATTCTGGCAATAAGTTACAACTTGAAACTTAGCAGTTGTTTTTATGATTTTGGCCCTTTGGTCGTGAATTTTTCAAATGTCATGGCCACAGCTCAATCACCAGGGCCCTAACTATTTTTAATGAAAAACACTAAAACTCTTTCAATATTTTATATTTGTTAAGCTACATGTTTTAACATTTCTCTTCAAAGCTAGATTCATTTTAGAGAAATTTTATCTTAAAAAAAATAATATAAAATACATTTTAATGGTAACTTCACAAAAAATAATTAAATTTTTGCAATAAAGTAATCATTTTTCAATTATTATTTTTTTCAACAACCTTTTAATCGTCCGTTATAGAAACATAAACGGCGCCGGGAATGCTGCCCTAAAACTTGGACCGGCCGATGTTTAAACTGGTATTAAAATGTCGCGCATGCGCGTCTCGATACCTTATAGAAAACAAAATATAAAAAGTTTTTCAGATAGAGTACCGTCCGTACATTTTAAACAACTTTTATGAAAAGTTTCACGCTTCCACATTTCATCTTCATATACAAACAACCTAAAACTGGGTATATGTCAGTACTACTGTTGCTGGGTACGTTTGTTTTCACAGATGTTGTCTTTGTGGAAAATTATGTAATCGTCTATGTGATTGCATCAATAAAGCGTTCGTAACCAATTAAAGCGTTTATTTAACTTGGTAGAATCGCATGACCGGGATTGCCCTGAATCAGACCACGTGATCTGTCAAATCAGCTGGCATTGTAAAAATAACTCTGAAACCAGCTTGCCGAAACAAATATGTGTAGTTTGAATTTCTGTATTTTTAAGGTTGCGTCATAGTGGTCAGACGAGAATTTATTGCGTCAAAAACGCAAGAAACGCGCTCTGGAGAAAACATTGAACCTTAGGTTTTTTACATGTAGCATCTGTTGCCAGTTGAGTGTTCAGGTCCTCTTGTTTTTTTTTAAAACTAGCGGAGTCACATTGCTCCCAAGACATGAACTAAATCCTAAAAAATAGAATTTTATCTACCATGCCAATAAAAACTATAGAAAAAAGTACCTGCAACAGCTTTTGCCACGCATGACCAGGAATATGCAAAATAATCGGTGTCAAAAACTTTACAAGACGATAGTCGTTTGGACTAGAGACTTTCAAAATTACATAGGTCAAACTAATTCTTATAGTCCATAAATGATGGAAGACCTAAAATTTACATTAAGTTTCGTTTTCTAAATTTTTATCATTTCAATATAATTTAATATCATTTCAGCAAAAAAACTACGTAAATTTCTCCCAGCACATTGCTCAGTTATATAAGCAATATATTCATTTATGGGGGATTGGGGTGTGGGTAGAAGATGTGGGGGAGGGGGGCGGGTCTATAAAAAGAGCATTTACTTTAACCCTAAGGTAATTTTGACCCGCCCCCATGCGATCGCTTCAATTTGGGTTTAAGGGTTAACAAAATTGGAGAATACAAAAATAACACATTTGGAAATGGATGTCAAAACAATATTTTTTGTAATTTTCAGATTCTGTTAATTTAAAAAAAGATAAAATAATTTCATGTGATGTAAGTGGTAACTTAATTTTTCAAGCAAAATATGTGTTGCTGTTGGAAATCAGCAATAAGGAACTGTAAAAATGGTGACAAAAGTCCTTAAAATAATATTTGTATGCCGTGTTCCTACAGATACACTCAAAATTGTAGTTGCCCATACTTTTTTATTGACTTTCAAAGCGTTGATTTTATTTCTTCATGATTTCTGTCCATTTTTATTGAAATAACTACACAAAATTAAAGTCTGGCAAAGAAAAAAAAATTTAGATACCTACCTTCCCACATTAAAAATACCGAGTTGAAGCACATCAAACGAACATTTTTTTAAGGATGGCCATACATCATCAATGACGACACTTTTCAGTGATTCAGGAATAAATCAACGATGTAATTAATAGAAGGGTCAATTATACCTGGGGGGTCGATATTAGCAGCCTTTGCTCTACATGTGATGTTCCTCAATTTATTTTAAAGTCATGTGATTAAATACAAGCAGACAACTCCCAAAAGTGTTTGCTTTGTTACGGTTTACAGGGAACATGTCATTCAGTAGCCTTGTGCTATCAGACACATTAAAAGTTTAACATAACTGAACGATGTCATAAATTATATTCTTTGACTTCATTCGTTTTCTTCATTATATACATGTATCTATAAATGATATTTATTCATGTTTTATAGAAAATCTGTTCACCTTTTTACATTATGGTCATAAAATTAAATCCATCTCCTTGTGTTTCTGTACATGTATCAACTAATTTGGAAAATAGCATACATGTACTACTTGCTATACAGTGGAATAAATGATAAAATACCGGTTTAGACAATTCTTTCACTGGATTTAAATTTCAACACATTGCAGGAAGCACATGAGTATTTTTAATTACCAGGTCAGAGCGTATTAATACAAAATTGTGGATTGTTTAAAGATAATGAAAAAAAATAAGTAGAATTGGTATAGAAATTTGCTAGTAACTGATAATTTTCCCACTTGAATCGTCATTATGGAGACTGGTTGGACAGGGATTTGAACTCGCATCCCCTGGATTGATACCTTGTCAGACATGCTACCGACTGAGCTAACCGGTTTTAAGTAATTTCAAGTTATTTTCAGCAGTGTTTGCAGAATCTGGAGTTGAACAGGATACATTTCTATCATTTTTAGATAGAATTTGATTATTTTTTAAATTTTTGCCATTGTTGTCACATTCGCTAAGATTTAAAGGCATATAGGAGCAAAAATAAATCTGAACATTTGCTGTATAATTTTTTTTCAGGTGTGTTTCTGCTTGAGTAAAGATTGAGGCGATTTGACAGTCAAGAATTCCCAAAAAAGGTTAATGCCAACAAAAGGTGCAGCAGTAAATGCTACACACATACACACTTGGCTACTTACATCTGACCTTACCTGCTGTCATCCTCGTGAAAGTATAACGAGTATTACCAAAGTTTTACAGAAGTGTTTAATATAAAACCAACGGGGCTCTGTCAGTAAAGCAAGTACTTTACATAAGTATGGATTTCATTCGAATTATCCTTACTTCCATTCTTTTTTTCGTTATGGGATATGGGCCTGCAGAGGGAGGCAAAAAATCTTTCAACACTTGTGAAATACAGCTGGATGAGGATGGTTGTCCAAGAACAGACGATAATAAAAGTTTCCGAGAAAAATGTATGAACGGGTTTCAAGGATGCCCATCTTATACACATTATATATGTGGCAAGGACGAGGCGACTGGCTATATCGTGGAAACATGTCATGACATCTACAGATGTCCTGCAGGTGAGTTGGAAGAAGAAAAGGTCACTGTTCATTTTGTGTCTGTGTCTGTCTTTCACATGTCCAGGAGGTATCACAGAATTTGTCAGGGGAGTTGAAGTGGGCATCTGTACAAACCAGGAACCCATTTCACAAAAATAGTTACAATAAAAATAGGTTAACATAAAGTATCATTCATAACATTTTAAATACTGATCCAAATGAAACCAAACATGATAGAAAAATCTAGAAAAAACATATTTTTTCTGAAAATCGTGGTGATTACTATGATATATATTACTTTACTTTTAAGACTGATTTTTATCAAAAGTATTTTTTGTGAAATACAACCAAGGCAGTTACAACTCTAGTTAACCCCTCTAAACCAGCTAGAACCAGATCTGCCCTGGGCTGCATTCAAGAAGTACTGTGTATATAGACAGTTCACTGTATCCGTGCACACCTATAAATACATTGTTTTTTTCCCAGGACTTCTAGTATACCCTGTAGAAGTTTCGTTCAGCTATCACTGCTGAATCTCCTTCCATGAGGGAGTTACCCATTCCATTTTATTTAATATTAATCCAGGGCCCAAATAACTCAATAGTCCATTGGCAAGACCTATATTTGACAAGCAAGCATCAAAAATGACCAAGACAAATAATGTATTTATGTTATTGGGTATTGTGATTCCATTTGCTTGATGTTTATTTTAATTGCATTTTCTATACCAATATATCAAAATTGGGTATTTACACAACTATTCTGCTTATCATTCTGGTGTTCTGTTTTTCATTGAATTTTTTTTTTTTTAAGAACTAAAAAAAATCTTGATTATTCTTCAAAGAAAGAAAAACGATATTCAGAATGGAATACCTGTAAATACCTGAAGCATTGTCTAGTCATGGAATTGAATGAATGGGGTTTGATGGCATACCAACACATTGTAGGTTATTCGACACAAACAGGAAGGAAGAATCCAGGTTCACTCTATATGTACAAAAAATTAATATACAGTTAAAAAATCACATCAACAAATAAATATGCAAAATAGGAAAGATTAAGACATTGTAGCTGATTTATTATTCATAACATGACAGGATTAATAACATTTTTTTAAAAAAATACTCTTCTCAATATAATTATAAACCCATCTGTCAGGTTTTCTCATTTGAGATTTGATTGCAGAGAATCCTCTGATATTGTTATGAGAGTAATTCTTAATGTATTCAAATAAAAATACTGGAATGTTTTTTAAAGCCTATATAGTATAGACTCATAAGAAGAGCATGATTATACAAGTTCACACGGAAAAAATGATGATAAAAGCAACATGTACGGTAACGTAACAATTTTATTTTTTGTTTCAGGGTCTCATGTTGCCTTGAGGCTTGACCTGCATGCAAGAAATGTCATACTTTATTGTAAGGACTGTGACGAGGAACATTTCCAAAGTGTTCCATCAGACTCCAGCAGTGGCTCTTTGGGAGGTAAAGCTAAAATTAACTACAATAAAAATCAGAGATATGAAAACAACATATTAAGCACAAGTGTATGTGTCCATATCCTACTGTAATTATTGTCTGTTGATGTTATTGGTTGTTTACTTTAGATGTTACTGAATAGTTTGTTACCTCCTGCATTAATGTCACTTTATTAGCTCACTTGAGCAAAGCTCAAGGTAAGCTATTTTGATCGCCTGTTGTTCTTCATCTGTCATCTGTTGTCTGTCGTCTGTTGTCCGTCGTCTGTCCGTGAACTTTTTGTTGTGTGCACTTGTATTTTTGATTGGAAGTTCACTTAACTTTTATAGTAGTTATATAACCATAATATCTGGAACATGTTCTTGAACTGGCAAAATCAATTATTTATGGTAAGAGCTGTGGCCCTTGAAACATAAAAAATGCACTATTTGACCTTGTGTGCACTCTAGCCCCCGCATTTTTCATTTGATCCTCACCAAACTTGCACAGTAGTTATATAACCATAATATCTCGGACAAGTTCTTGAACTGATCAAATCGGATTATTAATGTCGGAGATGTTGCCCTTGAAACATTAAAAAATACATTATTTTACCTTGTGGGCACTCTAGCAACCACATTTTTCATTTGATCTTGACCAAATCTGCACAGTAGTTATATAAGCAAAATATCTTGAACAAGTTCTTGAACTGGCTAAATCAGAGTATTAATGTCACAGTTTTGGTCCTTTAAACTTTAAACAACGCACTATTTGACCTTGTGTGTACTCTAGCCCCTGCATTTTTTGATGTCAGATTAATGGCCCTTGAATTTTTAAAAACTACATTATTCGACCTTGTGTATGCTCTAGCAGCAGTATTTTTCATTTGATCCTCACCAAACTTATACAATTGTTATATAACCATAATATCTGGGATAAGTTCTTTAACTGACCAAATCAGGTAACTAATGTCTGAGTTATGGCCCTTGAATAATCAAAATTGGCATTATTTGACCTTGTGTGCATTCTAGTACTCGCAGCTTTCACTTGTTGTCAACCAAACTTTGGTAGTAGTTATATAACCATAATATCTTTGACAAGTTCTTGTCGAATCAGATCACTATTGTCACAGTTATGGCCTTTGAATCATCAAAAATGTTTTTGTTTGTTGTGTACACTCTAGCATGTGCAGTTTTTATTTGATCCACATTAATATGATAGTTATATAACTATAATATCTAGGACAAGTTTTCGAACTGGCCAAACCGAATAATTGTAATTGTGTTTTTTGACCTTGTGTGTTATTTGACCTTGTGTGCATCTAGCACTTGCAGTTATCATTTAATCTGTGACATACTATTGTCAGAGTTATGGCCCCTGAATTGTCAGAAATTTTGTGTATTTGATGTTGAATGCACTCTAGCACTGAAAGTTAATATTTGATCTTCATTAAACTTATACGGTTGTTTAACTGTTGTTATGTAACCGTAATATCTTGGACAAGTTCTTGAAATGGTCAAATTGGATAATTAACGTCTGGCGGTATGGTTACTGGATCCACAAAAATTGCATTATATGAATTTATGTACACTCGGGGCACCTGCAAAAAATTAGCATTGTCTCCTCTGGGACAGGTGAGCGATTTAGGGCCAATGTGGCCCTCTTGATTCATTTCCAAGTAAGTTCCCTCTAAACTCTGTTATGTTTTCATATCTCTTAGTCTGCTTGTGGTGAGCTTGACATAATCGTCACAATGGTGGTTCATATGTGCATCCATCTGTCCGTCCAATCTTGTTCGAGCAGTAACTTGCTCATGCATGGTGTGATTTTAAAGTAACTGAGCACAAATGTTCACCAAAGTGAGAAGAAGTACAGCATATAAGACCACAGTCAGTAGCTCAAAGTACATTGTCATATTTAGAGGTTTAAGGTCAGAAATAGTTAGAAAAATTATGTCCATTCCATAATTTATCTTTAGACATTTTTGTAAAATAACAGAACACTGTTCACAAGGGCGGATCCAAGGGGTTAACACAAAATCTGAACGTTTTTAAAGTAGAAATATAACTTTGTCATGCATAGATATATTTTAATGATACTTGCTACAAATGATCAACATAACATGACGAGGTATTGCGAGTAAGACCCACACCTGTACCTCAAAGGTCGAGGTCACAATTTGAATGTTTAACAACACTTTGAGTCTGTGAGATTTTGTGTCCTGCCTGTAACTTTGTCATGCATAGATAGATTTTAATGGTACTTGCTACAATTGATCAACATAACATGACGACATGTTCGAGTAAGACCTACACCTGTACCTCAAAGGTCACGGTCACAATTTCAGTTTTACAACACTTTAAGTCTGTGTGAGATTTCGTGTCCAGTCTGCAACTTTGTCATGCATAGATGGATTTTTATAAATACTTGTTATAAATGATCAACATAACATGAAAACGTGTTGCACTTAATACTAAAACTCCCACTTCAAAGGTCAAGGGTACAATTTAACTTTGTTTAACAACACTTTCAGTCATTTGACATTTCTTGTCCGGTCTGTCATCTATGGATAAATTTTAAAAACACTTGACTCAGTTGATCAACATGACATAATTAAGTGTCGCATGTAAGACCCAGAACCTTTCCTCAAAGATCAAGGTCACACTTTCAATTTGTTTGATATTGCATGTCTGGAAGTGGGCTGTGACTTTGCCTTTAGCTTGGCTGAATTTATCAAGATGATATTATGACGTGTCATAAGTAAGACCTAGACCCGTACCTTAAAGGTCAAGGTCACACTTTTAGTTTGTATGACAACACTTTGAATATGTTTGAGATTTCAAATCCGTCCTTTAACTTTATCATACATGGATGGATTTCAAAAACACTTGGCTCAATTTAGCAACAATTGATATGTAACTTTGTCTCACATTTAGGAATTTTAAAATAGCTTGACACAAGTGATCAGCATGTCATGATGATGTTTCAGCAGCATTTAACTGTTGAAATACCTAGACCATTACATCAGATGTCAAGGTCAATGTTACACAAAGGTCAAGGTCATGCTTTAAAGTAAAAAAACATGAAATTGCATGTCTAGTCTGAAACATCAGTCCATTACTCTTTATATTCATGGATACATCACAACCTATTATAACATAATTATATTATTATTTTTTAACGACCATTTGGGATGGGGGGGGAGGCATGCGGTACTTACCAGTGACATTTCTTGTTTAAGAGTAGATCTATCATTGGTTCACCATAATCCAATGACATGTCACATACAAGACCCAGGTCTGTAACTTAAAGGTCAAGATCATTCTCTGTATCTTGAAATCCACCTAACAGATTTTACCATTAGAAGACAATGTTCACTCATAGGTTCTACTGGAACACTCGACATTGTTGCCCTTAGACATATAGATTTTGGTTTAAGGTCATAACACTTCCCATACATCATTGAAACTTCATGTGTTTGTTCACTAATATTAAGAGGACTTAAATGGCCATGTGGGTTCGCTCCATTTCCAAAAAGAATATTGTTGAAATGGTTAAAAAAAATTAACATGCTCATAAGCTCATATCAAAGTAACTATTAGCCATACATTAACGTACCTTCACATGTGTTTGTTACCATGAAAGGGACCAGAAGGGCTTTGCTACTTGCCATACATTATCAAAACTTTATATTATTATAATGGGACTCAAGGGACAATTTGGATAACTCTGTTTTGATTTTAGTCAGAATTATGGCCCCTTTATACTAAATCTGGTTAAAGTTCTTGAGCATGCTCATTCCCAAGTTGCCAAATGTTTTCCATAGTTGTGTTATAGATTGTACTACACAAAACCATACAGCATTGTTATGACCTCAACATTTTTTTAGTGGGGCATTATCCACATATAGTAATTGCAGTGTCTGTCTGTGTGTCAGTCTGTTCGTCTGAGAATTTGTGTCCTGTCTGTCAATTTGTTTAGGATGGGTTTTAAAAAACTTATATCTTTTTTTCTGGAAATTGGGAAGATGCCCAAGCCTTGGAAATTGGGAAAGTAACAGCGCGATTTAGGGGACATTCAGAATAATTTTATGGTTTTAGCAAATTGGAAAATAAAGTGTAACACTGTTAAGATCATCTTTTGTCCGTCGTCATGCGTCCGTAAACAATTGGCATTTTCGACTTCTTCTCAAAAACCGTAAGCTCAATCGTATTGAGATGTTGTATACATTTTTATGACCTAAGGGTGAATCAATCTTACACATAAGTTGTATAACATACATGAGCCGGGCCCCTATTAGCTCAGTCAGTTATGTATCTGACTATCAATCCAGAGGTCTTGAGTTCGAATCCCCACTCGGCAAGAGTCTCTTTGATGATTGATACACGACATTGTGTATCATTATCATTCATGTTTGACCGCTGATTCAAGTGGGTAAGCCCCTGTGGTTCCAGCAGAAAAGAATCACTGCTGATCTCTGCAGAGGTGTAGGAATCTTCCGAATAGGTGTCATGTTCATTTTATCATTTTTTGTCATGTTCACTATTATTAACCCCTGTGTGGTTTCAGGGAGCCATATGAGTGATGGCAAGAATAGGACTACTGTGGTTCATGCATGTCGCAAGAAGCGACAATTTAAGTTATACGATAGAATATGCTGAAACTCTGCAGTTCTGCAGGTATCAAGGTTCTAGGTTCATTTTGCATATTCATTTGTTGGTGTATTTTTATTCAAATCTGTATGTTAATTTGTTTTTTTGTACATGTAGAGTGAACTGGAATCTTCCTTCCTGTTGGCGTCCAATAACCTATAATGTGTTGGTACGCCATAAAACCCTATTCATTCATTCAAGTGGGGAAGTTATCAGTTACTTGCAGAGATGGGGTGTGCTCAACTTTTGGTTAACCTTTCAGGATCCCTGGAAACAGTGGTTATGTTAACTGATTGTCTGTTAGCCCTCGATGGCATAAAAATGATGCTAACTATTCAATCAGTCAATTAACATACATTTAATATCATAGACAAGTTTTAGAGCTGGCCAAATGAGATAAAATATTCTTGGAGTTATGGCACTTGAATTGTCAAAAATTGCGTTATGTGCATATAAATGACTAAATTTAAAAGTCTTAGGTATTGCCTTGCATTTCTTCGGTATTGTTTCCTCCACCACAGGTGAGCCAATCTGACCCTTATGTTACAATAATATGTTTAAACAACTTAATATTGTTAAATGTTTTGTTTTGTATTGATTACAGGATGTACACAACCTCGTTACAATGACGCTATTAGAAATGGCCTTAAATCAGGAAGCTTGGTGACACATTCTACTGGCTGGCCTTCAGCAGAGGATGTATTTCGATGTAATAGCAACCAGGGCTTGAGTAATCAAAATGGAGTTCTTGATTGCACTACTTCCTACCCGTGTAACTGTGTGAACTATGTGAAATGTGAAAATGAAACAAATTTATTGCCAGGTCAGACTACAAACATTCTAACTCATAAAAATTTATTATTTACACATTTTTATGGATGAATATCTATAAAACTAAAGAAAATAAGTGTAGTTCAGATGTCAGCTGTTGTATGGAGCAGTTATGGCTATGTAATATATGTGCAAACTGGTAAACAAGGTTACTTGTAAAAGAAGACCAACTCTAAATTAGTTCTGATATTGTAGTTTTATTCAAAAGAGGTTGATGATGAAATAAATTAGTTTTTTTGATTTGTTACTGACCCCTACAGAAATTGGTTGGATAAATAGGGGGAATTGGCTCACATATTTCCATAAGGGGTCAGTAACAAACAAAATAACTAACATTGGTCTGTCAGCAACTACTTCCATGTAGTTTTCGGACGATTGACTTGAAACTTCACATGTATGATTAACCAAATTTAGATGTGCGTGACACAAATGTTGTAATGCTGACTTGATTTCATACAGAGTAAAACTTGATGCCCTTGCACTTGGTAACATTGTTGTATTTACCGTATTGCAGTTCTTGTGGAGCTAACTACTTTCATAATTTTAAAGCGATTTACTTCGCATACAGTGTAGTTATACATGACACAAGTTTTGTGATGCTGGGTATTAATCCCCTTCAGTTGAAGGACTACTTTAATATGTTTTACAACTGACTTTTTCTGTAGCTTTTACTTTTATATTATCAGATGGCTCATGTGTGAGTTGTGATGAAATGAAGAAGATAAATCCAAACTTTAACTGTGACAGGTATGTATAATCGAGATTATCTATATGTATTCAACTTCACTTGTGTCACTGGTCTTAAATGCTGCACATTTTATTAGCTCGTCTTTTTGAGAGAAAAAACAAAGAGTTATTGTCATGACCCTGGCATCGTCGGTGTCGGCCACTGGTTAAAGTTTTATGTTTAGCTCAGCTTTCTTTCTGTTTCTGAACAAACAACTCATGTTTCAGTGACTAAACTTCATAAACACATTTATATTATATTGTAGAAACAATGTATATAACTTACATAAATTTCCATACTTTGGACTTTAAAACCTTAGATTTTTTGTTTAGCTTGGGTTTGATTTTTTTTTAAATCAATTTCATTGTTCAGAAGTACTATTAATTCTGTAAGCTGATCACAATCTACTGAAAAAAAGTTTACATCACTGACCTTGACCTATTTAATGGACTTTCCTGTCTGAGCCCAACCAAGACCCCCATCCTGCTGCCCATTTTTAGATCTACTGGCCAAAGGCCAGAAGTGCTTATGCGATGGCGCGTTGTCTGTCGTCTGTTGTCTGTTAGCAGCACTTTCTCTGAAACCACTACGCCAATTAAACTGAAACTTCACATGCATGTTTCTGTTGCATAGGAGACTATACAGAAGAATTTTTTTTTTCGATCTGAAATTCAAGATGGCCGCTGTTACTAAAAATAGTCCAAAACTTAAAAAATCTTCTTCTCATGAACGGCCCAACATATTTTCAAAATGTTTATGTAGTAAGGATGACCACCTATAGTATTGTTAGAATTGTTCAAATAGTGTCCCTACGGTTAAATATGACCTCGCCCCGAGAGTTCAATTAGGGGACACGTGTCATAATATTTTTATTTTTTTTTATTTTTTTTAAAATTGAAATGATTTTGCCTATATCTTCACAGAAGCATTGTTTGGTGAAGGAGGTTCAGATTTGTAAAAATGACTGGGTTCCATTGTCTAAAGGGGTCAGGAGGGCCCCAAAAGGGTAAAAATTCAGAATTACTAAAATCGTTTTCTTGAGAACCAGTATGTCAGATTTGTTCATATTTGGCATAAATTATCCCTATGTGTAGGGGTTTGATTGCAGATAAGAATATAAGTGCTAAAATTTATAGAGGCCCTGTAAGGGGACTTAGAATTTTACATAGGGATACTATGGGAAAACAGAAAATTCTCTTTTTCTTTCATTTATTCTGAAACCACTAGGCCAATTAAACTGAAACTTCACATGCATGTTTCTGTTGCATAGGAGACTATACAGAATTTTTTTTTTTTTTCGATCTGAAATTCAAGATGGCCGCCGTTACTAAAAATAGTCCAAAACTTAAAAGATTTTCTCATGAACGGCTCAACAGATTTTCAAAATGTTTACGTAGTAATGATGACCAACTTTAGTATTGTTACATTTGTTCAAATGGTGTCCCTAGGGTTAAAAATGACCCCGTCCCGAGGGTTCATGAGTCAGTAGAGCGTCCTCTGGCCCTCTTGAGTTCTTGTTTCTTTCTTTTTTAGTTCACCTGAGCCAAAGGCTCACAGGTGAGCTTTTGTGATCGCCTGGTGTCCGTCATCTGTCGTCTGTTATCCGTCATTAACTTTTAGCTTCTAACAACTTCTCCTCTGAAACCACTGGGCCAATTTTGATATAACTTCACAGAAATTTTCCTTGGGTTACCCTCTGCCAAGTTTGTTCAAGCCATCGTGATTTGTCAAAAAACATGGCGGTTAGGGTGGGGGAGGGGGGCGAGGGTTAGTTTACTATATAAGCTATAGTAAACATTTAAAAAGTCTTCTTGTCAGAAACCACTGGCTTGATTTTAAAATAATTTCACAGAAATGCTCCAGAGGTGACCACTACTAAGTTTGTTCAAGCCATCTTGATTCGTCAAAAAACATGGCGGCCAGGGAGTGGGGTTAGTTTACTATATAAGCTATAGTAAAAACTTAAAAAATCTTCTTGTCAGAAACTTCTGGCTTGATTTTAAATAATTTCACAGAAATGTTCCTTGGGTGATCCTCTACTAAGTTTGTTCAAGTAATCTTGATTCGTCAAAAACATGGCGGCGAGGGGGTGGGGTTAGGTTACTATATAAACTATAGTAAAAACTCAAAAAATCTTCTTGTCAGAAACTACTGGCTCGATTTTAAAATAATTTCACAGAAATGTTCCTTGGGTGACCCTCTACCTAGTTTGTTCAAGCCATTTTGATTCGTCAAAAAACATGGCGGCCAGGGGATGGGGTTAGTTTACTTTATAAGCTATAGTAAAAACTTAAAAAATCTTCTTGTCAGAAACTACTGGCTAGATTTTAAAATAATTTTAACAGAAATGTTCCTTGAGTGACCCTCTCCCAAATTTGTTCAAGCCATCTTGATTCATCAAAAAACATGGCGGCCAGGGGGTGGGGTTAGTTTACTATATAAGTTATAGTAAAAACTTAAAAAATCTTCTTGTCAGAAACAACTGGCTCGGTTTTAAAATAATTTCACAGAAATGATCCTTGGGTGACCCCCTTGCCGCCATGTTTTAGCATCCACAGGCCCACTTGGGCCTTTTGTTTTGTTTATGCCACCACCACCCCCAAAATTTTTGGGGTTGCATATAGTTATCGCAGCGTCCATCCATCCGTCCGTCCTTCTGTCCGGTATTTCGTGTCCGGCCTGTAAGTTTGTCATGCATATATTTATTTTGTTGATACTTGCTACAAATGATCAACATAACATTACGATGTGTCACCTGTACCTCAAAGGTTAAGTTCACAATTTGAGTTTGTTTAACAACACTGAATCATATCCAACCTGTAACTTTGTCATGCATACAGGGCTAGAATTTAACTTTTTTGTGCACTGGCAATTTTGGCCGGTGCCATAAATTTCAATTGGCCAAATTTGGCACCAACTAGCCAAACCAATTTTCGCAAAAACTTGTAGTACTAAATAACTTAATAAACCCAAAATTAATTGTTTCAAAGCCTGCGTGTTATTTAATATGCATTATTAGCTGGTATTTATTTTATAGACAATGGTATCAAGGTTTTTATATATGTTAAGGTACAATTCAAAGCAGTACTTTACGAAACAAAATATTTTAAAATATAAAATTGTCTTTGTTATTTATTATACTACCATAAATAAATGCATACAATGATATATTATAAATAAACACTTTGGACTAAACAAAAAAATGAATCATGGAATTAACAATAACAAGTGCACAGAGACTGAGATTGAGACATACACACATATCTATTTATAGAATTAATATAGCCAATGGCCGTTCGTTTTAAAATTAGATCTAGCCAAGGACGATTGTTTAACATGTGTAAATGTTGAGCTGTCGCTTCCATTCCATTACAGTATTAATGGAAGGATTATTTCTCTTTTTTCTTGTTGGGACTCACTTTCATTTTTCGGTTCGATGGAGAAAAAGATGTTATTTTATCAGCTATTTTAACAGCTGACAAAATAATGTAAACAAAATAAATTTGACGTGTTTCAACTTTACTTTTATTTTATAGAGTGAATGCGCGATCGATCAAACTAGACGCAGTCTACTCATTATGTTGTTGACAGATTTTAACTTTACTTCCTTTTTGCAGAATGAACTCGAGATCAAAAACAATTGGACGCAGTCTTCTCATATTAAATATTTAATACATGTCATAGACAATCGTGCTACTTGGGGGTAATTTGGCGCGAGAAGCAAAAGAAATTGGGTAAAATTGATAAGAACTTGTTATTTTTACCAGGATAATATTTGTTTATTTTCTAAAATCAATAAAATGAATACTAAAAGTAATTTTCTCAACTTGAAATCCACTCGCAAAAAAATGCCAGCTTAAGTCATTTCAACTCGCATTTTCAAAATACAGCTCGCATTTTGCGAGTGGCGAGTGCTTAAATTCGAGCCCTGGCATAGATGGATTTTATAAATACTTGCTTCAAATAATCACCATAACATGATGACCTGTCGTGAGTAAAACCTATACCCATACCTTAAAGGTCAAGGTCACACTTTGACTTTGTTTGACAACATTTTGTCTGTTTGAGATTTTGTGTCTGGCCTGTAACTTTATCATGAATAGATGGCTTTTTGTTAATACTAGCTTCAAATGATTAACATAACATGACGATGTGTCGAGCGTTATACCCAGAATCCCACTGCAAAGGTCAAGGTTACAATTTTACTTTGATGACATTTCAATCTGAGATTTCATGTCTTGTCTGAAACTTTGTCACCTATGGATAAATTTCAGACACACTTTGCTCAATTCATCAGCATGACATTACGTGTCACGTGTAAGACCAACCTGCGTACCTCAAAGATCAAGGTCACACTTGTAGTTTGTTTGACAACACTTTCAGTCTGTGTGAGAATCTGTGTCTGGCCTGTAACTTTGTCATGCATAGATAGATTATGTTAATACTAGCTGTAAATGATCAACATAACATGACGATTTATCGCCCGTACACCAACACTCCCACTTCAAAGGTCAAGGTCACAATTTAAATTTGTTTGATGACACTTTCAGTCTGATTAAGATTCTGTGTCCGATTTTTAACCTATGGATAAATTTCAAAAACACTTGGCTCAATTAATCAGCATGACATGACAACATGTCACATGTAAGACCCACATGCCTACCACAAAGGTCAAGGTCACACTTCAAGTTTGTTTGACAACACTTTCAGTCTGTGAGATTTCATGTCCGGCCAGTAACTTTGTCATGCATAGATGGATTTTATAAATACTGGCTGCAATTGATCAACATAACATGACGACATGTTGTACTTAGTACCCAGACTCCCACTTCAAAGGTCAAGGTCACAATTTATCTTTGTTTGATGACACTTTTAGTCTGATTGAGATTTCGTGTTTGGTCTGTAACTTTGTCACCTATGGATAAATTTTAAAAACACTTGGCTCAATTCATCAGCAAGACATGAAGTGTCATGCGCAAGACCCACATGTGTACCTCAAAGGTCAAGGTTACACTTTTAGTTTGCTTGACAACACTTGGAGTCTGTGAGTTTTCATGTCCGGCCAGTAACTTTGTCATGCATAGATGGATTTTATAAATACTTGCTACAAATGCTCAACATAACATGATGACATGTTGCACTTAATACTCACACTCCCACTTCAAAGGTCAAGGTCACAATTTAACTTTGTTTGACAACACTTTCAGTCATTTTGATATTGCGTGTCTTGTCTGTGGCTTTTTCTTTAACTTGACTCAATTTATCAAGATGTCATGACGAAGTGTCATAAGTAAGACCTAGACCCATACCTCAAAGGTCAAGGTCACACTTTTAGTATGTATGACAACACTTTGAATCTGTTTGAGATTTCAAGTTTGTCCTTTAACCTTATCATACATGGATGGATTTCAAAATCACTTGGTTCAATTTATTAATTGATCGACAATTGGTCTGTAACATTGTCTTACATTTACAGATTTTAAAATAGCTTAACACAAGTGATCAGCATGTCATGATATTGTTTCACCTGCATTTAACTGTTGAAATACCCAGACCATTACATCAGATGTCAAGGTCAAGGTTACACAAAGGTAAAAGGTCATACTTTCATGTAAAAAAAAAAAACAATATGAAATTCGTGTTTAGTCTGAAACATCAGTCCATTACTCTTGATATTCATGGATACATCGCTACCTATTATAACATATATTGTTATTTTTCACAGACCATTTGGGGGGCATGCGACACTTACCAGTGACATTTCTTGTTTTTAATTGTATCAAAACTGCACAGCTCTGGCATCTTTGGCACATACACCCCCGCATCTATTTTTTTTGGTGACTTTTTTTAAATCTGTTTTATTTTTTCAGTAATAGAACTGATTTTTGTCTCAACGCGATGAAGGAGCGAAAGCAAGATTAAGGTGTTGCTTTTCCATCGAAGGCCGCAATGTCAAATATTTATATTTAGCTCCAACGTTAAGTTTTGTTTTTTAAACTATTTCTTAACAAGTACAAGTGCTAGGACACTCATACTTGGATCATAGTTACAACTATTACCCTGCATCACATTATACACTGCAGATGATGAGTGTGACCTACATTTCATGGTCCATTGACATTGTTTGATGATGAATTTTGCATTTACCTCCAACCTTAAGTTTTTACACTATTTCTCAACAGGTACATGTGCTAGGACACACATACTTGGATCATAGTTACAACTAACACCCTGCATTACATAATATAATGCAGATGCTGAGTACTTTTTTTTATTTAATTTATTTAAAAAAAATTATTCTTTTTTTATTTTTTTAAAACATGTTTTACTTAAAAATACTGGTTAAAGTTTTGTGTGCAACTACCATCAAGTTTATATCTCAAAAATCACTTAATGTATTTGATCGAAACTTCACACAATACTTCCTACAATATTTCTTAGTCATTAAACCTACTTCATTAACCAAGTTAGATAACTGTTGCATGAATATAATGCAAGTTCTTTTGTCATATTTTTGCAAATCCTGGCTGTTACTAAATTCATCAAATCATATAACTATTGTAAATAACCATTCTTTAATTTATTATGGAAGTTGTTATGTCATTACTCTGTTACCACTGGATTAAAACAATAATTTTTAGCTTTACAGATACATGTGGCCATTTTGTCATTTTATTGTATTAATGGTCAAAGCGGACACAGCAAGACATATCATTCCGCGGAATTCTTGTTTAAACTAATCACCATCATGTTTAAAAAATTTACTTTACTGACTTTGACCTACGTAATAGATTTGGAAAAGAAGCGCCTGCACCCGCTTGCGGTGCTTTTGTATACATTAACATTATTTTATGAGTATTTTCTAATTGGTCATTGTTCGAACGAAAATTTTTTCCTATTCCCATACTTGTAATATTTATTCAACAAAGTAACGGCCAGGAAGCCAAGTCTAGAAAAAAATGAGTTTGGGACACAGATAGTCTGCGTATTAGTTTAATATATACATAATTATGGGTAATAGAAATTAATGACTAAATAGAAAAACAATGTTATTATTGGTACATACATAGTGTTGTGTCTGTTTCTTCAGTTTTTGTCTCGTCTGTAAACTATGTAAGCATTGGCCCATCTTCACATAATGTCGTTGTCAGTTACAATTTTAAAATAGGTTTGTGTTTTCTCAACCCTTTATAGTCTTCAGGCCATTGCATTTAGACTTGTTACACAACTGAATATTTTTATCAAATGTTGCACTTTATTTATCCCAACTTATCGAAGTGGCAGTAGTCTGTCTGTCCATCATGTTTTAGACCAACACCCCCCACCCCCATGTGCCTGTGGTATTGGCATTCCAATTAATTTATTTTTGTAGTGTTTTGGCTCTTTGTTCATTTAATTTTGATTTTATGACAAACTTTGGCTCAACTTGATTGCAACACTTCTAGTATCTTTTGACAATCAGAATTTCCCTTTTCTCATAAAAATGTCACAAAAATTCCCCCCTTAGAGGGCCCTGGCCCCAATACCATAAGTGAAGAGAAGGCTCTGAATACATTTTTTTTGGATTTAGAATTTCAAACAATGTTTCAAAAATCAAAATGTGTTTCAGAAAGAAGAGAAAAGGTGAGGGGTTCCAAAGTTTTAGCAAAGACAAAATGCCAGGTAAGGTTTAAGTTGTTCAGACTGTTCTTGGGTAATTATTGTGTATAGTAGTCATCTATTTGATTTTGTTAGAGCTGTAATTTTCACATGCCTAAATGACATTTAAAATAACATGGTTATACATAGAATCACTTTTAATTGATTAATTTACCCCAACAAACAGTAGCTTTCTAGTATATTGCACATCATGTTTTTACTCGAAGACAACTGTTTACATTTTCAATAGTGATGGTTCGGAAAAAAATCACTGTCCTGTGGATTTTGAACCAACATGAAATTACTGCTTACTTTTATGCATTCATTCGTATTTGCACTTAGCTAATACAGATACACAGAAAGACGCTTGTTTTGACTGTATATCAAAACTCTGTTAAGCATCTGGTAAACATAGAATTTCCACCTTGTTTATAACGAAAATACACAAAACAGTTGTAAAAAATTGCTGGGAAGTGGGAGCCCATCAGTAGAAATTTCTATGTGACATTATTATGAGATTTTATGGGACTATGACCCATGGTTTTCCCTGTCACTGCTGTGTAATCATTATTTTTGTTGGTTAGATTTTGTTGTTTTTGGTTCAATGACATATTTATGGAGTCTTCATTTTGTTGAAAACCAAATTGAGAAAGTAATAAAATCTGTAATATTTTGAATTTCTGGATCATTAGAATCTGAATATTTCAATTAAATAACTTGTTAGTTCTACTGGCCAAAGGCCAGAAGTGCTTATGCGATGGTGCGCTGTCCGTCGTCTGTCGTCTGTTAGCAGCACTTTCTCTGAAACCACTAGGCCAATTAAACTGAAACTTCACATGCTTGTTTCTATTGCATAATAGATGATACAGAAGATTTTTTTTTTTCGATCTGAAATTCAAGATGGCCGCCATTACTAAAAATAGTCCAAAACTTCAAAAATCTTCTCTCATGAACGGCCAAACAGATTTTCAAAATGTTTATGTAGAAATGATGACCAACTATAGTTTTGCTAGATTTGTTCAAATGGTGTCCCTAGGGTTAAAAATGACCCCGCCCCGAGGGTTCAATTAGGGGACACATGTCATTATAATATTTTTTTATTTTATTTTATTAAAATGGAAATGATTTTGCCTATATCTTCACAGAAGCATTGTTTGGTGAAGGAGGTTCAGATTTGTAAAAATGACTGGGCTCCACTGTCTTAAGGGGGAGGGGCCCTGAAAGGGTAAAAATTGGAAATTACTAAATTGGTTTTCTTAAGAACCGGTATGTCAGATTTGTTCATATTTTGCATAAATTATCCCTATGTGTAGATAAGAATTTAGGGGCTAAAATTTATAGAGGCCCTGTAAGGGGACTTAGAATTTTACATAGGGATACTATGGGAAAACAGAAAATTCTCTTTTTCTTTCATCTGTTCTGAAACCACTAGGCCAATTAAATTGAAATTTCACACGGATGTTTCTGTTGCGCTGGAGACTATACAGAAGATTTTTTTTCATTATTATTTGAAATTCAAGATGGCCACTGTTACTAAAAATAGTCTAAAACTTAAAAAATCTTCTTCTCATGAACGGCCTAACAGATTTTCAAAATGTTTATATAGTAATGATGACCAACTATAGTTCTGTTAGATTTGTTCAAATCGTGTCCCTAGAGTTAAAAATGACCCCGCCCCGATGTTTCTATTGCATAGTAGAATTTCAAAAAGTGCTATGGCCACTATGATTCAGTAGAGCGTCCTAAGGCCCTCTTGGGCCTCTTGTTTTTGTCTATTTAGGTAAATATGCTGTTCAGTTTGAGACCTAAAACATTGTCTAGTAACAACAAATTTGATTTTGTTTAATAAAGAGGATTGAATTTCCATAAGAGGCCAGGGGGTGGATGAGGCAATAAGGTTAAAATTGGAAATTTTCACAAATTTACTCTCCATAACCTTTCAGTCAAACTAGTTCATATTTGATTTAAATTATCCTTACATCAGCAAGGATTGAACATTCTG
Organism: Panopea generosa; assembly: GCA_029582155.1. Lineage (NCBI taxonomy): Eukaryota > Metazoa > Mollusca > Bivalvia > Adapedonta > Hiatellidae > Panopea > Panopea generosa. The sequence goes on along the minus strand of CM055897.1, from coordinate 6,942,783 downwards.
CAAATAAGGGGCTGGGATATATTGGGGTACTGTAATGTGACTTTTACATAGGAATATTATAGGGAAAACTGATTTTTCTCATTTTGCATCCATGTGTACAAAAAAAACTTCTTTTTAAAATTTGAATCATTTCTGCTCATAACAAATCGCTAAGAGTGGGTGATTGTAGTTCTGACAAATTAACGGGCTGGGTTGTATAAGGGTTCTGTACAGGTGACTATATTTTTTTTACAGATGAAAGGTATGGAATTTAAAGTATTTCCTTTTCATAACAATTAAATTTTTGTTCAGTATGGGTGTGGTGGGGGTATTTATCCATAAGTTGTAAGACGACCCCCTAAAGAGGATAAATATTGTGGAATTTCAAAAAGTGCTATGTCCACTATGAGTCTGTAGAGTGTCCTCAGGCCCTCTTGGGCATCTTGTTTGAAAAAAATTACTTGAATGTTTCCGGCTGATGTAAAATATGATGTCTGCTTTTGAAATTGACATATTTTTCTATGAAATGGTAAATTTGAGCACCATCAGACTGTCCCCTTTTTGGACATAATTTTTCAGGTTAAAGTTTTTTATCAGGTTAGATGTGTGTTCAGCCTTATCAATGGAATACACAGACACAAGAACCATAACTCTGGGTTGCATTTTGGCAGAGTTATGGTTCTTTTTGGACTTAATTTTTCAGGTTAAAGTTTTTTATCAGGTAAGATATCTATGCAATCACTCATTCAATATGAATGAAACCTCACATGTGTGTTCAGCATCATCAACAGACCTCACATACATAAGAACCATAACTCTGGGTTGAATTTTGGCAGAGTTATGGCCCTTTTGAACTTTAAAAATTTGGTTAGAGATTTTTATAGGTTAATGTTTTTGATTTAGTACTTATTTCATCATTCTATCATTGGACATGAATGAAACTTCACATGTATGTTCAACATCCTCTAGGAAACTCACAGAGACAAGAATCATAACTCTTCATTGCATTTTGGCAGAATTATTTCCCTTTTAGACTTTAAATTTTGTTTTTAGCAGATTTAGGTTTGTAGTACAAGGCCTTGATCATAGATGTTTGACAATGTTTGTGGTCCTCCCTCAAAATTGTTCAAAGCCATGACCCTGGTGGCAAAATTGGCCCACTCTCAGGGTTAAAATAAAATGTTTTTTTGTTTTTAAATCTTTTTTTGGCCCGCCCTGATGGGTAAAAAAATTCACTTCATTTATTTTATTTATTTTTTTTTACTGTTCATTTTCATGAAAGGGTCTCAAGCTGTGATAAACAGTACATGCTTGTACAATATTATTTCAACTATAGATCCATTTTCATCAACTGGTACTGATATATTGCCCTCTAAGGTAAAGTTAGTGCAGACATGTGAACTCTCCCGCATTGTGCAGGAGTCTCCCAGAATCAAAGAGAAAACAGGCGACTCCCAGACAGGAGTCAAAATCTCCCACAATCAGAATATCCTGTGTATTATATTTTCACTCCACTGCAGTTTGTTGTAAAAACAAACTAGTTGACACTGCGAATGTCAATCATTGTCCTAAACATGACCAAGGTACATAAGCTTCACCTTTATCGGTTGTAAGCCAATCAGATTGCAGATGATAGAAACTTTCAACGTGATTTCACATGATTACAATCAAATTCGACACAGCACAACTAATTACCACCGAAACAACGGTAAAGAAAACCAATATCTAAAACTGTATACCAAAGACGATCTTTAACACCTCCAAAATATTTAGAAAAGAGTGACTTGAAATTTGAAGCACAACTGTGCCACAGGACCAAAAATAAACAATCTGAAAAACTGACACAAAATCATTTCTGAAATTGTTACAGTATTTATTCTTTCTACATTTCAATGCAATTATAATTATCAAATCATTTGCAAACTAGACATTGAACATTCCTCGGCAATAAGTTATAACACGAGAAAATTCTTGTTGAATCTCCAAGGAACGAATTGTTCACCATATTCTTGTATAAGGTATCGAGGCGCGCATGCGCAACTTTCTAATCTCAGTTTAAACATCAGGCTATTTTCCGATATTTACCGTGGTTTTTGTATTGAACGGGAAAATCCAAGGATCAAAGCGAATATTTTCTATACAGTAAATATCTACATAAGCACTTGATAATAAAGTTTAAAAAAAGTTTCTACCGACCGACCCTGTGTTTTTTTTGGACAAAATCACACTGACATGCTTGAATTTTTACAAACAAAATAAAATAGAATGCTATTTTCACCACTTTCATGCTCATTCAGAAAACTTATTTATGGTATTAAAAAATATGATTCTATATTACTCTTGTTATTAATTTATATTCTCTATATATTATGACAAAACACCATCTTTTATGGTTTAATATACTTGAATTATTATGAAATTATGTAAAATTGTACCGAAATGGCAATATTTTCAAATTTTTGGAGAGAAAAAAGAAATATCCCTCATTTGCATGGGATTCCAATCTCCCTCATTTTAAAACCCAATCTCCCTCATTGCTTTCCAAAAATGTTCACATATATGTTAGTGCATTGGCCTTAATGTTATGCTGAATTAAATAATATTAAGGCAATACGAGCCATCCATTCACTTTGTTGTTTTCAAAAAAACTGCTGGTAGTGAAAATGAATACTGTTGGTGAATTATTTTGCTAATTTATTTTTAAGAAATAAGCAATAATAACAGTTTAATTTTACCACCCCTGAGTTTTAATTTTTCTTCCATTTGGTCCTTATTTCCTGAAAAAGCTGTTGTTTTAGAACAGCAGCAAAATAGTCGAACGTGCTGTCCCTCCGACAGCTCTTGTTATTTTTGTAGATAAATTTTAACATGAAAAACACTTGATAGAAAATATTGGATATTGACATTACAGCTTAGGAAATAGTCCTATGGTTTGGGTAAAGGTACAGTATTGATGTAACAAAATTTTGCCTACTACTAATTCGTGGATTTTTAGGTCACCTAAGACTTTATCTCAAGGGACAATTAAATTCAAGGTAAAAATCTTCATAGTATTATAGGAAGCACTCAGAAGAAAATTGTGACCATTATTATTGACGACTTAAAGTGGTCCTTTATAAAAATTGTTAATTTCATGCCCCTGGGTCTTACAGTTTAGCCCTAGGGATGGGAAAACAGTTATTTCTTATGGCTAAATAGACTTATGTGAATGTACTCTCTACCAAGTTTGTTCAAGCCATCTTGATTTGTCAAAAGACATGGCAGCCAGGGGGTGGGGTTAGTTTTATGTCAAATTACTTCCCCTGTTTTATAGCATAAATGTCTGTATATAGCAATTATTATAAGAAGAGGTAATAAACTCCTTAAATAAATTTTTTTTTTGCTATTATTATACAATATTATACGAGATATAAGTTTCAAAAGATAATTCATCATAAAAAGATGAATGATACAATTATTACCAATCAATGATTGAAATATTATTCATATTATTCAAATATCATGAACCATTTTAAAATAGGTGTTTTTCTGAATATAAAAGTCAGAGTTTTTATGGTTCAGATAGGGATGGTTTACTGCTTCATAATTAAGCAATACCATATTTTTAGCTAGTTTCATAACAGCAAGAAGTTTACTTGAGATTTTCAGTGTCAAAGTGTACTTGAAATCTTGGAGGAGGAGATTATATATATAAATTGTTTTTTTGGGGAGAGTGCACTGCAACAAAGATTCTTTCAAGCGATATACTTTGGGAAGGCTTGTGTTTGAAACTCATAGGAATATTTATTGTGCTGGAACTGCAAATTGTTTCATGCACAATAATTTAGTCTAATGCTTTAGTTTGAAACCGTTCTCAAACATAACAGGTTAGTTTTGTGCTGATAGTGGATTAGTTCTAAGATCTTAGTTCGAAGACTTAGCATCTATAGTAAAAACTTCAAAAGCCTTCTTGTCAGAATCTACTGACCTGATTTTGACGTAATTTCACTGACATTTACCATGGGCGAACCTCTACCAATTTTGAACTCTTCTACGCATCTGTTACATCTTCAAAACAAATCAAAATTCTAACTACTTGCCCATCTCGTCTTTCTGGAATTGTGAGCGTACATGTATTATAAATTATAATCTACTTATGTTGGGTGACTCAAGGCCAGTCAGGTGAGAGATATAGGGCCATCTTGGCCTTCTTGTTTTAATACTTGCTACAAATGATCAAAGAACATGACAACGTGTCGCGAGTAAGACCCATACCCATACCTCAAAGGTCAAGGTCACACTTTGAGTTTGTTTGACAACACTTTCAGTCTGTGTGAGATTTCTTGTCTGATCTATAACTTTATCATCTATGGATATTTTAAAGATTTTAAAAACACTTGGCTCAGTTGATAAACATGACATAATTAAGTGTCGCATGTAAGACCCAGAACCTTTCCTCAAAGGTCAAGGTCACACTTTCAGTTTGTTTGATATTGCATGTCTGGTCTGTGACTTTGTCTTTAACTTTGCTCAATTTATCAAGATGACATGACAACGTGTCATAAGTAAAACCTAGACACGGTCACACTTTGAGTATGTTTGACAACATTTTGAATCTGTTTAAGATTTCAAGTCTGTCCTTTAACTTTATCATACATGGATGGATTTCAAAAACACTTGGCTCAATTTATCAATTGATCAAAAATTGATCTGTAACTTACATTTAGGGATACTAAAATAGCTTGACACAAGTGATCAGCATGTCATGATAATGTTTCACCTGCATTTAACTGTTGAAATACCCAGACCATTACATCAGATGTCAAGGTTACACATAGGTCAAGGTCATGCTTTAATGAAAAAAAAATGAAATTGCATGTCTAGTCTGAAACATTAGTCCATTACTCTTGATATTCATGGATACATCGCTACCTATTATATCATATATTGTTATTTTTCACAGACCATTTTGGGGGCATGTGACACTTAACAGTGGCATTTCTTTTTTTTTCTTTTTTTTTTTATTGGTTAGACTGATGTCTTCATTTCATGCTCATTTGTTTATCAGCGGTTCCCCTTCCCCTTTCCCACCACTAGTAATACATTTTAATAATTCACATACTGAAAAAAGGCCTACTAAGTAACCAACTTTTAAACTGCATATGTATAGTGTGATGTTAACAAAGTTCGTATTAATCATTTTAGTTGCAGATAAGACACCAGTAGATGAAGGAGGTGGATGGCCTATAAAATATGTCATTTTAGTTGGTGCTGTTCTAGTTGTCATCGTGATTGGAGGAAGTAAGTAACAATTCCGTAATGCTGGTAAAATTATATGAAGTTAAAAAGTTAAACAGAGAAAGAAGCTTTTGGAATATATGTAGTTTTAACCATAGGTTATTAAACACAAAGGCGATCATTTTGCTAAAAATTACAGGTTTCATGTTATTCTAGAAAAGATCATTCAAAACCATTTTCTAATTATGTAAATTTTATTATATATTACATCCATTTTGGAAAAAAAATAATTGTATAATGGTATGGCATAAGTTAACTTTCATGTTTCTAGTCTGTCAAAATAAAAAATATTCACAGCTTCAAAGCTAAACACAAAGATAAAGAGCCCGTATAAGGCTATCTTTTTTGGGGACAGTAGAAATACAGTCAAATTTCAAGTTATTTTTATATTTACCCTCCCAACTTCCTCAAAACATTTCAGTGTGGAGGAACAGATAATTATTATTCTCAACAGTGGTCCGCATCAAGTGTAGTTGTGTCACAGAATTCCTAGTATATGGTTGGAACAGTTGATGACAAGCCCTGTATAGGTCATTGGGTTATGATTGTTCCAACCATGTAACAGGAGGGGGACATAGTTATGGTCTTCCTCAATGTGTAGCTGTCCTATTTTGTGTTGGCTCTGTAACTATTACTTAAATGGTCACATTCTGAATTTGATCACTTCCAAGAATTCCGAATATCCCACACTCATATTTCAACCTCCTGCACAAATGTCAATATTTACAAACAGTACCCACATTGTCATTGAAGGCAATTAAAATATTAAAGAAAATGCTTCCAATACAAGTAAGTAAGAAAGTCATTTTATGATGCAGACATGTAAATAATGTTTTTTCACTATGTACATTTTTTAGTTTACATAAAGCCAAATTTCAATCTCAACTATGTCTGCTGTACACTGATGCATAACAGATCACTGTCAACAAGTTTAAACATAATCCAATGCACATGTCAAAAATTATAGAGGTTCTAGAGGAGTACCCTTCTTATAGAAAGTTATAGAAGAAAATGAGTTAGAAGTTATCAAATGTTAAATGTAGAATGAAAATAAGTAAAAGTTTAAAAAGTTTGTTAAAAGAAGTGGATAAGAAGAGGTGGACATGTTATGAAGATGCATTAATAAAGTTTACATTTAAAAAAAAAGGATTTTTAAATCAGTGTTTCAATTGGTTACTATGTCAGATATTTTATTAAAAAAATATATCAGAAAAATTAAACAACCTCATGCTGTTCAGTGAATTAATATTGTTATGGAATAAATCCAGCCTCGTATTAGTTTGGGGCATTGATGTGACAGAAATGCCATTTTGTTGAAAATGTATTTGGCTCACATTGATCAATATTGAATGGTGAAGGCAATGGGCATATATTTGTTATATTTTTGGTAGAAAATTATTGTTTAAACTTTACATACAAACATTTAGTGTCAACATATGTTTTGCATTGAAATATTAAATGGCGATTCTTAAGTGATAGAAAATCGATAACACCACCATGTACCATGTACATGTGTTTGTAACATAAAGATTACATTATTATATTTTTTCATTTCAGTTGTCTATTGCAGAAAGGGAAACCATCCACTGATTGTTTGTAGTACGTATTTTAAATCCAGTTTGGCATTATAGCCAATTATAGTTCAGTCTGTTAATAATTAATCCATTAAATAACTCCAATTTTGAAATTACTACAAGAGACTTTCTACAAGATACATTAATTTATCCCTATGAGTTTTCAAGCCTGTTCATTTAAAGAGGATATGATATATTGGCACCCAGTAAGGCGACTTTGATAATTACAAAGGAATACTAGATCTATTTGAAAACAGGAAATTTTCTTTTTTCTTATCTGTCTGTAAAGCTTTTTCTTGGAGACACAATAGCACCCTAATTTTTTAATAAATCTTAATCAAACTAGCTTAGTAGTTATATAATCACAAGATCTTGGACAAGATTTTGGATGATTTCCAATCTCATTAAAATATGATCATCTTTGAAGCTTCCATACTCTAAGCAAAGTAGATCTGACGGTGTCACATAGAACATCACATTAAATTGACCTTATCACTAGTCAATCAGAGCATTGATTTCAAGGTTTTGAAAGCGAAAGAAGAAGTCTATTTTACTGAAGAAAAATCTATATCTAGCTCAAATCCCAATATCATTTGCGCTATCACCGGTCGTTAATTGTTACGATGAAAACATAATGGCTGCACCAATTTAAATATAAATAATTTTCAGAAATTATAGAAAACAGGGACAATACCAGGACTTTTTTTATTTATACACCAACATAGGAAGATCACTATGGCTGAATCAATGCCCAAGAAACCTTTGTAAGAATATATCAATCAACATCATGTTGTGAATCTCATTGACCTGTGAATGTAATGATTAATTTGATTGGCTGAATTGTTATGAATATTAATTAGATGAAAGGTCAATCTGAGGTGACCTTTAATGTAATGCTGTCAGATCTACTGTGCATTGAGTAACCAAGCTTAAAGTTGATCTGATTTTTAAGAGATTGGACAACTTCTTGACAACCACAAATGTTTCGGCCAGAGAGATTATAAGGGTATTTTAAGCAGAACTTTAAAAAACATTTTCTCTGAAAGTACAAGCTATAGGCCTTAGATATTTTATATGTAGCATTGTATGGAGTCCACCTAAAAGGGTTGATAGCATCCTTGTTTTGAGGCTCTTTTGGCAAAGCCCAGTAGAGCTTATGTCATTGTAAATTGGCCATCCTTCTGTTAACCTTTTTCTTGTAGATGGGATATTATCCCCTTTTTTCAAGTAATCTTAACCAAACTTGCACAACAGTTATGTAGCCCCATCTTGGGGGAACTTTTCTTCTAGCGGTTTGTTTCCAGAAGAGCGATTTAGGCCTTCTTGAGCCTTTGGTTTTCTATTTCGTTCATACCATTTTTCAAAAGTCCACCAAAAAGGGATAAATCATGAAATTTAAAAATTTTCTTCTCAAGAACTGATGAGTCAAATTCTTTCATAATTTGATTAAGCCTTAGTGAATATAGGTTTGAAATTTATTGTAATGAATGGGCTATACTCTATAGGGATCCAGTACATGGACTTTGATTTTTATGTACGAATACTATTGGAAAACAAAAACTTCTCTTTAGGTATTATTCAAATAAGCTTAAGGTCTGGAACATTTTCAAGTCGTAGCAGTTGAGATTGGGTCCTTTATAGGTGATTTAGTATTTATAAGGCGCTGGGAGCCCCAAAAAGGGATAAAATTGTGATATCTTAAATTCTTCTCAAGAACTGATCAGCCAGATTTGTTCATATTTGGTTTAAATGTTTTCTATGCTTTGAGGTTTAAGTTTGTTCAAATGAGAGTGCTAGGATATATTGTGGCGCTGTAAGGGGACTTTTATTTTTTCTTGGAAATGTTATGGAAAAACAATAAATTCTCTTTTTATCATCTACATGTGTGTATTTTAATAATTATTTTAATCATCTTCAGATCTGTAGTATTGGTCATAACATTTAAGACTAGGTTCTTTAAAAGGGATTTAATAGCCATAAGGGGCCAGCCAGCAAGCCCATTAAAGGAATGAAATTGTAAATTTTCGAAAGTCTTCTTCTCAAGATCTGAATCATATTTGGTATAATGGTCCATATTATCCTTATGTGTAGGGGTTTTAAGTTGTTCAAATAAAGGGGCTATGATTCATTAGAGCCCAGTAAAGTTACATCATTTTTACTTGGGAATCAGTCTCTGTAATGATTGATATATGATATTGTGTCTCATTATTATTCGTCTCTCATCACTGATTCAAGTGGGGGAGTTATCAGTTACTTGCGGAGATGGATTGTGCTCGAGTACTGGTTAACCTTTCAGGATCTCAGGAAACAGTGGTTAGGTTAACTGGTCTTCTGTTAACCCTAGATGGCATAAAAATGACGCTAAATATTCAATCAATCAATTAACTTTGGAATGCTCTGGTAAAACAGATTATTCTCATATTTCTCATCATTCTTAGTCCATTTAAAAGTTTGTAAAGTCAGTTGAGGGCCTTATGCTGTCTTGTTTACAATCACACCCAAAGAATTTTTTTACTGCTGCTTAAAAATAATTTGCTTAATATGTTATTCATACATTTGTAGTTGTACTATAAGAAACTCACTATGATTGAATAAAAATGTTTTTCATTTTAGGCTGGAAAGTTATTCAAAATCATAAAAATTATTTGGCCAAGTATATCGCCAAAGGGAGAAATGCAACAATGAATGTAACAGAGAATGACAATGAATCTGCCACAGCATTACAACCACACAGTGACCAAGAAGATCAACAACATAGGATGAATTACATCCCTTCGAATCCACCTCATGAAATGGTAATGGTAACTGTTTTAGCCAAGTGCAGCTTACAGACTTTAACCCGTTCTAGTACAATAAATAAATGCAAACAATACGAATATCCAACCCATTTTAAACATAAAACAAACGGACTAAAAATACAATCAAAATAAAACGAAATGTTCCAAGGATGCAACAGGTCGAACGATCCACGAACGGCCCACAAATTCTACAAAACGATAAATGTAAATGTTAAATGCAACGAGATTAAATGCGCTTTTAGTAAATGCTAGGAAATGCATTGGAGATTCTGATATCCTCTAATGGCATCGTGGTTATATTGACATTGAAATGATTGCTCTCTTTGTTATTTAAAATCTATAAATTGCCATACCTGTAACTTTAATTTAATTTCCTTGTTTTCCTTAAGTTTTAATCCCGAATTATCCGTGTATACCTTGCCTAGGGCATCGTTTCTTTGCTTGTAAATGTGTGATAAAACAATCTGGTGACACATTGCCTACACAACTTCCCCCAATTAACTGATCTATTTATCTAAACACCGATTTTAAGTTGTTGTTCTGTTATATGAATTACAATAAGGAAAATTTTCATGCTATTTTTAGAAAATCATGTTTGTTACAACGAAACTTTTCCACTTTGGACTTTTCCAGAAATAGGGGATCGGAAGGCACTTATGTTTTTACCCACAGGGCATAAAATTTAATTGTGCTATACACCACCACACATAAAATACCACCATGCACAAAATAAAAAAAAAATTGAGGTTAAAATCCCCTTTTTAATGTTTTCTTATTGTGACACTTTGCAAAATTACTAGTCTAGATGTTTACCTACTTTCTTTGAAGTTTGCAGACATAACACTTTTGATCTAATGCCGATGTGCTAGTGATTACCTCACAGTTTACCGCAGGTCGAAAATTAAATTAAGGGGCACTATAGATAACAAAGGATAAAAATAAAAACATAATTAAAGGTTAGTGTTTGTTTGTAACTGGTTGTCTTCTAAAATGTTTATTTTCAATATAGCAGTTTGTTAAAAAATAAAAAAATGAATTACTATTTAAATGATACAATCTGTAAAGAGAGTTATATTTATAACTACACAATCAAGGCTCAATTTATGTACAGAATGAACACGCTGTCCCTTTCACTAACACCTTGTCTCAATGTCCGATGATGTCACTCAGACAGTGAAACAAACATTGTTATGACTAGTGTTATTTCATTAAGTGGGTAGCTTGGTAATTTTTTATGAAAGGATATCAATGGAATTTCATCCCTGTACATAAAAGTCTTTGGAAGTGTCAGATATGTTTATGTAATTTCATTTTAAAAAAATTAAATACTTGTCAGATTTCGTAGGAAATATATAAAAACGATGGATTAAAGTTAAGTCAATGATGATAAACAGGTATGCAAATTTTATTTTAATTTCAAATGCTCTATATCTTTTGTTTACGGTGAATATGCATCAATGCACTGCTGCGGGGGACCCAGAAAAAATTCTTTCCCATAACACGGTTTGTGGATCAAAGAAATTACTGATCAAACACATTTCGGTCTGATATGGCTCACTGGACACATACACCAAGAGTGCTACATATACTATGATTGAATCTTCCGAAAAGCTTCCTTACTATCGATAATGGTTTAGCCTAATTTGACTTTATTTCGCACACCCAATGACAAACAATTGGGTAATGGACCAAAGACAATTTTATGTTTTTATAAGATCGGTAGGAAATATCTGGACAGAAAATTAATAAAATTAAGAGAAGAAAAACGATCTTGAAGAAAATAAATTCAGTTTAAAGACGGAAGTACCAGCAATTTTACGAGTCCTGCCATAAGGCATACAATTTTGATAAACTGTCTGGCTTTGAGTGGACATTTAATGATTACATGACCGTAACATGTTTATCTGATGAAATTGACATGATGCACTTACCGTGTGTATTTAATTTCAAAGAATGCAAAGCAATTGAGTTTTAAGTAACAGATTAATCTGCTGTCATGCTACAAATCATCACTTATAATTATGGAAGATCTAAAATAGGGTGGCGTAGTTAGCAAACTTTCACAAAGATTTTAACCCTTGTGATTTCATGAAATATGTAGTTCTAACTATTTATTCTACTGTAACCAAATATTTTGTGATGGGTGTTACAATTTGACAACCAGAGATGATGTGATTGGTGAACACGCCGTGTAAACGATAAATGGTAAATGATACACAGTAAACAATACACAGTAACAATTTGAATGCAAACGCAGGCTTAAATGTGTTTAGTATCGTTTATCATTCAAAAATGCAAACCATAAATGAAACTAAAATGCATTTGCATTTTTGGTGTACTTGAACTGATTATGGTCTGTAGCTGTTCCTGAAGAGAGGATCATTATTGTCTTCAGTTTGTTCATTTTTTCCCATGTATTCTTCTTGAGCCATTTGTGTTATTGCCATCACATTATGTTTGTCAGTGTCTTCCCCATTGTCTTTTTAATCTGTTTTTCTGACACCTCTAAATAGAATTCGCTCCTTAGGTTGATCTCAGCAATTTTTATTGCAAATCGGAGAAGCAACTTGACTGCCAGGGTTGAAGATGTTTTCCGATTGGATGAGATTTAGAAAATCTACCTCCCCAAAAACCACTGCTGAACCAAATTGGCAGGACTCCTGTGGGTGGTTCTCTTCAAAGATTGTGTTTTAATACAAATCGCTACCAGGGTTAAGAATGCTTTCAGGTTGAAAATATTTTCTTCTCCAAAACTACTGAGTCAAAGTTCGCAGGAATGTTGCAGAGTGGTCATCTACAAATTTTTTTGTTTTTTGTCTTGATCTGAAATGGCCATCACAGTTAATTGTACTTTCTACTTGGATTAAATTAATGAAAATATCATCATCAGGACTACTAAACCACATTGTACAAAAATATTTACTGGATGGTCCATCATAAAGTTTTTTTAATTCCATGTTGTAGAGGTTTGATGCTTAATTTAAATTTTTACCATTTTAACTTATTCCAACCTTACCTAGACATTAAATTTTGATTAATGAACCATCTGGCTTCCACATCAAAAGGTTGGTGAGTTCAGACATGTGAACCCTCCTGCATTGTGCAGGAGTCTCCCGGAATCAAAGAGAAAATTTGAGACTCCCAGATGGGAGTCAAAATCTCCCGCAATGACAATATCCTGTGTATTATATTTTTACCCCCCCCCCCCCCCCCCCCCTGCATTTTGTTGTAAAAACAAACTAATTTACACTGCAAATGTCAATTATTGTCCTATACATGACAAAGATACACAAGCTCCGCCTTTATTGGTTGTAAGCCAATCAGATTGCAGATGATATCAGAAACTTTCAACATGATTACACAAAGAGTTTGCAATGAAATTCGACACAGCACGACTAATTGGCATCTATCTCGTAATCTTATTGCTTTTCATATAGTTTACCGCCGAAACAACAATAAAGAAAATCAATATATAAAACTGTATACGACCGAAACTTTTAGAAAAGTGCGACTCGAAATTCGAATCACAACTGTGCCACAAGACCAAAAATAAGTAATCTGAAAAACTGTGAAAAAGAAATGACACAAAATCATCCCTGAAATTGTTACAGTATTTATTCTTTCTATATATCAATGCAGTTATAATTATTAAATCATTTGCAAACTAGACATTGAACTTTCCTCGGCAATAAGTTATATGGTAACACAAGGAAATTCTTGTTTAATCTCCAAGAAATTTATTCATCGCGAATCGTTCGCCATTTTCTTGTATAAGGTATCGAGGCGCGCTTGCACGACTTTCTAATCTTGGTTTAAACATTGGGCTATTTCCAGTATTTCCTATGTTTTTTTATCGGACAGGAAAACCCCGGGATCAAAGTGGATATTTTCTGTACAGCAGATATCTACATAAGCACTTGATACCCACCGACCCTCTTTTTTTGGACAAAATCACACTTACATGGTTGAATTTTTACAAACAAAATAAGAATAGAATGCTACTTTCACCACTTTCATATTCATTCAGAACACTTATTTGTGGTATACGAGTAGTTGTTGTGATGAATAAAATTAAGATTCAGACTTATAAGGAAGTTAGAATGCTAGGTTTAAAAAGGTTCACATGTTTGTGAGTGATCAGAGAATTCTTAACTCAAGGTGATCTTGTCTGATCACCTTTTGTCTGTCTGTTGCTTAAACAACATCTCCTATAAAACAGCTTGGTGGATTTTAACTAATTTGACCTGAAATTCCTTGCATGAAGCTTTATTTATTATTACATAACCAACTTTTACCTGATGATGATATCTTGGGCTCAAACCGAGTCTGAATATAATGGAGAATTCACTCCTCTCTCTCAGTAAAACAAAAAGTAGGAATTAAATAATTTAAGTGCTCAGAAGCGCAGAACTGTTTAATATATTGGCAATTTTGAAATACAAATCCATTGAAAATACTTCCTTTCAAAATGCTGGCAGATAAGCTATTACGTTTTCCTCCCTCGTAATCTGCAATCTGATTTCATTTATTATTTCACAATTAAATGAGAGGAATTAATATAAAAGGGAATTGAGTACTGAAGTGAAATATGTGATGTTGTATTGGTTAAATTAATAAGGAATTGAGAACTGAAGCGAAATATGTGATGTTACATTGGTTAAATTAATAAGAAATTGAGAACTGAAGCGAAATATTATTTGATGTTACATTGGTTAAATTAATAAGGAATTGAGAACTGGAGCAAAATATGTGATGTTACAGTTAAATTAATGAGGAATTGAGAACTGAATCGCAATATGTGATGTTACAGTGAAAATTCTGCTTTTCTGTTTCATGTTTTATCAAACGAAAAGGAAATCTTATTACCTCCCTTTATTTCATTTTTGAGGCGCCAGATCTTCCTTAGATTCATAGTCGATACTATCATATCATTTCATATGCACCGTCTAACTGCTCAAGAGAAAACAGTTCTTGATTTTTTTTTCTTGATGTATCAGATTCTGTCGGATAAAGGTAATTTTTCAATGTACGATTGATTGATTGAATATTTAGCATCATTTTTATGCCATGTAGGGCTAACAGACGATCAGTTAACCTAATCACTGCACTTTTTATGCAATGTTGGATTCCCCTGGGTGTATTGCTTCATAATGGTCAAAACTAATTTTCCTTTGTGGCGAGTGTATTACTATCAATCCTTGGTTCATGAGTTTGAATCCCCACCAGACCACCGTCATCGTAATGATTGATATATGACATTACGTCTTATTGTCACATCTCTCACCGCTGATTTAAGTGGGAAGATTATCCATTTCTTGCTGAGATTGGTGTGTCACTAGATGGCATAGCAATGACTCTTAAATATTCAAACAAACAAATAAATGGCACCTCAGGACCTTGAGTCCTTTGATTTTTTTGTTATTGTTTCTGTTCAATAAGTTAATATGTATAGTTTTCAAAAATAATCTGTTGTATAAAAAGTCAGTTATAGTATTGAAGAAAATATTTAACATAAAAGTAGTGGACAAGAGTTAATTGATTGATTGATTGAATATTTAGCGTCATTTTTATGCCATCGAGGGCTAACAGACGATCAGTTAACCTAACCACTGTTTCCTGGGATTAACCAGTACTCGAGCACACCCCTTCTCCGCAAGTAACTGATAACTTTCCCACTTGAATCAGTGGTGAGAGACGAATGATAATGAGACACAATGTAGTATATCAATCATCACGGAGACTGTTGTCTGGCGGGGGATTCGAACTCACGACCCCTGGATTGATAGTCAGACGCGTAACTGGCTGAGCTAATCGGGCCCGCAAGAGTTAAATGTTTTCAGATAATAGTAGTTTAGGAGTGCTTGAAATTAGGGTTAAGGGACCATTGGAGTCCAGTAGGTTGACTTTCACTTTACATAGAAATGCTATGAGAAAACAGATAATACTCATTTTTCTCATCTAGAACTATAATAAGTTCTTCATAGGTGCTTAGTCGATACAAAATTTGAAAGGAAGTGAGATGTGGTATCATATGAGCAACTTAGGCCCCAAGATTGGTCTCTTGTCTTATTATTGATTTTTGCCAAAAATTTAAAGATTTTTCAGTTGATATGTTTGTTATTCTCTTTATTACAAACTTAGGAATCAGGAGACAGTATGGTCACTACAGTGCCACAACAACCGCATACTGAAGCAGTGAATCCCAATTATACCAGGGACTACGCAAATGATGGAGCAAATAAACCATTTTTCCAGAATGATGAAAATGAAACATCACCAAAATGTGTATCTTAAAGGATTTATATATTATAAGTATTAATCTACAGTCAAACCTGTTCAAGCAGTCACCTGTATTAAGCAACCACATTTGCTATTTCCTATTGCTATAGCAAATTCACCTGTATTAAAGACCTAAGTCACAGTATAAAAGCTAGCAGCACTGAAAAAGTAGCAATTATTATAAGAAGAGGTAATAAACTCTTTAAATAAACTTTTTTTGGCTATTATTATACTATTATTATACAATATTATAGCAGATAAAAGTTTTAAAAGAAAATTCATCATAAAAAGATAAATGATACAATTATAGTAAATGATTGAAATATTAATCATGAATTGGACACCTTTTTGAAATAGGTATTTTCCTGAATATAAAAGTCGGAGTTTCTATGGTTTAGGCAGGGATGGTTAACTGCTTCATAATAAACCAATACCATAATTTTAGCTAGTTTCTTTTGCTGCAAGAAGTCTGCTTGAGATTTTCAGTGTACAAGTGTTCTTGAAACCTTGAAGGAGCAGCTTAATTGTGATGGGGAAGTGTGCACTGCGACAAAGATTGTTTCTAACGATAGGCTTTGGGAAGGCTTGTGTTTGAAACTCATAGGAATATTTATTGTGCTGGAACTACGGATTGTTTCATGCACAATAGTTTAATCTGATGCTTTAGTTTGAAACCATTCTCAAACATAACAGGTGAGTTCTGTGCTGGAACTGGATTCTTATCTTAGTTTGAAGACTAAGGTTTGGAACAGTCTCCAAACGTATAGGCAGTTATAGTAAAAACTTTCTTGCCTTCTTGTCAGAATCTACTGATCTGATTTTGATGTAATTTCACTGACATTTACCATGGGTGAACCTCTACCAAGTTTGAACTCTTACGCATCTGTTACATCTTCAAAACAAATCAAAATTCTAACTACTTGCCCATCTCGTCTTTCTGGAATTTTGAGTGTACATGTATTATATAATCTTTTGTTTAATTATTGGGTGACTCAAGGTCAGTCAGGTGAGCGATATAGGGCCATCTTGGCCCTCTTGTTTAGTTTTTCGGTATAGGTTTTTATAATGGATTTTGTCCATATAGATGCATATTTTTTTTTATTTAATTAAGCTTGTTCTACACATCACTGTATGTGTCAAATTATTTATGATTACATCATCCAAGATTTTGACTCCTGAATGTCCATGGCACTTTTCTACAGAACACTAGAAATGTATGTAAACAAACAAATTAAACAAATTCCAGACTAAAAACAATCATTATTTTGGTTTAGAAAACCAAAGACAACGATTTTTGCTCAAAGAATGTGATATTTTAAATACAGCGAAAGGTTGGAAAATTTGATTTTTTTATGTTCTGAGCAGTCTCTGTATATAATGATTACCATAAAGGGGCCAAATTATTGTTAAATGTTTAAATCTTGTTTCTGTGTGTGTGTTTGTGTACATGTATGTGTTTATACATATCCATCCATTACCAAATATTTGTCTGGGCAATTTTTCATTCGAACTTTATGAAACTTGCTAGGAGACTTAACTACCAATTGGAGATGTGCATATTGTCTTCCTGTTTTGTTTTGATGATTTTACAGAGAGTATGGCAATAATTTTTGCCCTTTGATTCCATCAATAACCAAATCCTTGCCTGCACTATTTCTCTAAAACTACCATTTGAAAATTTATGAAACTTGCTTGGATTCATCATTACCAAGTGGAGATGTGCATATTGTTTATGTGTTTCAATTCGAAGATTTTCCACATTGTTATTGAATTCGTTGAATAGGGGGGAGGGGTGGGGGCTATTGCACTCGGCCCTGTGTTGGCATTAGTTTTTCAGGTTAAAGTTTTTTACCAGGTAAGATATCTCTGCAACCACTCATTGGATATAAATGAAACTTCACATGTGTGTTTAGCAGCATCACTGGAACACACTGAGACAAGAATCATAACTACTCTGGGTTGCATTTTGGCTGAGTTAAAGTCCTTTTTGGATTTAGTTTTTCAGGTTAAAATTTTTTATCAG
This sequence comes from Panopea generosa, assembly GCA_029582155.1. Taxonomy (NCBI): domain Eukaryota; kingdom Metazoa; phylum Mollusca; class Bivalvia; order Adapedonta; family Hiatellidae; genus Panopea; species Panopea generosa. Next base: position 6,924,853 of record CM055897.1, on the reverse strand, counting down.
TATCTATGCAACCACTCATTTGATATGATGCACATGTGTGTTCAGCATCATCAATGGAACACACAGATATAAAAACCATAACTCTGAGTTGCATATTTACAGAGTTAATACTTATTTCATCAACCTATCCATGTACATGAATGATACTTCACTTGTGTGTTCAGCATCCTCTAGAAAACTAATTGAGAAAAGAATCGACTCTTGATTGCATATTGGCAGAACTATAGATGTTTGACAAATAGGGTCAGTTTGTGGTTCTCTCAAATTTGTTCAAAACCATGACCCTGGGGGCAATATTGGCCCACCCTAAGAGGTAAAACATTTTCATCTTTTACTCTCCTTATTTTTAAAGATTAATCTTTTTTCTTTTTTTAAAGTTAAATCTTTTTCTTTCTTTTTTAACATTGATTTTTAACATTTAACATAGAAAAACTTTTAAATGAAAGTTAAATTTTTTCTGTAAAAAGTTTTGTTCATTTTCATGAAAGGGTATCCAGCTGTGATAAACTGTTCCTGTTGGTATAAGATTATTTCAACTATAGAGCTATTTTCATGATATATTGCCCTCTGAGGTGAAGTTGGTGCATAGGCCTACAATGTTTATTGTATATATGTATAAAACTGAACAATTTAGAATGTAGAACAATATATAGCATTGATAAACTGTATAATATGTGTTGGCACAAGACTATAGATCCATTAACAAGAACTGGTATATTACCATATTATTTGAATGATTTGATAATTGTATCGCATTTATAAACATACTAAACTAATCTTGAAACAGAAGATCATATCAACTATAGCTTACATTATATTTTAAATTCTTGCTGGAATTACATGTATTTCAGGTAATGTTTAATTAGTATTTCTTTATATGTTTGACCAAATTATATTATTTTAGTCCTGCAATTGAAGTATTCAGGGTTATTATACATACATGATGTGCCTTAAGTTACTGATTGGTACACCTACTGGTTTTTTTTGTCAGCAATGGTTAATGAATTTATAAAGCAATTTTGAAGTTTGAAAGACAAATGTAACAAATAATAAATGCTGATTTAAATAATATTGAGGCAATACGAGCCATCTGTTCACTTTGTTGTTTTAAAAAAAACATTACTGTTGATAATGAAAATAAGTAGCGTTGGTGAATTATTTTGCTAATTTATTTTAAACAGACAAGCAATAGTTATAGCTTAATTTAACCACCCCTGAGTTTTAATTGTCTTCCATTTGGTACTTATTTCCTGAAAAAGCTGTTGTTTTAGAACAACATCGTAATAGTCGAGCACGCTGTCCATCCGACAGCTCTTGTTTGTCAAGGCAGTTAAATGTATGTGTACAATAATTGTATTTTTGGTATATTATTGTTCTGTATGTAATGACAAATCATCCAGATGCACTGTGATAGAATCTTAATGTATAAAAGAACCAGTCTTGTATAAAAACGAATGCATGCATTGTTTGACTTTTATATGTTTAACACGTATTTAAAAACTAGAATATTTTAGTGGAGAAACAATTATCGAGGGTTTATCATTTGACTGAGATGAATAGGAGAAAAAAAATTGTCACAAGTTCATCCATGTGAAATAGAAAATCTCACACAAGGTGTCAAAATAACATACAGAAACTGCTCTTTATGAATGAACTTGTGATGAATTCTTATATAAAGTAAAACCTGTTTAAGCGGCCATCTCTTTTAAGCATTCACTTGCTATGACTGGCTGCTTAAGACAGGTTTGACTGTATTCTCATACCTGGCACCAACCAAAAAAGAAAAGAAAATATGATAAATTAGGTTCTTAATGTCACTATCAGTGCATCATTAAATATCTTTCACAAAGTATTTTTGTAATACAAGAGGTGATTCATGAGTTTTGAAACACTTTAAATCGTAACATAAAGCATACAACAATATCAATTTTACTGTAACAAATGTTCTATTTGGAATCCATGGAGGTTATAGTTGAACCTACAACGTTTGGGCCGTAACTCGAGTGTCTTATTTATAACAGATTGTTCCAGTTTTCTCCATTCATCTTTTAAAGCTCATGGCAAAATCCACTGGATTGGCATCAGGATTTTTGAGCATCCACTCCTTCGGTGTAATGAAGTTAATATTCAGTTGCCGCATGTACTTTAATGTCTGATTCGACTTATGACTTGACACAATATCTTGATGGAATACCATATCCCTTCTTTGATCACCTGGAAACATTCTTGAAACATCATATTTGATGAAGTACTTTAAAACTTTGTCAATATAAAACTGGGAATTGACCTTGACCCCTTTGTTGATGATACAGATGTCTGCTTTGCGTACTCAAGTCCAGGCCATGAAGCCAGTTGTGAATCAGTCAAGTTTTACAAACTTCAATTACAAATGTAGCATACTTGCCAGCGACCATAGCTACAACCCAAGTAAAACATTGCCTTATCTGTAATCAATTTTTTTTGCATTTACTTCTCTTTAAATGTCTAAATAGATGCCATGAACGTTGACATAGTTTGTCAGTTTGGGCTGTATTAAGCTTAATGCACTTTGCACATTTTAGCTTTCTCAGTTGGGTAGGCAGGTTTACTTGTTTAATTATCAGGGCCACTTTACATATGGCAGCAGAAATTAGTTGACTTACTTGTGTTCTTCGAAATTGTTCTGGTTTTGGTTGTATCTGATCAGCACCGCGTGATTTACCTATATAATGCTTCACACGATGAATAGTAGATATGGCAACATCATTTCTACTACCTTTCAACTCTCGTTGTATACTGCATCAAATGCCCTCTAAAGCAACATCAATTTTCGGTAAAAGTAAATTATACATATATTGATACATAATCGAAAATTTCGTGCACTTGATGCGCTCTAATGGATAACAATAGACAATTCAAAAGTGTTTCAAAACTCTTGATTCACCTCTTGTACATGTATATGTGCGATTATGACTAGCCAAAAAGTGCCTTGTGGTTAACTGCTGAGTTGGTAGAAATTATATTGATAAATTTGCTTCCATTGCTTGATAAGCATATGCAATATTTGACCGTATGTGCACTCTAGCACCTACATTTTTCATTTGATTCTCATCAAACTAACACACAATAGTTATATAACCATAATATCTCAGAAAGGTTCTTGAACAGGCCAAATGGGAATACTAATGTCAAAGTAATGGCCCTTGAATTGTCAAAAACTGCACTCTAGCAGCAGCGTTTTTCGTTAGATTTTCACCAAGCTTACACAGATGTTATATAACCATAATATCTTGGACAATTTCTTGATCTGGCCAAATCAGGAAATAAATGTTACAGTTATGGCCCTTGAATCATAAAAAATTGCATTATTTGACCTTTTGTGCATTCTAGTACTAACAGCTTTCACTTGATGTCCACCAAACTTAAATAGAAGTTATATAACCATACTATCTTGGACAAGTTAAAATCAGATAACTATTGTCACAGTTATGGCCGTGGAATCATAAAAAATGTGTTATTTGACATTGTGTACACTCTAGCAATTGCAGTATTTATTTGATCCTCATTAAACTAACACAGTAGTTATATAACTAGAATATATTGGACAAGTATTTGAGTTTGCCATATCGGATAATTAATGTTGGAGTTACTGCCCTTGAATTGTCAAAAACTGTGTTATTTGACCTTGTGTGCATCTAGCACTTGCAGTTTTCATTTATTCTTCGACAGACTTGCACAGTTCTTATGTAACCATATGATAGATGTGTAAACTATTTCAATTAAATTTGAGAAACTTCACTAAAATATGTCCCTTGTAGAAAACAATTTTGACTGAAAAGCGTATATGCATGTTTGGTAAACAATAAAACCAGAAAGCTGTGATAAAAGATGACTTCTTTCATAGAAAGATATCATCAAAAAATTGGATGTGATAATTGTTGTAGTATTGTTTACAAAAAACACAGTTTACATTCCATATGTTAGTCATAATTCATCATTTATCAGCTTTAATAAAATAGTTTTGTAATTTCATATTTTTGTAATACATATGTGTGAGTATATAACATGCTAAAAAAATGCTTTGTGGTTGACTGCTGAGTTGGGAGAAATTAGCTTCAATTGGTTGATTATCATGTGGTTTAAAATATTTGAAGGTATCATTATTAAAAGCTGAGATAAAATATGATTTCTTTTCAAAATTTAGCCATGAAATGTAAGGAGAAAAATGGAATGACTGAATAGGCTTTTACGGCATACCAACACATTATAGGTTATTTGACGCCAACAGGAAGGAAGATTCCAGGTTCACTCCACATGTACAAAAACAACAAATTAACATACAGATTTAAAAAAATACACCAACAAATGAATATGCAGAATGAACCTAGAACCTTGATACCTGCAGAACTGCAGAGTTTCAGCAAATTCTATTGTATTACTCAAATTGTCGCTTTTTACAATAGCATGAGCCACAGTAGTCCTATTCTTGCCATCACTCATATGGCTCCCTGAAACCACACAGGGGTTGATAATTTAACCACAAAAGTGAACATGACAAAAATGATCAAATGAACATGACACCCATTCGGAGGATTCCTATTCTTAGCCGGAACCACATGGGCTAGGAGAAAAATGGGCTACATGAAATAATTTTGTGTTGAGGAGAATCAAGGACTTGTATAGAAGGATAGGAAACTTAAATATTCTGACTAAATGTTGATAAAATAGCACACAACAGATTTATTATTTGGCAAATTAATCATTCAGAATTCTTGGGCAACTGCTTTCTTGTACATAAAATGTAAGTTGTATGTTATCTTTAATGTTTTAACATGATTTGATCATGCAAAATTAGTTTTTATCTGCAATATACACATTATGTATTCAGAAGTACTTAACAATTAAAACACAAAGTGCTGGGAATGGTATTGTTTTGGTGAGAATTTCATTCTGCAATGTAAGAACTTTGATACAAGCTCCTAAGATGAACGGATGTTAAGATAATTGAAAACGAGATTTTGCGTGAATATGCAAGCTTTCACAAAAGCTCAATTAGTTGCCTATCGTTCTGTATATAATTCCTTGGGAGTATGTACTTCTGTTATATGCCAGTATGATATTGTTTTGTCAGTGGGGTGCAATGTTATATGTCACTGTGTTGTGGACATGTTAATGTTTGGAAATGAATACATGTACCAGACTAATAAGTTTGTAATTTTGAAATAAATAAACAGAATCATTTCAATGTTTCCCTGTCTTCATTGCTTATAGATAAGCTTACCAATATAATGGGAGAAGTAAAATGTAAATTTAAATTATTTGGAATGTCCTTCACTGCAACGTCCAAATATCTCTTCTCAGTGATTGTCTGTTTTAATAAATCCAACATACCGGTAGATGAGTTGAAAGTCAGATATTGTGCCGTAACAGTTGGCTATTGTGCAGTAAAACAGTCATCTTAATTTGTATTTAATGTTAAGGGCAATAAGATCTAATCTGTTCAGCTGGTACCAGTCTTGAGCACACATCTCTGATCTGGGGGTGAATTACATTTACTCAATATATTTTGATACTTTCACTACTGAATATCATAAAATGATGTCATTCATTACATTGGGTCTCCTTACAAAGGAATCTTATTTGACTTTATTTACAAGTGTTGTAGTTGAGATGTTTTTGCACAAACATATCAGGTATTGAGTGACCTTGGCTTTTAATCAAGAAATCTTGATGGTTCATTACAGACAAGTAACATTCTATGAAGTCTTTTGTACACCTGGGTGTATTAGTCTAGCAATTTGCGGGAAACAAATTATGGTAGGATGTGAAATCCTATCCAAATTTTGTCACTTAAAAATTAACCCAAATTTCTTTTCAGCATTATATATTTGTTAATTATTTCAATCAACTTTAATATAATATGGCCTTGGTAAAAAAAACAATTTTGACTGAAAAGTGTATATCCATGTTTGGTAAACAATGTGAACATATCCATGGTGGGTAAACAATACCAATATATCCATGGTTGGTAAACAATGTGAATATATCCATAGTGGGTAAACAATATGAATATATCAATGGTTGGTTAACAATATAGATATCCATGGTGGGTAAACAATATGAATATATTCATGGTGGGTAAACAATATGAATATATCCATTGTTGGTAAACAATACAAATATATCCACGATTGGTAAACAATATAAATATCCATGGTGGGTAAAAAATATGAATATTTCCATGGTTGGTAAACAATATGAATATATCCATGGTTGGTAAACAATATGAATATATCCATGGTCGGTAAACAATATAAATATCCATGGTGGGTAAACAATATGAATATATCCATGGTTGGTAAACAATATGAATATATCCACAGTTTGTAAACAATATAAATATCCATGGTGGGTAAACAATATGAATATATCCATGGTTGGTAAACAATATGAATATATCCATGGTCAGTAAACAATATAAATATCCATGGTGGGTAAACAATATGAATATATCCATGGTTGGTAAACAATATAAATATATCCACAGTTGGTAAACAATATAAATATCCATGGTGGGTAAACAATATGAATATATCCATGGTTGGTAAACAATATGAATATGTCCGTGGTTAACACTACAAATATATCCATGGTTAGTAAACAATATCAATATCAATGGTCGGTTAACAATACGAATATATCCATGGTTTGTAAACAATATAATTATGTTCATGGTTGTTAAACAATATGAATATATCTATGGTCGGTAAACAATATGAATATATCCATGGTTGATAAACATTATAAATATATCCACGGTCGGTATACAATACCAATATATCCATGGTCAGTATACACTATGAATATATCCATGGGTAAACAATATAAATATATCCATGGTCAGTAAACAATATGAATATATCCATGGTCAGTAAACAATATAACTATATCCACTGTTGGTAAACAATAGGAATATATCCGTGGTCAGTATACAATATAAATATCCATGGTTGGTAAACAATATGAACATATCCATGGTCGGTAAACAATATGAATATATCCATGGTTGGTAAACAATATAAATATCCATAGTTGGTTAACAATATGAATATATCCATGGTTGGTAAGTAATAGGAATATATTCATGGTCAGTATACAAAATAAATATCCATGATTGGTTAACAATATGAATATATCCATGGTTGGTAAACAATCCGAATATATCAATGGTTTGTAAACAATACGAATATATCCATGGTTGGTAAACAATATAAATATCCATAGTCGGTAATTAATATGAATATATCCATGGTCAGTAAACAATATGAATATATCCATGGTTGGTAAACAATAGGAATATATCCATGGTCAGTATACAATATAAATATCCATGATTGGTTAACAATATGAATATATCCATGGTTGGTAAACAATCCGAATATATCCATTGTCAGTATACAATATATCCATGGGCAGTAAACAATATAAATATCCATGATTGGTTAACAATATGAATATATCCATGGTTGGTAAACAATCCGAATATATCAATGGTTTGTAAACAATACGAATATATCCATGGTTGGTAAACAATATAAATATCCATAGTCGGTAATTAATATGAATATATCCATGGTCAGTAAACAATATGAATATATCCATGGTCGGTAAACAATAGGAATATATCCATGGTCAGTATACAATATAAATATCCATGATTGGTTAACAATATGAATATATCCATGGTTGGTAAACAATCCAAATATATCCATTGTCAGTATACAATATATCCATGGGCAGTAAACAATATAAATATCCTTGATTGGTTAACAATATGAATATATCCATGGTTGGTAAACAATCCGAATATATCCATTGTCAGTATACAATATATCCATGGGCAGTAAACAATATAAATATATGCATGGTTGGTAAACAATAAAAAATATATCCATGGTTGGTAGGCAATATGAATATATTCATGGTCAGTATACAATATAAATATCCATGGTTGGTTAACAATATGAATACACCCATGGTTGGTAAACAATATGAATATATCCATGGTTTGTAAACAATACAAATATATCCATGGTTGGTAAACAATATAAATATCCATAGTCGGTAAACAATATGAATATATCCATGGTTTGTAAACATTATGAATATATCCATGGTGGGTAAACAATACAAATATATCCATGGTTGGTAAACATTATGAATATATCCATGGTGGGTAAACAATATGAATATATTCATGGTTGGTAAACAATATAAATGTCCAAGGTTGGGAAAAAAATATAAATATCCATGGTGGGTAAACAATATGAATATATCCATGATTGGTTAACAATATGAATATCCATGGTCAGTAAACAATATGAATATATCCATGGTTGGTAAACAATATCAATATGTCCATGGTCAGTAAACAATATAAATATATCAATGGGTAGTATACAATATAAATATATCCATGTTTGGTTAACAATATGAATATATCCATGGTTAGTAAACACTATAAATATATCCATGGTCAGTATACAATATAAATATATCCATGGTCAGTATACAATATAAATATATCCAAGTTCGGTAAACAATATAAATATATCCATGGGAAGTATACAATTTAAATATATCCATGGTCGGTATACAATATAAATATATCAATGGTCAGTAAACAATATGAAAATATCCATGGTCGGTAAACAATATGAATATATCCAAATTCTTTATATAAAAAGTTTATTTACATACTTTTCATACAAAATTCAACAAAATATTGGTGTCTCACACAAAAAAAACAACACAAATACAAAATTCTGAAATGGTAAAATCAATGTCCAATGGATATCATGGAGATACTGGGGCAGTATTGTGTGGATTCTGAAATGGTTAATACAGTGTCCATTAAATATCATGGACATTCTGGGGCAGTATTGTGTGGATTCTGAAATGGCTAGATCTATGTCCGTTGGATATCATGAGATACTGGTGAAGTCACGTGTGGATTCTGAAATGGTTAAAACAATGTCCATTAGATATCATGGAGATACTGGGGCAGTATTATGTGGATTCTGAAATGGTTAAAACAATGTCCATTGGATATAATGGAGATGCTGGGGCAGTATTTTGTGGATGCTGAAAATGGTAAAATCAATGTCTGTTGAATATCATGGACATAATGGGGTAGTATTGTGTGGATTCTGAAATGGTTAAAACAATGTCCAGTGGATATTATGGAGATGCAGGGGCAATATTCTGTGGATTCTGAAAATGGCAAAATCAATGTCTAATGAATATCATGGACATACTGAGGCAGTATTGTGTGGGTTTCGAAATGGTTAATACAATGTCCATTGGATATCATGGAGATACTGGGAAAATATTGTGTGGTTTCTGAAATGGTTAAAACAATGTCCGTTGGATTTCATGGAGATATTGGGGCAGTATTTTGTGGTTTCTGAAATGGTTAATACAATGTCCATTGGATAACATGGAGATACTGGGAAAATATTGAGTGGTTTCTGAAATGGTTAAAACAATGTCCAATGGATATCATGGAGATACTGGGGCAGTATTGTGTGGATTCTAAAATGGTTAAAACATTGTCCGTTTGATATCATAGACATACTGGGGAAGTACTGGATGGATTCTGAAATAGTTAAAACAATGTCCATTAGATATCATGGAGATACTGTGGCTGTATATGTGGTTTCTGAAATGGTTAAAACAATATCCAATGGATATCATGGAGATACTGGTGCAGTATTGTGTGGATTCTAAAATGGTTAAAACATTGTCTGTTTGATATCATAGACATACTGGGGAAGTACTGGGTGGATTCTGAAATAGTTAAAACAATGTCCATTAGATATCATGGGATACTGTGGCTGTATATGTGGTTTCTGAAATGGTTAAAACAATGTCCATTGGATATCATGGAGATGCTGAAACAATGTCCGTTGTATATCATGAAGATGCTAGGGCAGTATTGTGTGGATTCTGAAACGGTTAAAACAATGTTGATTAAATATCATGCAGGTGCTGAAGTATTGTATGGATTCTAAGATGGTTAAAACAATGTCCATTGTATATCATGGAGATGCTGGGGCAGTATTGTGTGGATTCTGAAATGGTTAAAACAATGTCCATTGGATATCATGAACATACTAGGGAAGTACTGGCAGGATTCTGAAATGGTAAAATCAATGTCCATTGGATATCATTGACATACTGGGGCTTTATTATGTGGATTCTGAAATGGTTTATACAATGTTCATTGGATATCATGAAGATACTGAGGCAGTATTGTGTGGATTGTGAAATGGTTGAAACAATGTCCATTGGATATTATGGAGGTGCTAGGGCAGTATTTTGTATATTCTGAAATGGTTAATACAATATCCATTGGATACCATAAGATACTGGGGCATTATTGTGTGGATTCTGAAATGGTTTATACAGTGTCTGTTCGATATCATGGACATACTGGGGCAGTATTATGTGGATTCTGAAATGGCTAAAATAATGTCCATTGGATATTGTGGAGATACTGGGGAAGTCATGAGTGGATTCTGAAATGGTTAAAACAATGTCCATTGGATATCATGAAGATACTGGGGAAGTACTGGCAGGATTCTGAAATGGTAAAATCAATGTCTGTTGAATATCATGGACAAACTGGGGCAGTATTGTGTGGAATCTGAAATGGTTAAAACAATGTCCATTGGATATCATGGAGATGTTATGGTAGTACTGTGTCGATTCTGAAATGGTTAAAACAATGTCCACTGGATATCATGGAGATACTGAGACAGTATTGCATGGATTGTAAAATGGTCAAAACAATATCCATTAGATATCATGGAGATGCTGGGGCAGTATTGGGTGGATTCAGAAATGGCTAATACAATGTCCTTTGGATATCACGGAGATGCTTGGGCAGTATTGTATAGATTCTGAAATGGTTAAAACAATGTCCTTTGGATATCATGGAGATACTGGGGCAGTATTGTGTGGATTCTGAAATGGTTCAAACAATGTCCATTAGATATCATGGATATGCTGGGGCAGTATTGTGAGGATTCTTTAATTGTCAAAACAATGTCCGTTGGATATTATGGACATACTGGGGAAGTATTGTGTGGATTCTAAATGGTTAAAACAATGTCCGTTGGATATCATTGAGATACTGAGGAAGGCATGTGGGGATTCTGAAATGGCTAAAATGCCATACTTGGGAAGTATTGTGTGGATTGTGAAATGGTTCAAACAATGTCCATTGGATATCATTGAGGTGCTAGAGCATTATTGTGTGGATTCAGAAATGGTTGAAACAATGTCCATTAGATATCATGAATATACTGGGGAAGTACTGGCAGGACTCTGAAATGGTAAAATCAATGTCAATTTGATATCATGGACATACATGGGCAGTATTGTATGGATTCCGAAATGGCTGATACAATGTCCATTGAATATCATGGAGATGCTGGGACAGTATTGTGTGAATTCCTAAATGGTTAATACAACATCCATTGGATATCATGGAGATACAGGGGAAGTACTGGCAGGATTCTGAAAAGGTAAAATCAATGTCTGTTGAATATCATGGACATACTGGGATAGTATTGTGTGGATTTTGAAACGATTAATACAATGTCCATTGGATATCATGAAGATGCTAGGGCAGTATTGTGTGGATTCTGAAATGGTTAAAACAATGTCCATTGGATATCATTAATATGCTAGGGCAGTACTGTGTGGATTCTGAAATGGTTAAAAGAATGTCCATAGGATATCATGGAGATACTGAGACAGTATTGCATGGATTGTGAAATGGTTAAAACAATGTCCATTGGATATCATGGAGATGCTGGAGCAGTATTGTGTGGATTCTGAAATGGTCAAAACAATGTCCATTGGATATCATGGAGATGCTGGGGCAGTATTGTGTGGATTCTGAAATGGTTAAAAGAATGTCCATAGGATATCATGGAGATACTGAGACAGTATTGCATGGATTGTGAAATGGTTAAAACAATGTCCATTGGATATCATGGAGATGCTGGAGCAGTATTGTGTGGATTCTGAAATGGTCAAAACAATGTCCATTGGATATCATGGAGATGCTGGAGCAGTATTGTGTGGATTGTGAAATGGTTAAAACAATGTCCATTGGATATCATGGAGATGCTGGGGCAGTATTGGGTGGATTCTGAAATGGCTAATACAATGTCCTTTGGATATCATGGAGATGCTGGGGCAGTATTGTGTGGATTCTGAAATGGCTAATACAATGTCCATTGGATATCATGGAGATGCCGGGGCAGTATTGTGTAGATTCTGAAATGGTTAAAACAATGTCCTTTGGATATCATGGAGATGCTGGGGCAGTATTGTGTGGATTCTGAAATTGTTAAAACAATGTCCATCGAATATCATGGAGAAGCTGGGGAAGTACTTGGTTGATTTTGAAATGGTTAAAACAATGTCTATTGGTTATCATGGAGATACTGGGGCAGTATTGTGTGGATTCTGAAATGGTTCAGACAATGTCCATTAGATATCATGGAGATACTGGGGCAGTATTGTGAGGATTCTATAATGGTTAAAACAATGTCCGTTGGATATTATGGACATACTTGGGAAGTATTGTGTGGATTCTAAATGGTAAAAACAATGTCCGTTGGATATCATTGAGATACTGAGGAAGTCATGTGGGGATTCTGAAATGGCTTAAACAATGTCTATTGGATATCATTGAGGTGCTAGAGCATTATTGTGTGGATTCTGAAATGGTTAAAACAATGTCCATTGGATATCATGAATATAATGGGGAAGTACTGGCAGGACTCTGAAATGGTAAAATCAATGTTAATTTGATATCATGGACATACATGGGCAGTATTGTGTGGATTCTGAAATGGCTTATACAATGTCCATTGAATATCATGGAGATGCCGGGGCAGTATTGTGTGAATGCTTAAAATTGTTAATACAATAGCCATTGGATATCATGGAGATACAGGGGAAGTACTGGCAGGATTCTGAAATGGTAAAATCAATATCTGTTGAATATCATGGACATACTGGGGAAGTATTGTGTGGGTTTTGTAACGGTTAATACAATGTCCATTGGATATCATGGAGATGCTGGGGCAGTATTGTGTTGATTCTGAAATAGTTAAAATAATGTCCATTGGATATCATCGATATGCTAGGGCAGTACTGTGTTGATTCTGAAATGGTTAAAACAATGTCCATAGGATATCATGGAGATACTGAGACAGTATTGCATGTATTGTGAAATGGTTAAAACAATGTCCATTGGATATCATGGATGTGCTAGGGCAGTATTGTGTAGATTCTAAAAAAGTTAAAACAATGTCCATGGGATATCATGGAGATGCTGGGGCAGTATTGTGTGGATTCTGAAACGGTTAAAACAATGTCCATTGGATATCATGTAGATATTAAGGCAGTATTGTGTGGATTCTAAATTGGTCAAAACAATGTCCATTGGATATCATGGAGATGCTAGGGCAGTATGTTGTGGATTCTGAAATGTCTAATACAATGTCCACTGGATATCATGGAGATGCCGGGGCAGTATTGTGTAGATTCTGAAAAGGTTAAAACAATGTCCTTTGGATATCATGGAGATGCTGGGGCAGTATTGTGTGGATTCTGAAATTGTTAAAACAATGTCCATTGAATATCATGGAGAAGCTGAGGAAGTACTTGGTTGATTTTGAAATGGTTAAAACAATGTCTATTGTTTATCATGGAGATACTGGGGCAGTATTGTGTGGATTCTGAAATGGTTCAAACAATGTCCATTAGATATCATGGATATGCTGGGACAGTATTGTGTGGATTCAATAATGGTTAAAACAATGTCCGTTGGATATTATGGACATACTGGGGAAGTATTGTGATGATTCTGAAATGGTTAAAACAATGTCTATTTGGATATTATGGACATACTGAGGAAGTCATGTGGGGATTCTGAAATTGCTAAAACAATGTCTATTGGATATCATATGCATACTGGGGAAATATTGCGTTGATTGTGAAAGTTTCATACAATGTCCATTGGATATCATTGAGGTGCTAGAGCATTATTGTGTTGATTCTAAAATGGTTAAAACAATGTCCATTGGATATCATGAATATACTGGAGAAGTACTGGCTGGATTCTGAAATGGTAAAATCAATGTCCATTTGATATCATGGACATACTGGGGCAGTATTGTGTGGATTCTGAAATGGCTTATACAATGTCCAGTGGATATCATGGAGATGCTGCGGCAGTATTGTGTGGATTCTGAAATGGTTAATACAATGTCCATTGGATATCATGGAGATACTGAGGCAGTATTGTGTGGATTCTGAAATGGTTCAAACAATGTCCATTGGATATCATAGAGATGCTACGGCAGTATTGTGTGGATTCTGAAATGGTTAATACAATGTCGATTGGATATCATGAAAATACGGGGGAAGTACTGGCAGGATTCTGAAATTGTTAAATCAATGTCCATTGGATATCATGGACATAATGGGACAGTATTGTGTGGATTCTGAAATGGTTAATACAATGTCCATTACATCATGGAGATGCTAGGGCAGTACTGTTTGGATTCTGAAATGGTTAAAACAATGTCCATTGGATGTCATGTAAATACTGAGGCAGTATTGTGTGGATTATGAAATGGTTTAAACAATGTCCATTGGATATCATGCAGGTGCTAGGGCAGTATTTTGTAGATTCTGAAACTGTTAAAACAATGTTCATTGGATATCATTGAGGAGGTAGAGCATTATTGTGTGGATCCTAAAATGGTTAAAGGCATAGTGCCACCATTGCAAAAAGAAAGTGCTTCCGCGGGGTAGTCGCATAATGGCGGTTATAAATAATCCTCAATTCTTCTTCTTTAAAAATGCATTTTCCTTATTTTAATGCTCATTTTTTTATTTGAATGGCATTATTGATGTACATGTATTTTGAACATTTTGATAGCATTGTCATGTTTGAATTGTGAATTTAGAAAATAAAAATGATGCTTGGAAATTGGGGTATGAATTCATGATTTCAGAAGTCTGCTTTCACTTTGTCACCAGTGTAAACACTGAGCAGAAAAAAAATCTCTTATATGACACATGACCCCTACTTTTCTCATCATATTTTGATAGTGCAGAGGTTGACAAACAGTAAAATGTAGGTTTCACTTCTTTCATTTGGGACTCTCTATGAATGAAAAGCCTTCAAACTTTTATTATTTACTATAGAATAAAGAACAAAAATCAATGGTGGGGTTACACCTAAAACAATGTCCATTGGATATCATGAAGATACTGGAGAAGTACTGGCAGGATTCTGAAATGGTAAAATCAATGTCCATTTGATATCATGGACATACTGGGGCAGTATTGTGTGGATTCTGAAATGGCTTATACAATGTCCATTGGATATCATGGAGATGCTTGGGCAGTATTGTGTGGATTGTGAAATGGTTAATACAATGTCGATTGGATATCATGGAGATACTGAGGCAGTATTTCGTGGATTGTAAAATGTTTCAAACAATGTCCATTGGATATCATGGAGGTGCCAGGGCAGTATTGTGTGGATTCTGAAATGGTAAATACAATGTCCATTGGATATCATGAAAATACAGGGGAAGTAATGGCAGGATTCTGAAATGGTAAAATCAATGTCCATTGGATATCATGGACATAATGGGGCAGTATTGTGTGGATTCTGAAATGGTTAATACAATGTCCATTGATATTATGGAGATGCTAGGGCAGTACTGTTTGGATTCTGAAATGGTTAAAACAATGTCCATTGGATATCATGGAAATACTGAGGCAGAATTCCGTGGATTGTGAAATGGTTAAAACAATGTCCATTAGATATCATGCAGGTGCTAGGGCAGTATTTTGTGGATTCTGAAACTGTTAAAACAATATCCATTGGATATCATGGAGATACTGGAGATACTAGGGCAGTATTATGTGCATTCTAAAATGGTTACAACAATGTCCATTGGATATCATGGATATACTGGGGTAGTAACATGTGGATTCTGAAATTAATGGTTCAAACAATGTCCATTGGATATCATTGAGGTGCTGGAGCATTATTGCGTGGATTCTAAAATGGTTAAAACAATGTCCATTGGATATCATGAAGATTCTGGGGAAGTACTGGCAGGATTCTGAAATGGTAAAATCAATGTCCATTTGATATCATGGACATACTGGGGCAGTATTGTGTGGATTCTGAAATGGCTAATACAATGTCCATTGGATATCATGGAGATGCTGGGGCAGTATTGTGTGGATTCTGAAATGGTTAATACAATGTCCATTGGATATCATGGAGATACTGAAGCAGTATTGTGTGAATTGTGAAATGGGTCAAACAATGTCCATTGGATATCATGGAAATACGGGGGAAGTATTGGCATGATTCTGATATGGTAAAATCAATGTCCATTGGATATCACGGACATAATTGGGCAGTATTGTGTGGATTCTGAAATGGTTAATACAATGTCCATTGATATCATGGAGATGCTAGGGCAGTACTGTATGGATTCTGAAATGGTTAAAACAATGTCCATTGGATATCATGGAAATACTGAGGCAGTATTGCGTGGATTGTGAAATGGTTAAACAATGTCCATTGGATATCATGCAGGTGCTAGGGCAGTATTTTGTGGATTCTGAAACTGTTAAAGCAATATCCATTGGATATCATGGAGATACTGGGGCAATATATTGTGGATTCTGAAATGGTTAAAACAATGTCCATTGAATATTATGGAGATGCTGGGGCAGTATTGTGTGGATTATGAAATGGTTAATACAATAGCAATTGGATATCATGGATATACTGGGATAGTATTGTGTGGATTCTGAAATGGTTAAAACAATGTCCATTATCTATCATGAAGATGCTTGGACACCATTGTGTAGATTCTGAAATAGTTAATACAATGTCCATTGGATATCATGGAGATACTGGGGCAATATTATGTGGATTCTGAAATGATTAAAACAATGTCCATTGGATATCATAGAGATACTGGGACAGTATTGTGTGGATTATGAAATGGTTAAAATAATGTCTGTTGGATATCATGGACATACTTGGAAAATATTATGAGGATTCTGAAATGGTTAAAACAATGTCTGTTGGATATCATGGACATACTGGGGAAGTATTGTGTGGATTCTAATATGGTTAAAACAATGTCTGTTGGATATCATGTACATACTGGGGCAGTATTGTGTGGATAGAACAATGTCCATTGGATATCATGAAGATATTGGGGAAGAACTGGCAGAATTCTGAAATGGTAAAATCAATGTCCATTGGCTATCATGGACATACTGGGACAGTATAGGGTGGATTCTGAAATGGTTAATACATTTTCCATTGGATATCATGGAGATGCTGGGACAGTATTGTTTGGATTATGAAATGGTTAATAAAATGTCCATTGGATATCATGGAGATACTGGGGTAGTATTGTGTGGATTCTGAAATTGTTAATACAATGTCCATTGGAGATCATGGAGATGCTGGGGCAGTATTGTGTTGATTCTGAAATGGTTAATACAATGTCCATTAGATATCATGAAGATACTGGTGCTGTATTGGTAGGATTCTGAAATGGTTAAAACAATTCCATTGGATATAATGGAGATGCTAGGGCAGTACTCTGTGGATTCTGAAATGATTAAATCAATGTCCATTGGACATCATGGAGATACTGAGGCAGTATTTGAAATGGTTAAAACAATGTCCATTGGATATCATGGAGATTCTGGAGCAGTATTGTGTAGATTCTGAAATGGTTAAAACAATGTCCGCTGGATATGATGGACATACTGGGGCAGTATTGTGTGGATTCTGAAATGGTTAAAACTATGTCTTTTTGGATATCATGGAGATTCTGGGGAAGTCATGTGTGTATCCTGAAATTGTTAAAATAATGTCTAATGGATATCATGATGATTCTGAGGAAGTACCGGCAGGATTCTGAAATGTTAAAATCAATGTTCGTTTGATATTATGGACATACTGGGGTATCATTGTGTGGATTCTGATATGGTTAATACAATGTCCATTAGATATCATGGAGATACTGGTGCAGTATTTTGTGGATTCTTTAATGGTTAATACAATGTCCATTGGATATCATGGAGATGCTGGTGCAGTATTGTGTGGATTTTGAAATGGTTAAAACAATGTTCATTGGATATGATTGAGATGCTAGGGCAGTATTGTGTGGATTCTGAAATGGTTAAAACAATGTCCATTGGATATCATGGAGATACTGGGGCAGTATTGTGTGGATTCTGAAATGGTTAAAACAATGTCCATTACATATCATGGAGATGCTTGGGCAGTATTGTGTGGATTCTGAAATGGTTAAAACAATGTTTATTGGATATCATGGAGATACTGGGGCAGTATTGTGTGGATTCTGAAATGGTTAAAACAATGTCAATTGAATATCATGGAGATACTGGGGCAGTATTGTCTGGTTTCTGAAATGTTAAAAACAATGTCCATTAGATATCATGGAGATGCTGGGGCAGTATTGTGTGGATTCTGAAATGGTTAAAACAATGTCCATTGGATATCATGGAGATACTGGGGCAGTATTGTGTGGTTTCTGAAATGGTTAAAACAATGTCCATAAGATATCATGGAGATGTATGGTCAGTATTTGTGTGGATTCTAAAGTGGTTAAAACATTGTCCATTGGATATCATGGAGATGTTGGGGCAGTATTGTGTGGATTTTAAAATGGTTAAAACAATGTCTATTGAATATGTTGGAGATACTGGGGCAGTATTGTGTTGTTTCTGAAATGTTTAAAACAATGTCCATTAGATATCATGGAGATGCTGGGGCAGTATTGTGTGGATTCTGAAATGGTTAAAACAATCTCCATTGGATATCATGGAGATACTGGGGCAGTATTGTGTGTATTCCGAAATGGTTAATGACAAAACAATGTCTATTGATAACTCATGGAAGTACTGGGGCAGTATTGGGTGGATTTGGAAATGGTGGACAATGAAACAACCAGTTTTGGTCATAGTTAACACCTGAATTATCAAATGTTGTCAGAAGGACAGTGCGCTTGACTTTTCTAAAATACTCAAAAACTACTATAATTTTATGGGGTTTTAACTTGTGCAAAACTTAAACAATGAGTGCAAAGCAATCAATATCCCCAATTACCAGTACGCCCAGAACAAGTTGACTGGAAGCATTAATGTCAACACCACTCCAAATTTTGCTTTTCATGTTTGAAACCTATGCACACAATATATTAAATGAAATGAATGTTATTGAGTAGAAACTGTTTAGTTCTATTTTAAGGATCATTGACCTTGACCCAATTAACCTAAAATACAATTTCAATCTTCCTTTTCATGTCAGAAACATATACACAAAATGTCATCAAAATATCGCAAATGAAACTTAAGTTATAGAGTGGAAAACTTTTATTTATTTTAAGTATTTAACAGTGACCATGACCCATTTGTCTCAAAACCAATCCCAAGCTTCCATTTCATTTTAGGGTCAGGTATCTATCTATACACAAAGTTTCATCAAAATATTTTAAAGGAAACTAAAACTATTGAGCCGTAACCATTTCACACCCTGCACCTAGTCATTTAATGTTTTTTTATATTAATTCATTTGTTCTCCTAACACTAATATAACACTTAAGCACTCTCCAAAACCGTTCAAAAGAAATATTGAAATATTGAATTGGACCTGAAGTTTAATGTTTCTTGAGATTGAAACCCAGACAAAATCAGATGAGCTAAGATACAATAAAACCATAGCTTAATGTTTTATGGTAATTAGCATCACTTCTAACAGTTTTTCAGTGATATTTAGATGTTGTCTACTTGAGACAGTAGTCTTAGTGCTGTTGTATTGGAATATGATGCCACAGACACATGGTATGATACCTCACCCAGTCATATTATAATGACACTGGGTCGACCAGATTTAGAACTATTCTCTAAATGCTGAGCGCCAAGTGTGGAAGCTTTAAGAATCATTTTTCAAGTCTTTGGTATGACCCGGCTGGGGATGTAACCCACAATCTGCTGCATGCGAGGTAGATGCTGTACCCCTAGATCACTGTTGTGGTTCAAACGAGATGAATGACCCATTGCTGAAGCCCTCTTGGGGGTTTTGGAGATCTGGAGAACATGGCCATTTATTTTCAGAGATCTGGGGCACATTGGCCATTACTTTCAGAGATCCAGGGATCCAAGGCCTTATTTTTAGAGATCTAAGGATATTGTCCTTAATGAAAAAAAGTACTAAAATTAATCAATTTTATCAAAGACATATAAACAGAGATAGGCAACTGAAGGCACTTGTCTTAATGTCAGGTGGCAAGTTTAGTTTGAACTTATTTATTTTACTTCGAATGTGAAACAAGTTCTTACGACTTAGACAAATCATGCTCGAAGTCTTCCTGGGTATAACCAGTACTAAGCATATGTGGAAAAAGTGTCTTGCTCAAGGACACCACACATAGTCGTGGCGAAGGATTGAAGTACCCACGACCTTCCAATCACGGGGTTCGGTGCTTTACCACTAGACCACATGGCGTTTTCAAAATCATGGAAACACACATCCTCCAGAATCAAACAACATATTTTTGTGATTATGGTATCAAAAGAAAGAGCTTGGTTTGGGAGATTATTTTTTTTCTTTTTTAAATTTAAGGAAATGAAGAATTTTACGCTTAAAGTTGTTTTGTGTGATAATTTTCTCTTTTTTATCCCATTTTTTTTAATAAGATAAACGACTTCAATAAATATCAAATTTATGAAACTTTCGCCACCAATGGAAAACTTACTGCTTCATCTTTCTACCTACTATTTCTATTTTTATTCTGATTTGTTTAAACGTACATGGTATTAGTTAAATCAAGACTACCATTTTTTGTTTAATTTTTTTTTCGTGAAATTTCAACATATTTCGAATTCAATCCGTAATAATTAAATTCAGAAGAAAAATATTAAATAATTGATAACGGGAATTGGTCATCATTTTTATCAGCTTTACTTTGGCACCAAAATTGAAAGTTCAAGCCATAGACCATAAATATTTTAAACAAGGAAAAGAAGACGGAACATGGATTTTGCTTATTATGATGATGTGTAAATAATAATAGAGAAGATTATAGTAGACATTTTACTTAAGGAAACACTACTTGGTACTTTCAGGGAACTATGTTTAAAATTTTTGGATATCTAGGGAACATGGACAAAATACTTTTGGGGAACTTTGGCAAAAATATTTTTTGAGATCTGGGGAACAATAGGCATTACTTTAAGAGATTCAGAGAACAGGGACACCCACCCCCTGGGAGGGCTGCTTTCAGACAAAATCAGATGAAATGAAAATAATACAGTGATTTAAGACAAAAACAGATGAGCTCAGAAATCAGAGAAAACTACAGAATTGATCTTGCCACCAATGCCATCAAACAACCGGTATACTATATAATTATCTAAATAGAGCATATGTAAAAGCGGAGCAGTGGTCTAATGGATAGAGTGTTAGCCGCTCACGAAACAGGTTGTTGGTTCGATCCCCAGCACGACCCGATGCCTCTCATAAAACAACACTCAGTATTGGTTCTTCCCAGGAAGCGGACTCGGAAGCGATTAATATAAGCTTTGAGCCTTCAATGCAATTGAGCTAAAAGAAATTAGTATAAACTAATGAAAGTCAGCGTCTTAGAGTGGCTCCCAAATTAGGTTACTACTAAAACCGGTCAGATTCCAGCTGAGCAGGTCACTTTTCCTGCTGTAGGGAAAAGGCAAATGTGGCGTGTATACTAGTGATTATGATAAAAAGGTAAACTTCAAGACCAAATTTAAGACATTATTTTTTTATTTTTTTTTTCATATATTTGTCAAGGACAGTACATAATTATTGGGATTAGGACAGTTTAACATAATAATCACTAGTATACACGCCATATTTGCCTTTTCCCTACAGCCGGAATCTGACCGGGTTTTAGTAGTACCCCGCAAATGGCAATCTGGTCACCTTGGCCTTTATTCAACGCAATAGTGTATTATACAGAGGATACGGAAATACCCGATGTTTCACGATTGCGCAAATGAAAGAAGTTGGGCAGGATAACTCACACACATTTTTCTTTACCGTAAAGAAAAAGGATGCAGAACAAAATATTGTAAAAATACCTCGATAATACGTGTTCAGTTAGATGACAGCAATATTTGTTGCCGATTTTTTGTAAGTGGATTGCTTGAAAATAACTTGAATTGTACTTATACATACTGTAAAGTGCACCGAGCGGATTATGCACACAACTACTAATAAATATGATATATAAGAATTTGCCTTGGACTACTTGCCGTTTGATTTAAGATAAATGATGAAATCATTTTCCTCAAGCTACTTTGCTTTATGATTGGATGACAAATGATTGAACATATGATTCGTGTTTAAAAAAGAAAAAATCACGTACAATTAACTTATACATATAAAACCAAATTATAAAGGTTTCGAACCAACGTTTCAAACAAACGTTTCGCACAACACTATGCCCAGAACTCTGTTTTAAATAAATAAAACTAGTTCTGTAGCACTCCGCACAACACTATGCCCAGAACTCTGTTTTAAATAAACAAAACTAGCTCTGCAGCACTCCAAACAAATGCCAAGGACTCTGTTTTAATCAAATAAACTAGTCCTGCAGCATTCCAAACTCGAAACTCCGAGCTGCACCAAAGTATCAGACTTACGTCTCAAACACTTGCTCAGGACTTTGTTTTAACTAAATAAAACTAGTCCTGCAGCACACCAAACTCGAAACTCCGAGCTGCACCAAAGTATCAGACTTACGTCTCAAACACTTGCTCAGGACTCTGTTTTAACTAAATAAAACTAGTCCTGCAGCAATGTTCCAAACCTGTCCCAACACCTGTCTGAGACAAACAATGGCACCTAACAGACTACGACCCGGAGCACTGTTCACAAGTTTCAGAGGGTTCTGCAACTCTGAATTCAAAACTGCACTTCTGAGAATCCCTCGTTAACTTGTTACCTCGGTCCAAAGTCCCAGCCTGTATTACCAAATAATAATAATTTATTAGTTAATTAATTATGCAGGGTCTTCTTGCAACTCCTTCTCCGTCGAGTTGTAACACCAGACTGACCAAGAATACTGGCGGTCAGCTGCTTATATAGCAGAAGTCACATGACCTAGTCACATGGCTTCAACCGGGCACTCTTAGCGTTGTTCGACCACATAATGATGTTCGAGATTATGCGATTCCATTGCATTAGTATCCTTAATCAAATTCAATGAGCGTTTGCCTGACAATTTATTAACTACGTTTTCTGTACGTTTATTAATATAACTTAATAAACAATAAAGAATACTTAAACTAGTCATATATTAAAGGTAAATATAAAGTTATCAACCAACAGAAAAGTATAACGGCATAACAAATACACCGATGTTATGGATTTATATATGTACAAGGCGATTTTCGTCACATTACCCACGCCTCCGACTACAAGCGTCCCGCTTGATCATAAAACCATATTTATCATCCATAAAACATACACTAAACTTAAATAGATATTACAAAATAGAAAAATATCGGCATATTCATCGAACACAATAATTTGTCCAGAACATATATATTTGTTCATGTAAAACTTCCAAAAATTTCTAAACAGATCTCATTTTGTTTTTACAAAATTATGGGGAAATGGTCCATAAACAACATATTCTTGCAAACTACATGTATATCAAACATGATTAAAAGTCTCAGTTTCCTAACTTACTTCATCAACTTATCTATGCTCCATAAAAGTTCCTCTACAACCAGAACTAAATCCTCCTTTAACCTCGAAAGAGTGTTTCGTGCTTCTTGTTTTATTTAATTCAATCAAACTTCCAGTTTCAAATACATGTTTGGAATTAACGCTCTGGTCCCTGGGGCGCATCTTTATCTCTTTTTGTCTGCATAACTTTTCATTCTTTCCAGGTCGGATATTCGGGTCACAACTCGTTCCAGCCTCCTCAAATGTATTTGTTTCACATTTTTTATTTTTCATATAATTCAGAGCTGACGCCTACACTATCTTGAGCATATATTACTGTATTGATAGGTGCTTTGACTGGCAGTGAAGCTGGTGTCATTTTACATAATATTTCTGTTGCACTAGTTTTATGCTCCTGCAGTGTTATAGTTTGATCCAGCCTATGCTTTACTCCGTGCTTCCTTTTCAAATGTCTCCACAGATATGCAGTCTTTTTAAAAGTTACTTTACATTCTTCACATGTTGGTCTGTCTTTCACGCACTTAAGCTTTTCTAATTTAGCTTTACAAATGCTTTTGTTTTTGTATACTGTGTTAATAGATTCGCCCTGGTTTTGCATAAGGATAGGTACCTCAGACCTTGAATGTAAAACGGACTGATCAACAACATTTACTCCGTAACATCCTAGCCTTCCAGCTTGTTTTAACTGACATGACTTGCCTTTAATAGTTAATGTGTTGTTAGATAAATCAAGTTTACAATCTTGAGTTTGCAAAAAGTCTAAACCAAGTAAAATATCTAACTCAATATCTGCAACCACAATGTTGCTGATACATTGAATACCACATATCTCTATGCTCACTGTGGTTTTGCCCTTGATATTGACTGGATCTCCTGATGCTGGCAAGATTTGTGTTCTAAACGGTTTCAGCTCACTAGAACAAGGTCTAATAATATCCCAAACTCTTGTAGAAATTATTGTGATAGTTGCTCCAGTATCGATTAAACATTCTGTCAATATATTATTCATTTTAGCATCAATATAAAGACCTGAACCAGCAGCTGCAACATGTTGTTTATCATTAGATGAACTAGGATTGGATTTGGTGTTCACGTTCGGAAGCTTAGGACAATTAGGTTTAATATGATCTTCAGATCCGCAATTAAAACATTTCTTTTTTCTGCTGACTTCAATCCGAGAGTTCTGTCGGCCATGCTGAAATTTTCTACTTTGGTTGGTTTTTGCCTCCTGTGGTTTCGAAACCATCCTCTCATGAGACCATGATTGGAATGCCTTGCTGAGATCTGAAACTCTGTTCTTGAGACCTTTTAATTCTTCTCTTAATTCTGTCTCTTTATCTGGAGTTAATCTCAAATATCCTTGTCCTTCCATATGCTTCCTTTCAGCACGATTATACGCTTCAAGTTCGACTGCATGCCGAACAGCATCGTTTAAATTTAACGGCCTAGCTTGTTTGATACGAAGTCTCATGTTTGAGCTTATAAGAGAGTCCATAAACTGCTCTTTTGCTAGAGTTTCCCGAACATCCGTTGGTGCTGTTGGATAGGCTAAATTAGTTAGCCGTCTGACATCCTGACCAAGTTCAGACAGAGTTTCTGATGCCTTTTGTTTCCTCTCACGCAACTGAACGCAGTATAATTCAGTTTGATTAGGTGGGGCAAAGCTTTCTTCTAAAGACCGTACCAACTCGTTATAGTCATTAGCATCTAAACTTAAATTTCCAAAAACACCCTGAGCTTGTCCTCTAAGTGATACAGCCAAATAAAGTCCTTTCTGTTCTTCTGTCCAACTATTTATTTTTGAATAAGCATCAAAATGAGCTTTATAGTCCAGCCAACTGCCCGAACCATCAAACGTTGCTGGTTTGACTTTTGCTCCATAACCATTCCCTGAGCTAGGTTTTGAACTACCAGGTTCTGCACCTACTTCGTGTTTTGGTGTTGAACATGTCTGTTTCGAGTCAGACTTCTTTCGTTTTGTAACAAAACGGTCAGGTTCCTTGACGATTGTTGTCTCCAACTCATCAAATTCCTTTTTAATGGGACTGCACCAAAGCGGAGTCCTGAAGCCAACACCAATCTCTATCTTCAAACACTTCTTTAAACCTTGTCCATCCTCCATCTTTGATACCTTTTTCAATGCTGAACTGCTCCGTCCTTCATTTGTAGTCATGCCCAATTCCATGTTTTCTATCTGTCGTTCAAGAAGCGATATTTCAGTCTGAACCCTACGCATTTCATTTTGCCGTCTCAACTCCTGCAAACGTTCATCTAAACTTTGCATCCTACTATCAAATTCCTGACTATCATCTATATTGAATTAAGTATGGGTAAGTAATATCTGTAGATTATTAAAGTATCCCACCGCTGCCGCCAATTTTTGTAACGTGCACCGAGCGGATTGTGCACACAAATACTAATACATATGATATATAAGAATTTTCCTTTGACTACTTGCCGTTTGATTTAAGATAAATGGTGAAATCATTTTCCTCAAGCTACTTTGCTTTATGATTGGATGACAAATGATTGAACAAATGATTCGTGTTTAAAAAAGAATAATCACGTACAATTAACTTATACATATAAAACCAAATTATAAAGGTTTCGAACTAGCGTTTCAAACAAACGTTTCACTCCAAACAAATGCCCAGGACTTTGTTTTAAATAAATAAAACTGGTCCTGCAGCACACCAAACTCAAAACTCCGAGCTGCACCAAAGTATCAGACTTACGTCTCAAACACTTGCTCAGGACTCTGTTTTAACTAAATAAAACTAGTCCTGCAGCAATGTTCCAAACCTGTCCCAACACCTGTCTGAGACAAACAATGGCACCCAACAGACTACGACCCGGAGCACTGTTCACAAGTTTCAGAGGGTTCTGCAACTCTGAGTTCAAAACTGTTCTTCTGAGAATCCCTCGTTCACTTGTTACCTCGGTCCAAAGTCCCAGCCTGTATTACCAAATAATAATAATTAATTAATTAATTATGCAGGGTCTTCTTGCAACTCCTTCTCCGTCGAGTTGTAACCCCAGACTGACCAAGAATACTGGCGGTCAGCTGCTAATATAGCAGAAGTCACATGACCTAGTCACATGGCTTCAATCGGGCACTTTTAGCGTTGTTCGACCACATAATGATGTTCGAGATTATGCGATTCCATTGTATTAGTATCCCGGTGCGTATAGTTACCGAAATGAACTTCATTTCATTTCGGTAAATTTACCGAAATGAACTTTTCATTACCGAAATGAAGCTTAAAGTTAATGTTATAGTTAATAAAATGGTAAAATTAAACTGTAATACTATAAATAATGTTTATTTAATAAGGTAGGCCTATTTTCAACACATTTGGAAGTTTATAACTTGAAT
This sequence comes from Panopea generosa, assembly GCA_029582155.1. NCBI lineage: Eukaryota > Metazoa > Mollusca > Bivalvia > Adapedonta > Hiatellidae > Panopea > Panopea generosa. Next base: position 6,897,596 of record CM055897.1, on the reverse strand, counting down.
TTAATTGATTTTTACCTTTCCCATTTATTCCTGTATGGATTACTTCCCTTCAAAATTACCGAAATGAACTTTTGGACTACCGAAATGAAGGTTTAAAATCATGTTTTAGTTCATTGTATTAAAAAAGTTAACTTTGATACTATAAATAATATTAATTTAATAAAGTATGTAAATTTTCAGCTCTTTTTGGAATTTTATAACTTGACTTTAATTGAGTTTTACCTTTCCCATGTATTCCTGTATGGATTACTTCCCTTGAAAATTACCTAAATGAACTTTTGGACTACCGAAATGAAGGTTTAAAATCATGTTTTAAACTATTGTATGGGGAAAAAATACTTTAATACTATAAATAATATTAATTTAATAAAGTAAGTCAATTTTCAGCACTTTTGGAATTTTATAACTTGACTTTAATCGAGTTTTACCTTTCCCATGTATTCCTGTATGGATTACATCCCTTGAAAATTACCGAACTACCGAAATGTGTTGCCGTTATTTTATCAATTAAGAATACCAATACTATTTAATATATTTTAGAAATGTAAAATCTACAATATATACATGGAAATTAGTATTTGTTTCTTTTATAATTTCATTATACATGTCAGTGTTGTCGCTATTATGAAAAATAAGAATAATTATATTATTTATATGTAAGTATTGTCGCTATTTAAAAAAATATTTAAATATTATTAAAATTTGTTTTAGGATATAATATATTCTTTCTTCTTTCTTTAATCATTATCCGTTTGTAAACATATTAAACAAATTAGTAACGCTATAATCCAATTAAAAAATATAAGTACTACTGTTTGTTTGCCACAAATGTATCCCTTTATTTGACGGCACGTGAATGTTCTCACGTGCATGACCAAACAACTAACTATTTTACAAAACATTTTTTTAATAGTATACTCTTTCTTTTTTCTTTATTCATTGTCGGTTTGTAAACGTATTAAACAATTTAGTACCGCTATAACCTAATTACTACTGTTTGTTTGCCACAAATGCATCCCTTTATTTGACGGCACGTGAATGTTCTCACGTGCATGACCAAACAACTAATTATTCTAACTTAAAGGATGCCGGCCAATGACATTTCATACTCAAGGGTCGGTCACACCATAATATCAAAAGAACCAAACAAAACAATTATTAACGGCGCATTCAGTTCTGATAGTATATATACATAAGTGTCCAAGACTTACGTATTTTAATGGTATATTTTGCATAAAATTTGTTGGAGTTAAGTGTTGTGTTAAATTAATTTTAATGTAATTTGTGCTTAATTCTATTTTGGAGTAAAGTGTTGTGTTTAAAACTGTACCACGACCATATTAATTATTTGTTAATTGCAGCGCAAAATTCCAAAATGGGGGGTCCTGAACATCTGTGTTCAATTTGTTTTAAAGAGTGTATTGAAGACGCTATTTGGTGTAGTTCTTGTAAAAGTTGGGTGCACCGTACATGTTGCAAATTACCAAAAGTTGACTTTGTGTCTTGGTCAGTACCCAATCTAAAATTTGTGTGTAAAAAATGTGCCTTTGATGCTGACGAGTATAATCACAGAGCAGCATTGGACCGGTAAGTTGTTTTAATTACATGTACTATACTGCATCCCGCATACACTGATAAAATAATGTACCGTGGCAACTGATGCGATTAATAAGGTTTTGCGTTGCAAGTGTCAAGATTGCTTGGTGTTAATTTATGTACAGTTTTTAAGGTGTAACCCCACCATTGATTTTTGTTCTTTATTCTATAGTAAATAATAAAAGTTTGAAGGCTTGTCATTCATAGAGGGTCCCAAATGAAAGAAGTGAAACCTACATTTTACTGTTTGTCAACCTCTGCACTATCAAAATATGATGAGAAAAGTAGGGGTCATGTGTCATATAAGAGATTTTTTTCTGCTCAGTGTGTACACTGGTGACAAAGTGAAAGTAGACTTCCGAAATCATGAATTCATACCCCAATTTCCAAGGATCATTTTTTTATTCTAAATTGACAATTCAAACATGACAATGCTATCAAAATGTTCAAAATACATCAATAATGCCATTCAAATAAAAAAATGAGCATTAAAAAAAGGAAAATGCATTTTTAAAGAAGAAGAATTGAGGATTATTTACAACCGCCGTTATGCGACTACCCCACGGAAGCACTTCCTTTTTGCAATGGTGGCACTATGCCTTATCAACATACGAGTCGGGTATTTACTCAGAGTCCTGGTCTAAAGGGTTAATTGTCCACATTCACAAGAAAGGTGACGTAAAAACACCGTCGAATTACGGGGTAATAACAGTTATAAATGTGATTGCTGAAATAATTTCTTTAAGAAATAGAATAAATAAATGGTGTGAATCTGAGAATGTGTTTGATGGGTCGCAATTGATAATCTACTTTCATCATATATTTATCTGCATTGAATTTAACTGTTTATTAGTCTTTGCCATAGTTCTGTAATTTTTGTAAATGGCCAAAAGCAAATGTTTTGCAACTTTTATAACAGCAGGGGTTCAATTTATCAGCTAAATTTAAAGCTATTAATGATATATATATTATTTGATTGAAGAGATAAAATGCACTGTGTCTTGTTTTAAATTTTATTTCATTTTATTTTACTGGAAATACATTTACTAGTACTATGTGAATTATTACATAATTATTACATATACTGAATTTGACACTTAATAGTGTATCTTCCTGATGGCATGAACGAATTTTGTAGGACCACTTCCGTTGAAATGTACGAAATACTGTTCAAAGTCCTTTGGAAACCGGATTTCACTTAGCCCGAGTATCTTCACGTTCTGTTTTGATACGAGTTTATTTATCTAATGCCACTGTGCATTAAATGACTTTTTAGTTTCTTGTCTTTCACAAACTTATGTTCACATAAACTACTTTACACCCATTCTGGCTGATAGTGTTCATAACTTCTGTTATTCTCATAGCAACCTCAGACTGTGTTGATTCTGAGTTGATATCATTTCCCCCGATACAAACAATACAGATGTGTGGCTCGAAGTCTTGAAGCTGGTGTAGTATAACAGTATTGGGTTGATGTGCTGTCATCCCACCTGTACTAAAAAAACGAACTAGTCCTTTAACCTGAAAATATAGACAAATATAAACAATTAATGTGTATTAATTATGTAATTATGTCACAATTATTGTAAAGCGTTTTGCACATTGTATCTCAAGTAAATGTGCAGTATGATAAAGCAAACAATGTGTCCTTACTTTCTAAATAATTTCCTAATGATATTTTATTTATATAAACTGTTATAAAATAAATTTGTTCCAAATTGATTTATATAGAATGAATCATTTAAAGATATGTCGTTATACATATATTACCTTCAAATCAAAATTGCAGAATCTCCCAAGTCGGCTAATATAACTATCGCCAAATAAAGCAATTTTACGTTCCATGATCATTGGTTTAATGAATAATGAATATCAGAACAGAACAGAAAGACCGTGCCAGGATTCTGTTTCACGAACATTTTCTTAAGTTTTACTTAACTACTTAAAACTTAAGTTTATTAATTATTTAATGAATGTCAATGAAACCATCTGCAGTTGTACTAGAACCAGTCTAAAATCATTATCACTGGGATGCTTATCTTATTGTAAGTTTTTAAGTATTTAAGTATATACTTATATATGTTGGTGAAACAGAAGCCAGGAGAAGCTAGGTTAACATAAAATAAAAAACCGTGACAAAAATGACAAAAATGCATAGACGTTAATAGTGTTTAAGTCCGCACACACGCCGAGAATCACTTTTGAGCCCTTACCGGGGTGTTCGTGTGCTGATTTACATACATACTTAAATACATACTGATAATCCTTGAGCATGCACACGCCGAGAATCACTGTTGAGCCCTTACTGGGGTGGTAGTGTATTGGTGGGGAAAACTATGTAATGTTATAGCCATCATCAATCGTGTTATATTCCTCTATGTGTTGACATAAATTTATAAATAGAGGTTCTTGCATGAGTGCATGTTTAGTTTTGAATTTATTAAACAAGGTGGCAAAAATATGTTATGCGAGGCTCTACCGAGCATTATAAAGAGTTAAATGAATTCAATAATAAATTAGCACAAATTTAAGATTCTCTTTTTATCACAATACCATTTATTTTTCTAAATTTTTTAAATTAAATTAAATCTAAATAAAAAAAAGATTCTATTTTTATCACATAATTCGGGAAGAATGGTAATTTTACATTTTATTTTTCTAAATATTTTAAATATAAAAAATAATTCTCTTTTTATCACTAAAATCGAGAAAAATGGTAATTTTACCATATATTTTTCTAATTTTTTTACTTAAAAAAAAAAAATAATTAAAAAATCAACAGCAACTGTAATGAGATAACAATATATTTTTGGACAAAAAAAACAACAACAAAGTAAAAAATGACTATAATGATATAACAATATATTTTTGGACCATGACGAGAGCGCCTCCCCGTGGTGTGGTCTTGATGCATATGAATATATAATTTTCTTATTAGAAATAAAAGTTTATTTTAATGTACTGTATACAAATTCTAATTTTTATAATATACTTTTGTTTCAATCACTCATATTTATCCATATGCAACGAAACGCTCTCTGTTATTTTTTAAAATATTTTGAATACAGTTGATATAACTACCTATTGAATAATAATTAATACATTATTTTAAACCTTCGTTTCGGTAGTCCAGAAGTTCATTTCGGTAATTTTCAAGGGAAGTAATCCATACAGGAATACATGGGAAAGGTAAAACTCAATTAAAGTTAAGTTATAAAATTCCAAAAGTGCTGAAAATTTACATACTTTATTAAATTAATATTATTTATAGTATCAAAGTAACTTTTTTAATACAATGAACTAAAACATGATTTTAAACCTTCATTTCGGTAGTCCAAAATTTCATTTCGGTAATTTTGAAGAGAAGTAATCCATACAGGAATCAATGGGAAAGGTAAAAATTAATTAAATTCAAGTTTTAAACTTCCAAATGTGTTGAAAATGGGCCTACCTTATCAAATAAACATTATTTATAATATTACAGTTTAATTTTACCATATTATTAACTATAACATTAACTTTAAGTTTCATTTCGGTAATGAAAAGTTTTCGGTAAATTTCGGTAACTATACGCACCCTTGGTATGTAGAGGCTAAAGGTGTAACCCCACCATTGATTTTTGTTCTTTATTCTAAAGTAAATAATAAAAGTTTGAAGGCTTGTCATTCATAGAGGGTCCCAAATGAAAGAAGTGAGCATTAAAAATAGGAAAATGCATTTTTAAAGAAGAAGAATTGAGGATTATTTATAACCGCCATTATGCGACTACCCCACGGAAGCACTTCCTTTTTGCAATGGTGGCACTATGCCTAAATATCAAGAAGGTTCCCTGTCAATGCGCATGATCAACTTAAAACATTCGGAATACTCGGATTTTTCTATTTACCGCTAAAATCCAAGATTGACAGTAAACATGAAATGTTAATGCTTTCGGTAATAATAATGCCTTTTACATGGAATTAGTGGTTGGATGTAAACGCAGGTACATGTGATAATCTGAGTTTATGTTTTGTTTAAGTCAATCATGTACATGTAAACGAGAGTTCAGTTTATACTTATTAATTTTACTAGGCTACTATTGTGAAACTTGGTACCAGTTTACAACTTTGACAAATCACGCTCTTCCTTGGTAGAACCAGTACTAAGCATATGCGGGAAAAGCGTCTTACTCAGGGACACCACACATAGTCGTGGCGGAGGATCGAACTCCAGCCCCCCCCCCCCACCCCTATCGAACATAGATTCAGTGCTCATTCAGTGCTCATACTACTACCCCCCCCCCCCCCCCATCCGTCCACTACAGGGTTAATATCTTGGTTGGTAACTAAGCTCATAAATAAGGTGTTTATGCACAGCTTTTTAATTATTTTGACATCCAATTTGTTGTCTCCAGAGAAGCAAAATAAAAAATCTTTACAAGGCTTTCAAGAAATTGCAATATGTCGCACTAAGTGGGTAATGTGTCACACTTTCAGTCAAGGGGTAAAGAGTTTGAATCATTATATAGCCAACTGTGCTGGTGAGTAACTGTTTTATGAGAGGCATCTGATCGAGCTGGGGATTACACCCGCAACCTCGGGCATGAGCAGCCAACACTATCCATTTGACTTCCGCCCCACATTCTACTAATCTTTGAAAATGGTTTAATTGTATCCATTGTAATTTATGTTTTCAGATCCTGTCATTGTGTTTATTTTATTTCTGATGAGCACAACTATATTGGTAGTTTAATTGTTAAAATAAATTCTTATAAATTGAGTTTAAAAAGAATGACAGGAAAGTCACTGAGAATACTTTACAATTGTTTAAAAGCCTGGTTAGCTCAGTCAGTAGCACGTCTGACTATCATTTCATTGTCATAGTTCAAATCACCACACAGTCACCGTCTCAGTGATGATTGATATATATTGTCATTTGTTACTGATGCTGAAGTAGGAAAGTTGTCAGTTGCTTGCAGAGATGGGATGTGTCAAGCACTGGTACTGGTTAACCTTCCAGGAACCAAGTTGTTAGCTTAACTGATCGTCTGTTAGCCATCAGTTGCATAATAATGATGCTAAATATTCAAACAAACCTTAATAACACAATTAAATATTGCTTTGGACAAAAAAAATAAAGACACTACAATATCATACAAAACTTTAATATGTTAGCACACAAATAAGTTGATATCATGAAATATTCACTTTCCGTGATTGTAGGTAGCGCAAACACAGTTTGCTGTAGACCCTTAGTATCCTTAATCAAATTCAATGAGCGTTTGCCTGACAATTTATTAACTACGTTTTCTGTACGTTTATTAATGTAACTTAATAAACAATAAGGAATACTTAGACTAGTCATATATAAAAAGTAAATATAAAGTTATCAACCAACAGAAAAGTATAACGGCGTAACAAATACACCGATGTTATGGATTTATATATGTACAAGGCGATTTTCGTCACAATACTTTCTCTGTCGCTGCAATGTTGTTTATATCGAATTATGTTGTAAAGCAGATTGTGGGAGGGGTAATTATTCTGTTTCAGAAATCGTTATGGGTAATTTCACGTATAATTGTTTTACTTTTTAGCTTGCCAGGGACGAATGTCCAAGAGAGATATTGCCATGACCCCAGTGTCGTCTGTAGACACTCGGGTAAAACTTTTGCGTTTAAGTTTTTGTGTTTGCCTCCAAGTCTGATTATCTTCACATTTGCTTTCCTGCTTCATTACACATTGCTTTTTATGTTTTATATATATATGTAGCCCTGGTTAGAATTGTTAGAATTACCATTCGAAATATGTAGTTAGCCTGCTTTAAATTGAGTGTATGTTAAAACATTAATGTAATATGTCTGTGACCCTTGTGACCTCTGTCTGTATATATTTATGTGTGATGTCACAGAGTACTTCTGAATCAATCAGCTGTTACCTGTGTACATGTATTATATCTCTGGAATGCAAGTGAATGATTGAATGCATGCATGTTAGTAAAATCTACTCACTCAAATAACACTAATAACTCCGTGCATAATTAACCCGCCAAATTATCCACTCGTCCTTGTCAAAAACTTAGTTTTACCAGAACACTACTGGGCTTCCTACTGGAAGGACATGGCTTATTTGGCCGGTCTTTTACTCAAGTTATTCATATATGTTATTTAAAGAAGATTAAACCATCTTTGGTTTATTTCATTATTGTGAAATAATGATATACATCTAAATTAACGTGTTTCTGGTAAGTCATTAATATTAAATTGTTATTTATGTACCATGAAATAAATGTTATAAATTGTAATTAGCGAGACGCGTGGAATTGTGCATTTTAGAATATCTGTCATATTATATATCTAAATGTATGTTTTATGTATTTACAGGCTATTAATATATTATATTGATATAATATATATCACCTAAATAAAAATATAAATCCAAAGTATACTTGGTTGAGGAAGTTTAATAAAGACCCGGTTACAAAATGGCTCCCCGACGGCGATTGGGTGAAGAAGAATAGCCAGAGCATGTTCTGTACGTCACCATAGGAGAACGGATCCCCGTTGGCCAGCAGACGCCTCGCCGACGAATCCTCCGTTTTTCCTGGCGGGTGACCGTGACGTCGGTCATTCCCCTTGGTTTGCAGTGTTCTGCAAGAGTTCGACAGTGTCGAAACCCGGCACGCTGACGATATAGAAATTGAAGGAAATGCTGACATTATGAAATAGACTACTATATTTTATTCCAGAAGGAAATATATAGACATATATTTATGGCAGATTTTCATATTACAGTAAAATATTAGGATGTTAAAGATCAAGGTTTTAAGCAATTAAATTATTAGAGATTTGTTTGCCACCATCATAATGCAATAAGAAATAAAAAACTGTTATATTGTGTGGAAGTTGTTTGTTTAAATTCATTTTTATCAATGTCTTTGTGCATTAATTTTGTTTGTCTTTGTGTGTTTAAGGAAATATAGGCTTATTATATCCATTGAAAAACGATTGAATAAGATGAATTCAAACATGATTGTTTGATCAAACAATGGTTTATTGTTTTTAAACTGTTTGTGACTTATTATAAATGTAATCAATGATCATTTAAATAAAAAGCGGTTGTATAGATGGATCAAAGATTAAATTGATGTTAATTATATTAATCCGTGACAATTTTGAAACGTTTGTCTAATAGAATGCTTTCAGACACGATTGTTTGATCACACAATGGTATATCGGTTTGAAACTATTTGTGGCTCAGTGAAAATGTTATAATTGATAAGTTTAAATCAAAAGCAGCTGTATAGTTAGAACAAAGATATAATTGATGTTAATTACATTTATCCGTGAAAATTCTGCGGTCCTTTAATCGTTTGTCTAATAATTTGATTTCAAACACGATTGTTTGATCACACAATGGTATATCGGTTTGAAACTATTTGTGTCTTAGTGAAAATGTAATAATTGATCATTTTAAATTCAACGCGGATGTATAGGTGGATCATAGCTATAATTGATGTTAATTACATTAAACCATGAACATTTTGCGGTCCGTTAATCGTTTGTCTAATAATATGATTTCAAACACAATTGTTTGATCACACAATGGTATACCGGTTTGAAACAATTTGTGTCTTAGTGAAAATGTAATAATTGATAATTTTGAATTAAAAGCGGTTGTATTAACATTAAAAATACAACAAGTTAGACAAACTGAGAAATATTTATGTATAAAATGGTAAAGGTGTATGTTGATTTCATTCTAAATTATTTATGCGTTTGAGTTAATATATTCTTCAATTCTAATAACAAGTTTGGGTGTATGCTTTAGACAATATATAACCAATTGATTTAGTTTATATCAGCTGTGTTTTATAAGGACTTTATTGTGAACATTCGCTACTGTGTAAATCAAAAATGGCTTTTGTGATCGGACATAGTCAGGCAAAGTTCTTGTCTGAGTATCTTAGCCATGACAGTTACAGTGTGTTTTCGTACCCAGGATTTAGGACATTCCAGTTTCGCCAGGAGCAGGATATCTTTGACGTTGTGCCATACTTCTCGGTAAGATCATTCAAACCATTTGATAATAACAAAATATATGCTCTATCTACATTGTAATGTTTGCAAGTTCATCTGTTATTTCAACCTGTACATGTTATTATTCATAGATAGATGCAATTTATCTTAAGAATTATGTAAATTACACATGCGCCAATCATTGATTGACTTACATGACAATATTTAATTTACATATTTATTCTTTAATATGCCATGACCTTAAGCATTAACCCCCGTTGTCTCAGCTCCGTCTTTAATTGATAGTTAATACAATTTTATGACACGGATATTCCCCCACCCCCGCAGGCAATTCTGTACTTGTTGATTGTATATTAATTTACGATATTTGTGACAGTAGCCTACATGTCACATTTGTCGTCTGCATTTGCACTGTAATTAAGAGTAAGCATGTAATATGCATTATTTTATTTAATGTAGTTATTTATGTCATAATTAATTTATTTTTATATGAAATTTAACAAAATAATAAATATGAATATATTTCGGCTATATTATTTAAGAATTGATCATAATAGCGATATAGACAGTTTGTGTCGTCTGCATTTTCATTATAGCTGTATAGCATCAGCGTTTCCCTTCTTTCTACATATCGTCAGCGGTTTCCTTCTTTGTATATATTGTCAGCGTTTTCATTCTTAGTCTATACGCTGGTCAGCGCCAGCGTGGGTCTGCATTATTATTATAAGAGGTGTTGTTATTTATGTCACAATGGATTTATTTTAACATGAAATTTAGCAAAATAATAAGTGAATATATTCTGGCTATATTATTTAAGAATTGATCATATTAGCGATATAGACAGTGTGTGTCGTCTGCATTTTCATTATAGCTCTATAGCGTCAGCGTTTCCCTTCTTTCTACATATCGTTAGCGGTTCCTTCTTTGTACATATTGTCAGCGTTTTCATTATTAGTCTTTACGCTGGTCAGCGCCAGCGTGTGTCTGCACTATTATTATAAGAGGTGTTGTTATTTATGTCACAATGGATTTATTTTAACATGAAATTAAGCAAAATAGTAAGTGAATATATTCTGGCTATATTATTTAAGAATTTATCATATTAGCGATATAGACAGTGTGTTTCGTCTGCATTTTCATTATAGCTCTATAGCGTCAGCGTTTCCCTTCTTTCTACATATCGTCAGCGGTTCCTTCTTTGTACATATTGTCAGCGTTTTCATTCTTAGTCTATATGCTGGTCAGCGCCAGCGTGGGACTGCACTATTATTATAAGAGGTGTTGTTATTTATGTCACAATGGATTTATTTTAACATGAAATTAAGCAAAATAATAAGTGAATATATTCTGGCTATATTATTTAAGAATTTATCATATTAGCGATATAGACAGTTTGTGTCGTCTGCATTTTCATTATAGCTGTATAGCATCAGCGTTTCCCTTCTTTCTACATATCGTCAGCGGTTCCTTCTTTGTACATATTGTCAGCGTTTTCATTCTTAGTCTATACGCTGGTCAGCGCCAGCGTGGGACTGCACTATTATTATAAGAGGTGTTGTTATTTATGTCACAATGGATTTATTTAACATGAAATTGAGCAAAATAATAAGTGAATATATTCTGGCTACATTATTTAAGAATTGATCATATTAGCGTTATAGACAGCGTGTGTCGTCTGCATTTTCATTATAGCTCTATAGCGTCAGCGTTTCCCTTCTTTCTACATATCGTCAGCGGTTTCCTTCTTTGTATATATTGTCAGCGTTTTCATTCTTTGTATATATTGTCAGCGTTTTCATTCTTAGTCTATACGCTGGTCAGCGCCAGCGTGGGACTGCACTATTAGTATAAGAGGTGTTGTTATTTATGTCACAATGGATTTATTTTAACATGAAATTTAGCAAAATAATAAGTGAATATATTCTGGCTATATTATTTAAGAATTGATCATATTAGCGATAAAGACAGTATGTGTTGTCTGCATTTTCATTATAGCTCTATAGCGTCAGCGTTTCCCTTCTTTCTACATATCGTCAGCGGTTTCCTTCTTTGTATATATTGTCAGCGTTTTCATTCTTAGTCTATACGCTGGTCAGCGCCAGCGTGGGTCTCCATTATTATTATAAGAGGTGTTGTTATTTATGTCCCAATGGATTTATTTTAACATGAAATTTAGCAAAATAATAAGTGAATATATTCTGGCTATATCATTTAAGAATTGATTATATTAGCGATATAGACAGTGTGTGTCGTCTGCATTTTCATTATAGCTCTATAGCGTCAGCGTTTCCCTTCTTTCTACATATCGTCAGCGGTTCCTTCTTTGTACATATTGTCAGCGTTTTCATTCTTAGTCTATACGCTGGTCAGCGCCAGCGTGGGACTGCACTATTATTATAAGAGGTGTTGTTATTTATGTCACAATGGATTTATTTTAACATGAAATTTAGCAAAATAATAAGTGAATATATTCTGGCTATATTATTTAAGAATTGATCATATTAGCGATATAGACTGTGTGTCGTCTGCATTTTCATTATAGCTCTATAGCGTCAGCGTTTCCCTTCTTTCTACATATCGTCAGCGGTTTCCTTCTTTGTGTATATTGTCAGCGTTTTCATTCTTAGTCTATATGCTGGTCAGCGCCAGCGTGGGATTGCACTATTATTATAAGAGGTGTTGTTATTTATGTCACAATGGATTTATTTTAACATGAAATTTAGCAAAATAATAAGTGAATATATTCAGGCTATATTATTTAAGAATTGATCATATTAGCGATAAAGACAGTGTGTGTCGTCTGCATTTTCATTATAGCTGTATAGCGTCAGCGTTTCCCTTCTTTCTACATATCGTCAGCGGTTCCTTCTTTGTACATATTGTCAGCGTTTTCATTCTTAGTCTATACGCTGGTCAGCGCCAGCGTGGGACTGCACTATTATTATAAGAGGTGTTGTTATTTATGTCACAATGGATTTATTTTAACATGAAATTAAGCAAAATAATAAGTGAATATATTCTGGCTATATTATTTAAGAATTGATCATATTAGCGATATAGACTGTGTGTCGTCTGCATTTTCATTATAGCTCTATAGCGTCAGCGTTTCCCTTCTTTCTACATATCGTCAGCGGTTTCCTTCTTTGTGTATATTGTCAGCGTTTTCATTCTTAATCTATATGCTGGTCAGCGCCAGCGTGGGATTGCACTATTATTATAAGAGGTGTTGTTATTTATGTCACAATGGATTTATTTTAACATGAAATTTAGCAAAATAATAAGTGAATATATTCAGGCTATATTATTTAAGAATTGATCATATTAGCGATATAGACAGTGTGTGTCGTCTGCATTTTCATTATAGCTCTATAGCGTCAGCGTTTCCCTTCTTTCTACATATCGTCAGCGGTTTCCTTCTTTGTGTATATTGTCAGCGTTTTCATTCTTAGTCTATATGCTGGTCAGCGCCAGCGTGGGACTGCACTATTATTATAAGAGGTGTTGTTATTTATGTCACAATGGATTTATTTTAACATGAAATTTAGCAAAATAATAAGTGAATATATTCTGGCTATATTATTTAAGAATTTATCATATTAGCGATATAGACAGCGTGTGTCGTCTGCATTTTCATTATAGCTCTATAGCGTCAGCGTTTCTCTTCTTTCTAAATATCGTCAGCGGTTTCCTTCTTTGTACATATTGTCAGCGTTTTCATTCTTAGTCTATATGCTGGTCAGCGCCAGCGTGGGACTGCACTATTATTATAAGTGGTGATGTTATTTATGTCACAATGGATTTATTTTAACATGAAATTAAGCAAAATAGTAAGTGAATATATTCTGGCTATATTATTTAAGAATTTATCATATAAGCGATATAGACAATGTGTGTCTGCATTTTCACTATAGCTTCTTTCTACATATCGTCAGCGTTTCCCTTCTTTCTACATATCGTCAGCGGTTTCCTTCTTTGTGTATATTGTCAGCGTTTTCATTCTTAGTCTATATGCTGGTCAGCGCCAGCGTGGGACTGCACTATTATTATAAGAGGTGTTAATTAATGGATTTATTTTAACATGAAATATAGCAAAATAATCAGTAAATATATTCTGGCTATATTATTTAAGAATTGATTTTCAGGTTGTTGTTGGGGCAAATGACATTACATCGAGTTCACCAGCACAGATAGTCGCCGATATTGAACATCTATGTAAAGATATCCGCCGCGCGTCCCCGACTGTGAGACTATTAGTGTCCGAAATACTGCCACGAGCACAGAACTTGTTCCCTGGAAATCAGCTTCATCGTAACTTCTTAGATAGCTGGAACCTGGATGCTGGATTGGTGAACCGTCAACTTCATGAGTTAGCCTCGGACGTTAGCTGGATTGAGATCATCGCCCACCCAGAGTTCAACACAATTTTTGGTGCCAACAGACGATTTCTGAGCAAGGATGGCCTTCATCTCAGCTATGAAGGCACAGAGACATTGACGTCCAACATCGAGACATATGTTCGAGCGTCTGGAAGTTCCATCGTGTCTGGATCTAATTGCATCTCAACCATCGCCACGCTTCAACGCCAGACACCTGTCATGCCTAGACCTCATTGCCAATCAACTATCGTCACGCCTCAACGCCGAACACCTATCGCGCCTAGACCTAATCGCAACTCAACCATCGCCACGAATCAACGTCGGACATCTATCGCGTCCATCGCCACGCCTCAACGCCGAACACCTATCGCGTCTAGACCTGATCGCAACTCAACCATCGCCACGCATCAACGTCGGACATATATCGCGCCCATCGCCACGCCTCAACGCCGAACACCTATCGCGTCTAGACCTGATCGCAACTCAGCCATCGCCACGCATCAACGTCGGAAATCTATCGCGCCCATCGCCACGCCTCAACGCCGAACACCTATCGCGTCTAGACCTGATCGCAACTCAACCATCGCCACGCATCAACGCCGGAAATCTCGTCATCCTTGTCGAATGTTACCATCTGCTCCGATCATCGGTCTGAAGAAGATTACACGGAAACACCCTTCAATTACAACCAGAAAACGGCCGTTTGAACCTCAAACATCGAAGATCCAACATTGTCGACCTGCACAACACACTTCCGCCAAAGTAACAAAGCCTAGGAAGTCGACCTGTTTTCTCATAGAGTCGGACTCCAGATACCATCTCAGTACCGATATTGTGAAGCTTGTTGGTGGCGGCAACGAGGTAACCATGTTTACAAAGACCGACCGGATGTTGACACACAACGAGGCTGCGGACATTCTGCAACAAAATCTACCAGACAGCACTACACCGGAACCTCCATATCGACCAAGCGCCGAGTCTGTTTTTGTTTTTAATGATTGTGGAGAGATGAATACAAAAGAACACTGGCGCGCAGATGGATACACATGGCGGAATAACGGCAAACGGACATACACGAGCGAGGGTAAAACTGTTGAAAGGTGTTTTTTTAAAATTAGCAACAAAGGTGAACATAGTAACACTTTCCAAAAACATGCATTTCGATTCGTTGACTCTGAATACAATGGCTGCACTGTAATTGTTTATTTCGGCGATAGCGAATCATACAAAGCCTTGTCGCATGGTAATAGGAAACGGAATGCCCGTCAATTTAAACGCACCAAACCATCTATTTTAATTGAAATAAAATCTCGCGGTATAGAAGATTCGACAAATCCGAAACAACTACACGATAAAATGAAATCCGAAAAATCTCCAGAAACAAACTTTAAGGGCGTCAACGTCCCAAGAAATGAACAACAGGTTAAAAATATACAAGCCAAATTACGACTCTTTATATGGATTACATTTACTAGTAGATCAACTTGACAATTATGTTTTAAGTATAAAAACAACACCAGATTTAGAAGTTGTGGTCGGCAATAACGATATTATGGATGAAGTAAACAGACTGTTACAATTAAAAGACGTTAATCTTGAACTATACTATGACACTACTTTTAATTTAGGGGACTTTTATGTATCAACAATTGTTTGCCAACATCCAATGTTTAAGGAAAGACCAATTTTGCCGATAGCCTTTATGATTCATGAAAGAAAGTTTCAAACATGCCATGAACAATTCATAGAAGCAATTAAAAAGAAAATACCGAAATTAAATGATAAAGAAGTTTGTGTTGTAACAGACAGGGAAAAGGGTATTACCAATGCTTTTGAACAACGTTTACCAAACTGCCAGGTTCTCATATGCTGGAACCACATATTTACAGACATAAAGTTTTGGGTCACTAAACATGGCGGAGGTAGTGACGACAAGCGGGTCTATGAAATGAATGTACGGGAATTGTTACAATGTAAAACGCGTGAACTATTTCAAGAACTATACAATAACATGAAACAAAAATGGAGTGAATCTTTCGTTAAATATTTCGATGAAAATTTATACCAAACAATAACAAACTATTCTGGTCGCTGGATTTTAGAAAATAATGATATGTATAACCCATACTCCGGCATAACAAATAACGTAAGCGAGAGTTTAAATGCTAAATTGAAGAGGATACTGGATAGAAAAGAAAAACCAATAGATCAAATTGTTTTATATCTTTATTATTTACAAGGTAATGACTTAGCCGAACTTGTCAGAGCATTTTGTGGAGAAAGTGAATGGACACTTAGTGATAGATTTAACTTTGCCGCGCGAGATCCAGACACGGTGGTTCTCCCAAAAAATGAATGCCATCCAGACAAAATAATACAACTAATACAGGGAGAATTAAGTGCCCTTATAGACAAAAAAACATTCAATACTGATGATGAAATATTAAATCCACTTACCAAAAATGAAAATAAAACTGCCGCAGTTAAGGGGCTGACCCAACGATCTTTAGCTGTGAAGTGTATTTCAGACCATGAGATAGTACTTGTGCCACAGATGGGTGCGTTCATGGTCAATGGCACTAAAAACTCAAAATACTCAGTAACCATTTTCCCTAAAGAATCATGCTCGTGTCCTGCAACAACCAGGTGTTATCACATAATCGCTGCAATGCTGTCAATAGGTATGACAATTCCGGATGACAAAAAAATATACAACTTAACACAACTCCGTCGGAATTGTCGACCAAAATGTATGAAAAAATGCGGAACAAAAAAGGGTAGAAAAGGCGACAATGACACAGATATAAACAACACAATTAATCCGACTCCGGATTCAGTTATGAAAATGTGCAATCAAAGTGAACTTTTAGAAACGCCAGTATCAAACACCAATACTATTACCAAAAATACAAGCGGAAAAGCAAATAAGAATTTATTTGACGTGTCAACACCAAAATCTATACTTAGGAACACTCCCCAAACTACAGCAACACCTAAAACCCCACGACCTTCTGATAAAAAACGAAAACTTCATTTCAAAGACCATGAGTCGAATAAAATACCAAAATTAGAATATATCAATTTATCAGTCATTGGAGAAGATGACGAACTAGAAATTTTAGAATTAAGTAGAGATGACAGCACAAATAAGCTAATGACAGATGACGATGAAATATGGGACGCTGAATTAGGACTAAAGATACGGGATAGGAAAGATTTAGAAAATGGTCAAAAGTTAAATTCTAATCATATGGAAGCAGTGAATATACTTTTACGAAATCTGGTCGGTAACTCTATTAGTGGTTTACAGTTAACGGAGAAAGTGCCCGTGTTCAATGACAATGAAAATCGTTGGATATAAAAAATTCCCATGGACCCAACCCACTCACCGTCGTGCCAAATTCATCATAATCATAAAGATCACTGGGTAGCTTCAATTCTTCATGACGAGAAAATATTTTTATTAGATAGTTTAGGTACCGATCGACCAGATGATAGAATAATACCAAATGGACTTAAAATACAACTGTCGCAAATATATGGAACAGGCGAAGATGCCATTTACATCAGAATACCAAATGTGATAAAACAAAATAACTTTATTGATTGTGGATTATTTGCAATCGCGTTTGTAACATCATATTGTATAAGAAAAAATTGTGTCATGATTTAATCTTCGATACTTCTAAATTACGTTTACATCTTCTGCAATGTTTTGAATCCAAACATATGTCAGAATTTCCATTAACAAATAAAACAATCAGCTTGCGTCGGAAGAAAAATATTAAAATTATTGCTATAGAGAATTACTGCATATGTCATTTACCAGAATGTGTTGATAACATGGTACAATGTAGTAAATGTTCAATATGGTACCATAATTTTTGTGTTAATGCAGTTTTGCTTGCTATGCAACTTAGCATACCATTTTGATCCGGATCTACATCTACGGCCATGTTAAGATAGTTCATGTTTAGTTCAGACGGTGTATAACTATAAAAGCATTTTATAATTATATTTTAATGAAACCATAAAAATTTATTATATTTGGTTGATATTGTTATTGTATACTTATACATGTAGTCTTATTATTCTCCATTATTATAAATATCCACTATTATAGCATTAATTGTATAACTCTCCAATATGCTACTGATAAGCTGATCTCTCTCTCTTCCCCCCCCCCCCCCCCCCCCCCCCCCCCCCCATCATAATATCATAATTACATTACATCATACTTATATATCTCTATCTAGTCCTCGATTACATAGAATATAAATTATTTTTGATTGCAATTCTTTTTTGTATATTAATTTTATAGATATTATAATATATATTAATATTAACTGTTTTGAAAATCCATATGCTACTGATTCATATACTTATCAGCCTACCACCAGTATCAACCATAGCACATGTTACTGACACAAGTGCCAACTTGCAATAAACAACCATAAACCGAATCATCCGTCACGCGTTACCTGACGCACAGCAGGGTTCTGGTGTCTAAATAAACACGTTATTTTAAATAAATAACACGTATTATGTATTTACAACTATGGCCATTAATTTTGTTTGACATTTCTGACACCATCAGTTATATAGTGTGTTTTAGGCATTCTGATTGTTTTATCATGAGATCAACGTTTGCTGTTGTCTCTGGTCTCTTCTTCTTCTTCTTCTTCTTCTTCTTCTTCTTCTTCTTCTTCTTCTTCTCCTTCTTCTTTTTCTCCTCTATTTAATGTTTATTATTCTTATCATGAAACATACGTTTTTTACTTCATATTTTAGTTTTTATTATTTATTTAAATGAACATGTGTGTCAGTGTGCGTGATAAGATATAGGGTTAGTCACCTGAAGTGACTAGTTATTCGTCATAGAACACGTTCCCTGAAGTAACTAGTGATTCGTTATAGGGTTAGTCACCTGAAGTGACTAGTGATTAGGTATAGGGTCAGCCACCTGGAGTGACTAATGATTAGGTATATGTTCAGTCACCTGAAGTGACTTGTGGTAAGGTATAGGGTCAGTCACCTGAAGTGACTAGTGATTAGGTATAGGGTCAGTCACCTGAAGTGACTAGTGATTAGGTAAAGGATCGGTCACTTGAAGTGACTAGTGGTTAGATATCGGTTCAGTCACCTGAAGTGACTTTTGATTAGGTATAGGGTCAGTCACCTGAAGTGACTAATGATTAGGTATAGGGTCCGTCACCTGAAGTGACTAGTGATTATGTATAGGGTCAGCCACCTGAAGTGACTAGTGATTAGGTATAGGATCAGTCACCTGAAGTGACTAGTGATTAGGTATCGGTTCAGTCACCTGAAGTGACTTGTGATTAGGTATAGGGTCAGTCACCTGAAGTGACTAGTGATTAGGTATAGGGTCCGTCACCTGAAATGACTAGTGAGTATGTTTAGGGTCAGCCACCTGAAGTGACTAGTGATTAGGTAAAGGATCGGTCACTTGAAGTGACTAGTGGTTAGATATCGGTTCAGTCATCTGAAGTGACTTTTGATTAGGTATAGGGTCAGTCAACTGAAGTGACTAATGATTAGGTATAGGGTCCGTCACCTGAAGTGACTAGTGATTATGTATAGGGTCAGTCACCTGAAGTGACTAGTGATTAGGTATAAGGTCAGTCACCTGAAGTGACTAGTGATTAGGTATAGGTTCAGTAACCTGAAATGACTAGTGATTAGGTATAGGGTCAGCCACCTGAAGTGACTAGTGATTAGGTATAGGGTCAGCCACCTGAAGTGACTAGTGATTATGTATAGGGTCAGTCACCTGAAGTGACTAGTGATTAGGTATAAGGTCAGTCACCTGAAGTGACTAGTGATTAGGTATAGGTTCAGTAACCTGAAATGACTAGTGATTAGGTATAGGGTCAGTCACCTGAAGTGACTAGTAATTAGGTATAGGGTCAGTCACCTGAGGTGACTAGTGATTAGGTATAGGGTCAGCCACCTGAAGTGACTAGTGATTAAGTATAGGGTCAGCCACCTGAAGTGACTTATGATTAAGTATAGTGTCAGTCACCTGAAGTGACTAGATATTCGTCATAGAACAAGTTACCTGAAGTGACTAGTGATTCGTTATATGGTCAGTCACCTGAAGTGACTTGTGATTCGGTATATGGTCAGTCACCTGAAGTGACCAATGTTTAGGTATAGGGTCAGTCACCTGAAGTGACTAGTTTAAACATATTTTATTTCATAATTTTTACATGAAATGGGGTTGGGCCACAAGTTCTGCCAACATTAGATTCGGCCCTTCCCCTACAGATTACATTATCGTTTTTAACAATGGCATATAATACATTATAAAACCAAAACAATTGACAAATATTATGGAAAAACGAAAAAAACATAAACAATATTTAGGTGAGTTTTTTTTAAGAGAGGAAGAGAGAAAAGAAGAAGAAAGAGATAGAGCGAGTTAGTTGCTGCATAACAAAGTTTATATACAGTTATTTTGATAGTTCACTTCTCATCTGTTTGGCACCTCCCACTAACAGCCTGCGGCTCGTGATAAGTAATTTCAACAGAAACAGCAGTCAACTGGCATTGACAGGTTCTACTATTTTGCAAACTTAATAAAAACGAATATGTAGAACTTAATCATTATAATCGTTAAATCTTTTTGTTGTTTTAATAAAATTATGTACTGATTCAACAATTTTCTTATTTGCGTTTAAAGATAAACTCTTATCGCCAAATAATAGTTTTTTAACGTTAAGAGGGTGAAACAATCTAGTTGATTGAAAGAGTGTTAGTCTTTGATTTCTATAAATGGAACATTTAAAGAAAAAATGTTCTGCGTCCTCAATTGTATCGCTGCATTTACAGAATGGGCTGAATTTTAGATTGTTTATATATAGGTCATTATTTAAATTACTGCAGTTATTTCTTAACATAGCATGTAAAACTGACAAATGCCGCTTGCCATGAGAAAAATGTAAAGGTATATTACTGTTTTTGTGATTTTTGTTGATTTGTTTTTTAAAAACCATAAGTGAAGGCGAGGTTCGAATTTCATTATCTAAAGAATTCCACAAAGAAATGGATGAAGGTATACATGATTTTTTCATCAAATTTGTTCTACAGTGTGGGATAGTAAAATTGTTTCTATTTCTAAGTGGGTATTGTGTTGTCTCGCCAACATATGATGGAATTAAATCATTAATATAGGAAGGGACATTATTATTAGGAACTTTAAACATAAAATAATTCTTTCGGAGTTCACGTCTCCATTTAAGTTTTTCCCATCCGCATTCCTGGTATAACTTTTCTAATGATGCAGATCGTGTGAGACCAGTTATAATTCGCGCTGCCTCATTCTGAATTTTTTCTATGGAGTCTGAGAGGTGCACAGTGCAACCATCCCAAACTTCAGATGAATACTCTAAAATAGGACGCACATAGGAAAAATACATTTGATTAAGAGCATTTCTACCAACTTTAAATTTTAGTTTTCTCATGACTCCTATTGCCTTTGATGCTGAAGAAAGAATGTTTTCAATATGTGTTTCCCACTTTCCATCATTATTAAAAGTTACACCTAAGTGTTTATGCGATTGAACAAATTCAAGAGGAATGCCATTAAAAAAACAATTTAGGAAGTGAGTCACAATTCCTTAAGGTAAAAAACACAGCTTTTGTCTTGTTCGGATTAAAATTAACCAGCCACTGGTTGGCCCAACACGATATATGTAATAAATCATGATTGATAATACCTTCAATATCTTAAGCTGAAGAAGCAGAGTAGTATAATGAGCTATCATCTGCATAGAGTCTGGTCAAACTAAGGAGATTTTCAGCTATATCATTGACATAAATAAGGAACAATAAAGGACCAAGGACAGAGCCTTGAGGTACACCTGCAGTTAGTTTTTCAAATTTAGATTCTGATGATTGGATGACGACACGTTGAGATCTGTTATTCAAGTAATGAGAAATTCACTTAAGAAGATTTCCACTTATACCGTTTTCTTTAAGTTTAAAAAGTAGTCCTCTATGCCACACTCGGTCAAAAGCTTTAGATATATCACAGAATACCATGCATGCAAATTGTTTATTATCAAATGTTTGACAAATATGATGGTAAATGTCAATGAGTTGGTATGTTGTTGAATGTTTAGGTAAAAAGCCTGATTGATATTTATACATTAAATTATTATCATACAGGAAATTATACATATTTTTTAAAAATGATTCTCTCAAAAAGCTTGCCACAACAACTTAACAAAGACACAGGTCTATAATTTGAAACATCTGACTTGTCACCTTTTTTATATAACGGTGTGACATTGGCAATTTTCCATACTTTGGGGTATGTACATTCACTAAGAGAACGATTAAAAAGAATAGCCAGTGGTTTCGATATTGAATGTGCAACTCCTTTTAACATTTTATGACTTATCAAATCATGGCCACAAGCTTTGTTTACGTTCAGTATGGTGATGACATCAGTTATTTCTTTTTCTGATATAATAATACTTGAAAGTGAATTTTCAGTTTTACGAGTAAAATTAGGCAGAGAAGCATTTTCATCATCTACCATGGATGTAGAAACAAAGTATTTATTTAAGTAGTTTGTTTTCTCTTCGTTAGATATATAGAATGATTTATCACCATGCATGGTATTTTCAATAAGCGGTGGAATATTAGTCGAGGAACCGTTGTTTTTAACAAAATGTCTGATAATTTTCCAAAAGCCACGCCTGTCATTACATTGCAGATTTGTAATATGCATTTCCAGATTATTAAAAAAGTTTTCTTTTGCATGTTTTTTTAAATTGTTAACTTTATTTCTAGCATTTTTATATTTATTCCAATCATTTAGTTTTTTTCGTCTGATTGCTATATTTTTAAGGCGATCTCTAAAGTGACTAGTAATTAGGTAAAGGGTCAGCCACCTGAAGTGACTAGTGATTCGTTATAGTGTCAGTCTCCTGAAGTGACTAGTGACATTTTATAATAATAATGAAAAATTAAAAAAAAAAGGCTGGTTTAAAGTCGTTCTGTCAGACCTCCACGTTGGTACCAGCTGGAAACAACAGTTACTTTTGTAACGTTGGCTAACAGGGCAGAACGCATGCACTTTTTTTATATAGTAAAACTGTATTTTTTATTTTGGTGATAAACACAATAATTTACAATTAAAACTTTCTTATTGACGCATGTATGCCTTTTTAAATGTTCTTTTCAAGAAAATACTTAACTTATATATCATACTAAAGAAATATTGATTTAACCGACACTTTTCTTAGATAAAAAGTTTTTTTTCGTAAAACCAATTCCCCATTTCCGTAAACAGTATGGATAATTTCATTTTGGAAATAAAACATTAATTTGACAATGGACTTTTCTGAAAATACGCAAGTAAGTTTTATTTAATATTCTTTTCAATAATATCATAATAGAAAACATCATCATAATAATGTCACTGATTTAGTATAATCCGCGTTTATTAACACTAATAATAGAGCTGCAATTAGATCTATTATCATTAATATCATATTTTTTACTATTATATCTATTATTATTAATATTATTATCCGTGTTATTAATGTGTATACTAGAGCTCCAGTTTTAATTACAGTTTCAAAACGTGTCGTCAGAGTTTCCTTCTTTGTACATATTGTCAGCGTTTCCTTCTTTGTACATATCGTCATCGGTTTCCTTCTTTACCTATATTGTCAGCTTAAGCGTCAGCGTTTACACCGACCCTCGAAACCCTCTGGATCTGGATCTGGATTAGTACGTTGTAGAGCCTCTCGGCATATGCACAACGAAAAGAAGGTCTGGGAAACACTGATTAGTCCCAATGAAAGACGGCCGTTTAAAGCCGTTGACTGTATTTGCGCACACAACACTATCTTCCAGTTGGTTCCAGTCTATAATAGTTTTTGGAAAGTAAGAATTCTGGAATGAGATGCTTTTGCACTGCACTAATTTAAAGCATTTGCTGTTATTTAAAGAATGTTTTTCAACGATATTGTCTGATTTGCAGCCTAAGAATTTCCTGGCTTTAATTTGGCGCTTGCCGCGGACAGGGGTTAAATAGTCAAGACATTGCATAGCTGGCACCAGCCCCTCGACCACCTTATAGAAAAAGGATGACCTCTGTGCTTTCCTTCGGTCTTGGAGGGGTGGTAATTGTAAGTCGTTCATCATACGTGTGTCGCTACCTGGGTCCCGTGACTTGTAGTCTCCTGTGATGAAGCGGACGGCTTGGCGCTGTACCTTCTCTAGTGTAAAGATGTCCTTTTGTTGGTAAGGATCCCAGACGATGGAACAGTATTCTAGGGTTGATCTTACTAGTGACAGGTATGCCATTTTTCTGCATGATGGTGGACAGTGTCCTTTTAAGGAAGCCAATGGTCGAGTTTGCTTTTTTGGAGATCTTGGTGATGTGAGCGCTCCACTTAAGGTCTTCGGATATTGTCACTCCAAGATAGGGGTTTTCTGGTACTTGTTGTAATATCGTTTTGTCTAGTTCATAGAAATGTGACGAGTTGCTGTTCATGCTCATCAAGTAGCATTTCTTTGCATTAAAACGCATACCCCATGTATCTGCCCTTGTCTCTAGTTGTTGTAGGTCCTGTTGGAGGGTGGTGTGGTCTTCTGGGCTTTTGATGACTCGGTAGAGTAGGCAATCGTCGGCAAAAAGACGAACTGATGACTGGACTGCGTCTGGGAGGTCATTTATATGGCATAAGAACAGCAAGGGTCCTAATACTGTGCCCTGGGGGTACTCCCGAGTCCACGGATACTGTTTCCGATGTTTCTCCATCAACCACAACCTGCATTGTCCTATTAGTAAGGAAGTCTGTCAGCCAGGCATTGATATTTCCATCTACTCCATAGAGTTCCATCTTGTGAAGTAGCCTTCTGTGGGGGACTGTGTCGAATGCCTTGGAAAAGTCGAGGATGACCATGTCGATCTGTGCCTCTTTGTCCGAGTTTCGCAGAAGGTCGTGAACTGTTGTCAGGAGATGTGTTTCACAAGAGAAGCCTGATCTAAAGCCATGGTTTAATGTTGTTAGGATTTTGTTTTTTTCAAGATGGTCTATAATATGTTTGCAGATTATGTGTTCTAGTAGTTTACATGACACACATGTCAGGGAAACGGGTCTGTAGTTTTCAGGAAGGTGAACTTCGCCTTTCTTGTATATTGGTGCCACATTTGCGTTGAGCCAGTCGGATGGGAGTTTACCAGTGTTGATGGAGCGTTGGAATATGGTCCTTAGGGCAGGTGCTAGTTGATAGGCGCACGTCTTTAACATGATGTTGGCAATCTTGTCTGGTCCCTGTGCTTTCGAAGTGTTAATCTTCAGGAGAAGCTTCTCGACACCCTTGGTTGTAACTGTGAGTGGAGATATTGGATGTTTGGCTCTCTTCTTTGTGTCAGGGAGTATGGAGTCGCCAGTTTCTTTAGTAAAGACGGACTTAAATTGATCAACCAGGATCTGTGCTTTGTCCTTGTTTCCATTCAGTAGGCTTCCAAGCTTCTTTAGTGGTGCCACACCTACGCTGTCTTGCCTCCGAGCCTTCACATACCTCCAAAAAGGCTTTGTATTTTGCTCATCGAGTCCCTTCTGAATGGTGTTGTTGATATGGTCTATTTCTGCTTTCTTGAATGCAGTCTTGCACTGTCTTTGAAAGGTCTTGAAAACATTCCACTGGTTGGATTGTTTGGCGTGTTTGTACAGTCTTGATTTCCGTCTCACCATCCTCTTCAGGTCTCTGTTGAACCAGGGTACTGATTTCCTTTTATTGCTGGTTTTTGTAGGGATGTTTCGCATCATAGATTGGTTGATTTCTGATTTAAATGTCTCCCAAAGATTTTGGCTAGATGAGGTATTAGCCATGTTGGTAATAGAATCAGATAGTAGATTCATGTCATCGAATATGTCATCCCAATTAGCCTTTGAGAAAATGAAGAAAGTTCTGGGCTTCTGGTGTATGTAATATGGGATGATATTGATGTCTGTGACAACCATGGCGTGGTCGCTGATACCTGGCACAGATGTTGAGGTATTGACAAGCGAGGGATTGTTGGTGAATACTAAATCTAACATGTTGGAATCTCTCGTTGGTTGGTTGTGAACTTGAGTAAGCCCATGTTCTATGGAGCAGTCTATCAGAGCTTGCTGTGTCTCTCTGTCTGCAGCCCCCTTCTTTACTGACATATTCTCCCAGCCAATGTCTGCAGGTGTGAGTTATGAGTGATATGTTTAACACCAGAGTGTGTAGAAGTTTAAGTGTTAACTTTTCCTTCACAGGAAAGCTATTTTAAATTTTTTTAGTTGGAAGAATCGTTTTATTATTTTAAATTATGTCGAGACAGATCGCGGGAAAGACGAACTACTTTTTGTGTATCGGCGCGGATACACATTGTGTCAATCGTGAAACATCGGGTATTTCCGTATCCTCCGTGAAACATCGGGTATTTCCGTATCCTCCGTAGAATACACCTCGTGTATAGCTCTAGAATACACCAACGCGAATCGCCTGTGTTACAAGTCTGTGTGCATTCGCGTGAAAGTAACAAATAATGTATCCGTCATTAAGTTGATTATATATGGCGTTGTTATATCGATTTTTTTGTTTATACACTCGACATGGGTCATATTTATAGGGAAATTTAAAATATCAGTCTTGATTAACAAACGTTTATATTTTCAACGTACATGTATATAAACAGGTGACATAAGGGGGCCGCCATTTTATTTTATCATGTGAATGAAAGTATTTCCAAAATGGCGCCTTATTATGTCAGGTAGAGGCTAAAGGCATAGTGCCACCATTGCAAAAAGGAAGTGCTTCCGTGGGGTAGTCGCATAATGGCGGTTGTAAATAATCCTCAATTCTTCTTCTTTAAAAATGCATTTTCCTATTTTTAATGCTCATTTTTTTATTTGAATGGCATTATTGATGTATTTTGAACATTTTGATAGCATTGTCATGTTTGAATTGTGAATTTAGAAAAAAAAAATGATGCTTGGAAATTGGGGTATGAATTCATGATTTCGGAAGTCTACTTTCACTTTGTCACCAGTGTACACACTGAGCAGAAAAAAAATCTCTTATATGACACATGACCCCTACTTTTCTCATCATATTTTGATAGTGCAGAGGTTGACAAACAGTAAAATGTAGGTTTCACTTCTTTCATTTGGGACCCTCTATGAATGACAAGCCTTCAAACTTTTATTATTTACTATAGAATAAAGAACAAAAATCAATGGTGGGGTTACACCTAAATATCAAGAAGGTTCCCTTGTCAATGCGCATGATCAACTTGTAACATTCGGAATACTCGGATTTTTCTACTTTACCGCTAAAATCCAAGATTGACAGTAAACATGAAATGTTAATGATTTCGGTAATAATGTCTTTTACATGGAATTAGCGGTTGGATGTAAACGCAGGTACATGTGATAATCTTAGTTTATGTTTTGTTTAAGTTAATCATGTACATGTAAACGAGAGTTTAGTTTAAACTTATTAATTTTACTAGGCTACAATTGTGAAACTTGGTACCAGTTTACAACTTTGACAAATCACGCCCTTCCTTGGTAGAACCAGTACTAAGCATATGCGGGAAAAGCGTCTTACTCAAGGACACCACACATAGTCGTGGCTGAGGATCGAACTCCACCCCCCTCACCCCTATCGAACATAGATTCAGTGCTCTCATACTACTACCCCCCCCCCCCCCCCCCCCCCCCCCCCCACACACACAACAAACACACCAAGTGTTTAGTATACTAATTGACTATAATAGCCTTAGTTTTAAATTGCATGTCAATGTATGGTCTGGTTGATAATTTAATAAAGAATATTATACTAAGGGTGTGTGTACATCCATCCACTGCAGGGTGAATATCATCTTGGTTGGTAACTAAGCTCATAAATAAGGTGTTTATGCACAGCTTCTTAATTATTTTGACATCCCATTTGTTGTTTCCAAAGAAGCAAAATAAAAAATCTTTACAAGGCTTTCAAGAAATTGCAATATGTCGCACTAAGTGGGTAATGTCACACTTTCAGTCAATGGGTTAAGAGTTTGAATCATTATATAGCCAACTGTGCTGGTGAGTAACTGTTTTATGAGAGGTATCTGATCGAGCTGGGGATTAAACCTGCAACCTCAGGCATGAGCAGCCAACACTATCCATTTGACTTCCGCCCAACATTCTACCAATCTTTGAAAATGGTTTAATTGTATCCATTGTAATTTATGTTTTCAGATCCTGTCATTGTGTTTTTGTTTTTTTCTGATGAGCACAACTATAATGGTAGTTTAATTGTTAAAATAAATTCTTATAAACAGAGTTTAAAAAGAATGACAGGAGAGTCACTGAGAATACTTTACAATTGTTTAAAAGAAATAATGTGTTATTATTTAGGGTAACCATTGTAAGCTAAAGAATATCCATTAAAAATGAAATGAATACACTTAAATACATTAAATGGTATGTATATCATTTTAGATTCCATCAATAGCTGTGCCCGGTTAGCTCAGTCAGTAGCATGTCTGACTATCATTTCATTGTCATAGTTCAAATCACCACACAGTCACCGTCTCAGTGATTATTGATATATATTGTCATTTGTTAATGATGCTGAAGTAGGAAAGTTGTCAGTTGCTTGCAGAGATGGGGTGTGTCAAGCACTGGTACTGGTTAACCTTCCAGGAACCAAGTTGTTAGCTTAACTGATTGTCTGTTAGCCATCAGTGGCATAATAATGATGCTTAATATTCAAACAAACATTAATAACACAATTAAATATTCCTTTGGACAAAAAAAATAAAGACATTACAATATCATACAAAACTTTAATATGTTAGCACACAAATAAGTTGATATCATGACATATTCACTTGCCGTGATTGTAGGTAGCGCCAACACAATTTGCTGTAGATCCTTTTCCAGGAATTGCACCTGTAGGTAATATAGAGTTGCATTTAAACAATATAATTACATATATCTTCCCATATTGTACAATATGTTTTTCTTTAAAGGAACACTTTTTGTCGTTGTTTACAGAGCTGTGTCATCAGTTCTATTCAACTGCCCAGGATTCTCTGAATTTGTGTGTGAATGACATTGTGTTATTATATTATTATAATCTATCAAATTTTGATGAGGCTGCAATAGCATTTCAAATGTCTGATTGATTGGACTAATTTTATTAAAATGTAACTAATGTATAAATATTTTTTACAATTTCAATAATGTAATAGATCTATACAACTTAGCTAACATTAAATTTTGTCGATTGTAGGTAGTGCCAAATCAGCATGTTGCTGTCAGTCCTGGTCTTACACCAGATAGGATCACCCAGGTAAAATAAAGTTGTATTTTAATAATCTCATTTCATACATTCACAGTTATTTTTAGTAAATAAAACAATACAAGTACCAATGGAGAAAAAAATATGTTGAACAACTATTCTTTATTGAAATGCCTCAAAACAATTAATATGCACTTGCAACGTTTATACATAAATATACTGACAATTACCTCTGTAGCCTTTTGGATAATGAGTCAAGATCAAGATAAATATGACAACAGTCCATGGTGTTGCATTATGACAAATAATCATACTCAGTTTAAAAAATTGATTCATAGTCTTGTTTTGTCATTTAATCGTTATAAATTATTTATAAAATGAAAATCAACCATAGGTTAAAAGTTCCTGAAGCATTTATGTAACATAAATAATGCAAAGGCAATAGCACCAAAGCTATTTTTAACACATTCAGGCTATATATGGCTTATCCAGTTTTATTGGTGTTAGAAAACCTCATAATGAATCCGAGTAGAAGCACTGTCCTTCCAGGCATAGTACCACCATTGCAAAAAGGAAGTGCTTCCGTGGGGTAGTCGCATAACGGCGGTTTTAAATAATCTTCATTTCTTCTTCTTTAAAAATGCATTTTCCTTATTTTAATGCTCATTTTTTTATTTGAATGGCATTATTGATGTATTTTGAACACTTTGACAGCATTGTCATGTTTGACTTGTGAATTTAGAAAAAAAAATTGATGCTTGGAAATTGGGGTATGAATACATGATTTCGGAAGTCTACTTTCACTTTGTCACCAGTGTACACACTGAGCAGAAAAAAAATCTCTTATATGACACATGACCCCTACTTTTCTCATCATATTTTGATAGTGCAGAGGTTGACAAACAGTAAAATGTAGGTTTCACTTCTTTCATTTGGGTCTCTCTATGCATGACAAGCCTTCAAACTTTTATTATTTACTATAGAATAAAGAACAAAAATCAGTGGTGGGATGACACCTCCACAAGTAACTGGAAAACTTCCTCTATTGAAGTTTTTGGAGCAAGTTGATCTTGAACCTATGACCTTAGCTTTGAGAGGTCAATGATCTTGAGACAGCGCCTTAGACCAATAAGTCATGGAGAAACCCTTAAGTAGGTTAAAAGAAGCAAATTTTTGCATATATTACAGGTAGTGCCAACTGACTATGTACTGGTAGTTAGCCCTGATCAGGCACTGTCTGAAGTCATCCAGGTATAATTAAAACAATATATTTCTTATAATCTTTTTTTCTCTGTTTTTATCTTCTGTTGCATTGATATAAGAATAGCATCATACAAAACTGTGTGTCTTTCAAGTATTGGATCAAGTCTAGGTCATACAGTTTAAAGTTCAAATTAGCACAGTGTCTGCTGACTGCTCCAAATGATCTAAATCCCTGAAATGAATTTGATACTTGATACAAATATTCACCTCATTGATACAGCATGTGTTACTAGACTTGCAGTCAGTAATGATTGATGTAAAGGTTTTAATTGAAAATCAATGATCAAATGTCTGTTTAACAACACCAAAATTTACAAAAATATTAGTGGGTTACCTTATTTGCACCAAAGTTTTTACTTGTGATTTCAGGTAGCACCAACTCAGCAACTAGTTGAATTTAGTCCTAATCAGGCACATGAAGATATTATCCAGGTATAATTTAAATATATATTTAGTAAATTAAGTTGATGTTTGTGTGACATGGTAAGTTAAACTCAACTAACACCTGTATATGAAGAGTGTATGTGTGTCAAGGTAAGTTTTACTCACCTGGCACCTGTTAATGAAGAGTGTATATGTGTCAAGGTAAGTTTCACTCACCTGGTACTCGTGTATGAAGAGTGTATATGTGTCAAGGTAAGTTTCACTCACCTGACACCTGTGTATGTGTGTCACAGTAAGATTCACTCACCTGGTACCTGTTTATGAAGAGTGTATGTGTGCCAAGGTAAGTTTCAATCACCTTGTACCTTTTTATGAAGAGTGTATGTGTGTCAAGGTAAGTTTCACTCACCTGACACCTGTGTATGAAGAGTATATATGTGTCGAGGTAAGTTTCACTCACCTGACACCTGTGTATGAAGAGTGTATGTATGTCAAGGTAAGTTTTACTAACCTGACACCTGTGTATGAAGAGTGTATGTGTGTCAAGGTAAGCTTTACTAACCTGACACCTGTGTATGAAGAGTGTATGTGTGTCAAGGTAAGTTTAACTAACCTGACACCTGTGTATGAAGAGTGTATGTGTGTCAAGGTAAGTTTCACTCACCTGACACCTGTGTATGAAGAGTGTATGTGTACCAAGGTAAGTTTCGCTCACCTGACAACTGTGTTTGTGTGTCCAGGTAAGTTTCACTCACCTAACACCTGTGTATGTGTGTCAAGGTAAGTTTTACTCACCTGGTACCTGTTTATGAAGAGTGTATGTTTGTATAGTTAAGTTTCACTCACCTGACACCTGTGTATGTGTGTCACAGTAAGTTAAACTCACCTATTGATTTTGATTAAAGAAAAGAACTGAGTGTACTCCAAATATTTTGATCATTGATATTAATGTATTTCTCTTTCGAGACTGATGGTTCCGGTTTACACAGCCAGATAGCTCCAGATGCCTTTGATCAGGTATAACAACAAAAGAAAGATAATACAAATACTAGTTATACTGAAATATTCATATAGTAATTAATAGTTATTGAAGTATATTTTACTAAAGAATACTTTTATAATTTATTAAGTATTGGAAATTAAATATTTTCTGCACATTAAAATTGATATTGATTTGTGAAATACTATACTAACTTCAGTGATATATTTTTTCACAAATACAAGCATGTGTCTGTGAACATACTATTTTGTAGTTAATTGTAATGGTAGAAAACAACTTTTGTTTCAGATGAACAGTTTCAGCATGCAATGTGTAGACACATGTTGTAGAGCTCTTGTACCTCTTGATGTATTTAATCAGGATGAATATATTCGTAATTTTGGTTTAATTAGGCGGCATGTGTATGGAGATGATAATTGTATTTTTAGAGCTGTTAGTTTCGGATTATTTGGTCATGAAAGTAGTTATTCCGAGTTACGGCAAATTGCAGTGTCTTATATTAGGGAACATGAAGATGATTTCAATGATTTCTTTATCCAAGGATCAATGAGTGATGATTTAAACGGGTTATCTTAAGATGATGTATATGCTGGATTTGAGTGTATAGTCACTTTAAGTAGGCATTTCAGGCGTAATATTTTTGTTACACAAGGTGTTAATGAAAATAATGTTGTTAATACTATCACTTTTGATGAACAAAACAGTTACATATCAACAGCTCCTATTCATATTTTGTATACAACCAGTGTAGGAGGTCATTATGATATTGCAATTGATGATGTCACTGGATCCACATTTCCTTACCAGAATGTAGCAAATGAATTACTTAATTGTGGTAATACTTCTGTTGTACATGTAGATGATTTAAAAAGTACTTCTTTCAACGAGAGTGTAATAACTTCAGATCCATCAGTAGCATTTGATAACATTGGTAGTAGCAGTCTGCAGTAGCTTTACTGGTCACGTTTACATAAACCCACCATTAGGTAAAGATTCTTGTCTTGTTGGAACTGTTTTGAGTCATTGCAATATGTATTTCTCTTCAAAGAAAAGTTTGAAAAGACATAGTCGTAAATGCCGTTCTAGTCCATTAGACAAAACGGAAAAACCATTGACTTCAATTCCTTGCAGTGTACCATCTTGTTCTGAAAAGTTTAGGACAGTATATAAAATGGCTGAACACCTTAAGACTATTCATGGAACTGAAATGGCAATACAAACATTTAATTTTAAAACTGAACAGGAATTTGTGTGTTGGAAATCCAATGAGGAATGTACAAATAATGTGTTTTTTAAGTGCTTAGCTATGAAAAAGGTCTGTGGTAAAGTATACAAGAACTTTATATGTTATCGTAGTGGTTCAAAACTTAGTGAAAATAGTAATAACATTAAGAATGCTGTTTTAAGTATGTATGTAAAGGCTCAGCAAAAATAGGTAAGATCTGCCCATCAAGAATGAATGTAATAGTGCAAAGTTCTGGGGTTGTTTCTGTGAAGTACGTACAGACTCATTTTCATGCAACTGGTTTAAATCAAACTCGTTTCCTTCCTATCCCAGAATCTGTAAGGAATCAGATTAGGTCACGTTTATCCATGGTACAAAATATTAGTAGTCAACATCAGTGCATTTAAGAGTTCAAAGTCTGCAGTCACTCCCCAATAATCCTGTGCTGTTATATAAGCAGCAACACACACAATCTAATTCTATCCAACTTAGGAAAGAAGATTTCATGTTGGTTCTGATGACAAAAGAACAGGCTATAGAATTTAAACATTATGCCCCTGATGTTATATGTATAGATTCTACTCATGGCATAATAAACATAATAGAAAAACTTATGCCTAAGTAAAAAATCTCATCAAACAAGAAAATAGAAAAACAACTCAGTTTCAAGGCAACACAGAAGAAAAAAGGAGTTTATGTGTGTCGGGGTAAGATTCCCTCTCCTCTTACCAATGTATAAGAGTGTATGTGTGTCAGGGTAAGATTCCCTCTCCTCATACCAATGTATGAGGAGTGTATGTGTGTCAAGGTAAGATTCTCTCTCCTCAAACACATGTATGAGGAGTGTATGTGTGTCAAGGTAAGTTTCTCTCTCCTCAAACCAGCTTGTTCAAGTTTGCTTAATGGCGACAATTTAATTTTTACAAAATTGATAATTAAAAGCAAACATTTTTAAAGCTTGAATTACTGTAAAACAGGAATTTGAACTATCATAATTAATGTACAGTGTAAGTTTAATGCAGCTTCAAAATGCATCCTTATAGTACAATGAAGTACATCTGTCTTTAAGATGGAAGATGTTGGTTCAATCCCAACTAAGGATATCTGTTGGAGGCTTCATACTACCTTTTGTATATCAGTTTTGAATTTATGAAATGAAGACAGTGAAAAATGCTTATATTTGTAAATAAGTTTGTGTTTATTTCAGGAATGGTAGCATAATTTTGAGTTTGATCCAGTGATGAAAAACAGGCTAGATTAATGTCTGAAGTCCGAACAAGACTAGAGAATGTTTTTCATCTTTCAATGAAAACTCAAAATTGTATAATTTATAATATATTTTCAAATTATTTAAGATGAAAGAATAACTATTATGATGTTGTTTTTTTTATATTAAATATATCTAGCTACCAATTTAATGTCATTGTTTGAATAGTGACTTTGTTCCAAGTCCTGTTGAATAAGTTGTGCACATCTTTATGGCTACCTAGGCTACAGTAAGCATCCCATGAAATGTAATGTCCTACAAGCTAAAAGCAAAGCAACATCATGGTGCCAATGAAATGCAAACTGGTACTTTAAGCACTACCCAAATTCAATTGATTTTCATAAAGAAACGAAATGCAGTTTCTGTTGTTTCAACATTGCACCTCATTAACACATAACGCACGATTTTCTATATATCAGATGTCCACTCTCTTCGCTAAATGACCATAAAATATGTTACTAATTCTATTTTTGGCCTACTGTACGTGAACCTTTGACAGTGTCATATATCAAAATTTCAAACTAATTAGTATCTCCAAATCTTAAATAACTAAATGCTTGTACTTATAGCATGCCATACACACCATTATTATTTTAGGTTTAAGTTTTACATTATTAAAAAAATAGAATACAATAATTAATAATTGAAGTGAAGTGACTGACAATAACACACTATATATATATAGTTGACATACAGACTGAATGATTGTATGCAAGTATTTCAATATTCTTTATTTTCATTTCAATTTGCCTTACAGAATGGAAACTAAATAGGGTTTAAAAAGTTAATAAGTTGAACTTTGCTTAATGATTGTCTTATTTATATAAATAAGCCATATTTCATACAAATATTTGAACCAAAGTCCACATCATTGCACAATTGAAAGCCTTTATTATATATCATTATGAAAAAGTAATGGAAGTCTATCAATTTGTCCAAGGTCAGACTTGAACTGACATCTCACTCCTTGGAGGAGTTTGTACTTTCTTGTACTACAAAGACTTTCTCCCTGATAGACTTCCTGTGTAAAGCTAAGAAAGTATTACCTCTTTTCTGTATTTACAATTTCTACAATAAAAAACACACTTAATATTGATACACAGAAGTTACAGAACAATATTTAATGTTTTAAACCACTCTTTGATAAGTATAAATAGAAACAATCACTGTCATTTTTTCTCGAAGAGTAAACGTTTGTTGAGACTGCAGTATACTGTTATAGATCTGTTTGTGGGTGGGGTGCATTTAATGCGGTGTATTATTTTGATGTTTTTGCTTTTAAACTCTTATAATGGCAGTTCCATATACATGTTTGTATGTGTGTAAGGGAAGGGGGGGGGGGGGGTAATAATTTTTGTAATGAAGGTATATAAGTTATCGATTACATTGTTATACTCATAAAAAACTAAAAATAACACCCACTGGTAAAACCAAATTTCAAACTCACATTTTTATGATATTTACAGAACTCTGATCGAAAAACACCAATCAATCAATGTCTAAATGTTATTTCTCCTTCACAATGTAGAAAAATATAATGTATATTCGTCAAGAGAATATCATTTATCCTTCACAATGCAGAAACAGATAAACGTCAAGAAGGTTCAATACTCTCCAAAAATGGAGGTTTTGTTTTTTTATATTCGCAGGAGAGATATTGCGAATATGAAAAAATATTGATCATGCGCAGTGACAGGGGAACCTTCTTGATAAATAGCCTCTTCCATTATGTCAGAGTGTGATCAGATTGACATTGTGTGTGATTTGTGTAAAAAGTGACATGTGTGTTTAGTGTTTGTTGAAGGATGAAGTAAAATTACTGTAAGTAAAATTTCATTATTCTGGTGAATTAATATGAAATAAGGCACTGCCTAAAAGGGGATTTATCAATTTCAGTCACTGTATATGTAGATTATTTAATATCAGTGTGTCAGGATAAGATTTATAACCATCAGAATAATAAATTGCCATAAAGTTTAATAGAAAATATAGCATTTCTAGCGTTTCATATATGGCCAAAATATGTAAGTCTGTTTGTAAGTCCATGTGCAAGTCCGCTCAAAGAAGTATATAGAATCTATGTAGGTCCTTGCTTGGATGTTGAATATTTGCTGTCGTAACCATCAGTTACCAAAGATAAGGAAGGATTTGTTTAAACTTATCTATTTTTACTTCGATTGTATCACACAAGATCTTACATCTTAGACAAATCACGCTCAAAGACTTCCTTGTTAGAACCAGTATTAAGCATATGCAGGAATGTGTCTTGCTCAAGGACACCACACATAACCATGGCGGAGGATTGAACCCACGACCCTCTGATCATGGGTTTGGTGCTGTACCACTGGACCACACGTTCCGCACAAAGAAGAATAAACAAGTTACCAGAAATAAAGACATGTTTTTAGTAATTCTTAAATTTTGATGTTATATATTTGCTGTAGTAATTTTGAGTGCCAAAAGACAAAGAAGGATAACGGGTAACCAGGGATAGAGACATTTATTTATATTTCTAATTTGAACTACAATGTGAAAAATTATTTAGCATAAATGTTTTTTTCTAGGATACCACAGACATATAACAAGTAACCTCAGTTACCAAAGGTATATAACGGGATACAAATGGACTTACTTGTGCAGAGGTGCTACTTTTGGGTCAAATCTATTTTTGTTTTGGGGAATAAATTGCAACCAAATATTTTTTATGTGGTTCATTAATTATATATCAGTGTAACAGTCTTTTTAAATGGTATACAGTAATACTTATTTTTTCAAATTCGGTTGAATCAGTATATTGTCAGTGATTTAATGTATATGTCTCAGTTATTGTAAACAAACAGAACTTGTGGTATTTCTCTGTTAGCTTCCTCTCTTCTGTTTTACTTACTTTCATTACTACATGATTGTAACATTTTGAGACTGGTTTTGAGTCCAACCTGGTTGTCTTTATGTATTCAGGTAATAGTTCTAGTTGCCCCATTCTATTAGCATCATATAGCTTTAAGCCCATACCAATTGTATTGTCTTATCTATATAATTATTACCTATGTCAATTGGCTATGGGCACTCATGTGTACAGTCTTGGTAAAGAAAGGTTGACATTGTATTTACACCATCTATTACACTTTTATTTAAATTTTGACAAATATAATGGAGTTTTTAGTTTGTACAATTTCGTAAGGGTGTCAAGATCCCCACCAGGACTTGAACCTGGAGCTCTTTTCAAACAGAAAAGTGTGCTAGCTTACACTATAGAGATGTACCCCGACACCACAAACCAAGTGTACATTATATTATCTGAATATGTGATAACTAAGATCACCCTTAAAAAATTGTTTGTTTGCCATTTCCAACCCATACCAGATAGGAGGTGGGTAGGTAGGTAGGGGACTTTTTTAATTTGCATCCAATCTGAAAATCCTTTTAAAGGATATGGACAGACTCTGAGAGAAAGGACTTGTAGGCAAAGACCTAGAATATATTGAATGAACAACAATATTTTTTTTATTATGGGTGGGGGGGGGGGGGGGAGGTAGTTACAGTCAGTGCACTTCAACCATGTCGCTACAAAAGCTAGCTTAACAGTAAGGCTGTTGTAAGTGACCTATATACATTCACTACACTCCTCCCCTCTTTAACCTTTAGGGCTTATAAGCCCTCAGCTGCACAGCCTGTGGCCAGTTCCTGGATATATCGAGTCCCATCCCAAGGAAAGAGAGATTGTGCAGACACAGGCTCGACGCCATTAAAGTGACAGCGGTCACCCATCTGAGTACTTACCCTTTACTTCATTGCTGAACTTCCAATACAGTCAGTGCACTTCAACAACGACGCTATAATAGTTAGCTTAACATGTTGTAAGTGACCTATGTACATTCACTACACTTTCATTTACTTACCCGAATAAGGCACTGTGATGAAACCCAACCGGGATTGAAACTGAAGACCCCTGGATCCTGAAGCAATAATGTATCCTTACAACGGCAACATGATTTAAATATAAAAATACCCCTGCTAACAACTAGACTACCTTATCAATTTTAGCAGAGAAAATTATTTGAAACAACAAGGCAAGTCATGTTATAAATATAGTATTGGTTCTTATACTTCCAAAAATTAACATTGTATATGTAGACGACAAAATACCTTGAGCAAAGCTGCGAGGGTAAACAAACATAGACTGACTGACAAAAGACATCTTTTTTTTGTCGGTGTTAATTACGTCTCATACAGATATGTCAACACAACTGTAACGAAAACTGCTTGTCCACGAGGCATTATTTGTAAGTGGCAATACTTCCAAGACCGTGCATCTACAATAACTGATTAAAAACTACACATATCGTAGCGGGAAAAATAACAAGTGTTTCAGCCTTATCTACGTATAATTGTACTAAGATCCTAGACAACAATATGTTGGCTGGCGTCCTTCAGCTGGAGTCATGTTGTTCGGATGGCAGATTCGAAACTGTTATTTA
Source organism: Panopea generosa (assembly GCA_029582155.1). Lineage (NCBI taxonomy): Eukaryota > Metazoa > Mollusca > Bivalvia > Adapedonta > Hiatellidae > Panopea > Panopea generosa. Next base: position 6,858,678 of record CM055897.1, on the reverse strand, counting down.
TCAATTACTTTCAATAAGTATACATGACTTGTATATACATATATATTGTTAAATCATAAAAAAAACATCGTGTATGTAACGTAATAATGCGTATTACCGTAACATTTCTTCATATACTTATCGGACTACTTTTTGAAGTATGGAAAGAGTAAGTTATTTGGTTTAGCCAAAAGTGCACTTTTTTTGTCAAGGGAGCTAACTCCTCTAGTTCATATTTTGGTTGCCGTCCTGCACCATTTTTTACTAACCGTGAGAACCAACCATTTAAGTTGTACGGGTTACAGTCCTTGACACACCAGTGCATAAACCGGAAATACAAAAAATAAATAAGCATCACTTGTAATTTAACGGACGCGTGTACAATGCCGTTCCGGTGAAATCCCCTATTACTTTAATATTCATTTAATATTGCTTTGTATTATATGAAATATTTGTAAAAGTGGTTTCCGACTGATTTCTGTCTTGTTTACAGATTGGAGAACCGAACAGTTCGGCAAATTCAGTTTGACCTATTTTTTAATTTCATATAAAAAATTCTTTATAGTTTAGCCTGTTATAAACTAAGCAATTTTAGTCGAATTTATTATATGTTCTGTTGAAATACAAGAAGTTTCCGTGTTTGAAATTATACATTTCCTGTAGAGTTTTGAATTGTTCAGAATTGTAAGGTGATTTCGCGAATTTGACACAATTCAAAATTTTTGGGTTACAAATTATTAATTCATATATAGTTCTTGCTAAAGTATAGCAAATAAAGTAATAACATTTTGTGTAAAGTCATAGAGTCAAGCGTATAATAAAATAGATGTTTTAGATTATAAGATATGTATATAGCAGTAAATTATACTGGTATGGTAGACAGTGTAAAATTGTAAGACAACAATCTAGTTTCAGAGAATTTATAGTAAAATTCTTATAAATTAGCACCAGCTTTATGCACAGAGCGTCCTAGATTATAATCTTGTGTGTAGCAGTTGTTTACATCACATTCCACAGTGTGTAAAGTTGTGGTCAAGTGACCTACATTTGCAGCACCTCTTTTGTTATTGTTTATACAGTGGGGCAGTGCTCCAAGAATAGGATAGCCCGATGCCCGGGGCTTGTCAAATCTGGATCCAGGCATGTGTCTTTTTCAAAGTTACTTGCCCGTCAGGCTTGTCTTAAAAAATCGGATAAGCTAGTTTTCACAATACACAGGTCTGCAAATATCTTTATTCGAAATGACACAGGTCAAACTGTTGTTTAAAGACCGTAACTAATCAGTGTAGCATTATTGAAATAAACTATAGTTACGCATGCGCACAAGCTCATGGAGTCTGCTAGAGGGACTCCACTCCTAGAATAAACACCTTAGAGTTAACACATTTGTGTTCTTCACTTTATTGTGCTTCCAATACAAAATCATAAATACTACATGGTGTCAGAAGTAAAAGTTAATACTCAATTCATAAGATGGAAAGAGGGAATTACTCCACCAAAAATGAACTGGGACGACACTAATCTGCCCGAGCAGTGGGATAAGTTCAAACGCCACGTGCAGCTAATATTTAGCGGACCACTGAAAGGAAAATCGGAATCAGAACAGATCTCTTATTTGCTAATATGGTCAGGAGACAAAGGCAGGGATATACATGCCACTTGGAACGACATATCAGAAAAAGATGGAAAGAAAATTCAAACTTATTACGACAAATTCCAGGCGCACGTGCAGCCAACATTGAATCCAATATTTGCTCGTTATAAATTTAATAACAAAATGCAAGGTCAGGACACAATAGACAGTTTTGTAACTAGATTACGGTTAAATGCAAGAGATTGTTGTTTTACCAACAACGACGAGATGATCCGTGACAGAATTGTGTTCGGAACCAATTCCTCCCGCATACGTGAAAAATTAATAAATGTGGGAAAGGAGCTTATCTTGAAACGGCCATACACATCTCACAAGCCTTTGAGTATTCACAAGAACAATTGCGTTCTATGGGAGAGCAAGACGTGCACCATGTCGTACATACTCACAGGCCGCCAAACAAGCAGCAACAGCAGCCGCAATATCAGCAGAGACAGCAGCCGCAATATCAGCAACAGCAGCCACAATATCAGCAGCAACAGCAGCCGCAATATCAACAGCGACCACAACGACGACCACAACTAGCAAGACAAAGTGTGAGATCGCGTCACCAGAATGATGACAATTCACAGTGTGGAAATTGTGGCCATTCAACACATAAGACAGGAAATTCCAATTGTCCGGCAAGAGGTGTAAGATGCCACTCGTGCAGGAAGTTTAATCACTTTGCATCTGTGTGCCGCAGTAATAACGTTCATCAAGTGTTGTGTGAGCCAGATATGGATTTATATGATGGACAAGACTTCAAAATTGATACGGTAACATCTTCTCTATCTCCAGATCGTGCCTTTGTCACCCTATCTATTGGCCCCTCAAAAACACCTGTTACTTTTAAAATAGACACAGGTAGCCAAGCTAATATCTTGCCACATAAACTCTACCAAACTCTCCAACTTAGATACCCTTTGTTACCCCCAGATAACAGATTAACCTCCTATACAGGAAACGCATTACCGTTGTTAGGCAAGGTCAGCATGACCTGCAATTACAAAAATAGAAGCAATGATGCCATTTTCTACGTAGTGGAAAATTCTGCCCAGCCACTCCTAAGTTTGCAAACTTCGCTTGACCTTGGACTGATTCAGATGACATACTTTGTTGAACGCAACCCTTGTGATATAACAAAGGCATACATAATGACCAAATATCAGGAAGTATTTGAAGGAGTTGGGTTATTTCCAGGCAAATGTAAATTACACTTAAAGGAAGATGCTATTCCTGTTGTAAACCCCCCCACGATGCATACCAGAGGCGCTTAAAATGCGACTCAAAGATGAACTTAAAAGAATGGAAAATTCTCATATCATTAGCAAGGTGACAGAACCTACCGATTGGGTTAATTCCCTGGTTATAGTTGAAAAACCTAAAACAGGTAAACTGAGAGTATGCCTTGATCCAAAAGCGCTGAATGATTCAATCCGTAGACCACATTACCCAATGCCAACTATCGATGATGTTGTTGCAAAATTGACAGACGCAAAGTATTTTAGTATACTTGACTGTACGCATGGTTATTGGAGTGTGCAGTTAGACGACGAATCGTCATATATCACAACATTTAGTACGCCTTTTGGGCGGTACCGTTTTTTAAGACTGCCATTTAGTATTAAGAGCAGTCAAGATATATTCCAATCAAAAATTGACGAAATATTTGAGGGACTTACTGGAGTCACATGCATTGTTGATGATCTACTTGTATATGGACGCTCTAAGGAAGAGCATGACGAAAACCTACTCAACGTAATTACACGTGCACAAGACAAAGGTGTACGTTTCAATTCTGAAAAATGTATCATCGGTGTGACTGAAGTCCCCTTCTTTGGTCACATTGTTACGTCATCGGGCCTTAAGCCAGACCCAAACAAAATTGAGGCTATTGTAAAATTAAAGGCCCCTGACAACCGAGCAAAGTTAGAGAACTTATTAGGAATGGTAAACTACCTGTCAAAATTCGCTCCTAAACTGGCTGAAATTACAAGTCCTCTGCGAGCTCTACTAAAAAAAGATGTTGACTTTCTATGGGATCATCCTCAAAATGACGCTTTCGAAAAGTTAAAACAAGTGATCACTGAGAGTCCTGTTTTGGCTTATTTTGACCCAAAAGTGCCCCTTACTTTAGAATGCGATGCTTCCAAATATGGAATTGGAGCAAGTATAATGCAAAACGGTCGCCCAATAGCGTACGCATCGAAAACACTGACAAAAACTGAAGTTGGATACGCTCAGATAGAGAAAGAATTTTTGGCCATTTTGTTTGGTTGTAAGCGTTTTCACCAATACATTTACGGCAGACACGTAATTGTACATTCAGACCACAAGCACTGTCAGCTATCATGAAAAAGCCACTTGCTGCAGCTCCACCCCGTCTCCAAAGAATGATGCTTCAAATTCAAAAATATGATATTGAAGTGTGACATGTCAGTGGAATAGATATTCCTGTCAGTGATTGCTTATCTAGACAGTCGCTTGACAACACTTATCCAAATTTGATAGATGGTTTGGATTTGCATGTGCATACCGTTTTGCAAACTTTGTGCATAACAGAACGTCGACTTGACATTATACGAAACGCTATAAAACAAGACGGACAGATGCAAACTTTGAAACAGACTATACTTGATGGCTGGACAAATTCTCGTACAGAGTGTAATAAATCTGTATTGGAATTCTGGAATCACAGAGATGAGCTGTCTGTAGAGAATGATCTTATCTTCAGAGGTCATAAAACTTGTTATACCCAGGTCACTCAGACAGGAAATGATAGCATCTGTTCATATAGGTCATATGGGCGTTGAAAAAACGCTACAGCGAGCGAGAGATGTAATATTTTGGCCAGGGATGGCTAAAGACATTACTGACCACGTGTTAAATTGCGATATTTGCTTAACACACAGGAACTCAAACACCAAAGAGCCACTAATTCCCCATGACGTCCCCCATAGGCCATACGAGAAAATAGCCGCTGATTTGTTTACATTCGACGACAAAAACTACTTAGTAACTGTAGACTATTACAGCAGATTTTTCGAGGTAGACTTACTTCCCGACACTAAAAGTTCTACTGTCATTAGAAAAATAAAAGTGCATTTTGCAAGGAATGGAATAGCGGACACCTGCATTAGTGACAATGGTCCGCAATTTTCATCAGAATCGTTTTGTAAGTTTTCTGAAGATTGGAGTTTCAAACATACAACCTCAAGCCCTTTGCATCCAATGTCCAATGGACTGGCTGAGAAGACAGTCCAAATCGTAAAACGTATTTTCCGAAAAGCTAAAGATAGTGGAAATGATCCATATCTAGCTATCTTGGAATACAGGAACACCCCTCTTGAAAACGGCTATTCCCCAGCACAGTTACTCATGGGCAGGACAACCAGATCAATTATGCCAGTGACTGAAAGTCAATTGCAACCAATGATTGTTAATACGCAAACTGTGCGTACAAAAATAAACAACTCCAAACAAAAGCAAAAGACTTATTTTGACAAAGTATCGAAATCTTTACCACCCCTTAAAATCAATGATTATGTTAGGGTTCAAATGGGCAAAGTATGGAAACCGGCTAAAGTCGTACAGTTGCATAATGATAGGTCATTTTCAGTGCAAACCAAGGACGGAGGTGTCTATCGCCGTAACAGAAAGTTCCTTCACAAAACAAAGGAAAATTTTGCGCAGATAACCCAGTTTGCACCAAATATGCTTCAAGAAAACTTACAGGGTAAAACGATCAATCTGTCCGACCAGTCAATTAACCCTATGGAACCTCATCCGCCTCATGCTGACCAACATTCCACTCAGTCTCATAATCTAGAATCAAGGTCAAATAATCCTCAGCATTATATAACACGATCTGGTAGAGGTGAAACCAAATCATTGGTATAGCGGTGAGAATTGGACAAAATGATGAAATAAGTGCATGCTATTATCAAATGAACTGATACGAACTGGTATCTGAAGTGAATCAACAACAGTAAACAATTAAAGATCTAGATCAGATACATAGTGTTCTATATAATTATATGTGTATGCTAGTTGTCAGGATTTGATAATTCTTTTATTTTAAACCATGATAGAGTTTAACCAGTTAATAAAATTATTAAGTTGCATGATTAACAAAAATCATTTCATAAGAAGGGAGATGTAGCATTATTGAAATAAACTATAGTTACGCATGCGCACGAGCTCATGGAGTCTGCTAGAGGGACTCCACTCCTAGAATAAACACCTTAGAGTTAACACATTTGTGTTCTTCACTTTATTGTGCTTCCAATACAAAATCATAAATACTACAATCAGTATAAACAATTGACCCCTGCGGTGTTTATCATTCCACATGCCCGATAATGCGACTTTGGTAAACCTCTCATGCATATTCATTTATCTATTTTAATTCCTCTAATGTGATTGGTGGATAGCTTTGAATATAAAGTAATCTATTTTTAATAACCGCTCTGATTGGTCGGATATCTACACCCAAGGTAAACACGTTTCTTACCACCTACCCGAGCAAAGACTAAAAAAAAAAGACGATGACGTAATTTGCGGGTGTTTCTCAAATTCTCCATTATGAAGAGTATAAAATTACCTCCCTTTGCCAAAATGGTAACGATTTCTAAAATCTGGTAATGTTTTTGCAGATAATTAGCGATTGATCGCGTTATGTAAAATGTCAGCGTTAGGTTCTGGTAATTTTATAAATATTTCATAGATTTGCAATAATTGGAACGGTATGTATATAAATTTTCATCTGTGAAAACGTTTGAGTTGATATTGAAATTGAGTTTACGGTAAAGAAAAATGTGGGTGGGGTATTATAGTAATAAACATTGCTTTTTGGTTGTTTAGTTTCAGCATATATTTTTATGGCATTATTTAAATAAAGTATTGAAAACAACAATTAAGATGAACTATGTGTTTTTTTGTTAATATTTGAAATATATTTGACTATTTGCACTTTCTAGATATTTGAAGGCTATCATAGACTGCATTCATTTATCATATTGCCAAGTTCTCTTGGATAGATTGAATAGCTTTGTAGGCTTGGCATTGCCATTATTGTATGTTGTGACAGCAATAATTAGAAAACAAGAGAAAGATATTTAAAATAATGTTTTAAATATACTCCTGCTCCCACACTGCCACTGAATCGGCAGAACAGAAATGCTAGTCAATAAAGAACAATTGATTGATTGATTGAATACTTAGCATCTTTTTTATGCTAATAAAGAACAAGGATTAAATACAACATACTGATAGAGACATAGTCAGTACTCCCGAAATTCTCTCACTTCTCCCGGTCTTATTCAAACTCTAAAACTTGTGATTTAGACATGCATAATGTTATGGGGAGCTTACCCTACATAAAATGAATACATTTAAGTCTATGTTTACATATTTCATATTATACTGCAAGATGTATTAGTAATAAAAATCTGGGCATGTGAACCGTTGATCAGGGCAAGTTATTTTTCAGTCAGGGCAAGTAGATTTTTTCAATCTACTTGCCCTGGGCTAGTCCCAAATTTTTTTTTCTTGGAGCACTGCAGTGGGGAAGAGTTGTTGGCTTGTTGTATGTAAGGAGAATTGAAATAGGATTAATTCAGTTATGATTTAGTTATATGATTATTGGTTAATTAATTGTAAATTAGTTAGTCATAAATCTTGTAAGGAATTTTACAGACATAATTTGTGATAGACTGAGATTGTGTTTGATTTATTTTAAAGTCACACGTCATGAATTATTTAGTTTAAAGTCACACTTCATGAATGAGTTGGATTTTTTTTGTTGCATAGTAGTGACAGTTATAGGAAGTTATTGAGCATTCCTGGCTAGGAATACCATAGATTTTGAGAATTGGTTCTGTTTGTCGGAGTAAATTAACTATTTATGTTAAATAGTTAGTACATACATTTTTATTGTGAATTATTGCTTATAGTTATACTGCTTAACCAGTATGAGTAAGCCAGGTGCGACACCCTCTCTTGAGAAAGGAAAATCATCTCCTACTCCTGTAGCAGACAAATCTGCTGAGGAATGGAAACTACCTGCCCCACCTAAACACCCTTTGGACAAACCAGCAGAGCCTCCCAAGACTCAACCATTACCCTCTGGTATGACAATGGATGATATTTTAGCTATAATAAGTCAGCGTTTTGATCTTGTACCAAAGACTCAGCCTGCCACCCAACCTGTTTATAGTAAACCTATTTCAGCAGCTACTATTTCAGAGCCTGTTGTTAGTCATATGGAGACTAGACCTGTGTTGTCTGTTGCTGACAAACTCAAGGCTAACATTTCAGGTGCAGTTCCGCAGAACATTCCGGTATCTATACCTATGATGCAGTGTACCACTCCTGTTAATGTTACGTCTGGTTTCCAGCAACCTATTGCTTCTACTCCATACTCTTTTCAGTTTCCTGGACATACACATAGTACTCTCCCATCACCTTACTTTCCCAAGATCCCTTGTTTTTCAGGTGATGACCCGGTACCAAAAGGTGAAGTACCTTATATTATATGGAGGCACGAGGTTCAAGGCCTCATGGTAAATCCAGAATTAAGTCCTCATAGCATTGTTCAAGCTGTTAGGTCGTCCCTTCGTGGTTCAGCTCGTTTATTGACAATCCCTATTGGTTTGCAAGCCAGTGCGGCTGATATTCTAGAGAAATTGGAAGCCATGTATTCCAATGCTTCATCTAAAGAAGAACTCATGACTGAATTTTTTAACAGTATGCAACAGCCTGGTGAGAGTGTCACTGAATATGCATGTCGCATTGAAACTTTGTTGCAGGTCATTATCAACAAAGGACAACTCTCAGGCTTAGCAAAGAATGATTTATTGCGGCATAAGTTTTGGACTGGTCTTTCTTCTGATGTTCTCAAATTACAGACTCGACATAAATATGATTATATCACAGATTATAATGCTCTACTTCGAGATATCAGACAAGTTGAGAAGGAAATATTTAAGCCCTCAAGACACCCGAGGAAGCCAGAAAACTGCCCATTTAATTACAAGAAAGCACAAAATATTCAGTCTCAGCTGAAAGTGAGTACCAACAACAACTGCAGTGTTTAACGGAGAAAGTAGACGTCATGCAGACCAGAATGGAGACATGGGAAAAGAAAATGGACACCAAGATTGATTCCAAATTTGATTTGATTTTACAGAAATTGGACAACAAACATGATACCCCCCCAGCAACCAAAGAATAATACATATAACCAGTATTGTAGAGGGCAGAACAACAGAAGACAGTATAACAACAGTAACAACAATAACTTCATAGACAACAATAGAAACAACAACAACAACTACAGCAGAGGAAGATACAACAGTAGATATCAACGCAACAATTCATACAGAGGTGGACATACCAATTGCCAACCTCTACAGGATCACACTCACCAGGAACAACCAAAAGGTTAACCCCCTCTGTAATGGGTCAAACAGTGGGCGGTGATGAAGAACGACCCAAACACTTTGATAATAAACACATAGCTAATGACTCAGATAAATTTATTAATAGGTTGATAGGTTCATCTAATGAGCATCCAGTCATTATAAATGGTACTACTTTTCAGTCTTTGGTAGATACAGGAGCTATGTGTACTTCTATTAGTCTTTCTGCATATAATGCTTTACAGGCTAAGACTTCTTTACAGCCGTTAGACGCTCTTGGTCTCTCCCTTTCTATAGCAGATGGTTCATCTCTTCAGTACCGTTTTTATCATCTTTTAATCTTGATATGCCTATTCTTGTAATTCCAGATAATGATTTTAATCAGAAATGTCCTGTTATAGTGGGAACAAACGTACTTCGTCGTTTTAAAGCACATGTATCGCCTTTACAAAACGAAGAGCAACCTACAGAGGTCCCAGTTGAATGGCAGTCTGCTTTTGATAGTCTCGACCCCCTTTGGCTTGCTAAGCAACGGTTTTATTGGCCAGGCCTTGAATATGATATCAGTCACTCAGGGCTCGAATTTAAGCACTCGCCACTCGCAAAATGCGAGCAGTATTTTGAAAATGCGAGTTGAAATTACTTAAGCTGGCATTTTTTTGCGAGTGGATTTCAAGTTGAGAAAATTACTTATTTTATTCATTTTATTGATTTTTGAAAAAAAAAAGTATTATCCTGGTAAAAATAACGAGTTCTTGTCAATTTTACCAAATTTCTTTTGCTTCTCGCGCCAAATTACTCCCTAGCAGCACGATTGTCAATGACATGTATTAAATAGTTATATGTGTGTAGACTGCGTCCAATTGTTTTTGATCTCAAGTTCGTTCTGCAAAAAGGAAGTAAAGTTAAAACCCGTCAACAACATAATGAGTAGACTGTGTCTAGATTGATCGATCGCGCACTCACTCTATAAAATAAAAGTAAAGTTGAAACCCGTCAAATTTATTGTTTACATATTTTGTCAGCTGTTAAAGTGGCAGAAAAAAATAACATCTTTTTCTCCATTGAACCGACGAATGAAAGTGAGTCCCAACAAGAAAAAAGAGAAATAATCCTTCCGTTAATACTGTAATGAAATGGGAGCGACAGCTCAATATCACACAGAGCTATAAACTTGACAATGACAAAATGGTGTGTCAATTGTAGAAACCACCGCGATCGACAGATCATCCATAATAACTATATTACTATGATATCACAACATTTACACATGTTAAACAATCGTCCTTGGCTAGATATAGATCTTATTTTAAAACGAAAGGCCATTGGCTATATTAATTCTATAAATAGAAATGTGTGTATGTCTCAATCTCAGCCTCTCTGTACACTTGTTATTGTTGAATCCATGATTCAGGGTCCTCCGTGGCCGAGTGGTCTAAGGCGCCGTCTCAAGATCACTTACCTCTCACCGCTATGGTCGTAGGTTCGAGTCCCGCTCGCTCCAAAAACTTTATGTGAGAAAGTTTCCAGTTACTTGCGGAAGGACGGTGGTTCTACTCAGTCTGACTCAGTCTGAGGTCTTCCTCCACCAGTAAAACTGGATATGCCATATATAACCTGAAATGTGTTGAAAATGGCGTTAAACCCCATTCAAAAAAAAAAAAAATCCATGATTCATATTTCGGTTTAGTTAAAAGTGTTTATTTATGATATATCATTGTATGCATTTATTTATGGTAGCATAATAAATAACAAAGACAATTTTATTTTTTTAAATATTTTGTTTTGTAAAGTACTGCTTTGAATTGTACCTTAACATATATAATAACCTTGATACCATTGTCAATAAATAAAAAAAAGCTAATAATGCATATTAAATAACACGCAGGCTTTGAAACAATTAATTTTGGGTTTATTTAGACATTTACCGTATATCGTCGGCCATAAGTCGAATTTTTCAGACTCCAAAATCACTCTCTGAATCCCTACTCGACTTATGGCCCCGTCCTAGTCCCGAGTCATGATTTTTTTTACCAACGGTCAGCTCCTACTGAAGTTTTGATCGTCGAATTTCAGTTTCAGCAACAGTCTATATGAACAATGACACCAAAGTGCAGAATTGAATTACACTCTTGTCAATCAACTATGCATCTCGCAAACACAAAGGATGATTACGTCATACGTGGAAAGTTACTTTGTTCATGGAAAACTCTGATTGACAGTTGAAAAAAATGATCGGTTTCAATTAGACGCTTGATGTTTTAACTCTATGCAAGGGAAACCTTGATCTTGGTCAGCCGGACGATTGCGTTGCCTACACGGGGTGTAAACATATATGCCGAAAATTGCCTTGGGATATTTGGGTCAGAAGTAACCGATTATTGCAATTTGCATTTCCACATATGTGGTGACACTTATCCGCAGATTACAGAATATAACAAATATTCAACAGAAGACTGCATTTGTTTGTCGGCTGCATATTTGCCGTTGATTCGATAACGGTATGATGGTGTCACCGGTTTTCGACAACTTAAGAATCGCCGTTAAATATTTCAATACAAACTTGATGTTGACGCTTAATGCTTGTACATAACAGTTAATTAACCATTAAATAGTAATTTTCTACACAAAAGATAACAAATATATGCTCACTGCTTTCACATTCCGTTATATCACGGTGCATTTACGTTAGATCACGGTGACCCCAATAATCTCCAACAAAATGGCGTCACCTGAATTCGAGCACATGATAAATGACGTAATGTGTCAACACTGAAATGACACGGGGATGCCGAAGAGCAAATAAATGAAAGTAGAAAATACAGCACTTACCTTACGAATGAATGAAGGATTATTTCCAAAGAAAAACATTGTTTATTAAAAAAAAGTAAATATATTTAAAATATTTAATACACAAAATATAATACAACAATGTATTTAAACTTCATAAACATTTTTAAATGTGTTAACACTAACTGAAAAGAGATGTTTAGGCTATCTGCAATATTGTTAATATAAACTGTTACTTTTCACAACATGGACACATAAATTCTATGTGCCTTCTTACAGTGCGAACTTTACAACAAAATCTGAGATGGATCCAGTGATAGCATTTATCACATTGACACCATTTCACAAAAACTACGTCAGTGCACTCTCTTAAAGTTGGTGGTGGATGTCTGTGGCAAACACAACATTTAGACGATTCATCATCTGTTGAACTGCTATCCTCGTCTTCGTTGGAATCCTCAACATAAAATGCGGATGGACCAGGTTGTGGAGAGTCATATTGTTTGTTCTTTTTGGTGTCCAAATTTGATTTATTTTGCGTTTTTTTTGTTTTGGGTTTGGGTTTACATGGTTTTTTTTGTTTACATGAAGTTTGGAAGGGTTCTCTTGGTTATACTGTTTCATTTGGCATGTTACAGATTCTTCGGTTATAGCTCGACCAGACACGATAGGATGTAATGACTTTCTTTTCTTGCCTTTATTTTGTTTGGCACTAACAATATTAAGACAAGAAAAGAATTCTTCCGCATTTGGACCATTCTCTTCGTTCCTGCAATGTATGCCAACACCATTGATTTGATCATCATCAATAGCATGCAATGCTGAAGGCTGTGCAGATGGAGATGAATCTATATGTTCAGGTGTATGTTGACTGTTTGTGTTCGTATCTGCAGGAGCAGGGTGGTCCAGGTTTACATCTGCATGAGCAGGGTAGTCCATGGTTAAATCAGCAGGAGCAGGGTGGCCCAGGTTTACATCTTCAGGAGCAGGGTGGCCTGGCTCAACAGAAATGTCAAATATTGAATGCGGTGTTAATTTTGTCTGATCTATGGCTTGTGGGTTCCATGGATAAACACCAGCTTTACGGAAAGCTGAACGAAGATTCTCTGGAGATAATGCATGAGTATAAGCTTTACTGGATATTTCACAAATGTTGTGGCGATTGATGATTTGTCCAGGGTGTTTTCTCAAGTATGCCAGGGATTCTGTACTGTATATCTTTTCCAAAGGTCCAAAGCATCCAACATCCATAGGTTGGAGGATGTGAGAACAATGGGACGGGAAGACGATCAAATGTATACCTATTTGTTTAGCCCATTCAATTACAGACAATGTTAGATGACTGGCATGACCATCGAATAACAAAAGCACTGGATTATCTGGAGTAGATCGTACATATTTTTGAAAATGTTCTTTAAGGTAAGTTTAAAAAACTGCAGAAGTGGACCATCCTTTGTCTGTCACGGTGCCAGCTGTTCCAGGTAAGCCTCCATTGAGCAACTCATCTCTCATTCTCTTTCCTGCAAAAACATAATATGGTGGGATTTGCTGACCTAATGCATTGCCACACCCAATAATAGTTGTGTTGGCAGCTCTTGGTGATGTTATTGCTTGTGCAGGAATGCCACGTGCTGAAACAACATTTGGAGGTCGGTGTTCCGTTGAGATGCCCTTTTCGTCCAAATTGTAGATGGCTTCAGGTTTGTTAAGCAAATCATACCTAATCATGTTGGATTTCAGTTCATTGAAATACGTATTGACAATTCCAGGTGACGCACTCTGTGCCCTGATAGAAGCAAGACCCCTAGGTTTAACAACGTGCAACTCGGGCCATCGACTAAGAAAGCCATAAAACCATTACATACAAAAATGTTGTGATTTGTCTCTTTTCCCCATATGAACTGCAAGATCTGATGCAATTTCTAACACTTGGGCTCTGGTAAAACCAAATCCAAGCTCGGCCATGTAGGTGATGTGTTTCACTAGTCTTGCTTCTTCTTCTTGTGTTAACAGAGGATCAGGACCAGATTTTACTGTTTCTTCTGAAATCCTACCATCCACTCTGTCTCTTAGCGTTGTCACAGGCACATTATGATCTATTGCGGCCTTTCTTACAGACATATTTTGCTCTCTTATTGACTGTATAGCACTTGTCATAGCTGTTGGTGACCATATTCTGTACTTCTTTGTCTGTGACAGTTTCTTTGGAAATAACTGGGAACGATAAAAAAAACAAAATATAAACATTTTTTAATTAGACAATATTCTTACTAGTTTACATTTTATTTGTTCACCTCAGTTTATTCCACAACTGCCATTTTAAACTATTAACCACGTTCCATTATATTATAACATAAAATCCTATGATAATTTCAATGTCAGTTTTCAAAAAAATCTATAAGAAGGGTGCTCCTCTAGAGCCTCAATATCTTTTGAGATGCGCTCTCACTTCCGGCTGTCACTACTTGACCTTGACCATGCATATATTTACTATCAGCAGACGACGTTGGAATTAATTTTTCTTAAAGAAAAATAAGTTTTAAACTGTTTTTTTGACAACCGGAAAATGGGAATAGTGAGAAACACGTTTTTTCATGCTTGTATAACACAATGACGATGTTACCTGTATGGGAAGCATTGTTTGTGAGTATTTTTTCACGATCAATAACACTGTGGCTTCTGGTTGTAAATATTTACATTTCTGCAGGAAGTTCAAATACGCGTGCGCGATATTCGTTTCTGGGAAGTGATCGATTTCAGGTGACGCTCGAAAACAGGTAACGGCACCATACATGAACGTATACATGCGTAAGGTCAGTTGTGAGTGCAGGCAATCGCTACTGTAGGAATTTTAATATTTAGGTGACCCAAATCTCACCCACTTCCTTTTCGAAAATTCTGGGTCGACTTAAGGAAGGGTCAATGCAAAAAACTGAGATCTGAAGGTCAAAAAGTCCCCTCGACTTATGGCCCGACTCGCCTTATGGCCGACGATATACGGTAGGACTAGAAGTTTCTGCGAAAATTGGTTTGGCTAGTTGGTTTCAAATTTGGCCAGTTGAAATTTTAGGCACTGGCCAAAATTGCCAGTGCACAAAAAAGTTAAATTCTAGCCCTGATCACTGGGTTGACCACTGTGATCGATGTATTCGTCGCAAGACACCAATTAACCGTCCCTTTGCTGACCTTGTACCCATTGTGACTACAAGACCCATGGAATTAGTCTGTCTTGATTTTTTGAAGCTCGAACCCAGTAAGGGTGGAGTGGAAAATATCCTGGTCATAATAGATCACTTTACCAGATATGCACAGGCTATTCCTTGTCGCAATCAAACTGCAGCTACCACTGCAAAAGCTCTGTATGATGGATATTTTCGATATTACTCATTCCCCGAGCAACTGCACAGCGACCAAGGACGAAACTTTTTGTCTGTGACCATCAAGGAACTGTGTAAGCTGGCAGGGATACGTAAAACCCGAACCACTCCATACCACCCTATGGGTAATGGGCAAGCTGAAAGGTTTAACCAGACACTGTTGAAGATGTTGGGAACCCTGAACCAAGACCAAAAACATGATTGGAAGTCATTTATAGCACCTCTTGTCCAGGCCTATAATGCAACCAGAAATGATGCCACTGGATATGCTCCACATTATTTAATGTTTGGCTGGCATCCGAGGTTGTCGGTGGATGCATATCTAGGAACAGATCCCTCTGAAGAACATACCAGTAACCAGACTACATATGCATCAAAGTTGCGCCAGAGACTCCAGTCTGCCTACAGAACAGCTGCTGAGGAAGCCAGCAAAGTTGCGGCTAAGAACCAGGCCAATTATAACAAGAGAGTGCGTCACACCAAACTCGACGTAGGAGATAAGGTGCTGGTACGGAAAGTTGGGATAAAGGGTACCCACAAACTTGCGGATAAGTGGGAAGAAGATGTCTATGTAATTTTAGATGTACCCAATCCTGATATTCCAGTGTATAGAGTTCGGAAAGATACCGCAAAAGGACCAATCCGGACCATACATAGGAATATGTTACTACCATTTAATAGTTTACCTGTTGAGGTACCTGAAATACCTAGGGGAGGTCAAGTCTGTAAAGACAGGCCAATGAAAACCCGAAAGTTAGGTAATTTCAGGTCACCAAACCAAATAAACGGTAGTAGCAGCTCAAATTCGGAGTCAGAAAGTGATTGTGGCGAACGATATATTTCGCTGCCACTAAGACCCCCTACCTATCCCAAACCAGTTCCACGACAACTCAGACCCCGTCCAACCTTGAATGAATCAAGCGTCCGAGAGAGTTCTTTTGGGAAATCAGAAGCTTCACAGCCTCTTGACTTTATTTTATCTTCAGAATCTAGTTTATCTAGACCTGCAGAAATACCTTATTCACACTCTGAGCAGTTGGGGTTAACCAGAGTCATGGATAATCAAACACTGGAGCTCTCGGATACCCTGCCTACTCAGATGGAACAGGAAACCAGTTAAATTCCTGTTACTGAACCTTCACCAGAGCCTCCGCCAGTTCAGCCGAGAACCGTCAGGAATCGCAGACCTCCTGACCGGTATGGTGAATGGGTTACCCCTGTTAGTGCTGAAGTTTTCGTGTAATAAGCACATATCTTCAGAATTGTGTATACTTTAAGTTTTATATTTGGTACAGTACCTTTAATTTCTGTAGATGTAGAGATTTGGTTTATTGCCTTTAAATTGTACTTGTAGATTGATATTTAGTAAAGTACCTTTAATTTTATTTTGAGGTAGAGATTGGTGAAGGTACCTTTAAATTTATCAAGTACTGATGTTTGGGTTAGTACCTTTAATACCATAAAAACATATTACATTACATTCTGCTGGGACATTGGTTTGGATCAGCTTGTACGTTTTGTCTGAACCGATATTTCAGTATATAGTGTATAATTGTATGTTGTAATGGAGTAATTTCCTTATAAGAGGAAATAAAGATGTTATTAGTATAAGTTAACATCAGTGCTAGTACCGTTAAATGTAATATTGTGTTCAGTACCTTTTATATGACTGTATATTTTAGAAGTTGTAGATAATCTGACTGCAGACAGGATCTTTGCAGTATTAAGCAGTTCTGAATTTCGATAGTTTTTTTAGAGATAACAGAATTTATCGGTTATTATATATTATTAAATATATCGTTTCAATTTCGCAATTGTTTCGTAAAATATAATAATAATTCAGATGAAATCGAATATTACTATTGCAGGATAAAGTATAATCATTGTGAAATGATTGTAATTCAACAGGCTAGTTGTTCTTAATTTTGTATAAATTCTTAATTTTTAAATTTCAGAAGGCTGAATATTTCGTATGGTTTAATTAATTTTTGTAGCTTATTTTCAGTGTTGTGATATGTCAGGAGACATTTTCTCAAAGGAGAGGACTGTGTAGCCCTGGTAAGAATTGTTAGAATTACCATTTGAAATATGTAGTTAGCCTGCTTTAAATTGAGTGTATGTTAAAACATTAATGTAATATGTCTGTGACCCTTGTGACCTCTGTCTGTATATATTTATGTGTGATGTCACAGAGTACTTCTGAATCAATCAGCTGTTACCTGTGTACATGTATTATATCTCTGGAATGCAAGTGAATGATTGAATGCATGGATGTTAGTTAAATCTACTCACTCAAATAACACTAATAACTCCGTGCATAATTAACCTGCCAAATTATCCACTCGTCCTTGTCAAAAACTTAGTTTTACCAGAACACTACTGGGCTTCCTACTGGAAGGACATGGCTTATTTAGCCTGTCTTTTACTCAAGTTATTCATATATGTTATTTAAAGAAGATTAAACCATCTTTGGTTTATTTCATTATTGTGAAATAATGATATACATCTAAATTAACGTGTTTCTGGTAAGTCATTAGTATTAAATTGTTATTTATGTACCATGAAATAAATGTTATAAATTGTAATTAGCGAGACGCGTGGAATTGTGCATTTTAGAATATCTGTCATTTTATATATCTAAATGTATGTTTTATGTATTTACAGGCTATTAATATATTATATTGATATAATATATATCACCTAAATAAAAATATAAATCCAAAGTATACTTGGTTGAGGAAGTTTAATAAAGACCCGGTTACATATATATATACTGACCCATGTAAGGCATCTACTATTGGACATGCCCGTGTGGTACCGGCTAAGAATAGAATCACTGCCGATCTCTGCAGAGGGGTATGAATCCTCCGAATGGGTGTCATGTTCATTTTGTCATTTTTTGTCATGTTCATTATTGTGGTTAAATTATCAACCCCTGTGTGGTTTCAGGGAGCCATATGAGTGATGGCAAGAATAGGACCATTGTGGCTCATACATGTAAGAAGCGACAATTTTAGTAATACAATAGAATTTGATGAAACTCTGCAGCTCTGCAGGTATCAAGGTTCTAGGTTCATTCTGCATATTTATTTGTTGGTTTATTTTTTTTAAATCTGTATGTTTATTTCATTCATTCATTTCCATTCCATTCCATTCCATTCCATTCCATTCCATTCATTCATTCATTCATTTTGAACATAGCCATACAAGCAGGTTAAACTTTTGCGTTTAGTTGTGTTTATGTTTTGGTTTTTGCCTTCAAGTCCCAAAAAACAATCTCACCCACTTCCTTTTCGAAAATTCTGGGTCGACTTAAGGAAGGGTCAATGCAAAAAACTGAGATCTGAAGGTCAAAAAGTCCCCTCGACTTATGGCCCGACTCGCCTTATGGCCGACGATATACGGTATCTCCCTTTATGAAATTAAATATATATGAAATCACTGTATCTATATGATCCAACGGGTTTATAAATCTGTCCTTTATATAGCATGTGAGTAGTCATGAATCCTTAACTGGATCCTACTCATATAAAGCTATCACTTCATGTATGTAAATTTGTCCACCCTGTCCAGATGTGTTGCATGTAAATCCATAATATATAAGTCATGGTCGACACCAAATTTCTTGGTTTGGCAGAGGCCTTGATATTGTATCTATGGTTTGCATTGTAGCCAGGCACACTGGCCGTAGTCTGGTCTGTACATTTATGTCTTGGTTATTCACAAATAATTATCTCCATATATATATATATATTTATATAAGACATGTGAACTCTTTCGCATTATGCAGGATTCTCCGGGAATCAAAGAGAAAACCTGCGACTCCCGACAGGAGTCAAAATCACCCGCAATCACAATATGCTGTGTATTATAATTTTGCTCCCCCTGCAATTTGTTGTAAAAACAAACTAATTGACACTGCGAATGTCAATCATTGTCCTAAACATGACCAAGATACATAAGCTCCACCTTTATCGGTTGTAAGCCAATCAGATTGCACATTATATCAGAAATTTTCAACGTGATTATACATGAGGTGTTACATTCAAATTCGACACAGCACGACTAATTGGCATATAATATCTCGTAGTCATATCGGTTATTATGTATTTTACCGCCAAAGTAACGATAAAGAAATCAATATATAAAACTGTATAGGCTACCAAAGAGGATCTGAAACTTTTATTAAAGTGCGACTTGAAAAAGCATAACTGTGCCACAAGACCAAAAATAAACAATCTGAAAAATTGTGAAAAAGAAATGACACAAAATTGTTTCTGAAATTGTTACAGTATTTATTCTTTCTACATTTCAATGCAATTATAATTAATAAAGCATTAAAATTTTGCGAACTTGACATTGATCGTTCCTCGGCAATAAGTTATAACACGAAGAAATTCTTGTTGAATCTCCAAGGAATTTATTCATTGCGAATCGGTTGCCATTTTCTTGTATGAGGTATCGAGGCGCTCATGTGCGACTTTCTAATCTTGGTTTAAACATCAGGCTATTTTCCAGTATTTGCCATGTTTTTTTTATTTGACGGGAAAACCCCGGGATTAAAGGGGAATGCAACCCTGAGTATATACAGGATAATATGAATAGCAATGAGTTCAGCTTTCTATTAAAAGTATTATTATGCATAAATTCGAGTCCATAAAGTTATATCAGCTCGTTTTGTAATGGTCATTTTCACACATTGACTTTGTGGTGGAAGTCGCCATATTGGATACCTGCGTGACGTCATAACTGCACTTCCGGTTTAAAACATAATTGATTTATACGCTACAGCAGATATAGAAACATGCAGTTATAGTCACCGGCAAAAGTACTCGCAAGAATAATAAAATGGATTTTAATAACAGAGAAGGACTTGTGGCCTACAACTTTGAACCAGAATTTTCGGAAGCAGAGTTAAATGAATTAGAAAATGAGAGAAATTGTGAGACGGCACAGTTGTTCACACATGTGAAAGATTTTTGCAGCTGCGGAAACTGTGTAATGCTGCTTTCGTCTGACGAAAATACGTGCTGCAGATGCAATGACCATACTAATGGAAATTTAGAAGATTTAGAATGTATCACAGAGAAACACAGCAATGTCTTATGAAGGTTTTACCCAAAAAGATGATAACTGTTAAACAGTCACACCGATCATGAACCAGAGATCAAACCCGAAACCGATCAATCACAACTCTGACATCTTATCATGTAGCCTGACATTGATGATCAAAATAGTAAAATTACCCTTAGCTTGATAAAAAAAGTAATTATTGACATCAGTGTTGATGTAGATCCAGGCGAGCCTGCACATTCATGCTGTACTAACAGGGTATATACTGTTTGCTACTCAGTCAATACATTATCCACAAAAAAACACTATTTAGACTAGGAATAAGAGAGAATAAGAAAAATAATATTATATCTCTTTTCTTATCGTGTTTAGCTGGTGCGGCCATTGTTTCGTACTGAGAAATGCCTGATAAAATTTTGATTTCATACCCTTTTCAGTAAATCTAGATGAAGCATGAATGAGTTTGTTTTTTTGTGTTGTTTCACATAACTGGCACTGTCTTTTGGTTATTCAAATGGTGTTACTGCCCAATTTGATATATGATGATTATCTATTCTACCAGTTCCCTGAACATGTATGCATGTTGTTCCTTATAGGGAGTGTCATATGGAATATAATGTCTACAGGCATATTGCACAAAGTGCATGTTACTGTCCAGCTACTGGCACCCTGCTGAGCTTTCATAATTCACCAACACCACATTCACACCATGTGGTAATGAGAAATACCCTGCCACAGTGTGCATATTGTACCCTAATAAGCGTAATCTCCCCAGGTTTAATGACCCCAGGGTTTATGACAGGATGTTATATCACATTGAATTATGCCTTATTACTAATTTAAACATTTTCAGTTAATTAGGGTTTCAATAGCAATGCAAACTTACAAGTAAAAAAATTATGTTATATGATTTTATGAATATTTTTCATAAATTGTATACCAGAACACTATTTTAACAGTAAAAAAACTTTTCATGTATTTATGAATAAATAAAGTTCCAACAAAGATTTTACTTTATCTTTTTTCATTACGAAGTAGAGGTAGTTAAAATGTCTATTCAAGAATAATGACCTAGTTGACTGTGAAAAAGCCATATATCAATAAACTAAATTGCCTATTGATTATAAAATTAATAAAATGAGTTTATAAACAATTAATGGTTGACTGAATATTTAGCATAATTTTTTGCCATCAAGGGCTTACTGTAAAGATGTTCAGTTAACCTAACCAGTGTTTCCTGAAAAGTTTACCAGTACTTGAGCACACCCAACAACCGCAAGTAACTGATAATTTTCCCACTCGTATCAGCAGTGAGAGACAAATGATATTGAGACACAATGTTGTATGTCAATCATCACAGAGACTGTGGCCGGGTGGGGATTCGAACTAGAGACACCTAGATTGATAGTTAGACACATAACTGACTGAGCTAATCGGGCCTGTCACAATTAATTGGCCTTAATTTGTATTTTAATAATAACTTAATATATTTTCTATACAGCAAATATCTACATAAGCACTTGAAAATAAAGTTTTAAAAAGTTTTTGCCCACCGACCCTGTTTTATATACAGCAAATATCAATATAAGCACTTAAAAATAAAGTTTTAAAAAGTTTTTACCCACCGACCCTGTTTTAT
Organism: Panopea generosa; assembly: GCA_029582155.1. NCBI lineage: Eukaryota > Metazoa > Mollusca > Bivalvia > Adapedonta > Hiatellidae > Panopea > Panopea generosa. The sequence goes on along the minus strand of CM055897.1, from coordinate 6,836,766 downwards.
GTGAACAAAATCACACTTACATGGTTGAATTTTTACACACAAAAAAAAATAAAATGCTACTTTCACCACTTTCATATTCATTCAGAAAACTTATTTGTGGTATTAAAGTAGTTGTTGTGATGAATAAAATTAGGATTCAGACTTATTAGGAAGTTGGAATGCTAGGTTTAAAAAAAGGTTTACCGTTCACCCCACCCTAAACAGGTTAAACTTTTGCTTTTAGTTGTGTTTGATTTTTGCCTCCAAGTCCCAAACTACCTTTCTGATTCTGTTCACATTTGCTTTCCTGCTTCATTACATATTGTTTTTTATGCTTTTGATATATATATATTGATCTCAGTCTTTGCATGGATGATGAGTTTTATCCCGTCTGTGAGCTTTGTTCTATATTGTAGTATACCAGATCTAATTTTAGTTCTACTGGCCAAAGGCCAGAAGTGCTTATGCAATGGCGCATTGTCTGTCATCTGTCGTCTCCAAAGTATGTTAGCAGCACTTTCTCTGAAACCACTAGGCCAATTAAACTGAAACTTAACATGGATGTTTCTATTGCATAGGAGACTATACAGAAGATTTTTTTTTTCGATCTGAAATTCAAAATGGCCACCATTACTAAAAATAGTCCAAAACTTAAAAAATCTTCTTCTCATTAATGTCCCAACAGATTTTCAAAATGTTTATGTAGTAATGATGACCAACTATAGTTTTGTTAAATTTATTCAAATAGGGTTCAATAAGGGGACACATGTCATTATAATATATATTTTTTTTTAAATGGAAATGCTTTTGCCTATATCTTCACAGAAGCATTGTTTGGTGAAGGAGGATCAGATTTGTAAAAATGACTGGGTTCCACAGTCTTAAGGCGTCAGGAGGGGCCCCAAAAGGGTAAAAATTGGGAATTACTAAAATTGTTTTCTTAAAAACCAGTGTGTCAGATTTGTTCATATTTGCCATAAATTATCCCTATGTGTAGGGGTTTGATTGCAGATAAGAATTTAGGGGCTAAAATTTATAGGGGCCCAGTAAGGGGACTTAGAATTTTACATAGGGATACTATGGGAAAACAGAAAATTCTCTTTAACTTCCATCTTTTCTGAAACCACTAAGGCAATTAAACTGAAACTTCACATGGATGTTTCTAGTGCATAGGAGACTATACAGAAGACTTTTTGTTTTCGATCTGAAATTCAAGATGGCTGCCATTACTTAAAATAGCCCAAAACTTAAAAAATCTTCTTCTCATGGACGGCCTAACAGATTTTCAAAATGTATATGTAGTAATGATGACCAACTATAGTTTTGTTAGATTTGTTCAAATGGTGTCCCTAGGGTTAAATATGTTCCCGCCCTGAGGGTTCAATTAGGGGACACGTGTCATTATAATATTTTTTTTTTTTTTTTTTAAATGGAAATGCTTTTGCCTATATCTTCACAGAAGCATTGTTTAGTGAAGAAGTTTCAGATTTGTAAAAATGACTAGGTTCCACTGTCTTAAGGGGTCAGGAGGGGCCCCAAAAGGGTAAAAATTGGGAAATTACTAAAATCATTTTCTTAAAAACCGGTGTCAGATTTGTTCATATTTGCCATAAATTATCCCTATGTGTAGGGGTTTGATTGCAGATAAGAATTTAGGGGCTAAATTTATAGGGGCCCAGTAAGGGGACTTACAATTTTACATAGGGACACTGTGGGAAAACAGAAAATTCTCTTTTTCTTCATCTATTCTGAAACCAGAAACTACTGGCTCGATTTTAAAATAATTTCACAGAAATGTTCCTTGGGTGACCCCCTACCAGGTTTGTTCAAGCCATCTTGATTCATCAAAAACATGGCGGCCAAGGGTGGGGTTAGTTTACTATATAAGCTATAGTAAAAACTTAAAAAATCTTCTTGTCAAAAACTATGGCTCGATTTTAAAATAATTCCACAAAAATGTTTCTTGGGTGACCTTCTACTAAGTTTGTTCAAGCCATCTTGATTTGTCAAAAAACATGGTAGCAAGGGGGAGGTGCTAGTTTACAATATAGGCAGCTATAGTAAAAACTTCAAAAGCCTTCTTGTCAGAATCTACTGACCTGATTTCAATGTAATTTCACTGACATTTACTATGGGTGAACCTCTACCAAGTTTGAACTCTTCTACGCATCTGTTACATCTTCAAAAGAAATCAAAATTCTTGCCCATCTCGTTTTTTCTGGAATTTTGAGTGTACATGTTTTATAAATATAATCTACTTAAGTTGGGTGACTCAAGGGTAGTCAGGTGAGCAATATAGGGCCATCTAGGCCCTCTTGTTTATTGACTTATAATTCCAATCTCATTATCATATATGTATTTAAAGCATTTTCATTGGACAATGTCAATTTTTTAAAGACCTATGTTTCGATAAAACCCTGGAACTGGACTACTTTTATGTTTCTCGCTTAAACAAAGAAGCATTGACATTTTAATGGTCGGTTTAACAATATAAGAACTTAAATGACGTTCACTACGGTTCCACGCTTATTTTAATAATAAAATATAACAAAAACAAATGTTAGATCAAGTCCTAGCTGTTTTCATCGGTTCGTGATTTTACAATAAACCAACTAATGTTACAGAGTTCATCTGATAAGGGAAACAATAGCCGTTACGATATTATTGGATATTGGATCTAGAGAATTTGATGTCAACCAGGGCAGAGGTGATGTATTCTTACGTGTTTACTTTGCAGCGTATAGTTATTTTTTATTTTTTTAATTAACTTGAGGAGTCTCAAATTAAATATAATCATCAGGATATGAATCATATAATCAAAGCGTTGATTTTATTTCTTCATGATTTCTGTCCATTTTTATTGAAATAACTACACAAAAAAAAAAAATTAGCTACCTACCCTCCCACATGAAAAATACTGGGTCAAAGCACATCAAGCAAACATTTTTTTAAGGATGACCATACGTCATCAATGACGACACTTTTCAGTGATTCAGGAATAAATCAACGATGTAATTAATAGAAGGGTCAATTATACCTGGGGGTCGATATTAGCAGCCTTTGCTCTACATGTGATGTTCCTCCATTTCTTTTATAATCATGTGATTAAATACAAGCAGACAACTCCCAAAAGTGTTTGCTTTGTAACGGTTTATTGGGAATACGTCATTCAGTTGCCTTGTGCTGTCAGACACATTAAAAGTTTAGCATAACTGAACCAAAGCATAAATTATAATTCTTTGACTTCATTTGTTTTCTTCATTATATACATGTACCTGGTATGCATAAATGATATTTATTCATGTTTTATAGAAAATCTGTTCTCCTTCTTACATTATGGTCATAAAATTAAATCCATCTCCTTGAGTTTCTGTACATGTATCAACTTATTTGGAAAATAGCATACATGTACTACTTGCTATACAGTGGAATAAAAAATAAAAATACTGGTACTATATTTAGACAGTTCTTTCGCTAGATTTAAATTTCACCACATTGCGGGAAGCACATGAGCATTTTTAATTACCGGTAGTCAGAGCGTAATTAAACAAAATTGTGGATTGTTTAAAGGTAATGAAAAAAAATATAAGTAAAATTGGTTTTGCAATTTGTAAGATACTGATAATTTTCCCACTTTAATCAGTCATTACGGAGACTGTGGTTGGACAGGGATTTGAACTCGCATCCCCTGGATTGATACCTTGTCAGACATGCTACTGACTGACCTAACCGGTTTTATGTAATTTCAAGTTATTTTCAGCAGTGTTTGCAGAAACCGGAGTTGAACAAGATACGTTTCTATCATTTTTAGATAGAATTTGATTTTTTAAAAAAAAATTTGCCATTGTTGTCACATTCCTAAAGATTTAAAGGCATATAGGAGAAAAAATAAATCTGAACATTTGCTGTATAATTTTTTTTTCAGGGTTGAAACATAAACATAACTTGACATAAGTATGGATTTCAAACCAATTATCATTCTTTTGATTCTTTTGGTGAATATTGAATATGGAACTGCAGATGGAGGAAAAAAATCTTTCACCACTTGTGAAATACAGCTGGATAAGGATGGTTGTCCAAGAACAGACATTCATAAAACCTTCAGACAACAATGTATGAACAAGTTTCAAGGATGCCCACAGAATACACATTATGTATGTGGCGAGGACGAGGCGATTGGCTATATCGTTGAAACATGTCATGACATCTTTAAATGTCCTGCAGGTGAGTTGGAAGAAGAAAATACATTTTTCATTAAATAAAGTATTATTATTATTATTATATTATTATTTCACTGTTCATTTTGTCTCTGTATCAGTTTATCACATGTCCAGGAGGTGTCATAGAATTTGTAAGAGGAGTTGAAGTGGACATCTGTTCAAACCAGGAACCCATTTCACAAAAAAAGTTACAATTAAAATAGGTTGTTAACGTAAAGTAAGTACCGGTATCATTCATAATATTTAAATATTGATTGGATCATCCAAATGAAACCAAACATGATTGAAAAATTCAGAAAAAAATTATATCTGAAAGTCATGGTGATTATTATGATATATATATATAATGAATATATCTTACTTTACGTTTAAGGGTTAATCTGATTTTTGTTGTAAGTTTTTTTCGCGAAATGCAACCAGGGCAGTAAAAATCTAGCTTACCCTCTATCCAAGGAATATTCTCCCCCATCCTGTGCCAAAACCAGCTAGAACCAGATCTGCCCTGGGCCGTATTTAAGAAGTACTGTGTATATAGACAGTTCACCATATCTGTGCACACCTATAAATACACTGTTTCTTTCTCAGGACTTCTAGTATACCACTGTAGAAGTCTCGTTCAGCTACCGCAGCTGAATCTCCTCCCATGAGGAAGTTACCCATTCCATTTTATTCAATATTAAGTCAGGGCCCAAATAACTCAATAGTCCATTGGCAAGACCTATATTAGAGTAGCAAGCATAAAAAATTACCAAGGCAATTTATGTATTTATGTAATTGGGTATTGTGATTCCATTTGCTTGATGCTCATTTTAATTGCATTTTCTATACCAATATATCAAAATTGGGTTTTACACAACTAAGCTGCTTATCATTCTGTTGTTCTGTTTTTCATTGAATTTTTTAAGAACTAAACAAAAATCTTGATCTTTCTTCAAAGAAAGAAAAACGATATTCAGAACGAAATACCAGTAAATACCGGAAGCATTATCTAGTCATTGGACTGAATGAATGGGGTTTTACGGCATACCAACACATTGTAGATTATTCAACACAAACAGGAAGGAAGATTCCAAGTTCGCTCTATATGTACAAAAAAAAAACATACAGTTAAAAAAATAACATCAGCAAATAAATATGCAGAATAGGAAAGATGATGACATTGTAACTGATTTAATATTCATAACATGACAGGATAAATAATATTTTTTTTAAAAAATTGATGATAAAAGCAACATGTACGGTAATGTAACAATTTTATTTTTTGTTTCAGGGTCTCATGTTGCCTTGCAGCTTGACCTGAATACAAGAAATGTCGGACTGTATTGTAAGGACTGTGACGAGGAACATTTCCAAAGTGTTCCATCAAACTCCAGCAGTGGCTATTTGGAAGGTAAAACTAAAATAAACTACAATAAAAAACAGATATGAAAACAACATATTAAGCACAAGTGTATGTGTCCATATTCTACTGTATTTATTGTCTGTTGATGTTATTGGTTGTTTACTTTAGATGTTGCTGTATAATTTGTTACCTCCTGCATCGATGTCACTTTTTTAGTTCACCTGAGCAAAGCTCAAGGTAAGCTATTCTGATCGCCTGTTGTTCTTCGTCTGTTGTCTATTGTCCATTGTCTGTCTGTTAACTTTTTGTTGTACGCACTCTAGCACATGTATTTTTCATTGGATCTTCACTAAACTTTATAGTAGTTATATAACCATAATATCTCGAACATGTTCTTGAACTGGCCAAATCGATCATTAATGTTAAGAGTTGTGGCCTTTGAAACATAAAAAATGCACTATTTGACCTTGTGTGCACTGTAGCACCCGCATTTTTCATTTGATCCTCACCAAACTTGCACAGTAGTTATATAACCATAATTTCTTGGACAAGTTCTTGAACTGGTCAAATCGGATTATTAATGTCAGAGTTATTGCCCTTGAAACATTAAAAAATACCTTGTGTGCACTCTAGCACCCACATTTTTCATTTGATATTAAACAAACAGTAGTTATATAAACATAATATCTTGAACAAGTTCTTGAACTGGCTAAATCGGAATATTGATGTCACAGTTTTGGTCCTTAAAACTTTAAACAACGCACTATTTGACTGTGTGTGCACTATAGTTCCCGCATTTTTTATTTGATTCTCACCAGACTTACACAGTAGTAATATAAGCATAATATCTCGAACAAATTCTTGGACTGGCTAAATCAGAATATTGATGTCAGATTAATGGCCCTTGAGTTGTTAAAAACTACAACATTCAACCTTGTCTACGCTCTAGCAGCAGTATTTTTCATTTGATCCTCACCAAACTTATACATTTGTTATATAACCATAATATCTTGGATAAGTTCTTTAACAGACCAAATCCGGTAACTTATGTCTGAGTTATGGCCCTTGAATAATCAAAAATGGCATTATTTGACCTTGTGTGCATTCTAGTACTCGCAGCTTTCACTTGTTTTCAACCAAACTTAGGTAGTAGTTATAACCAAAATATCTTTGACAAGTTCTTGTTGAATTAGATTACTACTGTCACAGTTATGGCCTTTGAAACATCAAAAATGTTTTTGTTTGTTGTTGTGTACACTCTAGCATGTGCAGTTTTTATTTGATCCTCATTAATGCGATAATTATATAATTATAATATCTAGGACAAGTTTTCGAACTGGCCAAATTGAATAGTTGTGTATTTGTGTTTTTTGACCTTGTGTGTTATTTGACCTTGTGTGCATCAAGCACTTGCAGTTTTCATTTACTCTGTGTCGTACTATTGTCAGAGCTATGGACCTTGAATTGTCAGAAATTGTTTGTATTTGATGTTGAATGCACTCTTGCACTCAAAGTTAATATTTGATCTTCATTAAACTTATACAGTTGTTTAACTGTTGTTATGTAATCATAATATCTTGGACAAGTTCTTGAAAGGGTCAAATTGGATAATTAGCAAAATGACCAAGGGCCAACAACTCACGAGGGTAGAATAAAAGCACACACAAAGTAAAATTTACAATTTTAATACAAAATTATGAATATACAATTATACAATATATACAAATTAAAGATAATTACTCAACAATAAAACCCAGCTGGTTTCAAAAGGTCCTATGATGGTATTAACACTTTTTTTTTAGCTCGTCTGAGCCAAAGGCTCACAGGTGAGCTTTTGTGATCGCCTGGTGTCCATCGTTAACTTTTAGCTTCTAACAACTTCTCCTCTGAAACCACTGGGCCAATTTCAATTTAACTTCACAGAAATGTTCCTTGGGTGACACTCCACCAAGTTTGTTCAAGCCATCTTGATTCATCAAAAAACATGCTTGCCAGGGGGCGGGGCAAGTTTAATTAATAAAAACTTAAAAAATGTTCTTGTCAGAAACAACTGGCTCGATTTATAAATAATTTCACAGAAATGTTCCTTGGGTGACCCTCTACCAAGTTTGTTCAAGCCATCTTGATTCGTCAAAAAACATGGGGGGGGGGGCCGTAAGTTTACTATATAAGCTATAGTAAAAACTTAAAAAATCTTCTTGTCAGAAGCTATTGGCTCGATTTTGAAATAATTTCACAGAAATGTTTCTTGGGTGACCCTCTACCAAGTTTGTTCAAGCCATATTGATTCGTCAAAAATCATGGCCGCCAGGAGGCTGGGCAAGTTTAATTAGTAAAAACTTAAAAAATCTTCTTGTCAGAAACTACTGACTCTATTTAAAAATAATTCCACAGAAATGTTCCTTGGGTGACCCTCTACCAAGTTTGTTCAGGCCATCTTGATTTGTCAAAAAAACATGGCAGCCAGGGGGTGGGGTTAGTTTACTATATAAGCTAAATTAACAACTTAAAAAATGTTCTTGTCAGAAACTACTTGCTCGATTTTAAAATAATTTCACAGAAATGATCCTGGGGTGACCCTCTACCAAGTTTCTTCAAGCCATCTTGATTCGTCAAAAAACATGGCTGCCAGGGGGTGGGCAAGTTTAATTAGTAAACACTTAAAAAATCTTCTTGTCAGAAACCACCGGATCAATTTTAAAACAATTTTGCTGAAATGTTCCTTTGATGACTTTTTACCAAGTTTGTTCAAGCCGTTGTGATTTGTTAAAAAACATGATCGCCACAGTGGGTTGCTAATTTACTATATATGCAGCTATAGTAAAAACTTTAAAAGCCTTCTTGTCAGAATTTAATGACCTGATTTTGATGTTATTTCACTGACATGTACCATGGGTGAACCTCTACCAAGTTTGAACTCTTCTACGCATCTGTTACATCTTCAAAACAAATCAAAATTCTAACTACTTGCCCATCTCTTTTTTCTGGAATTTTGAGTATTAATGTATTATATAATCTACTTCAAGTTGGGTGACACAAGGTCAGTCAGGTGAGTGATATGGGGCCATCTTGGCCTTCTTGTTTACACTGTTCTATCTCCTACACGTTCTGTAATCTATATCACGATCCAAACTACTTATATCATTTGAATGTTAAAACTGTTTTTAAAAATGCACTAATATGGTATTTAAGATACTTCTACCACGTCTGGATTGTCGTATATTGAGCATCACTTATCCATTGCGGCGGTTGCTATATAAACTGGGTTATCTTCCCTAGAACACATTACTGAATATCTGGCTTTACGTCACCTCATACCTACTGTCGACCATACTCCCAGGGCTAGAATTTAATTTTTTCGTGCACTGGCAATTTTGGCCAGTGCTTAAAATTTCAACTGGCCAAATTTGAAACCAACTAGCCAAACCAATTTCGCAGAAACTTGTAGTCCTAAATGTCTTAATAAACCAAAAATTAATTGTTTCAAAGCCTGCGTGTTATTTAATATGCATTATTAGCTTGTATTTATTTTATAGACAATGGTATCAAGGTTATTATATATGTTAAGGTACAATTCAAAGCAGTACTTTACAAAACAAAATATCTTAAAATATAAAATTATCTTTGTTATTTATTATACTACCATAAATAAATGCATACAATGATATATCATAAGTAAACACTTTTAACTAAACAAAAATATGAATCATGAATTCAACAATAACAAGTGTACAGAGACTGAGATTGAGACATACACACATTTCTATTTATAGAATTAATATAGCCAATGGCCGTTCGTTTTAAAATTAGATCTAGCCAAGGACGATTGTTTAACATGTGTAAATGTTGAGCTGTCGCTCCTATTTCATTACAGTATTAACGGAAGGATTATTTCTCTTTTTTCTTGTTGGGACTCACTTTCATTCATCAGTTCAATGGAGAAAAAGATGTTTTTTTATCAGCCATTTTAACAGCTGACAAAATACAAAATATGTAAATAATAAATTTGATGGGTTTCAACTTTACTTTTATTTTATAGAGTGAATGTGCGATCGATCAAACCTAGACGCAGTCTACTCATTATTTTGTTGACGGGTTTTAACTTTACTTCCTTTTTGCAGAATGAACTCGAGATCATGAACAATTGGACGCAATCTTCTCATATAAATATTTAACACATGTCATTGACAATCGTGCTGCTAGGGGGTAATTTGGCACGCGAAGTAAAAGAAATTGGGTAAAATTGACAAGAACTCATTATTTTTACCAGGATAATACTTGTTTATTTTCAAAACTCAATAAAATGAATACAATATATAATTTTTCAACTTGAAATCCCCTCGCAAAACAATGCCAGCTAAGTAATTTCAACTCGCATTTTCAAAATACAGCTCGCATTTTGCAAGTGGCGAGTGCTTAAATTCGAGCTCTGGAACTTAAAGCTAGTGGTGTACTTACTGTAAATGAAGTAATAAAACTATTTAAGGTAAGATAAGGTTATCACAACGTGCTTCCAAAATAGACACTATTTTACTATAACTTTTTTGGACAAGTGAGTTTTTCATCCAGATGAGACCTTTTTACCAGTCCACTTGCCCGACAGACGAGTGTTTTTAAAAGTTTTTCCCAACCCCTGTTGTGAAAATGTGAACGTTGATATTTAAATCGAGCATACGGTAAAGAAAAATGTAGTAGGGGTATTATTGTAATACATTTATTGCTTTTTGGTTGTGTGGTTTCAGCATATAATTTTCATGATTTAAATATAGTATTGAAAAGAACAATTAAGATAAATTGTATTTTTAATATTTGAAATATAGTATACTAGTTGCACTTTTCTAGATCATAGACTGCCAAGTTCTCTTGGATGAATTGAATAGCTTTGTAGGCTTGACATTGCCATTGTTGTATGTTATGACATTTAGTAATCATAAGAAAAGAGAAAGATATTTAAAATAATGATTTGAATTAACACCTGCTCCCACACTGCCACAGAGTGACAGAACAGAAATCTAACTGGTTCACTGGTATTTAGCTTACTATCATGTTCAATGAAAGAAGTGGTTCCTGGTATGTTAGTTAAAACATCAGAAACTCCTTCAGTACATGATTTACATGCTTTTGCTGTTCACCAGACAACTCCTGACATATATGAACATCTTCTACACTTTCCTGACCTCCTACAGATGGTATAATGGTATATCTACATCAATTCATTTTACCTTCGATTCATCTACCTTCCTGTCTTCCTCACTTTCTATAACTGTAGCACAAGCAACTGCCAATATACCTTTACCTTCATTGCTATCATCTACTCCCCTCTCATTGCACTTCTTTAACATATTAGCATGAAATGTCTTTTCCTTATCATTCAACTCATCTCGTTCATGACCTTCACTACAGTAAATGGACCTTTCCAATGCAATAATAACTTGTTGTTTTTTACTGGAAATAATACTAGAACCATCATACCTTCTGTAAACTTTCTCGACCTCGCTCTTTTGTTATAGTACTTCTTTTGTCTTAACTTAGCCTTTCCTAATTGCTCTTGAGCTATCTTACATGTCTCCTCAAGTCTTTCTCGTAGATCTACTACATACTGGTAAGTAGACTTTACCTCACTATCACTGACTTCTCCTGACCATATCTTTTTCAATATACTCAACAGTCCTCTTACAGATCTAGCATAGAGTAATTCAATTGGTGAAAATCCCAAACTCTCCTGAGATACTTCTCTATACGCAAATAATGTTGCATTAATGGACTTATCTCAATCCTTTACAGTGTTTTTTTCGGCCATTTTTATAGCCGTTATTGGGTCATATTCCCAATGGCAAATAATATCTTTTTTTCCCAATTGAATGGTAAAAATTCCCAATTGAAAGCTTCAAAAATGTAAATTGAAACTTGCCATACTTCCTTGATAAAATAAAGAAAGTTTTCCCCATTCTGAATTTAGTATGACATTGATTATTGAATTAAATGACCTGATAAGCAAGTGTACACTTTTTATCAATATATAAATATATTTAATGCAAAAAAAATTTCCCAATGTTAATGAAAATGCCGCTAAAATTCCCAATTCCAAGGGGATTGGTCATCTTCCCAAAATGGTGAAAAAAAACACTGCTTTAGTCGCTCACTACACATACGTTTCAACATCTGTTTCAATGTACCATTGAACTTTTCTACTAACCCGTTACACATAGTGTAGTACGGCGTAGTGGTTAACTGATGTAAAGACAATAACCTGCTTACCTCAGCCATCATATTTGACATGAACTGCGACCCCATATCCATCAATATTTCTTCTGGGATTCCAAGTCTACTAAACATATCTACCAATGCTTCTGCTACCCTCTCAGTTTCAATTCTTGGCAATGCATCGGCCTCGAGATATCTCGTAGCATAATCTACCATCACTAAAATATATCTGTTCTTCCTATCTGTTATGGGTTCTATTATGGGGTCATACCAAATCTACAGCTACTCGCTTAAAAGGGTTTTCTATAAATGGCATTTGCCCTAAAGGCACTCGCAGTACTTAACCTTTTGCCATAGTCTGTTGACAAATGTCACACGATCTGCAATACCTAGTGATATCTGAATTGACCCCTGGGCCAATAAAATTCAGCTAAAACCCTGTCACTAGTCTTGCGTATCCCAAGATGTTCTGCCATCAACGCTTCATCAGCTAACTTCATTACGGCTTCACAGCATTTCTTTGAAACTTCTAACTGATATGCCCGTTTCGCTCTGGACATTCGTACTCCCTATATAATAAGCTATTTCTAAATATATGTCTTACCTGTCCTCCACCTTTACACTTCCTAACTTCTCCTTCCTTCGCTCTTTTCTCTCTGTTCAATGTCTCGTCCTCCGTTTGTAGTGTTATGAATTCTGTTTGTGAGATGTCTAAGATCTTACCTGGTACATTCAACCTCCTGTATGGCTTAGATTCCTGTTATGTTTGGGCTTGAGTCTGCACCGCATTCAACATGTCATCTGGTTCCAGATATTTTACTCCTTCAATGTTTTCTAAACTAAATCATACAGTGGAGATTCCATACACAATGCCTCTGTGGTACCTTCGTAATACGGCGTCTTGACTTCTATCTTAACTTCTTGAAAACTCTGTTTGGATCCATCAATATACTTGCAACGTCTGCTCTTACCTAAAAATTGGTGTTTTTGGATAAATCTCTTCGTCACCACGACACAAGTGGTACCTGTATCTCTCATCACTTTGAACTTTCCCCATTTACAAAACCTACCTTAGTTGGGCAATGTATATTCATGCAAGCTCCTAACTATTTGAACTCTCATCACATACAAATATGCAACTAGCACTATCGGTTCTTGATATTCCCCAACGATCACTGCCTTGATACCTACCTCTTCCTCTAAACCTATTAAATCAGTTGCCTTGGTGGTAATTGTTTCTAGGAACAAACGTATTTGTCTTACCCGTATCAGCATTCCTGGCTGTCTTTACTTCCGTATTATCGACTGCAGCAATGCTGTACTGACTCCCTCTCATTCTACAATCAGATGATTTATGGTTTCCACTACAATAACTACATTTCCAAGTGGAAAAATGATTACCTCCCTTTGGCGGATTCCCAAACAGTCTTCGTGTGGAGTCTGTCTTGTGATCTTTATCCCATCGATCTTTGGCCTTACCTTCACTCGTGACTACATTCCTACATCCCCCTCTTGCTTCTGCAAATAAATCTGCTTGTGTTTCCATCTCCATACCTACCGTGATAATTTTTCTTTAAAAAATAAAGCTAACTCTATTGCTTATTGCTAGTAATTGATCTCTTAATAAATAATTTATCACGCTATCGTATGTTTAACTAACCTTACCTAATTCCAACCATCGTTCTAAGTAATTTTTAAAATATTAACAAATGTCTCACCTATCTCAGGTCTTGCTGATCTAAATTTCTTCCTAAACCCTTCTTCCTTGAGTTCGAATCGTTTTAATAATGCCGACTTCAATTTGTTATAATCCAAAGAGTCTTCAGTTGGTAACCTTGAATAAACATCTAAAGCTTTACCTTTTAATAATGCGCTGAGATGTAACAATCACTGTTCACTTTTCCACCCTTGGGCTTCCGCATATCCATGTCGATGTTGTCTTTTATCTTTATCAAACCATGGTAGCTTCGGTCCTTTAATTTTAGTATATTGAATTGAAGGCTTACTTTTTTCTTGTTCCGCCAGTCCCATTGCTTGGTGATGTTGAAGTTAAGCCAATTCAACTGCTCGTTTGTGATCTTCCAGTTTCTGGTTTGCTATTGCCTCTTCTTTGTCTCTCTCTAGCTTTCTTTTCTCTAATTATGCTTCCCCCTGTCGCTCTAATTTCTGTAAATCTACCTCCTTCTGTCTCTCTAATACCTCCTTCTGTCACTCTATCTTCTCCAACTCTGCTTCCCTGTGCTGCTGTCTCTGTTCTCGTTCTTTCATTTGTTCCTCTCTAACAAAAGCCTGAAGTTCCTTACCTTCGTAACTAAACTCCTTTCCTAATTCTGTTAACTCTTTCATACTAGTCATGATTAAATATTGCATATGACTAACTACAAATTAATTTGTACTACAATATTTTTACAACAATAGCAACAAAAATTAATGTACAATATCAAACACTATTACACAATAAACTCATTTTAACCGCAAGCATCTATTTATAACTCATTAGCATTACCATACCTACTACACAATGTGTGTGTAAATAAAAACTTTAATAAAGCTGCACACTCCGATTATATATCGCAAAGTTCTATTCTTCTATGCATACTTTTAAAGCTACACGCTCCGATTAAATATCACAAATAAGTACCATTCTATGTGATCTATTCTATTCTGATCCACTATTGCAATAACTATTACATGTAAGCGTATATGTTATGGTACAATTCACTCCTCGTAATGCACGGATCTCATAACATATGAATACTAGATATAAATACAACTTATCTTACGTACATTTACTACCGATTCTTATTGACTATAACTGGCTAACCCTGCTCAGTTAATTTAGATGTATCTTTCACTTGTTACTAACATTATAAAAATTCTGTTCAATACACAATAATCCAATAGCAAAAATATAAGCTCAAAAATTTAAATCAAATTTAAAGCTGCACAAACAAGGTAAAAAATCCATGTAATTCAGTCACCCCTAACAGGTACACGTCCTGTCTGATACCCTCAGTTCTACTCTTTACAACGTAACTCTAACACAAGCGAATTATTTTCTAAAATTATGACTCACCCCAGGTGCATGGACGCTTTATTTTACTGACTTAACTCTGTCACAGTTGAGCAAGTACCATCCCCAGGTTCATCGTGACTGAAATGGAACTTATTTAATTAAATATCAGTTTTTAATTTCAACAATTTTGAACGTAAATAATAAATGATACTTTATAAAGTTCTATGAACAATTTTTGATTAGTTTATTTGAAGAATTCACTTATGAAAGAAACAATAAACAATTTAAAGAGGAATCTTTACAATCTTTCTTTATTATTCTCAGTGTTTTATTTACCCCTGAGTCCTGCAATCTATACGCACAAATCTTGCGGCAGACACACAATTCTGAAATATGTGCATCCGCTGGACGCAGAAAAATCGCAGCCAATACGTCCTGATTATCTCAAATACAGACATTTAATTCCTGACACATTGTGTTTCTTGCACACTGCTTTGTAAACACTAGTGCACGCGCATCATCGGATGAATTTCAAGAGCATCGGGTTACTACTGCACCGCTTTCTAAACAATGATGCGCGCACATGTAGCATAATCAATGTCATCAGACGGTCTCTGTTACCGACCTTTTCAATAAAGGAGATACAGTGTGTAATGTTATTTGAACCAAATCAATAAATACTGTTTGTTTTTTGACAGACTAAGCTGCACAAGTGTTTTTTTTTTTAATGTTTTTAACTGTTCTAGTCAATGTTTACTGTTGTTTAATTCTCATTTGTGGTTGTTTAAATGGTGCACAGCTAAGGTTCACACAGTGCGATGGTGAAGTATCATCATTTTCACAATGTTGCATCATTTGAAATTATAATGATTTAGTTAAACTGTCTCGAAAAATGGGACTCACACTTTCATTTTTTGGACTCACAGATTTGTAGTCCAGCGAGTCCTGGGACTCGTACATTGGAATTTGTAGATAATTCACTGTATTCTACCTCAAGCTTGTTGTTGTCTTTGATGCATTATGCAATTAATATCCCACTTCTGACATCATTGTAGCAAAATGACCAAGGGCTGACAACTCACGAGGGTAGAATATAAGCATACACAAAGTAAAATTTACAATTTTAATTTTACATGAATAAAATTATGAATATACAATTATATAATAATATACAAATTAAAGATAATTACTCAACAAAAAAACCCAGCTGGTTTTAAAAGGTCCTATGATGGTATTAACACTTTTTTTTACACAGTTCTATCTTCTACACATTCTGTAATCTACATGGCGATCCAAACTGCTTATATCATTTGAATGTTAAAACTGTTTTTAAAAATGCACTAATATAGTATTTAAGATACTACTACAGCGTCCGGATTATCATAGATTTAGCATCACTCGTCCCTTGCGGCAGTGGCTATATAAACTGGGTTATCTTCCCTAGAACTTTATACTGAGTATCTGGCTTTATGTCACCTCGTACCGACTATCTACTCTGACATCAGGACCATCAAGTCGTCCATATGACGATTATGTGGGTTGCTGTCCTTATGACGGTACTACCACCAGCTGACTTCCTGTCACGTCTAGATACGTCGTTGACGTAGCGGACACATACCTCGCTTACGTCTTAAAACGGCTACAATATATATAAACTAAGATTTACTAGTTACTCAAATATGTAATGACATGGCGTTTATTACTTACCATCTATCAATTTCATGGTATTTTTATCAATATATGATAACAGTGCATTCAGTTCTTACCGTCTAACAGTTTCATGGTAGATTTATCAACATATAATAACAGTGCATTCAATTCTTACCATCTAACAGTTTCATGGTAGATTTATAAATATATGATAACAGTTCATTCAATTCTTACTATCTGCAGTTTCATGGCAGTTTAAACAACATCTCATATACGACCATCCGTCAAACTCAAAGTAGCAATTATATCTCTACATAATTTCTCATTTATAATATAAATTACCGACCAATTCTGTATATATTCACATTGTGAATATCAGAATAAGCATCAACAAAATTTAATTCAGACATGTGAACTCTCCTGCATTGTGCAGGAGTCTCCCGGAGTCAAAGAGAAAATCCGCGACTCTCAGGACGGGAGTCAAAATCTCCCGCAATCACAATATCCTGTGTATTATATTTTCACTCTAGTGCAATTTGTTGTAAAAACAAACAAATTGACACCGCGAATGTCAATCATTGTCCTAAAAATGACCAAGATACATAAGCTCCGCCTTTATCGGTTGTAAGCCAATCAGATTGCAGATGATATCAGAAACTTTCAACGTGATTACACACGACAGGTGTTACAATCAAGACTAACTGGCATATATCTCGTAGTTGGTTTTCATGTAGTTTACCGCTGAAACAAAGATAAAGAAAATCAATATATAAAACTGTATACCAAAGACAATCTTCAACATGTCCGAATCTTTTAGAAAATGCGACTTGAAATTCGAAGCACCCCAAGACCAAAAATAAACAATCTGAAAAACTGTGAAAAAGAAATGACAAAATCATTTCTGAAATTGTTACAGTATTTATTCTTTCTACATTTCGACCCATTATAATTATTAAATCATTTGCAAACTAGACATTGAATGTTCCTCGGCAATAAGTTATTACACGACGAAATTCTTGTTGAATCTCCAAGGAATATATTCATCGCGAATCGTTCGCCATTTTCTTGTATAAGGTATCGAGGCACGCATGCGTGACTTTATAATCTCGGTTTAAACATCGGGCTATTTTCCGGTATTTGCCGTGTATTTTTTATTGGACGGAAAAATCCCGGGATCATAGTGGCTATTTTCTATACAGCAAATATCTACATTAGCACTTGATAATAAAGATTAAAAAAAGTTTTTTTGACAAAATCACACTTACATGGTTGAATTTTTAGAAACAAAATAAATTAGAATGCTACTTTCACCACTTTCATATTCATTCAGAAAACTTATTTTTGGTATAAGAGTAGTTGTTGTGGCGAATAAAATTAGGATTCAGACTTATAAGGAAGTTATTAGGAATGCTAGGTTTTAACACTAACTTTTATATGCTTTAATGAAGAAACAAAAATTTTTAATAAAAAAAAATATAATTTCTATTTATTGCTCTTGTTATTAATTAATATTCCTATATATTATGACAAACACCATATTTTTTGGTTTAATATACTTTAATTATTAAAGGCTCATTAAACTTCCGTTTTTAGTTTTAATTTAAGTCAGATTTATTCTTCCAGATGATAGAATACATGTTTATTTGATTACTGAGAGATTGTGCAAACGAAAAAATAAATATAAAGCAAATTATTAGTACATAATTAAGAACAGGTTTTGTTTACAAATTAATGTTTGTCTCTTTCCGATAAACACTTTCGGCAAAAAAGGGGGAGTTACTAAGCTTGTGAGGAAACGCGTCGGTCGGTAACACTTCAGACAGAAACATAGTATGGGGAACTGTAGGGGATGCGGTTTATATTGAATAACTGCTTGCTGTTCGATAGTTTTTAGAACATCCCCTTTATTCCCTTCAGTAATGAACTTGAGCCCACAAGCCAATTTATTGCACGTAAGAGACGAATCATTTATATAAGATTAAAAATAAAATTACTTTTTTAATAACTGTACTAAACAACCCACCCTTGGTAGCCTCTCAATATTGACTGCGATAAAGTGATTTGTGACGTAGTAGCGTGTGCGATAGTATCACGCGTATATGCAAGGGAGGATCCTGAACAAGAGTAATTAGACCAAACTAGTATTCCGTACTCATTGTTGTTCAGTGCGTATCAATAATATAATGAGTACTATATTCGATACAGTTTTATTGCAAACATCAATTTAATAATAATAAAAAAAAAGAAAACCCAATAAAGATACATAATATTAATGAAGCCATAACTTTTCTAATCTTGTTAATGAACCCCTTATCTAACAGTCTTAATCCGCACACTACCACTGCAGTATTCATTTGTGTACTTCCGAACACTGGTGGTGGTACAGTTGGAAAGCAAACGAGTCATTACAGAATAACAAAAATGTAAACAAAAGTTAAAAGTTTGGTCTGCTCGCCTAAGAAAAATATATTTTAATCGAAGTTATTTATTTTCTGGCGTTTTAAAAAACAGTCACTAATGGGTCTACAGGAATGGTTTTAGCAATACTATCAACACATGTAATTACAATCATTTTTGTTATTATCAATTTGTGTGCATTTCAGAAGTTTAATGAGGCTTTAAGAAATATGTAAAATTGTACCGAAATGACAATGTTTTCAAATCGTATAGGGCAAAAAAAAAATCTCCCTCATTTGCATCCGATCTCCCTCATTTCAAAACCCAATCTCCCTCAGTGCTTTCCAAAAAGGTTCACATGTATGTTAATTACACATATCAATCAATTCTAACATTGTGAATTTGAATACTTCATCGTAAACACGATATCAACAGCTCAAAATATGTTCTCAGATTCCTCGGCCTATTTTCTAACAAAACGCTTCTCAATACCATAGATGTGTATTAAATTACAGACAGTACCATCGGCCTGGATATAAACAATTTATGCAACTTTACATAAATCTGATTATGTCAAAAATATATCTATCAGACATACAACATAACTAAAATTCACATACCCATCTGCTGTTACGTACTGGAACATGCTCAATCCTTCTCGTCACGCCAACTCCAAAGATGTTTTGCTATACTGGACAGTTTCCCCATACTAAAGTTTAATTATTTTAACTTTCGTAATACTTAATGGAATTTGATGAAATAAACTTCAGAATGATTTATTCTTTGCCAATCTGGCCCTTATGTTACAATAATCTGTTTGAACAACTGAATATTGTTAAATGTTTTGTTTTGTATTGATTACAGGATGTACACAACCACGTTACAATGACGCTATTAACAATGGCCTGAAATCAGGAAGCTTGGTGAGATATTCCAATGGCTGGCCTTCAGCGGAGGATGAATTTAGATGCAATAGCAACCAGGGCTGGAGTAATCAAAATAGAGTTCTTCATTGCACTACTTCCTCCCCGTGTAACTGTGTGGATTATGTGATATGTGAAAGCGAAACATATTTGGTGGCAGGTCAGACCATAGACTTCTTTTACTCTTTTAAGACAATTTGATGTACATGTAGGTCACCTGCATAAAGCTAAAATTGAGCTATTCTGATCCCCCCCACCCCTGCATCTGTTTGTAAACTTTTGGTTGTGTGAACTCCAACACCTGCATTTTTAATTGGATTTTCCAAACCTTTCCAGCACCTGCATTTTTAATTGGATCTTACAAACCTTTCCTAGTAGTTATATAACCATAATATCTTGGATAAAAATGTCAGATTATGATGTTTATCTCAGAATTGATCACTGTAACTAATAAGCATCAATAGTGTCAACATTGACCATGGCCTACTTAATGAATTTGGGTTTAAGAATTTGTTTCTGTCAGGTTTGCTCTGGTTTTCACTACATGCAACTGCTATGGTGACCTATAGTAACATAGACCTACCAGTATACATTTTGTATATATGTCATTAACTTTATATAGTGCATTAAAACGCAAGATATGTTTAAACTAATCTTAAAACTAATGTTTACAATTTTTAGCTTGAAGTAGGTGGGCTGTTGTACTCGCCCGGCGTCAGCATTGATTTTTCAGATAAAAATTTTCAGGTCACTTGAGACTTAAAAAAAAATGAGCGCATTAGTAAACATTTGACATTTTCAACTTCTTCTTAAAAACCTTAAGCTTAATCACAATGAAATGTTCTATGCAGCTTTGGTACCTAAGGATAAATCAAAATCAAAAAGGGTCTCATGGTTTGGCCCTGAGGGTGGGGCCTAAAAAAATTAAAGGTAAACTTTTAAATATCTCCTTATTAGAGGAAGCACTCACAAACAAATTGTGAGTGTGATTATTGACGCCTATGGGTCCTTTATAAAATTTATGAATTTCATGCCCCAGGGTCTCATGGTTTGACCCTGCGGGTGGGGCCTACTTTACTAAATCTGTAGAAGAGAAAATGACGTTATTTTTATGACTGAATAAAATTACATGTATATATGAATGTTTTTTGGTGTCATTTGTTATTGATGATATGATGGTTAATGCATATGTTTTATTGAATTCCCCCCACACAAACCACACACTCTCTGTAACCTTTGGGTCTGTGCCAAAACAAATTTAAGGTAAACTTTAAAAAATATTCTTATTTATAGGTGCACTGGAAAACAAATTGTAAGCATAATTAATGAGGAATATGAGTCTATCATAAAAATTGTGAATTTCATAAGATATCTACCCAACCACTCATTGGAAATGAATGAAACTTCACATATGTGTTCAGCATCATCTAGGAAGGTCATAGAGACAAGAATCTTAACTCTGGGTTACATTTTAGCAGAATTATGGCCCTTTGAGACCTAGAAATTTTGTTGAGGTTTAAGTTTGTAGTACAAGTACAAAGTCTTGAGCTTAGATGTTTTACAAATAGGGTTGTGGTCCTGTCTCAAATTTGTTCAATACTGTGACCCTGGGAGCAAAATTGGCCCACCCTAAAGGGTCAAACTGTTACATACTGTTATATAGGGAAAGCTTAAAAATTATTTTTCTTAGTTGAAGGCCTGGAGCTCAGATATAATTATTCACCTCTTTTTTTTTAAAAATAAAGTGTTTTTTTATTTTAGTTCTACTAGCCAAAACCAGCAGGGCTTATGTCATGTTAAATTATCCGTTATCCGCCATCCGACCGTTAACCTTTTTTTTTGTAGACGTGATAGCACCTTCATTTTTAGCTCTACTGGCCAAAGGCCAGAAGTGCTTATGCGATGGCGCATTGTCCATTGTCCGTCGTCTGTTAGCAACACTTTAACTGAAACCACTAGGCCAATTAAACTGAAACTTCACATGAATGTTTCTATTGCATAGGAGACTATACAGACGATTGTTTTTTTTTTCAATCTGAAATTCAAAATGGCCACTGTTACTAAAAATAGTCCAAAACTTAAAAAATCTTCTTCTCATGAATGGCCCAACAGATTTTTAAAATGTTTATGTAGTAATGATGACCAACTACAGTTTTGTTAGATTTGTTCAAATGGTTTCCCTTTGGTTAAAAATGACTCCACCCTGAGGGTTCAATTAGGGGACACATATCATGTTTTCTTAAGAACTGGTATGTCAGATTTGTTCATATTTGGCATAAATTATCCCTATGTGTAGGGGTTTGATTGAAGATAAGAATTAAGGGGCTAAAATTTATAGGGGCCCTGTAAGGGGACTTAGAATTTTAAATAGCAATACTATGGGGAAACAGAAAATTCTCTTATTCTTTCCATTTATTCTGAAACCACTAGACCATTTAAACTGAAACTTCACAAGGATGTTTCTATTGCATAGAAGACAATACAGAAGATTTTTTTTTATGCCCCCCAAAAAATTTTTTGGGTGGCATATAGTAATCGCAGCGTCCATCCGTCCGTCCATCCGTCCGGTATTTCGTTTCCGGCCTGTAACTTTCTCATGCATAGATGGATTTTGTTGATACTTGCTACAAATGATCAACATAACATGACGACGTGTCGCGAGTAAGACCCACACCCATACCTCAAAGGTCAAGGTCACAATTTGAGTTTGTTCGACAACACTTTGAGTTTGTATGAGATTTCGTTTCCAGCCTGTAACTTTGTCATGCATTGATGGATTTTGTTGATACTTGCTACAAATGATCAACATAACATATCATATATTTTTATTTTCACAGACCATTTTGGGGGCATGTGACACTTAGCAGTGACATTTCTTGTTCTATTTGAAATTCAAGATGGCCGCCATTACTAAAAATAGTCCAAAACTTAAAAAATCTTCTCATGAACGGCCCACAGTGTTTTATTTACCCCTGCATCCTGCGTCCTATATGCACAAATCTTGCGGCAGATGCACAATTCTGAAATATGTGCATCCGCTGGATGCAGAAAAATCGCAGCTGATACATCCCAATTATCACAAATACAGACATTTAATTCCCGACGCAGTGTGTTTCTTGCACACTGCTTTGTAAACACTAGTGCACGTGCATCATCAGATAAATTTCAGTAGCATCGGGTTACTACTGCACCGCTTTCTAAACAATGATGCACGCGCATATTATCAATGTCATCAGACGGTCTCTGTTACCGTTGCGAGTTGTAAATATCCAAGCTGTTTGCCGACCTTGAATACTTCTTGTGTTATAATTTCACTGAATAGAAATGGTGTTACAATTATGATTAACATTTCAATCAGCGGCGTAGCTGCCTTTACGCAACAATGCCCAGGCTTGCATATTTTTTTGAGAATGCATCATATCTCCTGGAAATGTCATCAGAACGCAGGAAATACATCCTGAGTTTTCTGATGGGGAGAGGGGAATGTCACCCAGAGCCCTCCCCCAACCATTCTAGAACCCTATGGGCTTGCACATCATTTTAGGGCCAGCTACGCCACTGTCAATAAAGGAGATACAGTGTGAATTGTTTTTGACAAACTAAGAGGCACAAGTGTTTTTTTAATGTTTTTAACTGTTCTAGTCAATGTTTACTGTTGTTTAATTCTCATTTGTGGTTGTTTAAATGGTGCACAGCTAAAGGTTTACACAGTGCAATGGTGAAGTATTTTCATTTTCACAGTGTTGCATCATTTGAAATTATAATGATTTAGTTAAAATGTCTCGAAAAATGGGACTCACACTTTCTTTTTTTGGACTCACAGATTTGTAGTCCAGCGAGTCCTGGGACTCGTCCATTGGAATTTGTAAATAAATCACTGGGCCCCAACATATTTTCAAAATGTTTATGTAGTAATGATGACTAACTATAGTTTTGTTAGATTTGTTCAAATGGTGTCACTAGGGTTAAAAATGACCCCACCACGATGTTTCTATTGTATAGGAGATTTTCAAAAAGTGCTATGGCCACTTTGAGTCAGTAGAATGTCCTCAGGCCCTCTTGGGTCTCTTGTTCATTAAATCTTAACCAAATTTGCACAACAGTTTTATAACCACATGATCTCGGACAAGTTCTTGAACCAGTGTCATTCAACCACAAATAACTGCCTCTGCCACAGGGCTTATAAGCACATTTTAAGCCAAATTTTTAAAAAAAACATCTCTCTGAAAGTTCAAGGCCTAGACCTTAGATATTTTACATGTAGCATTGTATGGAGGTCTTGTAAGTAGAGCGTTCAGGTCCTCTTGGGCCTCTTGTTTTTTAATTTAAAAAAAAAATAATTTAAAATTTACTTTTTCATTTTCATGAAAGGATAATCAGCTGTGATAAACTGCATACTGGTACAAGATTATTTCAACTACAGTCAAACTTGTTTAAGCGACCACCTCTATTAAACAACCATTTGTCTTAAGCAGCTACCATTGCTATTTCCCATTTCTATGCTTTCAGAACAACTTAACCTGTATTAAGCAACAACCTGTCTTAAAAGGTCATTGTTGCTCCTTTCCTTGACTGGCTGCTTAAGACAGGTTTGACTGTATTTAGATCTGTTATCATGAACTTGTACCAATAATTACCCTTTGATGTGAAGTTTGTGCATATGGTTTAACTGCTTGTGTTTATATCATCAGATGGGTCTTGCATTGGTTGTGAGGAAAAAAAGAAAGAAAATCCGAAATTTAAATGTGACAGGTATGTATAATGGAGATGAATTATTTTTTTATGTCTTCCTGGTCATGCATAATTACTATGGTTATGTTCTGATTTGGATTGAGGGAGTTGATCATTGCTCACATTGAAATATTTACCAAAACCCACAGTTACAAGCTTTCATTATGTCTTCTCCCTTTTGGGTTTGGGAGTATACATTGTTTTATTTCTGGGTGTCAATCCATCAATCCACCTGATCTGATCCTCCTTCACAAAATGCATCCATGGCTTTTGAATACTTTGACGGATATTTAAATAACTTGCCGTATTAAGACTATGTGCAGCGAGCAGCTGCCAGCCATATCAGTTCTTTTTGAAATGGCAATTTTTCAAAAAGGGTTAATGGTTGATGAAAGATAAAAGTACCGGTATGTAAGCTTACAGCAACAATTAATTCATCAAAATTCATAACACACTTCAAATTTTACGACATAGCAAATCCGTGTAAACACAAAAACTGTCACACTCTCAGATCAACAGTACAGATTTTGTCAATATTGAGTATGACCCCAGTTGGCTATACAGTTAAGGCACCGTGATCACATTGATCATATCACTGTCCTTACATCCCTTTGTGGTATGAGTTCCATCCAGCAGGAGTGTTTTTAAGAGTTTCATTTTAATTTGAATTCGAGGATTCATTAAAGGATCGATGTTATATGTTGGACAGTTATTATATGTGAAACTGATACGTACCACATGAAAAGTAAATGAACTCCAAAAGAATTAGTGTAAACTTTGCTCATTATAATTATATTCCTTTCTCATATTGATATTACTAATGTGTCTAGTGTATACCAACATGTTTCATTTATCTATTATCTAGGCGCATCAGTTGGCACATAAGTTGCGGTATACATAAGTAGTTGGCAGTTAAAAAAACAACAACAAAAGTTATGCTACTTGTACAACAATAATTGTGTGTTTGGTTTAAGGTTTATTATGCCTTCCTCCCCACTTCTAAAAAAACTTGGGTATATATTGGGTTGTATTTTGTCGGTTCGCCCATCAGTTGGCCGGTTTATTGGTAGACAATCATGATTTCTAAATTCATTTTGGAGATCGGTAGGTCAAAGGGTAGCATCAGAGTTGCTGTTTATAGAATCTTTTTCCGGACAATAGCTGAATACTGCTTGGCCCTACTATCCTAAAAATTTGCAGGGTGGTTTGTCTTGGTTAGTAGATTAGCCCTATACAATTTGGGGTCAGTAGATCAAAAGGTAAGGTTACAGTGGCTATTTATAGAAAACCGGTTTCTGACTGAAAACTTGAGAGTGGTTTGGCTGTGGTGATTTGTCTTGGCAAGTAATGATCCCTATTATTTTTAGCTCGCTGGGACGAATGTCCAAGGAGAGCTATTGCCATGATCCGTCGTCGTCGTCTGTAGACACCCAGGTTAAACTTGCTTTAGTTGCGTTTAAGTTTTGGTGTTTGCTTCCAATCCCAATCTTTGCGTGAGTGGTGAGTTTTATCCTATTGGCGAGCTTTGTTGTCTTCTGACAACTCTTGTTTGAAAATAGCATTAAACCCATTTAATGCTAAAATCATTAGCTAGTCTCGATGGAACAAAAATAATTAAAGATATTCATTTGTGTGAAACTTCGTAAATGTTAATATAAAATAAGTTCCTTGTTTTAATGTATTGATTAACTTTACAGGGAAAAAAAAAAATTTTATGCCCCCACCCCCCCAAAATTTTTGGGTGGCATATAATAATCGCAGCGTTTTTGGTCTGGTATTTCATTTCTGGTCTGTAACTTTGTCATGCATAGATGGATTTTAATGAGATTTGCTACAAATGATCAACATAACATGATGATGTGTCGAGAGTTGTTGATACTTGCTACAAATGATCACCATAACATGACGACGTGTCGCGATTAAGACCCACACCTGTACCTCAAAGGTCAAGGTCACAATTTGAGTTTGTTTGACAACACTTTGAGTTTGTGTGAGATTTCTTGTTCGGCCTGTAACTTTGTCATGCATAGATGAATTTTAATGAAACTTGCTACAACTGATCACCATAACATGACAATGTGTCGCGAGTAAGACCCACACCTGTACCTCAAAGGTCAAGGTCACAATTTGAGTTTGTGTGAGATTTCTTGTTCGGTCTGTAACTTTGTCATGCATAGATGAATTTTAATGAGATTTGCTACAAATGATCAACATAACATGATGACGTGTCGAGAGTAAGACCCACACCTGTACCCCAAAGGTCAAGGTCACAATATCAGTTTGTTTGACAACACTGAGTCTGTGTGAGATTTCCTGTCCGACCTGTAACTTTGTCATGCATAGATGGATTTTATAAATACTTGTTTCAAATGATCAACAAAACATGGCAACATGTCGCGAGTAAGACCCATGACCATACCTCAAATGTCAAGGTCACACTTTGAGTTTGTTTGACAACACTTTCAGTCTGTTTGAAATTTCGTGTCTGGCCTGTAACTTTGTCATGCATAGATGGATTTTGTTAATAATAGCTACAAATGATCAACATAACATGACGATGTGTTGCGCGTTACACCCAGAATCCTACTTCAAAGGTCAAGGTCAGAATTTGATTTTGTTTGATGACGCTGTTCGATTGAGATTTCGTGTCTGGTCTGAAACTTTGTCACCTATGGATAAATTTCAATAACACTTGGCTCAATTCATCAGTAAGTGTAAGACACATTGCGTACCTCAAAGGTCAAGGTCACACTTTCAATTTGTTTGATATTGCGTATCTGGCCTGTGACTTTGTCTTTAACTTGGCTCAATTTATCAAGATGACATGATGACGTGTCATAAGTAAAACCTAGAACCTCAAAGGTCAAGGTCACACTTTGTGTATGTATGACAACACTTTGAATCTGTTTGAGATTTTAAGTCTGTCCTTTAACTTTATCATACATAGATGGATTTCAAAAACACTTGGCTCAATTTATCAATTGGTCAACAATGGATCTGTAACTTACATTTAGGGATTTTAAAATAGCTTAACACAAGTGATCAGCATGTCATGATAATGTTTCAATTGCATTTAACTGTTGAAATACCCAGACCATTACATCAGATGTCAAGGTTAAGGTTACACAAAGGTCAAGGTCATGCTTTAATGAAAAAAACACATGAAATTGCATTTATAGTCTGAAACATCAGTCGATTACTCTTGATATTCATGGATACATCACTACCTATTATATCATATATTGTTATTTTTCACAGACTATTTGGGGGCATGTGACACTTAGCAGTGACATTTCTTGTTTTAAAATAATTTCAAGGACTTTATACATGTAGTTATGAAAGAATCGGGGTCCTCTGTGGCTGAGTGATCTAGGTGCTGTCATCTAATGACCACTTACACTACTGAGGTTGTGGGTTTTGAGGTCAGCCTTGTCAAAAGGCTTTATGTGAGAAGGTTTGCCACTTACTTGAGGAATCAAAATGTACTTTAAAGTACTGATAGCCAGGCTTTAATAAATATTCATGTCCTGATTTGATTGGTAATATTATAGCATATGGTTTATTTTGGAAATTTTTAGTTTCGAAATTCAAGGAATAAAAGGTAGTTCCTGTCGCGTATGATTATTATTTTGGTAATCAACACTGCAAAGCTTGATCACGACGACATAAGACATATGATAGTTCTACACAGATTCATTCACCTGTTGTGTGTTAAAATAACATTATACTACATTTAAAAAAAATGTTAAAAATCAGAATACATAAATAAAAAATAACATTTTATGCCTAATAATCATCGTGATTTTAAATAATGTTAAAATGGTATTATATAAAAAGGAAAATTGGCATATTATTGGATCTAATAAAACTTTTCAGGAAGAATAGCACTGGGGATGATTTGGATATTTCCAGCAATAGTACCACCTTAGGTAAGGTTATATTTTTGTGTGTACATATAGTATTTGTAGAGTTAATTGATAATTATAGGGGTATGAAAGGTGTACAAAATTCCTTTGTGGGTTTAAATAAACTTGTCATCGCCCTGTGTCCATTGTCTGTCATCTGTTTTAACTTTTGCTTCAAACGATTTCTCATGGGTACGGTTATAAGCACTGAAGCATAATGGAAATGTTTTGGTCTTTATTGTTGGTTAGCAAATCCTAACCATATGAAAGTATGTATGTATCAAGATCATACTTTTTAATGAATTTTGTGTATATGCGTTTCTTTTTATTTTGAGTATAATTTATATAGTAGTTATATAAACATAATATCTCGGACAAGTTTTTGAACTGATAAAATCTGATAATTAATGAATTGTCAAATATTGTGTTAAATAATTGACATTGTGTACACTCTAGTACCCTTAGTTTTCTTTTGATTTTTGCCAAACTTACACTGTTGTCATATCACCATAATATCTTGTACAATTTTGTGAACTGGCAAAATCAGATAATTGGTGTCAGAGTTCTGGCCCTCGAATCATCAAAAATTGTATATATTTTATTTTGTGTGCACTCTGGCACTCTCAGTTTTCATTTGATCTCAATCAAACTTACACAGTTGTTATATAACCAAAATATCTCAAGACATGTTTTTGAACTGGCTAAGTCAGATAATTTCTGTTAGAGTTCTGGCCCTTGAATCATCAAAAAGTATGCTATTTGATCTTACATGCACTCTAGCACTCGCAGTTATCATTTGATCTCCACCAATCTTACACAGTAATTACCATAATGTCTTAGGCAAGTTTAAGAGCTGGCGAAATCATATAAATATTGTTGAAGTTACGTGCACTCTACCCAGTGCTCCAAGAAAAAAAAAATTTGGGACTAGCCCAGGGCAAGTAGGTTGAAAAAATCTACTTGCCCTGGCTGAAAAATAACTTGCCCTGATCAACGGTTCACATGCCCAGATTTTTATTACCAATACACCTTGGGTATAATATGTAAACGTAGACTTAATTGTATTAATTTTATGTAAGGTTAGCTCCCCTTAATTTTATGCATGTCTAAATCACCAGTTTTAGAGTTTGAATAAGACTGGGAGAAGGGAGAGAATTTCGGGAGAAATGTCAGACTACGTCTCTGTCAGTATGTCCAACTTATTATGTTGTATTTAATCTTTGTTCTTTATTGACTATCATTTCTGTTCTGCCGATTCAGTGATTTCTTATTATTGCTGTCATAACATACAATTATGGCAATTTCAAGCCTACAAAGCTATTCAATCTATCCAAGAGAACTTGGCAATATGATAAATAAATGCAGTCTATGATAGCCTTCAAATATCTAGAAAGTGCAACTAGTCAACTATATTTCAAATATTAAAAAAAAAAAACATAATTCATCTTAATTGTTGGTTTCAATATTATATTTAAATCATGCCAAAAAAAAATATATGCTGAAACTACACAACCAAAAAGCAATGTTTATTACTATAATACCCCACCCACATTTTTCTTTGCCGTAATGGAAACTCAATTTAAATATCAACTTTCACGTTTTCACAGAAGAAAATTTATACACATACAGTTCCAATTATTGTAAATCTTCCAAATATTTATAAAATTACCAGAACCTAACGCTGACATTTTACATAACGCGATCGATCGCAAATTATCTGCAAAAACATAATCAGATTTTAGAAACCATTCGTTACCATTTTGGCGAAGGGAGGTAATTTTATACTCTTCATAATGGAGAATTTGAGAGACACCCGCGAATTACGTCATCGTCTTTTTTTGTCTTTGCTCGGGTAGGTGGTAAGAAACGTGTACCTTGGTCGTAGATATACGAACAATCATAGCGGTTGTTAAAAATAGAATAATTTATATTCAAAGCTATCCACCAATCACGTTAGAGTAATAAAAATAAATTAATGAATATGCATGAGAGGTTTTCCAAAGTGGTGTGATAAACACCGCAGGGGTCAATTGTTTATACTGTTAAGGTACGGTCTTTAAACAACAGTTTGACCGGCGTCGTATCGAATAGAGATATTTGCAGACCAGTGTATTGTGAAAACTAGCTTGTCCGATTTTTTAAGACAAGCCCGACGGGCAAGTAACTTTGAAAAAGGCACATGCCCGGATCCAGATTTGACAAGCCCCGGGCATCGGGCTATCCTATTCTTGGAGCACTGCTACCACCTGCAGTTTCATTTTGATATTCCCCAAACTTACACAGTAGTTATATATGTCAATAATACCTCTTGTTATAGGGAGTACTGGGAAACAAATGGTAAGCATGATTATTGAGGCCTATGTGTCTTTTAGAAAATTTGTGAATTGTATACCCTTGGTCTCAGCATCAGCATGTGCATCAGCATTTGCGACCCACCTGTGTTAAAGTTTTGGTGCAAGTTGTCAATTAGTGTGCATTGTGGTTATATGCTTGGAAGTTGGTATAAGTGTGCTTGCTTATACTCTGAGGCAGTATGTAACATATCAGGCTCTCAATTTAAAAGTCAAGGTTGTATTGCAGGGTGAAAAGGTCATATTTTGCCTTGAACTTTGAATTAAAGTTGTTCATAAGAGTGCATTGCTTGCAGTTATTATATGACTGGAACTGGGTATAAATTTGCGTGCTTATACTCAGAGGCATTATGTAACATACTGGGTTCCTAACTTGTTTTGAAATAAAGTCATCCTGTATCTGCCATCTATACGCATCATACCTTTGCAACAAGTGATCGACACATGTTTCAGTTCTGAAAAGTCTTTATAGACCCCCATTTGTGATGCTATATCTGGTTAAAGTGTAAACAATTGGCTTTGCTCAAAAACATGACATGTGTAAACAAGACTTAACATTCCGAGTGTTTCAGTGAATAGCTCGGAATAGTTGTCTAGGCATAGCCGGGACAACATAACAAGTTTGAATTGACCAATAAAAGTTTGTTAGGTCTGTGGTGCGTTAATTAACGAGAGAGCAAGATAGATTGAGAAAATTTCTGTTCTAGAGGCTTTTGCGTGCAGGTCATTTCGCAAAATTGATGTCCACAAATTTGAACAAATTTCAATTTTGTATATATGGGTTGTAAAATCAAAATGTTCAAATTTATTACATTCAGTTTCTCTAACATACATTATATTGATGTTTCTCAAGAATAACAATGACAGTTTACCATTTTGCCCCCAGAGAAAAATACTACATGCGTGTAAACTACAGCTATTTTTAACAATATAAAATGTTTTTTTGGGCTGAGCCGCAGGTTTTTTCAATGAAGAAGGAGTTATTCCAATTTTATGCATCGATTTTCTGATATACAAATCAATATAGACAGCTAAACATGTCAGCTATAAATCAGATTTTAGCATGAATTATGTTATACATATGTATGTTTATGCATATAATAGTTCTTAAAAGTGAGCCATCTCCCAGCATTGCCTTATAAAGCCGTCTATTTGACATAATAGTTGTTATTTATGTGTCCGGTTAAGGGGAGACGGACTATTGTTTGTTGGTGTAAACCAATTAAAAGTGATGCTTTGTATAACCATAAGTAGTAATCATCATGTGACATTGTCAGTCTGCATTATTTAGGTGTTATTGATTTAAACAAAGACAAGGTCACAGTTGGAAATAAAAATGCAATCGAGCTAGTTTAGATTTTTCAAGCAATTGTTCATCAGTTGTTAAAACACATTTGTTGAAAATATTGAAATTAATTTTGGATCCATAGGAGAAATGTGTTATACCGAATTTTGCATTATATTGTACAATGTGATATTGGGATCACAGTATAGTTTTATTGTACGAGGTATGTCCCAAAAGTAATAGGACGCATTTAGAAATATGCCTTTTAGTGTTTCAATCCAAAGAAAATTTGGCATGTATAATTTTCCATATTTAAACTATAAGCATGCACAATTTCAATATCATACACCACCATTTAACATTAATTTCGACAAGTCAAAGTGTATATGTAACAAAGTACGGGGGAATTTGACGTTACTTGTACGACGTAAAGTTGACATTCAACTGAAACATTCTTTTTTCGAAGTCTGAACCGCTGTGCAAAGCATATTTTTTGTGGTACTGCACCCACTTCTGGTACATGTCACGATACTATGATGACTCATAGATCCTAACCACAGAATGTACACTCAGGCACATGGTCCGGAGGTACTGAATGCGCTTTTCACAAATATCTGACTTAAATCCCAGGAAAACCACACAAGAATGCAGTCGTCCAGATCACTGACGGTCAGTTACTTTCGATTCACCATTGGAAACCTGTTTGTACCACCAATAGATAAGACTCCGATATATGCCTTCTGTTAAAGAGTTTTGTGAAATAAATTTCAGAGTATCCTGTGGGGCCAAAATACTCCCAACACAAAATTTTACCACACTCCAAATTCCCACTCTAGGCGTGATGTCGTCCATTTTTGTTAATATACAAATTTGCACTTGTTATTTCAAAAGTGCCCACAATATTCAAATGTTTATCGACAACATCGAATTTTTAAACGACATTCGCACATGATCTGAATTTACGCCCACTGGTATTTTTATAACATTCGGCTCAATACTGAAGAACTTGTCAACTTTCCAAGGCATTGTTGTTGTTTTAAATGGCGTCTAATTTCAAAGTCCCCTGTACTTCTAAACTCGCGTTACTATGGTGCCTTTTGCATGAACTTAATAATGACTAAAGGTTGATTTGATGTTTTATGACAATAGAAGATGTGTCGATCTGTCCATTGGTACCACTGGTTTGCATGTAACTGCAATTGCATCATTGGACTGGTGGAGTTATATGGAAAGCCAACGGAGTCAAAATTATTTTGGTTAAATTCTTAAATCTAAATTACAGATGTCGAATTGAATATGTTTAATGTGTAATTCTTTGTGCCTATTTCTTAATTCTTAATGATTAGTTTAAAAACCTTAATGCCAAATTCCTGATTCTTGATGCTTGATTATTATTTACACAATTTGCGTTTTATTTTTAATTTCTATTTCTTAGTTCTAAATGATAAATTCTAAGTGCCAGATGATTAATTCTGTATTTCTATTTATATAGCTTATGTGTTTATTATAATAGCTTAACTCTTAATTTGTAATATGTTATCTGTAATTCTTATGCCAATTGCTATTTCTGTCTTGCAAACAAAAATAAAACTCGCTATGAATTGTGGGATGCAAGAATATTAGCTAAATTTAATTGCAAAATTTCAATAATTAAAATTACACTGAAGTATTTTGATAACAGTGCGCTGTCCGGTAAAGCATGTTTCTCCACAACAACTAAGCATTTTCTATTCAAAACATAGAAGAAGAAGATATTATTTCCTTGTCATAGGTCAGTTGGAGTGGAGGCCATCCCATATTAACCGTATAAAGTTTCATATAAGTTTATGCATTAGTCACAAATGACCATGAGCATACAGATAACATAATAACAATAATACAAACATGTATTTGTTAAATACATGTAGAAATCAAGAATAAAATCATTTATCTGGCATGAAGAATTTATAATTAAGAACTGAGAAATAGAAATTAAGAATAAAACAGTATACAAATTGTATACATACGATCAAGTATAAAGAATCAGGCATCTGGCTTGAATGATTTTGAACTAATCATTTAGAATTAGGAAAAGGAATAAAGAATTAAACATTAAGCATATTCAGTTGAACATTTAGAATTAAGCATTTAACATGAGGAATTTTGACCCTGTTGGCTTTCCATAGAGTTATACCATTTTATTGTCAAAAATATAACTATTTACCTACTTAAATTGAATAAAAGGTCCCTTTTGCTCTTATTATTTAATGGCCAACTTGGGTCATGGGTAAATATGTAAGAAATGATTACAACAGCCTCAGACCCAGAAGAGCATCACTGGTCCACATGACCTCTTGTTGGATGATGACATTTAAAGTCTCCTTAAACTTCCACAATGCACAATGTTTGATAATAACAAAAATAATTGTAATTAAATGTTTATAGTATTGCTAAAACCATTCCTATAGACCCTTTAGTGACTGTTTTTAAAAAAGCATGTAAATAAATAAATTCGATCGAAATGTGTATTTCTTTAAAGAGCGAACAAAGCTTTTAACTATTGTTTACATTTTTGACATTCCATACTGATTAGGATGTTTTCCAACTGTTCCTCCATAAATATTCGCAAGTATACAAAAGAATATGCACATAAATTACCGTCTGTCACAGATTCAAATTGACTCACAGGTACCCGTTTTATGCCCAATGTGTTTATTGGAAAGAAACGACCATTAAACACTTGTTTGCAATTATTTAAAATAATGCATCAGATCTTGTATTTGTATCTTTGTTTGCATTCTTTCTCAAAGGTCAAATGAACATGTATTCTATGAACTGGAATAGTAAAATAGACTGAAATTATAAACAAAAATTTGTCGTTTTGGAAGTTTAATGAGCCTTTAAATGGATTCCTATGTGTTATTGGTTGTTTGTTAAATTGTTGTGCTTTATTGTAAAGGAATTGTGTTACCAAAATCTTTATTTTCATTTTAGTTACTGATGCAGACGGAAATTCGATTGCATTTATAGTTGGTCTGGCCATAGGCTGCATAGTTTTTGGTGCCTTTGTTGTTGTGGGTAAGACATTAATAAAGTTAAAAACGACCACAAAGATAAAAAAATATTTCCAATACATCATTGGTAGATAGTTTTTTAAATACACAGATCTTTTATTTTGAATGACATGACAAGGAAGTGCATCATTTTTACTTTTTACTCCAAACTATTAGACAAAGATATTAATAAAAAAAAATAAACTACTTAATTTGAATTTATATTAAATGAAAACTTAAATGTTATTTAAATTTGGTTTAAAATACTGACTGAAAAACATGATAATACTAGACATCTCTGACCCAGTATAGTAGGATATTTTTTTCAGTCCACCTGAGTCTCAAGTTTTTATTGGTTATCCTTCATCCATCCATTGTGTGTTTTAACAAAAATAAATGCAAGGGCTTAGTGTAGTTGAATGACAAAATAAATGTCAATATGTAATATGTGCTTGATTTTTTTTTAGAATATGGATATCAATTCAATTTCACTTCTCCAATTAAATAATTGTTTTCTTTGTCACATTTTGGCAGTTTCTGACATGCTGCTTTTTGATTTTAACCTAGAAATTCTGTTCCATTTCATGAATAAATTAAAATGAAGTGACATGTGGAAATATGGTGAGAGGATTTGTTCAAGATTGGAAAAAAACTTGTCAAAACATTAATTTAAGTTGGTTGATTGATTGATTGATTAATTATTAAGCATAATTTTATGTCGTTTAGGACTAACAGACGATCAGTTAACCTAACCACTGTCTCCTGGGATCCTGAAAGCTTAACCAGTACTTGAGCACACCCCATCTCGGCAAATAACTGATAACTTTCCCACTTGAATCAGTGATGAGAGACAAATAATGATGATATGCAATGTTGTTTATCAATCATCATGGAGACTGGCAGGGCAGGGATTCGAACCCACAACCCCTGGATTGATAGTCAGAAGTGCCACTGACTAAGTTATTGGGCCCAGTTAATTTAAGTTGGAAAGGAACAAGTGTCTGTACAACTCTCAAATGACTATCCAGATGTAGATGGGCTGAACAGAATCCTCCAGGAGATGGTAATTGTTCAGGGAGAATGGTCAAATATGTCATTCTCCAAAAACAAGCAACAATAAATCTAGTAGTATTATCACCAAAGTAGCAAAATGTTTAATATTTTATAGTCAAATATTTTTTAAGAATTACAGTCTTTGAAAAATTTATAATTCAATGAACTGTTCATTTATCCATTAAATGTTAAGATCAACTTGACTAATAGAAACAATTTATATAACTACATATGTATGTATGGAAGAAAGTTAAAGATTAGCAAAAGCAGAAGTGCAAATACCGGTAGTTGCCCAGAAATGACAGCTGTCAATACAAGATATTAAGAATAACAGTTTTTATCAAACTAATTTAGGTGTAATACATCAATTGTATTTTATGCATGATAAAAACATTTTTTTAAAAACATTATTATTATGAAAATGGAATTTAATATTATTGTTGAAGATAGTATGATTTTAAGAAAGAATTCAACATACTGCTTAGTGTGTTTATGAATAACTAATTAAACAATGTATATTATGTATTTCAGGGGGTTTTTGTCTCTGGAGATGTCACAGACGGCGTCACAAAAGCAAAGAAGCAAGTGATATGGAAGGTATTTATCTTGTTTCAGTGCAGATATTGTATCATCTTCAGCTCACCTTTTGGCTCTAGGTAACAGTTACCAAAAATAGAAAATAATGGTTTCCACTCAATATCCTGTAAGATATTTAGATGGAATGTATAGGCTCCTAACATGGAAAGAAAGCTTGAGGTTGATTTGATGTCGGCGGGATCAGTCAAGATCAGTTACTAAAAATAGAGAAAAAAAGTATTTCGGATTGATAGGAGGTAAATCTGTTAATAGTCAAGGAAGCAAGCAGGTTTTGTTTGTTTGGTTTTTTTTTTGGTTTTTTTTTTTTGTGGAGGGGGGTAGAGTATAGGCCACTTGTGGTAGAAGTTTGGTTCAATCCCCAGCTTGACCCAATGATTCTAAAAAACATAACTCAGTCTACCTAGGAAGAGGACACGAGAGTGGTTCATATCAGCTTTCAGCTGTTTAAGAAATCATGCTTAAAATAAATTAGTTTAAAAAAATAAAAGGTCTTAATTTCTAAAATTAAGAAATTTGTTTATAGGTTCATGATATGAAATGGAAGCTCAGCATGGTTTTGAGTTATATGTGTTCCCGGTTAAGGTCACTGTTTCATATAAATAGTAAATTATTTCCATGTTATATTGTTAGTTTCATTTTAAATATTTGGATGAAATTTTGTGTGTAATTTGGGATTTGGACTCGATGTGCTTAATCTACAGTCAGAAAAATACTGTCTTCTGCCTAAATTGTTAACACCATAGGACCTATAGTTTTTATACAAGGCTAAATCTTATCATAAAATGTTTAATTACTGCATGAACAAATTGGACCAGAATTGAATTACTTCCTCTTGTTTTGCCGG
The DNA here is from genome assembly GCA_029582155.1 of Panopea generosa. Lineage (NCBI taxonomy): Eukaryota > Metazoa > Mollusca > Bivalvia > Adapedonta > Hiatellidae > Panopea > Panopea generosa. The sequence continues at coordinate 6,799,237 of CM055897.1, read as the reverse complement.
TAGTTTTCTGGATTTTTCTTGTCAGGAGCATAACTTGAAAATTACTGAAGGTAACTTCAAGCCCTTCAAAGTTTATACACTAGGACATAATCTTCAAGCATTTGTTTTGAGCTTCAAACAAGATGTTTGTCAGGGCCAATTTTACAAAGGCTAATAGGAAACATTTACAACCCCTTTTTCTTTTCATTGACTGGTACGAGGGGTTTGATACTTTACAAGCATGGTGTGCCTTTTCAGAAGTGTATATTAACATCAGTCTTCATTGCTGCCAGGGCTTAGCCCATTTTAAGAATTTTAAACAGCAAACAGTATTTTCTGTAGCTCTGTTTTCTTCCAACTTTTGCCACGTTGGTTCAATTGTAGAGCATCGGATCCAGGATTGGAGGGTCGTGGGTTCAATCCTCCACCACGGCTATGTATGATTTCCACTTTTTTCATAAATGCTTAGTACTAGTTCTACCCAGGAAGACTTCAGGGCTGATTTGTAAGTTGTAATAACACAATCAAAGTCAATTGCCAGATTGTTTCTAAATTGACTACATATATCAAAAATGTTTTGTGTGTTGAACACTGACTCAATTAGTCAAGAATCTCTTGTTAAGTAAATACCCTTTAATGTAACATTTTTTGCTTTTTTAAAAAAAACAGCTGAAAATAACCAATACAAAGTTACAATCTTACAATTAATGCCAAGTTTTGTTTGATGAAAAGTCACCATGTCCTGCTTCCATATTTTTGGTGTTGCCTATTCAAAGCAAAAACGCGAAATTGGCATTTTATTTTTTCTATCAATGAAAGTGGTGGAATTGGCACAGTCAACAACTCAATGTTTAGTCCTTAAGCTAAGTTCTGTTTCTCAGAAACTGGTTTGCCTGAAGTCACCAAATACAATTATGTATTATTATTCAAGATGACATGGACCTCGAGTTCTATGGGTTATAAACTAGGCCTACAAAATGTTAAGTTTTGTGTTTAAAACTCTCTTCTCCAGAGTCATCAGACATGATCTATGCTTGTGTAACGGGTAGTACCACTCAAAACCATGCAGTGTTTTAGTCTAACTTTATTAATTTTTGATAAAGAAATGTTAATGTTATTCTTCAAAATTTTCTTTTTTTTTAATTCACAGTTTTCTCATAGGTTGAACTATGCTAAAAAATCCCTTTTGAAAATTGCACCAATGACTTTGGAGTAAATAGTTGATTTTCTTACCAAAAACAGCTTTTAATTTGCTGGTAGAGCAGAGCGGGGGATATAGAAATGGGCAGCGTCCGTCTGTGTGTGTGTGTGTGTGTCCCCTGCTGTCCTCACCGTATCTCCTTCATTTGTGAATGGAATTTTAAATAACTTGGCACTAGGATAAGACGAAGTGTCATGTGAATGACTTGGGTCTGTTCGTCAAAGGTCAAGGTCATAGTTCAAGGGTTTGGAAATCCAATGTATACACTGTGTTTCCTCTTGTCCGAAGCGTATCTTCTTTAGTTGTGATTGGAATTTTAAATAACTTTGCACAAATGTTCACTAGGACAAGCCGATGTGTCATGCGAATGATTTGGGTCTATTCGTCAAAGGTCAAGGTCATAGTTCAAAGGTTTGGATATCCAATGTATACACTGTGTTTCCTCTTGTCCGGAGCGTATCTTCTTTACTTGTGATTGGAATTTTAAATAACTTGGCACAAATGTTCACTAGGACAAGACGATGTGTCATGCGAATGACTTGGGTCTATTCGTCAAAGGTCTAGGTCATAGTTCAAGGGTTTAGATATCCAATGTATACACTGTGTTTCCTCTTGTCTGGACCATATCTTCTTTAGTTGTTATTGGAATTTTAAATAACGTGGCACAAATGTTCACTGGGACAAGACGATGTGTCATGCCTATGACTTGGGTCTGTTCGTCAAAGGTCAAGGACATAGCTCAATGTCAAGTGTTTGAAAATCCAATGTATACGTGTTTCGTCCTGTCCCGACTGTATCTTCTTTAGTTGTGATTGCATTTTAAAATAACTTGGCACAAATGTTCACTATGACAAGACAATGTGTCACGCGACTGACTTCGGTCTGTTCTTCAAAGGTCAAGGTCACAGCTCTGTCTGTCTGCTGGCACAAACTTTCACAATAAAAAAAACAATTTGTCATGCAAATGACTTGGGTCTGTTCGTCAAAAGTGAAGGTCATAGCTCAAGGTCAAGTGTTTGAAAATCCAATGTTTACACTGTTTCATCCTGTCCGGACTGTATCTTCTTTAGTTGTGATTGGAATTTTAAATAATAAAGGTCTAGGTCATAGTTCAAGGGTTTGGATATCGAATGTATACACTGTGTTTCCTCTTGTCTGGACCGTATCATATTTAGTTGTGATTGGAATTTTAAATAACTTGGCACAAATGTTCACTGGGACAAGACGATGTGTCATGTGACTGACTTGGGTCTGTTCGTCAAAGGTCAAGGTCACAGCTCTGTCCATCCATCTGCTGCTCTCCGGACCTTATCTTCTTTAGTTGTTATTGGATTTTTAAATCAATTGGCGCAAATGCTAACCAGCCCAAGATGATGTGTCTTGTGAATGAGTTGGTTCTGGTCATCAGATAGTTTTTCTTTTGTTTTGGGGTTATAACTTACATATATATGGTTTGATTTAGAACATCACACCAGTGCTCACTGGGACAAGACAATGTGTCATATAACAGTCGGCTACTTATTTCAGTTTGCGTCATTTACATGTGATTTCTGTGCTCGGTGACTTTTTCATTTTGCATAATTTAAATCGACTTCTCTGGAAATGCCTCTAAGGGTTAAAGAGGCGGCGGGAGATATGACCATGTTAGTGGCAACCTCTTGTTACACTATCATTTAGTTCTACTCGAGAGTAATTGACTGTGAAAATGAGGAAACTTTTATTTTTAGTACCAGTACAGAACAACATCATCAAGAACACTTGGTATATTTCTGATCATATGGTTGTCGGAGAAAATGCCTATCAAAATGTCTATGGCGGTGATAGAGAGAATGAGAGAGGTCCATCTACGTCATCAAGTACTTTAGCTACATCATCTCCAGCTGAAGACCAAAAACCAGAGCAGTGTATGGAGAATCTCAAACAATCAAACTCCCAGGTAAATGTAAAATACAGTCTTACCTGTATTAAGCAGCCATCCAAGGGAAATGGCCAAACTGGCTGCTTATCACAGGTGGCTGCTTAATAAAGGGTCCATATTTTTACCGAGAAAGCTGAAGTCATAATGTTTATAGAGACGGATAAAAAGTGGTCACACATGCTTGGTACAAGTTGTTTGGAATTATGTACTGGGGGTAAATGAGAAAAATCCGCAGGAAGAAAGTATTTGCACTGACAGTATTTTATATAGAAGTACATTTAAATAAATAAATAATTTATGTTATTTAATTAAAATATCATTATCAGTATGATTCAATTTAGCATAAAATAAATCCTTATGAATTTTTCATCTAGCAGACGCCATACAATCCAGTAAAAATTTGTAGCGCATATTCTTCAATTATCTCGTGGTTACTTTACGACACATTCTGATTCTGTGTTTTATTGACACCTTTTACGAAAATTCAGACGTTTCATTCATCCAAAGTCAAACACTTTCTTTTCCCAACAGATATTGTGTACGATATGCATTGAGTCAATCGCCATTATAATATGAAAAATAATGTTTTTCCATTGATTTCACACCTACTTTCATAGCTGATAAAATTTAATTTAATTATAATTTAAACAAACAGACCAATTGCAATTATCTTTTTGATCTTACCCAGTTGGATAATTGTGCATAAACACCGCAGTGAAGTTTGCTTCCAATGTGTTTACAAGCGGCATAAACCTAAATAAAACTACCTTAAATACACACGCTTAAACAGACATGTACCCAGCCTAGGTTACAGTTTTGCTAACGTCGTAAATCTCGCTATTCTATTTGCTTATTAGATCGTATATATGTACTCTCGCTCTGGGGTAAAGTGGTGTGTTTTCATAACAGAAGCAGAAGTGTTAATTGATCACGGGATTTTACAATGTGATTTGAATAGCGGCCAGCCAAAAGGTGTGACCGCTAAATGATAAAAGTGGCCGCTAAATCTGACCGCTTTCACCTGGACGCTGATCGCTTACGGGCATTGTTTGGGATGAAATAGAGTGGCCGCTTGCCGCGCTAAAGAGGTGACCATTTAATACATGTACTTTATATAGGCAATTTTACATGGGGGGATTTTGAAATGGCCGCTTAACACAGGTGACCGCTTATAAGAGATGGCCGCAAGGACAAGTTAGACTGTAATTGATATTCTCATTAAATTCGAACCTTCTTCGTCAGTCCTCTGTCATGTTTTTAGATTTCCATTTTTATACACTTGTTTATAAAATAAGAGGGATTTTTTGGAATGGCTATGTCTGTTTGTCTGTCCGTCTGGAAACTATTTTATGTTTACCAACATTACTGTAGGTCATAAAATATACACCAATAACTTAATTTTACACAAGAACTTCCTACCAAATAACATTGAAAACAGCTTTTTCCAGCTAAGATGTACAATGGCCAACTAAACCTGTCATCTTTTATTCCTTCAGCTTTAATGAGAATGAATACTATTATAAGTACAATGTTGACATTTCTATTTTTTTTTTGGTATGTAGTACTCTATTGATGATCTTTTTATACATAACAGAGTCTGGCACATTCCCAATATGCAGATCCCACACAGCCTCATACAGATGCAGACAACGACGAATACGAGAATCATGACAAAACAAAGGTGAAACAACTGAACAATGATGAAGAAGAAACGTTGCTGAAACATTGATCATCAATGTATTAGAAAATACAGGACATTTTACTTAAAAACAGTGCAGTCTAGAATGTCTTAAGGTCTCACTTACCAATTACCTCCTCTTAGTGATGGTAGCAAAATTATTGCGCCCAAGAAATTAGAGCTGTGTAAATTGGATTGGCATTATTCTTGTTGAAAATACTAAAAATGATCATATTACATGAGAACATTGAAACATTTTCATGAGTTCTGCTAAGTTCAGATGACATTATGTACTTTTGGGGAAGATATAACAGATGCGTAGTGATACACTGCCACAAATTGGCACGAATTGTCAAAAAAGAAGGGGTGTCCCCAAAACATCAAAATTGTGAAAAAGCAACCTGGTCAATCCCAATTTTTTTCCTGTATATTTGGACTTACAGAGGACATTCTAAGGAAACAAAACACTTATAGAACCATTGGCAACGTGTTCAGTGTTTCAGAAATGCATGTTTCTATATATAGAACAGTTCAAAATTAATTGGTGTGTGAGACGTTAAGTGACCATCCAAGGGAATTGGCTAAAAACAGGGTCCTTAGATACAACCGACTAATTAGGGATATTCCTCTTTGTTATATTTGTAGTAGATGAATAATAGGGTATGTGATCAAAATGTTGTATATAAATACTAATTATCGCCCCCTTGATGCAAAAAGGAGTCAAGTGGCATTTTCGAGTTTTCGAGAAAATCAAGTTTAACGGTTTGAATGTAAATTATAAATCACATAATCAAATTACAAAACTGAATTTTACTGGTCACATGTATGAAAGGTCTTTAATCACAGTGTAATTTTATTTGATATGTTAGTGCTTTTATAATATTTACATCATTATTGTGAAAACTCCTTTTTGCATCAAGCGATATTCAGTTTTGACTGTGCTAAAAGGAGCCATGTGTCACTTATACCCTTTTTGCACAATTTTGTATTCATAATTGTAGCATTTTTTTTTACTACAAAAAGGAACCATGTGTTATTTGTGGCAGTTAGATAAAAACTATAAATACCTTATTTGACATTGTATAGCTTTATATTAGGAATGTTATATTAATTTCTTTTCTTTACAAGCAAAATGCGGAATTAGTTTGCTTAATGATAATTTTGATATTTAAACATACAAACGTTGTCATGAATGGCATTTGATAAATGAAAATAATAATGGGTAGAAATGTGTTGTAAAGCATGGTTATGTGTTAGGAAATGCTGTTTTATTATACAGTTAATAGTCACAAAAAAGAAATTGAATTTACATAACACAAACTGCCTATGGGCAAACGGCAGGCCATAATCAAACCATAGACCTATGCTTTCTTCTTAATGCCATCAAATATTAATCAGGCTACACAATTCAGTATTGTACACTTAACAGTTCAGTGTTTATTCTATACCGACACAGCAGTGCTCCAAGAATAGGATAGCCCAATGCCCGGGGCTTGTCAAATCTGAATCCGGGCATGTGCCTTTTTCAAAGTTACTTGCCCATCGGGCTTGTCTTAAAAAATCAGACAAGCTAGTTTTCACAATATACAGGTCTGCAAATATCTCTATTCGATACGACACAGGTCAAACTGTTGTTTAAAGACCGTAACTAATCAGTATAAACAATTGACCCCTGCGGTGTTTATCCTACCACATGCCCGATAATGCAACTTTGGAAAACCTCTCATGCATATTCATTTATCTATTTTTATTCCTCTAATGTGATTGGTGGATAGCTTTAAATATAAATTAATCTTTTTTTATACCCACCGAACACAAAGTGTTAGGGGGGGTATACTGGATTCAGCTTGTCCGTCTGTCTGTCCGTCTGTCTGTCTGTCTGTAGACAGAATCTTGTGGACGCTAAATCTCAGTAACCCCTGCTAGGAATTTAATGAAACTTCACAGAAATGATAAGTACCATGCCTAGTTGTGCATGGTCCATGTTTCGGGTCAAAGGTCAAGGTCACACGGGCTGTAGATAGTAAATTGTAGAGGAAATCTTGTGGATGCTAAATCTCAATAACCCCTGGTCAGAATTTAATGGTGCTTCAGGTAAGTGATAAGTACCATGCCTAGTTGTGCATGGTTAATGACTCTAGTCAATACGTCAAAGGTCACAGGGACTCGAGATAGTAAAATCTTGTGGATGCTAAATCTCAATAATCCCTAGTCAGAATTAAATGATACTTCACACAAGTGATAAGTACCATGCCTAGTTGTGCATGGTCTATGTTTCACGTCCAAGGTCAAGGTCCCAGGGTCTTGAAATAGTAAAATCGTGTGGATTTAAATCTTAAAAAAAACTGATCAGAATTTCATGATTCTTCACATAAGTGATAAGTACCATGTCTTCTTGTGCATGGTCCATGTTTCTGGTCAATAGGTTTAATTTTTATATGTTGTGCAATATATTATAATAAAAGAAATTACTGTAAGTTTAATATTGTCTTTCTTACTCTTGCTTGCATTGGCATCTACATTGAAAATATACCTTGGTAAACCTTTGTTTGTCCAGGTCCACTTTCCTCCAAAACTTTGAAATCAATTGCTTTCTTACTTAAAACAGAAGAAAGACCTACTGCATTAAGCTCTCTTTCCCCATTTCATCATAAAATATTACATTATATTTTATTAATAACTGCTCAGATTGGTTGTATATCTACGACCAAGGTACACCTACCCGAGCAAAGACAAAAAAAAAGACGATGACGTAATTCGCGAGTGTCTCTCAAATTCTCCGTTATGAAGAGTATAAAATTACCTCCCTTTGCCAAAATGGTAACGATTTCTAAAATCTGATTATGTTTTTGCAGATAATTTGCGATCGATCGCGTTATGTAAAATGTCAGCGTTAGGTTCTGATTTTATAAATATCTCGTAGATTTACAATAATTGGAACTGTATGTATATAAATTTTCTTCTGTGTAAACGTTAAAGTTGATATTTAAATTGAGTTTACGGCAAAGAAAAATGTGGGTGGGGTATTATAGTAATAAACATTGCTTTTTGGTTGTGTAGTTTCAGTGTATAATTTTCTTTGGCATGATTTAAATATAATATTGAAACTAACAATTAAGATGAATTATGTTCTTTTTTTTTAATATTTGAAATATAGTTGACTAGTTGCACTTTCTAAACATTTGAAGGCTATCATAGACTGCATTTATTTATCATATTGCCAAGTTCTCTTGGATAGATTGAATAGCTTTGTAGGCTTGACATTACCATACTTGTATGTTATGACAGCAAAAATAAGAAAACAATAGAAAGATATTTAAAATAATGTTTTAAATAAACTCCTGCTCCCACACTGCCACTGAATTGACAGAACAGAAATGATAGTTGATAAAGAACAAAGATTAAATACAACATAATAAGTTGTTCTTACTGACAGAGACGTAGTCACTTCTCTCGAAATTCTCTCACTTTTCCCGGTCTTATTCAAACTCTAAAACTTGTGATTTAGATATGCATAATGTTAAGGGGAGCTAACCCTACATAAAATTAATACATTTAAATCTGTGTTTACATAATTCATATTATACCTCAAGGTGTATTGGTAATAAAAATCTGGGCATGTGAACCCGTTGATCAGGGCAAGTTATTTTTTCATTCAGGGCAAGTAGATTTTTTCAACCTACTTGCCCTGGGCTAGTCCCAAATTATTTTTTTCTTGGAGCACTGCACAGTACTTAATTGTTACATTTATTATGAAAATGTTATATGTTTTCCTTATCAGTCTCTTCATTGACAGATGGACCAGGATTCTTGTCACCAATGGACGCACTTATTGGAAGTGTTTCATAGTAATGGTGAAACTCTTCTGGGATGATCCCTTTTTCACATAAAACAACAAGGTCTTGTTTCTTCTGGACAGATATGGGTTGTTTAGATTTATAGCAAAAACCAATGTCGGAGTTTTGCTCAGGCCATCCCTGTTGGCGTCCTTTTTTTAACCCTTTCAGCTGAGTTTCAATTTCTATAAAGGTGCTTGAATCAAATGAATAGTTCACAAACAGGGATTTTGGATGATCATGTCTTGCCTGAATCCAACGTATCTGTAGCCAATTGATTTTTGTGCCATTTGCTGACGATCTGAAATTCAGAGAGTAGTTCTTCACAAAAGATTTGAAGTCGATCACATGATTGTGTTTTAATGGAATGGATACATACGGCTTTGATTTTCTTGCAAGACAGACAATAGTAATCCACTGTGAAGGCACAAAAACTGAGGTTGGATTGTTTGCTTGTTACATTCATCTTTATATAACTCTCACATTTTCTTGATGTTAAGGTCATGAGCTAAGTATTGTTTCTTGGATGTTTTTCTTGCGTAATGAGACTCCATCCTTGGAAAAGAATTCATGTGTTCTGTAATGAATTTAGAATGGTCATCACTAGTTTTATTTGCAGATGATATCCGTCCTCTCATGTCTTTCCCATCAAATACTCCATGTTGATTTCTTTTGATAATGTATGATACTAACTTGTTACTTACATCCAAAGTTTTGGTGAAAAATGTTCTGGAAACTCTTTCTCGTTTCTTGTGTCCATTTTGTAAGAAATATTTCAGCGACTTTGTTTTTTTGCCTTTTCCTTTCCTTCCAATTTCATTCCTCATTATCATGTCACAAATAAAATGTCTTTGCCGTTCTTTTGAACCAAGACTATAGTAACAGTCAAATATCTGCTTTCTTTCCTCTTCTGAAAATTTTTCATTGCATTTGAAGCGACAGCGTGAGTAATCTTGTGGATGCATCTTTTTATTTTGAACCGGTGTTCCTTTAACAGATGTGTAAGCCTTTCCTTCACACCTTGCAATTTTTCTTCTGTTTCTTTTCCATTTCATATCATTTCTCATTTTTAGCTCACCTGAGCCGAAGGCTCACAGGTGAGCTTTTGTGATCGCTTGGTGTCCGTCGTCCGTCATTAACTTTTAGCTTTTAACAACTTCTCCTCTGAAACCACTTGGCCAATTTTGATATCGAGTTACTACCAAGTTTGTTCAAGCCATTTTGATTTGTCAAAAAAATATGGCGGCCAGGGGGTGGGGTTAGTTTACTATATGAGTCATTCTCAAAATATGTAGCAATTTGCACCAATAAAAACACAAAATCAATATATGGTATTATCTACTTTTTATTTTTCCAACTAATAAAACAAGAACAGACGAAATAAAATTTGAAATATGACATCTTAACTCCATCTAATATTGATGTTGTAAAGATAAATGATAATGAGGTAAAATCCACTTGTCCATGCTGTTACCATGATTAAAAACTTGAGACAAGGGCAGTTATATTTATTTTTGCTGCATTTCTACAATGAAAACCCTCCAGCTACTATATCTTTCTATTTTAAATAGATGACTGATAATAAAAACATTATTTTTTCAAAATAATTTATAAAAAAACCACTGTTTTTACAAAGAAATGTATTACACATGCTTTCAAACTTTTATTGTACTTAAAACGTGCTTGCTTACACATACAACTCTTCCAGGCTTTAGTATTAATAATTATTTGGAAATTTGATATATTTATATCACACAGTCTTAGGAATTTGCATAATTCTCAAGGTAACATAAAGAACACTACGGTAACATGATGGACACAAAAAATAACAGCAGGGACATTTTGAAAAAGGTTTCTAAACATGATGTTTTAACTACAGTCTACTGTTTATATTTTAGTTAAAACAAATATATTTTAATATATAGAGAACCTATACATAAAGCAAGTTATGTTTGCATCCTTTATAAAAGTAAAATAATACAATTAAATGGATATTGGTAACAGCATGGACAGTAAAGTAACAGCAAGGACATCATTCTTGAATCTAAGGTATAGAAATGGCTATACGTTTTAATGATGTACCAAAATATGCTAGTGTGATCCTTACATACTTTTTAAGTTCAAGGCAATTAACAAATCTAAAAAAAGGAATAAAACAATTGAACAATTGAAAGTTAGTAACAGCATGGACAGTAAAGTAACAGCAAGGACTGCATTCTTGCGTTTTGGCATAAACATAGAAGTTACATGAACATATGGTTTAATGATCAAGTGAATATGCCATTGCATTACTTACTTAATTTTTAAACTTTTGATAACAGTAAATATAAGACACAGAAATACATATTAATTAGGTAACAACTTGAACAGCTAAGAAACGAAATAGACATGCTTCTCACAAATGATAAAAGTTAAATCCCAGTAACTAAATTATATATACAACTTTCAATTTGTATTTTAGTTACTAGATAAATGGAAATGGTAACCAAAGCATTAGTCAAAACATATATTAAAAAGAAATGTATCAATAGACAAAATACATGTCTGTGCTCTAAACAACTGATTATTTGTCATGTCTTACTATATTCATGACTAGATTGGTATCCTGCATACTTATTTATTGTATGGAGAAACTTGGAAGTTCAGTTATGGCTTGTCTGCATTGTAACCTTTATTTATTGTATGGAGAAACTTGGAAGTTCAGTTATGACTTGTCTGCATTGTAACCTTTATTTATTGTATGGAGAAACTTGCAAGTTCAGTTATGGCTTGTCTGCATTGTAACCTTTATTTATTGTATGGAGAAACTTGCAAGTTCAGTTATGACTTGTCTGCATTGTAACCTTTATTTATTGTATGGAGAAACTTGCAAGTTTAGTTATGGCTTGTCTGCATTGTAACCTTTATTTATTGTATGGAGAAACTTGCAAGTTTAGTTATGGCTTGTCAGCATTGTAACCTTTATTTATTGTATGGAGAAACTTGCAAGTTTAGTTATGGCTTGTCAGCATTGTAACCTTTTCCATGATTGCCTTCCACAGTAGAGGATTGACCTCAAAATGCGAACAGGATCCCTCAATTTTAGTAGGTTCTGGGATAATGGCAATGATATTGGTACACTTATACCAACACCTGTCCTTATTTCTTTTAGGCCAGAAAAAACAGTTGTTTTCATGTTTCCTTCCTAGCAGTTTCATACATTCTACATAAACATCATCAAATCCCACATCTTCTACATACCCAGGGTATGACAATTCATCATACAGTACAACAACATATTTCCCTAAACATTCACCTGGACCAGGCACTTTCGGTAGTACAGCTATTTTAAAATCATCTGTTTCAAAATGTGACTTGTTATTACCAAAAGATTCTACAGACTCTTTTCCCTCAACAACTGTCTTTACAACCACATTTCCCCCAACCTCTGACTCTTCCATCACATTTCCCTCAATCTCCGACTCTTCCATCACATTTCCCTCAACCTCTGACTCTTCCATCAAATTTCCCTCAACCACTGATTCTTCAATCACATCCACCTCAAACACTGATTCTTCAATCACATCCCTTTCAACCACTGACTCTTCAATCACACTCCCCTCAACCACTGATTCTTCAATCACACCCCCCTCAACCACTGATTCTTCAATCAATTTCCCCTCAACCACTGACTGTTCAATCAATTTCCCCTCAACCACTGACTGTTCAATCAATTTCGCCTCAACCACTGACTCTTCAATCACATCCCCCTCAAGCACTGATTCTTCAATCAATTTCCCCTCAACCACTGACTGTTCAATGACATCCCCCTCAACCACTGACTGTTCAATCAATTTCCCCTCAACCACTGACTGTTCAATCAATTTCCCCTCAACCACTGACTGTTCAATCACATCCCCCTCAACCACTGACTGTTTAATCAATTTCCCCTCAACCACTGACTGTTCAATCAATTTCCCCTCAACCACTGATTCTTCAATCACATCCCCCTCAACCACTGACTGTTCAATCAATTTCCCCTCAACAACTGATTCTTCAACCACTGATTTTTCAACCACATTATCTTCAATCACATTCCTCTGACCTACTAACTCTACAAACGCATTATCCCCAATCACAGAATCTTCAATCACATGCATCTCATCTATTGACTGTACAACCACATTATCCTCTATCACTGAATATTCAATCACATTCCCTTCAACCACTGACTCTGCATCTACATTCTCCTCAACCACTAAAACTGTCACCATTTCACAATCCACAGAACTGCTTGAATACGGCTCAAGAACAGGCAAAAAGTGATTTGGAACCCATGTAGCGTGGAGCATGTCTGTTCTTGTCGAACTCCATAAAATGTATCCAATGTCATTTCTTTTACGGGTTCGAGGTAGAATAAGCCTGTGTAGATCGGAGCGAACCACAGGGTTACCAAGATTTGGATAAACAGAAAAGAGTGGCATCTGCAGAACGCTGGCTAACCCAAAAAGCTGCCAAACTCCCATGTATGATTTCGGTTTGGTAATCTTTAGAACTTCATATTCGAATATGGTTTCTATGATGGATTGAGTCAGGTGCACTCCTGCAATATATTCATCCGAATACATAGCAAAGGCCTTTGCAATATCGCCAGGTTTTTTGGGCATTTTCAAGCCATTTTTAAGATTACAATCTGTTAGATAGTAGTCCTTGTGTAAGGCGAGTTCAACTACTATCCGTAATCTTATTTCATCAGGATGATTATCGTTTCCAAAGGCAAAGACACTTCCTGATGCTGGCAAGCAATCACCATCAGCCCTGACGGTAACAGGATAACGCGTTTTGTCTTCAAATACATCCTCAGGATAGAAATCAATAGCATTGTGGTCAACGGACAAGCCTTCCTCAAGGATGTACCTAGGTGTTCCAACAATTTCTGTCAATGATAGTTTGCAGCAGGCCGACTTCAGTTCATCAAACGTGGAGCAGTTTTGAAGTGTCTTTAAGCATGTAAAAAAATAGTTATCTCCCTTTATGACTTCTCTGTGTTTGCCTAGATTTTCTGATCTTTTTATATGTGATGGAGTTTGTTTGACTTTGACACCTTGTTTGCTCGTGTCAGTGATGTAGAATTCTTGAAAGTTGTGACCAACACATGTTATTTCTAAGCATGAGCAGCTCACATCACGGTATCTTATATGGCCATACAAAGAGGTGACAACTTGATGTAGTTTCATTGTACCGGGGATGGTTTTCAGATTCTGTGTCTTTATCTTATTCAACTTGTCATTGATGGCGTCTTGCTGAACAATATAGAGGTTTACCGATGTGTTTGCCTCTTGAAGCTTTTCGACGAAAGACATTGCATCCATGATATCAGCCCCATGTCTTACACAGCGGTCAGCTTCCCTTTTCAATGAACCCCCGATTCCATCTGGGATCCCTTTCCCATGGCCGGCTTCATGGAAATTCCAGGTTGCACCTTCAAAACCTAATTCAAATACCTCAGTCGAAAGAAAATAAAAGTTCGCTTTTTGGCGATACTGAGATGTTGGACCGTCACTGTAGAAATGGACATATTCCACCAAGGGGTTTTTGGTCTTTATTTCTTCAAGGATTGGTGTCATAAATGCCCAGATAGAAGCAGGTTCATGCTGGAGAGAATCCGATACTCCACAGAAGGAAACTAGACCTTCGTTTCCACCAACCTTGTAATAGCCTGTATGTAAAGTTATTTGTGGCTGGGAAGCACCAAAGTGCATGCTTTGAATTTCACTTCTCATCTTTCCTACATAATTTTCAGCAAAGTCAACATGTATGAAACATTCAGTTTCCAAAAGCTTTTCTTTCAAGGATCTGTAGTACATAAATTGATTGGTAATATTGTAGTTGTGTCGTTTATAGATATTCCACATCTGGTCATGGAAAATGTCAATTAGGTTGCTGGCTGTTCCGCTTTCTTCCTGTTTTACTGTGAGTGTCACTGTCTTTTTTTCACCATTTTTCATGATTCTTTCTTCTTTCACAGTTTTCCATTGTTTCCAACTCATTACCCTGTTTTGGTCTTTCGTTTCAATTTCAACCGTTTTCCGTTTGCAAATTATGCAATTACCATACATACAAGCTTTGGTTTTTGTTGAACATACCACTTGTTTAACAAGGTCCTCAAGGTTGCTTGTTCCTATAAGATTTGCACTATTTAGTGCCTCTGCAATCAATTTAATATTTTCACACTTTTTGCAACAGCATGTGTCTCTGTCAGCCTCGGTTGGAGGAACAACCCAAAAGGGGCGCAATCGACAAAATGTTGAAAAGCCGATTTTTGTCTTGTTTTCGGAAGCATACTTTTTATGGAGGTTCCACAGAGTGTCGCAAAGAAGGCGCTTTTGTTTTTTTACTTTCTGCTTAGTCAGGGTACGTTTAGAGCCTGTTGTTTGGCGGGAGACATCATCCCTTTCAAAAAAGTGTTCAATATGCCTTGCGAGGCGTTGTGACAATGTTCCCTTGGGAACAAATGCATTCCGTTGTCGAGACAAACCGAGTTCTCGCGATGCAAAGGTTTTAAACCGATATTTCTTTAATATGCTCCCGGACAAAACAGCTCTCAGAGCCTTTCTTTTATTTCTCACAGAACATGCCCTGGTAAGTTGATCATACAAAACATTGTGAAAAAGTAATGTCTTCTTGATTGTTTTTGTTGAAGAACGCATCTGATTTCGAGTGGTTTTCCGAGGGGTGTTTGGTGTGTCACCTGTTTTCTCATCTCTAATTCTCATCCACCTCTTTCTGTACATATCTGCCTTTTTATAAGCTGCCTTTACCTTTGACTGTAAGACTTCATTGTCTTTATAACATTTTCCTTTCTGTCTTCTTATTTTTTTCCGACTGTATGAGAGTTGACGAGATAGTGCTTCTGCTTGAATATTTGATCGTCTTTCTGGTGAGCTAGGTAGTGTGAGTGTGTCTATTTCTGTTTTCCTCCGCCTTCTAACAGATTGTTTACTCGTCTTCCAATATTTCCTTTGGGCACGCATCTCTCTGGCACTC
The DNA here is from genome assembly GCA_029582155.1 of Panopea generosa. NCBI lineage: Eukaryota > Metazoa > Mollusca > Bivalvia > Adapedonta > Hiatellidae > Panopea > Panopea generosa. The sequence continues at coordinate 6,783,599 of CM055897.1, read as the reverse complement.
ATAGTGCTTATGAGCTTTCTTTTACCTTTCTGTTTATCTTTAACATATTTCTCCTTTTCCTTTGCTAAATATTCTGCTCGCCTTTCTTTATCAGCGTCTCTCTTTTGTCGGTATCTTTTTTGTTTTTCACTAGGTGTTAAGGCCATTTTTATCTGGAATAATAAACAAAAACAAAGTGTTAATAATGTGGATTGATCGATTGAGTGTATGTGTTTACGTCGATTTCAACAATTCAATTGTTTCAATGCATTTTCTGGGTAAGTAGCCAGTCCTATTGGTCCATTTCTTGACACCAGCCATATCGGTCATAACATAAGGCAAGCATTACTACCATTTTCAAAGCCATCATGACCCAGCCGGGATCAAGCCCGCAACCTTCCACTTTAAAGGCGGACGCTCTACCAATACATAAACCAAATGCAATATACTTTTTTCTAAACACTAAGAATTAAGTCACTGAAATGTCAATGCTGTTACTTTTTTTGTCCCTCATGTTACTATGATGTATAAAACTTACCACATTTAATAAACCTAGCATAAAAATCAATATATTCCATTTTTATGTAAGTCTTATATATATAACTAGTACACTGTTCATTTCATAAACCAAATGCCAAACATCATTTTCTAAATACTAATAAATAAGTCACTAAAATGTCCATGCTGTTACTTTGTATGTCCCTCATGTTACTTTGATGTATAAAACTTAACACATTTAAATAAACCTAGCATAAAAATCAATATATTCCATTTTTATGTAAGTATTACATAATACTAGTACACTGTTTATTACATAAACCAAATGTCATACATTATTTTTCTTAATACTAACAATAAAGTCACTGAAATGTCCATGCTGTTACTTTTTTATGTCCCTCATGTTACTGTGATGTATAAAACTTAACACATTTAAATAAACCTAGCATAAAAATCAATATATTCCATTTTTATGTAAGTATAACATAATACTAGGACACTGTTTATTACATAAACCAAATGCCATTCATCATTTTCTTAATACTAACAATTAAGTCACTGGAATATCTATGCTGTTACTTTTTATGTCCCTTATGTTACTGTGATGTATAAAACTTAACACATTTAAATAAACCTAGCATAAAAATCAATATATTCTATTTTTATGTAAGTATTACATAATACTAGTACACTGTTTATTACATAAACCAATGTCATACATTATTTTTCTTAATACTAACAATAAAGTCACTGAAATGTGCATGCTGTTACTTTTTTATGTCCCTCATGTTACTTTTTGCAAGGTAACAGCAGGGATGGTAACAGCAGGGATACTAACACACATTATGTTGTATTATGTACATAAATGGGCTCTTCCTGCAGACTGAAAATTACATGGTATTGAATAGTGATTGTTAAATGTAGGAATGGACACATGTTCTTTTGAAACCTTACATGTTTAAGGTAAAAATCATTGGTAACATCATTGACACATATAAAAGGTACTGCAATAGGTGTACTTACCTCATAAATGTAAAATATCTTCAACTTCACTCGTATCGGCTGCACATGGCGCCATTGTAGAAACAGGATGTAGATCTATTAGAGAGTACTTCCGGAAGGTTCTATAATCCTTAGGGAGCAGTCATTATTTAGTTTTTGGGGCATTGGTAACAGTAGGGACATACTTTTATGGACCAAGAAACTTTATTATTTTTTATAAGTAAATAATAATTTTCTAAAACAACAGAATTATGTATGTGATATTTAAACATATATTTACCAAATACCACACAGAAATTTTGCTGTAAATGAAACAATTGGTGGTAAAATACAGCGTTAAAAATCAAATTTAGGGTTTTGGACACTGATTTCAGACAACCTCCTTTAAGAAGGGGTCGTAAAAAATATGTTTTAACCTTAATAAACATACATACTAAGATATTATTTAGTCTGCAAAGTTATATTTTACATAAATTTACATTAACTATTATGTTTTTTTTTAATGTAAGTGGAATTAATTAGGTAAACAAACCCTGGACAGCTTTTGCTACATTTTTTGAGAATGACCCATATAAGCTATAGTAAAAACTTAAAAAATCTTCTTGTCAGAAACTACTGGCTCAATTTTAAAATAATTTCACAGAAATGTTCCTTGGGTGACTCTCTACCAAGTTTGTTTAAGCCATCTTGATTCATCAAAAACATGGCGGCCAGGGGGTTAGTTTTATGTCAAATTACTCCTGTTTTATAGCATAAATATCTGTATATAGCAATTATTATAAGAAGAGGTAATAAACTCTTTAAATAAACTTTTTTTTTGCTATTATTATACAATATTATACCAGATATAAGTTTTAAAAGACAATTCATCATAAAAAGATGAATGATACAATTATAATCAATCAATGATTGAAATATTATTCATATTATTCAAATACATGTATTATGAACCATTTTATAATAGGTGTTTTTCTGAATAATAAAGTCAGAGTTTTTCTGGTTCAGACAAGGATGGTTTACTGCTTCATAATAAAGCAATACCATATTTTTAGCTAGTTTCATAACAGCAAGAAGTCTGCTTGAGATTTTCAGTGTCAAAGTGTACTTGAAATCTTGGAGGAGGAGCTTAATTGTTTTTGGGGGAGAGTGCACTGTGACAAAGATTCTTTCAAGCGATATACTCTGGGAAGGCTTGTGTTTGAAACTCATAGAAATATTTATTGTGCTGGAACTGCGGATTGTTTCATGCACAATAGTTTAGTCTAATGCTTTAGTTTGAAACTGTTCTCAAACATAACAGGTTAGTTTTGTGCTGGAACTGGATTTTTATCTTAGTTCGAAGATTTAGCATCTATAGTAAAAACTTCAAAAGCCTTCTTGTCAGAATCTACTGACCTGATTTTGTTGTAATTTCACTGACATTTACCACGGGTGAACCTCTACCAAGTTTGAACTCTTCTACGCATCTGTTACATCTTCAAAACAAATCAAAATTCTAACTACTTGCCCATCTCATCTTTCTGGAATTTTGAGCGTACATGTATTATATAATCTACCTATGTTGGGTGACTCAAGGTCATTCAGGTGAGTGATAAAGGGCCATCTTGGCCCTCTTGTTTTTCTACTATTTACCTTTTTCTGAGGACTTTTGTTAATTGGCTCGTTTGTGTGGCATACACGTTGCTCGGTCATATTCTTTTTTGGTGTTGATCTGTTTCCAGTCAATCCTGCTGTTGATTGTATGTCTGGTATGGACTCTGATCTGTTTTGTGTTGTTGACGTTGTACCGTCATAGTGTTCTTCATTTTTTACTGCTAAATATGCCAAACTGTTTAACTGGTTTGGTGGGTTTAATATCATACACTAGTGTATTCAATGCATTTGAGAAAACTCTTATAGCAATGTTGTATTTATTTGCAACAGCTAAAGGTAAGCAATCTGCTGCTGCACTATCCCATCTCCCATTTCTTCTTAAACTATCAACTTCTTTGACAAAACCATCCGCATTGGTGAAAAATGCTGAATAATTTTCTTTCTCTTTCAATATGTATTGGCAAACTTCAGCTCGCATATCATCAGCACACACTTGCTCAGTTTCAGAGGTACTTACAAGCTGCAGAGAAAAAGCAATTGCCATCTGATGTCACAGATACTCTCTTTATATCATTGCTTGCAAGCAAATTATCAAGTCTAGTCTTACGACACTTAGCTATCATCATCTGTACTGCATGCATTTTTCTGCTTATCTGCTTTGCTTTTGAGGTATCTGTTAATTTCTTAACAACATTTTGGCGGCTCATTCTCTTTGCTTTTAGAACTTTTATTCTTTCATTTAATTTTTGTAAAATAGTTTTATTTTGATTCCTTGATTCACATGATTTTTGTTTGCGAGTTTGTTTCACATTTGAACATTTAAGTTTCTTCCCACATTCATTTCGCCTTCTGCCATTTGCTTTCTTTCGAGGTATGGTTTTCCGTTTGTAGTGTGGGCTTGAATCATCATCAGTTAGTTCGTTTGATGACTGTTTGTAAGTGGAATCCTTCACACTATCATCTAAAATATCATCTTCAGAGATTTCAGTTTCTGTTAATATAAGCTTCCTTTTGACAGGCAACCGCTCATTTAATTTAACAAGTTTGGCCAAAGGTATATTGTCGTCTGTATCATAATCCTATTTTTCTTCAGAAATTGAGAATGGCTGCGGATGGCAATTGTCTCCAATATCTATACGCACTGTAGTGTATATTTCTGATGAGGACTGATATGTCACGTCTGTACTTTGGCTTTGCACTGAAAAATATTTATTTACTATTAATGTAATATATTATATAATAAATATTATTAAAATAGAAGCAAGGCAATATTTCTCCGACTTCACTACTTGTACATCAACATTACTGCAGAATTAATCATTGCATTATAGCATTAACATCAATAAAAATAAATCAATAAGCATAGCATACCGTTTTCTGATGTTGCATTATATAAGTACACACAAAATAACAATTGATTACATAGATCCCGTCAAATGTTCTTGAATGAACGAATGGACAGGACAACACTTAATCTTCAAATGGCAGGGACATAACACAAAATTTTAATACAGTGAAAGTGAAATGATGTTATGCTTTGTTTTATATAACCGTTATTTAAAAAGAATTGTGTAAATAATTTAAGAATCATAACAATTACAGAGAAAGGTAATTTAATAATATGTATAAAATGTTACCTTTGATTCATCCATTTTTGCCATACCTAACATTTTAAAACTGGTATAACATTAGCTGTATATACATTCCAGGACCAATTAGTGAATACACTATCTGTAATCCAATACATCCCTTGTCATCACTTATAATTAGCACTATCTGAAACTTCATGTTAACTCTCCAGAATTGTTGACATAGCACAATTGATGTGAAAAAGGTAACACAATTTGTATTTGTTAAAATTGACCTTTAAATTGGCATGAGTGTATTGAAAACATGCACTTGAATCCTTTCTGCAGCAACATTTGGGCTTTATATTATTAGAAACGGTGAATGCAAAAAGGAGTCATTTGCCACATGACTCCTTTTTGCATAATAGGCATAGCACTTGGCTCCCTTTTGCATAAATAAATTGTTTAACTTGCACTTGACTCCATTTAGCACTGATCTTTTTTGGCATCAAAATCTACAAATATAGCTTAAATATTTTTAGAGTAGTTGGATATGGTCAAAATCATGCTGAAAATGTTAAAAAGTGAAAATGTCACTTGACTCCTTTTTGCATCAAGGGGGCGTTATGTAACCACACAATTGATGAATGTTTGAATCAATGTATAATGTCCTAAATACATTGGTTGTATATAATGACCCCCCCCTATTTTATGTGACCTTCTTACCTGATTCACTTGGATGGTATTAGACTGTATTTCAATTGTACATGGTATCAGATATATTGTAACTGTGATAGTTTATGAATTAAACATTTGGACTCTCAAGTAAGAAACCATTCCCTAGTTCAAAATCAAAATAGTGTGAAATCACATTTTCATCGGGGAACAAAATTTATTCAGAGACCACTGATCACAATACATGTAGTCTGTATGATTTAGGCTCCAAAGTGACATGGAGTTCTCTGAAATACAATTGATACTATGCACGTTATGTTCTAGGTTCATTCTGCATATTTATTTGTTGGTGTATTTTTTTAAAACTATGTTAATTTGTTGTTTTTGTACATGTAGAGTGAACCTGGAATCTTCCTTCCTGTTAGCGTCGAATAACCTATGTTGATATGCCGTAAAACCCTATTCATTGTAATAATGAATATTACAAAATACTTTGTATATAATTAATGTAGATTTTATTCTATGCTATTCATGCTAAAGTTACTATTATAATATTAACAGCAATGGTTAATGACTGGATCCCAGCTATTGATCAAAACAGAATATCTGGAACCATATTTCTTGACCTATCTAAAGCATTTGATCTGGTTGATCATAGTTTACTGCTTGAAAAACTAAATGTATACCATTTCCATAAAGATGTACAAAAGTGGTTTAAATCCTATTTATGTGAACGTTCACAAAAAGTTTCAATATCTGGTACACTTTCAGAAAGTAAATCAGTAACATGTGGTGTACCCCAAGGATCTGTTTTAGGCCCACTTCTATTTATTATCTTTCTCAAATGAACATGTTTGCTGATGACTCCTCTATCACTTTATCTGGTAATTCAATATCAGACATCACTGAATCTCTTAATAATGATTTAATAAATGTTCAACAATGGTGTAATAATAATTTGATGACCATAAATACTTCAAAAAACCAAAGCAATATTTATAGACTCTCATCCAAAGCAACCACTATTTAGATCAGCTGAGCACTTAAAAATAGGAGATGTGGCTATTGAATTTACCAGTAGTGAAAAACTTCTGGGAGTAACAATTGACAACACACTAACATGGACTCGACAAGTTGAAAACACCCTAAAAAAATGCAATTCCTTATTATACTTACTTGGCCGAATAAAATACTATTTATCAATACCTATTAGGAAATTATTTTACAATTCTTACATACTTCCTCATCTAGACTATTGCTGTACAATATGGGGAAATTGCAACTCTGACCTATCTGACAACATATTAAAATTTCAAAAAGGTGCTGCAAGACTTATCCTTGATAAAGACATTGATACACCATCTGAAACATTATTTAATGATCTAAAATGGATGAAATTCCATGAAAGAGTAGAATATAAAAAGGCTATTTTGATGTTCAAGATCATCAACAACTTGGCACCAGAGTATTTGCAAAATAATTTTACCCCAACACCAAATATACATTCTAAAAATCTACGCTCACAGTCAAATAATTCTCTATATGTACCAAAACCAAAGTTAGAAACATATCGTAAAACTCTTATATATTCTGGATCCAAAATCTGGAATTCCCTTCCAAACCATGTTAAAAATGCTTCATTGGTTCAAGAATTTAAGAGATATTATATAATACTTAAATATAACAGTCCCCTGTCACAACAAAGATAAATTTTCATTGCCTTACAAGACATTAAACTTGTATCCTCATTGCAGTCAGTTGATTCTTAAAATCATCGAATGTAACATTGACTGTCTAAATATATTTTGTAGTGAACTCATCATTTTCAAGTGTAAATTTTACCTTATAATACTATTATGCCCTTCCTTGAAATATATTATTGAATTAGTTAAATAAACAATGAATATTCATTGTCAATTGAAATAAACATTACAAATTTAATATGTCAACAAATATAATTCACTTTGTTATTAATAAGTTTTGAAATTGTATTGATTCTGCTGTTTAACTTTGTTGTATATATTTTGTTATTACTTTGTTACCATGTATATAATAGACGACCACAGGGAAGATTGGAGATTGTTCCAACTGTGTTTTCTCTTTAGATAAAGACTTTATTACTAATATTATTATTATTATTATTATTATTACTATGACTGTGTTGTAATACTGCTATATTTACCCTGAAAGTTTTCTTTAGCTATTTAAATGAGATGTCATTTCTGCCAGCGAGTTTAATGAATTCAATTATAAATGAGAATGTGTGTAAGATTCTTTTTAATCACATAACTCAGAAAAATAGTACACTTATCATTTATTTAACATATCATATCCTGTCTATATGGGATGACGGATATTCCAATATATTTGTTTTCGTCATTTGTCATAAGACGTAATGTCTCAAATTAGTGTTATGTTACAGTGACAAATTGACTTCATTTATATATTCAGGGAAGTCGGAACTAGTTTGGCATATTAAATACGAGAGCCGAATTATACGGAAAACATTAAATGATGAACCGGAAGTAATACTACACTAGGTTAATAGTAAAAATACGTTATTGGCTTATTACACGCCTGCACAATAAATTATGAGATAAAAATGTATACATGTATATGTTGCTTTGTTTTGTAATATGTGATATAATTGCTGAGGACAGTTTACATATCATGCCTGTACATCATTATCCTGAATTCCTTGAATGAATATGGTGTTATATATTTCAGCTGGAGTAAGTTGAAAGTTTTGCTATTAACTGGTGTGAGTTTTCCATCTACCCACTATCCAATATAAAATTTTTTTATAGGTGACATTCTTTACCAATATCATCTGCAAACAGATAATTATTTTATTATTTATAGAACTGGCTAGTATTGATATATATTTTGTGATAACCATAAACAGGCCAAATATTTTATATCTCATCCATGTTAGTGAATTTGTGTATTGTTACGATTAAATGTATATAGAAAATAACCTGTACTAATGTCTCTGTATTTTAAGCAAATGTTGGGCAGAAGACTATGTAATGCAGCCTTTTTGTCCCAAACAGGGTCCTTTGTGGATCACACCTGTACTAATGTCTCTGTATTTCAAGCAAATGTTGGTCAGAAGACTATGTAATGCAGCCTTTTTGTCCCAGGGTCCTTTGTGGCCGAGTGATCTAATGCGCAATCTCAAAATCATTTATGTATCGCTAAGGTCATGGGTTTGAGTTCCAAAACTTTATGTGAGAAGGTTGCCAGTTACTTACGGAAGGATGATGGTTAAACTCAGATTCAGTCAAAAATCAATAAAACTGGATGTGCCATTTATATATTAAACCAGAAATATGTTATTAATGGCATTAAACTCCATTAAAAAAAAAAAATGCTTTGCATGTATTTTGTGTGATTATGTACATTTTAACTCATTGTGATCTACCTTCTTCCGTCGTCTATCCATTGTTAACTTTTCCTTCAAACGATTTCTTCTCTGAAACCTCTTGACAGATTTTCACGAAATTATGTGTGAAGCATTCTTACACAAAGCTCTCTCAAGTTTGTTCAATGATGACACTGGGATCAAATTTGGCCCTGTCCCAGGAGTTTATCAGTATTTTTTAGCTTTGATATTTTTCCTGTAGTATCATCTATTGAGTTTCTATCAGGTTTGTTCAGGTCATGACCCTAGACCCACTCTGGGATGTCAGTTTAACATAGCGAAATAAACATTTAAAAATCATCTCAAGAACTGTCCAATAAAATTTGTTCGTATTTAGTATAGATGATATCTATGATTTGGGGTTTCAAATTTGTTCAAATAAAGGGGCAAAGGATCGATTGGGGCCCAGTAAGGGGACTTTGATTTTTACATAGGAATACTATGGAAAAACGGAAAATTCTGCTTTTCTTATTTATTTTAGTTACTATTTCAATTATCTAAATGTCAGGAGCATTGCTTAGACATAACAGTTGAGACAGGGTCCTTTAAAGGGGATTTGATATAAATAAAGGACCAGCAGGGATTCCAAAGAAGATGAAATTGTGAAATTTCAAAAATCTTCTTCTCAAAAACTGACAAGCAAAATGTATTAATATTTGGTTTAACCTTTACTTCATATAGATGCCTTTGGACACCTAATATAGATGCCTTTGGACACCTCAAATATAGAAGGCTTTTGAATTATTGGGTGAATTATGTTTATATTAACTGACAGAGTGGAAAACAGTGCAGGAAGTGTTTAGATTGCTCGTTACTAGCAATCTGAACTCTTCCTGCACTGTTTTCAAAGGCCTTCTGTGATTGGTGCGGAAAACGTGTATCAATGGAGTAAAGGGTTAAATGTCTCCTATGAATAGAGGTTTTAAAGTTATTCAAATAAAGGGATTAAGTTATACTGGGATCTCATAAGGGGACTCTGATTTTTACATAGGAATACTATGGAGCATTGTTTAGTCCTAACTAGACCAGTGCATTGGCATTTTTTTCATCTGCGATGCGTATCGCGATACTTAGTATTCTGAACGAAACGTATCATGATACATATTGCCTAGGAAAATAAAAGGTGATGCATATTGTAATATTTAGTCGTGGTGCAATGTGCATTACAATACTGACTTTTAAACTGTAACTAATATGCAACCACCATGATAATAAGGTGTATACAATAACTATGCTCATATGCAAGTTAAAGGTATCTTTATTGACAGAGTATAACAACTAAAACATGTATCAACTTTATCTTTTTAAACATTTTTATATGAAAAGAAGTTGTTTTATTGAAATTTAATAGTGAATAACTAGAATCAACTAGTGAAAACTATTGGGCTACTTCAGGGTTTTCTTAAGAAGGAGCCTGTCGACATGCTTTGCTTTCAAACATGCCCTTTGCCCATAGAATACGGTCAAAAATTCGAAACTGCCTTTTTTTTTTCAATACCTGAAAAAAAAATGTTTCCATACGGTAGTTTTAAATGATGGGTCAGCATTACATATTATTTCTCCTTCTTGGAGAAAGTTTGAATAGATCTATTAGGCTAATCAGTATATATCAAACCGGATGATATATTTTTTTGATAAACAGGAAACGGATCTACTATAGATAAATTCATGACTAACTATATCACTGTCATCTTGATTCTACGTCGTATTTTTGTCAAATGGCCAAATAAGTATTGTTTAGTCATAACATCCGTGTCCGAACTTTTACAAAGTATTGAATATTCATAAAGGGCCAGCATGGACCCAAAATGTTAAGAGTTTAAAAAAAAACTATCAAGAAAATGTCAATAATAGTATTAAAGTAAATATTTAACATAAAATCAGCGGACAAAATTTCCAAGAGTTAAATGACTGCCCCCACCCCCCATTTCAAAGTAACTGTCTACCAATGCATAACATCAGAATTTTTTTATACTGCTGATAAGAGCAGATAAGTGGTCCACCAGTGGTTATCGCTTTGGACTGCGAACCCAGGGGTCACAGGTTCGATCCCCCGCTTCAACTAAAAATACAAATCGGTCTTTCGGAGGAGACTTTAACAAAAGTCGAGGTCCTTAACACTGGGGATGTAAAAGAACCAGGGACACTACAAAAGGGTCTTCTGTATCTCTGCACTATCCTCCAAAAATCTAAAATTACTAATACTCTTCTGGAGGCATCACCCATATGGGAAACAGGTGGCGACGATAAATAAAATTATCACCATCCTCATACTGCTGATTCTCATCATCGTACTGCTGTGATATTCACCTTATCCTGATTGCTAAAATTACAAGTTCAAAGTATGAGGGTAAAACTTGTACATACATATGATACTGCTGTCGGAGTTTTTTTTACAAATACTAGTGTGTAAGGAGCCTGTTTGAAATTAGGGTTAAGGGACCATTGGAGCCCAGTAGGGTGACTTTCACTTTACATGGAAATGCTATGAGAAAACTACATCTATAATTATAATAAGTTCTTCATAGGCGCTTAGTCCATACAAAATTTGAAAAGAAGTGATATGTGAAGCCAGATGAGCGACTTAGGCCCTCCTTGTAAACCTTGATAAGTAATATTATTGTTGTAAATAAAGTTACTGTAATTTTTCTGTATGCTTATATATGTACGATGATGTCATTGAGTTTGATGATTTTGTCATATATGACAAACAGCCTTGCAGCATTCCATGCCATTTCTGTTATTAACTTTAGTAGTTCATTTCCGAAAAAAATGAAATATTTTATTTACATAAACAATTTGTTGTTTTTATTAATGTAAATAAACCATTTGGACTGCTTTTTCAATCATTTGTCCTTTGTAGTTTGTTTACGAGTTATTGAGACAACCTTTTTCTAAAATCTTGTTTTATTTACTTACAAATTGTCTTTGATATTTTGCATTGTCTTGATCAAATTTTCACTTTTTCACAGGACAAGTGTGCATAGTTTGTGTTAATGAATGAAATTATAGATCTTCATAAATAAAGCAACCAACAGCTGTAAAAGTTGAATTGTGCATATTCGGTTTTAAATTATGCATGTACTGTCAATACAAAATAATTATACATTTTTAATGTAGTGTTGGTAGTAGTAGCCTAATGCTTTCAAAACAGTGTAAGATTTTGTATCTAATCAAGGTTTTTAATTGTAAATGATTTACGAAATGATACCCATGCAGGATAAGCATTTTTGGTAAAATTCAGATACTTTGTTGAAGACCTGCAATGCAAGAGCAGTGACATGAGAAATAGTCATGTGAAAATTGTATGTGTGCAGATTTCAGGTTATACTTCCAATAGCATTCCAGTGGTCAAGGTCCGTATTTAGAATCTTATATAATAATGTAAATTAAGCATAATATTTCTTAAAAGGGATATATCAAATATTTTCACAAATTTAAAATTGTCTTAACTTTTTTTCCCTCAATACATCATGCTTATATATGTACTAGTATACTCACTGACCCCATTTTACCAAAAAGATATGTATTTGAACTTGTCAAAATAATATATTGAAAAGGGATTTCGAAACTTGGGCTGTGCGCCTAGGTTAGACTAAACTAAGATTTCTCACTTAAATTTTGTGACATATTAAATGAGTCATTTGATTTCATTTTTATTTCAATTAGATCCTTTATACAAAAACTTAGTACATGACTTGTACTCTTATATGAAAAGCTTTTAAAATCAGAAAAATAACCACATATGTCTGATACACATCTTTGTTTTGTTTGTTTAAATTCTATTTAAAGTACAACTAGAACAACGGTGTCTGCGTCAGTGTTGGCTTTTCAGGTTAAATTTTTTTATCAGGTAAGATATCTGTGCAACCACTCATCTATGCAACCACTCATTCAGTATGAATGGAACTTCACATGTGTGTTCAGCATCATCAATGGAACTCACAGACATGCCTGCCCTAAGGGTTAAAAAATTTAATTTATTTTTTTATAAATGTTTAATTTGTGAAAAATCATTTTCTTTTTTATTTTCGTGCAATAGCTTATGAATGCCAGAATCAAATTTTTTCAAATTTTAATACAATGTTTTTATGACAAAACATTAATTTGTGAAAAATAATTCTTGACGACTTCAATATTGTGGAACTTTAATTTGTGAAAAATCATATATTTGGTGTTTCTGTGCAATAATTTAAAAATGCCTAATCAAATCTTTTGAAATGTTAATATAATGTTAATAATGACAAAATATAGGGTACGTTCGATTTTAGGGGTTGTGACTTTTGTCGTAAAGTTAGTTGTGTCTCTTTAATTTGTGAAAAATATTTTTTGGGTTCCCGTACAATAGCTTATGAATGCCAGTATCAAATCTTTTCAAATTTTAATACAATGTTTATATGACAAAACATTAATTTGTGAAAAATAATTCTTCTTGACGACTTCAATATTGTTGAACTTTAATTTGTGAAAAATCATATATTTGGTGTTTCTGTGCAATAATTTAAACAAGTCTAATCAAATCTTTTGAAATGTTAATACAATGTAAATAATGAAAAAATCTAGGCTACTTACAATTTTAGGGGTTGTGACTTTTGTCGTTGTAGAGTTAGTTATGCCCCTTTAATTTGTGAAAAATCATATTTTTGGTGTTTCTGTGCAATAATTTAAAAATGCCTAATCAAATCTTTTGAAATGTTTATAATTGTTCTGCCCTAGTTGTCTAGCAGAAAGATAAAGACGATATATTTAAAGAACTTCTTTTCTTTATTAACATCACCATAAAAACTATAAACAAAAGAGGAAATACAAAGAATTCAACCTACTTTCGTTTTCACTTACTTCCAAAACAACATTCTACTTTCACTTTCACACAAAACAATTAATGCTCGATACACATACATATGCAATATTAAATGTATCTTACAATCACAATCTTACTCCTGAATGCATAATATTTCTATAAAAACAGTTATCTACTATACAGAATGGATTCATTCATTTAATTGTATTACTGAGAAACTTATGTAGTAATGACTCAAGGATAGGGGAAATCTTTCAAAGTTTATCAACCAAGTTGGTTTGTTTTAGAAATAACTGAATAATGCAAGGGAGATCACTGTTGATCAAAAGCAATAAAATATCAAAGTATCATCAATACCAAAAAATAAATAACTCGAACTCTGAGTCAGAACACTCTCCGTCTGATATCTCATATCACTTATATTAAAACAAAACATTAACATCCATAACTGAATTTGAAACTTGAAAAATAAATGCAGTGTCTTGACTAGAAACAACTATAAAAAGGTTAAAATAACACTAATCTCTATAGTTTTTCCCGTAACATACTTTCATACTTGATTAACACTAATCTCTAGTTTTTCCCGTAACATACTTTCATACTTAATTAACACTAATCTCTATAGTTTTTCTCATAACATACTTCCATAAATACTTGGATGAGTTGATGTAAAATCCTTTATTTTTATAGAAACAATTGGCGCCCAGTCTTTCATGAGAATCACCATCTGGGTTATGGGACGCACGTATATCACATGTCTGCCATTCCTAAAAACTTGAACTTCAGCCTTTCTAACCTTCCCATCCCCTTTACTCTTTACAGCGTCAGTAACAAGACCAACACACCATTCATTTCTCGGAAGGTTCTTGTCCTTCAGTAATACTACATTCCCATTTTTCACATTAGTTCGCTTGACAAACCACTTTCACCTTCTTTGCAGACTCTGCAAGTACCTCTCCCTCCCTCTCCATCCAGCGTTTCCAGAATATGTCAGATAACACTTGCCTTATAAATATCCTTATGGTCCACTTCCTGACACACAATTGGTACACCACTTACCTTTTGATTTAACAAAGTTGCTGGACTTAAAATCATGGGCTCTGGAAGACCGGTTGATATTGGTACCAATGGTATAGAATTAATTATCGCGCACACTTCCGGCCTTAACGTAATAAGCACCTCATGAGTAATAGGATTTTTAGCTCACCTGAGCCAAGGGCTCACAGGTTAGCTTTTGTGATCACCTGGTGTCCGTCGTCTGTCGTCCATCATTAACTTTTAGCTTCTAACAAATTCTCCTCTGAAACCACTGGGCCAATTTTGATATAACTTCACAGAAATGTTCCTTGGGTGACCCTCTACCAAGTTTGTTCAAGCCATCTCAGTTCGTAAAAAAACATGGCCGCTAGGGGGCAGGGCAATTTTAATTAGTAAAAACTTATATATAAATCTTCTTGACAGAAACTACTGGCTCAATTTTAAAATAATTTCACATAAATGTTCATTGGGTGACCCTCTACCAAGTTTGTTCAAGCAATCTTGATTCGTCAAAAAACATGGCGACCAGGGGGTGGGGTTAGTTTACAATATAAGCTATAGTAAAACCTTAAAAAATATTCTTGTCAGAAACTACTGGCTCAATTTTAATATAATTTCACAGAAATGTTCCTTGGGTGACCCTCTACCAAGTTTGTTCAAGCCATCTTGATTTATAAAAATAAATGGCGACCAGGCGGTGGGGTTAGTTTACAATATAAGTTATAGAAAAAAAAATTAAAAAATCTTCTTGTCAGAAACTACTGGCTCGATTTTAAAATAACTTCACAGAAATTTCCTTTGGTGACCCTCTACCAAGTTTGTTCAAGCCATCTGAATCGTCAAAAAACATGGTGCCCAGGGGGTGGGGTTAATTTACTATATAAGCTATAGTAAAAACTTAAAAAATGTTCTTCGTCAGAAACCATTGGATCAATGTTTAAACAATTTCACAGACATGTTCCGTGTGTGACCCTTTACCAAGTTTATTCAAGCTATTGTGTGATTTGTTAAAAAACATGACTGCCACAGTGAGGTGCTAGTTTACTATATAGGCAGCTATAGTAAAAACTTCAAAAGCCTTCTTTTCAGAATCTACTGACTTGATTTCAATGTCATTTCACTGACATTTACTATGGATGAACCTCTACCAAGTTTGAACTCTTCTACACATCTGTAACATCTTCAAAACAAATCAAAATTTTAACTACTTGCCCATCTCGTTTTTCTGGAATTTTGAGTGTACATGTATTATAAAATCTTCTTAGTTGGGTGACTCAAGGTCAGTCAGGTGAGCGATATAGGGCCATCTTGTTACTTATGTTCTCTTGTAAGATTCCATCCAATATCCTTCTGGTAATACCTATCATCCTTTCCCACACACCGCCCATATGTGAGGAGTGTGGAGGGTTAAACAACCATGTGACTCCAGAATTGTACAGAAACTTAGCTAGCGGGCCATCTTCCATATTGACTGCATTAATTTGTAGACTGTCTGTCGCTTCAACGAAATTTGTGCCCCTGTCCGACCTGAATTGTTTCACATTGCCTCTTAATGCAATGAAGCAACACAAGGCACAAATGAATGATGAGCTACTCATCTCTCCCACCACTTCAATATGTACTGCCCTGGTGGTAAGACATGTGAAGAAATGCCAAATGTTTGGAATGGGCAACCCCACCCATGGTTTTCTGCATAACCACAATTCAAGGCTGGAAAGTATTGACGCCAACAGATGTAAAAGGTGGCCCTGGTGTTAATCGATCCTTGGGTAAGTCAGCCATCTGTTGTTGTTGGCATGTACCATGCAGTTTCCTACACTGAATACAACGATGTATGATGCTTGATACGAGCTTTTTAGCACCAACAATCCAATAACCATTATTCCTAATAGCTCCTCAGTCAGCAATCTGCCTTGATGTCTAACCCTTTCATGGAAATGACATGAAATCAGCTTTGCTATGGGACATTTCCCACACAAAATTATCAGATTAGTTTCTTCCATGGGGAGACAACTGTGGTTCAGGCAACCTCCAACTCTCATGATTCCAGATTCATCCATATATGGGTTCAACTCCACAATAAAACAGTCTTTAGATACATATTTGCCTTCAACGAGATGCATAACTTCCTCGGGGTAGGCATTACGTCGCTCTTAATGTAAGATGACCCTTTCCGAATCAGTTCTAGTAACTTGATTTGAGTCACTTGTCACTCCTTTTTCCCTTCTATTCTTAAATCTTCTTGCTGTCACTTTTAGTAAAGTAACAGCTTTTACAAGCCTGTCCCAGTAAGAGAATCTTTCATATCTCTTTATGAGGTTCTGGGTGACAATCGATTTGAAAACCTGACCCTTATCTCCTTGTTCTCATCTGGTGTGACCAAGGGAAAGAATTCTATAGTACTGACATCAGTCTCTTTAACTAATCTGCTCGGTACAGAAAGCCATTTTCGTTTTAGCTGGTCGAATGAGCAAAGTCCTCTAGTTCCGCAATATCAGCTGGGTTTTCCTGAGTCTGGATGTATCTCTATTGTTCAGGCTTTGCCACACTCAATATTCGCTGCAATCTGTTACTAACATAATTGTGAAAGCATCTCTTCTTATTGTTTAGGTAACCTAACACCACTTTACTGTCTGTATAATATTTGACAGCCTTGAGAGACGTATCAAGAATCTCCACTATTACCTCACCGCGCTGAATTGCAAGAAGTGCAGCACACAGTTCTAGTCGTGGTATTGTATGTCCATGTGACGGTGCTACGGTGGACTTGCCCATGACAAAGCCTGCCTTGACTTCACCTTTCTCACAAGTCTTGATGTACGCCACTGCACTTACAGCCTTTTCTGATGCGTCTGAAAAAATATGTAACTCTGTTTCGCCTGCAGTACTGGTGGACTGATCAACAAACATGCAGGGAATTGACAACTCTTCAAGAGACTGTAAGGTCTTTGTCCAAGCCTTCCACTTATTAACTAACTGAGAATCCAGCTCCTCATCCCAGTTAGCACCCATTGTAATTTCTCTCATCAAAATCTTGCTCTGTGTTACAATCAGTGCCACAAATCCAATGGGGTCATATATGCTATTAAATGTTGATAGAAAACCCCTCCGAGTACTCGCCTTCTCTTGTAGGTGGATGTTAAATCAAAAACAGTCATGATTCAGATCCCATGACAATCCTAAACTGTGATGCGTAGGCAAAGAGTCCTTATCAAGAATGAGTGACTTGCATTCATTACCGAGATCTTCATCTGGGAAGGAATTCATAATCTCAGGGCTGTTGGATTCTATCTTACGAAGTCTGATCTTGCCTTCTGTCTGAAGGGCAGTTTGTGTTTTCTGAAGAAGGCTTTCTCCATCAGATATCGTTGATACCGAAGTCAAGCCTTCATCAACATAAAATTTTCTGTTCACAAAATCTTGAACATCCTGACCGTAGATATCTGCCTTTTCAACACTCTTGCATAAACATTATGTGGCCACTGCTGCTGACGGACTATTTCCGAAGACGTGAGCTCTCATGCGGTTCTCAATCAAATCTAAATCAGGATTATTTTCCCTATACCAGAAGAATCGGAGATAGTCTCTGTGATCTTCTAGAACTAAAAATGCGTAAAAGATTTGTTCAATGTCAGCAGCTACAGCATAACAATCCTGGCGACACCATATCAGGATTCCAAGTAGTGAATTTGTCGGATTTGGTCCACCTAAGAAAATCCCATTCAGTGAAACACTTTTGAGTGACAAAAAATGGAAGAACCTCGTCTCCTGATTCGAAACAGGGGGCGCCACCTCTGCTGCCTTACTACCAAATGCCTTGTCCATGAATGTTATGAAATGTGCTCACTTATCAGAATTCTTTCAAAGGTTCGATTCGAGAACCAACGTACGCTTCAACGCCATTTGTCTACTATTAGGTAATTTATGTCTAAGTGTCTTTGCCCAAACACACTTCACCCAACCCAAGCTAAGTTTTGGCGCGAATGGTGATCCCCTAGGCCCAACAATTTGTTCCTGTATGTGATGTGCCTCTACCAGGTCTTTCCCAATCAACAAAGAAATATTAGTTTTGCTGCAAGCGTAGGAATATAGTCGGCTATTCTTTCCTGATGAGAAAAATGTCTGGCTATATCAGGAGTAGGTATTTCAGAGTGGTGTAAGCCAGAGCATGAGGCCAATTCCTTCCAGTAATGAATTTTATGTCTGTCTATTTCAAGAGAGGCTAAAAGATCAGTGGCAGCCAATGTGCAGTTACTCTGATCATCCAAGATGGCATATACATGTACTAACATTGCCTTTGCAGGTTTTCCGTCTGGGCACACTTTAACCAATACTGTCTGTGCACAAGAACATCCACTAAAACCTTCACCACAAACTGATGTACACTTTACGGTTGCCTTTTGAGCTGGCTCCCTGCCATGAGATTTCTCTGGGTGTTTGTTTGTACTCTGGTTATGCTCGGGCTGATACTCAGATCTATACTCCAACTTATGTTCAGGTCCCTTGTTATCTGGGTCTTTGTTGTTTATACTCTGGTTATACTCAGGCTGATACTCAGATCTATGCTCAAACCTATGTTCAGGTCCCTTGTTATCTGGGTGTTTGTTGTTTATACTCTGGTTATGCTCAGGCTGATACTTAGATCTATACTCCAACTTATGTTCAGGTCCCTTGTTATCTGGATGTTTGTTGTTTATACTCTGGTTATGCTCAGGCTGTTACTCAGATCTATACTCCAACTTATGTTCAGGACCCTTGTTATCTGGGTGTTTGTTGTTTATACTCTGGTTATACTCAGGCTGATACTCAGATCTATACTCCAACTTATGTTCAGGACCCTTGTTATCTGGATGTTTGTTGTTTATACTCTGGTTATGCTCAGGCTGTTACTCAGATCTATACTCCAACTTATGTTCAGGACCCTTGTTATCTGGGTGTTTGTTGTTTATACTCTGGTTATACTCAGGCTGATACTCAGATCTATGCTCAAACCTATGTTCAGGTCCCTTGTTATCTGGGTGTTTGTTGTTTATACTCTGGTTATGCTCAGGCTGATACTTAGATCTATACTCCAACTTATGTTCAGGTCCCTTGTTATCTGGATGTTTGTTGTTTATACTCTGGTTATGCTCAGGCTGTTACTCAGATCTATACTCCAACTTATGTTCAGGACCCTTGTTATCTGGGTGTTTGTTGTTTATACTCTGGTTATACTCAGGCTGATACTCAGATCTATGCTCAAACCTATGTTCAGGTCCCTTGTTATCTGGGTGTTTGTTGTTTATACTCTGGTTATGCTCAGGCTGATACTTAGATCTATACTCCAACTTATGTTCAGGTCCCTTGTTATCTGGGTGTTTGTTGTTTATACTCTGGTTATGCTCAGGCTGATACTCAGATCTATACTCCAACTTATGTTCAGGTCCCTTGTTATCTGGGTGTTTGTTGTATATACTCTGGTTATGCTCAGGCTGATACTCAGATCTATACTCCAACTTATGTTCAGGTCCCTTGTTATCTGGGTGTTTGTTGTTTATACTCTGGTTATGCTCAGGCTGATACTCAGATCTATGCTCAAACCTATGTTCAGGTCCCTTGTTATCTGGGTGTTTGTTGTTTATACTCTGGTTATGCTCAGGCTGATACTCAGATCTATACTCCAACTTATGTTCAGGTCCCTTGTAATCTGATGATACATGTAGGGCTGTTGTATGTTTGGTACTGTTACATTTAATACACTTGATGACATTTTTACAGTTTTTAGCTAAATGTTTTACTGACTTGCAACATTTATAACATATACCCTTTTCACTGAGGAACTGTTCCCTCTGTAAGATTCTTTTTATTAAATTCTCTACAATCATCTAAATTGTGAGGGTATCCAGTATGTATTGGACAGTCCTGCAAGTCCTTACCTTCATTGTATTGTGCTTGCCTAGTAAAGTACACTTTCGTTTTCTTGGTCACCACTTGCTGACCTTTGTATGACCTTTGATTTTTATTATGATCCTCTCTGGATCGGGAAAGATCATTCATTGTTTTACACATTTCTTTAACGAAATTAACAAAGAATGTGAAAGGATTAAAAATCATTCCATTGTTTGACTTTATATCTGGATGCTCTGTCTATCCATTTGTTCTGAATGTGGTAGGGTAAGCTTCGCCACGACAGGATTCACTCCAGCATTCACTCCAGCAGATGTATCAAAGTATGATAATAATAACCTTTACTTGAGATCATCTTTGAAAGTTTTACTTCTGACAAGATGTCACTCAGTTCATACAATTTCCTGCTATCCTTTGCTATAAGATTAGGAAAATTTGACAATTTTTTCTTTAACATGCTCTCTACCAACTCTGGTGCCCCATAACGCTCATCCAACTGCTCCCGTAACTTTTTCAAACCAGCCACAGGGTTTCTAGCATTTGCCGCTCTCATGCTTAATGCTTTTTTTCGTGATTCGTTACCAAGAAAGTTAGCAAGTTAGTCCATCCCTTCCTGTGAGATTTAATTCCTGAGTCACGTTTTTGAAGGATATCTTCCAAACTGAATATGTTGCTGGGTCATCATCGAATGTTTGAAATCGCGATACAATTAAGTCTTTTTTTCATCAAAAAGTTTGCAATGTCAAGAAATGGAGCACTTTCTTTCCTTTCGCTGAAATCCTCAATACGAACCGATCCTGTCTCCATAGGCGCACGTTCACTTACAACCCTCGACATATGAGTGATACTTGGAGACGGTATTAAAATTGGTGCTTCCCGCGATACGAATGGTTCAGCGCTTGGACGTAGCAAACTTGCTGTAGTGTTCACATATTTCTCTGTTCTCGACATCCTATCCTCTTCTAAATTAGGAGGTGAAGTTCTTTGAGGATCTTCTCTCCACTCATCTATAGTTCTAAGCTCGTACGCGTTTGCTTCCGCCTCTGCTTCTGCACACATTTTTTTCTCTCTCGTAACACTTCAAGATCTACTTGTAGAAGTGCTTGCCTTTTTTTCAAGAATGCTTCCTGTTGAATGTGACAGAATTACTCTCTGATTGCGTTGAATCAGTAGCTGTCTGGACTGCATCAGGCGATGCGTCAGTCTCTGGCTAGCCTGCATCTTGTGACGCGTTAGTCACTGGCTGGACCGCTGCTCCTCCAATTTCCATGAGTACTGTACTTTCTTACTGTTCTGCCCTAGTTGTCTAGCAGAAAGATAATATTGTTATCTTTAAAGAACTTCTTCACTTTATTAACATCACCGTAATAAACTATAAACGAAAAAGGAAATACAAAGAAGGAGATATAATTTCAACCTACTTTTGTTTTCACTTACTTCCAAAACAACATTCTACTTTCACTTTCACACAAAACAATTAATGCTTGATACACATACATATGCAGTAATTAAATGTATCTTACAATCACAATCTTACTCCCTAATGCAGTTTATTGTCACAACCATAAAAAAATACTGTTCAGAATCATTAAAGAAGTCAAACCTTAATCGTACGTTATCCTCGAAAACACATGACATTTTCATTATTTCACTATATCTCCAATATTTCTATAAAAACAGTTATCTACTATACAGAGTGGATTCATTGTCATTCACTTAATTCTTTATTGAGAAACTTACGTAGTAATGACTCAAGGATATGAGAAATCTTTCAAAGTTTATCAACCACGTTGGTTTGTTCTAGAAATTACCGAATAATGCAAGTGAAATCACTTTTGATCAAAAACAATAAAATATCAAAGTACCATCAATACCAAAAAATAAATAACTCGAGCTCGGAGTCGGAACAATAATGACAAAACATTAATTTGTGAAAAAATAATTCTTCTTGGCGACTTGAATATTGATCGAGATGATCCAGTTTTCCATGACATGATTCAACAATATGACTTTGCCAACATCGTAAACTTCCATGGACAAACACTAGATTTGATTCTAACATCAAAATCAGACATTTCAGCACATTCCTTGCCTGTTCCTTACACAGATCCTCATATCATCTTGACAACACTGCCAGGACATTAACAGTACTTATAATCTAATCTGGTCAGCTTTAAATTGGTCTTTATCCTGATGAATTAAGAAGGTCGGGATATATTCCTTGTGTTACCATTCTTGTTGTCTTAGCTATCTTTTCTAACCACTAAAGCTACAAAGTCCAAATATGACACGTAAGGTCCTTGGGTGGTTCTTTTGTGAATATGTGAAATGTGATGTTAGTTTATGTGATGTTACTGCAAACTATTTTTACACAAAAGTATGTCAGTATTTAGAAAAATTACATGCTTGTATCATTATACACAATCTCACCCTCAATTTCTATCAGATTTTCATTCTGATTGCAATTTTGGATTCCTTGTAAAAAATCTGCAAAATGGAGTGTTCTCGTTCTTGTCTTATCCCTACCACTAGAGAATTACTGAAAATCGAAATGGGGGTAATTCAGATATTTTCAGTTTCAGTTTTGTAGCCATCTCCTCTGGAACCGTTGCAGTTGCAAAGTTTAAAATTTGGATGTATGTTTCTTTGCTAGTTCTTTGTAAAATATGGGCCACTGTAACCTAATTTTTACAGAGAAAGTTTAATATACTTCTTTCTTTTCATTGCAGAGCAGGGGACATAAATTCTCTGAATTTGCTCATTATTTTATTGATCAAATTGTATCTTTGGCATACACCTTTTTTTATGTTAGATTTGGTCTGCTAGATTTGTTTAAAAGTAGATGTCTCATCTGTAAGTGTACCTATAAAGACAGCTTTTACTAAGTATTATCTGGATTTATTTTCTACCCCATGCGTTGTCATATAAGCTTGGATGTTCTTCTGATTACAATTATTTAGACTTTTAGCTTTATCTTGTAAGCCCATCACCTCCAACCCAAAAAAGGAATATTACATTCCATATGTCGGTCATTAGTTATTTTTCATAAAATACTTTTGTAAATTAATATTTTTGTAATACATGTATATGAAGGTGTATGACATGCCAAAACATGCCTTATGGTTAACTGCTGGGAGAAATTATATTTACAATATCAACTTTAAAGCTTGTTTCAATAGGTTGTTTATCATGTGGTTTACAATAGTTGAAGGAATCATAATTGGAAAGCTGTGATAAAATACGTTTTCTTTCATAGATGGATACAATAAATTCAGCAATTTGATTGATTAAAAAAATTTATGTAATAATTATGTTTTAGTATTGTTTAACGGTACTCAAAATTTAGCTATGAAATGTAACAGAAAAATGGGATCCATGAAATGATTTTGTGTTGAGAAGTATCAATGACTTATATAGAAGGATAGGAAATTTGCATCTTCTGACTAAGTGTTAATAAAATTGCACACAACAGATTAATTATTTGGCAAATTTATCATTCAGAATTCGCAAGCAACTTCTTGTACATAAAATGTAAGTTGTATGTAATCTTTAATGTTTTAACATGATTTGATCATGCAAAAAGAATTTTTTATCTGCAGTATATACATTTTGTAATCAGAAGTACTTAACAATTAAAACACAAAGTGCTGGGAATGGTATTGTTTTGATGAGAATCTCATTCTGCAATGTAAGAATTTTGATACAAGCTCCTAAGATGAACGGATGTTAAGATAATTGAAAATGAGATTTTGCGTGAATATTCGAGCGTTCACAAAATCTCAGTTGCCTTTCCTTCTCTATATAATTCCTTGGGAGTATGTACTTCTATTATATGCCAATATTATATTGTTTTGTCATTGGGGTGCAATGTTATATGTCTATGTGTTGTGTAAATGTTAATGTTTGGAAATTAATAAGTTTATAATTTTTAAATAAATAAACAATCATTTATATGTTTCCCTGTCTTCATTGCTTATAGATAAGCTTACCAATGTAATGGGAGAACTAAAATGTAAATTTAAATTATCTGGAATGTCCTTCACTGCAATGTCCAAATATCTCTCCCCAGTGATTGTCTGTTTTAATAATTCCAACATACTGATAGATGAGTTGAAAATCAGCTATTGTGCCGCAACAGTTGTCTATTGTGCAGTAAAACAGTCATCTTAATTTGTATTTAATGTTAAGGGCAATGAGATCTAATCTGTTCAGCTGGTATCAGTCTTGAGCACACAACATTTCTTATTTGGGGGGTGAATTAAATCTACTCAATATATTTTGATATTATCACTACTGAATATCATAAAATGATGTCATTCATTACATGGGGTCTCCTTACAAAGTAAACTTATTTGACTTTATTTACAAGTGTTGCACGAACATATCGGGTCTTGAGTGACCTTGGCTTTTAATCAAGAAATCTTGATGGTTCATTACAGACAAGTAACATTCCTATGAAGTTTTTTGTACACCTGGGTGTAGTAGTCTAGCAATTTGCAGAAAAATAATTATGGTAGGATTTGACATCCTATCCAAATTTTGTCACTTAAAAATTAACCCAAATTTCTTTTCAGCGTTATATATTTAATTATTTCAATCAACTCAACCACTAAAATACAGCCTTTGTAAAAAGAACAATTTTAACTGAAAACTGTATATCCATGGTTGGTAAACAATACGAACATATCCATGGTCGGTAAACAATACGAACATATCCATGGTCGGTAAACAATGCGAATATATCCATGGTTGGTAAATAATATAAATATCCATGGTTGGTATACAATTCGAATATATCCATGGTTGGTAAACAATACAAATATATCCATGGTTGGTAAACAACAAAAATATCCATGGTTGGTAAACAATATAAATATATCCATGATTGGTAAACAATACAAATATATCCATGGTTGGTAAACAATATAAATATCCATGGTTGGTAAACAATATGAATATCCATGGTTGGTAAACAATATGAATATATCCATGGTCAGTAAACAATATAAATATATCCATGGTTGGTAAAAAATATGAATATATACGGTTGGTAAATAATATGAATATATCCACGGTCAGTAAACAATATAAATATATCCATGGTCAGTTTACATTATAAATATATCCATGGTCAGTAAACAATATGAATATATCCATGGTTGGTAAACAATATAAACATATCCATGGGTAAACAATATAAATATATCCATGGTTGGTAAACAATATGAATATATCCATGGTTGGTAAACAATATGTATATATCCACCGTCGGTAAACAATATAAATATATCCATAAATATTTCCTTGGCCGGTAAACAATATAAATATATCAATGGTTGGTAAACAATATGAATATTTCCATGGTCAGTATACAATATAAATATATCCATGGTTGGTAAACAATATAAATATATCCATAGTCAGTTAACAATATGAATATATCCATGGTCAGTTAACAATATGAATATATCCATAGTCAGTTAACAATATGAATATATCCATGGTCAGTATACAATATGAATATATCCATGGTTGGTAAACAATATGAATATAAATATATCCATGGTCAGTTTACAATATAAATATATCCATGGTCACTTTACAATATAAATATATCCATGGCCAGTAAACAATATGAATATATCCATGGTCAGTTAACAATATGAATATAAATGTATCCATGGTCATTATACAAAATGAATATATGCATGGTCGGTAAACAATATGAATATAAATATATCCATGGTCAGTATTCAAAATGAATATATACATGGTCGTTAAACAATATGAATATATCCATGGTCGGTAAATAATATAAATATATCCATGGTCGGTAAACAATATGATTATATACATGGTCGGTAAACAATATAAATATATCCATGGTCGTTAAACAATATGAATATATCCATGGTCGGTAAACAATACGAGTATATCCAAAGTCTTTATATAAAAAGTTTATTTACATACTTTTCATACAAAATTCCACAAAATATTGGTGTCTCACATAAAAAAACAACACAAATACACAATGTTAAAATTTCAGACTCTTTGTGATATAACAGCCCAACTGAAATGGAGCTTTCTTTCGAAATATACGGAGATATTTTTTTTTAACACGATTTAGACAAAAACGTAAATTATAAAGAGCAATGAAATGTTTTCAAAATAAAAGACAATTACATTATAATAATCACCAGCACTAATAATATTTAACCAGCAAAACACAATGCTGAGTTAATTCATTTCAAAATTATACAATTTTCATTATATCTTTTTATATATATTGCTCATATTTATTAAAATTAGTCTACTTACTTTCAGCTTGGAACGAGTCAACCTTTAATTATGACGACTCCCATTATTATTGTACCTCATAACTTTGAACAAGAGACGGGCCATAAATAAAGTTAGCAGAACTTGTGGCCAGCTAATTCTCTTGCTTACTTGTGATTGTAAATATATACGGAAACACTTTAAAAACTCAACAAGGTGGTAGATTTATTATTTAGTAACGACATTTTGGACAAAAATATACCTTTTAAGGACTACTGTATTAGGATACACAAATACCAACAATCGTTACAATCTTGTGACTGATGACGGTCACATTCAAAAGCACACAGGGGTGCATAAATCTGACGTAGTCAATAATGCGGTGTAGGACCCCCATTGGAAGCAAGAGCAAACTGGAGTAGGCCCGCTACGCTCTCAGCCGAGATTCACCAAGTTGTCACATAATTCTTTTGTTGTGAATACCAGGTGTTACATGTATAATGAGAATGGTAACCTTCTGCAATGGCAAACATTTATTCCAAATAACATGACACTCATACGACAGGCAAAAGCTGACATGTAAGATATGTATAAATGCCAAATAAACAATAATATGAAGTAAAATATATATATATATATATATATACATGTACATGCATATATCACAAATTATAACCAGGTAATCACATGCAATGGTACTCAAATACCATATAGTAAATAACAACTACAAATTGACGGGAAATTGTTTACAAACATTTAAAAAATATACCCTCTGAGAATGTTATCATTTTGATTTTTTTAAAGCAAAAATTGAACAAGTCATATGAGATTATTGCTAAACAAGAGAGCCTAGACAATCCTGAGACTTGTCTGAGGTAAGGTAAGCACTTTCAGATACAATGTCTAAGCCAATTAAGTCACCATTTTAAATAACTTTTAATAATTTTTTAATGGAGTTTAACGCCATTTTCAACACAATGCAGGTTAATATATCCAGTTTTATTGGTGGGAGACCTCACAATGAATCTGAGTAGAACCAACGTCATTCCCCAGGCAATTGGCAAACTTTCCCACCAAGTTTTTGGAGTGAGTGAGACTTGAACCTATGAACCTTAGCGTTGAGAGGTAAGTGATCTTGAGATGACAGCGCCGTAGACCACATGGCCACAGACGACCCTCTCAATCTTTTGTTATATATTTTCTGTTTATCCAATTCTTTTGCACCTAAGAGCAGGTGGTAATCTTAAATATTTGTTGTGTTTGCATTATTGCAAGCTTGCAGACAATTAGTTAACCAAACCACACATCCCTGGGACCCTGGAAGTTTAACCAGTACTCAAGTACACCCTTCGACACAAGTAACTGATTACTTGCATACTTGAGAGACTAAGGGCAATGATACACAATGTCAGTCACAGAGACTGTGGCCTGGCCAGAATTTGAACTCGAAACCCCTGGATTGATCGATGCGTTATCGACAGATAACCGGGTGGTTTGGCTTTGAATATTTGACAAAAATGAAAAAAGATAAACACTTGTGGAAGAATATGATAAATATTTAACTTGTGAAGGCAACATCAAAGATCTGTTTATTTATATGCATTTACCTGCAAACTTTGACAGCCATCTTGAATATTTCACAGACAAAAAAACATACACATGAGAAGCAAACCAAAGTATCACGCAGAGGTAGTTAAATTTATATTATTTTACATCGATTGTGAAAGAAGTTCTTACAACTTGGGACAAATAATGCTCGATGTCTTCCTGGGTATAACCAGTGGTAAGTGTATGGAAATAAAGTGTCTTGCTCAAGAATACCACACAGCTGTGGCGGAGGATCAGAACCACAACCCTCCAATCCTTGGTCTAATTCTCTACCACTGGACTACGTTCCACTGATATGAATAAGGAAGTACAGTTTGTAAGTCTTGAAATAATGTATGGAGGTATAAAACGCAAATCTGAAAAAGAACCACTTGAGGAATTTGGTTTAACGCTATGTTCAACACACTACTGGTAACATATATAGCAGCCAGTTTACTGGTGGAGGAAGACCTCAGAATGAGTCCGGGTAGAACCACTGTCCTTCTGCAAGTAACTGGCAAACTATATCACATAAACATCAGGTCAACCATACAGTCTACAAAACTCCTGACCTGTATTTGGAAAAAGACCTGTTTGGACTAAACGGAGCTTGAACCACTGACCTCCGCAGTAAGAGATAAGTAATTTTGAGACCACGCCTTCAACCACTCGAGACAGAAACCTCTACATTGCATGAACATCATTACTAAGTTCCATTACTCAGTGAATATTGATGTCAGAAGTCAATTGAAGAAATGGTAGATAACAATGAAAAACAACTTACTACAGAGATAGTTCTGAAGAGCTTCCTCTGAGGTGACCTAAAAACAATGTGATGTTAAAAAGTACACCATATTGTTAATTGAAAAGGCGGGACACAAACTAATTTAACTGAAATTTTGAAATCTTTTTGCCAACAAATTAATGTTGTATTTCAAATATGAAGCATATTTATTTGTGCTGGTATTTAAATCATACTGGCAAATAATCTGAAAATGTACATTGATTATGACTCACATTTCATTCAGAATCAATTTCATTGTTTTTTATGGTAATCAAAACATCATGTACGTATTCAATAGTCTATAGGTCAGATGGCTGGAGGCTACATTAACAGGCAGCAATGGCAAATAATAAAGTAAAAATATATATGATATATCTGGAATAGAACATAGATGTAAAATAACAGACAACTACACTTCAAATGAGGGGTGGATAACACTGCATATTTGAAACATTCTGTGGAAATAACACCCATTTTGAGACAGTTTATGCTAAATTATCTTAGCTCAATTGCAAAAAAAGCTCAGAGCTTATATGACCCACTCTTGGACCTGTTTCCTGGCAGAACTAGTACCAAGTGTTATTTTTTGAGAGACACCATGTTGTGGGTGACCAACACTATCTACTGCACTACCAGCCCGCTTAAAACCATTTTGAGATGAAATATTCACTTTCCAATTAACAACAAAACTAGCTTCTTATTAAACTTCACAGGAAGATCGAACAAATAAAATGTATACACTCTACTATGTCTCGGCCTTTCTTACACATATGCTGGAGGTGTCTTCATGACTATGTCTCTGCCTTTCTTACACATATGCTGGAGCTTTCTTCATGATATGTATAAAAGTGTAATAAACTTAAAAACATGCAAATAATAGCTGATAAATGGCTGTATTTGAGGTTGAAATAATCAGTGTGTGTCAGATTGTATAATAATGAATATTATGTCTCTTATAAAGCTTTACAAGTATACTTCTTTTGCTTCAAAATAAAATCATTTACATACAAAACACACACACACACACACATATATATAGAATACATACACAACTTTATACTTGTAATATCAAAGGTATACAGGACCCAACACATTTATTATATAGCACATGATTCAACACTCAATCTTATATTCTTAACTAAACCCAAGTTAAGATAACATGAGGACCAGTTGTGTGTTGCTTAACTAGTTAAACAGAAAAAACAAAAATCACATCTGAGATTTCGGGTCCGTGTCCGATTCTTGAGTTTAACAAACATCAAGGACAAAAATCATAAGCAGGTACAAAATGTCAAAATTTCAACTTTCATTAAAAAATAATATAATAGATGTATATGAGAAATATATTAACTCTTTAGGCAGGTAATGTATTTCCAGGAATGTCAGCTTTATATGTTTGTTTAATTGTTTGAACAGTGCCATTGTTATGCCATCAAGGGCTAACAGACAATCACCATAACCACTCTTTCCTGGGGTCCTGGTAGGTTAACCAGTACTAGAGCACACCCCATCTCTGCAAGTCACTGATAACATTCCCACTTGAATTAGCGGTGAGCGACGAATAACAATGAGACCATTCGTGTATCAATAATCACAGAGACTGGGGCCAGGTGAGGATTCAACCTCACAACCTCTACCTGTGGTGACAAAATATTACTTACAAGTGTAGTGTACACAGTATATTTCACTATGAACTAAAGATGTATTTCTTTATTGTCCCCCACGACGTTGACACCCAGTATGAACAGTTAATGTATTTTTTTAGGCAAATCTATTTTACACCAACAAACCAGACGAAGATTTTCTTTGTTTATATTGTAAATTGCATCAATTGGCAGTTCTAGTGTCCATGGTAACAATTGTGAAAATTGCATGAAACATGAGGTTGGACAATAACTGGGGGATGTACTAGTGAATTAGGGATCCCTGTATTGTCAGAGTGATTGAAAATTGAATAAAGGGAAATGTTACCAAATTGCCTGTAAAAGCAGGGTGGGGTTTTAACTGTATTATATTACTGCAATTTTTACATTTAAAATAAAAATACAAAAAAAACAACATGTACTTAAATCATGCAGAAATTTAGAATTATGATAAATTAAAATTTATTGTTTTTTTAATTCATGTTTCTGTGTTTTATATAGTTATAATAGCAATATTTATGTATGAGTTTGAGAATATATTTCTTTCAATTATTAGTATAAGTTTCACACTACAATTGCACAAAAAGTTTTGTCCTTCTTATAAACATTACATCTATTATGATTTTATTTTAGGGAGAGAATTAAATCTCATTTTCCAATATATAGACATCAATCTCCCTATATTGACATCAATTTTCCTGTTTGTCTTGAACATCTTCCTCATTAGGTGACCCGGTATCAATCTCAACATCTCTTTGGTTACTTTCTAGTAATGGCACATCTATAAAACAAAACATTTCCAAATATTACTTATAACAGAATTATCTAAACTGAAAAAATAATTGGCTATATTGTGTTTTTATTCTATTGGTTCAAATCCTGATTGTAATAGAATGATGCAGATCAACAGTTAGTTTGTAATCTTTAAACACCAGGAGTGCGTCTAGTTTGTAATCTTTAAACACCGGGAGTGCGTCTAGTTTGTAATCTTTAAACACCGGGAGTGCGTCTAGTTTGTAATCTTTAAACACCGGGAGTGAGTCAAGTTTAGTTTATAAATACTAATTTATTTTGGCTCAATTGAAAAGGAAGCTTAAAGCTTATTTCAACTGCTCCGGAGTCCACTTCTAGAGTAGAACCAGCACTGGGTGGTTTTTGAGAGACAGGTCAAGCTGGGGAACCCACAAGCTCTGGCATGAAAAGTGAGTCAGGATGGTGCCTACCTGTTGGTGTTTTATAACCAATAAATTATTCAAATGTGTATCATCCCATTTCTAATGGAGAACTTTATGACTGAGTAGCA
The DNA here is from genome assembly GCA_029582155.1 of Panopea generosa. NCBI lineage: Eukaryota > Metazoa > Mollusca > Bivalvia > Adapedonta > Hiatellidae > Panopea > Panopea generosa. The sequence continues at coordinate 6,751,542 of CM055897.1, read as the reverse complement.
AAAAGTATTGGTTAGAACTAGACTACTGATATTTGATTGTACACATTAGTTTCTCACATATTGGATATCTGGATATCTGCATTTTTATCAGTGGGGGTAGATATTTCTATTTCACACTAGGGGCCAAGATAAAATTTTGGTCACGTGATGTTGGAACTGTCTAAAACTTGACATATAAATATATGTATATTTCGCATTTTATCAGACCGCATTATATAAGTCTGCAGTGTTTTAACGGAGTCCATTAAGTAGGTCAATGTTATTGATGTAATAAAAATTTATCATGTTGGTGATCAGTTTACATCAATACTATTACTGAAAAACAAAACAGATTAAAAAAAAAACATAACAAAAAACAAACTCAAGCCCGAGCCAACAAAAAACTTTAACCTAACGTCTTAGAGACTTAAACTATGTAAACTTCGGTAACTTTTATTTATAAATTGTCTCTATAACATAATATGGATGTATTTTAGAAGTTTAGTCTCTATAACAGAAGAAGTTTGTTGAAAAACAGCAAAAAAGCTGAGCTTAACATAAAACTTCAATAGGAAGACACTGGCACTGATGACTGAGTCATTCAAATACATGTTCATCTTCAATGTTTTCTTCATAAAGACAAGTTAAAAAATATATTACATAAATTATATAACTTGACATCTTACAACGTATGTATTAAAAAATGTAATGATGAATTACAATATAGAATTATTCAATATGATTGGTATGCAAGAAAAACAAATATTTATGTCTTTTTTCAGTTCGAATTGGAAATTCTGATCCTCTGAATACTGTTTTCATGGCAATTTGGCAGAACCTCATTCCCCCAAAAAACAGTAATCACTAGCGAGGGAAATTTTCTAACCAAACCTAAACCCATGTAAGATTATAAGAATCTTTCATGGGTTTGAGGTTCGGAGAGAAAATTCTGCCATGAGGGGTGACTGTTTTGGCGGGAATGCCGGTAAAAATGCAGATATCCTTATCTGATGTGCAAGAATCTTGTAGTGTAACCTTGTTAAAGAGAGAATATGCTTGTTTAGAGAGCAAGATTAAGACTTGTAATTACCTTCTGTGTAAAGACTGCCATTGGAGGAGTTAATACTGCCTGCAGTTCCTCTCCTGGAAATGTTGGAATGATGGGATGATGCACTATCTAGTGTTTCCACGGTTACCGCTGTTGATGCGTCACTCATGCTCACATTGACAGTGTCTATAGACCCGAACACTTCTGAAATACCGTCCCTGTTCATGGTACTTGTAGTTATTATAGAATGTCTGTTAGAAATGTCCCCACTCCCTGACTGACCAGAGCGAAGATTACTTGGAATGCTTGGGAGTGGGCGATACTCCCCGACTTGTCCAGAGCCTGACCTCTGTGCAAAATGACCAGCATGTTGAGGGCGGCCAGTCGTAGCTTCCTCGTACGAGGGCAATGCTATCTGATTATTCTCATAGCCAATCAGAAGCATACGATCATGTTCATCCATCGAGTTACTGTGCACCCTTGAGTAAGGGGGAGGGGTAGAAGACGGACGACACAGACGAGGTGGGTGGGGTTTTCTACGTCGAAACACCATTATTACCATAATGAGAAGTAACACTCCAAGGACACTACAGGCTGTAGCAACAACAATTGCTAGGGTACTCATGTGGGACTGACTGCTGGAATCTGAAGATTTGGAATCTACTGGTATTACCAAGGCTGAAATATAAATTGGTGTCAACATTATAAAACTTTAAATGTGAAGGTAACATCATCAATCAGATTGTGTTTTTGTGAGGCTTAGTTGGCATGGCTTCAGTTGATCTGTCTGTTAAGGTCTACAACAGGTGACAATGCATCATAACTTAGCTCATTGTAGTATGTAGAACTAAAAGTTCATTTGTTTTAACATTTATAACTTTGTCTAGTAACATCTTGGTGTACATTACTGTACTAAAACTCAACATGCTAACAGAATCTTGAACATTGTATTAAAGAACCCAGATTTTAAACTTATTTATCTTACTTAGATTGTGAAAGTTAGAAAAACCAGTACTAAGCATATGCAGATAAAGTGTCTTGACCAAGGACACCACATACAGGAGGATCGAGCCCAAGACCCTCCAATGTTTATTATCATTCAAGGAGGATAATTTTATTTTAGCTTTGTTATTTTTATGTTTCTAATTTATTTTTTCGAAACCATTTCTCTATTTTTAGCAACGGTAACCCCTGACCTTGAGTCCAGTGGCCCAATAAAAATCCTAATTACAATCGCAATCTTCCTCAGTCTATCAATATTTCATCGCAATAATTTATTCCTAACATATTTATCAGTAGCAATGTAATGGGATGCAACAGGACAGGACCAACGTGACAGGATAAAATAATTCCTGTATAGCTCCCCCCACCCCCACACACACCAACCTTTCTTGGTAGTGGTATATTGTATAATAATGATGTACTGGTGAATAAAATCATAAGAGTAAATATGCACTAATCAAATAAATAGCTCTTCATATTTAAGTTATTATTTGTAATGAACAACTATCCGTTATAATCAATCTGAAGGGGGCACAATCTGTACACGAGCAAGAAATTCTAGCACCACAAAATGTCAGGAAAATCACTCAGATGTATATTATTAGATGAGATACAGATACTGAAGTATTATTACTCACCATAAGGTTAACCACTCAGAAGTAGATGAGATGCGGATATTGAAGTATTACTACTCACCATAAGGTTAACCACTCAGAAGTAGATGAGATGTGGATACTGAAGTATTACTACTCACCATAAGGTTAACCACTCAGAAGTAGATGAGATGTGGATACTGAAGTATTATACTCACCATAAGCACATGAAGGCATCTCAAAGTCCCATCTGCCCCCTGGTTTACATGTGACAATGGATTCACCAACCAGCTGGTAGCCCTCGTTACACACACACTCTACATGAAGTCCTGGGTAAAACGGCTCACAGTACGCTACATCACTCTTAGTTTCACAAAAGCAATGTCCATTAGATATCATGGAGATGCTGGGGCAGTATTGTGTGGATTCTGAAATGGTTAAAACAATGTCCATTGGATATCATGGAGATGCTGGGGCAGTATTGTGTGGATTCTGAAATGGTTAATACAATGTCCATTGGATATCATGGAGATACTGGTGCAGTATTGTGTGGATTCTGAAATGGTTAAAACAATGTCCATTTGATATCATGGAGATACTTGGGCAGTATTGTATGGAGTCTGAAATGGTAAAAACAATGTCCATTGGATATTATGGAGATACTTGGGCAGTATTGTGTGGAGTCTGAAACGATTAAAACAATGTCCATTGGATATTATGGAGATACTTGGGCAGTATTGTGTGGAGTCTGAAATGGTTAAAACAATGTCCATTGGATATTATGGAGATACTTGAGCAGTATTGTGTGGAGTCTGAAATGGTTAAAACAATGTCCATTGGATATTATGGAGATACTTGGGCAGTATTGTGTGGTTTCTGAAATGGTTAAAACAATGTCCATTACTGGATATTATAGAAATTCTGGAGCAGTATTGTATTGATTCTGATATGGTTAAAAATGATTAAAACAATGTCAATTGGATATGACTGAGATACTGGGGCAGTACTGTGTAGATTCTGAAATGGTTAAAACAATGTCTTTTGTATATCATGGAGATATTGGGGCAGTTTTAGGTGGATTCTGAAATGGTTTAAACAATGTCCACTGGATATCAAGGGCTTTACATTAATAAAATGCTTGAAAATTTAGAAATTCAACACGGCATCTCTTTTAACTTTAAAACAGTTTATTTAGTTATTCTTAATATTATATCCATAGGGCTATAGTACCATAATTCTAGATTAAGTAAGGGCAAGTTGTTGTGGTCAGGACGAGCAGATTTTAGAAATACTTGTCCGACTGGACAAGTGAAATAAAAATCTAACAATATTATAGTTGGTCATCATTACTACATAAACATTTTGAAAACCTGCTGGGCCGTTTATGAGAACAAGATTTTTTAAGTTTTAGACTATTTTTAGTAAAGGCGGCCATTTTGAATTTCAGATCGAACAAAAACAAAAACTTCTGTATAGTCTCCTATGCAACAGAAACATGCATGTGAAGTTTCAGTTTAATTGACCTAGTGGTTTCAGAATAGATGAAAGCAAAAGAAAATTTTCTGTTTTCCCATAGTATCCCTATGTAAAATTCTAAGTCCCCTTACAGGGCCCCTATAAATTTTAGCCCCTAAATTCTTATCTGCAATCAAACCCCTACACTACACATAGGGATAATTTATGCAAAATATGAACAAATCTGACATACCGGTTCTTAAGAAAACGATTTTAGTAAATCCAAATTTGTACCCTTTTGGGGTCCCTCCTGACCCCTTAAGACAGAAGAACCCATTCATTTTTACAAATGTGAACCTCCTTCACCAAACAATGTTACTGTGAAGATATAGGCGAAATTATTTCCATTTAAAAAAAAAAAAAAAAAAAAAAATATTATGACATGTGTCCCCTAATTGAACCCTCGGAGCAGGGTCATATTTAACCATAGGGACACCATTTGAACAAATCTAACAATACTATAGTTGGTCATCCTTACTACATAAACATTTTGAAAATCTGTTCAGCCGTTCATGAGAAGAAGATTTTTTAAGTTTTGGACTTTTTTTAGTAACGGCGGCCATCTTGAATTTCAGATCGAAAAAAAAAAGTCTCCTATGCAACAGAAACATGCATGTGAAGTTTCAGTTTAATTGGCATAGTGGTTTCAGAGAAAGTGCTGCTAACAGACAACAGACGACAGACGACGGACGAAAGACAACGCGCCATCGCATAAGCACTTCTGGCCTTTGGCCAGTAGAGCTAAAAATTAACATAATGACCTGATATCATGGAGATTATGGATTTTGAAATGGCAAATGACAAAACAATCAGCTTTGGTCATAGTTAACTATGAATGATCAAAAGTTGTCAGAAGGACAGTGGGTATGACTATTCTAAATTACTCAAAAACTACTATGATTTTATCGGGGCATATAACTTGTGTAAAACTTTAACAAGGAATGCAAAGCAATCAATATACCCATTTACCGGTACGCCCAGAACAAGTTGGCTGGAAGCATTAATGCCAACACCACTCCTAATTTTGTTTTTCATGTATATTAAATGAAACTTATGTTATTGAGTAGAAACTGTTAAGTTATATTTTAAGAAACATTAACCTAAAATACAATTTCAATCTTCCTTTTCATGTTAGGAACCTAAACACAAAATGCCATCAAAATATTGCAAATGAAACTTAAGTTATAGAGTGGAAACGTTTTATTTATTTTTAGTAACAGTGACCATGACCCAATTTGCCTCAAACCCAATCCCAAGCTTCCATTTCATTTTAGGGTTAGGTATCTATCTATACACAAAGTTTCATCAAAATATTTTAAAGGAAAATAAAATTAATGAGCGGTAGCCATTTCACATACATTTAAGGATTTCTTTTTATTAATTAATTTGTTCTCCTAAAACTAATATAACACTTTTAAAGCACTCTCCAAAACCGTTCAAAAGAAATATTGAAATATTGAATTGGACCTGAAGTATAATGTTTCTTGAGATTGAAATCCAGACAAAATCAGATGAACTAAGATACGACAAAATCAAATGAGATTAATGTTTTATGATGTTTAGCATCACTTTCAACAATATTTCAGTGATAATGAGATGTTGTCTCGAGTCTAAGCAATGCTACACTGGAATATGATGCCAAAGACACATGGTTTGATACCCCACCCAGTCATATTATAATGATGCTGGGTCGACCAGACTTAGAACTATTCTCTAAATGCTGAGCAGCAAGTGAGGAAGCTTTAAATACCATTTTTCAAGACTTTGGTATGACCTGACTGGGGATTGAACCCACGAACTGCTGCATGCGAGGTAGATGCTCTACCCCTAGACCACTGTTGTGGTTCAAACGAGATGAATGACCCATTGCTTTCAGACAAAATCAGATGAGCTCAGAAACAATATGAGGGAAAACTACAGAATTGATGGAGCATGCCAGCAATGCCACCAAACATCCAATATACTAAATAGAGAATATGTGTTACTGCCTCATAGGTTCAAAAATTAATTAAGCACTTGCCAAGACATGAGCTTTTTCTCTACTTCACTTGATAAATTTAAGTCTATCAAGCAATAACATGACAGTCTATGTATCATGTTATAAATTGCGGGTTTTATTTATTTTTATTTAAAAAACAAACAAAATGAATTTAATCCAGCAAACAAATGCATATGATGTACATCTGCAGTAAATGTGAAAATACAGTATAACTTCCATATATCGAAGTTCAGGAGACCGTCATGAAAAGTTTGATATACCGGGACTTCGATATATGTGCATGTCTCGATCACTCGATGGTAATGGTAAAAGTTTGATTGGTAATGAGATCGCAACATATATATGACCGTAGATCTACCTGTCATACTTTTACTAGTAAAGGTAAGTTGAGAAAAAAAAACACATAAATTAACTCGTGTTTATTATTTAATGAATCCCTGCATGTCATTTAAAAATCAATATAACTAAAGCACTACAAGCATGTACAAACATAAAAACTTACATGGAGCACTTCCGGTATACGAAAATAAGCACATACATGTACATGAATATGCCATCAGCACATCAGTTGGTACAAACACACATGAATAAAACATCAACATACATGTACAATAAACATAATTAAATGTTCATAAATTACACTTGTAAGATAACATGATACGAAACTAAACGTCATTCAATGCGTACGGTTTACACGTACGTTATGTAATCACGTATCGGGTATATTTTATCATGACAGACACAGCCGCCATGTTTGCGTACACGAAGTTAATGTTTTTTATCAGTAAATTATCACCATTTTGCCTTTAAGTAATCAAATGTTTATTAAAGTGTGACTCCTAACAAATATTTATCTGAGCACTCGAAGGGACTTAACGCTATATGATCAGCGGGGCCTTTGTTCCTACGATCATCTCACCCGCGCACCGCAGGTGTGATATACATGTACATCACTCTCGTGAGAAATTTTGAACAGGTAATCGATATTAGATACATAAATGGTTAATGATGTGTAAAATGACTCTTTGGGTCCGTGAAAAAACTTCGGTATACTGAAAAATTCGTTATGTATAACTTCGATATATTTGCGTTTTTTCCATATAGATTTAGAAGGAAAAAAGTTGGGACTTGAGAAAAAGTTTGATATACCAAGAAATTCGATATATTGAAGTTCGATATATGAAAGTTATACTGTAGTTCCAAATTTGGTTGATGAAATTAAAACAAAAACAAACGTAGTTTTTTAATGGAAACTGTTCAACTCAGTTGTGATTATAAGTTTATATCTATTGACATAATTGACAGTTGATCAAGAGCTGAATAAGTGTGTTACAGAGGTTTAACAGAACGCAAATAAAACGTGACGTCATCAAATTGTTTGCTGCTGCAAGATAAACCTTCTGAGCCGATAAAGCATGTTTATCAAACCCCCCGCTTTATAACATGAAGTTATACATAATGATATGATAAAGAAGATGTGTTTGTCAACTAAGAAAGGATAACTTTATACTTAAAAGAAGCTGTCAAGTAGCTTCTAAGTAAAGGTGAGAAAGGTAAGAAAGGAAGATATGATTTACCTTCATCAGGAATACAACTGGGAGCGTGATGAGACCAATCCTGGCCTAGACACAATAACGTTGAGGAACCAATCAATTTGAAGCCTGGATCACATTTATATGTGACCTTTGACCCCTGCTGGAAGTTATACGAGTCCCCTAGTATCAGAGGTAAAATATGACCATTCGCAATCTTCTCTGGATGTTCACAACTCCTTACGGCAACTGGAATAAAAAAGCAGATATGCAATTGATATCCAGTATTCTGAAGCACATGTTAACCAACACTTTCTGACTACATTCCGTGTAGTACCAACATAGGTACATGCTGAACAACAGCAGATTATGACTACATTCCCTGTAGTTCCAACATAGGTACACGCTGAACATCAGTAGATTCTGACTACATTCCGTGTAGTACCAACATACGTACGCGCTGAACAACAGTAGATTCTGACTACATTCCGTGTAGTAACAACATAGGTACGCGCCGAACAACAGCAGATTCCGACTACATTCCGTGTAGTATCAACATAGGTACGTGCCGAACAACAGCAGATTCCGACTACATTCCGTGTACTACCAACATAGGTACGCGCTGAACAACAGCAGATTCCGACTACATTCCGTGTAGTACCAACATAGGTATGCGCTGAACAACAGCAGATTCCGACTACATTCCGTGTAGTACCAACATAGGTACGCGCTGAACAACAGCAGATTCCGACTACATTCCGTGTAGTACAATCATAGGTACGCGCTGAAAACAGCAGATTCCGACTACATTCCGTGTAGTACCAACATAGGTACGCGCAGAACAACAGCAGATTCCGACTACATTCCATGTAGTAACAACATAGGTACGCGCCGAACAACAGCAGATTCCGACTACATTCCGTGTAGTATCAACATAGGTACGTGCCGAACAACAGCAGATTCAGACTACATTCCGTGTAGTACCAACATAGGTACGTGCTGAACAACAGTAGATTCCGACTACATTCCGTGTAGTACCGACTACATTCCGTGTAGTACCAACATAGGTACGCGCTGAACAACAGTAGATTCCGACTACATTCCGTGTAGTACCAACATAGGTACACGCTGAACAACAGCAGATTCTGACAACATTCCGTGTAGTACCAACATAGGGTCCATAATAAAACGTTTTGATCTTTGTAATGCCTTTCTCTTGCATCACGCCTAATACATGTATGACACTGCCGTTTCAATATATGAAATCTAAACATATAACTGTGTCTTTACCACTATACTGAAGGAAATTTAGATGAAAATCTAGGAATTCATTTATTATGGCCTTCCAGAAAGAAACAGAAAACGGGGAGTTACGAAGCTTGTTCAGAAATGCGCCGGCCGGTAATATATGATCAATTTATTTCAGAGGTAACATAGTATGGGGAGCTGTAGGGGATGTTGTTAAAAAAAAAGATAGTTTTTAAGAGCGTCCCCTTTATTCCCCTCAGTGTATTAATGAACTGGAACCCACGAGCATGTTAGCGATGAACCGTTCATATAAAATAAAAAATTAAATTACATTTCTAATAACTGTACTAAACAAACCACCCTTGGCAGCCTTTCAATATTGACTGCGATAAAGTGATTTGTGATGTACTGATGATAGCGCGTGCAATAGTATCACGCGTATATGCAAGGGAGGATCCTGAGCAAGAGTTACTTGACCAAACTAGTATCCATACTCATTGTTTTTCAGTGCATATAAATAATATAATGCATAATACATTTGGTACAGTTTTATTGCAGACATCAATACATATTTTTTTTAAAAAGAAAACCCAATAACGATACATAATATTAGTGAAGCCATAACTTTTTTAATCTTGTTAATGATCCCCTTATCTGACGGTCTAATCCGCACACTACCACTGCAGTATTCATTTGTGTACTTCGGAACAGCGGAGGTACAGCCAGAAAACATCCGAGTCATTATGGAATTACAAAAATGTAAACAAAAGTTAAAAGTTTCGTCCGCTCGTCTAAGAAACACACAATTCAATCGAACTTATTTATTTTCTCGCTTTTTTAAAAATAGTCACTAAAGGGTCTACAGGAATGATTTTAGCAATACTATAAACACATTTAATTACAATCATTTTTGTTATTATCAAAAAGTGTACATTTCGAATGTTTAATGAGGCTTTAAATTAGTATTCAATGCTTATTTTCAAAATGTTAAGGGTAAAAATGAACATTCTTATCAAATTGCCATTGAAAACAAACTAATCAACACTGAAATTGAAAATAACCAATGCTTATTTTACCTCTTAATTTCAATTTCAATGCTTTATTCAGAAATTTCAATGCTTAAATACCTCCAAATAGTGCTTGGGCCTAAAAAAATAAATGTTGTGTTTACGGTTTCCCGACCGACCCATAGTAAAAGGTCCCGACCGTATATTTTTTTTTTTAAAAAAAAAAAAAAATTAAAAAATTTGGCCGACTGTTGTGTTAGGGATGGTTCAGGTGCTCCAAGTATCGGGCGAAAACCAATATATAAAACTGTATACAAAAGACGAAACTTTTAGAAAAGTGCGACTTGAAATTCGAAGCACAACTGTGCCTGAAGACCAAAAGTAAACAATCTGAAAAAACTGTGAAAAAGAAATGACACAAATTCGTTTCTGAAATGGTTACAGTATTTATTCTTTCTACATTTCAACGCAATTATAATTATTAAATCATTTGCAAACTAGACATTGAATGTTTCTCGGCAATAAGTTGTAACACGCGGAAATTCTTGTTGAATCTCCAAGGAATCTATTCATCGCGAATCGTTCGCCATTTTTTGTATAAGGTATCGAGGCGTGCATGCGCAACTTTCTAATCTCGGTTTAAACATCGGACTATTTTCCGGTATTTGCCTTGTTTTTTTATTGGACGGGAAAATCGCGGGATCAAAGCGGATATTTATCTACATAAGCACTTGTTAAAACTTATTAGGAAGTTAGAATGTAAAGTTAGGTGTAAAAAAAAGAGGTTTCCCTCATTGCTTTCCAAAAAGGTTCAAATATATGAACACAAACTCTGGCACAAACTTTGAAATTCAGGATTATGTCCAAGTGTCAAAATTGGTTGATAGTTTTGAAATATTTTAACAGATATATTAAATATATAAAATTAAATTCCTTTTATATATTTAATAATACTTTTTTAACAGATTCTGTTGAATACCCAATCTAACCTATTGCAAGATGGTGCACATGGTGCAGAACAAATGAGAATATATTGAAAGTGGAAAGGAAAACATTCAAACTACAAAAGCAGACAAACTACAAAAGTATACAATAATTATGTTGTCACCAATTGCTTTTGAAAAAGGTGTCATTACTTCGCATTCAAAATTGAGTAACTGCGAGAGAAAATGAAGAAAAAAATAACCAAAAAAACACCGACCCTTTTATTTTGCATCTAAAAAAAATCAGCCAAAAAAAAAAAATAGTCCTACCTACCGACCCAATTTTTTTTCAGCATGAAACCTTAAACACATCATTTATTTTTTTAGGCCTAATCTGGAGCACTATGACAAAGATTTTTAAAAAAAAACAGAAGGGAAGACACCAGGGGTCATCCATTCCTAAAGACTTGTTTTAATGAAGTGCCAAACTGATACGTGTGCATGAAGTATTAAGTCAGTACTGATCACCTTAGAACTCAACATGGTAATGCAGGAGTTGACAGTGACACTTAACAAGTACAATACTGATTATATTGTCAACATTAAAATATTGTTGATCAAGTGAATGCCATGGGACTGGTTGTTTATAATGAGCTGGTCACCTACCACATGATGGCGTACTGCCCTCCCACTCGCCATTCCTGCAGTAGAGGTGATCATCGTTGGGGTTGACGAGTGTGAATCCTGCCTTGCACTTGTAGTAGGCTTCCTGCTCATTCATTACCCCTGAGAAGGGATACAGTCCTACCTCGCTATATCCGACATTACTGTTGGGTACTGATGGCGGAGTATTGCAAATCCTCTCTGAAATAGTCGATAAAAGCATCATAATAATTAGCAGTTTAGGAGTAGTCTAGACAAGATTTACTATTAAAACAGGGACCCATATGGGCTTAAATTGCTCACCTGATTTTACCATGCATTTCTTTCCAAATTTTGAATGGTTTAAGCCTTAGAAAAACTTACAGATGAGAAAAATGACAATTATTTGTTTTCTCATAGCATTTTCATGTAAAAATCAGAGTCACCTTATTCGGTCCCAATGGACCCTAGCCCCTTTATTTGAACAATCTTAAACCCTTGCCCATATGGATCATTTATAGCAAATATGAACTAAGTTGGCTGATCAGGATCAGTTCTCGATTAGATGATTTTTGAAATAACAGTTTTATTCCTTTTTGGAACCCTGCTGGCCCCTTATGGAACATGAGCCATATGTTGATGAGCGGTGATATGAGCAACTAGACTTCATACTGCTACTCCCTAGCAACTTGGGTCAAAATCAGATGATAACTTAAGTAGTATTCCAGACTAGAACAAGACCAACTGTAAATTCCCAACCCAACATGATAAACTGTGGAGGCACAAAAACATTTGATAATAATGACTGCTCAGCAGCTGGTATTGCTGATCTGAATTTTAACAAGAGTTGTCAGTAGACCAACAAAGCTCGCCTCTGGGTGTCTAAGTCCAAAAAGGGCCATAACTGTGCCAAAATGCAATCCAGAGTTATGGCTCTTATCTCTGTGTGTTCCATTGATGATGGTAAATACACATGCAAAGTTTCATACATATCCAATGAGTGGTTGCATAGCTATCTGAAACTTGTATGCAAAAGTTTAACCTGGGTGTCTGTGGACGCCGACAACGCTGGGGTCAAAACAACAGCTCTCCTTGGACTTTGTCCCAGTGAGCTAGTAAATTCTTACTGTTAATTTAATAGCTAAGATGTTTGTACTGACTATGGAAGTGACTCGAATTCATCACCTTTGGACAATACATCTATTTTAAAACAGGATTTAAAACATTTGTATTGTTTGTTTGTTTGAATATTTAGCATTGTTATATGCCACTGAGGGCTTACAGTTCATTGCCTGACCACTCTCCTGGGATCCTGGAAGGGTATCCTGAACTGCAGCACACCTAACCACTCTCTCCTGGGATCCAGGAAGGGTAACCAGAACTGGAGCACACCTAACAACTCTCTCCTGGGATCCAGGAAGGGTAACCAGAACTGGAGCACACCTAACCACTCTCTCCTGGGATCCTGGAAGGGTAACCAGAACTGGAGCACACCTAACCACTCTCTCCTGGGATCCTGGAAGGGTAACCAGAACTGGAGCACACCTAACCACTCTCTCCTGGGATCCTGGAAGGGTAACAAGAACTGGAGCACACCTAACCACTCTCTCCTGGGATCCTGGAAGGGTAACCAGAACTGGAGCACACCTAACCACTCTCTCCTGGGATCCTGGAAGGTTAACCAGAACTGGAGCACACCTAACCACTCTCTCCTGGGATCCTGGAAGGGTAACCAGAACTGGAGCACACCTAACCACTCTCTCCTGGGATCCTGGAAGGGTAACCAGAACTGGAGCACACCTAACCACTCTCTCCTGGGATCCTGGAAGGGTAACCAGAACTGGAGCACACCTAACCACTCTCTCCTGGGATCCAGGAAGGGTAACCAAAACTGGAGCACACCTAACCACTCTCTCCTGGGATCCTGGAAGGGTAACCAGAACTGGAGCAAACCTAACCACTCTCTCCTGGGATCCAGGAAGGGTAACCAGAACTGGAGCACACCTAACCACTCTCTCCTGGGATCCAGGAAGGGTAACCACATCTAACCACTCTCTCCTGGGATCCTGGAAAGGTAACCAGAACTGGAGCACACCTAACCACTCTCTCCTGGGATCCAGGAAGGGTAACCAGAACTGGAGCACACCTAACAACTCTCTCCTGGGATCCATGAAGGGTAACCAAAACTTGAGCACACCTAACCACTCTCTCCTGGGATCCAGGAAGGGTAACCAGAACTGGAGCACACCTAACCACTTTCTCCTGGGATCCAGGAAGGGTAACCAGAACTGGAGCACACCTAACCACTCTCTCCTGGGATCCAGGAAGGGTATCCAGAACTGGAGCACACCTAACCACTCTCTCCTGGGATCAAGGAAGGGTAACCAGAACTGGAGCACACCTAACCACTCTCTCCTGGGATCAAGGAAGGGTAACCAGAACTGGAGCACACCTAACCACTCTCTCCTGGGATCCTGGAAGGGTAACCAGAACTTGAGCACACCTAACCACTCTCTCCTGGGATCCTGGAAGGGTAACCAGAACTGGAGCACACGTAACCACTCTCTACTGGGATCCAAGAAGGGTAACCAGAACTGGAGCACACCTGACCACTCTCTCCTGGGATCCAGGAAGGGTAACCAGAACTGGAGCACACCTGACCGCTCTCTCCTGGGATCCAGGAAGGGTAACCAGAACTGGAGCACACCTGACCACTCTCTCCTGGGATCCTGGAAGGATAACCAGAACTGGAGCACACCTAACCACTCTCTCCTGGGATCTTGGAAGGGTAACCAGAACTGGAGCACACCTAACCACTCTCTCCTGGGATCATGGAAGGGTAACCAGAACTGGAGCACACCTAACCACTCTCTCCTGGGATCCAGGAAAGGTAACCAGAACTGGAGCACACCTAACCACTCTCTCCTGGGATCCTGGAAGGGTAACCAGAACTGGAGCACACCTAACCACTCTCTCTTGGGATCCAGGAAGGGTAACCAGAACTGGAGCACACTTAACCACTCTCTCCTGGGATCCAGGAAGGGTAACCACACCTAACCACTCTCTCCTGGGATCCAGGAAAGGTAACCAGAACTGGAGCACACCTAACCACTCTCTCCTGGGATCCAGGAAGGGTAACCAGAACTGGAGCACACCTAACAACTCTCTCTTGGGATCCAGGAAGGGTAACCAGAACTGGAGCACACCTAACCACTCTCTCCTGGGATCAAGGAAGGGTAACCAGGACTGGAGCACACCTAACCACTCTCTCTTGGGATCCAGGAAGGGTAACCAGAACTGGAGCACACCTAACCACTCTCTACTGGGATCCAGGATGAAGGGTATCCAATCTGGAGCACACCTAACCACTCTCTCCTGGGATCCTGGAAGCATAACCAGAACTGGAGCATACCTAACCACTCTCTCCTGGGATCCTGGAAGGGTAACCAGAACTGGAGCACACCTAACCACTCTCTCCTGTGATCCAGGAAGGGTAACCAGAACTGGAGCACACCTAACAACTCTCTCCTGGGATCCTGGAAGGGTAACCAGGACTGGAGCACACCTAACCACTCTCTCTTGGGATCCAGGAAGGGTAACCAGAACTGGAGCACACCTAACCACTCTCTACTGGGATCCAGGATGAAGGGTATCCAATCTGGAGCACACCTAACCACTCTCTCCTGGGATCCTGGAAGCATAACCAGAACTGGAGCATACCTAACCACTCTCTCCTGGGATCCTGGAAGGGTAACCAGAACTGGAGCACACCTAACCACTCTCTCCTGTGATCCAGGAAGGGTAACCAGAACTGGAGCACACCTAACAACTCTCTCCTGGGATCCAGGAAGGGTAACCAGAACTGGAGCACACCTAACCACTCTCTACTGGGATCCAGGATGAAGGGTATCCAATCTGGAGCACACCTAACCACTCTCTCCTGGGATCCTGGAAGCATAACCAGAACTGGAGCACACCTAACCACTCTCTACTGGGATCCTGGTAGGGTAACCAGAACTGGAGCACACCTAACCACTCTCTCCTGGGATCCAGGAAGGGTAACCAGAACTGGAGCACACCTGTTTCCACAAGTAACTTATAACTTTCCCAAAAGGATCAGTGATGAGAGATGAATGACAATGAGACACAACGTCATATATCAACCATCACAGAGACTGTGGCCAAGTGGGGATTCAAACTCAAGAACCCTGGATTGACAGTCAGACAACTACCGCTACAGCTTAAACTGGGTGTGGATATATATAATGTTTTTGTAAAAAGTACGCCATAACATATACAATATTAGATCAAACTTATAATAAAATACATTTACAGCAATATTAATAGGGGAAAATAGTTATAGCAAGTATATAATTATAATATGTAAAGAATGCAATCAAATATTCAAAGTAAGGTGTGAAAAAATGAAGTAAGCCCTGAGGATGTTCAATCATTAGCACTGTTTTTCTGATTTCCAATCCTAATAAATCTGGAAATATAATAAACCGCCAATCCCCGAATAAATGCCTCACTTCCATTTTAATGGAAAATAAACAAGAGGCCCAAGATGGCCTGAGGACGTTCTCACTGACTCATAGTGGCCATAGCACTTTTTGAAATTCTCCTATGCAATAGAAACATCGGGGCGGGGTCATTTTTCACCTTGAGACAATGTCTCAGGTGACCTAAAAACCCAACAAAAATTACTTGATAAATGATATTTAAATATACTAACTGCTTGTTTTTACTGCAGAAAGGTGAAATACAAATCTTTCACCATTCAGTATAAATATCAATTACCATTAGTGTGAATCTAATTAACATTTAGCCAGCAGAGCTTAAAAATATTTTACAATTACTACCAGAAATGAGATTTTTTTTCAAATCAGATTTTTGTTAATTCACTTTAAAGGTAGTATATCAGGGGAAATGTTATAAATGTCTTAAAAAATAAAATAATTATAAAAATGGATAAATAGCATCTCATTATCATTAATAAATCAAATCCAAATGGTTTAGTATGTCAAATCTGCCAAAACATGACAAAATCAATATTTGAATTTGAGTGGTAAACTTGAAGCAAAATCCCAATTCTAAAATACAGCGCTTTTTGATGAACTTTGCATCATTATTCGGACTTTTTCTAAGATGAAATAATTTTAACTATGTGTAAACCTGTTTAACGGACCAAAATGAAATCAAAATAAAATCACTAGACTCTTTAAATAAGTCACAAACCATATGCTTATAATTTAATCTCGAAAATCTATTTTAGTCTAACAACTATTAACTAGGCAATATGGGGTCAGTGAGTATATATAGGCATAATACATAGGAAAAAATTGTTTTCGGCCAATTTAAGAAATTTGAAAAATCCTGATAAATTCCCTTTAAAAAAAACTCACAATCCCTGGAATGACAGTCAGACACATCATAAACTACGCAAGCCAGGTCCAAAACTCACATCCCAATGACAATATTGGCAATTAAAAATAAAAAACTATCAAGATGATCTTGTAAGATAAACAAAAATGTAAATAAAATAAATTACATTTCCAAATTTATTTGTTCAATAAAATGCCCCGGGCTAGTCTGTTACACAAAGGAATCCACAATAAACCATGCTGGGAAACTTAAATGAATTGGAAAAGTTATTTCAAGCATTATTTTTAAATGGGAAAATATCAGTGAATGTAGATGTAACATTTACAGACTAATTAGCATTAATTTTAAACCTTTATATCAGTTTTCATATTAAAGGAAGATTTTATAAATCGGAATATTAGGAATATGAGGTATGTTAATTTACTAAAATCTCTGGTGTAAAAATCATTGTTATATAAGTTGCTTTTATTTAAGTTTCAACTTATATAATTGTATTGATATCAGAACATTTTTTGTGTAACACTGTATTATGTCTTCCATGTAATAAAAGATATTACTCACAAAAAATTGTTTTTTTAATTATAATTTAAATATTGATTCATTGTTATATTGCTTGTTTGATTTTTTATTCAGAAAGGGAATTTATCAGGATTTTTGAAACATTAAAAACTGGCTAAAAACATTATTTTCCTATATATCATGGCTATATAATACTCATAAGCCCCGTATTGCCCAATGGATATCTATTTAAACATGCCAAATAATATATTGAAAAGGGCTTTTCTAACTTGGGATATGTGCCTAGGTTAGACTAAAACAGATTTCTCACTTTAAATGGCAACATATTTTGTGACGTATTAAATGAGTCACGTGATTTCATTTTGATCCATTATACAGGTTTACACATAGCAAAAGTTTGATCTTAGAAAGAGTCCAAAAAAGATTGCTAGGGTCATCAAACAGTATTTAAGTGTTGTCAATTTTTAGAATGCAGATTTCGTTTAAAGTTTACCACATCAATTTAAATATTGATTTTGTCAAGTTTTTGTTGATTTAACATACTAAATTATTCAGATTTTTATCTATAAATGATAATGAGATGCTTTTTATCCATTTAGATAAGTATTTTATTTTTTAAGACATTTATAGCATTTTTTCACCCTCATATACTCCCTTTAAAAGGGACACATGGCAATTTTTTTATAACTTTTTACTTAACTCTGTTTACCATATCCATGGTAAAATGTTGTGCTGTTAGCCATTAAGCCAGTTCAATAAGCTTGTTAATTTTTGGCTTCCCTTCATAAATTATTTTACCAGTTGTTTCTATGAAACTACTATTTTTGTTTTCATTTTTAGTTGGTGGATAAGAATTATTTATGTAATTCTTAAAAAATAGATTTATTACAAAATTTGGCAATATTCTGTTTTTACATATTGAAAAATCAATTTTAGTAATATGAATGGATAAATATTTATTTAAAGAATATCGAAAATACAATATTGTTTTTAAATAAGTTAAATAACTATTACGGTGTTCACCTGCAGAATTAATAATGGCACAAAATCTATCAAATATCCGAGGTCATCAAAGAGCAGAGAATAACTGTATTTTGTGACAACTCCATTCTTTATAATTAAATTTTGCATCCAGTTGTACAATCACAATTGGTAGTTTAGCTACTTATTACCAAAACATTATTTTGAAGTCAACTTTGAGTAACTAACTTTCAGAATTTATGTTTTATATTTACCTTGTAAACTTCAGACTCACTTGTAAGGTTACTACTTTACCTGCATGGAAGTGGGCTGAGGTATCTAAACAATTTTTAACTTATTATTTTGTCTTATTCAACCTGATTTTTTAATTTTTTAATTTAAAAAATTATATTTCTTGCAAAAGTCACTTTGATGGACCATGTCAACATCAATATCCAAATTACAATAAATAAATGTTCAATATTTACAAGAGATGATATCAGAATTAACCCGACGCAAGAGCGACTATCGCTCAGCCTACTGGCCATTGGTCACTTGGCTTTGTTTGTCTAAGTAAATACAATGAAATACAATGTAGTCTTTACTCAGAGACAGGATCATTAATTGTCTTAGGAAAATGGCAGGGTAGCAACCAATAACAATCGCTGATTGGATAATTGACTTGTTTGATTGACAGCTCGTGTCAGGTCAGTTGATTTGACCAGATTTTCCATGTAGGTACAAACACTGCTAACTGTCAATCACACATGCAGACAATGAAGTGCACTGTTAATGCTGACTGTGTCACAATAATAACTAGAGTATTGTATAATTTGGGACCAAGTCTATTCTATTGATCGTGAGTATTTACTTGGCACTCATGAATGTTCCGTGTTTGCCCGTAAATTAATTCTCATTGCTGAACATAAACATTGATATAACTGTAGATAAACCAATCAATACATTAAATTACCATCATATCAAGCATTCATGAATAGATGTGTAGACAACTCGTTGAAACACCCTAACATAACGAGTGATAAAGGAAATACTTACAGACAATCACCAGTAACTGATGATGGCTGTTTTCGAATAACACCCTGGGAAACCCTTTCAGTGCCAGATGTGCTTATTTGGGTAAATGCAATATTATTTTGTATTGGACAGATTTGACATGAAACTTGCATTTTGCGACATGTTTATCATAACCAGTATTTCTTCTTTGTTTCAGCGTTCCAGGATCACGTTACAGACACTACTAAATACCACGTTGGATCAGAGTTAATTACATAAATATATCATCCCAACAGCTGTTATGTGAAATAATGCATTTAGTCTATTGTGAAAAGCAACGTTTGCAACAATGAGATTGGCCAAGATAAAATGGGCTGTAATTGCCCTAACGCTGCTGGCCGTCTACTATATACATTCCCAGCATGACTCTTTAGAGAACCAGTCCCAGATCTGGAAATTTCACAAGCAATACAAAATGTTTCTACAAGAACACTTGCCAGGTAATTATGATGCGCAGGCGACGATTGATAAGATTTTAATTTCAACTGCTCACATTCTCAGAGAGGCTACAGGCAATATAACCATACAGACTGAACATGAACAAGACATAGCTAACACTAACAACTCAAAGTCAGACAAATTAAATGGTGCACTTGAGAATATAAGTGGCACTGGAAATAATATACTAGATAACCAAATTGAATTTGTAAATAAATCAAGTAAATACAAACACAAATCGATTATAAGAAACAAAAAGTCGAAGAAAAAATATGGTGTGTTGGAGATAAAAAGGACAATATCTGGAAAGACAAACTTTACAGACAGGCCACTTATGGTGCTTTTTTCCTCTTGGATTCACACAACAGAGAAAGCACGGGTTCACAACACTCTTGAACGCCTGTGGTCTTCCTGGGACTTCATTAAGCCTCTTGTCTTTACCAGCGACAACAACACGAAATCGTCAGCTGCAAGTGCCGGGTGGCTAACACAGCCGGTGCCAAAGCAACATGAAGAATGTAAAGGACCCCCTGTGTTGACAACCATGTTTATTCAAGCCCTTAAAAAATATGATGCATACTATTTTGGTTTTGCCAATTCTGACATAGTATTTGGAAACGGACTTCCCCAGACCTTGCAGTATATACATTACCATAACTTATGGAAAAGCAAACCAGTGATGATAGTAGGCCGGAGGTATAACTACAACTTTTATAAATACCCCCATCTTGAGATAGAATCTCCAAACCATGTTACAAACCTGACAGCATACAGTAAACTAGTAATTCGATCTACTGACTACTTTTTTACTAACAACCTGTTCCCATGGGAAAATGCACCAGCAGTGACTGTGGGCCGGCCATTTGTTGTCCGAGCTATAATAGGCTGGGCACTTCAGAAAAAGATCGCAGTTATTGACGCCACACGGACCATCGAGACAGTTCACCTAACGACAAAAGATGGAATCTTTGCCTCCTGGCATAAAAATGGTGTCTTTTGTAACAAGAAAACTCTTAACCAATTTCATTGGAATATACAATTAAATATGGGGCATTGTGAATGTGCCTTTTTAGAAACTATAAAACTAAATGGTAAAATACGCATCAGGACTCGACCTAAGAATAAATTGTACTGTAAAAAATAATGTCAATAATTGTAAACAAATATGTATAAAACAATGTATTTTACTGGTCACTGAAACTTACTGAAATGTATTTCAGTATGTCCATGGACAAATGGAAGTCTGTGTGTCCATGGTTAAATGTATGTCTGAGTGTCTGCAGTCAAATGTATGTCTGTGTGTCCACGGTCAAATGTATGTCTGTGTGTCCGTGGACAAGTGTATGTCTGTGTGTCCATGGTCAAATGCATGTCTGTGTGTCAGTGGGCAAGTGTATGTCTGTGTGTCCATGGTCAAATGTATGCCTGTGTATATGGGTGTATGTTTGTGTGTCCTGTCAAATGTATGTCTGCGTGTATATAGGCAATTGTATGTCTGTGTGTACATGATCAAATGTATGTCTGTGTGTGCATGATCAAATGTATGTCTCTGTGTACATGATCAAGTGTATGTCTCTGTGTACATGGTCAAATGTATGTCTCTGTGTACATGATCAAATGTGTCTCTGTGCACATGGGCAAATGTATGTCTATCTGTGTACATGATGAAATGTATGTCTTTCTGTGTAAATGATGAAATGTATGTCCGTGTGTACATGATCAAATGTATGTCTCTGTGTACATGGTCAAATGTATGTCTCTGTGTCTATGGGTAAGTGTATGTCTCTGTGTACATAGTTAAATGTATGTCTCTGTGTACATGATCAAATGTATGTCTCTGTGTACATGATCAAATGTATGTCTGTGTGTCCATGGGCAAGTGTATGTCTGTGTGTCCATGGTCAAATGTATGCCTGTGTGTACATGGGCAAATGTATGTCTCACTCTGTAAGTTCATGGACCAATTTATGTTAGTGAGTCTATTGGCCAAGTCATGTTGGTGTATTCATGGACCAATTTATGTTGGTGTGTCCATGGGAAAATTTATGTTCGTGTGTATGATCAGTACTTTAAGCAATTATATGTTTAAGGTCACTTTGTTATTATCTTGTACATATGAAGAATGAAGAGTTTGTTATACATGCATATCTTGCTTAATGTTTATTTTAATACATTTGTTAAATGTATAAAGAATTAATTGTTGTGTTCCCGTACTTGATATTGAAACCACATTTCTAACCAATGAATTTATTAAGATTGATTCATTATTGTCTGGTCCCAGGATGCAACACGAGTGATGACTAGAAGAGGACCATTGTGGCTTATGCATGTCATAAGACAAACTTATTGTGTATGTGATACATAATTCTGCATATCGATCTTGCTTATCTGTGTCCGTGTCCTTTGAATGATGGGTTTGAATATTCAGTATAAATATATATAAAAAATTAAGATTAAAATGTGTATAAGGCATCTAATTGTCATTTATAACTAAAATACAAACAATTTCGAATTTCAAATCCATTCAAGCATGAAGAAAACAATATTTTAATCAGAGTGGTTAAATTTAAACAGAATTCCAATTAATTTAATTAATTCAAGGGCAATAATTCTGATGTTTATCCGATTGGCCAGTTCTAAACTCTTTCAATATAATATGGGTACATTAAATCTGTGTAAGTCTGTTGAAGATTAAATGAATTCTGTGAGTGTTAGATGCACACTAGGTCAAATAACACCATTTTTGACAATTCAAGGGCTGTAACTCCAACACTAATTATCCAATTTGGCCAGTTAATAAATTTGTCCTAAATGTTATAGTTACATGACTACTGTGTTAGTTTAATGAGGATCAATTAAAACCTGCAAGTGCTAGAGTATGCACAACATCAAATAAAACATTTTTGATGATAAAAAGGTCATAACTGTGACAATTGTTATCCCATTTGACCAGTTCAAGAACTTGCCCAAGATATTTTGGTTACATAACTACTGCATCAGTTTGGCGAGAATCAAATGAGATATGTGGGTGCTAGATTGCATACAGGGACAAATAGTGCATTTTTTAATGTTTCAAGGGCCATAACTCTGACATTTATCCCATCTGCCCAGTTCAAAAACTTCTGCGAGCTATTACAGTTACTGTGTAAGCTTGGTGAGGATCAAATGAAAAATGGGGGTGCTTAGATTGCACACAACAAAAAGTTCAAGGACAAATGACGAACAACAGGCAATCAGAAAGCTCAGGTGAGCTAAATAATAAATTATGTTTTTCAATGGGGTTAAACACCGTTTTCAACACATTCCAGGTTTTATATGGCATATCCAGTGGGAGAAAAACAACAGAATGAATTTGAGTAGAATCACCAACTTTCCACCAGTAAATAGCAAACTTTCTCACATAAAGGTCAACATACATGTACATGTAAAATAAGTTTTACTAGAGCATTTAGACACATACATATAAAGCAGGCTTTACCTGAGCATTCAGACACATACATATAAAGTAAGCTTTACCCGAGCATTCAGACACATACATATAAAGTAAGTTTTAAAAGAACATTTAAACACATACATATAAAATAAGCTTAACCAGTGCATTCACACACATACATATAAAATAAGCTTTATCTGAGCATTCAGACACATACATATAAAATAAGTTTTACCTGAGCATTTAGACACATACATATAAAATTAGCTTTACCTGAGCATTTAGACACAAGCATATAAAGTAAGCTTTACCTGAGCATTCAGGATTGATCACCCATCCATTACTTGTTGTCCATTTACCATCCTGGCTGCACTGGAGCTTAAGCTGGTTAACAAAAGTGGTGTCCAAAGGCAATGCATAGCCATCATGACACTGGATTGTGACCTCCTGATTGCCAGGACTATATGTAGTGTACTTCACATTTCCATTCACCAGGAACAGTTTCTTGCAGTTTAAATGGTCTGGAACAGACAAAGAGAAATACCTTTATATTACAGCCATAATGACATCAATCAGGAACCAGCTGATGTGAAAACATACACAATATTATACAAGAATCGCTCACCTGTGGCAGAGGAGACAATGCCAAAGATGACAATTTTTGCAGGTGCTAAATTGCACACAATGTCAAATATTACATTTTTTCATGTTTCAAGGGCCACAACTCTGACAATAATAATCCGATTTGGCCAGTTCAAAAATTCCGAGATTTTATGATTATATAACTACTATGTTTGATGAAAATCAGATGAAAATGTAGGTACTAGAGTGCACACATGGTCAAATAGGGCAAAGTTTAATGTTTCAAGGGTCATAACTCTGACATTTATTATCCGATTTGGCCAGTTTAAGAACTTGTCCGAGATATTATGGTTATATAACTACTGTATAAGTTCAGTGAAGATTCAATGAAAACTGCAAGTGCTAGAGTGCACACAACAACAAGAGTTGTCAGAAGACAACAAACTCGCTTCTGGGTGTCTTAAGTCCAAAAAAGGGCCATAGCTGTTCCAAAATGCAATCTAGAGTTATGGTTCTTGTCTCTGTGTGTTCCATTGATGATGACGAACACACATGCAAAGTTTCATTCACATCCAATGAGTGGTTGACTAAAATATATTAAACTTAAACACAAAAGTTTAAACTGGTGTCTACAGACGAGGCCGCTGACAACGCTGACAGAGTCATGGCAATAGTTCTCCTTGGACTTTGTCCTGGCAAGCTAAAAAAGTACACAGACAGATGACGGACAACATGTGATAAGAATAGCTCACCTTGAGCTTTATTCAGGTGAGCTGATGAATAACAAAATATTTAAATAATAAGCAATACATTAGTCCCCTACTGGTTTACAGGTAGGACTTTGTTAATGTATACGTAGTTAGTTTTTTGAAGGACTTGTTTTTTGTAAATGGTGATATAAATTTGCAGTGCCATAAGAAAAATGCTGTTGGTATGACAACAAATCTGACCAGGAATCTGGATGTGCGATAACTCCAAAAATATGTAAGCTAGACATGTGAAACTTGGCATATGGATAGACTGAAAAAAAATTTAAATGATATATATAATGTTCTTATTGCACTCTATCAAAACGCAAAGTTTCACAAATGTAGGTTAAATAATTTTTGTGTTAAAGGATCCAGATTGTATCCGCTGAAAAAATAATTAAAGGATCTTTATGATGTCCTTATTTCTCTCTATTTACATCAAAGTTTCTTAAAAGCAGCTTAGATACTTTATGTGTAATCACAGCATCCTGTTTGTATCTATAATCTTACTTATTTTGTTGCCATAGCAACCCCAATTTTTTGTCTTAAATGACCTTCATTATCTCCTTATTGCCCTCTATCCACATGCAAAGATTCACAAACCTAGCTTTGTAACTTTTTTAGAAATATTTCTGGATGACAGAGTTTTATTGCCATAGCAACCACAAATTTTGTACAACTGAAAAAATAATATGGCCTACATTATCTCTTTATTGCCCTCTATCCATATGCAAACAGTCACTTACAACAGCTTTTCTGTTGAGCTAACTTTTATATTGAAGAACAACAACTGTATTGGAAATTAAGCAATGAAGTAGGTGGTTAGTACTTGGGTGGGTGTCCATTGTCACTTTAAATTTAGAAGTTTATAAACTTTGACAAGATATTGTTGTATAAAAAATTATATAGTAGTTAGTGTTTCCCCCAGGATTGAAAAAGGGTAGGGTACTAATTGGAAAAGGCCATTTTTTGGCGAATACAAAATAATAGAAAAAAAGTCATTATTTTATTGCGTGTTGTGTTGAGCACCATTTTCAGCACTAATAACAAGTATGATACATGTATGTTTTGGTAAATGTATGAATCATCTTAAATAAGGCTACTACAATATCATGTATTAATAATACATGCTATCAAGCAATTATAGAAGTATATACTATAGTTCCTTGATGATATTGTAGTAGCATTATTAATAATACATGATACTATTGTAGAAGCCTTATTATTAATCAATTATAAAGTAATTAATTCAATAGTATTTGATAGTTCAAGTACCCTTATAACATGAATATTATATTTACACAATGCTTTAATCTTTTAAAAATTTGAACTGTTTTAAGTGGGGATTTTATTTGTTGAAATAAGATGCTGAGAAACCGGGAGTATCCAACTATCCATTAATGTACAATTCAAATATATGTTCCTATCCTATATTAGAATAATATTGCCATAAAAATATAGTAAAGGAGTGTTTATAAATGGACAACTTGTCATATTTAAAAGTTAATACAACTGAGAAGTTTGGATTTTTAATGTTTGATTCTGTAATTTTCATTAAGTGTCGGTGTATTTCCAAATAAATATAAATTTTATAAAAGGAAACAATAATAGTTAAGTCTTAAACATCGATAATAAACGGGACCGCTATAACCAATGCACCGATTTTTTAGGATCCAACTTTTGAAGGCGCCGACTTTTAGACCGGGTTTCTCAAATTTGTATACATATGAGAGGCAACATCCGGGTGTTTTTTCGTATTTTTTCTTCAATTTATGTACAAAATAAACCATTTTAAGTGGGGATTTTATTCTAGCTTTGTTGAAATAAGATGCTGAGAAAACCCTTTACAATTTCATTGTTTTGCTTACTTGCATAAAGCCCTTACTATACACTGCGATCTATTTCTAGTTGTCTTGATCCTATTTTATTAAGTGTTTCGTTCCGACTGATTGCATACATACTACATAGGCTTCACGTGATTGCGAGGTTAATGAATCAATTGAAAGGTAATGCCGACACCTTTTTAAATCTTGTGAAAAACATTGTCAGCACCTTCAGTTGCTTATCAAAACAATCGCACAAGGTGCGTGTGTGTGTGTGCCGCTGGCTTCCTAGTTTGTTATAATTGGATAGCCTGAAATGAGAACAATTCTAATGGTTCCGCGTTCTATGAAATAATAATATGATAATGCACTAAAAGCGGGAACCATGTGTTAATCGAGTGTATACGCATATTGGAAATTACCTAACGATGTGTGTAGTGTCTATGGTCTAATAAGCCAATAAAGCAGGGAGGTACCGTTTATTCTTCACAGCGGTGTCTTATCATTGTTTATTAAAATGGGCACTGCGGGCAGTAATTATTTAAGCGTGGCAGTATAAGAAAAGGGCAGGGCGGTATAGAAAAAGGGCGGGATGGGCCGCCCTGCCATGCCACTTTAGGGGAAAACACAAGTAGTTAAGTTTTATTACAATACCTGAATAAAGGTGTTACATGTTAACCTCTATCTCATAACTCAGGTGAACTGAAAATCCATATGAAGGTACCACTCACTTAATATACAAATAGGTATTTGTGGCGGCTCCCACATTCCCTCTCTAGTACACTGTTGTTTGAGTGGGCCATCTAGAGTGTAGCCAGGGTGGCAGCTATAGTGGATCACCTTGGGGGAATGGCTTACTGATGTCATACCATTTGGGAAATCTGCAGGTTCTTGACAAGAATTACTGTAATCTAAAACAAAAACAATATTCAGTATTACTGGACAGACAAAATCAGGGTTTTCTACTCAGGTCTATAAATGCATAAAGTCAACCATAGATGGTATACATACTTTACCACTCAACATCCCCACTTATAAGTAATAAAAAAAAGAGTGTGTGTCACCCCTACTATCCCATTTATAGGATCTGAACACGGTGTTACATTACAAAAAGATGAAATGTTTCTATGACTTTGTAACTAATACTTATTGAAAAGGAATACTGCTTTTTGATATTTTTAATTCATAGTACTGATTTTGTAGAACATCATGAGACAGTCTTCATGTATACCAATGTGTTTATACATATAAATAAAATTCATCTTACAATCCCCTTTCTAAAATACTGGTTTCATTAACATTAAAGATTGATCCCCATGGTTAAACACAAAAGACCACATTGGCCATAAATTGCTCACCTAGGCATGGGAGACTATGCTAAAATTTGAAATGAAGTAAATTTTAATAATTTAAGAGTCACAACTCTGACATTCACTTAATGAATACAAGTTTGGTGAAGATCCATTGATAAATACAGGAGAACACACTCAGATGTTTAGTATCTGATTTGGCCAGTTCAAGTCAGTGTCAGAGATACCATGGTTATATAACTTCTGTGAAGGTTTGGTGAAAGAAAGAAAGACAGACAGACAGACAGACAGACAGACAGACAGACAGACAGACAGACAGACAGACAGACAGACAGACAGACAGACAGACAGACAGACAGACAGACAGACAGACAGACAGACAGACAGACAGACAGACAGACAGACAGACAGACAGACAGACAGACAGACAGACAGACAGACAGACAGACAGACAGACAGACAGACAGACAGACAGACAGACAGACAGACAGACAGACAGACAGACAGACAGACAGACAGACAGACAGACAGACAGACAGACAGACAGACAGACAGACAGACAGACAGACAGACAGACAGACAGACAGACAGACAGACAGACAGACAGACAGACAGACAGACAGACAGACAGACAGACAGACAGACAGACAGACAGACAGACAGACAGACAGACAGACAGACAGACAGACAGACAGACAGACAGACAGACAGACAGACAGACAGACAGACAGACAGACAGACAGACAGACAGACAGACAGACAGACAGACAGACAGACAGACAGACAGACAGACAGACAGACAGACAGACAGACAGACAGACAGACAGACAGACAGACAGACAGACAGACAGACAGACAGACAGACAGATATGGTGGACTACTGATATAGGGCCATCACAATAGGACAACAATAAATAAAAAATTGTTAAGAAATCTAAGCAGGGCAAAACTGTAAGATATGCAGCATGAGAAATGAAATCGAAGACATCAGTGTAACAGAATCAGTGGGGATTTTCTTTTATTATTATTATATGTCAAATGTACATGTTTTTTCTCATACACAACATGAGAAATGAAATCACAAGATGTACCGTGTTACAAAATCATTTGGGATCTTTTATCAGTATACAATGTATATGTGACATGAGAAATGAAATCAAGGATTTGTTGAGTAACAGATCTATGCAGTTGGGATCTTTTCCAAGCATGTATACATCAAACATGCCTTTAGCTGTCATTCAAGTGAAAGAGCAGTATAGGTTTGAATGTATGACAGAAGAATAAAACAAAGATACCTGGTGTAACTGAGGCAGTACAGACATTTATCAGCACAAACATGACAACACATAGTCGCCAGCATACATGTGGCATCTCTTCCATGGAGAGTCCGCTTCAACTTCACTCCACAATGATTGCTTCACTCCTTTTTTGATTGCTGAAAATATATTTTGAGGCGTATCCTTTAACATGATTGTACAGACCTGGCAAACCTTAAAAAATTGCGTGTTTGCTTCTTCCGACTCATACCATTTAGGGGTGGGTATGTAGGTAGCTAAATTCTCTTTATTTCATTTTTGTGAAACCAATCAGAAAATCATTTTAAGGACATGTAATGACCATGAATATTTTGAATAAACACAACAAAAAAAATCCTGACCAGCGGGGATTGTTTT
Organism: Panopea generosa; assembly: GCA_029582155.1. Lineage (NCBI taxonomy): Eukaryota > Metazoa > Mollusca > Bivalvia > Adapedonta > Hiatellidae > Panopea > Panopea generosa. Next base: position 6,722,108 of record CM055897.1, on the reverse strand, counting down.
GGGTCGGCCGGAAGTCGAATTATATTTCAATTTATAGACCCCATTTCACAATGGTTTTCCATTCATATCATTAAAATTATGATCTATGAACAAAACTTACAGATCTATACATTGCACTATTGACTTTGTGCCATGTATAACTTTAGTGTCAGAGAAATTTATGTTGTATGTTCAACACCTTCATGAAAGTCATATTTTAAGTTCAAGTAAAGTAGATGCAATTTCATTGATTGGGACAGTATGTGCAATCTTTTCAACCAATTCAATCGCTCATCCTAAAGTTAAATTCTAAATGCTGTAAAGGTAAGTAGACAAAAATAGAGTTTTCTGAAACAAAGCCAAATATACAAGCATGAAGACTGTCATGACACATATCCACCTGATCATATTGAGAGTTTTGTACCTATTTGAGCATTTGCAATGGCACAATCCTAGATTTACCGGTATATAGTAATAATAATAAAGTCTTTATATTTAAAAGAGAAAACAGTTGGATGTCCAATCTTTCCTGTGGTCCTCTATTATATGCATGTCAACAAAAGTGAGTAATGACACAATATATACTACAAAATTATTCAACAGAACCAATACAATTTGACAACTTATGAACAAAATAATTATTTTTGTTGAAATATCAATTTAGTTATGCATATTTTGATTAAAAATAATTAATTTTGTTTAATTCTCTCATTAATATCACATTCAAAGGAAAGTCATAATAGTATATAATTAAAAATTATAACATTTAATTTACACATGCAAATGATGAGTTCAAAATATTTAGACAGTCACCATTACATTCAATGATTCACAAGATAAGAATCAATTGGCTGCAATGAGGATACAAGTTTTATTGTATGGCTGTAAGACAATGAAAAATTATCTTTGTTGTGAAAGGAGACTGTTTAAATGTTATTAATTGTTTGAATATTAAGTCATTTTTATGCCATCGAGGGCTAACAAATGGTCAGTTAACCTAACCACCGTTTCCTGGGATCCTGGAAGGTTAACGATAACTCGAGCACACCCAATCACTGTTAGTAACTGATAACTTTCCCAATTGAATCAGCAGTGAGAGTCGAATGATAATGAAATGCAATGTCATATATCAACCATCACCGAGATTATGGCCAGGTGGGGATTTGAACACACGACCCCTGGATTTAAATGTTATATAATGTCTCTTAAATTCTTGAACTAATGAAGCACTTTTAACATGGTTTGGAAGGGAATTCAAGACTTTGGATCTAGAATATACAAGATTCTTACAATATGTTTTTAAATTTGGTTTTGATACATATAAAGAGTAGTAACTCCCGTAATTGTTTGATATCCCACTGGAGATAACTAATTACCAGGTTTTCAGGTTTAATCAAAATTAGTAAATATCTGGTTCTGCTGTTGATTGAAGGCTCAAGGCATTTTACCAGTACCCAAGCTCTTCCCATGACTCTTCTCAATATTTCCAACAAAAAAAATTTGGGAGAAAACTGTATGTGGTACTTATATTATTATTACATAAGGCCGTCCTTTTTTTTTATTCTCTCAAATCTGTCAAACTGTTTGAAGAAGCCTTTTAGCATGATCATTATCATCAATTTAAATTACATTATTAACCTTGTACCAAAATTAGATCATTGCTCTCTGGAACGGACCTTACCATAGAGTTGAGACATTTATATTATTCTTGATGGCTAGTGGTCAAATATAGATATGCTTCCTAAAAGACAAAGTTTAACAATCTGGTTAATGTATGAATACTGCTGCGACCCCAGCTATACACAGACACAGAACAAAAAATTGACAAATAAAAACTTAAATTATATGGAAAAAAATTACATAAATAAACAAGGGAAAAACTAGAACTAGAACTAGAACATCCGGTTAACATAGAATGAACTTTCAACTGAAGCGATTTCGACATAACAAGATCTAGTATTTGTATTGAAAGTATTATTATCGTACATCGGCTATTATGTTTTAATTATTATTTTATGTTCAGTACGACCCATTCAGAACGAAGTCCAACTGCGAGGGTAGAAATTGGAGCAGGACATTTTCAACAGAAAAGATATCTTAATACTTACCAGCTCAGTTTGTGAAGCATGTGTACTCGATGGATTTAATTCATCTTTTGTTTTTGTTCTTCAAAAATAAATAATATGATTGGTATTGAAACAGGATGTTGGTTTTCACCTGTTATTTAACAACACCTGCCTTAAAATATATAATGTCGGAGTTGCGAATAAATTGTAAAATATATTAATGTTGCATGTAAATTACTTAAATGAAGCACTGGAAAGGTCTTTGATTTACGTTGTCCAGTAAAAATAAAACAAAAATAGTTTCTTTTGGGCTTTTCCGTCCCTTTGCGCAGATGCGGAAGTGAAAAATTAGACGGTGTGGACATAAACAAAAGATAATGCGTTACCAGTCGTAATATAATAGAAATGCGTTTTTATCCTTTCAAAGATGTGATGTAGTTTGAATTTTTATCTACAAGGTACTTTTGAATGATTAATCATATGAAATGTATAATCAATTAAATCGTGTCATTCAGATAATGCATGCTGAATTTTACTTTTTTTTAAAAAATAAAACGGTGTTACCGTATAATGTTACTCGTATAAATTTCAATGACTTTGTCTTAAATAGAAAGAGAGCTGTTAGTTAATTAATTATGTTTTTAGTGATTAAACAATACTATTGTTGGTAGTGTTCAAGTATTTTATGGATTAGCAAATGTTTGAAAAAAACAATATGCATAGATCCCTTGTATGATGTTGTTACCAGTTTTCGATCACTTAAGAATTGCCGCTAAAGGGTGACGGTGAAGTCGGTAAATGACAATCTTGGTAAAAAGGATTTATATAGTAAATGGATTGGTGACCTCGGTAAAAAGGTAATTATATAGTACAATGGTGAATGTCACACCTACGGTGGATACTTTAACACCTTTAGCCAATCGTTGTCATGGTGGATGCATTGTCAATTGCCAAATGTTGTCACCTCTAATTTGGGTGTGACTAAAACTCGCTCAGTGTGGAATTTTTTTTTGATATTTAGCTGTGGCCTACGGTGGATACTTTAACACCTTTCGCCAATCGTTGTCATGGTGGATGCATTGTCACCTCTAATTTGGGTGTGACTAAAACTCGCGCAGTGTGGAATTTTTTTTTGATATTTAGCCACAGCTAAATATCCGTACTTAAAGATGCCGAGTAATAAAAAAATAGTCGGAAAAGGTGACTTTGTATTAAAGAAATTAATTATTACATCAAATACGGTTGGTGTGAATAAATAAAAGAAAAAAAAATTTTTTTTAATTCATTTAATACCATAAGATATTTTCACACAAATATTTAACAAACAATTAATTAACAGTAATGTGGATCATATTTCTTTAGCAAATATTAGATCAACAGTGAATAATGATGGGCCGCATCACGAGTCCTAGACTCTGTCCTATGACTCATTAAATTCTCTTAATCCTTAATATTTACATTACATAAGTCTCATTGTTTTCATGAAAACATGGGTATTTGACCCATCCCTGGACCAAGAATAGCAATATCGGAAATATTTTTTTGAGGACGTGTATATAAGATATTGCATGAGTGGTTGTTCAATATTGAATTTATTAAATGAGTTTTCTAAAATTGCTTAAAATGTAAATCACTTGTTATAGAAATGATGCTTTAACCATTCAAACTTTGTGACGATTTTCGTGTCTGAGTGTCAAACAGCTTGGACCTGGATCAGACGCTGAGCTTCTCGGAATCAAGCTGTTTGAATTCATAGCGAAGTCGTGACTAGCAGTCGAAGGGTTAAATTGACTAAAGGTGATAAAAACATTTAACATTTAAACAGTCAGCACATAAAGTCAGCACATTAAGTCACTAGCACATTTCACATACTACATTGTCCACCTCAAGCTTCCTCGTCATACATGTGGTTAGCTGCCGTTGTTGGTCCTAGGGCCGTGATCTGGGAGGCTGTCCTCAGCAGGGCTGTTGTTGTCATCTCCTCCTCCTCGTACTTGTCCCAGGCATCCTGCAGTCGTCCGTGTATCTTGCTATACTTCTTGCGTCTGATCTTGGCTAGCAGGTTCTCTGACACAAGACGGATCTGCAGATCGACGGTCAACGCTTCCTCCTTTATGATTGTTGACAGCTTGTACAGTCCAAGGTTGGGGTTCCCGGCTCGTGAGTTCAGACGTCTATGCCAACCTGTAAATATATAATAAAATTGTAAAAATATAAATATGTATATAGAATTAAAAATTTAAATATCTGAACTCACATAAGCATTTTTTTAAAAGAATCGTTATTAATTTAAATACCTCATGAATAAATGAGATGTAGTAGAAATGTAGGAATGCAATGATAATTTTCCCAAAAGACATTTGTTACTAACCTTCAAGGTCGATGTTCGTCCTGACAAGTTCTCTGAAAACACACCAGTTCTGTGGCCTCCAGACCGATCCCTGGATCCATGTCCTCTCCATGTACTGGGCCACCTCCAGGACAGGTCCACCGGCCTCCTCGGTGACATCTTTCAGGCGTTGAAAGGCAGCTGGATTAATACGCTGAGTCACTCGGTGTCTTCATTTGCAATACAAAAAACAAAACAAACAAATCACTATATCCAAATCATTTATTGCTTCTTAGAATACACATATATTGTTTATTGGCAAATACAACGTAAACATCATTTCCCATATGACCGTAAGATCAGTATCCACACTGCCGATGTTTTATCACACCTCATTAATGAGGCGAGTGAAGGTGATAAAACGTATCCACGGTAGGTGTGATATTCACTATTGTACTATATAATTGCCTTTTTACCGATGTCACCAATCCATTTACTATATAAATCCTTTTTACCGAGATTGTCATTTACCGACTTCACTGTAAATCTCGCTAAATATTTCGATGCAAAATGGATGTTGATACTAAATGCTTGTATATTACATTTAAATAACAATCAAATCATTATTTTCTACCTAAAATATAACAAATACATGTCAATTGACTTCACCATTCACGTTAGATCACGGTGACCCAATATGTCCAGCAAAATGGTGGCCCCTAATTTCAGTCATATGACAGTATCACGCAATGTGTCAAACTAAAATGACATTTCTCACATGCATGAGTGCAATCTTTTTATTACTTTTGACCTTGACCTGTATTGCATCAGTTTTCAGCAGACAGGTTTGAAATTGATGTTCGTAAATAAACTTAGCGTTTGTCGAGGTTTTATGTGAAATGAAAAATGGACATTGTGAGAATCACATTTTTTTCAGGTCTGTTCATAAAATGACTTTCTTACTTGTATCGGAATTATTATTTTTTATGTTTTTCATTGCATCCAATGACCTTGTGAATACTATTTGTAAATATTGCCATTTGTACAGGAAGTTGAAATACGCGTATGCGATATTCGTAATTCTCAGAAGTGGTGGAATTCAGGTAATGATCAAAAACAGGTTACAGCACCATATACCTAATGCCCCGATATACGTATTACCGCAAATGCCCACATAATAACATTATCTCACACATGCAGACTTAGAATTCCTTACCTGGGGACAGTGTGACAATTGAAATGGATTGGTGCACTTAAAATATTGTACCAAGTAAGATTTGTGTGCCCTCTCTGTAGCAAAACTAGAAACAGTGCAAGAATTCTTAAGTGTACATACACACTGTTTATGTTGATTTGAATCTTAAATTATATTTTTCGTACAAGACTTGCTTAATATCATTTGAAAGTTTAATTCAGTACCAGTATTTTTCCTGAAGACACATTTTCTAACCTTCTGAATAGCCGATTTATGGTATTATGTATACTGGGAAAAAAATCAAAATGGCTGATTGCATATCATCAATAAGCACTGTTTTTTCATGATTTTATCATTTTCAAAGGTATATTTACAAGGAATCGAATTTAAAAGGATTATTCAGGACAATAAAGTAACCTTATTACCCTTTATTATTGATGTCGTCATTAACATGGTTGATGAAGTTTTAGACTCGTGGTAGGTATAACCAGTACCGGTATATGTTAAACGTTTGCTAACATTGATCAGTCAATGCCTGTGAGAGTCATTGTCTTGGTTGGCATTCTTTCTAAGACCTGAGATCCAATGCAATACTGTGCCTCTTTTTCAAAATTGTTCATTGTCTTTTTGTATTATCTTTGCTTCCATATGCACAGCATCCTATGAAGTTTCCCAGGTACTCCTGTGAACTCTACGTCAGACAAATACTGACATGGAATGACTACTATAAATACTCTTTTTTTCCCCTTCGAGGGCGAGGGTAAATAAAAACTGAAACTTGACTTGCGATTGTGCAGTGGAACTGGCTGCCATCCATTATTTGCACTGCTGCCAGACTTTGATCACTTCAGACTGGCAGTCAGAACGGTCTCCCACTCTATGCCTTAAATACATGTGCGCTGTTTTTATCTTTCACTGAAATCTTGTACTTCTTTTAACAGTAACAACTTTATCTTTTATCTCCACTCACCTGATCTTATGAATCTTTGTTTTTACCATTTTATCCACTCACAATGTACTGATGTACACCTGCACATAATACACTTAAGGGGGTGATGCAGTATCGAAAGATAGATAGATAATCTTCATTTAATCACATGACTGAAAGTGAAATATAGGGGAAACTAAGAGAATATGATGTCATTGTGTTACCACTAGGTGGCGCTTATGCACTGACATGTGTCCAAACACATGAGTTCTGGGATTTGTTGTCATTAGAACTATTTTTATCAATCTTTTCCCGTAACATTATCAGGAATACTGTAATGAAGTTTTTCTTCTCTGAAACAGCATTTAAACAGCCAATTTACTATGCTTGCGTGGTTTGATGAATCCGATTTTTACTGTCATCTCTTCCATAACACTTGCCATGGTGAGCATTATTTCTGGTACGAAAATGGTTCAAAGCGAAGTTTATGTGTTTTTTTATGCCCCCCCCCCCCCCCCCCCCCCCCCCTTAAAAAAAATTTGGGTGTGGCATATAGTAATTGCTGCATCCATCCGTCTGTCCTTCCATCTGGTATTTCGTGTCAGGCCTGTACTTTTGTCATGCATAGATGGATTTTGTTGATACTTGCTACACATGATCAACATAACATGACAACATGTCATGAGTAAGACCAACGCCTGTACCTCAAAGATCAAGGTCACAATTTGAGTTTGTTCGACAACACTTTGAGTCTGTGTGAGATTTGGTGTCCGGCCAGTAACTTTGTCATGCATAGATGGATTTTATAAATACTTGCTAAATATGATCAATATAACATGATGATGTGTTGCACTTAATACCCAGACTCCCACTTCAAAGGTCAAGGTCACAATTTAACTTTGACAAAACTTTCAGTCATTTTGAGATTTCTTGTCTGGTCTGTAACTTTGTCATCTATAGATGAATTTTAAAAAACACTTGGCTCAGTTGATCAACACGACATAATTAAGTGTCGCATTTAAAACCCAGAACCTTTCCCCAAAGGTCAAGGTCACATTTTCAATCTGTTTGATATTGTGTGTCTGGTCTGTGACTTTGTCTTTAACTAAGCTCAATTTATCAAAATGACATGATGATGAGTCATAAGAAAGACCTAGACCAGTATCTCAAAGGTCAAGGTCACATTTTTAGTATGTATGACAACATTTTGAATCTGTTTGAGATTTCAAGTCCGTCCTTTAACTTTATCATACATGGATGAATTTCAAAAACACTTGGCTCAATTTATCAATTGATCAACAGTTGATCGGTAGCATTGTCTTACATTTAGGGATTTTAAAATATCTTGACATAAGTGATCAGCATGTCATGATGATGTTTCACCTGCATTTAACTGTTGAAATACCCAGACCATTACATCAGATGTCAAAGTCAAGGTAACACAAAGGTCAAGGTCATGCTTTAATGTAAAAAAAAACATGAAATTGCATATCTAGTCTGAAACATCAGTCCATTACTCTTGATATTCATGGATACATCGCCATCTATTATAACATATATTGTTATTTTTACAGACCATTTGTGGGGCATGCGACACTTACCAGTGGCATTTCTTGTTTATTCTGTTATGAAGAGCTTCAATATTTAGTTGATTGTCAATACGTTTAGCACAAAAAATATAGTATTTAGTTTCTAAAATAATATACAGCTTTTTCTAAAATAATATACAGTTTCCAATATTAAATATATATTTGTATTGTTTTTTATTGATTTCTTTTTTTTAGAGCAGAAAAACTAATTTGCTTATAATTTTTCTGGCCTTAGTTTTTGTCTCGCCACGACGAAGGAGAGACAAGATTAAGGTGTTGCTTTAAGTTTTAGTTTTTACACTACTTCTCAACAAGTACAAGTGCTAGGACACTCATACTTGGATCATAGTTACAACTAACACCCTGCATCACATTATATACTGCAGATGCTGAGTGTGACCTACATTTCATGGTCCATTGACATTGTTTGATGCTGAATTTTGCATTACCTCCAACGTTAAGTTTTCATTTTTACACTATTTCTCAATAAGTACTAGTGCTAGGACACTCATACTTGGATCATAGTAACAACTAACACCCTGCATTATATTATGGGGATGCTAAGTACTTTTCTTTTTTTTTAATTCATTTAAAAAAAAAACTCTTTTTTTGTTTTTATTATTTTTTTTTATTTTTTTATTTTTTTATAAATATGTTTTACTTAGAAAGATTTTTTTTTTTATAAATATATGTTTTACTTAGAAATACTGTTGTTGTTTTTTTTGTTTTTTTAAATATGTTTTACTTAGAAAAACTGGTTAAAGTTTTGTTTGCAACTACCATCAAGTTCATATCTCAAAAATCACTTATGTATTTGATTGAAACTTCACACAATAATTCCTACAATATTTCTTAGTCATAAAACCAACTACATTAACCAAGTTAGATAACTCTTGCATGAATATAATATTTTAACTTTTATCTCTCCCATGTGTGTATCTTAGTCATAAAACCTACTACATTAACCAAGTTAGATAACTCTTGCATGAATATAATATTTTAATTTTTTTCTCTCCCATGTGTGTATTAATGGTCAAAGCGGACACGGCGAGACATATCATTCCGCAGAATTCTTGTATAACATTGGTATTCATATGAAAATAATGAATATCATTTGTATATTTTATATATGGCGAATTGTCCTTTGCAAAAACACTCTGTTTATATTATATATTTATTCATTTTTATGGCAACAGTATTCTGATATAGAATAACCCATACTTGAAAATGCAACATTTATGCAGTCTAAACTCAAACATTTTCAACACAAGATTGGATATCCATCCTGTACCCATTCTATTTCATGTATTGTAACATGCCTTCAGAAATTCCTGTAATGTACCTGTATTTATGCATTTTAATTAAATTAGCGAATATTTGCTTCAAAAAATAGCACTGTAATGGTCAGTATGAGTATGTAATCTATTTTTAAACATTGAATATACTCTAGTATCATTTTCACCTGTGCCAGGTCTGGTTAGCTCAGTTTGTAACAAATCTGAGCCGTGAGTTTGAGGAATGTATAACCACATAAAAATGCACAATAACTGGTAGGTTGTCCACATTGTTTTTTTTTTAAAGAGGATGCAGTGACACCCTGAGCTTTTTTGAAACAAGAAGTTCTCAAATGCTCATAAATACAAGCGTATGTTGAAATCCTATAAAAGTCACTTTTTTAACACCAATGATGTCTCATTGCACTATATGCTATGCCAACTTTTGCTCTACTCAACTGCAGCAAGAAATCACAACCACTATGAACCATTTTGAAAATATTTCATAACCAAAGTATATAGGCCTTTTTTTAAGCGTAAGAATCCTGCTACCGTGGCAAAAAAGGGGCGCAACTGCATAGTGAGACGTTAAGCGAGAGAGCATGCGCCTCTTTGTCGACAAAATTTGACTCGTGACAACTTAAGATAATTATCTGAACAAAAGTGCATTTAAAAGTTTATCCATGTAGATTTTAAGGACGATGGCTTCAATCAAACTTCATATTTTTAGCAAAAATGGCCACTTTTCACCACTAAAAGATGAAATTTTGTCCCATTACATTTCCATAGCTCATGAATTGTAAGATTTCAGTTGCTGAATGGTTTTTCTTTTAAAATGCCCCTCTATTGTGTAAGAGTGTATACATATTTTAAATTGTTTGATATTTTAGTGTACTATGCTTTTTTTCATAATAAATTCATTGTTTTAAACATGTCCTAATAATGGAAATTGCTATTTTAACATTAAAGTTAAATCAATTGCCAGTTTCAATATAGGCTAGGTGTTGTCTTTGTGCTCTGAATGTTTAAAATAAGAAGAGACTCATGTGCAGTTATTCGCTAAATAGTCCAGAAGCATTTATTAATATCACGTTTAATCATTCGCTAAAATGCTGGAGTTACTGTAAAAATTTCAAGGCAAACTTGTACAAGAAACTGAAATAAGATACAAAAAAATACAAAATCATACAATTCTCCAACATATTCGACAAAATAACAAAATAAAATCACAAGCAACATGTCGCAACAACTCGCGAAGCATTATCTGCTACTCGGACTTGTTCATTTTTCTCAACCGAGATTATGTTGACTCTTTAGAAATGAAGTGGGTTGGGTACATTTCTAGCATGGTCAATATAAAAAAATATGCTTGAAGTGGTGTAAATAAATGTCTGTAATAGGCAAACTGGACACTTTACATGGTGTAAACATGACCACAAGGTTTAATCATGCAATTTTAGTGATTTCTAGGCTTGAAAGCTACAATTGTAAACAGAAACAATGACTGTTTTTAGCCTAGCTGGAAATATCTGACAATTTGTCAATGCCATTAACATTACTAAGTTGGTAGAAATTATAAAATGAGTGCCTAATGCCTGTTGTCATACTCTTATGTCATTTCTTTTCAAAGAATCACTGTTTGAGAAGTAAACGAACTGATTGATACAAATCCAATTTATTTTACTTACATTTTAATCAATATATGGCCATAATATTGTCAAAGATTTGACAAAATCCACTGATTTCTAATGAAATGGCACCATTACTCAAGTTCACTAAATTTACTGCGTCTGAGAATATTTGGACAGAAAAAAATGATCTGTGTCATTGTGGAGCTTTTTTCAAGCATTTGATCATATTTTTCTTAAGGTCTCACTACACAGTTGAATTTTGTTTTTTGTTCTATATAAAGTAAAGTCTAGGATTTCAATGGTAAAAAAAGAATTCCACATAGAATTTTTTTTTAAAGTATATTTTTTTCATAGCAGGAATGTATAACCACATAAAAATGCACAATAACTGGTAGGTTGTCCACATTGTTGTTTTTTTAAAGAGGATGCAGTGACACCCTGAGTTTTTTTGAAACAAGAAGTTCTCAAATGCTCATAAATACATGCAGATGTTGAAATTCTATAAAAGTCACTTTTTTAACACCAATGATGTCTTATTGCAGTGTATGCTATGCCAACTTTTGCTCTACTCATCTGCAGCAAAAAATCACAACCACTATGAACCATTTTGAAAATATTTCATAACCAAAGTACATAGGCCTTTTTTTTAAGCATAAGAATCTTGCTACAGTGGCAAAAAAGAGGCGCAACTGTGTATTGAGACGTAAAGGTCTAGAGTTGCATCATTTTTATAAGATAAAGGTCTAGAGTTCCATTATTATGGTACTAATTAAACTTACCGTAACCACATACTTGTTTTAATTGTTGATGCCCAGAAATTTTTGAACATTAGTGGATTTTGCTGAGATTGAATATGCTAATCATTATACATTGTTTGACGGGTTTATATAAATATTGGCAATAATGGCTTGTTTAAATACATTTTTTTTCACTAGATATGATCTGATAGTCACCATTTATACTAAATATTACAATTATACCAGTTTATTTTATTGCATTAAAAGGATATATATATATAACTGATTTTTCTGCTTTAAAAAACTTATTCACTTACTCTTTTGGTTATTTTTTTCTTTACAGATGATACCTTGCCTGCTGAATAAAATTATGACTATTATATTTATGTATTCTTTTCAATTTTATTCTAGATTTCCTTGTAAACACTCGAGCCACTAGAAGGGCAGGATGAGTTTGGGTAATCTATGCTGGATCTTCCACATGCAGCACTATGCCAAGGCAGTATTGTTGCTTGTTTTACTGATCATTCTACTGCAAGGATTCCATATGATGTACATCATGCAACTCCAGGAAAAACACCCAAAATTTATAGCAGTGAGAAACAGAGCTGCTAGAACTTTGAGCAGACTGGCCGTTAAACCAGACGATTTGAGAAGCTATATTGACAGAATGGAATCTGCTCATATCATGGATAGAAGCGGTACTTATATGTTTGTTCCAAATATAGTTACACCAACGGAAGACCAGTCTATATCAAATCAAACAAGTGTGACAGTCTGCGCCCAGTCTACAGCAGAACATTTACATTATTTAAGGGAATTATCGACAGACTGGGATGGTCCCATATCTGTAACGGTGTTCACATATGGGCAGGATGCGACCTTTGCACTCTACTCTATAGCATACCTCAACACCTGTTTTAAGAATGTGAAAAAACATGTGAGATTTCATATTGCTTATCCCATTTCACATCCACCAGTGAAGTTAAATTCATTACTTAAAATGGAACTGAAGTGCAATAGTAACTTTAATGTAGACAATTTAAAACCTGATAAACAAAGAGAAAACTTCAACAATTCTGATATACCATATCCACACAATATCCTGCGCAATATTGCAATTACATTTTCAGAAACACCTTACGTATTTGTGATAGATATTGATTTTGTTCCGTCCAAAAATCTTTATCAAAACTTCCAAAACTTTCTTCAAAGACGTCAGTCTGGTGGTAAGACTGATAAAAGAGCGTATGTGATTCCCAGTTTTGAATCTAGGTCCTCAGTACTTTCACCTCTTACAAAATCTCAACTTCTTCAAGAATGGGATAGTAAAAATATCCGACCATTTTATGCCGAGGTGTGCTGGAAATGTCAAAAAGTGACAGACTATGATCAATGGCGTACTTTGATGGATATTGGGTTTTTGGATATAGGGTATGTTGTATTCTGGCAGGACCCCTGGGAGCCACTGTACATAGCCAGAAGGAGTGATCTCCCTTTATATGATGGAAGGTTCAAGCAGTATGGATTTAACAGAATAAGTCAGGTATGTAATGGAAAGTTTATCCTAACCTAAGACATAGTATCTGAGTCATTTTAATAAACAAAATTGCCTTACTTAACATACACAGCTAGGACAATGGTGGTTCAAAAATATAAGTATAACACGAAGACTGTTTATTAAAAGCTTCTGTCAGATCAACATCGGATATCCATGCGTTATCCATTCTGATACTCTCCATTCATCAGTCGTTGGAAAAACATTAGCTTTACTTCATGTCGCGACTATATGATTGGTTACTTTACAATTTCATTAAAGGGATTATATTGGCAAGTAACACAAACACGCTGTTAATCCAGACTTTTCCTGTGTGCAGTGTGCACAAAATAATGCTAATGTAATGACGTATAACCTTTATTTACTTGAAAGTTGTCAAATTAACAGTAATTGAATATTGGCCAAAACTTTAATACGTCCTGCAATAAAGTATTGCGCAATGTTTACATTGAACTCTGTAAACTTCCCAAACAAAGCCTTGAAAACGAAATCGGGAACTAGTCTTCACGATGTTATCTGTTAATTGATCGGAAACCTGAAAGCAGTTTGTTGAAAATGGCAAATGTAAACAAAAACAAAAAACTTGGCTTCAGAAACCCGATGTTTGTAATGAAGAGGTTATGCAATTAAGACACTTTAGACGCGTATATTTCTAAGTTATAAGTGTATCTTCATGCTGGGCGTTTGTATTTAGGACAGGGAATTGACAGTAATATGCCAATATAATCCCTTTAAGGGAACATTATCCATGCGCAATGGTAGTTTCATGCAAACACCAAATTGATAAAACATTAACATTAGCTGTATTTTGTTCTGTTGAAATAAAAGACGCAGCAGTAGTGTAATTTCCGATGGTTGATGGATGGAGTATTGGAATTGACAATGCCGTCAAATTGGCACAATCATTTTACCCCCGCAAATAAAGTTTTAGAGGGTAAGTGTGTAGAATTCGATGATTTGATTGTGTTGTTGTTCTTGTTGAACAAACTTTTTTTTTAGGACAATTGGCTTGAAATTTTGTATACATGATTAACATCAAGTGTACAACTGTATATCACACAAACTTGACTTGTGAAGTGAACTACTTCCTGTTTTCATTTCAAAGAGAACTACAAAATTGTATCTAAATGACTTGCTGCTTGGATTATCTATTAGAAATCTATAAGTCACTTTTAGTGATAGGTCTAGTTAGCTCTACTGGTCAAAGGTCAGAAGTGCTTATGCGATGGCGCGTTGTCTGTCATCCGTCGTCTGACGTCTGTCGTCCGTCGTCTGTTAGCAGCACTTTCTCTGAAACCACTTGGCCAGTTAAAACTGAAACTTCACATGGGTGTTTCTATTGCATAGGAGACTATACAGAAGATATTTTTTTTTCAATCTGAAATTCAAGATGGCCGCCATTACTAAAAATAGTCCAAAACTTAAAAAATCTTCTTCTCATGAACGGCCCAACAGATTTTCAAAATGTTTATGTAGTAATGATGACCAACTATAGTTCTGTTACATTTGTTCAAATGGTGTCCCTGGGGTTAAATATGAACCCGCCCTGAGGGTTCAATTAGGGGACACATGTCATTATGATATTTTTTTAGGGTCAGGAGGGGCCCAAAATGGTAAAAATTGGGAATTACTAAATTAGTTTTCTTAAGAACTGGTATGTCAAATTTGTTCATATTTGGATTTGGCATAAATTTTCCCTATGTGTAGGGGTTTGATTGCAGATAAGAATTAAGGGGCTAAAATTTATAGGGGCCCTGTAAGGGGACTTATAATTTTACTTAGGGATACTATGGGAAAACAGAAAATTTCTTTTTCTTTCATCAGTTCTTAAACCACTAGGCAAATTAAACTGAAACTTTACATGGGTGTTTCTATTGCATAGGAGACTGTACTGAAGATTTTTTCTTTTCTATCTGAAATTCAAGATGGCCGCTGTTACTAAAAATAGTCCAAAACTTAAAAAATCATCTACTCATGAACAGCCCAACAGATTTTCAAAATGTTTATGTAGTAATGATGACCAACTATAGTTCTGTTAGATTTGTTCAAATGGTGTCCCTAGGGTTAAAAATGACCTTGCCCCGAGAGTTCAATTAGGGGACACATGTCAATATAATATTTCTTTTTTTTTTTTTTTTTAAATGGAAATAATTTTGCCTTTATCTTCACTAAAGCATTGTTAGGTAAAGGAGGTTAAGATTTGTAAAAATGACTGGGTTCCTATGTCTTAAGGGGTCAGGAGGAGCCCCAAAAGGGTAAAAATGGGGAATTAGTAAAATTGTTTTCTTAAGAAGCAGTATGTCAGATTTGTACATATTTGATATAAATTATCCCTTAGTGTAGGGGTTTGATCGCAGATAAGAATTTAGGGGCTAAAATATATAGGGGCCCTGTAAGGGGACTTAGAATTTTACATAGGGATACTGTGGGAAACAAGAAAAATCTCTTTTTTTTTCATTTATTCTGAAACCACTGGGCCAATTAAACTGAAACTTCACATGAATGTTTCTATTGCATAGGAGACTATACAAAAGATTTATTTTTTCTATCTAAAATTCAAGATGGCCACCATTACTAAAAATAGTCCAAAACTTAAAAAATCTCCTGCTCATGAACAGTCCAACAGATTTTCAAAATGTTTATGTAATAATGATGACCAACTATAGTTTTGTTAGATTTGTTCAAATGGTGTCCCTAGATTTAAAAATGACACCGCCCCGATGTTTCTATTGCATAGTAGAATTTCAAAAAGTGGTATTGCCACTATGAGTCAGTAGAGCGTCCTCAGGCCCTCTTGGGCCTCTTGTTTTTCCATTGGATCTCCAAGAAACTGTCACAGTATTTATATATAACCATAATATTTCTTTTGAACTAGGCAACTAAAATTTACTCATCGTTACAGATATGTGAAATGCATGTGGCTAAATATACACATATTCTAAAATTTACTCATTGTTACATGTGTGCGAAATGCATGTGGCTAAATATACACATATTCTAAAATTTACTCATTGTTACATGTGTGCGAAATGCATGTGGCTAAATATACACATATTCTAAAATTTACTCATGATTTCAGGTGTGTGAAATGCATGTGACTGGATATATATTTGCTGTGATCAACAACGGTTTTGTAGTACATCGTGGCTTTAAAGAGGAGGGTAAATTTCATGCAAAGAAGACAGAGGAAAATGAGAGAAACAAACAACATTTTAGAGACTACAAAAAAGAATTGAAGGAGCGATATCCACAGTCAAAATTACAGTGTTAGATAATTCAAGGGATTTAAACCAAAACAAAATTATGGTAAAGATTATTAAGGTAACCAAGATATTCAGTCAAGATGACAGTGCTTGGACTACTCTTCTGCTACAAATACACTGCACATTAGGGTAACCAAGATATTCAGTCAAGATGACAGTGCTTGGACTACTCTTCTGCTACAAATACACTGCACATAGGGTAACCAAGATATACAGTCAAGATGACAGTGCTTGGACTACTCTTCTGCTACAAATACACTGCACGTTAGGGTAACCAAGATATTCAGTCAAGATGACAGTGCTTGGACTACTCTTCTGCTACAAATACACTGCACATTAGGGTAACCAAGATATTCAGTAAAGATGACAGTGCTTGGATAACTCTTCTGCTACAAATACACTGCACATTAGGGTAACCAAGATATTCAGTCAAGATGACAGTGCTTGGATAACTCTTCTGCTACAAATACACTGCACATTAGGGTAACCAAGATATGCAGTCAAGATGACAGTGCTTGGACAACTCTTCTGCTACAAATACACTGCACATTAGGGTAACCAAGATATTCAGTTAAGATGGCAGTGCTTAGACTACTCTTCTGCTACAAATACACTGCACATTAGGATAACCAAGATATTCAGTCAAGATGACAGTGCTTGGATACTCTTCTGCTACAAATACACTGCACATTAAGGTTACCAAGATATTCAGTCAAGATGGCAGTGCTTGGACTACTCTTCTGCTACAAATACACTGCACATTAGGGTAACCAAGATATTCAGTCAAGATGGCAGTGCTTGGACTACTCTTTTGCTACAAATACACTGCACATTAGGGTAACCAAGATATTCAGTCAAGATGACAGTGCTTGGACTACTCTTCTGCTACAAATACACTGCACATTAGGGTAACCAAGATATGCAGTCAAGATGACAGTGCTTGGACTACTCTTCTGCTACAAATACACTGCACATTAGGGTAACCAAGATATTCAGTCAAGATGACAGTGCTTGGACTACTCTTCTGCTACAAATACACTGCACATTAGGGTAACCAAGATATTCAGTCAAGATGGCAGTGCTTGGACTACTCTTCTGCTACAAATACACTGCACATTAGGGTAACCAAGATATTCAGTCAAGATGGCAGTGCTTGGACTACTCTTCTGCTACAAATACACTGCACATTAGGGTAACCAAGATATTCAGTCAAGATGGCAGTGCTTGGATACTCTTCTGCTTCAAATACACTGCACATTAGGGTAACCAAGATATTCAGTCAAGATGGCAGTGCTTGGATACTCTTCTGCTACAAATACACTGCACATTAGGGTAACCAAGATATTCAGTCAAGATGGCAGTGCTTGGATACTCTTCTGCTACAAATACACTGCACATTAGGGTAACCAAGATATTCAGTCAAGATGGCAGTGCTTGGATACTCTTCTGCTACAAATACACTGCACATTAGGGTAACCAAGATATTCAGTCAAGATGGCAGTGCTTGGATACTCTTCTGCTACAAATACACTGCACATTAGGGTAACCAAGATATTCAGTCAAGATGGCAGTGCTTGGATACTCTTCTGCTTCAAATACACTGCACATTAGGGTAACCAAGATATTCAGTCAAGATGACAGTGCTTGGATACTCTTCTGCTACAAATACACTGCACATTAGGGTAACCAAGATATTCAGTCAAGATGGCAGTGCTTGGATATTCTTCTGCTACAAATACACTGCACATTAGGGTAACCAAGATATTCAGTCAAGATGGCAGTGCTTGGATACTCTTCTGCTACAAATACACTGCACATTAGGGTAACCAAGATATTCAGTCAAGATGACAGTGCTTGGATACTCTTCTGCTACAAATACACTGCACATTAGGGTAACCAAGATATTCAGACAAGATGACAGTGCTTGGATACTCTTCTGCTACAGATACACTGCACATTAGGGTAACCAAGATATTCAGTCAAGATGACAGTGCTTGGACTACTCTTCTGCTACAGATACACTGCACATTAGGGTAACCAAGATATTCAGTCAAGATGACAGTGCTTGGACTACTCTTCTGCTACAAATACACTGCACATTAGGGTAACCAAGATATTCAGTCAAGATGACAGTGCTTGGATACTCTTCTGCTACAAATACACTGCACATTAGGGTAACCAAGATATTCAGTCAAGATGACAGTGCTTGGACTACTCTTCTGCTACAAATACACTGCACATTAGGGTAACCAAGATATTCAGTCAAGATGACAGTGCTTGGACTACTTTTCTGCTACAAATACACTGCACATTAGAGTAACCAAGATATTCAGTCAAGATGACAGTGCTTGGACTACTCTTCTGCTACAAAAACACTGCACATTAGGGTAACCAAGATATTCAGTCAAGATGACAGTGCTTGGACAACTCTTCTGCTACAAATACACTGCACATTAGGGTAACCAAGATATTCAGTCAAGATGACAGTGCTTGGACAAGTCTTCTGCTATAAAAACACTGCACATTAGGGTAACCAAGGTATTCAGTCAAGATGACAGTGCTTGGACAACTCTTCTGCTACAAATACACTGCACATTAGGGTAACCAAGATATTCAGTCAAGATGGCAGTGCTTGGACTACTCTTCTGCTACAAATACACTGCACATTAGGGTAACCAAGATATTTAGTCAAGATGACAGTGCTTGGACAACTCTTCTGCTACAAATACACTGCACAGTCTCTGATTTAAAGATTACTTTTATAATTTCCTGCTGTGTAACGCAACGGTGATATAGGAATGATCTCTGTTGATTCTTTTGTGCTTCTTTAACGTTTCATGTCCACGCCACAAGAAGGAATTTAATATAACCTGGTATGAATGTTCTCTTCATTGAGGTGCGTTGCAGAACTTTGCTTCCACCCATGTCGGAATGATGTCAAGGTCATACTTCGGTCCAAATGGCATAATTTTGTGTCCACTCTTTATCTTCTAATAGAATTTGATATACCGGTTATTTACCTCATCAAGACGACGTGCATAATCTAGCTTCTGGCCATGTATGATTGATTTTAAGGTCAAACTTCAGTCAAATAGGCATAATTTTGTGTCCATTCTACACGTTCTAAACTCGTAGAACTTTGCACAAATGTTGACCTTTTTGATATGACATGCAGAACTTAGCCTTTAAGTCTTGTGTGATTGAGGTCAAAGGCATACTCAAAGGTCAGATAGGCATAATTTTGTGTGAACCAAAACCTTGAGGGAATTTGTAATAGATCAGAACAGAACATAAATTTTATTTGACTTGTACATAGTATATTGTCATATAACAAACATATATACCAAATACAATTTAATCATGTGATACAGATATTGCAATTTTAAAGTAAAACCAGGCTATTAAAGAGGATGAAATAAACATCAGTTTTATGTTAGAGAAGTTCTTACAAATAAAGCATTGATATATAACATGACATAAATATTCACCTTATCCAAGTGGCATACAAAACTTAGCTTCAAAACATAAACTATTCAAGTCAACGTCGTATTTAAAGGTCAGAGGCCGGAATGGTATAATTTCATATATACACTCTATATGTTCTAAACCCTTTAAGGAAATTGATGTAACTGCTTTATATTATTTACCTCATTGAGACAGCATCCTGAACCCAACTTCTAGTCATGTATAATTGAAGTCAAGGTCATTATCCGTTGTCATATTTAAAGGTCAATTGCCTGAATGGCATAATTTCATATTATACACTCCACATTTTTAAACCCTTTAAGGAAATTGATATAACTTAGTAAAATTATTTACCTCATTGAGACATCGTGCAGGACATACCTTCTAGTCAAGTATAATTGAGGTTAAGGTCATATTTAAAGGTCAAATGTCTAGTCGGACTGCTATCTCTTGTCATAACTGGATACAGTGGGATAAACTATCACAATTATTATTAACTGTCTGGAATGATGTCTCAGATCTTTAAATTAGTCTGGTACTCATATTGTATAAAATAAAGATTGGTGCCCAGACAATTATTTGTAACAACAGACCCTTGTATTGTAGTTTGAACTTTTAGATGAATCAGGAAAAGTACACACATTGTGTAGACTGTCGGTATTTAACCCTGCCCACCAGGATCCTGGAACACTGCATGTAGCCAGTCTGGTATGTGCCATAAGAGAGCACTCTAAAATATACTATTCTGGTTCAATAACCAGTCTGTTACAGAAGAAAGAGGCCATCAGAAGAGTATTTTTGGGTCATTTTTGTTTCATTCTACCATTAACACTTAATGGCATCAACACCTGATTTATAAACCAGATATAAATAAAGTTTGTAAATATTGAAAAATAGTTTAAATCTAAATCTTTGACATTTTAAGTTTTTGATATTTGTTTTGAATTGTTCTTAATGTTACTTATTCTTTTATACCTTTTGTTGTCAGTATTTATATCATCAATATTTATATCATCAATATTTATATCTTCAATAATACTTATCATTGCCTTGTGTTCAAATAATACATGTTTAAGTTATGTGCAAATACATATCTTTTTGAATTGTACCTTTTTGAAATGTGCATGTTAACCAGAAATGCAATAAAAGTGTTGTATAGTACATACTGATGATTATATCCTGTCTCTACCATTCACCCATGCTATTGACTGGCCGGTCACATTTTACTGCTATGTAGTCATTGCCAGTCTGTCCTCCTTCCAGTTTAAGCTTTACTTGTCAAAGACCTGCTGAGTTTTTGTAATGGTTTGTTGTCCATCATCTGTCATTTGTTTAAATTTTGTGAAATGTATTAAAATGATAATTACTCTCAAACCATTTTACCAATTTATGTAAAATTTTATAAAGTTGCTCCTTGGAATGTACCCTTTTGATTTGTTTTTTTTTACTGGCCATCCTAATTGCAATATGGTTGCCATTACTAAAATAGGCTTAAATTGTGAGCCAAATTTTGTGATGCTAAGCTAAACAGTTCCAGAGAATACAAAACTTGATATAAAAAGCTTAGTTATTTATCCAGAAACTGGCAGAAAGGTCATGGTCAAATGGTAAAATACTGCATCGTTTTGAGTTAGACTGCCCATTAAACAACTATAGACCAAATTTTCTGACTTTAAGTCAAATAATTTCAGATAAACGGAGCTGAATGTAAAAAAACTTGATGTCGAATTGTTATCGCCATTACCACTAATGGAAATGTATTGCCTGTCTCTTTTTTTCTTAGAAAAGGAGAGACAAAGGATAATATGAAAATTATATTTATTGAGCAATCATGAAAACAATGAAAAGCAGTGCAATGTTCAGTTCAAACACTTTTGTAAAAAAGACGGAAAAGAGATTTTTTTTTTGCAAAACCTCTGCTCTGAAAACAGCCGAAATGCAGTTAATGTCTGGTTGTCTTTTGGTCTGGGTCTTTACTGTTTGCAACAGATAGTACAGACCAATGACATTACATGATTTTGACCATTTAATTTTAAGTTGTACATCTAAGTATGGCAGGTTGACAAACAATAACACAAGTTCTGTATCAATATTAATGTATTCTCTGAATGAAAAATAGCTCAAATATATAAAACAAAATTAACAAACATATTTTATTCTGTACATCATATAAGCACATATTATAGTATTGGTACAAATAAACAAGTATAACTACATGCTGAACCTGTCTAGGGTCTATATCCACCAAACTTGGTATGTGCTTCAGGCTTCAGTTTCACCTAAGTTTTACTTCAATATTGAAAAACTTTACTTATTTTGACTGGTTACTTAAATATACTTAATCTATGTCAATTAAATGAAATGCAATTTTTATAAACCTGCCTAAAATCATGGTCACTTGGATGCTTTTCTTTGGTTTAAGTTTATAAGGATACAATTGTATAGGTTTGTGAAACAGGAGTCAGTTTATATGGAACCAGTTTTGTGCCATTTTTAATACATTATAGGCAATATATATGCACATAATACTTCTAGTTTTATAGGTGGAAAACATCTGTATATGTGAATCTTTATGCACACGTGGGTCACGTAGGGACCTTGCACATTGAAATCAACCTAAAAACTGTGTTTCGAAGACCAAACAAATTGAGACAAATAACCTATGTTTACTTGTTGAAATAAAATAATATGAATCCCAAGCTGTTGCTTGTGCTTTAATTCATATTGATGCCTTTGGACACCTAATATAGACGCCTTTGGACACCTTTAATATAGAAGGCTTTTGAATTATTGGGTGAATTATGTTTATATTAACAGACACGAGTGGAAAACAGTACAGGAAGTGTTCAGATTGCTCGTCACGAGCAACCTATTCTTCCTTCACTGTTTTCAAAGGCCTTCTGTGATCAGTGCCAGAAAATGCTGTCTATGGAGTAAAAGGTTAAAGACAGAAGTATACAAATCCTGAAGTGCCAAGTAAAGAATCGAGAATAATCTAGCCGATAACAAAATGTCAGTAATCATCAGACCTTCACTAACAAACACTAACAAATTTAATTTTAATATTTGTAATTATATTGTTTTATAAAAAAATTGAATAAAGTGACTGGAACTTTTAAAACCAGATAAAAGCACAGATGTAGTGCAGTGGATAGTGTTGACAGCTTATGACATAGTTTGTGGGTTCAATCCTGGTCAGGTCCCAATAACAAAACTAACACTCTGTACTGGTTTTACCCACGAATCAAAAACTAGAGTGAATTCTGAACTTTTTTCGAGCTAAAATAATTGATATAAATATAAAGCCAGTATAAAGACTGATGGTATTACTGCAGCTTTAATACAAGTTTTATTGATTGATTGAATATTTAGTGTCATTTTTATGCCATAGAGGGCTAACAGACAATCAGTTAACCTAACCACTGTTTCCTGGTATTAACCAGTACTCGAGCACATCCCATCTCAGCAAGTAACTGATAACTTTCCCACTTGAATCAGCTGTGAGAGACGAATGATAATGAGACACAATGTCATATATCAATCATCACAGAGACTGTTGCCGGGCAGGGATTCAAACTCACGACCCCTGGATTAATAGTCAGAGGCATAACTGACTGAGCTAATCGGGCCAGGCTGCAATAAAAGTTTTAAAAACTGACAAAAATAAGAATAAAATGACTGCAGTTTTAACAATTTTATAAATGATTAAAAATATGTGTATTTGTTATCTTATATGACTTTGGTCCTGATTCCATGGTGGTGGTGATTACAAAATAAAACATTGGTCATAAAAGTTGGAATTTAGTTAAAGCAGTTTGCTGTTAATTTGTATAAGAAAACAAACATACAAAACAATTTAGATATCAGACAAAAAAACTTTTATAAAAAAATTAATAGTAAATAAACTTGCAAGGATGACTATTTAAAAATATAACTAGTGACATTAATAAATGAACGAAATGTTAAAATAATTTATGACTCATGTTAATTTTGACAAAAAAATAATACAAAAAAAATCATTTGAAAAGTAATTTTAAGTATATGAAGATGTATTTAATGAAAGCTGCATTTAATATTTGCACAACTATATGTTACAGTATTGGTGGGGGGGGGGGGAAGAGTAAAAGTGTTCACTTGCAACTGCATTACAAAATGTTCCTTTTGACATCACAATGTATCTGAAATGGTAAAGAGGAATTCATAACAACTTGACTGAAGTCCTATTTTCCTTAATTGACTATGTAACCTTAATTGATCGACTTCAAATGCTTCCTTAATTAACTAAGGTAAACATTATCAACATCTTTGTCTTTACAAACAAATTTCATTAAATAATGCCAAGTAAATTCATCAACAAAAAACGCCATCAAACCATTCTTGCATTTGAATGTCCGGCCTTTATTGAAAAAGGTACTGTTCCAGTATTTTGTATAATATATATAAAAAAACAAATTGTGTAAATTTTAATCACAATATCCTGGACACTAATTTTAAGGAAGCAATTCAAGGAATCTAAATGATTGTTTGAATATTTAGTGTCCATCCAATTTAAGCTCTACTTGTCAAATTTTATTATGGTTGTTCATCATCTTTCATTTGTTTAAATTTTGGGAATTAATTTGATTTGAATATTGGAGTCAGTTTATGCAGTTGAAGGCTACCGACTTAGCTAACCGGACCCAGCAATCTGGAAGAAAGATTGTAACATGAAACGTAGCAATTAAACTGAAGTTATTACGTCTTTTCTTTATCATGCCAATTATACATGTTTATAGGGCAAATTATTTTATTTGGTATGTATTAATAACATGAATGTGCCAATAATATTCTGAAAGTATACAAAACAATGGATCACAAACAGCAGTCATAGTCGTATCACAAGAATGTACAGTCATCCACATAATGGAGCACAAACCACATTCACAGTCATATCACAAGAATGTTCAGTCATGCACACAATACAGCATAAACCACATTCACAGTCATATCACAAGAATGTTCAGTCATCCACACAATGCAGCATAAACCACATTCACAGTCATATCACAAGAATGTACAGTCATCCACATAATGCAGCATAAACTGCATTCACAGTCATATCACAAGAATGATCAGTCATCCACACAATGCAGCATAAACCACATTCACAGTCATATCACATGAATGTTCAGTCATCCACACAATGCAGCATAAACCACATTCACAGTCATATCACAAGAATGTTCAGTCATCCACACAATGCAGCATGAACCACATTCACAGTTATATCACAAGAATGTTCAGTCATCTACACAATGCAGCATAAACCACATTCACAGTCATATCACAAGAATGTTCAGTCATCCACACAATGCAGCATAAACCACATTCACAGTCATATCACAAGAATGTTCAGTCATCCACACAATACAGCATAAACCACATTCACAGTCATATCACAAGAATGTTCAGTCATCCACACAATACAGCATAAACCACATTCACAGTCATATCACAAGAATGTTCAGTCATCCACACAATGCAGCATGAACCACATTCACAGTCATATCACAAGAATGTTCAGTCATCCACACAATGCAGCATAAACCACATTCACAGTCATATCACAAGAATGTTCAGTCATCCACACAATGCAGCATAAACCACATTCACAGTTATATCACAAGAATGTTCAGTCATCCACACACTTTATTCAGTTACATCACAGGCAATAAATGTACAAACATGAACAAAAAATTGCACTTAAAGTAAAAAATATAATAAGAATAATTAATGATAATACAAAAGTAAAAGCATCAAACATATGTTACTGCAACAACCATTTCATATAGGAAGGCACTTTTTCCCTTTTATAATTACAGACGCCACTAAAATATAAAAATATTGCATTTTATTTATATTTATCAATAAATTTTCAATAAAACACAACTATAAACACATTCAATTGTTTGAAATTGCCGTACATAAAGAAAATCGATTTTTTTTGTTGAATTTAGAATTTACTTTCATCAAACATTAAGAAAATATATTTAACAAGTGCATTTTGTAAAATCAAACTGATTGTAATTGTTGATTAGCTCATTAATACAAATACAATTAATCGTGGATGGCTACCTCACATGGAGAAATGATACAAGGATCTACCACTTCATTTCTGTTTTGATTGTAGTTCACAAATAATCAAGTTCTCAAACAATTTTTATATAAACCTAGCGATTATATAAACTAGGAGAGGAACAAATCCACAACATATTTTTTGTTCAACCAGTATTTTCAGTTCAACTCCGCTCTTGTGCGTAAAATACTGAGTCACTTTCTGACTTGCTGGGACACATAAATGACGTGGATTTGTCGTGGTAAAATGATGTTGTTTTGAGGCTATCATACAATGACTGACGACTTCTAATATGTGAATATGTGCATTATCTTCTTGTTCGTTATAGGGGTGATTTGAAAAATAATTAGTAAGTGTCGCATTTTCCTGAAGTTATGTGGTGAAAAAAATCTTATATTCATGCTAATTTATTGTGCAATACATTAAACTTGCTGGCAAAATGAAATGATACTAGGAACAGTCTCACATAATAAATTTGTTTAATGAATTCAATAATATTCCAGTTCTCGTGTAAAACCCTCTATTTATTGTTCTCCTCCATTAAAGGGAGGATACCAGGAAAAATTGCTATGAATGCCATAAAAGATAAAATAATTATTAAAATGGATAAAAAGCACAATTGCAGATTACCTCACAACAGTTAAGCATCATGTCTAGTAAGGTTTTTCATAGTTTGTTTTTTTTAAACATATTTATTTTATTTCAATTGTGAAACAAAATCTTACAACTTAGACAAATCACGCTCTCAGTCTTCCGGGGTAGAACCAGTACAAAGCATATGCGGAAAAAGTGTCTTGCTCAAGGACACCACACATAGCCATGGCGGATGATCAAACCCACAACCCTCCGATCATGGTTTCAGCGCTCTACCACTAGACCACGCGCTCCACAAAAATGGTATGATGCTAGGAACGTTTACATATAGATGCAACTGTTATCTAAAAGCGACAAGAAAAATCACTTAAACCAGCTTTTGACACAACGTTCTGGCACCGTATTTAGCTTAACGTGGGTTCTCCCCCTTGTAAATAACACTGTTAAACTCGCCTGCAAGGACAACAAAAATTGTATCTACTCTGTCTCATAGATATGGGAAATATAGCATGTGCTACTGAAGATAAGTGGGATGGGTTGCTATTGGAGATGACCATAGTTGTATTTATGAGTACAATCAAAATGATATACATTTTGAAATTGTCTTTTTAAACAAAATGTTTTGAAATTTCAAAAAAGCATGACTACAGTTGTAAATATCACATGCAGGGCAAATATAAACAATGAATGTGTAAACAATGAATGTGTAAACAATGAAAATGTAGGAGTTACTTTCTACTATACAACTAAGTGTTTCCTTGAGAAGCATATGATAAATGTTGTTATTAACAATGGTGAACATTTCATAACCAAGTCTTCTGTTTGACACCTCAGCATTCTCTAAAGTCTCGCATTTAAATATGAGTTGAAATATATAAAAGATAATG
This sequence comes from Panopea generosa, assembly GCA_029582155.1. NCBI lineage: Eukaryota > Metazoa > Mollusca > Bivalvia > Adapedonta > Hiatellidae > Panopea > Panopea generosa. Next base: position 6,694,498 of record CM055897.1, on the reverse strand, counting down.
ATAATCAATGATATATACTGTGTCCGTTCATGCACAGAATTGATGTTACGTAAAGTTATTTTTCTGACTGAAACTTTCCAATGAGTTCCTTCACCCAGCCTTTCATGATTACTAAATTATCAACATCGGAGCTCAGTTGATCAAGTCTACCGAGGGAGAAAGCTGGCTTCAGTCTCGCGCTACTACTCGAGAAAGATCTACTTCTAAAAGCACCATCATCACAATCATCGTCAATGTCAACTTTAACTCTTTCTACAGCACCATCCATTGGAAATTTAAAATCCATATATTCCTTAAGAGCATAGCTGGACAATTGTTTCTCCTCACTTGAGGCACGACTGGAAGCGCGGCTTTGAGTGCGACTGGTTGTTGAGCTTATACTCCGACTGGTACTTGTACTTTTGTTATGACTTTCCACATTAGCATTAAGACTTTCTATCTTTTGTTTAATGATAGCACTGGGTTCTTTCGTCCGTACCTTGATCGGTACAGGTGGTTTGGATTTAGTCTTTTCCTCAAGCTGTTGAATGTAAGTTTTAATTGGAACTTTTGTGGTAGAAGGGGTTTCGCTGACAGTTACAGGTGTCTGAGAAGTGTCTATGTCATCACAATATACAGCAGAGTCTCTAAATGCATCATCACTGCTGAACACTGCTGACAGTCTACGCTCATAATATGTGTCATGATTTTCTCCCTCGCGTGATTTAGATGTCGGTTTGTGTTTTATTGTATCATCTGAATCCAAACCTTTGTTTCTCGGCGACTCTTCCGATGTGTTACTGTCAATCTCCACACTTTGAATGGAGAAGGCAGAATCGGACTGCTGTATGTTCAGATTCTTCAGTGACGTCACTGGACAGTAAAGTTTTGACTGGGACTGGGATTGAAACTTTGAATCAATCTCCGAAATATTGCTTGGACCTGAACCAGTCAGATTTGAATTTGAAAATCTCCCATAGTGCCTGTGTGTATTTTCTGACTGGATAGCTGGCTGTAAGGTTGTTGCTTTATCCACCAAGGAATCAGACTCTGTGTCGTTTACTGACAAAGAAAGTTGAGATCGCGGTAAAGAAAAAGTTGCATAGTCATCCAAGTCGGTATTTGCCATTCTTGACCCAATAGCCTCACTTCCTGGTTCTTTATCACGTAAAATACTTTGAAGATCAGGCTCAGGTGACTTTTGATGACCTTGTTTCATTCTTAAGCTAAAATTATGACTTAATGTTGGAATAAGTTTGGTCGGATGGTCTTCCTGTCTGTATTTCACAGGGCTACTTGGAGGAGATATTTCACTGTCGTGCAACAATGGAGATTCCATCAGGAGTTTTTTACCACTCAATTTTGATGTGATGTTACTTATTTTATGTTTTATTGTATCAACAATCCCTTCTTCAGACTGTGTTTCTGATATTGGATCTTCATGATTGGCACTTTCATAAGAGGACGCAGAACCAGACGAAACACACGAGTCACGATTTAAATTTCTGTGATCGAATCTTCTCTCGAAACTAGGAATACAAGTCGGAAATTTATTATTAGATGAACTTAAGCTTCCACTGGAAGAATTTGAGCGGTTCATGTAATGTTCCATCTCTGCAACAAGTTTTTCACTGTCCTCAATGTGATCAACATCACCAAGAATATCTGCTGATGCAGGTCTATCATCCTGGAACTGTTTACGAGATTTAACGACTCGGTTCGACTCCGAGGAAGAATGAGAGCGAGTCAAATGGGATCGCTCTCTTATGGGCAATGGTGTTTTTTCTGCAGAACCTGGGTCATCAAAAACAGTGTCCTTTAGAATATCAGGACTACTGCATGTATCACTGCTGGTTGTTGTCACAGACAATGACACGCTACTGTCCGCATTATTGTTTTGCATATCAGGCGGAGAGTAACCGGGGAAACTGGACTGATCCATTATATATCTGGTGGGTGTACCATAGGTGGATATCACATTCTGATGGAGAGGTGTTTTTGCCAATTCTCCAACCATATCTTTGGAATTTGGTGGAGGTTCCATAATACCACGAGGAGGGGTACAGTATTTGTATCTATTGTTTATTTCTTCAGTTGAAAAGCCAGAGACTGGAATAGAGTTTCTGTTAGCATATACCAACCAATCAAGATTGTCTCTGGATTGATCTCTGTCATCTCCAGTGAAGGATCTCGTCCTTTCATGCCTCATACCTTCCACATCTAAACTTAGCCTCCCTATCTGTTTATTCACTGGTTTCTCGTGGAATAACCTTTCCCTTTCTTGAGATGACCTTTCCTTATTTGGCAGACCTCTGATATTTTCCTTGTGGTTCATTCGAATCTTAGATTCTGTGTATGATCTTTGCTTGTCTCGTATCCAAGGGTCTTCTTTTAAGTGAGAAAGATCAGACAAGGAACCTTTAGTAAATCTTTCAGCATTCCCCCACTTGTTCAGTTTTGCTTGTGAATTAAGAATGTTGGCCGAGTGTTTTAAAGTTGAAGTGAAAGGTTTAGGTTGGGTTAATGTCAATGCTTTTGTTCCAAGAGTTTTAGGGTTAAGATTTTCTTGCGATTTACGCAAATTAGTAAAAGCATCATGGAAAGCTCTAATAGGTTTTACGTCTCGACTCAAATTGTTAATATCACTCTCATGCCCATTATTAACTGTCATTAATTTATCTCTATTGTATGAAAAATAAGGTTTTACATCTATTTGTTTTGAATGGTTTAAGGAAGACTTTGCAATGCTTGTGTGGTTTATGTTCGGACTGCCTGACCTTTCTGAACACAGCCTTGACATTTTTGGTGAGCTTGGTGGATCAGAATTAAGAACTGGCATACTGGCATACCTGCCACGTTTACGTAAGCTTAATTCATCTAAAAAACTTCCATTCAAGTTTTCCTGATTACTGCGACTCTTAACTACATCTTTGACACTGAGCCCACTATCCAACTTGTTTAATTCTTTGTCAATACTTTTCCTCACGGCTGGCGGTATGTTATCTATATTTCTCTGATCTTTGAGAACACTTCTTGTATCATTATTCTTATTGTTATTCTCTTTTTCCAAATTTCCATTCCCTTCAATATCATCCAAAGAGTCCAAACGAATTGGTGCCATTTGAGTGGCTTTTCGAAAACTATGTGTTCGTATAACTGGACCATCAGAATGAGACAGATTATCCATGGAAACAGAATCAGTAGCATGTGAACGCTCTTTGTTGTGTTCATAATGTTCGGAGATGGTTTGCTTTCTTCTTGTTGAGGTTTGAAAACTCTGACTTCGTTGTAATGATAGGGGCCTCTTAGGTGCCTGGGAAGAAGTGTCGTTATACTTCTGAGTTTTTGCAGCACCAGGAATATTTGTTCTATAGCCGTAGTGCTCCTGGAATATAATAGCAGGATTTAAGGGATGTGGAAAAGTAATCATATTAGTTAAACAAGTATACAATCATACAAAAACAAGAGTTCAATAATTAAAAAAACATTTTTCCAGACTTGCGACTTCAATATTTATTAAACATCTGAAATTGATTTAAAGTAAATATTTATTAAATTTTATTACAGAATTATTTATATAATAATAATTTCCTTTGATTTTATTTAATCCAATTCAAAACAAATAAGAGTTTGACATCTTGTGTATGGTTGGAATTAGTTTATTTGACAGAAGGTCCGAGTTCATGACTGTTTTTAACAAAAACCTTTCTGTTATTCAGATTTGTTATTTTATTAATGACAAATCATGAGCTCATAGACAACTGTGAAAACTACGTTTCTCAACAATTACATGTAGATGTAAATATAAATGTACAATAATTACAGACAAATATCAGAAATCCAATTAAATAATTAAAATTCCAATAAGTCTCGTTTTCCAGAGCAGCTTAATGGGTTTATTGAAGTCATACGTACCACATCATTGTTCCTGTCCTGTGCAATATCCTTGCTGAACAATAGACTTTCCAGTGTCTGTAATAAACAGAAGCAGATAAACACCAAGTACAAGACAGAAAGACATACACATGTATGTCAGGGCTAAACTCATGGTACAATTGTGATTACCGTCAACTTGAGTAATATATTTTTATTTTGAGCAATCAATGACCGTTATAATTGCAGGACAAGGACATTATGATGTACACATATTGGCATTGTATCCATAGTTTTACTTGAGTAATGTGAAAACCATTTTGTGAAACTAAAATGTGAGAAACATTTTGTTAAACTATAATGTGAAAACAATTTTAAGAAACTAAAAGGTGAAAAACATATTGTTAAACTAAATGTGATAGCCTGTTTGTGAAAAACATTTTAAGAAATAAAACGTAAAAATATTTTGTAAAACTAAATTTTGATAGTCAGTCTGTGAAACTGTAATGTGTTAATAATTTTAAGAAACTAAAATGTGAAAAACATTTTGTGAAACTAAAATGTGAAAATGATAAAATGTAAAAACCATTTGGTGAAACTAAAATGTGACAATGAATTTTAACAAACTTCAATGTGATAACCATTTTGTGAAACTGTAATGTGACAACTTTCTTGTGTTGATGGTTTGTTACAACTTTAAAACTAATGTTATTTATTAGCTAACAACAATTTCAATCATCAATATGGTGATATATAAAGTCAGAAAGATTTATGAGTGTAAATTATTTCATTAAAAGTACTTACAGGTTTGGGACTTGAGATTTCATTCTGTAACATAAAGAATATTCAATTATTAAAACAGTTTCATTTATAACTAACCTGCACATAAATGAATTGTAACTGTTACTATGATAGATATTGTTGTTGTTGTTGTATGGTGTTTAGCATCGCTTTCAACAATTTTTCAGTCATATCGCGACAGTGTCTACTTGAGACAGTATTCTGAGCGCTGGCACACTGGAGTATCATGCCGCAGACGTATGGTATGATAGCCCACCCAGTCACATTATACTGACACCGGGCCAACCAGACCTAGAACTCTCCTCTAAATGCTGAGCTTCAAGTGAGGAAGCTTCTAGAACCATTTTTTTTAAAGTCTTTGGTATGACCCGGCCGGGGATCGAACCACGACCTTCCGCATGCGAGGCGGATGTCTACCACTAGACCACGCTGCGGTCCTATGATAGATATAAATAGCAATGAAATATATTTAATATAATAGCTATTTGTATTAATATGGGTTCCAATTTAAAACTACCAAGTTCAATTTAGTTAAAACTTCATTTAAGTTTATAGCCGGGGAAACAATATAGTTTTAAGAATTATCAATGGCAGATATATCTAGTCATAACAAATGATTGATAAAAGGAGGTCACTGCTAACACAGATTAAACTAGAATGCCCATGTAAAGGAATATAGTACCAGTTGGGATAATTGTTTTCCAGGTTTACAGATATGTATCTGTATATTTATTATGCTGCTCACACATTAATCACTGACTCAATGTTTGTTTGTTTGAATGTTGAGCGTCATTTATGCCACTGAGTGCTAACAGACGCTCAATTAACCTAACCATTCTTTCCCGGGAACCCAAAAGATTAATCAGTATTTGAGCACATTCATCTCCACAAGTAACTGATAACTTTCCCATTTTAATCAGTGATGAGAAAGGAAGACGATGAGATGCCATATATCACAGAGATCGTGGCCAGGTGGGAGTCAAACCGACTATCCCTGGATTGATAATCAGACATGTTACTGACTTAGCTAACTGGGCCCAGCTTTTAAAACAAAAAAAACTTGTGACTTAAGACCTATAAGTAACATGAGTGTTTTGTCGACTTACCCTGGACCTACTCTGCGTCTTTCTCACTCTTTGTGGTCGGAGAATTTCTGAATAAACAAATAAAAACATTAGACTTGGTCACAAATAACATGGGATAACATATGTTAGTCACAAATAACATGGGATAACATATGTTAGTCACAAACAACATGGGATAACATATGTTATATAAACAAATTATGCATAACTGTATCAAAATACTGTTTAACAAAAATAACAGAATAAACAATTTATTTCACCAAAATATTTTCTTTTAAAATTGTCCAAATTATTACATTGGTATTTCCTCATCATTATTCATTTTCAGTTTTTCGATATTCTACCTGAATGATCAACTTTGGTAATCAGCATTATTAAGTTTGTATGTGTTTGTAAGTTTGTATGTGTTTGCTCACCTGGAAAAATCGTCGTACCCCCAGACTTTCTACGTGTTTTCATTCTCTTCTCCAGGTAGTCCGGAGTAGACACGTGACTTTTACCAGGCTCGTTACTCCCTAATTGGGTAAAATCTGAAATAAAGGTTAATGGTTGAACTAATAAATATATAACCTTTTCAGAAATAACCAAACTCCTTCTAGTTGTCCAGGAAAGAAAATAACTTAATATCACTTAGTTTGTTTTCTTCTATGAAGTTTTAAACAATTAAGTTCACATATTTTACATTATTCACAAAATAAGGTGAACAATTGAATGACTTCTAACACTTTCGTCTGACAATTTGAAACAAGAAATTATAAAAAAACATTTATTTTAATGTGACTTAAAAACAATTGTCTGAAGCTGGGCTGTAATGTAGTGGATAGTGTGATGGCTGCTAATGCCATAAGTTGCGGGTTTGATCCCCAGCTCGACACGATGCTAAAACAACAACAATCTGTACTGGTACTTTCCAGGAAGCGGATTCGAGAGAAGTTCCTGTAAGCTTTGAGCTTTTTTCACAATCAAACTCAAATATATTAGTATAAACTAAAATAATTAACAACACCATCAATATATAAGCATCCGTCAAAACTTACTGTCTTCTTCCTTGCTCTTTCCAAGCTTCTGGAGGATCAAGTCCTTCACGTTGTCTGGAATCTTGCTGGAGTAACTCTCCAGCATCAGACGCTTGATCTCCTGGCACCATTTGCGCTTCTGATCTAAATTACGTGCCTGCATGACAGAATAAAAAATAATCTTTACTGAATTGAAAAAATGAAACACTTTAACAACAGAATGTATTGGCTATTTGGTTTTTGTTCAAGTAAAATGCAAACATAGAATCAAATCAAATATTCTTAATACTCTTTTTGAAGTGTCAACAATATACACCTAATTCTCTATGTGACCATGTTCGTCCTCACCAATAACTATTCCTTGAATCTGTTTCAAAATTTTGCATCTTTAATTTTTAACTTAATTAATGGTTTTATTTCAAGTAGTAATAACTACATTCATATAAAAGGCAGGTATTTAACTTGAACATTTTTACTTACATGAATGGTATTTGCACCTCTGGGATTATCGAAAGGGAGAATTTGAAAGTTGAGGGGCTCCTTTGGGATACTTTCAACCAACATCAAGTTTGCGCACTGAAAACAGAAAATTGACATGTGCATAAATAAAGAAAAATTGCATTTTCTTAAAGTTAGATAATTTTTTTATAGAAACAAACAATAAATTGTTTAAGATTAAACTCATTCAAGAAAAGTTGAAAAAAGCTGATTTGTTGTTGTATGGTGTTTAGCGTCGCTTTCAACAATTTTTCAGTCATATCGCGACGGTGTCTACTTGTGACAGTATTCTAAGCGCTGTCACACTGGAGTATCATGCCGCAGTCACATGGTACGATACCTCACCCAGTCACATTATACTGACACCGGGTCGACCGGACCTAGAACTCTTCTAAATGCGGAGCGTCAAGCGAGGAAGCTTCTAGTACCATTTTTAAAGTATTTGGTATACCCCGGCAGGGGATTGAACCCACGACCTTCCGCATGCGAGGCGGACGCTCTACCACTACACCACGCCGCGGTGATGAAAAAAGTTGAAAATATGAAAAACTGTATCAAATTTTTCCATTTTTCTGTGTTCACAAATTCTATATTAGGGTATTAACAATGATTCAATTGATTAATTGACTAAATATTTAGCATCTTTTTTATGCCATCGAGGACTAACAGATGATCAGTTAACCTAACGGCTGTTTCCTGAGACCCTGAAAAGTTTAACCAGTATTTGAGCACAACCTACCTACTCAAGTAACTGATAACTTTCCCACTTTAATCAGCGGTGAGAAAAAATTAGACACAAAATTGCATATCAGTCATCAAGGAGACTGTTGCCGGGCGGGGATTCAAACTCACGACCCCTGGATTGATAGTCAGATGCATTACTGACTGAGCTAATTGGGCCCTGCACAATGACTGGAGCTACCTCAAAAGACCTAGATCAGACGTAATTCACTTCAGAGGCAGGAAATTTTGTAAGGTTGTCTGTATGAAAGCTTCATGGAATATTTGTCTAGTATTTTCATAATTTGAAGCTCTTATAATTGAAGTTGCATTCAAAGTATGTGCACAATTTTATACTTATCGATTTAGCAGGACTGCAAAGTAAGAGCATAATTTATGTGAATTGTTTTTTAGTCTGTTGTTTGGGTAGAACCAGTACTAGGTATTGTTTTGGAGAGGCATCAGTCTGAGTGTCAGATCCAACCCATCTATATCCTTTAATTCTTATCACAATAACACTGTGAAATGGTCTGGTAGATTTATCACAAAAACACTGTGGAATGTTTGGTAAATTTATCATAAAAACGCTATGGAATGGATTGATACATACCGGTATATTGGCTTTGCAGCTGAGCATTCCATCTTCCTTCCTCTTGGCAATTATCACGCCCTTCTTGAACAGGAACACTTGGCGGGATGCCTTCACACCATACAGACGAAATGACCCCTGCATTACATTCAAATAGTCTAATTATGTTTGCATACTTTAATATGGAACTAGAATTTATAATTGGTATTTTTGTTCAGATGATAACATTCATTAATTTCAACATTTCATTGAGTGTTCCTTAAATATTTGAAACCTTATATGAAATTTAACTGGTAACTTTTTTTGTTTCAAAATCAATGTTAACTAATTCAGATGTAATAAAAGTTCAGCTGTCTAAAACTATGATGGGCTTTTTGTAAATTCAAAGTTTTACATTTGAAGTCCAAGTATACATTTAAATATGTTGTTAAAGTTAAATCCATTCATACGCATATTGTGATAAGCTTTTATATCCCAATTGGCTGAATGATGAACATTATAATGTAATATAATACAGTCAAACCTGTCTTAAACACCCAGCCAAGGGAAGGAGCAAAAGTGGCCTTTTAAGACAGGTTGTTGCTTAAAACAGGTTAATTTGCTATAACACCATCGAAATGGGAAATAACAAATGTGGCTGCTTAAGACTAGTGGCTGCTTAATAGAGGTGGCTTCTTATACAGGTTTGGCTGTATAGTTCATCCTCTCATGTACGAACAATGTGGCGAGTGTAAAGATGGAACTTTCTTCCCCTCTTTTATAGACTAAGTGACATAGTTTCATTTGGGGATAGCCAGTAATAAGATGTTGTTAGTTCTCTCACACATACGATTTGTTTGAGTACTTAGTGTAATTTTTATGCAAACGAGGGCTAAGAGATGATCACTTCATCAAACCACTTTTCAAGCTTACCCATCTCTGCAGGTAACTGATAATTTTCCCACTTGAATCAGCAGTGAGATATGAATAACAATGAGGCGCAATGCCATAATTATTATATTCATTCATCACAGAGACTGGCTGATTGGAGATTCAAACTCAAGATCCCTGGATTGACAGTCAGATGTGCTACTAACTGAGCTTACCAGACCTGACTTACAAGCAGAAAACAACTTTTTAAATACTTATACAGACACTTCCAATGGCTGCAGATATAACCCTTCAAACAAGTAACTGCGAATAAGCCACGTTTCATAATACTAACCTCAAGGACAAGTTCACCGAGCCGCGTGAAATCTTCTCCCTCGTAATCTTCCAGCTGACTCTGAATCTCCTGCACACGTACCGCATGTTCGTGCGCACGTTTCATCTCATTTATGTGGTGGGACATGTCTGTCATGTGATCTAGAGCCGCGATCAGTTTCTCATGACCTGGATCTTTGTCACTGTAGTGCTTCAGAATATTCTGGAATAGAGAAAAGTAATGTTAGTTTTATAACAATTCACACTAACAAGTAAGTTACCACAAAAGTTGTCAGGTCTATCTAACAACAATGAAATACTGATATGCAGGAATTACCCAGACGACACCAGGGTAGAGAAATACACAACCCCACTCCAAATATGGGATATTTGTCCATGGTGTCATCCCTAGGGATGGGAATAAGATGAATTTGAAGTGACAATGCGATCACCAAACATTATGACAGTTTTATATGGATAAGAACTTTATAAGATTCATCTTTTGTTCTGATCCTTTTCTTATTGTTTCACAAATGTGTTGTTATATTGTAAAGATTAGAAATAAAATATGTTTAAACTACCTACACAACAAAAAACTACAAATATGGCGGTTCTATAACACATACATGACTGTATAAAACTTCACAACATATAACTACAAATTATGACACTTCTATAATACATATTTGACTGTATATAACTATACAAAATATAACTACAATTTATGAGTTCTATGATACATACATGTATATAACTACACTACATATAACTACACATTATGACAGTTCTATAATACATATATGTATATAACTACACAACATATATTTACAAATTACAAGTTCTATAATACATATTACTGCACATATGATAACATATGGCAGAATAGCAGTTGTATTACACGTAAGCTGAGTATAGTGTTAAGTCTGACATTTCATTCTCAAGGTTACAGTCTATAAACAATGATTTGAGCAAGGAATAAAACCTACAATATATATTTAATCTAAGTAATTGTAACAGTGGATAAACACAAGAACAAATAATAAAATCACAGAATGTAAGACTTGTTCTGACTAAGGACAATGAACTGCCATACCGATAACAAGAAGTAGCCGATGATACATTACAATGCTCAGGGGAGATAATTACGTAAGGCCAGACAAAGATGTGCACATATCTAGACAGAGACAGAACACATCTTTCTGAGTTTTTACCTGAAGCAGAAGATGATATTTGAGCACTCGCTGGACTGGTTTCAGTAAATATGCCCCAAGTGGCAGACTGTGCATCATGGCCAACTGTCGCTGCTTAAATGTCTCGTTCAGTTGTGGATCGTGCATTACCTTCGTCAACACGGCAACAGCGCTGAAAACACGAAGAAGAATATCAATGTTGACAAATGCCAGTTTATACAAGAAAATTCTTACCACAGACATATATCACAAATACCATCTACATTTAGAAATTCTTTTAACATTGCTGAAGAAAAATGAAACGGTGATCTAGGGGTAGAGCATCTGCCTTGCATGTGGAAGGTTGTTGGTTAGATCAAGGTCATACCAAACATTTGAGAAATGTTAAAAGGCTGTGGGTTCAAGCCCAGCTCAGTCCAAAACACTCAATTTATAAGTTACTTGCAGAAGGATGTTTGTTCTACTCAAATTCATTCTAGAGTCCTCCTCCACCAATAAATGGGGCTTAACGCCATTTTCAATACATTTTAGGTTATATATGGCACACCAGTTTCATTGGTGGAAGAAGACCTCAGAATAACCTTTGCAGAACCACCTTCCTTCAGCAGGTAACTGGCAAACATTCTCACATAAATGTATTTGGAGCAAGCGAGACTCAAGCCTACAACTGTAAAGGTAAGTGGTAATGAGATGGCGCCTTTGACCACGGAGGACCCATTAAAAAACAACACATATAATAATACTAATAATAACATTTTGTCATAAATACTGTTGGTAGGGTTACATTCATATCAAGTATAATGACACTGTACTGATACTGACTAACTGTAATAATCCGGCTCTGTTATTGTTTCAAGAATCAGGTCTCAAATTTTATTGAGACAATAAAAATAAATATAGCATAGAAGCAATAAAATTTTATCTTTGTTATGTAACAATGCACCTAGATGTCTGACAAGTTTCAAAAAAAGCTTCCAGTTTTTACAGCAGACGTGCGAGACAGCGTGCAGACTGCGCGAACATTCAGTGCAGCATGTCGTGGAACAATCAGGGTGGGGTATAGTAATAAATAAGGTTAAGAAATAAAATAGATTGTGGTTGAGAAATACCAGAGCGAGAATTCCAATTCATCTAAAAAGTATGGAAGCCATATCTGTAATTTGGTGTTTATCTAAGACTACAACAAGTAGGAAGTGGGCCCAACCTTGTGTTTTCCACTTTTATCAATGATGGATTCATACCTTGATGTGATATTGATATGATTGTGAACTATTACTATCTTGATAGGTTAATTAACTAGGAAGTCATGTATTCAGCACGTTTATTTTTTAAGTTTTGGAAGATGCATGGGATTTCATGTGGTTTACTTTCAATTAAGTCTATCACAACATTTCCGGTGCATTTGCAAAAAGTTAAAGTAAGAAAGTTTGCCATTTTTTTTGTAGAATTCTGATGGTTCTACTCAGATTCATTCTGAGGTCTTCCTTCACCAGTGAAACTCCACTTGCCATATATAACCTGTCATGAGTTCCTAGGACAACTGGATCGGTTTTTAAACTTGGACAAGGTATTTTACCCATAAACATTGTGACCAAGTACGATAAACAGGGTTATAACTAGAAATTGCTTTTTGAAGGAAAACAAGGCCTCTCCACAACACAAATGTTACAGTTAATGTTCAAAACTGGTATGTTTTAGGGCAAGTGATAAGGTTGCAAGAAAAAATTCAAATACACTGAAAAGAAAGGTGGATATGCATTTCAAAGCTTCATATCAATCATTCATGATTAGTTTTATCAAAATGTAGCTAATGGTTGCGAAGAATTACGTTTAACACTATTTTCAACACACAACAGGTTATATCGTATATTGAGTTTAATTGGCAGAGAAACACCTCAGAATGAATCTGAGTAGAACTACTGTCCCTAAGCAAGTAACTGGCAAACATTCTCACATAAAGTTTATGAAGCGAACGAGACTCTTACCTACAACCTTAGTGGTGAGATGGTGCCTCGAGACTCTAACCTACAACCTTAGTGGTGAGATGGCGCCTCGAGACTCTAACCTACAACCTTAGTGGTGAGATGGCGCCTCGTGACTCTAACCTACAACCTTAGTGGTGAGATGGCGCCTCGAGACTCTAACCTACAACCTTAGTGGTGATATGGTGCCTCGAGACTCTAACCTACAACCTTAGTGGTGAGATGGCGCCTCGAGACTCTAACCTACAACCTTAGTGGTGAGATGGTGCCTGGAGACTCTAACCTACAACCTTAGTGGTGAGATGGTGCCTCAGCCCACTGGTCACAGGGAACACCCATTACAAATAAATAAGTTTTAAAAAATATTCAAGCCAATGACTTTTATCTGTTAACAATGATAGTGACACTCTAACAGATGTATTCAAATGTGAGCTAGAGAAGCAGCTAGAGCAAGACTTTACATTTGGAAAAGTCTTGACAGGTCTTAACTTGGCCAAACTATGGGACATAATTATTGAAGTTAGCTAAAAGACATTAACTGGTCATTCCACTGGTTAACAGCCCATATGGGCTTACTCTGTATTTATTCACATTAGATAATCTATCATTTGTGTTCACAAACCTTGGATAATTGGTGCAATATTCTGCATAAATGACAAAGCCATCACTGTTTTGAACGAAACACTCAGCCACCTTCACGGGGTCCATTCCACAATCCTCTAGTTCTTGTAGGAAGTGACTGAAACATATTTGTATAATCATGTTATAATCTAATAATGTTGCAACAAATACAGGTGCAGAAGATGAAGTTAATGGTGCATTCTGGTATGCAAGAAGCATAGACATACTGCAGTGCCACATAATTGTCGTTCTCAGGTATATCATATATTGGGTTGTACCCGAGACTAGTTTTTAACTTGCTGTATTCTTTCATTGTGTTAAATGCTCAAATATCATTTACTTGTAGATGGTTTTTGTTGGTTTGAATGTTAAGCATCATTTTAACCCCATCAAGGGCTAACAGACAATCTGTCGGCCTAGCCCCTCTTTCCTGGAAGGTTTACTACCGGTAATACTTTAGCACATCCATCTCCCCAAGAAACTAATAACTTCTTCAACTGAATCAGAAGTGAGACAATGAAACACAATGGCTATATCATTCATCACAGAGACTGTGACTGAGCGGAGATTTGAACTCATGACCACTTGATTGATAGTCAGACAAGCTAATGACTGAGCTAACTTTTTAATGGATATTTACTAACTGAGCACCGAACAATGCAAAACCAGTCTGAATTACTGCAGCCTGATCTGGGTATAAATAATTTTACCATTGACAGGAGCAGCAGGCCAATATTCAAATAGTGCAACAGTTAAACAGGAACGTAAAATTCTGCACTGCCACATAATTGTCATTCTGTGCAATATCAGAGACATCATTAGCCAAACTTTGGAATGTAAATGGCAAGGAACTGTTCTACCCAGGGGGTCACTCACATTATATATGAGATCCAGGCATCAAAAGAACACTGAGCTGGTGATATATAGACCATTATAAATAAGTTGCTAGATTATCATCCACATTTTTCTTAAAAACTGGGAGGGAGTGGGGGAGTGGGCAATTTCTTTTTTAATTTAAAAAAAATAAAAATAATGATTATGGTACACTTTAGATAGAACAATTATGGCAACCTCTCATTGTTCTTTGTCAATCACATGACTAAAATATGAATGAAGATTAACTGAAAGATCTTGTATGATATTAAGCAATTTTTCAGTCATATCACAATGGTGTCTACTCGAGACAGTATTCTTAGCCACACTGGCATATCCTGTAGCAGACAAATGGTATGATACCCCAACCAGTTACATTATAACTCGGAATACCACACCTAGAACTATTCTCTAAAAGATGAGCGCCAATCAAGGAAGCTTCTAGTACCATTTTGCAAGCATTGGTATGACCTGCCTGTGAATCGATCCTATGACATTTCACATGTGAGGTGGAGGCTTTACCACTGAACCACTGCTGCAAAGTTTTACTGTGTAAGAAGCAAGTTTGTTACAACCAAAATGTCACGCATGTTATACTCTTGCTCCTAATATTTACCTGTAACTTCATCACAGATTCCATATATATTGTAGATATGGTAAAATAAAAACACACATTAAAATTTTGGTTTCCAGTTAGCCAACTGTCCCGTATTTTTAAAATCAAATTTCGAGTTTTTTTGTTTTTTTTGGGGTTTTTTTGCAAATGATTTCCATTACATTACAATGTCACTACATTATGCCTAACAAATGTTGAGATTTGAATACACTTGTTTGTTTGCTGTACAACATCTAACATGGCCACCAAGAGCGGCAGATTCTGCCCCAAGTAGACAATGTCCTGATACGACTGAAACATTTTTACTATTGCTATTCAGAACAATACAATGAATCTTTCATGTCATATATATATAACATGGTTAACATATAACTTACAGCTACAATATATGATTGACTTAATTACGGGAAAAAAAGAAGAAAAAAAAGCCTTCCTACCTACCCTATCTTTTTTCAGAAAAGAACACATTTTTATTTTTTGGCCTAATAACAATTTCATAAAAATAATGAAACTAATTTTACCATTGTCAACAATTTGGCAAATTGAGGATCCAGATTGGATGTCATCACAAAACTGTAAATGATTCTGATGAAGGTTACATACATACAGAGTGGTGTGTTTTGTTACATACATACAGAGTGGTGTGTTTTGTTACATATATACAGAGTGGTGTGTTTTGTTATATTATGTTTAATATATTTTGTAAGATGTTTGTACATACCAACTAAAGTCATATATCTGGACGACATTCCCAAATAAGCACTCCCTCTCAGTCTCTGATATCTTCATTCTGGGCATGTCCACGATGTACTGGTAGTAGCCCTGAAAATGGAAATAGAAATGTTTTAATAATCAGGGGCAAAAGACCTGCTGTAAACAACTATTTTTTGTTTTCAATATGTTTTGAACTTAATTATTTTACGTTGGTTGTGGAACATGTTTTTACAACTTTGATAAATCAAGTCTCCCTAAGTATAAATACAAAGGATGAAGATAAAGTGTCTTGGACATTACACATAGCCGTGGCAGAGGATTGAATCCCCGACCCCCAGATCGTATGCTCTACCACTGGAACATACATTCCTCAACATTGATATAAAGATATGAATAATGTAGTGTACATGTTTTTGATTGTTCAATTAAAGGACATACAAAGTACATGTACTACAAATATAGAGATCACGATATCCAACACTATTGGAGATATAGAGGTCACATCTGAAACTATTTAAGACATGAAGGGAAGTTTCATTTTATTTCTTTTTATTGATTTATTTTTTTTAAGCATTTTAGGATATTTCTGTGGAGGGGGTAGGGGTGTTTAAGTTGTAAATATGACTGTGATATGCATTCTAATCATCTGGCATGTTACCACAGCAGCAGGTATTGCAGGTGAAGTTATCAGTTGATCTTCCTTTGAAGGGGGAATGTGGCGTCAGCAACCAGGCATGGCAACCAGGCGTGAAGGTGATGAATGAGTTACATGCTCACATGTGTTTTTTATGTGAGGTTATGCCTGATGATTGAACTGTTCATGCCACATACCTGCATGTCGCTGGGCAGGGAACCAAAATTATCGGTTTACAGTAAAACATGCCTGCATGTTCCATAGGCAGGGGACCAGAAAGATTGATTTAGGGTGAAGTAAACCTGCATGCCGCTGCCCAGGAAACTGTTTTGATTGACTTGTGGTGAAATTAATACATTTGGAAAAAAACATTTAACATTTTTTTCTGATGATTAGTGAAAGATGACACAAGATTTTTCAACTGTCAGTACTCCCCAAGAGTTGTGTTTTTTTAGAGATTGATTGCTTCATTGCAAACCCATCTCCTCATTAGCCCAGTGTCGTCAATTTTATGGATGTTGTCAAGTCACTGATACGTTTACCCAAGTTTATATTTCTATCTATTGATACCATGGTCATTATTAGTTTAAAATATATGTATTGTGTATTGTGTTAATGAGCAAGTTACCATTTCCGTATTTATTTAATATTGATCCTGCCTCTGGAAAACAGTGAGTGTGAATAGACAATACATAACCATACATAATATATCTGGTATTATACATCATTCACTCTGTCAGTGACCAATTTGTCCAAGGTGCCGATTCATTTGAGATCTTTCTCCAACAATAAAACTGGATGTCACATATAAACCGTAATGTGTTAATAATGTCACATATAACACGTAATGTGTTAATAATGTCACATATAACCCGTAATGTGTAAATAATGTCACATATAACATGTAATGTGTAAATAATGTCACATATAACCTGCAATGTGTTAATAAGGTCACATATAACCCATAATGTGTAAATAATGTCACATATAACCCGTTATGTGTAAATAATGTCACATATAACCTGTAATGTGTAAATAATGTCACATATAATCCATAATGTGTTAATAATGTCACATATAACCCTAATGTGTTAATTATGTCACATATAACCCGTAATGTGTAAATAATGTCACATATAACCCGTAATGTGTAAATAATGTCACATATAACCCGTAATGTGTTAATAATGTCACATATAACATGTAATGTGTAAATAATGTCACATATAACACATAATGTGTAAATAATGGCATGTATAACCCATTTCAAGCTTATCTAGTCATAACACTTTGCAAAAAACAAACTGTAACATGAATATTGTAGAAGCATGTTTTTACAGACAGGTTATATAGGTAGGGGTCCGGGGTTATGAGTTGTGATTCATCTCCCAGATGGCTGCCGGTGCTCGACTGATGCTCTATGTGATACACTGCCAAGTTAACCAATGCATGAAGATGTACAGAACCTGGTGTAAGACTGATGTTTTATCATTTTCTCTATTTGTTTATGTATGAGGAGAGCAAAGAGACCTAGTGTCGATGCATTTTTAAACATAAATGATATAAATTTTATCTTCAAAGCACATGCTGAAATTCTTTTTCTGTAATTAGCTTTGCTAAATCATATCTAGAGTGAATTTGAGTGATGGAAACATACATTAGCAGAATTGCTGCTTTTTAAATTACAAACAATTATTCAAGACTTTATCCAGACTATATGTATTACATAAAAGCAGACGTCATGACTTTGGTGTCCATATCATTGTGATCACTGCAACCACATGTAATAAAAAAATACTCAAAAGTTAAATTTTGATAATATTTATGAAAATTACAAACTGTCATGGAAACCTAAATAGGTCCTGAACAAGGGTTTCTTCAAAGTCAAAATTCTTTCTAATTACACCTATCATCATCTTTCTTTTCTTTTTTTTTTTAAACTTATTTATTTACCTTGATCGTGAAATAAGTTTTTACAAATCATATTTGAGGTCTTTCTGGGTAGAGCCAGTACTTATTTATGTGAACAAAGAGTCTTGCTCAAGGACACAATAAATAGCCTTGGCAGAGGACCGGACCAATCATCCTGGGCACAATGCTCTACCACTGGACCACACGCCACTATCATCTTGCTCAATGTTATTATTTATATAATTGTATACCAGATCAGCAAGCAACCTCAGAATGATCATTGGACTCTCAGTCAGTTGTTAATGTATGGTGTACAACAGCGATTTCAACAATTTTTTCATTTATATCACGACTGTGTCTACTTGAGACAATTTTGTAAGCACCGCCACACTGTAATATCATACCACAGACACATGCTATGATACCCCACCCAGTGACATTATACTGACACTAAGCCGACATGACCTAGAACTATCCTTTAAATGCTGAGCGCGAGGAAGCTTCTAGTACCATCGAACCCACAATCTTCCCCATGCCAGGTCAACATCCTTGCTCAGCAAGAATGAAAGAGTGCGTTATAGAAGCACAGAAATTCAAAAGTTAATAAATCACGGTTCACTCAGATCCGACATGAGAAATTTCTATTACGCTTTTTGCACGAAAGGACATGAAGTATAACACATGAAAATTGAGAGATATCATATTCCCCTTAATTAAAATTTTTGACTGACATCTTCAGGAAAAAGTATACATGTTGACATGACAGAGTCGCTATAGACACGGACAAGCACATAAGTATGTGTCATATTGCCATAGATCAAGAGAACTTGTAAACTTCAATTGAAAATGTATATGTACTTCATGCTATTTCTATATCTAATTATCAGTAATTTATTCAAAGCTTCAGTGATAAAGGTGCTAGAGTACAAGTTATTAAGTACAATTAAATAAAAATATTATTGGCATAGAAGTAAAAAGTACTCAAAACAGTTGCAAATGTTAGTATAAACATCCAAAGTGACACGTTTTAGTTAATTATGCAAACCGCAAAATGTTTCAAATGAGACTTTGAATTTATAATTTTCATATCAATGGGCAAATTCTCCAAATTCTTCAAATTCACAGATTATATCAGCGTTAATGTTCTATTTATATGAGGATAATTAAGTGCCTACGACCAAAAAGACGATAACGCCATAAAACATGTCTCTGCGGAGACAGGTTTTTCTTTCTCCTTTTTTTTTATAAAAAAAAAAAGATTTTAAGTAGCATAAGTAGCTTTACTAACTAAATTAAATACTAGAATTATATAAAAATGTCATGTGTGTGAGAAAACACACAATTTCCTGGGAAAAAATAATTTTTTGAAGATTTGTAAAACTTAGATCATATCATAGGTCTTATAAAACTCATCTTGCGTAAACCTCCAAACTGAGATGCTAATTCTCCGAATTCCTACATTTGTTCTTACACTTATTATTAATGATGGGAAACTTTTCATACATCATCCAGATTAGGTAAATTGAATACTACCATACACAAACTTACTTCAATAATATTAGATATTCATAAATTTTTGTGCAAGACATTTTTTCCTATTTCATTGATAAAGCTTCATGCCTGTTCTGATTAACTGAAGCATGTGAACTTCAATGAAAACATTTAATTTTAAGGTCATGACAAAATAAGACACTAATACATAAGTCCCCTACAAGTTTACAGAATTGCCAATATTGTTGCTATAGCAACCATATTTTTTGTCCGGATGAAAAAGTAATAAAATGTGCATAATCTCCTTATTGCCCTCTATCGATCTGCAAAGTTTCACCAACATAACTTGGATTTTTTTTCCATTACAACAGGATCCAAGCTGTTTCAAATATGTCATCTATTTTGTTGCCAATTTTTGTCTAACTGAAAAATTAAAATGACGCATTATTCCCTTATTGCCCTCTACCCAAATTCAGCGTCTCACAAAACTAGCTTAGATACATTTAGAATAATCTTTCCGGACAGACGGGCCGATGAAGAGTTAACCTAAAGTCCCCTTCAGTGAACTGGTATGGGACTAATAATTACGTTTGGTCCACAAAATGCAGCCTCTGGGATCACATGATGGACATTCATTGATGTAAATGAAATGGCTTCTCGCAAAAACACACGACTGTTTGTCAGCATAGAACCTAGTTATAACTATAAGTATCGGTTTATCTGCATGTCAGTTTTTATTAGATAGGAGTAATTGATGCACAAAGACGTTGCAAAATAACAGAACGTACTCGCAAAAACATCGCAATTTCAATCATTTCATCATTTGCTAATTAACCGAGTTTTTAACAAATCAGGTTGGATAATACAGAAGTTTTTAATTTTCATTAATTGTTATAACAAGAATTTTTGTCAAATCTGGTCGGATATAGAAATTTAACATTTGGGAACCATAGAAAAATCAACTGGTTATAATAATCAAGACCACAGTGAAGTAGGTTGTGTGTCTATAATGTTCTCCTCAAATCATTTACAAAAACTCGTCTGTTTTAATGACTTAAATTAATCCATGCTTTTATTGGTACTTGAATACTTTTATGACTACAGCACATTTTGAAAGTCTCACATACTTACAGTATGGCAACAGATGATTTAGATATATGGTTTATGGAGGGAATTAACAATTATGCAAAATTCATTTGCAGTTTTACCAGAGAGACATAGAGTAAAGAACATTTCGCAATAACGTTCAGGCTTAATATTGAAATGGTATTTAATATAAAATCTCCTAGGTCATCCTTATAAAAATTGTTTGTTTGCCTCTTACGTCTTATACCATTTACTGGGTGCATAGGTAGGTAGGTAGGTAAATTCTTTTTTTTTTGTTATCAATCAAAGAATCTTTTTAAGGACATTTTATGACCGAGAATATTTTGAATGAACACCAAAAACATTTCCAGACCCCTGGGATTGTTTTTGGTCGGCCGGAATAATTCTGCATGAATTTAAGTCAAGGTAACAAAAGATATGTTGCATGCATTTACATTTTCTGTCGATCATGTAAAGTTCCAAGTCAATCACCGGATGGTTATAATAAATATGTCTGAAGTTATTACTGGTAGATTTCTTTCCATTCATTTGGAAATGCCAGTACTGACATTCATACAGATTTACTTTCTATTTACCTATTTTTCACATGCATTAACTATCAGGGGAGATGAATATATGGGAATAAATGATTCAAACATACCTGTTTAATATCCAAGAGATGTTTTACGTATACCCTCTCAGTCTCTACCAGCTCTGTTACCACCCGCTGCACATAGCTCACATAATGACCCGACTTGTTCAATGATGATGACCTTGAGATACCTGGTGACCTCTGAGATGACCTTGAAGGTGACCTTCTAGGTCTGTCACCTCGGAGCTCATCCAAATTTAAATCAGAATTAAGCGAAAGATCAGCCGTGCTGCAATTGTTTGAGTTGGAAGGTGTGTATGACAAACTTGAATTTGATTGGTGGAAAGATAATGTAGTGTTTAAAGGTCTTAATTGGTCCCCATAGTTTGATGATTGGTCGGCTGATATTTGTGAGTCTGTTTCCCCGCATGATTTGTGTTTACCGTCTGCAGAATACAGAGACAACTCATCATCAGGTTTAGAGTCCGACGTCTCGTTTTCAGGGCTGTCATCTATATATAGTAAATTGTCTAGTTTCTCTATATCAAGCTGACCAGCACTGCTTGTATCGGAATATTCACACAAATTCTGACGTTTTCGTTGTCTCCGTGGCAACGATGATGTTGATGAAGAAGACATGGAGCTTATACTTAATGGCCGCTTTTTATTATCATTTTCATTATCAGCCTTTTCTTTGATGTCACTAGATTCCATCTTTAGCTTAGTGTTATTATCCTCAACGGATACATCCCAATCGACTTTGCTGATTGGACGAAGATTGTCATGTGACAAGCTTATTCTCGAGTTTATTCTTGAGCCTTGTTGATTAATGTCTTTTCGGTGAAATTTTGGTGATGATTTTGGAGAATGGCAGCGGTCATCTAAACCATCCTGAAGAAATTCATTGGCCAGGAAGAAGTCACATTCTGATTGGTCATTTGATCCCTGGTCACCATTCCGATTGGCTGATGCTATTTTGTCATAGATACCCAGAAGAGTAGGTGTCAAATCAAGGGAGGATCCTGAAAACAGACAAAGAAAATGCAGAGTTATTAATTGTTCAAAAACAATAAATGACTTATATAATATCGGCTTAGTGGAAAAAAGTTGCTTTCTAGTTTAAACAAATTGTATTCCCAAAATATTTACACACATATATATATTACAAGCATACAATGAACATTGAAATGAATAAGGCAAAAGGCTTGGCTACAACTGCCCGATACATTTACTTTCTGAAAACAAAAATCCATAAATATGATACGCTTTGCTGTTAATATTTGTTCTTTGTAGGTCAAAGGCCAAATCTCATCACAGTGCTCAGTCTTAACCCTTTACTTCATATAGACACCTTTGGACACCTCTAATATAGACGCCTTTGGACACCTCTAATATAGACGCTTTTGGACACCTCTATTATAGACACCTTTGGACACCTCTAATATAGACGCCTTTGGATACCTCTAATATCGACACCTTTGGACACCTCTCATAGAGAAGGCTTTTGAATTATTGGGTGAATTATGTTATATTAACTGACAGAGTGGAAAACTGTGCAAGAAGTGTTCAGATTGCTCATTACGAGCAATCTGAACTCTTCCTGCACTGTTTTCAAAGGCCTTCTGTGATTGGTGCGTGAAAACGGGTTTCTATGGAGTAAAGGGTTCAGAACAGACACAAAATGTTAAAGTAACATGACTTATGTTTTTAAACTATAATCTTAAATAATTGTTTCTGTGTTTAGGTTCACAACCTAATTAATTCATTTAAATTTTGAGTACATCAATTTCAAAATCTCGAAACAGTTCCTATCAAAATATTGCAAATCTCATATTTCGTAATCTCGTATCTCCAGTCACAATCTTGTAAAAATAAGAAATCTCTGTTGGTTCAACAGTAAATATCTATCACATTTCTTGTGCATAATAAGCTGGTAAAATTTAATATTTTCTTATAAAAAAACTATTGGCTCAGCAGAAAATGTCTGAGCCTTACATTTCCAATATGCATAATTCTAACTCGGAACGGTTGACAAAAATGTTCATATTTTAATACAGTCAGATTTTGTGCTCAAATATTTTATTCATTCAGTCAGTCTGATTTTGTGCTCAAATGTTTCATAGTCAGAATCTGATTTTGTTCTCAAATGTTTTATTATAATTAAATTCAATCAGTCTGATATTGTACTGGAATGTTTCATTCATTTTGATTCAGTCAGAGTCTGATATTTACTTGAATGTTTCATTCATTCATACAGTCAGAGTCTGGTGTTGCATTCATTCAGCATTAGTCTGATATTTACTTGAATGTTTCATTCATACAGCCAGAGTCTGGTGTTTCATTCATTTAATCAGAATCTGATTTCTTGATCAAATGTTTCATTCATTCAGTCAGTCTGATATTTACTTGAATGTTTCATCCATAGTCAGAGTCTGGTGTTTCATTCATTCAGTCAGAATCTGATTTTCTACTCAAATGCTTCATTCATATAGTCATAGTCTGATATTGTGTTTGAATGTTTCATTCATTCAGAGTTTGTTTGAATCCTCACACTTGATCCAACATTTATCTGATTAGCCTATAAAAATATTATCCAACTATAAATTATAAATTTGATTTGCTGACATTCATCACTTGAGTGCCAGCCATCTGCTGATAATTTTCTAATAAGAGATAAACAGACATTAAAACCATCTTTGCCTGCAAGATCATGGATTACAGCTTCTGCCATTATGAAGTTATTAGGTATACAGACAAGGTATGATGGACTGATAACCTCATTTCTTATCTGCCATATTTGTGATCAGCAGTTCCACGATGGAACAAAGGTAAGTTTTGTGAAAGAGAACAAGTAAATCACTTTTATTTTTAACTTTAAAGATTTATCATTTAAAAAAAGGAAAACCTAGGAATGCTGAATACCTTACTTTTTTCATTGACTTTCAAAGCTGAAATGGTGGGAAAATGAAACTGGCGCTATTCTGGGATTAAGCAGATGAATAAACCCATGTAATATCTATAACACAATAATGGCAAATAATGAGTTTTTAATTCTAGCGCAGATATAAGCAGGATACCAGTAACACTAGGAGATGGGATGTGCGGTATGGATGTGTGATACAGCACTGTTTGGTATACAGAAAATCTTGCTTATTTTTACATTTTAGTGATCCGCTATTTCAATATGACAAGATACTTTTTATAAACAGTATATTGTGGTGCTGCATGAGAGGAAGACTAAATCTGACCATGACACTGTTTACATTCATTATTCTTGCCATTTCCCTTACTATGAACTTCTTTATTAGATTACAAGAATGATTCATTAACGCAGGATGTGATATTTATACAAGGTGGTCTATTAATAACAAAAATCCCACATCTTGATACAAACTTTCATGGCATTTTTAATAACCGCAATCCAAACACTTGTTACAGTAAACCTAACAAGTTGCGGCCAATGTAAACAGGGTAGGTCTCATTTATGTTTCTGCAACAATTTATATAGCCGGCTGGTGAATATTAATATACAAACATAAAATAATACAACACACAGGTAGACACTTTATTACAGTAGACTGGATGGATTAATTATGTGGGGTTTTATGGAGTATCAAAACAAAAGGTTTTTTCATGCCTACATGAATGAGGATTCCAGACTCACTTTCCACTGACAAAAACACAACAAATTAACAAACATATTAAAAGAAACATATCAATATAATGAACCTAGCACTCAAGTAGCACCCTGGAACAACACATGGGGTAAATTAACTAATAATGGACATGAAAAAATGACACCCAATATGAGGGTTCCTACCTATCTGTGCACCTAACATACACAGACCAACTGTGATTCTATTTTTACCTGGAACCAGTCAGCTAGGTTCAGATAGCTGTATATATGGATATACAACACTCTCCCCTCCTCCTTTAATATACTCACAAACATTTTATTTATATCATTTTTAATTATGTTAAAAATGCATATTCCTGATTAACTATGTGAGCTTCATTTTC
The DNA here is from genome assembly GCA_029582155.1 of Panopea generosa. Lineage (NCBI taxonomy): Eukaryota > Metazoa > Mollusca > Bivalvia > Adapedonta > Hiatellidae > Panopea > Panopea generosa. The sequence goes on along the minus strand of CM055897.1, from coordinate 6,669,025 downwards.
TTATAAAAGTATGTTTGAACAAAATCAATCAATCAGTCAATCAAATAAATGAAGAAAAAATATCAGACATAAAATTGATTTATAAACAATAAATCATTAAACAATATCCAGTGATACATATATGTAATGGAATATTTTCTTAATGTTCACTTACAATAAAACCAACAGACCGACTTTTGTAATTACCTGGAGGATCCAGGTGTGTGGGGGACCCCAGATTAGTTTTCATGATTCAAACACTACAAAAAAGGAACCTGCCTCCTGGTAAAGATAATATCTCTCTCCATTATCTCTCCAAGGTTTTTGTTTAGTCACAGAAAACTGGTCCTGACACAGAACAGATGGCTGTGCTCATGAGTAGATTGTATATAAACAATTAATATTATCTAGAATAAAGGCTTCAGTGGAACATTATAATTAATCAGCAGAAAGAATGGAGACTAATCATTTGCCAGGAAACTTTGGGTGTTCCTCTAATCTACTTTCCTCTGATCTATGATTTTATCATTGTTGTGTATATATTTCATTTATTTGATAATGCTTGTAGGGATGATAGCGTTTGACAAAGTTTTACTATCAAACATGAGTTTATCATCTTCTCCTAACAAACATGAGTTTATCATCTTCTCCTAACAAACATGAGTTTATCATCTTCTCCACACAAACATGAGTTTATCCATGCAAACATGAGTTTATCATCTTCTCCATGCAAACATGAGTTTATCATCTTCTCCATGCAAACATGAGTTTATCCATGCAAACATGAGTTTATCATCTTCTCCAAACAAACATGAGTTTATCATCTTCTCCATGCAAACATGAGTTTATCATCTCCCCTATAAAGTAATTTCCTTGTCTTTACGCAGATTAATGAAACTTGGCACAATGTGCAAAATAATTTAATTATCTGACAACAAAGGTAATTTTTACACACAATATCCAACATTTCCCAAGCTTTAATAAGTACTCATGAATATTAAGTTCTAATTTACTTCCTAAAAAAATCCTTTGCAGTCTCCCTTGAGAGGCTGTTAGTGTTTGGTATGATAGTTCTTATTTTACTCCCAATGATTTTAATGCATTATAGTTATAATGTCAACTTTATTATTTTGTTGTCAGTTTTGTATTTAGGCAAATATGTTACATATATTATTATTTTTGAGTGACTACATATCATCCTTGCTGGTCTGTCAATGTACCAAGTTTCAAATTGATATCATATGTATACAATTATGTTCTGGACACAAAACTTCAGAAACCTCAGTATAATAACTAATAAATGTTTTATAATATTAACTTTTCTATTTTCGTAAAGACAGAAATGTTCACTTTATACCTTTCATCATATTCTAAGAATTTCAGGAATTGATTTTACTATTAAGTAAAGAATTGACTCTAAGTTAGATCTGACTGTGTTACTTGACTGAGTAGCAAACAGAATAGAAGTTGATGAACCTTGAAACAATAAGTGTAAGCTGACCATACAAGTAATAAAATTCATTTACAGGAGTAAATATTTTACATTCCGTATAATAATAAGTGAGTACAAAACAACATTTTAAGCAAGTTTCTTATAAAAATCCCCAACTTAATACAAGTGTCACTGTCATTATTCATCCCTAGATACATTAATCAACAAAGACAAAAACAATAATCTGATTATGACCATAAATTGTACATTTTGCATGAAAAATTACCTCCTTCAAAGAATATATCCCACAATGAGTGCACATCCATAGACTCGTAATTATCCATTCTGAGAAAGCAAAAAAACACACAACAATGTCTACACCATTATTTATTCAAATTAACCCAAATTCCTCTATGTTTCTTATTACTGTCACACTGCAACACGCTTATTTGCAAGTAAACATTTGTGAGTATTTTCTTAGGGTACAGAGTATTTTCATTACTTCGCTCCCAGCTGAGCTGTGTTCATTATAGATCATCTAGCCAAAAAAGTGAGTGTAACTGCTTATAGATACAGATGTAACCTGGGCACAGCTGCGGTAATTATGAGTGAGAACGTGGTGTAATGTCAGTATCGCCTCTATCTTCCACTCAACCACAGTGAGAAAGTACAAGTCAAATGGTGACATAACTGTGAGCAATTCTTGAAACCATATATCAAGTTTGTATTGCATTTTCAATAGTGGGGAATTCCTGAAAACTGTATGTCATGTTGCTATGAGGGAAATTACCATACTTAATAAAAGTGCTATTGCATAAGTTATTAAATTTCAGTGATTTCCCTGTGTTTTTCTTACAGTACCTTGGTTTTCTGAATGGTACCGTGATAGTGTACGATGTCCTGTACACCTGACAAGTATACTTTTTATTTTAACAGAAAGGCATGGGGGAAAAAATCTATAATAAACACCATTTTCTACATGAGGTCAACCTATAAGTTATTTTGTACTTAATGGTACTCTCCATGATTTATACCTAGGAAAGGTGCTTAGGACACCAATAAATATCCAGGGCAAACACATCAGCAAAAAGATATTATCATGTTTTTATTCTTACTTAAATAATAATCATATACATCACCAAAAACATCATTATCACCATTTATTTGTTATATATTTATTTTTATTTCATTCTTAACATTATAAACAATAAACGATAAATGTGTGCATGTGACACGGATGTCCCTGCTATATGTTAAAGTTTAAGCCGAAAAGGGGCCATACCTTCTTTAAAATTTGACAAGCACTGACAAATATCTAACTAGAGCTGTATTTGATAATTAAACTGCTGCAAACTAAATATTAATTAAATACATGGACCTTTTTAGCACTAGGTATTCATGGGAAACCAATTTGATGAATGGATGTGCAAATGGACGAGAAACAGGGGTAGCACTTAATGGCCCTTCATTACTCTCCAAATGGTGACGGCAAAGAAACATAAACTGACACACATTATGACATGCTAACATGGCATTCAAATTACTTTGTATCAGTCTGATAGACTTTTCTACAAATAAACATACAGGGTACTATGCCTGGCTTCCCAAGTACAGCAGTAAACAATCATGCCTATTCATGAACAGTAAATTGATCAGCAATTAGGCTAATGGGAGGTTTTATCACCCAAAGTTTTGATAAAATCTGTCTCAAGAATACATACACATGAACATGAAAGTAAAACAAATTGACTCTATCTCAAAGTGTGATAACAGTATGCAGAAAAAAAAAGATTGTAAATGTTGAAACTTTGCAGCAGTCTATATCTGTATGTGAATGTGAGATCACAGATAGTAGGTGGCTGTCACAAGGTTTATACTTCTGCAGCTGATTTAAAAAGAACACATATTACAATTTATAAATAACAACAAGTTACAGAATATATAACAGAACTGTTGTTTGTTGGTGGGACTGTAAATAGAGGCCATCATTTTGGAGAAAACTACAGATCTGACACTGTCCCCCATATAGACTTGGAACCACAAGGTCACACACACACACATGAGTTATTATGCTGTTAGGAATAATTGTTCACAATTATACCCATCATGCAACTGGCACCACCAGCCATAGAGATATATGAACAATGTCCAGATAGCTATGATAGGATAACAGGGTTACAGTTTACTAATCATGGAGAGAGAGAGAGAGAGAGAGAGAGAGGGAGGGAGGGAGGGAGGGAGGGAGGAGAGAGAGAGAGAGGGAGGGAGGGAGGGAGGGAGAGGCGCAGACTAAATTGGAGAATAATATTTTCATGAAGTAATACATCCACACATAAGAATTGACCTAATGTAAAACTCAATTTAAATATTGCTGTTTGTCCTTTTTGCATCCATTTAATCATAAACTGCTGCTGACATTGAATATTTTTATCATTTTCAAGTTTTCAAAATTACTGATTTCTCCAATATATGATATAAATGAGACCACCCACCTGATTTACTTGCAAGATGTTGAAATTATGCGGTTTATGTATATATATATTATATATAATGGGTTTTTTTTATTTGCTCGATAAAAAGCTTACCCTTAAATTCGTCTCATAATATTTCTTTTATTATGAATTTTATACCCATGAACATTTAATATGTGATGAAATTATATTTCTTTGAATAATGGCGACGCTGGCAATATTAATATTTTCAACATGTTAATGATTTCTGTTATATAAATATGATACTAAAAAGCCATTAAAATACCTGCCTAGTACCACGGAATATTTCAATTTCATGGACTTGTGTTTCATTTCATCAGTATAGTAAAATCTCTTGATTTTTAATTTTTACATCTTTTGCCCATAAATGAAGAAACCTCCAAACTTAAAGTTTCTTTTAAACCCTTAAGAAAGCAATTAGTTCCTCAAAGATTTCTATTAATCTTGACATGATATTGTTTTATAAAAAAAGGAGGTGGTAGACATAACTACATGTATAAAACAGCAAAAGGCTATCAACAACAAAATTACTACACATAACTATGTTGTTGTTATTGTATGGTGTAAAGTGTTTTCTTTCAAAAGCATTTCAACTATATTGTGATGGTGTCTATTTAAGACAGTTTTCTGAGCACTACCATACTGGAGTATCATGCCACAGACACATGGTATAATATCCCATCCAGTCACATTATACCGACACTAGGCTGACCAGAATTAGAACTATTCTCTAAATGTTGAGCGCCAAGTGAGAAAGCTTCAAGTCTTTGGTATGACCAGCCAGTGATTGAACCCACGACCTTCCATATGCAAGGTGGATGCTCTAACACAAGACCAAGTTACAGTCTACAGAGTTACAGGCTATTGACAACAAAGTGAAGTCGACACTATCGACAACAAACATGCAGTATTTAAGGCTGCATCAACAATGTGTAACTGTGTTAACAACTTTAAGTAATCTAAACATGACTTTTACACTATACTGACATTGTAGGTAAAATCTTTGATGTAAACTTGTATTTATTTCCTTTTAATTGTCACCATTCAAACTGTCAGGCATGACATCGCAGGTAAACAGCAGTGTCACAAAAAGCTGCACCTAAAGCTCATCTCTCTGTAAAATGTTGCCACAACAGAGTGACATTATAATGGTGACAGTAAGACTGGAGCAGTAAAATTGGTCTCATTTATACCATGGTCTATATTAGAATATCAGTTTATATAATATAATATACTGTTTATAAATAATAAATAAATGAGAAGAAAAAAACAGAAGGCTGACTATGACAAGTGGTACCCCGACCTACTTTCAACGTTAGACAACTTTTTCTTATTACTAGGATCTTGGTAAGTTAATACACCAGTGTGCAAGGTATAAACCAAACACGCTGTTGTGAAACTACGTCATTTTATTTATAATATATTTTAATAATAAATTTTGGTAGCTCTGAGTCAATACAAGTTGATGTCAAACTCTGACGAGTAGGTAAGGCCCGTACTGAGTCTAGATATCTAACTCTGACGTGAGCTCCATATCGAGACAAACTGAGTTAATGTCTGAAACTCTAAGCAAGTTGAACACTGAGTTGATACTAAGCCAAGAGTTAACTGTTCACAATAGCAACATGATGTACCATGGCAGTATAAAGCTCTGCTGTTTCGTTATTTTATTTGAAGCACAAATTAATCTTAGAAAATTGATAAAGCATGCATCATTAATGACATAAAATGCCAATAAAACTGATATAGGAATGTAAAATACACATTTTATAACTCTAAGATAGTAAGACATTTACACACCTGTTCTAATTGACAATGGCATTTACATGCCTATTCTAATTGAAAATGGTATTTACACAATTGTTCTAATTGATAATGGCATTTACACATCCTTTCTAATTGGCAATGACATTTGCATGCCCTTTCTAATTGATAGTGACATTCACACATTCTTTCTTATTGACAATGACATTTGCATGCCCTTTCTAATTGACAGTGACATTTACACACCCATTCTTATTGATAATGGCATTTACACGTCTATTCTGATTGCTAATGGCATATACACACCCTTTCTAATTGACAATGACATTTACACAGCTGTTCTAATTGACAATGGCATTTACATGCCCATTTTAATTGATAATGGTATTTACAAAATTGTACTAATTGATAATGGCATTTACACACCCTTTCTAATTGGCAATTTGCATGCCCTTTCAAACTGACAATGACATTTGCATGCCCTTTCTAATTGATAGTGACATTGACACACCCTTTCTAATTGAAAATGACATTAGCATGCCCTTTCTAATTTATAGTGACATTTACACACCCTTTCTAATTGATAATGGCATTTACACGTCCATTCTGATTGCAAATGGCATTTACACAGCCATTCTAATTGACAATGACATTTACACAGCCATTCTAATTGATAACTGAATGATCTAAAAATGAGATTAGTCTTTTACTGGAACTCATAAAGTTCAGAGTTAATCATTATTAATCAAGAACAATGCTCAAACAAAGGAATTGTAAATTATAATGAAAACATGACGACAAAATATTCTTTTCTATGCACCGTGTCTCAGAACCTCTCACCTTCAGAGAAGATAAAAATATAAATAAATTAGAATATTGGCAAATTTCATCTTTTGACCCTAATAATCGATATAATATCTAAACATCTTTGCATTTTAGTCATCTGCTGACACAATTAACCTCATTTTGATGATGATATATCTGCCACTTGTTTACTAGAATGACCTCAGAATATAAAACACATTTGCACATGGTATAAATATTCAATCAAAATGACATCACCTGGTTGACATGCTGTGCCTGAAACTATGCATTGCGTGAAACATGTCTTCAATGTTTTTACATGAGAACATTCCTAGGTTACTCAGCTGACTATATAATAGAGTAGATAAAACATTATGAAAGATATTGTCTACTTATTTCAGGTGTTTTTGTTCTTGACATTGATTTGAAAATAGGTTTTATATTCTCTATAAAATATAATACATGTTATATAAGAAGTTTGATTGATAGTCTGTCATTCTTGAGTGGAGGGCACGGTCCCGTGACAGAGCATTGGACCCAGGATCGGGGTTCCATCCTCAGCCACGGCTATGTGTATTCATCCTTGACACTTTATCCACATATGTTGAGTACTGGTTCTACACAGGACGACTTCAAGCATGATTTTTCATAATCGATGTAAAATAAATAAGTTTAAAACTATATAATTCCAGATCAAATGGACTGGTACTCCAAATGTAACAAGAAGCCAACAGTTAAAAGTACATTTCAGACCACATCTTCCACAACCAGTCTCCTGATGGAATTAGTTACGCTCTTTGTCCTGTACATTACATAGCAGTCTTCCAACATAGACATTTATAATACTTAAAGGGTATTGGATCCAAGATCGGGGGACAGAGGTACGATCCTCCACCGTGTCTATATGTGGTGTCCACAAGCAAGACACTTTATCCCCATATGCTTACACTACCAGTTCTACCCAGAAAGACTTTGAACATGGTTTATCTATGTTGTAAGAACTTGTTTCAGAATCGATGTAAAATAAATTAGTTTAACACAAAACTTTTTGCTAAATTCCTGTTAAAGATCCTTATTTTCTAACAACCATTGTATTATCCAATAAAAAGGGTTGTTACAAAAACAAACTGACTTACAACCAAACAATGTACACATGGATCAGACAACAGGCTAATCTCTGTCATCATTAGAAGGTATATACAAGCTAAGAGTATCAGTTGTTCAGAATATTATACTCTTCCAACATAAGGTATTTTAAAAGAATTACTAGATTATCATGCAAATTTTTCAAAAAAAGGGGGAGAGTAGGGGAGGCTGTTGTTTTTTTTTAACTTTTGTTTTATGAAAATAAAAAGGGTCAGAGTGGCATGAAAATTAAGGGCTGGGTGGGGATGATAATGCAAGCAATTAATTTATTATGGCCTAAACATTGATTAAATGCTTGCATCAGTTATCACAAACTGCAATAACAAAACTGACAATAAAATCCGTCACCCAGCTGATCACTCAACAGGAGTTCAAAAGAACACTTAACATCAAACAATTGTGTTCCTTATGTTTGTAGGTTTACCAGCAGTGTCAAATTTAATAACAAATACTAGCTGTCTATATTCATGTCAGAGATTCTTTCTGGTCAATAAAACACCTACAGTTACTGCCATGTGATGTTATACCAGATTAGTGTACACCTGACCTGGGACATTTCCTTTGAAACTTGGTTCTAGTTACAATAACATGTAGAAGGGTCAGGATTGAATTAATGATGTGAAGGACAGCACGAAGGTCACCACATGTAACAATCATAAACCTTTTAACCAAGTGGAATAAATTTAAAATTTCAGAAAGTATTAAAGAAATGTAATGTACAGGGTACTTTTCAAAATAAATGTCAAGATTATAATTAGTATCACATTCCTGTTTAACTACATTTTTTAAATTAAATAATATCAATTCCATTTTTTATCATTTTCTGAAATTTCATCTTTTGAAGTGATAATGTAAAGATGGTATCTATATTAACAGATGGGCACTGGGCTACAAAATTATTCCTTTTAATTCAGTCAGTAGGGCACAGCCATATTGAGGCGCTCTGACATCGACACCCAAACAAACATTTTACTACTATTACTTCGCCAATATATGTGACATAATGGACAGATAGATTTACATAATTACCGTGTACTTTTACCAAATTTCATGAATATTAAAATACACTTACCAAACACTGACAGATTTATTTCCGAAAAGTGCTAAACTTGGATATAAGAAACGGTGATAATTTTGTTCCTGTGTTTTATGTGTATAAATATATAGCATTTATTAAGTATTGTAAGACATCACTGACTTGACACAAACATTATACTTTAAAAATACAAATCTGAGCAAGTAATGAAATACATAGAAGTTTTACATGTCACATTTTCAAAGAAAACCAGTTTTGAAAAGCAGAAATCGGTCCAAAATCCGAGAAAAAATGGCGATTTTAGAAGCCCTGCATTAAACAGTCCAAAATAGTTTACTTTTTATCCTTGTGCACGTATTGATAATGTAAGATTTCTACAACGTGACAAAAGCGAATAAAGTAATACTCAAATTTGAAAAGCCTGAGCATTCTCTAGAACGTGATGAAAGCAATTAAAATAACATTCAAATTAATTGGCAATGGTAATATTCATATAAACTTCAACAAGTTTTGCATGCATTGTTATTATCAGCATAATATAGCATGCACATTTCAAATATGAATAAAACATGTTGGGAGATTGACAGCCACGAAATCAAGTGTGGATCTAGGGAAGAGTGTAACCAGTCACTTTAAAGGTAGTATATCAGGGGGAAATGCTATAAATGTCTTAAAAAATAAAATTATTTTTAAAATGGATAAAAAGCATCTCATAATCATAAATAAATAAAATTGAAAAGGTTGAGTGTGTGTATGTCAAATCAACCAAAATGAGACAAAATCAATATTTAAGTTGGAGTGAAACTTAAAATGAAATCCCCATTCTAAAAATAGACAACACCTAAATACTGCTTGACAACCTTCACATTGCCATTCATATTTTTTTTTTTTTGAATGGGGTTTAACACCATTTTCAATACATTTCATGTTATATACTGCATATCCAGTTTTACTGATAGAGGAAGACCTCAGACTGAGAAGAACTACTGTCCTTCTGCAAGTAACTGGAAATTTTCTCACATAAAGATTTTAGAGTGAGCGGGACTCGAACCTACAACCTTAGTGGTGAGAGGTAGGTGATCTTGAGACGGCGCCTTAGACCACTCAGAGAATTCAAATCATTTGATATGTCACAAAGTATGTTTTTAAGTGGAAAATCTATTTTAATGTTACCTAGGTGCATAGCCCAATTTGGAAATCCCTTTTCAATAATTTTAATATTTTGTCATATTTAAACAGATATCCTTTTAGCAATTTTGGGTTATTGAGTATATTATACACATGCAGGCATGAAATATTTGGAAAAATGTTTTTAGCCAATTTTAAAATTTTGTGAAAACTCCCAATACACTTCCTTTAAACATCTTGATCCCCGTACAATTTGGAATAACTAATGAAACAGTATACGAATATTATATAGCCAAAAAAGACAAACAAGCCATCTTATTTGTCTCCAAACATACTGTTTTAAATATAAAAACTGTCGAAGTTAACAAGTATGTGTGTACTGAAAACAACAATAGCAATTTAACAAAAATAATTCTTTACATAAATATCTACCATCAGAATGATGTCAGAACCCTTTATGGGTATGCCCCTGAACTGTTGTAATGGGAGACACCTGACCCATGTTGTTGATGGTAAAACAGACACATTTAGGTAATTTCCCTGTCTGCAAATAAAAACATCCACCACACAGCTGTTGGGCTAATGCTATCTCTGCCATGCAAAAACAAAGACACATTTTACAGTTGAAAACATGCAAAACATATCAATATCCGAGACTGTATGAATAATTGTATATCACGAAAATCTAAACCGGCAGGTAAAAAACATCAATTACTCAACCATAGTTTACAATTGTTACTACGGAAACACTCATAATTCTAATAATGTCCAAAGGGGACTTTAAAAACTCCAGTTAATTTCTGACATATCCGAACTAGACTTCCGCTGTCATATTAAAAGACGTATTAAAATGATTTTAAGTTGATTGAATATTTAGCGTCATTTTTATGCCATCGAGGGCTAACAGATGATTAGTTAACCCAACCACTGTTTTCTGGGATCCTGAAAGGTTAACAAGTACTCGAGCACACCCCATCTCCGCAAGTAACTGTTAACTTTCCCACTTGAATCATTGTTTAGAGACGATTAATAATGAAACACAACGTTGTATATCAATCATCATGGAGACTGTTGCCGGGCCGGGATTCAAACTCATGACCCCTAGATTGATAGTCAGACGTGTAACTGACTGAGCTAATCGGGCTGATAGGAGACATGGGTTGGGGTTGTGGGGAGGTAGGGTGGGCTGGGGTTTTGGCCAGTCTTCATGATGATTGAAATACAATGATTGCATCTCATTATTATACATCTCTCACCGTTGATTCAAGTGGGAAAGTTATCTGTTACTAGCGGAGATGGGTGTATTCAAGTACTGGTTAACCTTCAGGCAAGAGTGGTTAGGTTTAAAGATCATCTTTTAGCCCTCGATGGCATAAAAATAACGCAAAATCCAACAAATCAAACAAACCTGTCTTAGAGTCCCTGATCATTGCAAAAGTTGGGTCTACATTAATATGAGAAACAAATCAGAAATAAATGTAAATGTCTGAAGACGGCAATAAAAATCTATAAAAATTCCTTAAAACTTCAAAGTGTTACAATCATAACTAAGTTTTAACCAGTGCAACCAGTCGTTTTCATGTACTGTAATTACCAGCATCATTGACAAACTTAATAGGTGTGCTCAACGCATAGGTAATTCATGTGCACATGCAAATATTTTACTAGGTGTGCCCTGGGGGATGTAAAACTGTATGAATTATAATGTATGATAGAATCATTCAGAGGAGGCAGGGATATTTCCTGTTAATAAAGTGAAAATAGTAAAAGTACATTAGGACTTGAAATATCAAAGTTATTTTTCCTCCTTTTCCACATTCTTTTTTGAATGCTTAAAATCAAAGAAATATTTGAGTGTTTCTCTGAAATATTACTCTTCCTGGCAACATGTTTAGATTTTAATGGAATGTTCTAGGTATATACTCAGAAACCCAGCATGATTTGGTTGGTTGGTTGGTTGTATGGTGTTTAGCGTCGCTTTCAACAATTTTTCAGTCATACCACGACGGTGTCTACTTGAGACAGTATTCTAAGCGCTGTCACACTGGAGTATCATGCCGCAGACACATGGTATGATCCCACCCAGTCACATTATACCGACACCGGGCCGACCAGACCTAGAACTCTCCTCTTAATGCTGAGCGTCAAGCGAGGGAGCTTCTAGTACCATTTTTAAAGTCTCCATCATGAATAAATCTGTCAAGATTGTTGAAAAATAATCATACTTGTGTCTTACAATTAAAACCTTTCATTAAATCATGTTTTTGACAGAGTCATTGTTTTATAAATCTACTATAATCATCAAATCAGACATTACAATTGGTAACTTGGAAAGTTCACAACCAACATTTTTATTTTACAAAGCTTTGAGCTGATTACCCCCTAATTCATCTTTAGGACTAAAGGTCATTCAACTTTCCTATAAACCAATATTTGCAGAGTATTTCATTCACATGACATTCACACTAATTGAATAACAAGCCCAAACCAGGTCACCCCATAAATCTGTTAACTAGGTAATGTAACCTTTAGGGGACACTTGCTAATGTTGACCAAACAAACTGTCATCTAACAGGCCCATTTAGCAACAATCAGTTTTATCAACGTCCTGTTATCAATGTCAGACTGGTTTTTAGTTACAATTTCAATTACTGGTTACGCAGATGCTAAAAACTGAAAATAGAGGGTCCCAATCTGAGAGTCAAATCTGTAATCATTGCCCCAAATTGTATTCAGACAAAAATCCATACAAAGAGTTTGGATTGTTTAGATACCCATTAATGGATGATCGTAAAAAAGCAAATGGACAGCCAAATGTACTCCTGAGTGTCAAATAGATTGAATATTTAGCATCATTTTTATATCATCAAGGGCTAACAGACGATCAGTTAACCTAACCATTGTTTCCTGGGATTAACCAGTACTCGAGCACACCCCATCTCCGCAAGTAATTGATAACTTTCCCACTTGAATCAGCGGTGAGAGACGAATGATAATGAGACACAATGTCATATATCAATTATCACTGAGACTGTTGCCGGGCAAGGATTCGAACTCACGACCCCTGGATTGATAGTCAGATGCGTAACCAACTAAGCTAATCAAGCCTGGCTGAGTGTCAAATAGACTAATAGTTAAATTCTACATTGTAATTTTTTTTATTATCATTATTATTATTTTATTTTGTGTTCATTGATCACTTTGGCATTTTTTAAAATATTCTATGTTAAATAACAAATTGACCCAAAATATCACAATAAAACAAGAGGGGAACTATGGTCCTAAATCGCTCACCTGTGGCAATATTAGGAGACTACAAAATACAGCAATTCTTAATATTTTAAGGGACATAACTCAAATATTTATAATCAAATTAGGCCTATTGAAAACTAGCATGCTTATAAGGTCAAGCAATGCAATTTTTGACAATTCAAGAGCCATGAATTTAATATAGTTCAAGATAATTATTATGTTTATTTTACCACTGTGTTTGTTTTGTACGGATCCAATAAAAAAACTGCAAGTGCTAAAATGTTAGCAAAATAAAGAGCTTACAGACAGGCAAACAGATTGACAATGGGTGCGGGGCAGTCAGAATTAATTACTTAATTGAAACTTTGCTTTGACAAAATGATGAGCTAAAAAAAAGAGAGAAAAGCAGTAACATATAACATATATGGGGAGATAATGCTATAAAGATCTTGAAATTATGTACTTGCCTGCTACAAAACTTACTTCAAATTTTAAAGTAACAATTCTTGTGTTTCAATAATTGAGGGGCTGGGTCTAGTATGTATAAGTAACCCACTCACCATAACCCAAATCCATCAGTTAAATTTGATATTTCCTTTGATAACAGAGTTGGCATATATATATTTCTCTGTAACAGTTACACCACTCACAGAGAACCTGAGAACACCCCCTCACATGATTAATTCAACAATTTTTTACATTTTTTTATGATTCATTCACAAGTTCCAAGATTATTTAGAGGGCAGGGACCTGAAATGTACACGCCAATTAAGATAAGATAAACAAAACTCCCCACAGACTGATGGGGCGGGTGACACACTACTCTGTTCCAACACAGAATATCAGCAGATTCCTGGTTTGTTATCGCTTCCTGTAGTGGGAGGGTTGTTAAGAAGAGATTATATAATTATCAACAAATCAACTTATCTGTTGTGAAAACATCTGTCATTTGTCAGATTTGCATCTATGTGTTTGTTTCTAACCAACTCATCATGTGACTTGACTGGTCTCTCTTCATGTTTATATGGTTGTGAAGCACTTTCTCATTTTGTACCTTATAATTTTGTTAGGAATTATGTTTTTTTTATATAATGAATACCAATTTATAAATATCTACATTTGTTACAGACATTGTAACTATGCATCAGATGACAAGGTGCAATACGAGCAGTGGGAACATTTTTATTAACAAATTATATACTTTTTTTATTTTCTCTCAAAAAAACACGAAAGTGACACGAATTGCCAGATAAGATGCGCATTGGCATTATTACATATTGATTTTTAATTATGTTAAAAAATGCATATGAAAGTCACTGATAATTTGGCAATTAATTTATAATGGCCCAATGCAAACCTAACTAACCTTATCATCACTTGAACAATAGCCACACTGGATTATCATGCTGCAAATACATAGTATGATACTCCACCCAGTCACATTATAATGATACCAGGTTGTCCAGACCCAAACTATGGTCTAAATACTGAGCCAAGTGAGGAAGTTCTAGTACCATTTTTCAAGTCTTTGGTATGACCGGTCTGGGATAAAATTCATGACCTTACTAATACAAGGCAGATGCTTTACCACTAGACCACCGCTGCAGTTCCTACAAGTGATGTAAAATATCTCTTCATGATGAACTTTTCCATCTGCAAAGCTTCAATAGTCTATTGCAACTTTACAGGAATGAAGGTTCTAGACGAATTATTGAAAACATGTCTTTTATATGTCTGCAATGTTAAACAGGACCACTGAATACAAGCCTAGTAAAAACACTCCATGCAGGGTCATTGCCCCGTTAGACAGAGGGAAATGTGTAGATAGACAGATTACCCCCAGATGATGACAGATTACGATTAATTTATAGCCAATCAATGGCCTCCAGACATTCTGTCAGTTACGCTACTAAACACTTCTTTAAATACTAAAGCAGATAGATAGATATAAAATATAAATCATTCATGGTCTATTCTCCACTCAAATATTTAACATTTAAATGACCCGACCACTCTTTCTTCAGAAATTGCACTCAAGTGATAATGATGTTATATGGCAATCACATAATTTTTATATGGGTGTTTGTATCACTAATAAACACTTAGAAGTTTAGTGTGATTTATGACAATGTGATTCGAGTCACCAATGTATTGGCTTCTTTGTAAATCTGACCATACATTTTATATTTATTTTTTTTGCCAATTCAAAAACCCATGCTAGCTTTTGTAATATGTTATCTTGCCAACAGAACTAAATATTTCTCTTTTTTATCTTATCTTATTTAACAGATCTTCCAGAGATAGGCCAACTCTTTTTTTTTCAAATTCCTAAAATAAACAACAGGGTAAATTAAGTACGAATTTTGAATTTGCAGTTTTATAACCAGAGTTAAACGACAGACAGTTGCATCTATACCAGCATACAGTTACAACTGTTTTTGTAAATAGCTGCAATTTAAGTTTGATTTACGATATTTCAAAAGCTAGATAATATGAGCTAGGGACATTTTTATACAAAGATTGAAAGAGTGAAGTTAATAACATTTTTTTTATTTATTCAAATTGCGAAACCTGCATATCTTTGTGTTGGTTATAATCTGAAGACAAATTTAATATTGTGAAAGTTTAAAGTATGTTTTACCATGCAAATAAAGAAATACTTTACCGAAAAATTCCTCCCAGTGCAAGGAATTGCGTAAATGAGTGCTGCTTCTTTTATCCATATTGTTACTTTGCCTGAGGGCGTCAACCCTCCACTTGATCAACGACCCTCCATTATAGCTGTTGGTGTCCAGCGCCCGGGTATCTGGTGGGACAGGGACAGTAACACTCCCACCAAACTGACCTTTGACACTATGCTGCAGGAGGGGATCTCTCATTGTGACATCGTTATCAGTACCAGTGTGTCTGTTCAGGGGTATGTCTGTCTCGAAATTTAATCCACCACCCCTGGAGATGCACCCTCCGTCAGAATGATTATTCCCCTCCCTAATGCACGTATCTGCATCACCTACGCGGCAATCTCCAAACACAGACTGGTACTGTAATGAGGTGTTGCCACGGGCTCCAGTCTCCTGGTTACTATAGTAACCAGAGTTACATAAGAGTTGTGTATTGTTGTGTATGCCGGAATCCTCACAGCACTCCATTCTAGTGTCACTCATCATTGTCGGCACAGTTTACTCAGCCATGATGCTGTGATAATCAACCATACTTTGTTCCCAGATTATTTTTTCAGTTTAAGTTTTTCTGCCATTTTCAAAGAAAACAAACTTAGAGTTGAATTCAGTGTTTGTTAAGGGCAACAGTTTTATCAGCATTCATTATTACTGGATAACAGTAACATTAAATTTTAATTTATTTTGTACGCACAATTACATTTATTGTTTATAATATGTCAAAGGTTATAAATGTCTACACTGCACCACCCTATAAGTAAACAGAAAAAGAAATTATTAAATTACTTCCAATTAGAATCCTTGTCAATTTATCCACACACTTAAATCCTTTCACTTTCCTGATAATCACAGAGTGTATGACTTTCTAATCACAATTTAAACAGCAAACCGACTTTTGACACACTGCCATTTTGTTATCCTTAAAATGATCAGAAATCCATTACCTGCCCCATATCTTAATTCTAGACTAGAAAAACTATTTTTAAAAAAACACAAAAAAACATCAACAATATTGTTATCTGACACAATCTCACCATCTACGATCTTGGAAACAGTCTATGTATAAACTGTTAACTGTTAAAGAAACAATTTACAATGCAACATGAGATGTTATTCTAATAAAAAAGTATCAAATGAATTATTTCTGAATTCAAAACACTTTAAAATGTAAAAACTATCAAATTGACAACCACTATTTTTTCCGTTATAATCATGGCTACAATAACTCCATATGAATAATACTATTAGTAAATAAAAAAACAACAACAAAAAACTTCAATGTTCAAAATAACAACAGTTGTGTTGTGAAAAAACAAACAAAACAGTTTGACTTCAGCAGAGAAAACTATACAAAAATGCTGGCACCACCCCAATAACATTCCAAGTTTAACAATTTGCAAAATCATAAATGTCACCTAAAATCTGAGGTTAGCTCGTCAATCATTGTTATATCTCTCCGCAGTGCTCTCCCCATGTGCACATGTTTTGGAAACAAAAAGTACAACACTATTGACATAGTTGTACAGCTGGGGATCATATCGGGGAACCATTCTGTCATACATCATGTACAACACCACTGACATAGTTATACAGCTGGGGACCATGTTGGGGGACCATCCTGTCATACATCATGTATATATTGTCAATGCTTGTCACATATCTGGTCCTGTTCATAATGATTTACATCATAACCGTAACGAGAGCTGTGCTAATTCGAGTCGGCAACCATATACCATACATGTTATGGTGCCACACATTAATGGCACATTAAACAATGATATCCTTCAGTGATTATAAATCGTCAAACTGCCCTGGCATACTGACCACATTGAATTGTGGGTAACCACTGTCACATGTCACCATTATCAACGTCAAATTTCATTTTTTTTTGTGTGTGTGTAAAATATTACCAGTAATTATAGCTCTCCAACTACAGAACACATGTAGACAATTCAGACTGGTCTTCCACTGACACTTTCCAATTTATTCTTTGATTTAAAATGTTCGAGTAAATGGTCAGCTTTTTTAATAAAGGACTTCCATCTGCCAGAGTCAATAGTGACGTTTGAATAACATGGCATTTAGAGAAAATGTTGACAAAACCATACAAATAAACTGGTATTTAATTGTCTTTGGAAAAAATAGACAAATGGCATCTCTGGTTCAGTCAGTCTGGGATCGATGGACAATAAAAGGTGTAAACCCACCATTGATTTTTGTTCTTTATTCTATAGTAAATAATAAACGTTTGAAGGCTTGTCATTCATAGAGAACTCCAAAGGAAAGAAATGGCACCTACATTTTACTGTTTGTCAACCTCTGCACTTTCAAAATATGATGAGAAAAGTAGGGGTCATGCGTCATATAAAAGATTTTTTTTCTGCTCAATGTGTACACTGGTGACAAAGTGAAAGTAGACTTCCGAAATCATGTATTCATACCCCAATTTCCAAGCAACAATTTTTTTTTCTAAATTCACAACTCAAACATGACAATACTATCAAAATGTTCAAAATACATCAATAATGCCATTCAAATGAAACAATGAGCAATAAAACAAGGAAAATGCATTTTTAAAGAAGAAGAAACGAGGATTATTTATAACCGCCATTATGCGACTACCCCATGGAAGCACTTCCTTTTTGCAGTGGTGGTTCTATGCCATAAGGAGTGTGCAGTCTAAAAGTCTTGATATGACTTGCCCAGAGATCAAACCCACAACCTTCTGTATGCGAGGCAGATACTCTATCACTTCTTTGATTATGAATCATGAACAAGGTATAGGCAATATAAAGTCACCAGATGGAGAGGCGGTAGACAATAAACGTGAATCCTGGAACACGGCTGGCTTAACCCTTTACTCCATAGATACGCATTTTCCCGCACCAATCACAGAAGGCCTTTGAAAACAGTGCAGGAAGAGTTCAGATTGCTCGTAACGAGCAATCTGAACACTTCCTGCACTGTTTTCCACTCTATCAGTTAATATAAACATAATTCACCCAATAATTCAAAAGCCATCTATATTAGGTGTCCAACGGCGTCAATATTAGAGGTGTCCAAAGGCGTCTTTATGAAGTAAAGGGTTTAACATTAAACTTTGTTCCCAAACTTGCTTGGAAGATAAATGTATGGCTTATGTCATCTGCCATGGGTGAGGCTCAATTACATGAAAAAGTGTCTGGATGAAAGACATTGGCACAAATTTGAGATTTCCTATTCCAACTTAGAATTAGGGATTTTGAAGTCACAGTCCAACTACTGTGGTCTTTAACCAACATAGCCCTTAACTTCATATAGACGCCTTTGGACACCTCTAATTTAGACGCCTTTGGATACCTAATATAGAAGGCTCTTGAATTATTGGGTGAATCATGTTTATATTAACTGATAAAGTGGAAAACAGTGCAGGAAGTGTTCAGATTGCTCGTTACGAGCAATCTGAACTCTTCCTGTACTGTTTTCAAAGGCCTTCTGTGATTAGTGCGGGGAAAACACATATCATGGAGTAAAGGGTTAGTCTGTCAAGTCATTACATAATTATCATCTTTCTTTATATCTGCCTGAATCAACACGAATATTGTCAGTGACCCAGAACAGAACCCCTGACGTGGCTGGCTTATTATGAAAATAGCAAGGTCTAACTGGCTGCCGTAGATAATCTTATACGGCAGATACTTTTGTTACAATTAAAACATTATGAAAACTTTAACGATCCCGTCAATTACAATACTGCACAAAACAAAAAACTAAACATTAGAATATTGTAAATGTTAATTAGTCTGCACAAGAAGTGCACCTGATGTCTATAATTGCATGTTTTCTTTGATATTTCATGCACATGATATGATAAACGCATAAATGTGCACTCAACAATAACTCCGTGCTTGCCGATTAATTACATAGCAATGCTTGTATTTTATGGAAGACGTGTTCATATGAATTCATCACATTAAAATGTATAGTCAGCGTAACAAACTGAGAAAATGTAACAAGAGTGCAGAGCATGTAACAAGTAAAAACCATACATTATTCTCATCTTAATAATATCATAACTTTAAATCTTTCGTACTAAGAGATATGTGCAAACTTGAAAAATGTGACATAAAATGTGGACGTTTTCCATGAAAATTTGCTTCTTTTCCTTAGAGGATTATAATGATGTTAATTTTGATTATCTTTCTATAAAACGTATGTATAGAGCCATTAGTAAGATATGGATTTTCAGACTCAACATAAATTTTACCTCTAGAAACAAGTCTCAAACCTTTCGGACATAAAAACTAAATAAACACCCCATTAGCTGCGAGACAACATTATCTTGTAAATAAAACAAAAAAAAAGATGATTGGTTATATGTTTATTTTCTTGATAGATTGACCATGACACATAACAATGCATGTTGGATAACAATTCAAGGCTTCCATTTCATGTCAGGAATCAATCTTACAAATTTCATCTTCGTATGAAGCAGAAGCTTTTTTTCTATAAAAAAATGACCTTGACCTTGACCCGATAAAATAAAAGCAAAACTTCCTTTTGAGTTTTCATGTTATTGAGCTGAAATTGCACAATAAACTGAATGGGGATACCTGTATAACATGCATGAAAATATATAATATGTCATTTTCATTAGTCACATTTCACTAATTGCATCTTTTAGCTCTTGAGAAAATTGCTTAGCACAAAATTTCAAAAATAAATAATACCTAGTCAAAGAATAATCAATATATCCTCTATATCATGTTTTGTTTTTCAATATTCCAGATCTCATTCGTTCTCTGCCATTTATTTGGATGTTATGATAAAACCACAGCACACTCACAAAATAAAACCCTTCAGTAAGATATATTCACAATCAAAAATTAGCATTTGAAGACACTTCACCTTTGATTTGATAATTATTAAATTAACTCCGGAAGAAACAATCCCACAATCCATAATGATCCTTGTTCTAGAACCAGTAGTGACCAACCTACCCCCGGGGACAAAACAACAGACACATGTCACAATAAACAGTCAACAGTTATCTATTACAGACTAATATTTACCCCCGGGCTCAGTAATTTGTACAAAATCACCTGATTTTTAACTTTTCTACTATAATAATGACAGGTGTATATATTATACCCACCCACCCTCTCTTCAAAATGACCTCAAAATAAAGTCAACCTACCATTTTTTCTCTCAAAATAAATTGTACACTTCTCAATTTCATATACCAATAGAAGGGAATATAATAAATTATCAGGATTTACCAAAATTTTGGAATTGGCTGAAAACATTTTTTTCCAATAGTCAAGCCTGTATGCTTTCATAACAAATTAACCTATATTAAGCAACAACCTGTCTTAAAGGGTCACTTTTGTTCCTTCCCTTGGCTGGTTTCTTAAGACAGGTCTACCTGTATACTATACCTATAATATACTCACTGACCCCATATTACCAAAAAGATATCTATTTAAACATGGCAAAATAATATATTGAAAAGGACTTTCCTAACTTGGGCTATGCACCTAGGTTAGACTAAAATAGATTTCCCGCTTAAAGTGGCAACATATTTTATGGCATATTACATGAGTCATGTGATTTCATTTTGAATTTGATTTGATCTGTTATACAAGTTTATATGTAGTAAAAATGTTTCATCTTAGAAAGAATCTGAATGACAAGACGAAGGTCATCAGACAGTATTTAGTGCTGTCTATTTTTAGAATGGGGATTTTGTTTCAAGTTTACCACTCCAACTTAAATAACAATTTTGTCACGGATTATGTGGATTTGACCACTTTAACTATTCTGATTATATTTATTAATGATAATAATGAGATACTTTTTATCCATTTTGATTAACATTTTATTTTTTAAGACACTTAATAGCAATTTTCCTGAAATATTCCCTAGACCGCAGCGTGGTCTAGTAGTAGAGCGTCCGCCTTGCATGCAGAAGGTCGTGGGTTCAATCCCTGGCCGGGTCATACCAAAGACTTTAAAAATGGTACTAGAAGCTTCCTCGCTTGATGCTCAGCATTTAGAGGAGAGTTCTAGGTCTGGTGGGCCCAGTATCAGTATAATGTGACTGGGTGGGGTATCATACCATGTGTCTGCGGCATGATACTCCAGTTTGACAAGCGCTTAGAATACTGTCTCAAGTAGACACCATCGTGATATGACTGAAAAATTGTTGAAAGCGATGCTAAACACCATAAAACAAAACAGGAATATTCCCTTTAATGCTACTCTTCATAAATTTTCTTGACTTTTATTATTTGACCCATATTAGTCGTCCGGCAATATCTAATGGCCAGGTATGATTATATAACACGGTATGGTTGTAATATTTCATGACCTCAAGTTCCTCAGGCTGTTTTACAACAGGTTTTCGTGTAATGTTATCATAAACTTCCTAAATCACTTACATTCTAACAATGTCCACCATTTGTAAATTGTCATATTTATAACAACTGTCCATTTTCCATCACAAATTAGCCCTGTCAAAATTGCCCCACTTTTAGATGTTCTAGTTGGAAAAAAAACACCACAGGTCACAGCTTTAGTGGTAGAGTGTCCGCCTCACATGCAGAAGATCATGGTTTGATCCCCGGCTAGGTCATTCTAGAAGCTTCCTCGACTAGCGCTCATAATTTAAAGGCTATTTTTGAAATGGCTAAAATTAAACTACAGAAATGGTAAAAATCAAAAACTTCAGAAATGGTTAAAATGTAGTTCAACACATTTCAGGTTATATATGGCGTATCCAGTTTTTCTGGTGGAAGAACACATCAGAATGAATCTGTGTAGAACCACCGTCCTGCCGCAAGAAACTGGCAAACTTTCTCACATAAAGATTTTGAAGGGAGCAGGACTCAAACCTACAACCTTAACAATGAGAGGTTAGTAATCTCTCGATTGTGCCTTAGATCACTCAGCCACGGAGGACCCCTACAATGTTGTTAATTAAGACTTAAACATTTCTCCTGACCACGACGGCAACAAAACAAAACAGTTTAAAATAAACAATTATATTTTTGTTAATATTTTAAGTTAAGTAAGACAGGCGACAACCCGACTGCATGTTGCATGTGGCTCTATAGCCATCAATTTTGGCACCTATTTGTTTACACCATTTAATATTGAACTTCCCTTACCAATATAATGAAAGAAACTCATTAGATGTTAAAAGTTTCTCAAATTTTACAAACCACCACATCATGACGACCCCTTCATCATCTTGTTTGATACTGTGTGCAACCCCCACTGTTGATTCTAGCATGTTGTCAGGGGGGAGTAGTAACTTAACATGTGCAGCTCAATTACTCCGTGCAGATCACATCTCCATTTAATTTCCAATTAGACACCCATAACCAAAACACCTGAGACCCTTCAAAACAATCACCGCATTTAATCATGTTGTCTTTTGGCATTGCATCAATAAGAAAGTTTATTTCGATGTCTCGTAATTCAACTTGGCAAGTCGTTGCAACCTTGAAGTTTATTTTCAAGTTTTATCGGTTTTGAAACTCATTGAGTTATGCGGAGATTGATAAAACAATCAAACCTGATGCTTGCACTATAAACCTAAATAATTCCAAACAAGACACTAATAACGCAGATGTTAATCTAACTGAAAGTTTGAAGTGGAATGTTTGCTGTGTTGTCTTAAAACAGAATATATATTATAATGTCAGTGTATTAGAGACTGAGCCAGAGGACCATGGGAAATAAACAGAGTAATTCAACATCACTATCATTGATAACACGTCACATGTAAAACAAAAATCCCATTTTTTGTGACTTTCAATTAAAACAAAACTTTCTGCTTACTTCCTGTCATATTTGTTTTGTAGAAAATGCTATCAAAGAAATGCAAGCAGAATAATCACTTACAAAATTGCTTACAAAATCACAGACTGATCAGTTACAAAATCAGACAAATTGCTTACAAAATCAGACTGATCAGTTACATAATCAGACAAATTACATACAAAATCACAAATTGCTTACAAAATCACAGACATATCTCTTATAAAACCTCAGACAAATCATTGACAAAATCAGACATATCTCTTATAAAATCTCAGATAAATCATTGACAAAATCAGATGTATCACTTATAAAATCAGATCAATCCCTAATCCATAACAAAATCACAGACCAATTCCTTACAAAATCACAAACCATTAACTTACAAAATCACAGACAACATATTAGACCACATTGAACCCCATGACCCTTCAATTAAATATTCAACCCAACATAAACTGTTTTCCAGAAATAATTATCCAAATAAAACACAACACTTTTACAAAACAGAATCATTCTCATGTCATAAAATGTTACCAGAGTCATTATCCATTGTGACCTACAGTTACATTTTGTCCATTATATAAAGTTAACTAAAAAAGTTGACATTTAAAAATGCAAGATTTCAGCAGTTTGCCAAATGTCAAGTTTAAATGGATATATACTTTTTTCATATCACAAAAACAAGTTATAAATTACCCAAAACCTCTCAGATAATCTAAATCTAAGCCAGTCAGTAAAGATCCACTTTGTTGTGTGCTTGTTTATATTAATATCTGACTGAATAACTCCAAAATTGTATGTAATTCAATTTAAATCCAATATACATATAATAAACAGCTCATAACTTCACAAACTGCATACACATTGAAACTGCACAATTTAAATACAGCAGAATATAAACTCTCCAAATCCAGCAGACATCTACTTAGCAGACGTCTATCTATCTCCAAAATTTCATTATAATGAAGGCAAGTTGTGAAGCTCTGATACCCCTATTTATATATACAATTCTCCAATGAGAGACACAACCATGTCATCTCAATCTTTCACCAGTCGGGTCACTTTACGGTGTCAACTCTCCTAACTTATATAATTTATCAAACAAAATTGTAGGTAAATGAAAATTGTGTCATCAGCGTATTTACTGTCATATGATATTTAAATGGAAACAAAAATAAATGTATATCGGTAGCATATCATTGCACACTGCATGAGGAACGGTAATTTTTTTAACCCCCCACCCCACACACACACCACGGGACAATTCATGTTTTTAAAAGTTACTAAATTATATATCTGAATCAATACACTGAACAACCCTGATAAAAAAATGAGAAAAAAAAATGTTGTAAATTATATTCCTAAATCAATCATAGAATATAAGAATCTTGCCAAAAAGGAGGAAATTTCCATCTGAACTGAAAAAGAATAAATGATTCTTTTTCTTGCATGCCAAACATATAGAAAAATTATATAAACTTAATTTATATCCTGTACCAAGATTGATTATACGATGTTAAATTATATGATTTATGTCATTTATTTTATATGTGATGTCACAGATTGTTTTAAAGTCACAGTACGAGAATTCAGATATCCTTATGTGTGCAGGAAAGTAATTTCTTTTATTAGTAATCATAGAAAGCCATTTCTTTATTTTTTTAAAAAAAAAAAGGTGTGTATATTACCTCTCTTTATCAATCATAGAAAGCCATTTCAAACCACAATTTAACAAACTCACAACGAATGTATAAAAGAGCACAAGTGTACCAAAAACACTGAGAATCCACCAATTAAGTTACATCCCTTTATCAACAAAAACAATGCCTTACATCACTTTTTGAACAACTGTGTAGAAAACTACCAGTAAAAATGAACTTCAACTACAACTCTCAATCAAAGTTTGGAAACAAAAAACATGTTTTAACAAAAAATTCCAGTAAACTCTGTTTAATCCAGAATGAAATATGAATCATGATTTCATGTTTAAGCAACATTCACCTCCGTATCATATTTGATGATATCTGCACCTCTGACTGCATCCACCAAGCAGCCACTAATAACAATAAATTCAATCCAGTATCTCAAGATATTTAAATAAATTTTTAATCTTTAATCCGCAGCTGTAAACCAAACTGAATTATCTGTACCTTCACATACAGTCCACAGAAAGAGGGAAGTTACTATCATCGTGATACATCTGGACGCTGTTTATATTTTACTAAAATGAAGTAATAAAAATTATCATCTTTTTTGACAGACATGATTTTTTGTATTTATTTTTGGACTTAAAATTAGATATAAAAGTGAAATGCATTTATTATAGATTTGATAAAATGGAATAAAAAAGACCAAAAAAATCGTGCACGCATTGCACCATTTTCAGCAAATTAGCTATTTTATCGTAAACTTTATCTGAATTTGAAAATTTCAAACAAAAAAAGAATGAAGTATGTTATGTAATTATGGCAGCAGGCTGGGAAATGTTCAAGTGCATCAAATCTTTGTAACTTCAGAAAAGTTTGTAAATATTTACAGAGAAAGAAATTGCACTTTTTACTCTTTTATAAATATAACACCTTGAAGTGGATAAACAGAAAAATTGATAATTTGAAAATTAAAAACTTCTGAATTGTAGCAAAGGTGTCAATTATGACTTTATCAGCTCTTATGATACTCTTTTTGTTCTCCTTAAATAATAACATCAGATCACAACTTCATTGATGAACACCTCATGCTCAATTAAGAGAAATGAAAATAAAAGCTTTGTCCTCAGTCCAATTAAAAAACTTATATGAATGAAAATACAGCGTAACATGAGAAAAGTCTTCTTCTTTTCTGATTTTTTGAACAGGGTTTTTAAAAAAATAAAAAATAAAATAACGAAAGTTATAATCATACAAATGTGTCAAAATAGCTTCTCAAATCTACCATGTCACAGTATCTCCAATCATTAACAATGAAGTATTCTCCAGAATTAAACAATGTGATTCCTAAAAACCTTTAAATCAGCGCAGATTCTGTTCATCTCACATTTTTAGTACAAAACCAATATTAAATTGTCCATATATTATTGACAGTTTCAGTAATATACAAGCAGCCTATTCCTTTCTACTCATATCTGATATCACAGCCTCAAACAGTCCACTTATAATCATTAATACCATATTCTATTCCATATCACTTCTGTACGAAGCTTCAAATACACACGTCAAACCATGTCGACCATTAAACACTCCACGCTTAATGATCTACACTACCATAATAACACTTGCTGTAGCAAAATAAAAATTCATTTTTTTTTTAATTAAAAGTCCATGACATAATTTAAATACTTTTCAAATCATTGCAATCATGTTTAAATCTTCACATATGGCGATAAAATAAAATTAATATGGAATTCGAATGTCCCATCTCTCTCTCAGATTAAGTACCACGTATTGTCACAACACGCTGTTTCAAGTGAGAAGGATAAACATTATACCACATAGCTAATTTTCCTTCAACTCGGAAACATGCGGTTTAAAGGGGTGGAACACATCAGACGAGGACCGAGGACTCAATTGGAGGTACTGACAATTATAAATTTGTCAGGAATTCGATACCTCTTGCCTTTTATACACATGAAACTTAATATGCTTTCCATGAAAGTTTTTTTTCATTAAGTTCATTAATCATTTTAACATGCATATTTTCAAATCACCCTCAAAGGAGTTAATAAGATAGTAGGTATTTTAAACAATGGAATAATTACTGGGCTTACCCATTAATTATAGACAATAGCTTAGGGAGAACTGACATGTGTCAATTTATATTGATTTTAATTAATAGCAGAAAATGACAAGGCATAGAGTTGATTTTATCTGTAAATGCATTTCAAACGATTTACAAAATATAAAACGGTGACCTCTGAGGGGGTAAAGATTACAACTATCTGGCAGTAGAAATGTCAATCTATGTTATACTGAACACTTGTAATATGTGCATATTATATTTTGTAGTTGTAACTGAAATATCTTTTGAGATCTGCAACAAAATGATAAAAAAGTCTTCTTTTTTTTCACGAAAAAAATTGGAATATTAATTAAAAATTATTTTTACATTGACTATGAGCATATTTTTTACCAGCTTTACAAATCCGACTTGTTGGGCTAAGATAGCTCAGTCGGTAAAGTGTCAAACTGTCAATCCAGGGGTCGTAAGTTTGAATCCCCGCTCCACCACAGTCTCTGTGATGATTGGTTATGAACTGTGTTCTATTCATGAATCTCCCACTTCTGAATATGTTGGGAAGTAGTCAGTGATTTGCAGAGATAAGATGGGTCTAGTACTAATTAACTGCACTAGTACTAATTAACTGCAACTATCTATATTTTTAAGTGTGGAGTCCCGGGTGTTACAAGGAAACTGGAACTGGAATGTGATTTTTTTTATCCTCTCTCTGATGTACAACATTGTGTTTTTTCTTCAGGTGTAAAAATCAACATAAATTCTTTCCTTCTTTTTATTCACATTATCTAAATTTTCTTCAAGAATAAATCAACATAAATTCTTTTTATTCACAAATTCCCTGGGCCTACTAGAATTTCACAGGGAGCTATAATTGACAGCAGTCCAAACTTAAAACTAATTTTTCATATCTCCAACAATCCTGACCACTTATCAAAATATTTGTCCAATAAGCTTCTATCTGTTGGCTGTATAACTATACAAAATTCTTCAGGTGAAAAGGTGAAAAATTCAATGCTGTTAAATTTGGAGTTAATTTGATTGAAAGGGCTAAAATTTGATGGTGTCATCAAGATGACATGTTAATAAAGAAGTCCATCTCAGATGACCGTTATAGGCACTATAAAAACAGGAGCATATCAGTGTTGTAAAACACGATATAAAATATCTTATTTCATCCCTAAACAAGAATACTTAAACATTTGAAACAGAGGACAGTATTTTAAAGAATTTAGCCAGTGTAATTTATTTCTCATGACTTTTATGTTTCTTTCACAAAATCTTACGCTTTGAATAATTTTACGTTACTTTTAAATATCAACATTACATATTATTGTGTTATTTAAAGGTGCAGACAGCAATTTAATAAATTTTCACTCAACACAAGGTACTGATATAAAATAAAAACAGCGCAAAGTATATTTCAATTTTTATAATGCAAAGGAGAATAACTCTGGTAAAATCTTGCATATATATATCCCTTTTCACAATCAAGAGGGGAGAAAATGCTATGTTATATTACAATGGAAATTATTATTTTTAGTCTTGCAAAGGGAGATATTGAATAATAAACCTATAACGTAATTTTCTTATCACAATTATAGTATCCCTTTGCCAAAATTTCTTAAGTTATCTCCCTTTACAAGAGTAGTACATCATATTCCTTTAAGGAATTCAACGATTTTCACAATAAATTCAAGGCAGGGTCGATGACTTCCCATGAAGAGTGCTTCATAATATATTCATACTCCTACACTTGTCTTGAACTTTCATTATTGCAACTCAAAATATGTCACTTATATCGATAAAATGAAATTATTGTCAACTATAAATCCAGTCTGTAGGGAATAAAATAACAAGATGACCCCTTGCATTAAAGTGCTATGTAGCTTCACATTCCATAAACTTATAGCATCTTTACACTCTCACTGTGTTGTGGGGTTGCCATTTAAATCAGGAGAGGGAGGCATGTATATTTTACACATGTCATACTATTTTATTTCCTCTTTAAACCATCTAGACTAATCTTGAACTGTCGTTTATGTCTTTTTTAGTTTCTTAGTTTATTCGAGTCCAAGTTGAGGCTAGTGATAGTTAACAGCCGATAACAGATTATTTTGTGTGAATTAAGGCCATTTTTATGCCATTGAGGGCTTACAGACGATCTGTTAACCTACTTAGCCACTCTTGTCTGGAGTCCCGGGAGGTCTAGGATCCTGGGAGGTTAATTAGAACTTGGGCACACTGATAACTTTCCAACTTCAATCAGTGGTGAGAAACAAATGACAATGAGACACAATGTTGTGTATCATTACAGAGACTGTGTAGCCGTGTGAGGATTCAAACTCACAACCCCTGGATTGATAGCTAGACGCACTCACCACTGAGCTCACAAACCAGTTCCAGCCATAAATAATAATTTAAAAAAAGTAAAATAAAATTATATTAAAGATGTCATTTTAATAGATACCTGTTATGGAAATGTACTGTAACTGTATAATTCTACATTATTTGTATCATCAGATTGGTTCACTTATGCTACTATTTTAGCACAAGTGAATGGTTCAGTAATTCTAGTTGATCCTAGCTTTATCATCCAAATGACCTGACGGGGGTTGTTAAATAAACAAGTCAATAATTCAATCAGTGATCGATATTGTTTCCAAAGTCATCATTTTCCTTAGACAGGCAAACAGTCTCTAAGTAACACTACATTGTATTTACTTGGCCAACAATGTCACATGGCCAGTGGGTGGAGCAATAGTAGCTCTCGCGTCAGGTCAATAACTTTTATCTGATCAGATGGTAATGAATAATTACACAAATAAAATGATCAAGTTTATCCAGAAACAATCTTCACAAAACAGTTTCAAACATATTTTCCTATTTATCCATGACATTTGTATAAAGAAATTTTCTATCTACAGAAACATGAGTTTTTTTTCAAAAGTTCTGAAACTCGGTTACGAGGATTACATCCAAACAAGAAATAAGTAGAATGGCAGACTGTTTGGATCTTTATGTTCTATTAATAGTGTGTCCCAATTATTCAAGGAATGTTAATTATGATCAGAAATCAATCTGCTACCAGTAACAGCTGTTAATTATTCTATACAACAGTTTATAAAGTAAACTCTAGCATGATATACCCTTCTGATGTCTGTCACCAATACAAAATGTTTATACTTTTTTCCATATTGAGAATATGAAATCAAGACTTTTATATGTTAGCAAATTCAATGAATTTATGTAACTCTCGAACCCTCCGCTACTAAAAAATGTCATGTGTATGTCCAACTTATATTAATTCTCAAGCAAATTGCATCCAAACTCATTCAGCCTAGAAGACTTATAAGTTTAATGCATTAATTTGATTTTACATGGAAAAGGGGCATTAAAAGATCCAATCAGAATGATGTGAGATAATTGACTGACTATCAATCCAGGGGTTGTGAGTTTGAATCCCAGCCCATCCAGTCAACATGATGATTGATATACAACATTATTTGTCATTGTCAATTGTCTCTCACAAGTCTGATTCAAGTGGGAAAGTTATCGGTTACTTGTAAAGAGAGGTGTGCTCGAGTACTGGTTAACCTTCAAGGATCCCAGGAAAGCTTGGTTAGGTTAACTGAGTTAGTCATCGCTGTCATAAAAAGTTTTCAAACAAATCAAGAAAACTTCTTGAGTCAATTCCCCTCACTACATGTCTGAGATTTTCTTCAAACTTATCTATAAATAATAACTCTGTCAATGACGATGTGATAGAGACACTGTAAGACAAGAATGTCACCAAGGAATGTGAGCTATGAGAAGACAACACACCTTGTGTAGCGAGTACATATGGGAGGTCATGTCCTCATGTCTTATACCCATAAATTATTGTCATGCTAAATAAGACCTTGGTTCACAGATTCAATTAAACATTTTAGTGTCTTTTTCAATTTAACCACAGAGTGCTCCAAATGTCTGAAAATATTCATATCAATTTTGTCATTGGCTTTTAACCAAAGTGACCATCATTCTTTTATCAACATCTGGTAATTGTTGTCTATTGTTTGGATAAACTTTGACCTGTCTGTCTGTATGAGTTTTTTTGCAACTTTTTCACCAGTCTCCTTCGCAGAGTTATCGTTCATTACCCTCATTCACCTCTGCACTAGGCTAAATGTCAGAATTTTTTAAGAAACTTAGTAATTACAGTTTATGCAGTTGTAAGCATAAAAAAATTATTGTTAAAACCAGACAACAAAACTAGAAATAAATCATCACTATTTTACATTAGAACAAAACCAATAAACTGATTTCTATCTTTATTTACGCAGGAGGATTTCGTGATTAATACACATTTGGAATGGCAGTGATCATGTGACTGGAGAGTCATGGAAGCCGAAAGTAGTCCAGAGCCAATGACAGAGATGAATGTAATGAGTCGAATGTGTTAGAGTGTTTTTTTACCAGTATTTCAGTTATTTGATTGTTCTTCAGATTAGCTAGGCATTAATAAGTACTGGAAATGTCTTATCTTTGCAAGTCACTGAATACTGCCAACATATTCAGAGGTGGGAGATTCATGGCTGTAAAACAAAGTTCATGACCAATCACCACAGAGACTGCGACTGGGCCGGGATTCGAACTCCCAAACCCTAAATTGACTGTCAGGCACGTTACTGTTAGCAGCTGAGCCCATCTGACTAACTTAGAATGAATGACATTCAAATTTTATAGTCTTAACACAAAATATCTAATAAAAAGCTATTCAGGTCTCTGTGTAACAAATAAATGTAATTGAAAAATTTGGTAAACAAAAACATTACATATATATCTGATGTGTGAAACCTCTTCCTTTGTTTCAAAGGAAACAAACCTTATGGTGTGACACTTCTTTTTTTTTTAGTAAGAAATCTATGCACCAAATTTCATAACAATGTTTCAATGGAGACTGACAGTGCACATACCTAATTCTAGCAAAAAAACAAAAATCAGTTGAGAATACAGCAGAATCTTCTTCATACTATGATTTAAAATTTTACCAAATTTTGTAAGAAAAAGTTTCAGTACATATCACAATGTACTAGATCCCTTATTACATCTTTAAAATTGTTATGGTTACATGAATTTGGAAGTTTGTTTAATTTTCTCTTAATCATCACTAGTGTATGATCCAATAAAACCAGTAAACCTCTGATTGACCTTCCAGGTTTATTATATGAGCACAGTTCACAAGTATAAACAATATTGTACAGTATGGTGTTTGAATTGATTTTTATCAACCTTTCAGCTGATAGTGTCTTTAAATGCTGCCACACTTAATTATCTTGTTATGAAACCCCTGTATCCATATAGCACTCTGTCGGCCGACCCTTGAACTATCCTCTAAATGCTGAGCACCAAGTGATAAAGCATCTACCACAATATCTAAAGTGTTTATAACAGCCTAGCCGAGGATTGAACCCCCAACCTTGTACATGCCACAGACCACGGTGTCAGTAGTAAGTGACAATACATTAAACAGCCATCCTGACCAAGGAACCAGTCATAGTCACACTCAAGTCTTACAAAGTAACGTCACACATATCAGTCTAGCATTTTACTGAACATTCTTAAATTTTGTGACAAAACAATATAAAATAAATCTATAATAAATTAATTTAAAATTCATTTATGATTTTAAACCAGAATGTATCTACATAAAACAGGTTATGTCGAACACAACATAACCTTAAATGTTTCTCTACAATACAGACCCCGCACACTACTATGTTAGTAAATTTTACCAAAAACAAGTTAAAAAAGGGGGCCATTACTCCTGTAAGAATTTGATCAACATTGACAAAATATGAAACTTGGCCTGTATTTTATAATTCTACACACCAAATATCAAGTTTCTCATCAGAAACCAATTTGATGAGTGGATGGACACAGACAACATTTAATGCCCCATCACAAGTCTTTGAATGGCTGGTTCATAAAATATGAGAACAATTAAAAACCAAATTAAACCTCCATGTACATGATCTATAAACAGCATCTAACAAAAAGTAATCCATCGTATCATGTGAAGTTTTAACACAAGAAATTGTAATGACACTGTTATACATAGCAAGTATAACAATAAACTAATTATTT
The DNA here is from genome assembly GCA_029582155.1 of Panopea generosa. Classification (NCBI taxonomy): domain Eukaryota; kingdom Metazoa; phylum Mollusca; class Bivalvia; order Adapedonta; family Hiatellidae; genus Panopea; species Panopea generosa. The sequence continues at coordinate 6,635,650 of CM055897.1, read as the reverse complement.
ATGTGATATGTAACTATCCGAAAAATCGAAAACAATGAAAAACAACAGTTGGCTGTCGAAATTTTTTCCAGCTTATTTGATAATGAAGATCCACTGTGATGAAGAATGCCATGATAGAAATTTGTGTTTAATTGTTTAGTCTTCTTTGACCTCTCACCTGAAATCAAACTATTGAGGTACATGTTTATCAATACAATAGGACTGTGGGACCCAAGGAGAAAGACCTGGTTCTATATACAGCCTCCGAGATATAAACTGTATATAATCTGTATATAATCTGGGAAGCTGTTTTATTGCTTTTCATTACCTGGATGTTGATATAAGACAACATTTAAACAAATAATATAAAGGAAGTTGTACATCTGGACGATACACATGACAGCAGGTGAGTGTGGAGAAAAATACTAGTACTTCAATATCATGAACATGAACATGGACATTTCTCATACAAAATCTCCAACACCAATACAATAGAATTTTTTTTCTCAAAATTGGGCAATGTAATCTCTCCATAAAAATCATCAGATATGTATCGTCCTAAGATGAAAACAAATCCTAAAAGTGTTAAAAAACAGTGCTGGAGGGAGGTATTTTGTGGTAACTGACCTGATGCCGCTGTCAACCAAACAAGCCAATAATCTAATCAGCAATCAATACTGTTTCCATGTAACATTTTTCTTAGACAAGCTAACAGTGCATTGTATTTACATGGACAAAGAACACCACGAGGCCAGTGGATGGAGCGATAGTCGCTTTCACTTCAGATGAATCTTGTAAGATTATACAAAGAATCGTAAGGGATCCTATTCCATCTATTTGACTCGTATTACACCCTTATAAAAACAAGACTGGTTTATGTGACTTTACAAAAAATAGTAATAATTATGAGTGCAGGAAATTTTACCCCATTTCAGAGATCAGCTGTGATCATGTTTTATCTGAAACCATTTAGGGGGAGAACACTACTCTAGTTTAACATATTTGAAATCAATTTTTAAATTAAACTAAACTGGAACCTAGATGAATAAGTTTAATTTTTTTGTCAGTAAAAAGTTTTCAGTGAGTTCTGTCTGCTGTAATCTAGAAGTAACATACAATACAAGGTATGTTTTAACTTTATCTAGATGAGACTTGAATGTCCTGCCAATATAATGACGCTGCTGACAGGCGGCCATGTTACCAGCTCATGCAGTTTATAAATAAAATGTGTTAATTGTGCAATAAATCTGATGTGGACAAAGATAGCAGAGTGGTGAAAAAAGAGCTGCTGTTAGACTACTACAGTTCTTCATTCTTCACAGTGACTCCTTGTTTAATCATGTTCATAAACTTCCATTCACATTCCTGTAATTTCCATGGGAAAAATCTCTGTCCTTCCATACAGGTGTGGATTAAGACAGCTATCTAGCAATGAATTCAAACCCTGATAATTCAAAGGTTTCTCTCCTTTGTAAAGTATTTCAGCGAGTCATTTTGAAAACATCATCCAGTTACATGTATATTGATTTAAACTTGTTTATTTTACTTTGTTTGTGAAACTTTGATTGTGAAACAAGTTATTACAACTTAGACAGATCACTCTGGAAGTCTTCCTGGGTAGAATCAATAGTAAACATATGCAGATAAAGTCCCTTGCTAAAAGACACCACACGTTGCCATGGTGGAGGATCGAACCTATAACCTTTTTATCAAATGCTCTACAAGTTTTATTGGTGGAGAAAGCTTACCTTTGAATGAATATCAGCAAAATCACTATTCATCCTAAAATTACAAACTCTCTCATATAAAGACTTTGGACCAAGCTTTACAGGCAACCTCAACAGAGAAAGGTGAATGAACCTTAGTCCCCTTGCCATGAAGGGTTCCGACAGTATTTGTTGAGGGTATATATATTCTGTACTTCATGACTGCATGTTGTTAATAACGTAAATATTCTCAATCTGTACCCCCGTGACTGCATGTACTTCATGACTGCATGTTGTTAATAACGTAAATATTCTCAATCTGTACCCCCGTGACTGCATGTACTTCATGACTGCATGTTGTACAAACGTGCAGGAGGCGTCAACATTCCAGATTCTATCTGGTTCACCAGGAGATATAAATACCCAATCGTTCTTATAATATAAACACATCTAATTGTAGCTATCAGTGAAGCAATATCTTTTAACAAAAAAAAAAATCTTCTTTGAAATAGAAAACATTGTGATATTTACTCAGTTTTTAAGCACTGCTTTTTGTTGTATGGTGTTAAGCGTTGCTTTCAACAATTTTTCAGTCATATTGTGACGGTGTCTACTTGAGACAGTGTTCTGAGCACTGCCACACTGGAGTATCATGCCGCACACACATGGTATGATACCCCATCCAGTCACATTATACTGACACCGGGCCGACCAGACCTAGAACTCTCCTCTAAAAGCTGAACGCCAAGCGAGAAAGCTTCTAGTACCATTTTTCAAGTCTTTGTGATTGATTGAACCAACGACCTTCAGCAAACAAGGTGGACACTAAATACTGTTATTTAAACTACAGTCTGAGGAAGACTGGTCATAGTTTAGTAAACTAGAGCTATCACTGAAGGTGATTAATACCCCCGAACGCCGCCATGACAGAAAATGGTTTACCATTGTATGAAGTTTTATTAAATTATATCCAATAGTTTTAAAGTTATGCTCCAGACAAAAAAAAAACTTAATAAAAGAGAATGTTATGGATTGAGTTTTTTGTATTGTTAATTTTTTTATGTTTTTTTTAAAATTAAAAACGGTCTTTTTAATTATTGTGCAGTGTACAAGCTTTCATGGCAATCAATAAATGTTATACTTTTTCGAGTTATGTTGAAGGACAACAATTTTATCGATAAGAAACAAACAAGAGCACTAGGAATACAATTTCTTGTACACTGCACTTCCTCTCATTATATTCTACCATTGTATGAAGTTTGATGAAATTCCATCCAGTACTTTAAAAGTAATACTCCAGACAAGGGAAATATATCAAAGGGCAATAACTCTGTAATTAGCAAGAGTAGAGTTATGTTTCTTGTACACTGCACTTCCTGTCATTATATTCTACCATTGTATTAAGTTTGATGAAATTCCATCCAGTACTTTAAAAGTAATGCTCCGGACAAGGGAAATATATCAAAGGGCAATAACTCTGTAATTAGCAAGAATAGAGTTATGTTTCTTGGACACTGCACTTCATGTCATTATATTCTACCATTGTATGAAGTTTGATGAAATTCCATCCAGTACTTTAAAAGTAATGCTCCGGACAAGGGAAATATATCAAAGGGCAATAACTCTGTAATTAGCAAGAATAGAGTTATGTTTCTTGTACACTGCACTTCCTCTCATTATATTCTACCATTGTATGACGTTTGATGAAATTCCATCCAGTTCTTTTCAAGTGATGCTCCGGACAAGGAAAATTGCAACGGACAGACCGACCGACAGACCGACCACAGGGTGACTCCAATATACCCCCTCAAACTTCGTTTGTCGGGGGTATAATTATTGTTTGGACTGAAGTATATCTATGCCTTCAAGAGCTAACAGACTATCACCACTAACCTCTCTTTTCTGGGATCCTGGAAGGTTAACCAGTATTACAGTGCACCAAATCTCCATAAATAACTGCTAACATTCCCATTTTCCCAGGAGACTGTGGCTAGACAATGGTTCAAACTAATGACCACTGGATAGATTGTCAGACGTGCTACAGACAGAGCTCATACGGCACTGCAGCATTCATGGAATGAAGAATGCCATGTATAATTAGCCATGAATATGATCGTCTCTATTACTGCGGATCTGTTTTAAAATTCATCAGGATATTCAATTTTTTTATGTATTAATCTTTCTTAAAATGTTTATGTTTATTATCACCAACATCATAATAATACAGACATCGGATAAATGGCTCATATCCTGTATGCTGAAAAAATATCAGAATTCAAGAAGAAGTCATTAAAGTGTCATGTAGGTAAATTACATCTTAAGTTCAATACTGTGTAATCATTAATCTTAGCGCATTTACTACAAGTTTTAATGATTCTGTTAACACTAGTTCATCATGAAGTGCGGGTGGTATAAATGATCAAATACTTTGTGGAATACATTATTAAACAATTTACAGGTGACACATAACCTCAAACAATAAACGGGGTAAACAATCCCGGGATTTACCTGGATGACAAATGTCTCGTGGTCGCAATGTTGCCCAATATTACCCAGAAATCAACACTTATAGCTTGTTATGTGGTTAGACATGTTAAATGTGCCGCACCAGAATGTATGTCCTGGAAACGCAGGCGTAAAGTCAAATCATACCCCTGAACAGATCTCCTTAATATTTGGACACATCAACAAAGCAGTGGCAATCCTGAATTTGATTTTTCATGTTTATTTTTATTTTTTATTACATTTGAGCACTTTAACAATCTTACTCTCACTTGCTCTCATAAATCATGACTAACCAGACATGCTGAGTTCAATCCTGCCAAAATAACTATTAAACCAAAAACATGTTTGTTACGGTCAAATAATATTCAACTTGATGATTTAAATCCAAGTTGTTGTTTGGTTCGTGAAGCGAACTTTGTAATTGTTTTGTCCTGGAAGAGGTCAATGTTGTTTAACCTATATAAACAATAAAGCCATTGTTTCTCAGAGGCATAATGAATTAAAAAATGCTAGATAAATATATTCTAGCATACTAGACAAGGATTTCCGTGTATTTTTACCGGGTACGGAATTTTCATCCTACACCCCCTCCACGCACTCATCCTACCCTGCTGTGACGTTGGAACAATTTATGACGTGACATAGGTAAACATATGACGTAACATATTTGATTTTACGTCTTATAAGCCATTGTGGTAAAATTTAATAATGATTTGAAATAAAATAAATATTCAATGTAAAAAAATAATCTAACATGGCTTTTTTGGTTCAGATTGAAAATTCTGTCCTTGGGATAACTGTTTTTGCGGGTAACTCAGCAGAGCCTCCTTCCCGCCAAAAACATTATCTCTCTGGATGGAATTTTCTACCTGAATCTCAAACTTATGAAAGATTCTTATGTTCCAGCAAGTATAATATTATATTTGAAGTTCAATATTCTATCTAGTGTACAATCATTAACATTATAACGTTTCCAAATTTTCAATGCACAATGTTTGTGGACTGGCACTGCAAGCCATTGGTAGGTTAATTATTATTTTCCCAGAAATAATATTTTTGCGATATTGCTCCAAGATATCAAGTCTTTTTTAAGCTAAATTCCACACATCATATCAAGCTTTATGATTGATGCGTCCGTTTTCAATCAAAACTTGAAAACTTCAAAGAAAGGTTAATTTATCAGCATGATAAAATCATGAAACATATCAGAAACCATTTGTATCTATATACACTGCAGGAAACTCAGGCACTCAGATTTCACAATAAACTTGTTCTGGCTCAGGTATGCTTTGAAGAGGTTTACCTGTTCCCCATCAAAGGTTCAGGGGAAAATGATAATCAAACAAAGGCAAAAAGGCAAACAAAGGACAGCAGAGAGTAGTGTTATTAAGACAGGACCATATTATTTGGCGTGTTTGAAATATATTTATTTTCAATGTCCGCCTCACATGGGTTCAACCCCAAAACGGTTCATACCAACTAAAGAACTGAAAAATGGTACTTAAAGAAACCTCCTCACTTGGCACTAAGCATTTAGAGTATAGTTAGGAATGATCAACTGGGTGTCAGTATAATGTGAAAGTGTCTGTGGCACGATACTCCAGTGTAGCAATGAATGAATGAATGAATAGGGTTTTATGACGTACCAACACATTATAGGTTATTTGACGCCAACCACACGGGCTTCCAGTGTAGCAGTGTCTGGTCGAAATTATAACTTTTGAATTGGGGAACCATATAAAAACCATGTTATATCAAGTTTCGCGTTTGATCAGACTGTGCTATATTGGGACCTGATGTACTGAACTACTCCATTTTTCTCTCAGAATAACCCCCACACATTCACGATACTGACTGTAAAGACATTGACCTAACCGCTGCCTGTTCTCTCATATGGGAAATCTCAAGTTACACGAGATTGGTAAATTCTACCTCAAACTCCTTATTAGGTCATGTCATGTCAAACAACAAAACCCAATTTTGGTTATTCAATTAAAAACTGATCCTATATCAATTACAATGTCTGCTGTATTTATCCACGACTTTTTATACTGGTTAAAAGAAGGTTTAATTTAACATCAGTCAAAATGTGACTTGCAATCCCACAAAGCACATTTCAGTTAATTTATTACTGTTTAAATATACAGTATTAACAAATACCAAAATCTAGGGGCATTGTCCGTGTCTAAAATTATGTGTTCAGTCAGCAAATGTCTTTCTATTTCAGATCAATAGTACAAACAAATAATATAGTCTTGCTAGTCTTAAAACCATGTTCAATTAAAGTTCAAAGTAAAGACTTCAAATAAGTTCATCAATAATACACTTGTCAACCCCTTGATCACCTGTGGTGACATTCCACAACAAAATGACCAGCGTCCAGAGTTTAAGAATGTTCTCATCAGCTATAATAAATATGGCCACAATGTTGAGACCCTATCCAAGCAGATTTGATCTTATTATACCATAGATTAACACCCATAGATCTGTGTACAAGTCCATGTTTTATGACAGTTCAATTTGTAAACTTTACTGTTATTTTATGTAAAAACAAGAAATGTCACTGGTAAGTGTCATATGTCCCCCAAGCGGTCTGTGAAAATATCAATATATTTTATAATAGGTAGCGATTTAAAAGTATCAATTAATATCATGAGTTATGGACTGACGTTTCAGACTAGACACACATACATTAAAGTGTGACCTTTACCTTTGTGTGACCTTGACATCTGATGTAAATGTTTTGGTATTTCTACAGGTAAATGCAGGTAACACATCATCATGACATGTTGATCACTTGTGTCCAGATATTTTAAAATCCTTCCATGTAAGACAAAGTTACATACCAGACATGAAATATCAAACTGAAAGTGTTACCTTGACCTCTGAGATAAGGTTCTGGGTCTAACACACAACACATAGTCATGTCATGTTAATCAACTGAGTTAAGTGTTTTTGAATTCCATCCATGTATGACAAAGTTATAGACAGGACTTGAAATCTCAAACAGACTCGAAGTGTTGTCAAACAAACTCAAAGTGTGACTATGACCTTTGAGGTACGGGTGTGGGTCTTACATGCAACATGTCATCCTGTCATGTTTATCAACTGAGCCATGTTAAATCCCTCTAATCAAGACAAGGTTACAGACCAGAGACGAAATATCAAACAAATTGTGACTTTGACCTGTGAGGAAAGGTTCTGGGTCTTACACGCAGCACTTCATGTCATTATCATCAATTGAGCCAAGTATTTTTGAAATCCATCCATGTATGGCAATTACAGACCAGACACGAAATCACATACAGACTCAAAGTGTTGTTAAACAAACTCAAAGTGTGACCTTGACCTTTGAGGTACAGGATGACACATCGTCATGTCATTCTGATGAATTGAGCCAAATATTTTTGAAATCCATTCATGTATGACACAGTTACAGACAGGACACAGAATCTCACACAGACTCAAAGTGTTGTCAAACAAACTCAAAGTGTGACCTTGACCTTTGAGGTATGGGTGTGGGTCTTACGTGCAACACATCGTCATGTCGTGCTGATGAATTGAACCAAGCGTTTTTGAAAATTATCCATAAGTGACAGTTACAGACCAGACACGAAATCTCAGACTGAAAGTGTCGTCAAATAAAGTTAAATTGTGACCTTGACATTTGAAAAGGGAGTCTGGGTATGACACATGACACGTCTTCATGTTATGTTGATCATTTGTAGCAAGTGTTAATAAAATCCATCTATACATGACAAAGTTACAGGCCGGACACTGTGATTACTATATGCCACCCCATAAAATATGAGAAATGAGAAACATTTAAATACAATCAGGCTTATAAGAGAGGAAGGGAGGCACGGTGTCAGGTCTGTTAGACCTCAAGAGATTTATCGAATATAAGAAAAGTTACCTACTTCAGCATGTTCAGTGAAAATCATTTAAAAAAATATAATAAAACTATAAGATTCAACCCCGTGGACATTTGAGGACACCTCACAAAAATGGCGCAGACGCTCCAGTGTGGCAGCGCTCAGAAAACCACTGTCACAAGAAGACACGTCGCGATATGACTGAAACGTTGTTGAAACAGATGCTAAACACCATACAACAACATCTTTAATAATGAATGTCAAAATATATTTGTACCTTTACATGCTACATAAGCCAAGAAACGTCCGGTATTTGTTTAATAGGAAAAAACACAAGGATCCATTCATCCCAGCAACCACTTGGCTTGTCCAGCTACCTGTCAAAGCTGGTCATCTGTGGTCACTCTAGCCACTATTTGTGTTGATGGTCAGTTTGGAGTACTTTATCATAGTTTGGATACTGATAAGCTATTCAAGTGGTCAGATTTATCATTCTGACACTTTCACTACAGCAGATGGAGCAGTCATCTCCAAATGGCCCTATATCCAGCAATGCCCGCTGGACATGTAAGATTTTACAGAAATGTGGTTATTAAAAAAGCGACATAAATGTCAGATAATACTCTCTTAGTCCTAAGGGACTCACTTTGAAGCAATTCTAAGAAATCTCTGGCACTTCTGACAACTACAGATTGTATTGTAACATATTTTAGGCTATTATAAATTAATTGTGAAATTCTGGTCCAAATTTGTCTTAAAAAGGGGGAGGGGGGGGGGGGGGGGGAATTTTTTTTCTTTTTAATTTTTTTCTTTTCTTTTTAATACAAATAAAAAAAGGTCAGGGTAGCATGAAAATTAATGAATCAAGCAATTAATTTATAATGGCCTTAACTATAAAATACCAATTATATATCCTCCATGCATGGTACATAAGAAACAGGTTTTTTCATCCACAGCATGCCACTTCATGTGCATACGGTAGTCGTGTTGCAATATAATCTGCATCATTGACGTTGGTATTTATCATCATACGACAAAATAATTCATTTTAGCCAGCAAACAAAAATGGTGATTACAGTATTTTAATAGTTAATTCTCTGATGTTTTTTGTCTTATTAAATGTCACAAAGGACGTTTTTTATCATTTTAATTTATATTTATGTTAGCTGACTCGGCCATGTGTGAAGTACTTTCTTCAGACTTACTTATATAATATAACCACCTACCATCATTTACAGTGCAGGTTACAGTAAACAATTTATACAAAAAGTCAGTTGAGCATGGAAAGTTAAATTGCCTACTTAAAATAAATCAAGATCTGTGTTATTGTAAATTAGCATTCAAATAACAACTTTCTTGCACATTATGAAATCATACAAGTAAATGACATCAATTACCTGAACAGATTTAGATCATATGGTTTAGAGAAAGAGTTAATGAATGAATGTGGTTTTACGATGTACCAACACATTATAGGTTATTCAACACCAAAAGGAAGGCAGATTCAAGGTCCACTCTACATCATCACAGTAAACAAGCAACAAATTAACATACAGATAAAAAAAACTATAACAAATGAATATGCAGAATGAACCTAGAACCTTGATACCTTCAGAACTGCAGAGTTTCAGCAAATTCCATCATATTACACAAATTGTTGCTTCTTATGTCATGCATGAGCCACAGTGATCCTATTCTTGCCATCACTCATATCATGGCTCCCTAGAACCACACAGGGGTTGGTCATTTAACCAAAATAATGGACATGACAAAACTGATAAAATGATCATGACACCCATTTAGAGGATTTCTACCTCTCTGCAGAGATCGATACTATTCTATTTTACCTAGAACCACTGGGTTCTATCGAGAAAAAATTAAATATAAATGATCAACATTTTCTCTTGAAGTTTGAGTTTAGAATACAGGACTGCATGGTTTTAAATTTGTACAGGACTGCACATTTCCAATTTATACAGGACTGCGTGGGTTTAAGCTGCATGTTTCCAAATATTGGTGAATAATAAAAGAAAATATTGGTGGAACCGATGGATGCTCCCCAAGTGAGTGTTTGCCTCTGTACGGGCTTCTTGGTTGAAGAATACCAAACTGTATAGCAGGAACAATATATGGCTCTGCACTTCACAGAACTAATTCGCAAATCATTTAACCAGAACAAAATGACACTATGCGCAGATCCTAGCTAGTTTTACAGAATTAAAACCAGAGGTTGAAGGGAAAAAGCAGACAATAATTTGGTCACAGACTCAATCAAAGGGCCATAACTCGATGAAAAATCATCAAACCGGAACACAAAGACAATATGCGCATTTGCACTTGGTAATAATGCATCCTAGCAAGTTTCACAAAATTCCAACATGGGGTTGTAGAGAAATAGCGTGGACAATAATTTGGTCACAGATTCAATCAAAGGGCCATAACTCTGTGAAAAAAATATCGAACAGAACACATAGAAAATATGCGCATCTGCCCTTGGTAATGATGCATCCTAGCATGTTTCACAAAATTCCAACATGGGGTTGTAGAGATAGCGCAGACAATAATTTGGTCACAGACTCAAAGCACTTGGAAATGATGCATTCTAGCAAGTTTCATAAAATGCCAAGAAATAGTCCGGACAAGAATTGGTGACACACGGACGGTTGCACGCACTGAAGAACCGGCGACTATATGCTTCCCCCCTTTTGGGGAGCATAAAAATATAATATTGCTTAAAGCTTGTTTGGGGCACAGGCTGACACATGATGGTCTTATGCTCAACATTTGTTTGGGATACAAAAACAACAGCACAGTTTATTTTCTAAATAAAAACTATATCAAACTGTATTGGTCTCATTTTCATCAAACGCTTAAAGTTTTATTAACCAGGACAATTTTCTTTAAGTACCATTAAAGAAGCAGTAATCCAGATTTAAAGTTGTGTTGTCCATACAAAAGTGAAAATATTAATAAAATAATAAACCACGGTCATGTTTTATGATAAAGTAGTGGCCCGCACGTAATGTGTGGTATATACAATACTTTCCTCTCCAACAAGACACAGAGTACAACAATTCAAGGTCATGACCAAAACACAAAACTAGAATGGTTATAATCATAATCAATGGACTGTGCGACTGTTTATGTTATACCAGAAAGAAAGTTGATTATGAACAAATGAAGTCAACTTTTTGACACCTATTCAGAACTTGATCCTTTCAAATGGTTCATTTGATAGAAATCTTGACACTCAACCTTTTTTCTTTTCTTTTTTTTCTTTATTTTTTCTTTGATACTCAGTTAAAACAGTTAGGGTGAATTTGTGTCAACTAATCAATAATATCATTTTGATCTGCTCCATCACAAAGGGCAAATAATAATCATAAAGTATTTTTACCTCTGTCATTTGTAATACAATTTTCACTGTTTTTATGTATAATTGTAGATTCAATGAGGAAAACAAAAAGTTCAATGAACAAAGGACATGATTGTAATAGAAGTTTTAACCATTGAGAAAAAATATTTTTCACATTTAACTGTTTTTCTAGTGACTAACAACCACCTCAATTTGCAGCACATACAAAAGAAATTAAAATAATGAAATCTAAGACATAAGAAAGATTTAGTGTTGAAATTTGAACAGGGGTGACATGAGGAACGGAAACCACAGAGGCTTTTTATTACACCTTAAGATTATATCAAATGATGCAAAATACTTTTAAAGATTTTCCAAATGCAATCAATCACTCATTCAAGATGAAAGTCTGGTCATTCAAACAGACCACAAAAGTCACAGCGACATTTTGAAACCCAAGTTACATGATTTATAACCCCCCTCTCTCCCAGTATCACTCATGTCTGTATGTTTTGGCTGTAAATAATTCATTACAACCAATAGATTAAGTTGACAAGAAAATCACAATGACCTGTGAATTACACCTATCCCGCCCTCAATAATTGACATATAAATCAGTTTCCAAGTGCTGGGCTCAATCCAAATGTTTTTGTTCCTTTTTTATGGCTTATTTTGCCATTCATACACATGTACATATCAACATAAATAATATAAACATAGCAGTGACTGATTTTATGTATCTAGTACCATTTTCCTATATTATACTATATTGTACATGTGTATATATGGTTGTTCATGTTTTACCTATTTGTTTAAAACTTATTTATTTTACTTCGATTAAGAAAACAGCTTATTACAACGCATACAAATCACTGGACCGTAAACTCCAAAATCATGATATTCCTCTTGTTGGGCTTTAGACCAATAAACATTGAGAGTGCTACAGGAGTGGTGAAGGTGTAGTGTCCACCAGACATGATGAAGTCATGGTCATACCAAAGAAAATCATACTAGAAACTTCTTAGCAAGATTGTCAGCATAAAATTTAAGTGTCAAGGATATTGCTGAAATATTGCATTGCAGAAAGCCATGTTAATGAAATGGGGTTCATTTCACAAAGATCTCTGATGTTTAACAAAAGATTATAATTTTTTACATTTAAATTACTTACAGTTGGTAACCATGAGGTCACCATTGTCACCATTAATACAACATAATGGAGGTATAATAACCTCCTGACTGAGTTTTAAGATGGAAATTCATGAAAACTAGGTTTTATAACATTTCATTTTATAAATTTTTGTGAAGTAGTTGGCAGGTATCAGGTTGTTTTGATGCATTTTGTCAGGCGAAATGTAAAGTTGCTAATGACAACCCTTTATTAATTGGTGTCGTCATTAGCAGGTGTCAATTGCGACAGATTTGCCAGGAACACCTGGGGATAATTGTCAAAATTTTGTTGTTAGAATTTCGGAATGTAACCAGTACTGTGTATATAAGGAAATATCAGTTATAGCATTGCATGTTTTATTTGGTTGTCGCTGGAGATCGAACCCACAACCTGACCTCAATGAGCACCCAACACTATATGTACTGCACTATTGCCCTGTTACCATGTCCAATAGTACTGAGAAAGAAGCTTCTAGACATATAAATTTCTATCATCTTGTCATGAAATGAACATTCTCTTAAATAATTTACTTCCAATGGTCGTATTGTATAATATTATGTCAGTTATCCAATAATATGGTGTTGTCAATGGTATCTTTCAGGATTGTAAAATATGCATACATATGCAATTTTAGAAATCAGGATGTATTTTGACAGTATCTTTTTATTCTTCTCCAATTTCATTATAAATATGTGATTAAAGGATGAAGGTGCTTTAACAGACTGGTACCATGGCAATATTATACCCCACCTGAAATACTGTACACCTGACCTTGTCTGAGAAGAGTGACACCAGAAGAGTTTGGTATCAAACATTTTACCTCCAACAATAATTTAGTCAATAAGAGGAACCAAGCATTGTGTCACCCGCTGTCTAATTCCCTCACCCTCCAAGCATTGTGTCACCCGCTGTCTAATTCCCCTACCTTCCAAGCATTGTGTCCCACACTGTCTAATTCCCCCACCCTCCAAGCATTGTGTCACATGCTGTCTAATTCTCATGCCTGGAGATTCTCACTGTTGTCTACTTCCTGAATAACACAACCTAAAGAAACAAGGGATGGCAAGGTCAATATTTCCGAGACAACTTATAAAAACAAATCCTAGAATAGCGAGGGTCCAAGTTTCCAAGGCAACTTATTAAAACAAATCCTAGGATAGCGAGGGTCCAAGTTTCTAAGGCAACTTACTAAAACAAAAACCGAGGATGGCGAGGGTCTGTGTTCATTATAATATAAATTCAAGATGCCATGAGGTGATCTGATTTCCAAATATGGCAATACTAACCGCACATGAGATAACAGGAAATCATTACATGAATCATCACGGCCAGCATCCATTGTTAGCTGTAGATATAATCATGGCGGCATGCCATTGTTCTCCAGAGTGTAAGGTTACAGGGGTGTGCAGATCTCAGATTACAGACAGGTCAGGTGTAACTCCTCAATAGGAAGATTTTTTTAATGTTTTATAGATCGAGACTATGATAAAAAAAAGTGAAATATTGAATGCACTAAAAAATATCATTTTTATTGTATAATAAACTTGTCATCTTATATTATATTATGGTTCTGACGTAGATATGAACACCGTCTAACCCATGACAGTTAAGCACATCAATGATTTATAACAAAATACCTTAACACAAACTGACAAATACTCAGACGAATTTATTTATGATAACATTAATATCAAATTTATTACAATTAATATAAGTTTATAACTAGTACTATTAAATTGTTTATATTAATTGAAACAGGATGAGAAAAATATGCAACAAGTTAAGGATTTGAGCTTTGGACCTTTTGCCGACAGGGTGATTTCTCTATCAACTGAGCTAACCCAACCACTGACATACTTACTCTGTAATGAGGTTATAATGCACATACATGCTCTGTGACAATAATTATAAGATTTTTGTTTCAATTAAGTTTGTACTTGTAACCAAACACTATTTTCAAAGCTGTCCAAAAATTTATCTTGTCGAGTAAAATATTTTGAATAAAAATAGTGATCTACAAGTGACCTAATTTCTGTTCATGTTATATGAGTCTCATGCGAAGCATGCACCAGTCCCCAAAATGTCTACATTCTCTGCATTTGCATTTTCCTTTCTTTTCAATACGAAAAATCAAATATTTCTCCTTGTTTTCTTTTCAATTTTCTAAACCAAATTTATTAAATAATTTCTTGTGAAACGTTTTGTTTCTTATGTCAAACTCTATCATTTATAATGTTAGAAATGTACTAATTATTAACCATATTCATACTGTGAATTTACCACTAATTTATCATTCTTGGATAAGAACATTATAAGATTAAGCTTTTGTTCTTATCCTATTCTTATTGTTTCACAAATATTTTGTTAATTGTAAAGATTAGAGATAAAATATGTTTATTGACTGATTGAATATTAAGTGTCATTTTTATACCATCGAGGGCTAAAAGATGATCAGTCAACATAACCTCTCTTTCATGGTATTCTGAAAGGTTAACCAATACTCTAGTACACCCCATATCTGCCAGTAACTGTTAACTTTCCCACTTGAATCAGTGGTGAGAGACAAATGGTAATGAGACACAATGTTTTATATCAATCATCATGGGACCGAAGCATGATCTAGTGGCAGAGCGTCCGCCTCACATGCGGAAGGTCATGTGTTCGATCCCTTGCTTCCTTGCTTGACGATCAGCATTTAGAGGAGAGTTCTAGGTCTGGTCTGCCCGGCGTCAGTATAATGTGACTGGGTGGGATATCATACCATGTGTCTGCGGCATGATACTCCAGTGTGACAGCGCTCAAAATACTGTCTCAAGTAGACACCGTCGCGATATGACCGAAAAATTGTTGAAAGCGACGCTAAACACCATACAACAACAACAACAATTATTATGGAGCCTGTTGATGGATGGGTATTCAAACTCACGACCCCTAGCTTGATAGTCAGTCACGTTACCGACTGAGTTAATCTGGCTGGAAAATATGTTTAAACTAACCAAACACTATATTGTGATTTAAGAAGGAAGATGGTCCACTCAACAGTAAAGGAAAGGTCACACAAAGAGGTCACATGGAGAGGTCGCACAGTGAGGTCACAATATATCATGATTATACTAATGACTTTCCTCACATCATCAGTGTCCTAATTCTGGTTTGTAAAACCTCCTTTCTTAATCTGTTTGAAACCCGCCCTGATTATAGAGAAACACAATCACTTTTATGGGCTATTAATTTCTCCAACAATGGAGTAGGGTATTTGTCTAATAGATTTTCCTGGTGATTTTTATGTTGACACTGAAGATCTGACAAATGGAGGGAATCTTTGTAAATGTGTTTGAGAAAGTTCATCTTGCACAGGATTTACAGGGTTGGGGGTGGGGGTATGTTGGTGAACTTTCTTTCAGTTGTCATTAAAATGATGTTCCGTTGACAGAGAAATGTAAATGTGAATCTAATTTCACAAAAAAATAGTCCAACTTTTTTTTTTTCTCACAAAGGTCTTCCGTGGCCAAGTGGTCTAAGCGTCTCACAGCAAAAGTTGTAGTTTCGAGTCCCACTCGCTCCAAAAACTTTATGTGAAAAGTTCCCAGTTTCTTGCAGATGGATGGTGGTTCTACTCAGTCTGACTCAGTCTGAGGTCTTCTTCCACCAGTAAAACTGGATATGCCATATATAACATGAAATGTGTTGAAAATGGCGTTAAACCCATTCTTTCCGACAATGCAAACAAGCTGTATTGATGAATGCTAAAGGAAATTTTTTATTAGATTTAGTTTAAAGTATACCACTCCATTTAAAATATTAACTTTTTCACGTTTTGGTGAATTTGACAAAATAAACCATTTGGATTTTATTTATTAAAGCCCCAACTGCCATATAAAAGCTGCAAGATGGTTCTGGGGCAGGTTTTATATAATTCAGTACATACTTCTCGATTATTAAAGTCTTCCAGAAAGTGTTTGTTATATGCAGTTTGAAAAAAAGTTTAACTTCAACTGCCAAAAATTTGAAATTCAAGGGATAGCATTCTATATACATGGAGCTGTGTTAGTTCACCTTCAACAGATCGTTTGATTGAATATTTAGCGTCATTTTTATGCCATCGAGGGCTAACAGATGATCAGTTAACCTAACCACTGTTTCCTGGGATTAACCAGTACTCGAGCACACTCCATCTCCACAAATAACTGATAACTTTCCCACTTGAATCAGTGGTGAGAGATGAATGATAATGAGACACAATGTCGTATATCAATCATCACGGAGACTGTTGCCGGGCGGGGATTTGAACTCATGACCCCTGGATTGATAGTCAGACGTTTAACCGACAGAGCTAATCGGGCCCGACTCACCTTCAACAGATAGCCTAGTATGGTGTTGTAATTTGATAGTCTCCTTTCACAAACATCTACTTCTCTGGCAGTAAAAGTAGGGGGTTTATGATAGATAATGAGATGCTTTTTTATCCATTTTGATAATTATTTCATTATTTTTTTTAGACAATTTTTGTGTTTTTTCTTGATACACAGTTGAACTTTGTTGGTTTAAACACGGATGGCTCAAACATCACATATAGCTATAACCATTTATCTGGTCCTGACTGAATTCCTATTTCGATGAATATACATGTATAATATGACATACAACCCTTAACCCTAACTATACTGTACAGTCCCATAGGGTTCGAGCCATTGAAGTTCTGCTGAACTCCCTGTGAGTCATATACTGAAGTCAACGAGTGTAAAACTATATTAAAGGATTAGCAGTTAGACAGTACTGGATTAAGGCTTATCCTAACTGTTGTTGATTAAGATCTGATCAGATTACAAGTTGTACTTAATGTTACTTGACATGGTTTAGCCTTGATCTCATAAAGTGTTCGGTCAGACAGATTTACAAAAGCAGAAATGTACTTGAAACATGTTACAAATAATATCAACTGGTCAGATTAACCAAAAGTCATTAAATATTAATGTTTAAAATATATCTGATATAGATACTCAAGAACACCTTACTGACAAAAAGTGCTGCTGTTTGACGGCAGCTATCCAATTTCCTATCCAAGGGGAATAACTTGTACAGCCATCATATTTCTGAAACTATTATGAGTTACTGAACCTTTCCACTCTGTTTTGTCTGTTTTCTTCCTGATTGTGATTTATCCATATATTATCCTTTTATCATATATATAATACTATGTAAACTACCATAACAATAAATCAGAACATATGTGTACCTGGATAGGAAAATTGCCATTATGTAAATGTCTTGTCAGGTAACTTTATCTTACATTATATGTTGCCTGACAGTATTTATGGGAGTGCTACAGCACTTTGTCCATTCATTTACTGATTGTGGATTAACAATGGGCACAAACTTAAATAATTTTATAAATAATGATTCGGAAAGGTAAATTACCTGCAGAAGCATGGTTGATTGTAGTTAAACAAAAGTCCATATTCTGTTACTACATAAAACATACAAAATGTTATGTTTATTTAAAGGGGAATATAGTTTACCTATTAACAAAATAAACCTATATCTTTAACAATCCAAAGTTGACGTAAGACATCAGCTAGCCTGCGGCTACATGCAGTAATTGTAAAGAAACTATATTTATACAATTGCGGCATGTGTTGAAACTCATGTTCTAAATTTATACACAAAACAGATTTCCCCAGTATTCATGGTATTGATTTTACTTCAACCTGCTGACATAATACACCCAGCTGTGGCTACAGAAATGTTACTCAGGTAAACAATTCCCTACCCTTACTTTAATACATAACAAAAAAACTATCATGAGAGTGGCTGCTTACATAAGATACATACTGTCATAGCTATGGCAACACAGTCAAGTTTCCTTAAACATCAAGGCCACAATAACATAATCATCTAAGTCATAGAGACTGAGGTGTATAAGCTATATATAGCCTAATTTGGGACTTGAACCCTTGTAAAACCATTCTCCATTCAATGACCTTCTGCACAACCAATATTTTTTTTATTTCTCTCACTGACTGCGCATATTGATAAAACAATACGATACTCAATGCTACTCTCTAGTTTCTCAAATGATATCAAATAATTCAAATAATCGTAGATTTCAAGACAGATATACAGAGCTGTCTCGTATTTCCCCGCATGTCAATACTGTTAATGGATCACTTTCACAGCTGTCAAAGTTTTCCTTATATGAATAACATCTTACTTTAGAGCTTTGACTTTAAATTACAATCTCTCGGTGTAACGTTGTTTTTTTTATCTAGTGTACATGCTTCTTTAGGACTGCTACAAACGGTGGGTTGCAAAAAACTATAAAAAAATATCTGTGACCACTATAGCTATTTAGACACAAGACCCCACCCATGTTGCAGAAACAAGATATTGAAATGATTTAGAGCAGATGAAAGGATGGATTATTGTGTTTATCAAACCTGCAGATACCCGAGTTTGTAAACATTTATCTTACTTCATTAAGTGTGTGTGCATGTATGTGCATGTGTGTGCGTACGTGCATGCATACATGCAAGAGAGAGTTTGGATAGGAAAGAGGAAATAGAAAAAAGGGATTAAATAGGAACAAAATAGGGACAAGAAACAAAATAGAGACAAAATACGGACAAAGAGAGGAGTTCTAGGACAGAGAGTAATGGAGTGAGATAAGAACAAATTAAAAGAGAAAAAGAGTAGAGATCAAAAAGAGACTGATGAAGGAGAGGTGAGGAAAAAGGAGATGAGAGGAGAAAGATAGAGAGATAATGTAAACGAGTTAGAATGAACAAGGAAGCAAAGAAAAGGAAACATTAAGCAGCCATATTTTCTATTTCCCATTTCCATGTACAGAGTATATTAACCTGTATTAAGCAACAACCTGCTTAAAAAGTCATTTTTGCTCCTTTCCTTGACTGATTGCTTAAGACAGGTTTCACTGTAAATGTATATAAAAATTATCTAAACAAGAGGAGAGAGGATGAAAGGGGAGTGGGGAGGAGAAAGGGAAGTGATGAGGAGAAAGGGGAGTGGGGAGAGAAAGGGAAGTGAGGAGGAGAAAGGGGAGTGGGGAAGAGAAAGGGAAGAGGAAAGATATTTTATAATTTGTAATTATTACTCATAGTTTACCTTATTTATCGCATTATGAAAATCCTTTCATTGCTTTTTCTCACATTGATAACATCAAGTATGAAATAAAACTAGCTGATTTTTACCACCTTTTATCATTCATTCATACACATGCTATCTGAACAAACATGTAGCCCATATTCTCACATTAAACCAGTCTGGGTTTAAACGATTACCAGTGAATGAAATAAAGTGAAAATGTCAACGCCAGTACATAAAATGTCCATAATTGGCCATTCACAAAATTTCGACCTTATGACCTAAATAATGCACATGTTAATATCTCCAGTAAGTAATCCCTATAGGCTGTTTTTTTGTGTGTAATCTACCATAATCAAACATTACCATCTCAGGCTGGGTCCCACCCATAAAATTAAAAACTTGAATTTTGATTTGATTGACTTAATGTTATATAAATTTACTTGGGATTTATTTTCAATATTCTTCATTTCAATACATTTCAATATAACATTAACAACAAATCTTAGAGTAATTTAAAGGGAGTATAGCAGAATAAAATGCTCTAAATGTCTTAAAAAAAATTATTAAAATGGATAAAAAGCATCTCATTATCATTAATAAATAAAATCTGAATGGTTTGGTAAGTCAAATCGACTAAAACGTGACAAAATTGATATTTAAATTGGAGTTGTAAGCTTGAAACAAAAAAAACCTTCTAAAAATAGATAGCTCTTAAATACTGCTTGACGACCTTTGCATCATCATTCACATGGCTCATTTTAATACGACACAAAATATGCTCCTATTTTAAGTGGGAAATCTATTTCGGTGTAACCTAGGTGAGAGGTTCAAGTAAGGAAAGCCCTTTTTCTCTACATTGTTTAGCTCTAAGTAAGTAAAGTCATATTACTACACTTTTAAAATGATAGCTAAATTGTGAAAAAACCTAACAACTAATATGAACCGCTCTCCAGTCAGCTTCCTGGATAGAACAAGACTTTGTACTAAGTGTTCTTGTTTTAGAGGCTTCGGGTCAAGCTGGGGTTCAAACAAGCACTCTTGAGCATGAGCGCCCAACACTCTATCCACTGCAATAAAGCCCCAGCTAGTTAAAGGCTCATTAGCAACATCTTGTCAGTTACTATAGCAATAATGTGTATTTCCTTGTTTATGAGTGAAAAATAATCTGAATTTAGCAACATTACTGATGATCTGGCATCCATTACATGTCATCAGCAGAATTTGAGAAGGAAACAATCGATAACAGAGTGTTTCTGACAATAGCAGATAATCATACAAAATATTAAATGTACAACATAATAGCAGTTCATTATTGTATAATATCAGTGCAGTGCAGATATATAGGAGTAACAGTATATTGCATTGGTCACTTAAAAGGAGTATATAAGGAAAAAGGACACTATAAATGTCTTAAAAAAAAATATATATTTTTAAAATGGATAAAAAGCATCTCATTATTATAAATAAAATCCAATGGTTTTGTATATCAAATTCACCAAAACGTGACAAAAATGATATATTTGGGGAAAAAAACGTTTTTTAGCCAATTTTGAAAAGTCTCTTCCACGATTATTCAAAAAATTGAATTGGCTGAAAACAGTTTTTTCCAATATATCACACCAATATATACTCACTGACCCTGTATTACCAAAAGGATATATATTTAAACATGCCAAAATAATATATTGAAAAGGGATTCCCTAACATGGGCTTCGCAGCTAGGTTATACTAAATAGCTATCCCTTTCCCAACTCTTTCCAAGTGCTAGATGGAAAAAGAAGGAACAATAACATCCGGGGAGTAGGAACAATCAAATGTATGAAATAGGAACAGGAAGTGAGGAACAAAACATCCAGGGAGTAGGAACAACAAACCCAGGGAGTGAAGGAACAACACATCCAGGGAGTAGGAATAACACATCCAGGTAGTAGGAACAACACATCCAGGAAGTAGGAACAACACACCCAGAGAGTGAAGGAACAACACATCCAGGGAGTAAGAACAACAGATCCAGTGAGTAGGAACAACACATCCAGGGAGTGAAGGAACAAGACATCTAGTCAAGTACATGGACTAAGAACAAGACATCCAGGGAGTAGGAACTGTCAAATGCATGGAATAGGAACATCCAGGGAGTGAAGAAACAGTAACAGCCAGGAAGTTGAAACAGTAAGATCAAGTTTAGCAGCTGTGTTACTTCCCGGAATACACAAGGCCCCTGTCTATCCCTGGCTGCACACAAGGTGTTACAAGACATACAAGGTCATATTATTGTATTTCAATAATTCAAGTCAGCTGTAATCAACAGGTCATTGCATGATCATCAAAAGTGCATAATTTTTCTTACATATAGTCCATGACTGACTTAGGTAACAACAATTACATGTACGAAACCAATTTTACCTAGTTTACCGATTTTGTTGCTATAGAAAAAATAAAATGATGCGCATTATCTTCTTGTTGACCTCTATCCATGTGCAAAGTTTCACAAACCTAGTTTGGATACTTTTTGAACCACAGCGGTGGTCTAGGGTTAGAGCATTTCCCTCATTTGCAGAAGTTGTTGGTTCAATCCCTTTGGTCATACTAAAGACTTGAAAAAATGGTACTAGAAGCTTCCTTGCTTGTTGGCCATCATTTACAGGATAGTTCATGGTCTGGTCAGCCCAGTGACAGTGTAATGTGACTGGGTGGGCTATCATACCGTGTGTCTGCAGCATGATACTCCAGTGTGGCAGCTTTTAAAATACTGTCTCAAGCAGACTTTACTGAAAACAAATTTGAAACTAGTAGGGGACCAAGAAAGATGGCTTCGGAGCCATCTTTTAAACAGGTCTGAATTAAGTTTGGCATGAGAACCACTTGGAATTAAAGTTACTTTATAAATATATTTTGAATTTTTGTATTGTTAGCAATCTCATGTCTTACTCTTAAAAATATGAGAATTTACTGTCACATTTATTACAAACTTCATTCACACAGGCATTTGTAGAAAAACAACCTAATTATCATAGCAAACAGCTTCTGTCACTGATGGCGACACCCAGGAAAATAATACCCAAGTAAGATATACAGAAAAAACACAACCAAAGGAAAGAAATAGGAGACAATTACAAGACATGACACAGTGATGAGGACACTGGCAGGTCATCATCGGTAGTAACTGTTGTAGAAGAGATACAGCTTTATTACCACGGTAACACAACAGACTTGTCAATCAGGTGATCACACATTGTCACATTAGTATCATATGTACCTTGTATACTATACTTACTGTATTTTATTAATGAGGGTTTAACGCCATTTTCAACACATTTCAAGTTAGATATGGCATATCAAGGTATTTTTGGTGGAAGAAGACCTTTGAATGAATCTGAGTTTCACAAGTAACTTTCTCACATAAGGTTTTTGGAAGGAGAGAGTGGGACTCAAATCTATGACCATAAAGCATGTCTAAAAGAAATATGCATCTGCATTCATGACAGAGGTAGGGGAGTATAAGGTAGTAATGTTATTCTCTCAATTACTCGCCAAATATGACAATTATAAATATTGAATATTTGAAAGAGGAAGACAGAGCGTTATGGTGATTATCTATAATGGATTACTCCATCAAGTGTTTTGGACACTTCGATTATGATTCAGATTTAATATTAATTATTAAGAATTTACTGTCTGAGGGTTTGTTTGAATAATTAGCATCATTTTTATGCCATCGAGGGCTAACAGATGATCAATTAATCTAACTACTGATTCTAAGGATCCTGGTAAGTTAAAAATCTCCACAAGTAACTGATAACTTTCCCATTTGAATCAGTAGTGATAGACAAATGACAACAAGATGCAATGTAGTATATCAATCACAGAAACTGTGGCGGGTTGGGAATTCAAACTTACAACCCCTGGTTTGATAGTAAAGACACACTACCAACTGAGCAAATCGGGCCTAGGCTGGCCGAGAGACAATGTAGAACTGCGATGTTACTTACTGGTATATCAGGGTTTACATTGCTTGTAGATGGCATCACTTGTGTGATCAGTACACGCTAAGAATTCATATGCAAATCAAAATCTTTTCAGACAAACATGGAAAGTTCTATAATCCAATTGGTCAAACATGCCACTTTGAGTGATTGAAACTGCCGCACAAATTTAATGTCAAAATTGGCAGCTGCCCCAATTACATAACACAGAAAGCGACAAAATAAAAAAAAATTCTATTATAAACAGTGACCTCCAAATTTTTAATAAAATAATATTAGGATTACTTGAGTGAATATCAATTGAATATTTATAATTCTGTTCACATGGGGTATTTGAAGTAAAGATGAATTCATAAATTGGGTCAATATTTGACTTTTGAAAGACAGAAACCTTGGAACAGCTAACTGCCAAACAATGGAAGTGGTGTGCATATTATATAGATCTCATAATATAGTCAAATTTGAATTATTTATTCATACAGAATGTCAGGAAATAACACCTTGGTTTCAATATTTTGACAAAATGAACCCCTAGTCAGACAACTTAAAGAAATATAGCAGTTTTTTTCATTATGCTGATGTTTATAAACACATCTAAATCTTTTTAATATTTTTTAGAATGTCTTCATTCTTTTATAGAGAAAATGGTTATTTCATTGGGGTATAATTTCATTCAATTACATTATCCTGCAGTGGTGGCCTACAGTAAGGGTGTCCGCAACACATGCAGAAGGTCGTAGGTTCAATCTTGACTTGAAAATGGTACTAGACCTACCAGGTCTGGTTGGCCTGGTGTCAGTATAATGTGACTGGGTGGGGTATCATACCATGTGTTTGCCGCACAATACTTCAATGTGGTAGCACTTTAAATATTGTCTGATGTAGATATCACTGCGACATGACTGGAAAATTGTTGAAAGTTATGACACCGACATGAAGGAAGATACGAGGCGCCCTCTGTCTCCATGTACAAAAACAACAAATTAACGTACAGATGAAAAAACCCAACACATCAACAAATTAATATGCAGAATGAATCTGTTACTTTATGATATTGGTTGGAAATGGTTTACAATGCTATTTTCAATGTATGAGGATGTTAAATTCAAGATGTGAATTCTTCATGAAAACCTGCTTTCAATTTAACAAGGGAAATAAATAATGATTTAAAGTGAGAACTGAGTTGTTATAGGCCATTATAAATTAATTGCTGGATTATCATCCAAATTTTTCTTAAAAACGGGGATGGTGGGAGGATTTAATTTTTTTATTTTCATTTTTTAAATTTTTGATGTTTTTTGATAAAAAAAAAAAATTACGAAAAAAAAAGGGTCAGTGCGGCATGAAAATTAGGGGGCAGGCAGGGATGATAATCTAGCAATTAATTTATTATGGCCATATTTTACTCTTTTTTATATACTTTATGGCCATATTTTACTCTTTTTTATATACTTTAGGGTTCTTTTGTTATGTTTAGAATGATGCAGATACTGGTACATCATATATTTTATGTTTCAATATTTAGTGTCATTTTCATGTCGACCGCGGTGTGGTCTAGTGGTAGGTGGTCATGCGGAAGGTCATGGGTTCGATCCCCAGCCAGGTCATACCAAAGACTTTAAAAATGGTACTAGAAGCTTCCTCGCTTGACGCTCAGCATTTAGAGGAGAGTTCTAGGTCTGGTCAGCCCGGTGTGAGTATAATGTGACTGGGTGGGGTATCATACCATGTGTCTGCGGCATGATACTCCAGTGTGACAGTGCTCAGAATACTATCTCAAGTAGACACTGTCGCGATATGACTGAAAAATTGTTGAAAGCGACGCTAAACACCATACGACAACTACAACACCATTTTCATGCCATCGAGGGCTGACAATAAGTTAAAATAACCATTCTTTCCCGGGATCCTGAGAGGTTAACCAGTACCCGAGCACACCCCATCTCTGCAAGTACATATTATATCAATCACCATGGAGACTGCAGCCAGGGAAGGGAAAAAACCTTTGACCCCTGGATTGATAATCATGCGCACTACTTACTAAGCTAACCGAACTCCAGCACAACATACATGTATATGAAAATATCAATTGTACAAACTAAATATGTGTGAGGTTTTATGAATGAATCATCATTTTGTTGTTGGCATTTAACAAATACTTTTCAACACTTGATATTTGCATTTTATATTCATATATCCCTTTTTCAAGAAGTTTTAAATGTATAATGAGCAACCATGAAATGCATAAATACACGATAAAAGACAGGATACAATTGTAGGAGCAATTTACATACACATTACTGCGTCGGCAAGTGCATTATGGGATTTCATGTCAATTTTATATTCTCATTACGGCATGAAGACGTGCAAGGTGTGCAGAATACCAAAGTTATGACAAAGCGTGGATGTTTGAAGATTTACCATTGTTACACCCATACACCGTGTAATAATGTACAATATGTTCACCACCAAGATATGTGGACTGGGTCTTCGTGGCCATGAATATCTGGTCGCCAAAATAAAGTGTTCAAAGCATGAGGGGTAAACAAAAGTTTAACACTGCATTGGCCATTTTATCTATTCTCAAAGACTTTAGAATTAATGACTATAAAGTCACATGTTACAGAAGTGTTCAGAAAGGGTGCAACAAAGATACTCAAAACTTGTAGTATATTGCATTTCACCACTCAATATCAGCTATATATTATATACCTATTGCAGTATGTATAACTAAGCATATAAGGTACTATGTTTTATTGATTATTGGTAAGATCATTTTTAATTATGAAAAGTTAAATTTTTTATAAGACAAGCAGAACAAGGCATTCATACTAAAAACAACCTGATATATTTATCTTAATGTATGAAATTAAAATTCTTATTAACTGCCCCTATGGGGGAGGGGGTCCTTGCACATTCCAAAATGGGTCAGGGGTCCCAGTTCTATTAGTACTGTTTTTAGACTTCAAGACTTTCTCTTTCTTCGATGAGAGTATCATATCTTGTATCTTTACTGTAAACTGTCCACAGCAGACGTCATGGAGATATGACTGAAAGATAGCATCTCTGTTGTATCATGGAATGGACACATGACATGATAATCTGTGACATTGTCACTGCCTCCCTGCAGTATCAAGGTACAGACACATGACATGATAACCTGTGACATTGTCACTGCCTCCCTGCAGTACCAAGGTACAGACATATGACATGATAATCTATGACATTGTCTCTGCCTCCCTGCAGTACCAAGGTACAGAACTATGACATGATAACCTGTGGCATTGTCTCTGCCTCCCTGCAGTACCAAGGTACAGACACAACATGATAACCTGTGACATTATCTCTGCCTCCCTACAGTATCAAGGTACAGACACATGACATAATAACCTGTGACATTGTCTCTGCCTCCCTACAGTATCAAGGTACAGACACATGACATGATAACCTGTGACATAGTCTCTGCCTCCCTGCAGTACCAAGGTACAGACACAGCATGATAACCTGTGGCATTGTCACTGCCTCCCTACAGTATCAAGGTACAGACACATGACATGATAACCTGTGACATTGTCTCTGCCTCCCTGCAGTACCAAGGTACAGACACAACATGATAACCTGTGGCATTGTCTCTGCCTCCTTACAGTATCAAGGTACAGACACATTGTTGGCAAATAGATTTACAGCTAGTGTTTAATATTTGTAAATCCGAAACAAAATAAAATTTCTTGTACGCTACTAGCACTATTTTTAACAGTCATTGGTGACCCCCCCCCCCTCCCCCCAACCCCCCACCACACACACACTCCCCCACCCCGGGATCACACATACAACTGCCCTCGATCAAGGGAAGCCCAATTCCTGTGCTGGTATCGGGTTATAAACATTTCTCAAAGCCTGTACCTTCAGACAGTCTACATGCAAGGAAACACTCACTGAGCCTTTAAAACCTGGTGCCCCATATTTTGGATTACCTTAGAAAATAAAAATTTTATTTAAAGATAAAGAAAACAGGTAGGTACATTAAAATTACACAGATATTACTCACAGCTGCACATTTTGGCTCCAAACTGTTTTGTTTTAAAGACAGCAGCCAGGCATTATCAGACAGCACATTCCACTTTGATACCCTATATCTATATGTATGTACTCAAACAGTTTTTTTCTGTCTTCAAGTGTTAAAAGTTTTCTAATTTTGGAGAGAAATAATAAAATGATTATCCAGCAGGTTTCAATACATCTCAAAGTCTGATTGCATATTATTACACATGTATGCCATCAATCATGAATTGATTATAGAAAGTCTATTTGAAAACCCAGAATGATTTGCTTAGTTTTATATTTACTGGTAGAGTCATGGTTATGCAATAAAGGGCTAAAAGGCAATTAGTTAATCTAACCACTTTTTCCTCTGATCCTGAAAGGTTAACAAGTATCGGGCATACCCATCTCAAGTAACTGATAACTTTAACACTTGAATCAGCAGTAAGCACAGCAGGGTGACCGATTTACAAAATATTAGTCGAATGGGTTTTCATAAAACTACTATATATGAGTTTAAAATTTCTAGATTCCAAGACAATAGAAACTGAGACAATACCTTCTGACCAAAATATTCATGACTAAAGGAATGAGAGAGTCCTTACCCACTGGCCAAAGCCCTGTCTCCAGCTTACTAAGTGGTCATGGGTGAGAGAGTTTGCCAGTTACTGGTGGCTCTGCACAAATTATTCTGAGGTATTCATAAAAAAAAATATTAACTTGTATAACTTGTCACCTGTAGAAAATGATGTAATTTCCCATTAAAGGAAACCATTCAGAAGACTGGCGGAGCTTGAAGCATGAAGGTAGATTGAACACCTACTTCGTATATGAGTTATCATACACATCTACAAGAGATGTTATTGAGTTTTTGTTATTTTACACTGATTGTCAAACACCGTCTCCCCGAGTATAAATGTGAACAAACAACACATGATGGAATCGAACCGGAGTCCTATGAACTGGGCTCCTATGAACCAGGCTCCTATGAACAAGGCTCCTATGAACCTTGGTCCAATGAACTGGGCTCCTATGAACAAGGCTCCTATGAAACGGGCTCCTATGAACCAGGCTCCTATGAACCTGGGTCCAATGAACTAAGCTCCTATGAACCTGGGTCTAATGAACCAGGCTCCCATGAACCTGGGTCCAATGAACTAAGCTCCTATGAACCTGGGTCCTATGAACCGGGCTCCTATGAACCTGGGTTGAAAGAACTTGGCTCCTATGAACCGGGCTCCTATGAACCAGGCTCCTATGAACCTGGGTCCAATGAACTAGGCTCCTATGAACCTGGGTCCAATGAACTAAGCTCCTATGAACCTGGGTCTAATGAACCGGACTCCTATGAACCTGGGTCCAATGAACTAAGCTCCTATGAACCTGGGTCCTATGAACCGGGCTCCTATGAACCTGGGTTGAAAGAACTTGGCTCCTATGAACTGGGCTCCTATGAACCTGGGTCCAATGAACTACCCTCCTATGAACCTGGGTCATATGGACCGGGTTCCTATGAACCAGGCTCCTATAAACCTGGGTCCAATAAACTAGGCTCCTATGAACCGGGCTCCTATGAACCTGGGTCAATGAACTAGGCTCCTATGATACTGGGTCCAATGAACTAGGCTCCTATGAACCTGGGTCAATGAACTAGGCTCCTATGAACCTGGGTCAAATGAACTAGGCTCCTATGAACCGGGGTCCTATGAACTGGGCTTCTATGAACCTGGGTCCAATGAACTAGGCTCCTATGAACTGGACTCCTAAACATGGGTCCAATGAACTAAGCTCCTATGAACCTGGGTCCTATGAACCGGGCTCCTATGAACCTGGGTTGAAAGAACTTGGCTCCTATGAACCGGGCTCCTATGAACCTGGGTCCAATGAACTACCCTCCTATGAACCTGGGTCATATGGACCGGGTTCCTATGAACCTGGGTCCAATGAACTAGGCTCCTATGAACGGGGCTCCTATGAACCTGGGTCAATGAACTAGGCTCCTATGATACTGGGTCTAATGAACTAGGCTCCTATGAACCTGGGTCAATGAACTAGGCTCCTATGAACCTGGGTCAAATGAACTAGGCTCCTATGAACCGGGTTCCTATGAACTGGGCTTCTATGAACCTGGGTCCAATGAACTAGGCTCCTATGAACTGGACTCCTAAACATGGGTCCTATGAACCGGGCTCCTATGAACCTGGGTCCTATGAACCTGGGTCTAATGAACTAGGCTCCTATGAACCTGGGTCCTATGAACCGGGCTTCTATGAACCTGGGTCCAATGAACTAGGCTCCTATGAACTGGGGTTTAATGAATTGGGCTCCTATGAACCTGGGTCCAATGAACCAGGCTCCTATGAACCTGGGTCCTATGAACCAGGCTCCTATGAACCGGGGTTTAATGAATTGGGCTCCAATGAACCTGGGTCCTATGAAGCAGGCTCCTATGAACCTGGGTCCAATGAACCAGGCTCCTATGAACCAGGCTCCTATGAACCGGGGTTTAATGAATGGGGCTCCTATGAACCTGGGTCTAATGAAACGGGCTTCTATGAACCTGGGTCAAAGGAACCATGGTCAAATGAACCAGGCTCCTATGAACCGTGTCCTATGAACCTGAGTCCAAAGAAATGGGGTCCTATGAACCTTGGCCCAATGAACCTGGCTCCTATGAACCTCTGTTTGATCAATGCTGGGTGCCCTGCACTACCACTTGATAGAATATAGAATAAAACACACACTACATAAATATGCCAGTTACCTGTGGTTTTACTAAGTGATTAAATCTACAATATTCAGATTTAAAACATCAAAAACGTAAAGTTTTACCCATATCTACGATAATTCAAATGAAGTAGACTAAAGATTAAACAAATAAATACACCATTACTAATAATAAATATAATTTTCTCAATTCAACCTGCAAATCATAAATGACAGTAATGGAACAAAATAAAGTGCAAAATATAACATTAAAAACAAAAACATACCTTTATAAACCTTCGTCTGTTATTCAGGTTTAATCCACTTGAATTTGAAAACAACTCATCAAATTTCAGTTACTGAATTATGTATCCCAAATTTTTTAAACACTGGTGTTTTAAATATAGATTTCACTATAAATAAATTCTAAATTATTAACTATCATCACGTTTTTCACAAACAGTAGTTACCAGTAAATCACAAATACAGGTATAACGTCTGCTAACTTCAAATTTGAAGATATCTGCAGTAGACGACAAATTATTCTTTACCTTCAATACGAACCTTAAAAACGCAGAATATATGGCAGAATACAGGAAAAACAAATATGCCCTCTAACCTAAAACAGAATATCGGATAATCTCTTGTATTTGAAGGGGGTGAAATATGGCTGAATGGAGATCTGGTTCATTATGTTTGATAAATAGAAAATACGTTCACTGAGGCGTGTACATGTACATAAACGATTAGTGTAGATGGACACTATCAGATATTTGCACTACATTCAACCTTTCATGCAAATAATATAAACGATATAATGCAAGAAGACTGTATCTCTTTTCTAACCAACTGTCAGTTAGGTTGATTTGAACTTCACAAAATCAAAGCTAGACTAATCTTATTTTATGAGTTGTTAGTTAATTACAATAGATTTTGGGATCCAAATGAAAGACAAACATTGATTAACGTCTAGCTTTAAAACATGCCCATTACGTAAGCATGGCAAAAAATAAAGCACACTGTTAATATAATCTAAATATAAACATTGCGCCTGAATAATCAATTAATGCACTAATTGTTTAATTTACAAATAAAAACAAGTATAATTTACTAATTACACCCTTAAGTCATTAAAGGTCAAGGTAAGGGTAATAAATACACAAATATTTTTGTAATTAATATAATGGACTATTTAAATTTTGAACTAACTCTTCACTTTAATTTTAGATGTGGGTAACGGTCAATTCACACACATAATTGTAAAAATACAGTGATCATGTCTGTAAAATGCAAACTCGATTTGTGCATGTTTACGATTTGTGCATGTTTACGATTTGTGCATGTTTACGGTTACAGCCTATGGTTACAGTGCAGATAATGTGTGAAAGGACATTATATAATCAAAATAAAAAATACATCGCTAACCATCATACAAAAATATCATAATTATGAAATGTTTTTTAAGAGAACACAACAGACACCCATGATTTTAGCTAACAGTCTTAGCCATTTTGTTTTAAATATTTTCTTATCAATATTAATATCCTTTATTTACTCAGTTCACATAAATACACGAAATCATTAGGGCATGCAAAACTGTAATGTTAAGGCTCATATAAGATGGTTTGTAACTTATACAGTAAATATTTTGAACACATTTTAAACTTAGAACATGAGAAAAAGAGCATCACATTCGTCAAGTTTAGTGGGAGAGTTCCACAAAAAACAATTATCATGTTCAATATATTTTACTTTTACTATTTGACATTATATGTGCATTTAGTCCAATTGATTTTCTTGTTTTTAAAATATTTACATTTGGTATCAAATGAAAACAAGTAATAAAGGTCATGAAAATATACATGTGGCGACAACAATAATCATTTAGAATTTTAGGTGGGCAGTTACTCTACATATTAACCAGGGGTCCACGTCATGCAATTGCTTACAGAATGAAAATGTTCACCTCCAATATAATTGGCTAATTTATATCACAAATGAAAAGCCAAACTTAGTAAATTGCAAATAATTATAACTGGCAATACGGATACAGTTGTTCTGTTTTCAACTATTATTTTTTCTATTGACAATGGTTTTAATCAAATTCTGTGGGAACAGTTTTCTACAATGAGGTTGGAGTCTTCATGGATGTTATGATTAACACTGTATGTAATTACCTGTCAGTTTGATATTACATGGTTTTACAAATCTACATAAAAGGTCAAATCTATGATGTAATAACATGATTATTCATCTATTGTAACTGACTTTACCACTTTTATACCATAATCCCATTACCCACCTTTATCAAGAGACCCGAGATCTAGTGGTCTCCCCATAGCTCCCAGCCATATCTCCAACTAAAGAGCACAATGATAGTGTGTGAAAATTCACCTACTCATCTTCTCTGTCACTTTGCCTCAAGAACAAAACTTAAGTTTATCACCTTTATGCTTGAATGAAACAGACATTATTCTTCATTCTTCATTTGCACAAATGAAGAATCTCAGCGTTTGTCATCAGCTGATGTACTGACAACATATATGTTTAAATGTTTAAGTTTTCAAATGTCTAAATTTGATATTTCAAACCATTTTCACTACCTCTGTCATAATGATGCTTCGTTTTGTTAGTTTTTGTGGAATTGATGTCATGTTTTGTGATAATGTTTAAAGAAGATTGCTACAGTGTTTGTCACATTTTTTTTCTATGGATAGCATTTCATGAAACTTCCCAGCATTTAAGTTTGATGTATATTCATGCAATATTAGAAATAAAAAAACACATGTAACCATACAGATTTTTTTGGTATTCATACCCATCCTTGAAAGTTGGCGAAATAAGGTAGATTTAACAAGCAATGTGAAAAAATATTTAAAATTGTTTATATCCAGTATTTAATTAAAACTTTCCATATATGCATGCATATAATATTAATGTTTATGGAAATGGCAGAGAGTCAATTGTTTTTTCAATTTTGTTATAAAAATATTCCATGAATATAAAGAGTAACGGACTGATGTTTCAGACTAGACATGCAATTTCATGTTTTTTTACATTAAAGCGTGACCTTGACCTTTGTGTAACCTTGACCTTGACATCTGATGTAATTGTCTGTGTATTTCAACAGTTAAATGCTGCTGAAACATCATTATGACATGCTGATCACTTGTGTCAAGCTATTTTAAAATCCCTAAATGCAAGACAAAGTTACAGATCAATTGTTGATAAACTGAGCCAAGTGTTTTTGAAATCCATCCATGTATGATAAAGTTAAAGAACGGACTTGAAATCTCAAACAGATTCAAAGTGTTGTCATACATACTAAAAGTGTGACCTTGACCTTTGAGGTATGGATCTAGGTCTTACTTATGACACGTTGTCATGTCATCTTGATAAATTGAGCCAAGTTAAAGGCAAAGTCACAGACCAGACACACAATATCAAACAAATTAAAAGTGTGACCTTGATCTCTGAGGAAAGCTTCTGGGTCTTACATGCGACACTTAATTATGTCATGTTGATCAACTGAGCCAAGTGTTTTTAAAATTTATCCATAGATGACAGACTGGACAAGAAACGTCAAAATGACTGAAAGTGTTGTCAAACAAAATTAAATTGTGACCTTGACCTTTGAAGTGAGAGTTTGGGTATTAAGTGCAACACGTCGTCATGTTATGTTGATCATTTATAGCAAGTATTTATAAAAATCCATCTATGCATGACAAAGATGCAGGCCGGACATGAAATCTCACACAGACTCAAATTGTTGTCAAACTCAAATTGTGACCTTGACCTTTGAGGTACAGGTGTGGGTCTTACTTGTGACATGGCATCATGTTATGTTGATCAGTTGTAGCAAGTATCATTAAAATCCATCAATGCCTGACAAAGTTACAGGACAGACACAAAATCTCACAGACTCAAAGTTTTGTTAAACAAACTCAAATTGTGACCTTGACCTTTGAGGTACAGGTGTGGGTCTTACTTGCAACATGTCGTCATGTTATGTTGATCATTTGTAGCAAAAATTTATAAAATCCATCAATGCATGACAAAGTTACAGGATGTACAGGAAATCTCACACAAACTCGAAGTGTTGTCAATCAAACGCAAATTGTGACCTTCACCTTTGAGGTATGGGTGTGGGTGTTACTCGCAACACAATTTCATGTTATGTTGATCATTTGTACAAAGTATCAACAAAATCCATCAATGCATGACAAAGATACAGGCCGGAAATGAAATACCGGACGGAAGGATGGACGCTGCGATTACTATTTGCCACCCAAGGGGCATAAAAATACACTTTACCACGTAATTTGAGAAAAAATAGCTCTTAAAGTATGCCATTGTTTAATAAACTGCAGTTGGAAAATTTACGTTTTTATACTAATTGAGCATATTTGTATAAATATAAAGATTACTACCGTATATTCCCTTATTAACGCCTCCCCTCTAATAAACTCCCCCAACTATTTTTTATGAAAAATAAAACGTATATGTGAATTGAGTGCGTATTCGCCCATCTTTCCCAGATCGATTATTTTGTTACAGACAACAATTAGCGGTGTGTTTATCACCTTTAAATTCTCTAACCCATTGTTTATACCTTGTGTCACTTAACCACTTTTGGTTGAATATACATTTCCCCATATTTGCCGTTTATAACTAGTAAAAATGCTGTCTGTTGATTAAAACATTACAAAAGCCACAAAATGCGGTTTGTCTGTGTACGCTGAAAGCTCATTGTTCTATGTTGATAAGAGCAAGTATCCAAGTGATTTAAAGTGAAGAGTACACTGACCATAAATTCGGATATTCCAGACTAGTAGTTTCATACAGATTTTCAGCTTTTTTTCATCTTATGTTGATTATTTCATTCACTCTCAAATAATTCTGAATCATTTTTTCGGGGATTTAAACCGTATTTAAAGGTTTTTTCCAAAGCTTTATTGGTTTTATTGTATTTTTAACTGTTGTTAGATTTGCTTTTTTTTATCTTTAATAAACGCCCCCACCTTGTAAAATGTAATGCCCCTGGGGGCGTTAATAAGGGAATATACGGTATTATATTTTATTTTCAGGTTAAATTACTATTTATAAACAATTATTTTATACCAGTATACATATTTCATATAATGAGCACAAAATAAGAGACCAATTTTAAGTGTATCCGTAAATGATTGTGCCATCCAAAATAGGGTCAGTTGTAGCATAGCAGTACGTAGTGACTTTGGCAGGTTTCGGCAAAATTGCTTCCCTTTGTGAGCGGAGTTGGTGCGCATGAAACACTATAGCAACTGTCCTTAATGGTCATGTTTTGTGATGGTCATTTGATGGTTTTGTTTTGTGATGGTCATTTGATGGTTTTGTTTCGTGATGGTCATTTGATGGTTTTGCTTTTTGATGGTCATTTGATGGTTTGTTTTGATGGGTTTTGCTTTTTGATAATTATTTGATGGTTTTGCTTTTTGATAATTATCTGATGGTTTTCTTTGTGATGATTATTTGATGGTTTTGCTTTTTGATAATTATTTGATGGTTTTACTTTTTGATGGTCATTTGATGATTTTGCTTTTTGATAATTATCTGATGGTTTTGCTTTTTGATGGTCATTTGATGGTTTTGTTTTTTGATGTTCACTTGATTGGTTTTGCTTTTTGATAATTATTTGATGGTTTTGCTTTTGATAATTATTGGATGGTTTTGCTTTTTGATAATTATCTGATGGTTTTCTTTGTGATGATTATTTGATGGTCATTTGATGGTTTTGCTTTTTGATAATTATTTGATGGTTTTGCTTTTTGATAGTTATTTGATGGTTTTGCTTTTTGCTAATTATCTGATGGTTTTGCTTTGTGATGATTATTTGATGGTCTTGTTTATGGTCATTATTTATGATTATTATTTTGACGCATTTGTTTTATCTCAAAGTGTCTTTATCTATCGTTTATCTGTTTATCCGTGCAGAGCTGACAATTTTAACAAATATTGCCTTATTTTATCTTATTGACTACAGATGATATCAAATCATTTGTAATGAAAGTACTATCAGATCTATTGGTGCATATAGTCCAAACACTAAATGAAACAAAGTTCATAATAATAATAATTAAAATAAATAATATTTTATTGCAAATTTTCCACGTTCAGTTTGAAGCACAATTAATGAATAAAATGTAGGGTCGGACTACAAGTTTTATGTTGTTGTATGGTGTTTAGCGTAGCTTTCAAAATTTTTTCAGTCATATCGTGACTGTGTCTACTTGAGACAGTATTCTAAGCGCTGTCACACTGGAGTATCATGCCACAGACACATGGTATGATACCCACCCAGTCACATTATACTGACACCAGGCCGACCGGACCTAGAACTCTCCTCTTAATGCTGAGCATCAAGCGAGGAAGCTTCTAGTACCATTTTTAAAGTCTTTGGTATGACCCGGTAGTGGATTGAACCCACAACCTTCCGCATGCGAGGCGGATGCTCTACCACTAGACCACGCTGCGGTCTACAAGTTTTAACAACATTAGTTACAGCCCTCCCTAATGCATCAAAATACAAATACAAATTTGTATATTAACAATATATCAACATCACCACTGTGCCGATACCATCACAGATGATTGGACGTGGTTCGTCACGCTAATCATGTCCCTATGTATATCTGTTAGTATATAATTTATCGCGTATACTCCAGTATACTCGTTGGTCGTGATACTGAATATACTGTTGTCATAATTTGAATTCCTTTTATATCGTATTACAATGAATCAACCAGAATCTACATCAGCTTACTGAGAGAAAGTTTTTCACGAATACTTTGATCATTCACATTTTACATTTATATGTGCATATTTATGAATCCGACATCGATAACTGGATTCAAACCGAACTAAATTATTAACGCAAATGAAAATTAAAGAAAGTAATATCACATAAATTGTACTATAATAATAATAATAAAGTGAATGTGTGTTATTTGATATGGTTGTCATGGTGATGGGTCTATTAATAAAAAACATCAGCTTATTAATCTTATTTACAATTAAAGGTCCATAACTCCACCTAAAATTGATTCACCATAATGCAGCAATATTATGACCACCTTGGGTTGTACCCAGCAAGAATCCTCACAATCAGTTGGGAAGTTTGGCATTTGTCAGAGGAAACACTGATATACTGTACAAGACAAGAACACACCCCTCAACACCCCACTCCACCTAAAGTTGATTCATCATAATGCAGCAACATTATGACCACCTTGGGTTGTACCTAGCAAGAATCCTCACAATCAGCTGGGAAGTTTGGTATTTTTTAGATGGTCTCACTATATACACCCTTCAACACCCACCCCCCACCCCATTACACCTCGTTTTATGAATGGGCATTAAATACAAATTAAACAAGAGGGCCAAGATTGTCCTATATCGCTCACCTGAGTGACCTTGAGTCACCCCAGCTTATGTAGATTATATAATACAATCATGTACGCTCAAAATTCCAGAAAAACAAGATGGGCGAGTAGTTAGAATTTTGATTTGTTTTGAAGATGTAACAGATGCGTAGAAGAGTTGTGCAATAACAATAGTATCCTTGTGTGGATATTTTGATTTTGGATATCAAAAGAAAGTTTTCAATATATATCCATATAAAGAAAACCAGCTTCCCTTCCTGGCGACTA
The DNA here is from genome assembly GCA_029582155.1 of Panopea generosa. Lineage (NCBI taxonomy): Eukaryota > Metazoa > Mollusca > Bivalvia > Adapedonta > Hiatellidae > Panopea > Panopea generosa. The sequence continues at coordinate 6,597,537 of CM055897.1, read as the reverse complement.
TTTTTTTCAACGAATCGCAATGGCTGGAACAAACATGGTAGAGGTTCACCCATGGTAAATGTCAGTGAAATTACATTGCAATCAAGTCAGTAGATTCTGACAAGAAGGCATTTGAAGTTTTTACTATAGCTGCCTATATAGTAAACTAGCACCACACTGTGGCGGTCATGTATTTTAACAAATCACAATGGCTTGAACAAACTTGGTAAAGGGTCACCCAAGGAACATTTCTGCGAAATTGTTTTAAAATCAATCCGGTGGTTTCTGACAAGAAGATTTTTTTAATTTTTTACTATAGCTTATATAGTAAACTAACCCCACCCCCTGGCTGCCATGTTTTTTGACGAATCACTATGGTTTGAACAAATTTTACTAATTAAACTTGCCCTGCCCCTTGGCAGCAATGTTTTTTGACAAATCAAGATGGCTCACCCAAAGAACATTTCTGTGAAGTAATATCAAAATAGGCCCAGTGGTTTCAGAGGAAAAGTTGTTAGAAGCTAAAACTTAACGACCGATGACAAACGACGGACACTAGGCGATCACAAAAGCTCACATGTGAGCCTTCGGCTCAGCTGAGCTTAAAAAAAGGTATTTCAACAGAAATTGTAGTTTTGTTAACAAATATTATAACTTTAAAATAAAATCATGACAAGAGACATAGATTATAAGCTCTACACAGTCTTAATTGTTAAAATCATATTGTTCTGGCCGTGCCAAGATGATTGGTGACCCAAGATTATTTTATGGGGTTTAATGCCATTTTCAAACACACGACAGACTATATAAAAAACAAGAAAATATCGGTGGAACCAATGGATGCTCCCCAAAGTGAGTGTTTGACTTTGTACCATAATATTATAGTAATGATATTGAATGGGAGAAGTAACTGTGAGAGTTCTAAGAGAAGTCAATACATTATTTTTTATTTCGTGATATAATACATTGTACAACATACTTTGAAATAGGTCATTATGATGCATCCTAGCAAGTTTCATAAAATTCCAACATGGTGTTGTAAAGAAATAGTGCGGACAAGAAAAATCATCGAACTAGAACACAAAGACAATATGCGCATCTGCACTTGGTAGTGATGCATCCTAGCAAGTTTCATATAATTACAACCTCAGGTTGTAGAGAAATAGCGGGGACAAGAATTTGGTCACAGACTCAGTTAAAGGGCCACAACTCCATGAAAAATCATCGAACAGGAACACAAAGACAATATGTGCATCTCCACTTGGTAGTGATGTATCCTAGCAAATTTCATAAAATTCCAACCTGAGGTTGTAGAGAAATAGCACAGACAAGAATTTGGTCACAGACTCAATTAAAGGGCCATAACTCCATAAAAAATCATCGAACCGGAACGCAAAGAGAATATGCACATCATCACTTGGTAGTGATGCATCCTAGCAAGTTTCATAAAATTCCAACACGGGGTTGTAGAGAAATAGCCCAGACAAGAATTTGGTCACAGACAGAATCAAAGGGCCATAACTCTGTGAAAAATCACCGAACCAGATCACAACGACAATATGCACATCTGCACTTGGTAATGATGCATCCTAGCAAGTTTCATAAAATTTAAACCAGAGGTTGTAGAGAAATTATAGCCCAGACAAGATCTTGGGGACGCACGGACTGACGAAGCAGCAACTATATGCTTCCCCCTTTGGGGGAGCATAAAAATATGGCACATCCTGATTTAACGGTGGAGGAAGACCTAATAAACCTGAGTAGAATCACCATCCTTCCACAAGTAACTTGTAAACTTTCTCATATAAAGTTTTTGGACCGAGCTTGATTCCTGGGGCTTGAACTGACTGCTGATTGAAGTGGGGAATTGCACAATTAAAATATTTTTAACAGTAATAAAAACTACAGTTAGCGGTTTCTCATATTTCTAAATAATGCACATAATTATGTTTTATTTTATAATTATCTAAGAAAAATACAATGTTTAAAATAATCTAAATTTGTTATAAATTACTTACCATACATCAAAATAGACAAATCAAATTTGTAATAAAATTTTAGTTTCACTTTCATGCCTATATTTAGATTTCATGTCTTATTTGTCAATATTATTATTACACAAATATAGATTATTACCTTTATAACTTTTTTCCTATCCTTCTAGAAAGAATGATTAATTTAGAAAATTTCAATATTTTAAATCAAATACACCATCAAACTCATATAATAGCAATGGTCAGCCATGGTCAAATGTTTACCATCAAATTGGTCAATGTAAGCTAATTTGTTCAAGCAGGCCATTGTAATCTGAGGTGTTATCCAATAATGTGGTGTAATCTTAAATCAACAGTCAACACAGATAACAATGACTGTTAGACCACAAGCCACACTGCTCTCGCCACTGACATAAGGGGCAATAACTCTGTTGTACTTATTAGTCTCAATTGCTTTTTAGACAAATAATGTTTGTTCAACTCCAGATATGGGAGTTAATATGTATAACCTGCTTAATTCTTGACTAATGGTGCGACAGACAATATTTTTAGTAGTAATCTAGACTTTTTGTAATGGATTAGGATGAGAGAGATTAGGAACATTAATTCCTAATTCTTTGAGCAGATAATAAACACTTGAATCAGGAATGGCTTGTTAACATTGACCAATGGTCAATAAAATAATGGGAAAAAATAAATAAATTATGGAATAAAGTGGTCTGACAATGGCGTGTTTTTATGACATAATTACACTAATGTGATCGAGATGATAAGAACACTGAATTCTGGGTATAAAACTTACGTAATACAGGGGGAACAATTGGGAAAACTCTTTTAAGCATTATTCAAGTTAAGGACTTACATAGAAGGATAGGAAACTTGCATCTCCCGACTAAAAATTGATAAAATAGCACACAAAGCATTAATCATATTGTCAATTTACCATTCATAATTTACAGCCAACTGATTTCTTGTGCATATAATTTAAGTTGTATGAAATTGTACATGTTTTAAATGTTCGATCATGAAAAGTGATCTTGAATTAAAGATATTGAGGTTTGAAGAAATATTTCTCATGATTTGTTATTATTTTAGCTGCAGTATACAAATTTTGTAATCAGAAGAACTTCAACAATTTAAAACACAAATTGCTTGGAAAGGTACTTCTTGTGTTATAGTTTCACTGAATAGAAACGGTGTTATAATTATGATTAACATTTCAATCAGCGGCGTAGCTGCCTTCACGCAACAATGCCCGGGCTTGCATATTTTTTTGAGAATGCATCATATCTCCTGGGAATGTCATCAGAACACAGGAATTGCATCCTGAATTTCTGATTGGGAGAGGGGCATGGCCCCCAAACCCCTCCCCCAACCCTTCTAGAACCCTATGGGCTTGCACGTCATTTAAGGGTCAGCTATGCCACTGTCAATAAAGGAGATACAGTGTGTAACGTTATTTGAACCAAATCAACAAACAATGTCTTTTTTTTTTTTAACAGATTTAGCTGCACAAGAGTTTTTGTGATGTTTTTAACTGTTCTAGTCAATGATCACTGCTGTTTATTTCTCATGTGTGGTTGTTTGAATGGTGCACAGCTAAAGGTTCACAAAGTGCAATGGTGAAGTATCTTCATTTTCATAGTGTTGCATCATTTGAAATTATAATGATTTAGTTAAAATGTCTCATTTTTTGGACTCACAGATTTGTAGTCCAGCGAGTCCTGGGACTCATACATTGGAATTTGTAAATAAATCACTGCAAGATAGATAAAAAACAATTACCAAAATCACGAATTCATGTCATGTGACACTCACTTACATAGGTCAAAACAGATTTTAGTACACTCGCGTATAATAGAAGTGTGTTTGATATAAGAGGCTCAAGTGCTGACTAGGTGCGATCACACTTATAACCGCAACCAACAGTAATCAAATCAGACGAAACTTACGACGGGTAAGAAACAATTTCCGATCTGTAACAAAACATATGTTTAATGTATCTTATCATCACTTAGACTTGGTAAACTTTTGTTTTAATCACATCCTGGTCATCAGAAACATCTATAGATAACATTGCTAAAAAATGGGCCAGGTCAAATGGAAATATGGTGAATCATGTAAATATACAAGTTATGACATGGCTAAAACAAAGGATTTGATTATCAGTAGTTTAACAATAATTCTAACAACACTGGTAGTACTGCATGCTGGGCTGCATTTAGTATCGTTAAACAGCAAACATATTTTTGCTGCCTGGTTCCTTATATTAAACAGTAATGCATGCGAATTTGAGGCTGAGCCAGTGTCCAGGAAAATAAACAGCCCTGGCCCCTGATTCACTTAACCTCTCAACTTGAGGTTTTCCTCAACTCAAAATTTTGAAATGCTATAAGTTCACTAACATTGATCAGTTTGCATGTTATTCTCTACTAATGAGTGAAGGTTTTTCCAAACTTCCTGATTGTACGGTCATGTAATATATAATTATAGTAATCATTTAGATAAATTGGAATTGCTGAGTAGAGGAAAAATTTAATGGTCTTGTTCATTGAGCAATAAGAAGAAGAAGAAGAAGAGGAATATTTTATTGATTTAAACTATACATAGTTTCTCATCAAATTACAATGTTGTAATAACATGTAAATAATTAAACACATAACAAGTTGAGTAAATAGCATGCACACATTTTCATACACACACATGCAGGCACACACGCACGCATACATACATACACTCTCGCAACCCACCACATGTATTCGCTCTTACTATCGACATTTCAATACTCATATCTATTAGATATTGTATAATATACTCAAATTTTCTTTTACATAAAATAATTTTTTTGAGGATGAACACATTTATCAGTTATTTATTATGGAACGTTGTTTTACAAATGCTTCAGATATAAATTTGCTTAATTTAACAATTTCCGATTTATTTTTTGATTGAAGAAGATTAATAAACTTAAACATACTTGGTCTACAGATATAATGCTTATGAATATATTTGCATCTAAGTTCATGGTAAATAGGACATAGTAATACAAAATGAAATTCGTCTTCAATTTCAGCACTGTCACACATCTGGCAAACCCTTTCATGTCGTTCAAGTCTTTCTCTTGAATACCTTCCTGTTTCAATTCTTAAATTGTGAGAAGATATGTGTAATCTTGTCATACAACTTTGAAACTTTCTGGTGCTTAACATATTTAAATATTGTTCATATTCAAAATTTGTTTTAAAAAATTTGTATAATGTTAATACTCTATTTGATTCTAGATCTGAACTCCATTTTTGAACAAAACTATCCACAAGTCTTTGTTTAAATAATGTTGTAAAGTGTTTGTGATTTAAAGACATAGGATTATTCCACGCATACATGAAACCATTTTCGAGTAAAATAGATTTTACACGATACACCCAATTTTTACAACCTTTCTCTAAGTCAAAGTTTAGACGCCCAGTTTTGAAAATTGAATATATTTATAATAAAAATTATTCTCCCATCTATTTCCTGTCATGCATTTCTTATTTATTATTTTTTCATCATATATCTTCATTATTTTCTTAGAATCACTGCATATTTAATCAATTTTAATCCTGACCAACAGGCAGTGTATGGTGTGCATGGTAACTACAGACAATGTTTATTTTTAATCAATATTTGCAGATATTTGTTCCTATAGTGAAGTTGTTCAAAAACGTGACAGACGGACGGACGGACGGACGGACGGACGGACGGACGGACGGACGGACGGACGGACAGGGACTGACAGACAGACAGGGACTGACAGACAGACAGACTTTAATATATGTGCACCTTCCATTTATGATGGTATAATTAAATAAAAAAATAGTATACATTCTCCTGGGCGGTCAAGTACATAATATATAGAGCAAACTGACTTACCTCGCGGCCGTCGTTGGTAAGCGTCAGAACTTCTTGACCTCCTTCTTGCTGCCAATTCATCAATCCTCGACAATGTCTGAAATAAGAAATTCATTGGATAAGACATTTGCAAGGTTCTGAATGATGAGTTTGATATATATATTTGTAAATGTATTTTTACACTACACCGTGGACAATGATCTGGAAAAAAAAGAGATAATTTTAACATATCAATTTTTTATTATTGTGTCTGATATGGGAGTATTGTTAACACTTCGCTGTTGACAATGGTCTGAATAGAACAATACAAGACTTTTTTGCAATATGATTTTTACATGTTATAGTGGATGTCATGGTGTTTATGTTAAGTAACCTATCTGCATGGCATCACATTGAAATGGTGTCCAAATTCACATGAAAATTGTCATGGATAATGGGAAAATTTACCAAAATAATTGCTGTGCATCACTTTCAAATAGCAAAATTATAAAAGGCATTTTCACCATGTTCAATTATAAAATTACAATAAAAAGTGAAACTGCTGATTTCAGAACTATATCAATTAAATTTCCCCCTCTTGTTCAAAACTGAAATTATCATCACCTCAGTGCTTGCTAAGTGAAATAAAAATGATACTTCACTGAAATCATCATTTCTCTCAAGCATCACCAGAGTGCTAGCTAAGTGAAATAAAAATGATACTTTACTGAAATCACCATTTCTCTCAAGCATCACCTCAGTGCTTGTTAAGTGAATTAAAAATGATACTTCACTGAAATCATCATTTCTCTCAAGCATCACCTCTATGCTTGTTAAGTGAAATAAAAATGATACTTCACTGAAATCATCATTTCTCTCAAGCATCACCTCAGTGCTTGTTAAGTGAAATAAAAATGATACTTCACTGAAATCATCATTTCTCTCAAGCATCACCAGAGTGCTAGCTAAGTGAAATAAAAATGATACTTTACTGAAATCATCATTTCTCTCAAGCATCACCTCAGTGCTTGTTAAGTGAATTAAAAATGATACTTCACTGAAATCATCATTTCTCTCAAGCATCACCTCTGTGCTTGTTAAGTGAAATAAAAATGATACTTCACTGAAATCATCATTTCTCTCAAGCATCACCTCAGTGCTTGTTAAGTGAAATAAAAATGATACTTCACTGAAATCATCATTTCTCTCAAGCATCACCTCAGTGCTTGTTAAGTGAAATAAAAATGATACTTCACTGAAATCAACATTTCTCTCAAGCATCACCTCTGTGCTTGTTAAGTGAAATAAAAATGATACTTCACTGAAATCATCATTTCTCTCAAGCATCACCTCAGTGCTTGCTAAGTGAAATAAAAATGACACTTTACTGAAATCATCATTTCTCTCAAGCATCACCAGAGTGCTAGCTAAGTGAAATAAAAATGATACTTTACTGAAATCATCATTTCTCTCAAGCATCACCTCAGTGCTTGTTAAGTGAATTAAAAATGATACTTCACTGAAATCATCATTTCTCTCAAGCATCACCTCTGTGCTTGTTAAGTGAAATAAAAATGATACTTCACTGAAATCATCATTTCTCTCAAGCATCACCTCAGTGCTTGTTAAGTGAAATAAAAATGATACTTCACTGAAATCATCATTTCTCTCAAGCATCACATCTGTGCTTGTTAAGTGAATTAAAAATGATACTTCACTGAAATCATCATTTCTCTCAAGCATCACCTCAGTGCTTGTTAAGTGAAATAAAAATGATACTTCACTGAAATCATCATTTCTCTCAAGCATCACCAGAGTGCTAGCTAAGTGAAATAAAAATGATACTTCACTGAAATCATCATTTCTCTCAAGCATCACCTCTGTGCTTGTTAAGTGAAATAAAAATGATACTTCACTGAAATCATCATTTCTCTCAAGCATCACCAGAGTGCTAGCAAAGTGAAATAAAGATGATACTTTACTGAAATCATCATTTCTCTCAAGCATCACCTCAGTGCTTGTTAAGTGAATTAAAAATGATACTTCACTGAAATCATCATTTCTCTCAAGCATCACATCTGTGCTCGTTAAGTGAATTAAAAATGATACTTCACTGAAATCATCATTTCTCTCAAGCATCACCTCAGTGCTTGTTAAGTGAATTAAAAATGATACTTCACTGAGATCATCATTTCTCTCAAGCATCACCTCAGTGCTTGTTAAGTGAATTAAAAATGATATTTCATCATCATGTTTGCTCAAGCATCACATCTGTGCTTGTTAAGTGAATTAAAAATGATATTTCACTGAAATCATCATTTCTCTCAAGCATCACCTCAGTGCTTGTTAAGTGAAATAAAAATGATACTTCACTGAAATCATCATTTCTCTCAAGCATCACCAGAGTGCTTGCTAAGTGAAATAAAAATGATACTTCACTGAAATCATCATTTCTCTCAAGCATCACCAGAGTGCTTGTTAAGGTAATTAAAAATAATATTTCATCATCATGTTTGCTCAAGCATCACATCTGTGCTCGTTAAGTGAATTAAAAATGATATTTCACTGAAATCATCATTTTACTCAAGCATCACCAGAGTGCTTGTTAAGTGAATTAAATATGATATTTATTATCATGTTTGCTCAAGCATCACTGCTATGCTCATTAAGTGAATTAAAAATGAATATTTCATCATCATGTTCACTAAAGCATCATCAGTGATTGTTAAGAGAATTAAAGAGGGCCTGAGGATGTTCTACTAACTCATAGTGGCCATAGCACTTTTTGAAATTCTCCTATGCAATAGAAACATCAGGCAGGGTCATTTTTAACTCTAGGGACACCATTTGAACAAATCTAACAAAACTACAGTTGGTCTATCTAATAATCCAAAATCGTTTTGAAATAAGTTAAAAAAATCTAAGCTACAAACAGAAGAGAAACCACCAAATAACATGTGACCAGCAGAAAACATAAAATTTCGAAAATTTATTTAAATGTGATGATAATGAAAATTAACAATATTTTAATGCAGATGGAAATGATATTGAAATGGCTGTAAACATTAATGATGCAGAGGATATAATCTTCAATTCTGAAATTACAAATGAAGAAATAACCAAATATATTAAATCATTAAACATATCCAAGGCAGGGGGTCAGGATGGTTTACCACCGAGCATATTCATTTATGGTGTCGACATATTGTTGCCCATACTCAGCCGTTTATTTAATCTTATATTTGAGAGTGGTCAGTTTCCAGAAGATTGGAGTAATGCTATAATCATTCTGATATTAAAGAAAGGTGACATAAATACAGTTGAAAACTACCGTGGTATATCCTTATTGGACATATTTGGTAAAATATACACTGGTATAATCAACAGAAGGTTAACTTTTTTTGCTAATATATTTGACAAGATATCTGAATCCCAAGCAGGGTTTAGGTCAGGGTATTCTACTGTTGATAATGCATATATACAATATATAATGCAATAATATCAAAGTATCTTTCAAAAAAGCGTGGGAAATTGTACGTAGCATTCGTTGATTTCAAAACTGCCTTTGACACTGTTCCTAGAGATAAACTTTGGACAACATTAAAGAATATTGGTGTTAAAGGTAAACTATTTAAATCAATACAAGCCATGTATGCCTGTGTTCGTTCTCGAGTGAGGTAGAATGGGAAACTTAGCGACAGTTTCGAGTGTCCGGTTGGATTAAAGCAAGGATGTTTGGCCTCTCCTATCCTGTTCTCGCTATTTATCAACGATCTTGCGGAACTTATTGAAAACAGTGATCTTAGAGGAATACAACTTTTTCCAGACACAGTAGAACTTTTCAATTTATTATGTGCAGACGATATAGCTTTGATTGCTGATACAGTCATTGGTTTACAGAGACAGCTTCATATTCTGAGCAATTATTGTGATCATAGTTATTTGAAAGTCAACACAGGTAAAACAAAAATCATGGTTTTCAAAAATGGTGGAAGACTTTCAAATAATGAAAAATGGTTATACAAAGGGCATCCATTAGAAATAGTTAAGTGTTTTACATATGTAGGTGCATCGTTTTCCATGCAACTTTCCTTTAATAAGATGGTAGAAGATTTAGCTTTAAAGGGTAAGTGTGCTGGTGTCAGTTTTGTCAAGTTTATATAAATATGGACAACTACCGAAAAATGTGTTTTTTAAATTATTTGATACAAAAGTTGTACCAATTGTGCTGTATGGATGTGAAATTTGGGGATTTGCTGAGCGCCAACATACCGAAATAGTCCAACGATATGCTTGTAAACGATATATGTGTTTAAATACTAAAGCTTCTAATACAGCAGTGTTAGGTGATTGTGGTGATATCTGCTATGGATAGAATCAACTTAGAGATGTATTAAATACTGGATTAAGATTATAAATATGTCAGAATATTGATATGTAAAAAAAATGTTATAATATGTTGAAAGTACTAGACAAAAGTGAAAGAACTAACCTGGTCAGCCAGGTCAGAATAATTCTTTGTTCGAGTGGGTTTGGTTTTGTGTGGATAAACCAACATGTACAAAATGAAAGTGTGTTCATGTTGTCATTAGTTCGACGTTTGAAAGACCAGTACGTACAGAGTTGGATAGAAGCAATTCATATGTCGTCTAAATTGTGTTTTTACAAAGAATATAAACTAACCAATGATCATGAATTATATCTAGATATTTTGTTTGTTAAAAAATTCAAATATTCACTTGCAAAGTTTAGATCTGGTTCACACAATTTAGAAGACATCATGACACTGATAGGAACTTACGGTTTGCAAACTATGTACATCAAATGAGGTAGAAGACGAGTATCACTTTTAATTATGTTGTACAGCCTACTCTTATCTTCGTAGGGTACATATTCCACAAAAATACTTTTGTCATTTAATATGAACAAATTCAGAATACTTATGTCTACAAAAAATGAGAAATTGTTGCAATCAGTTGCATGTTACATTTATTACGCATTCGAGAAACATAAAGAATTGATGATGATACAAAAAAACTGAAGATACAATATTCTATTATGTATATGCCACATCCAGGATACTGCTTATAACAATGCTCTTACAATGTTTTATTGTTGACATCTTAATTCAGATGCATTTTTTACATCGTGTACAATTTCATAATTAACACGTTTGTATTATGTGTTGTGGGCTGGAGGCCTTATATCACAATAAACTTTGTATATTGTAACTTGTATCATCATTACTACATAAACATTTTGAAAATCTGTTGGGTCATTCATGAGAAATAGATTTTTTAAGTTTTGGACTATTTTTAGTAATGGTGGCCACCTTGAATTTCAGATCGAAATCATATAGTCTCCTACGCAATAGAAACATCCATGTGAAGTTTCAGTTTGATTGGCCTAGTGGTTTCAGAGAAAGTGCTGCTAACAGACGACAGACGACGGAAAACACATAACACGCCATCTCATAAGCACCTTTGGCAAGTAGAGCTTAAAATGATATTTCATCATCATGTTCACTCCAGCATCACCTCAGTACTTGTTAAGTGAATTAAAAATGATATTTCATCTTGTTCACTCAAGCATCACCTCAGTGCTTGTTAAGTGAATTAAAAATGAATATTTATCATCATGTTCACTCAAGCATCACCAGAGCACTTGTTAAGTGAATTAAAAATGATATTTCATCATGTTCACTCAAGCATCACCAGAGCACTTGTTAAGTGAATTAAAAATGATATTTCATCATCATGTTCACTCAAGCATCACCAGTGCTTGTTAAGTAAATTAAAATTGATATTTCATCATCAGGTTCACTCAAGCATCACCAGAGCACTTGTTAAGTGAATTAAAAATGATATTTCATCATGTTCACTCAAGCATCACCAGAGCACTTGTTAAGTGAATTAAAAATGATATTTCATCATGTTCACTCAAGCATCACCAGAGCACTTGTTAAGTGAATTAAAAATGATATTTCATCATCATGTTCACTCAAGCATCACCAGTGCTTGTTAAGTAAATTAAAATTGATATTTCATCATCAGGTTCACTCAAGCATCACCAGAGCACTTGTTAAGTGAATTAAAAATGATATTTCATCATCAGGTTCACTCAAGCATCACCAGAGCACTTGTTAAGTGAATTAAAAATGATATTTCATCATCAGGTTCACTCAAGCATCACCAGAGCGCTTGTTAAGTGAACTAAAAATGATATTTCATCATGTTCACTCAAGCATCACCAGAGCACTTGTTAAGTGAATTAAAAATGATATTTCATCATGTTCACTCAAGCATCACCAGAGCACTTGTTAAGTGAATTAAAAATGATATTTCATCATGTTCACTCAAACATCACCAGAGCACTTGTTAAGTGAATTAAAAATGATATTTCATCATGTTCACTCAAGCATCACCAGAGCACTTGTTAAGTGAATTAAAAATGATATTTCATCATCATGTTCACTCAAGCATCACCAGTGCTTGTTAAGTAAATTAAAATTGATATTTCATCATCAGGTTCACTCAAGCATCACCAGAGCACTTGTTAAGTGAATTAAAAATGATATTTCATCATCAGGTTCACTCAAGCATCACCAGAGCACTTGTTAAGTGAATTAAAAATGATATTTCATCATCATGTTCACTCAAGCATCACCAGTGCTTGTTAAGTAAATTAAAATTGATATTTCATCATCATGTTCATTCAAGCATCACCAGAGTTCTTGTTAAGTGAATTAAAAATGATATTTCATCATGTTCACTCAAGCATCACCAGAGTTCTTGTTAAGTGAATTAAAAATGATATTTCATCATGTTCACTCAAGCATTACCTCAGTGCTTGCAATAAGAATCATTTTACTGTAACCTACAATTCTTCTCTATATGGTCAACTTTGTTTTTATTGAAAATTTTAAGTCTAACATGAAAAAAACAACACTTTTTTACAACCTTTATTTTAATAACATTACATGAAACTGAATGAATTGAAACAAACTAAATTGTTTTTTTTAAATTCATTTGACGAGTCACAAAACAATTCAAAATTCAAATGCCAAACTAGGTCATGTCAAATCTCCCATAACATTCCCAAGAAGCCAAGTGGATAACAGCCCTGATCTAGTAGAATGCTAATAAATCAAGAATATAAAAAAAAACACAATTAAATTACATTACCTTAAAACGAAACGAAATCATTATTGTTATAAATAAAATCTCCACTTTCTCATGATAATCCGAAATGAGGAAACACACAGTTGCCTACATTGACCCACACTTTGATGGATTTGAACTAAACTTCTATTTTGTCTTCTGTTAAAATGGCTATGTTCCAGCGGCACAACACCTGGAATCTGTAGTGTTATCTCAGATTAAACCAGCTTATCTTCCTTACCAGACAAAAAGCTCCCTTTCTACATGTAATTGCTCTTCTTTCTGAACATGTATATATATATATACTATATAAGTCAAACCTGTCTTAAGCAACCAGCCGAGGAAAGGAGCAAAAGTGGTCTTTTAAGACAGGTAGTTGATTAACACAAGTGAATTAGCTCTGAAAGCATAGAAATGGGAAATAGTAAATGTGGCTGCTTAAGACAAATAACTGCTTAATAGAGGTGGCTGCTTAATAGAGGTGACTGCTTAATAGAGGTGGTCACTTAATAGAGGTGACTGCTTAATACAGGTGGCCGCACAGGTTTGACTGTATAACCAAATAGTAACAGTTTTACATACAACTCAGCGGTAGAGCATCAACCCCAGGATCAGAGGGAACTGGGTTCGATCCTCCGCAATGGCTATGTATGATGTCCTTGGGCAACACTTTATTCGCATATACTTTGTACTGGTTTTACCCAGGAAGACCTTGAGCATAATTTGTCTTAAGCTGTAAGAGCTTGTTTAACAATTGAGGTAAAATAAGTAAGTTTAAACTGACTATGAGCTTCCATATACACCACGTGTGATAAATATAACAGATTGTTTGTCAGAGTAAATCTATTAAAGCATGTTGTTATAACAATAAAAAGTTGTTATCATGTCAGTCTGAATTAACAAGGTGTAATTGATACACAAATACATGGTCACAGTCTGCCGAATCTGAGTAGAGCCACTAGTAACTGGAAAACTTTTCTTACAAAATGTTTTTTGAGGGAGTGGGACTTGAACCTACAACCTTAGCGGTCAAACCACTCAGCCACGGAAGATCCCATCCATACTGATATTGGCTAGCAAATTTGACCACAATCAGTTCAGGACCTCAGAAGGAGAAGTACTGACAAAAATTACCATATTTAAAGGGCCATAACTCTACCAAATGTCAATGGAATAAAATGACACATACAGCAACTGGACTTCATACTGAAACTCCCTGACAAATTCAGTCAAGACGTTTAGTAGGAGTAGCGCAGACAAGATCTACAAATAAAATAATCAAAGGGCCTTAACTTCATGGACCAGAATGCAACGACAATATGCACAGACAATATGCACCATGGTACTTTATACAGAACACACAGATTTACCATTAAAAATGATAGATGGCCATAAATCTGCCAAAAGTTGATAAAGCGGAATGTGCTGATGATATGCACTAAGTCTTCATACGGATACTCTTTAACAAGGTTGTCCAAAATCCCTCGGGAAGATTGGGAGGAGAACAGATGACAAGAAAATGTGATGTATTCACAGATATATCATTAAACAACTTAAAAATTATAAAAGGGCTCTTAATCCACCAAAAATTGATGGATTTGACACCAAAGACAACAGACACACTTAGATAGCATACTGCTATTCCTCGGCAAACTTGGCCAACATTGATTGAGAAATTAAGGGGAAGTAAAGCTGACATGAAAATTTATAGCTTTCCCATTAAAAATAAGTAAAGGGTTTTAACTCTACCAAAAGCTGCTATGATATTTCTCTTTTATTTCTTGTTCCATTAACACTAAAACTATGTGGTAGAGTGTCTGCCTTGATTGCAGAAGGTCACAGGTTCGTTCTAAAGTCATGTCATACCAAAGACATAAAAAAGTGTTAATAGAAGCTTCCTCACTTGGCATTCAGCATTTAGAGGATAGTTCTAGGTCTGGTCAGACTGATGTCAGTATGTGACTGGATGGGATATGATGCACAGCACTTAGAATACTGTCTATAGACAATGTTGCGATATTAATTAAAAAATGTTGATAGCAACGCTAAACACCATACAACAATATACATTAACACAAAACTGTTGGATATAAAATCTAGGAATCATTCGTATGATTCTATGTTCCCTAATGTGTGAGGACAAATTCCAGTTTCAATGTGTACATAACCTAAAGATTGGGGTTTAACGCCATTTTCAACACATTTTGGGTTATGGCATATCCAGTTTTACTGGTGGAGGAAAAAATCAGAATGAGTAGAACAATCGTCCTTTTGCAAGTAACTGTAAAACTTTCTCACATAAAGTTTTTGGAGTGAGCGGGACTCGAACCTACAACCTTAGCGGTGAGAGGTTAGTGATCTTGAGATTGGGCCTTAGACGAATCAGCCACAGAAGACCCCTAACCTAAAGAAGAAGCCTAGCTAGCTCTGACTGGATACAGAAGTATTTAAAAAGTTCTACACAGATGAGATTAGAAATACAGTCAAACCTGTGTTAGTTGTTTAACAGTCACTGTTTCTATTTACAATTTTTATAATTTACCGTATATTCCCTAATTAACGCCCCCGGGGGCGTTACATTTTACAAGGTGGGGGCGTTTATAAAAGATAAAAAAAAAGCAAATTTAACAACAGTTAAAAATACAATAAAACCATGGAAAAAAAAACTTAAATCCGGTTTAAATCCCCGAAAAAGTGGTTCAGAATTATTTTAGGGTAAATGAAATAATCGACATAGTATGAAAAAAAGCTGAAAATCTGTATGAAATAACTAGTCTGCGTACTGGAATATCCGAATTTATGGTCATTGTACTCTTCACTTTAAATCACTTGGACGCTTGCTCTTATCAACGTGGAACAATGAGCTTTCAGAGTACACAGACTAACTGCATTTTCCGACGTTTTGGAATATTTTAATTGGCAGACGGCATTTTTACTAGTATTAAACAGCAAATATAGGGAAGTATTTGATCAACCAAAAGTGATTAAGTGGTCACCCAAGATATAAACAATGGGTTAAAGAGTCCAAAGGTAATAAACACTTCGCTAATTGTTGACTGTGTAACAAAATAATCGATCAGGGAAAGATTGGCGAATACGCACTCCAATGGCATATATGTTTTGTTTTTTAATTTTTCAGAAAAATAGGTGGGGGGCAATTAAATTAGAGTGGGGGCGTTTATAAGGGAATATACGGTAGATATAATCAACCTGTAATGCTCTTTCCTTTGAATTACTGCAAAACAGATTTCACTGTATCCACTAAATGCAGTCTACCATTTTCATTTCATGCCCTTACTTCCCAACTTATACAGAATTAGCATTGTGTTAAGTTTGCAAGAAAGCAAGTTAATTTAAGTGCAAACACAATTTAGTCTTTTATCTCTGACAGATAAATATTTAGAGTTACCAAAGTTCACATTGTTTTTGTGTTGACATAAAACCTGAACTTGTGATAAACTTGTACAATTTACATTGTCATGTGATACAGTAACATAATGGACCTCAGCAGGAGGCAGGAAAATAAACAACATCATATTTATCGAATGTTAATGACCCTTCCATATTTTTTTCTTCTTTCAATTTCATTATCAAACTGAAGGTGTGTTTGCTGTTGATTAAATGGAATATATCAGGATTTTTCAAAATGTTAAAATTGTCTATTAACATTTTTTCCATAACATCATGCCTATATGTACTCACTGACCCCATTTTGCCAAAAGGATATATATTTAAACATGCCCAAAATAATATATTGAAAAGTGATTTCCCAACTTGGACAATGTGACTAGGTTCGATTAAATGAGATTTCCTGCTTAAATTTGCAACATATTTTGTGATGTATAAATGAGTCACATGATTTCATTTGATTTTAATATGATCCTTTTACAGGTTTACATTAAAATTGTTTCATCTTAGAAAGAGCCCAAATGTAAAGGTTGTCAGGCAATATTTAAGAACTGTCTAACTTAACTGAGAATTTCATTTCAAGTTTTTCACTCCAGTTAAATTGATTTTGTCACATTTAGGTGAATTTGACATATCAAACCATTTGTATTTTATTTATTAATGATAAGGAGATGCTTATTATCCAGTCTAAAAATAATATTTTTTCAAGACATTTATAGCATTTTTTCCTGAAGAGCCGTAACAGTTAGATAACTCTTGTTAACTATTGTGATCTATATTGTACACAGTTGTCTTTCTTGTTTACTGTCAAGTGTTGTGACAATGAGCTATTTTGTGGAGAAGTAGATCAATCTAGACAGACAGTTCATTATCTATGTGTTGTAGAAAGCTTTTAGACACTGTAACATTATAAATATACATCACAGGGTTGTACAATAAACCTGTCCAGTCAGGTGATAAAACACAATTACAGCTTGTGATCACCTTTTATCTCTCCCAATAAAACTGTATATTTACAGAACTATTACCAGACATTAACAGTATATAACAGACTCATTCATCATAATGAATCAAACTTGTCAGGCCAGGGACATTCAAGGTAAGGGTCAGGGCTAATCGGACACTCTTTCTGTAAACTAAAACTTTTTGCTTTGACCAGTATGGTGTCATTAAACATAAACCCTTTGCTCCATAGATACGCATTTTCCCGCACCAATCACAGAAGGCCTTTGAAAACAGTGCAGGAAGAGTTAAGATTGCTAGTGACGAGCAATCTGAACACTTCCTGCACTGTTTTCCACTCTGTCAGTTAATATAAACATAATTCACCCATTGCTGACACGTGGTGAATTAATACTTTCAATTTGGAAGAGTCCAAGAAAATGCTTATGGAGCAAAGGGTTAAAGGGGCACCATTAAAGGGCCACCATTAATTTTGATAAATTTTAACTCGGCATCTGACAACTAATTATCAACATGACATAATTATGAAATTATAAAACCCAGTCAAACTGGAGTAAGCTGTTCTATTAATTTGTCTAAAGCAACTACCCTGACTATTGCCCATTTCTATGCTTTCCTAGTAAATTAGCCTGTATTAAGCAACAGGCCACATTTGCTCTTTCCCATGACTGGCTGCTTAAGACAGGTTTGACTGTATGGTTTCATACTTTATTTTCATTTCTGTTTTGTAAAAGGATACCAGTTAATGGTAGAAAGACATTTTCACTTCATTAATTAACCCAGTTCTATATACATGTATCCTATATATAAAACAATGAAAATAGTATTAATGTAGCAGCCCCTATACCTACCTACCCCAATAAACATTTAGTTTTAGAGCATTATTTAAAAAAATGGGGGTTTGGGGTCATATCAGTTTTGGACAAATGACAGCTACAAAGATGCTAATTGTGGGTAGAGAAGCATTTCACTTTGATGCAGTTCTATATATAAATGGAGCGCATGGTCCAGTGGTAGACCATCAAACTCATGATCGGAGGGTCGTGGGGTCCTCGCCAAGGCTCTGTGTGGTGTCCTTGGGTATTTTCCGCATATGCTTAGTACTGGTTCTACCCAGCAATACTTTGAGCTTGAATTGTCAGACAAACAACAACAACACAGATGTTTGCTGATTTTAACTGTATAGGACTTACATAAACAGCTTTGTTACATATATGTGTGTATGCAGGATGGGCAATGACAGGGTTGGTCAATAGGGATGATCTTGCTGATTGCTGAATGTAGAATCAGCAGGGAGGCCCGCGTATATCTACGTTAGCTCGCTGTATATGAGGGGACAGCTGGGACTTAGTTACACTTGACATCCTCTCTACCCATCATGTCTGTATGTAATACTGAAGAATGTTAAGTGGATAAAAGTACCAGAGCATAAAATAATGTCACATGTGATAACAGTACTTGTAAATCTGTTAAGTATATTTTACACAAAACATTAACACAAAACATTAACACAAAACATTGACACACAGCCTTTACACATAGGGTGTGATTTTATGCCACAGGTCACTGTCACTTATTATTATTACCAATGCACAGTTTTTAATATCATTACAACATGTACATATATATTGACTGATACTTAAAACAGGTGATTATATAGTGTGCAACAGCATCAAGTTGAACCTTCTCTTACCACAACTCAGATAGCACCATAAGTTACCATGGAAACACAGTCAGTGAACAAGTCAGTGAATATGTGGTGTGTATGTAAAAGTAAATTCTTAACATGCAACATCCAAATGTACGCACAATAGCTTAGTTTGATAGCCATCTGGGTACTTTATAGTCAACTATTACATGTGAGGCTATATCACACAAGACAAGCTAAGGGCATATTGTTAAGTTGCTTAAATAGTTTAATTTTTCAACTGTTTTTCAACCATCCAATAAAATAGTCTAACCCTAATTTCTAGCCACTTATTTGTGCAAACAGACAGATCGATGAACAGATGGATGGATGGACAAATGTTGAAGAATTATTTTTTATATCCTAGCCGAAGTCGCTGGAATAACACCATTTGACAGTTCTTACTGTAATAACTCATAATTGTGTTTACTATGACAACTATAGATGCTTAGTGATGGAAAATGTGCATTATACTAAATGATATAAAAAAAAGCATTACTTTGTGTTCATTTATTATTGAATATATTAACCTTGTTTTTTTTAAAAGACCCATTTCATACATTCAATATGTTTGTTAGGAATATAACCATGATTACAGTTACACATTTATCAGAATACGGGCCTTACATTGACAGTTTGCGAGGCGAGAACTTTTGTTTATTGTGTTTGATAAGAAGTTTCTGTGTATTTGCTCAACCCTATGATCCATGAGTAATAGCTGTAAATATGTCTTGAAATGCAGCAGAAGACACCATTTCAAGTCTATATTTTAAAAAAATCTGAGTATGTGCGTGAAGGGTGGGGGGCATGCCCCTAGCTTGCCTGGGCCTACACATCCAACTTAAGCCAGCTGCGCCCCTGCTAACTTTCCAGGATTCCAGGAAAGAGTTGTTAGGATAACTGATTATCTGTTAGCTCTCTGTGGCATGAAAATTACACTAACATAAATTATTCAAACAAACAAACATCCTTTCATGAAAATGAAACATTGACAGTTATAACAATATAATTTATGGTATTAATTGGCTGCAATCACAAGCTAAAGGCTTGATGATAAATTCCTTTTTACAACTGTATAATAGAATGTTTTATATTATATGATACCTCAACATTTACTGCAATGGCAAAATCAATTTAATTAAATCTGTTTCATTGTGAGAATTCTCATGATAATGCAATGTTAGAATGATATATTGTTTGAAACAGATGTATGGCCTGTGTACTTCTTGGTAGTTTCATGTAAGAATAGGATCAATGTTGATATGTGCAGAAGGATAGGTATCTTCAAAATGGGTACAGTGTCCATAATATCATTTTTTTGTCATAGAGGATCTTACACAAGTGATTTATTTATTGTTGAATTTATTAAAGGAGTTCGCAAAATATATTATACAAAGGCTCCGGTGAGCCAATCAATTTTGTCAATGAGATTATAAAAAATTGAATAATTTACATGTACACGGAGAGTGAACCTAGAATATTCTTTATTGTTCGTGCCATTATAACTTTTGTGTGTTAATAAAACACCAATTCATTCATTTATTTATTTGACAACTAAACAATGTCCAAAGCAAAACAAATGACCAAAACAATTTTTACAGAGATACAAGTGATCAATTTATGGCATACCAATACAGTCATAAAGGTTGTAAGATGTTGAAAAAAGAAGATTCCAGCAAATTAACATACAGTTTACGAATAAGAGAGATGAAAATGCAAATGAGTTTCTTCAAATTCTATGAAATACTCAATTTATTATCTCTTGTGAGCTACAGTGGTCCTTAGTGATCGAAACATAGTGTCCATCTCTAAGGAGCCTTTTAAAGATTTTTTATTTTGCGTCTCCAAAATAATAAAAAAGCTAGCCATTCACACCTTATTTAATCAGGCTACAGTGGTACTATTCTTGTCTTCTATACAGGGGTTGATAATAATGAACAATAAAATGGACAAGACACTCATTTTGCAGTATTCCTACTCCTCTGCTTAGATCCAACTTTTACCAAGAACCACACAGGTACCAGTAAACCCCCAACATGTACCAGTAAACCCTAACACTGGTACCAGTAAACCAATATGACTGAGGTACCAATAAACCAATATTACTGGGGTACCAATAAACCAATATGACTGGGGTACCAGTAAACCAATGTGACTGGGGTACCAGTAAACCAATGTGACTGTGGTTACTACATACCATAGACTGTTGGTCGCCATACACATAGCCTTTCCTTTTCATAGCCTGTCGTCTCTGCAGTTTTACACTTCTGTCATCCGCCATTATTAGTTATAAAACCTTGTTATCCAAATAACAATAACGAATAAATCCACAATAACAGAATATCACAAACTACTGGTATAAAATATAGATAACACCTACAACAGTTACAGATATTTCACATTTTCACATAATTTTAACACACACTCTGAATGATATATTATTGCTTTTTTTTTTTTTTTTATATAAAATTGTGTTCTTATGTATATATCCAAACAATATAAACACTAGTATTCTTTTTCACATAACTTTTTTCTGCAAACACCTGACTTGTTTATGGTAATCCAAGATTTACTTTTAAATTAGAAACACAGTGAGGTCGGCATTTCCACTCCTGAACTGTTTACTTTTTCACACCATATTTCTCTTCACATATTGAAGTTGCATGTATTTGTATTTATAATGATCTATTTATCCTTTTTCTCGACTTGAAATCACTGTTCTTTATTTCAATGAGAATTTGTTTTCAGGTTTCATTATAACCTATGTATCTTACATAACATCCATCACTTGTCATTCGTTAAATCAATTCTGTGAATCTAATTCAATTTGTCACCGTGAATATATCTATACTATCAATATCCATCTATCGTGAATAAAAATTAACTAGTGCAACAACACAATCCTGGCAGTCATCTCGCATGAGTGACCACAGAGTATTTTAAACCCACCAGTATCTTAGCGAGATGTAAACACTCCTTATGTTCCTGTTATAATAATAATCACCCAGTGCACTTTGTATGCTTGTTCTGAATTCATAACACGTTGTCATTTGTCATCTCCCACCTTCATAAACCACTAACAAATATTGCCCATAAACACAGACATGTAAATTACATGTCTTGTTCAATTGTGCTGGCAATATATACATAAATACAATCAGGGATGTTATTCAATCCAAAATAAAGTAACCATTTAAGGTTATTGAATTGCACGTGTGTATAAATTATATACTAAAAGTCTTGATAAACCTCATTTTATAGTCATGATTTTATTTCTTTTCTTCATCACTAATTTTATATAGCAACTTTTCAGAAATAAATTTCATAATATTGTTGTTGTTTTTTCTTCATCGGAATAAAAGATGACATTCACATACTCGATATAGAGATAATTCTTCAACCTCACTTGTCTGTAATATTGACGCTGGTCTCAAGAAGTATGACAAGCATCAATTATCGCTTTCGACCAAATCAATCTTGAGCACAGGCGGTGACGGACACAAATCAGGCAGTGCATGTACATCACCATACTACACAGTCATTATATCTGAAAATAAATTTAAACAACATTCAAAATTTGACTGATGAAATAATATGATCTCATGAGGCAGTTGTTTTTTGTTTTTTTATGTAGATAGTTAAAAAAAGAGAAAAGAGATGAAATTAAAAAAATCAAACATTTTGAAACCCTATAATTATACTTAGGATTAAAGTTACAAACATTGCATTGCATATGAAAGATTTCATTAAGACCATGCAGTTGCTTTTTTGTGAAATATCTTAAGTTCTATCCATCTTACTGGTATATAGTTCATATTAACATAATTTAGAGAAGAAAACTATTAATATTACCTCATATTACCCCTAAATGATATAATATTGCTAAAGAATGTAGGATGGCATGTGAGAATGAATGGTGATCAACATGACTGTCAACATCTACCCACAGCTAATTTTATATGTACCAGGTTACAACTTTAAATAATTTTTTGTATCTTGTATCTTGGTTATATATATAGTGAAATCTGTGTATGTTACCTCTATTAAGCAGCCACATTTTCTATGCTTTCAGAGCAAATTAACCTGTATTAAGCAACCTGTCTTAAAAGTCCACTTTTGCTCCTTCCCTTGGCTGGCTGCTAAAGACAGGTTTGATTACAACCGATTTTGGACTGAGCTTGATTATTTATTCACTTATTTATTGTGCAGAGCCATTTGTTAGCAGAGAAAACAGAATTTTGACATTTAGGAAAATATGATAATGTCTTAAAAAAATGAAAATATTTTATAAATGGATAAAAAGCATATCATTATCATGTGTAGATAAAATCATGAATGGATTAAGTCTATCACCAAAACGTGGCAAAATCAATAGTTCATTCGAAGTGGTATACTTGATACGAAATCTCCATTCTAAAAATAGACAATTTAATACTGCTTGATGACCTTCACATCATCATATGGACACTTTCTAAGATGGAAGAAATGTTACGTGTAACCTGTATGACTGATCAAACTGAAATCTAACTGAAATCAACATGACTCATATAATATTTCACAAAATAGGTTGCAATTTTAAGCGGGAAATCTATTTTAGTCTAACCAAGGCGTGTAGCCCAAGATAGAAAATCCCTCTTCAATATATTATTTTGGCATGTTTAAATAGATATCCATTTTTTCAATACAGGGTCAATAGGTATATATGGGCACTGATTTATTGGAAAAGAAATATATTTTAGCAAATTTTAAAATTTTGAAAAAACCCGTTAACTATACTCCCCTTCAATGCCTTGATTTGGCTTAGATTTGATTTTAGATTTGTTTACATATAACAATTAGCCAAATTCTTCTAAATAAATACTTCCATGCAAGGTCATTAATCTTGTCAAATTTCATCATATGTAGGTGGATCACTACACACATGGGATTGACTTTGTTTGTTAACTTGGTATATAACCTGTCTGGCTGTGAGACCTGGGTTTAGAGTCAAGCCAAGCATACACATATTTAAACGAAAATTAGCACAGACTAAAATTTTTATATGTGAGAAAGTTTGTCAGTAAATTGTAGAAGGGGGTGGTACTACTCAGAGTCATCCTCTATCAATTATTTATCATGTGTAATGTGTTGAAAAATATCACTTAACGCCATTAAAAGATAAAAACAAATAAAATATTTTACCATTTCTAGGAACAGTTATCCACAACAAACTGTTGAATTAATGCATGACAAAATAATAAAATTTGATATTCTCCTTCAATATTAAAATGCACACTTGGCTTATTTTACAACTTTTCTTAACCAGTTAATGAATACCAAAAAACAATTCACCAAGTAAATGTTTAAAATACCTGAACTAGTGCATGACAGAAATAATAATAAATTTCTAATGTACACCTGATAATATAAACACAATCCAGCCTCCTATAAACTTGATACACAGTTTTGAACACTTACAAACTATTAGATCAGTGTACAAACTATGTAATATGTATTTCATTGTGGTATCTCACCCGTGTAAGTAAACAGGTCCGCCTCCGACCTTATCTCAGCTATGTGAACTATCTACCAGTGTAAATTTTCTTGATAAACTAAACCAGTCCAATAATTAAATGCAGCATCCTGGGACAGATTTCTTAATTACTGAAGATAAAATTACTGAAGATAAAACTGAGGCGGAGTGACTAACACAGCCTTCCATGTCTAACAAATAAACCACCAGTCCAATAATACAACCTTACCTAATGACTAGATGACTAGAGAGCTCTGAATTTGTCTGCTGCTGCGCAATAATAGCATTAAAGACATTTGATTTTATTGCCTCACTGGGACAAATGTCCAGGAGAGCTATTGCCATGTAAACCACAAGTCTTACAAACAACATAAACCTTTGAGAAGACAAAACAAGTCCTTTAAACTAAGGTCACAAATGACGCCAGTTTTCTGTATGATGAAGAAATATTTTTTCTTTTTGTAATCATAAGTCAACATAAACATTTGAGAAGACTAAGGTCACAAAAAGGTGTACACCCTTCCAATCATAACTGCCACATTTTATTAAAATCCGCTATATTTCTACTGAAAAACATGTTTGCCCATTCAGATTATATGTTGCACCACCTAAATGCACCCCTCTAAACTGAAATCCTGGATCCATCCCTGAGAAGACAAAAACAAGTCTTTCAAACTAAATTCGCCAACGATACCAGTTTTCTGGATATTGAAGAAATAGTTAATTTTTTGTAATCATAAATTTGACAAACAACATACACCTTTGAGAAGACCTGCAAGGTCAACAATGGCACCAATTTTCCATATAATATTTTCTTTTTTAGTGACCAGTATAACCTTCAGACAGAATTATTTCCTCCATGTAATGTAACATCAAGCAGAGGCTAAGAATCCATGATTCACGCTGACCAGTCAGTAACTATCACTGCATCACATGCATCTGAACAGAGCCCATGATATAGTGGCATCACAACCTGGGTTCAATCCCCACATCGGCCATGTGTTGTACTTTAGTAAGACACTTTATCCACAGGCTTCTCCCCAGGAACATTTCAAAGTTTGATTCACAGTCAGTGTAAATAAAATAAGTAGTGAACTAATACCATCACAGTTGAAACGTCTCCCGCTGCAGTATGCAGATAATGTGACACGAATACGATGACTTATAACCAGCATTGTAACAGATCACATGCATTTTACAATCCTCATTTTTAATTAGTAGAATCCCCATAAAACATTCTACTTCCACTTCTAAGGTCATTATTAGTCTGACCACAGCTGACAAGTTCATACAAATATTAATTCAATGTTCAGTTTAAATCCACACCAGCACAATCATACATATATTTATATACATGTATGTAGCATGCATATAATTATAACATATGCATCTATATACATCATTAAACCCTACTTTACATAGTAGCTATGCTATAAGGTGACACTTTAATCTACACAAGTACTGAATGGACACACCTAATTAGTGGTCAGACACACATACACCTGTCAATCAAACATTCCTCTCCATTACAATCCAACTTTTTCTAAATGTTCTCATATTTAATCAGTGGGATAGGAACAAGATTTTAACGCCCAAAAATGGGAATGATATTGCTTTATTAATTCGGATATCAAGATACCTTATTTTATCCTGTTAACATACACCAAACTTTTGTATGATCATTTAAATGGCAGTATGTATTTGGGGTGTTTATCACTTTCCCTTTGTTTGAGTTGGACAATATTTACTAAAGATAACTGTTAGAAATTCACAATGTTTGAGAAAGTGCAATAGTTTTCTAATCCCAAAAACAAACCCAAACTCAACTTACAAACATATCACCAAACTTGCTTTTTGTTATATGATTTGTGTATACTAATTCATTTCAGTCAAGTTGGGAAGTAAGCTCTGACCTTATATGAACTGCTCTCGAGTCCGCTTCCCTGGTCAATGGGTCAAGCTGTGGATCGAACCTGCGACCTCTAGCATGAGGCTTTCCTTACTCAGACTACACTCTATCCACTACACTACCTCCCCGCTTTATACAGCCAAACCTGTCTTAAGCAGCCAGCCAAGGGAAGGAGCAAAAGTGGCAGAATAGAGGTGGTCGCTTATACAGGTTTGACTGTATATAAAATGACTGAATTGGGAGGAAAAAGAGCCATAGTTAATAATGACAATAAAAACTGCCTTTCTAACCATGGAAATTATTTACACTTCAGATTTTATCATGTCCATTTTCTGAAATCCACTGACACAAGTACTCATTTCACTGACACAAGTACTCATTTCACTGACACAAGTACTCATTCCACTGACACAAGTACTCATTTCACACACAAGTACTCAATCCACTGACACAAGTACTCATTCTACTGACACAAGTACTCATTCCACTGACTCAAATACTCAATCCACTGACACAAGTACTCATTCCACTGACACAAAGACTCATTCCACTGACACAAATACTCAATCCACTGACACAAGTACTCATTCCACTGACACAAGTACTCAATCCACTAACACAAGTATTCATTCCACTGACACAAGTACTCAATCCACTGACACAAATACTCATTCCACTGACACAAGTACTCATTCCACTGACACAAGTACTCAATCCACTGACAAAAGTACTCATTCCACTGACACAAATACTCATTCCACTGACACAAATACTCATTCCACTGACAAATACTCAATCCACTGACACAAGTAATCATTTCACTGACACAAGTACTCATTCCACTGACACAAGTACTCATTCCACTGACACAAATACTCAATCCACTGACACAAGTAATCATTCACTGACACAAGTACTCAATCCACTGACAAAAGTACTCATTCCACTGACACAAATACTCAATCCACTGACACAAGTAATCATTTCACTGACACAAGTACTCATTCCACTGACGCAAGTACACATTTCAAGCTATGAATATTGAATTTCTTAGTGCTTTGCTCTAGAGGGCTCAAAACAAGGTCTGAGTGAGAATCAAACCCACAACCAACCAATCCTGGATGTGACTTTCTACCACTTAGTACAGTAATAATTAATGGTCTACAACCAACACAGGTTATTGTAATTTACATAAGAATCCTGGCTGTGGTTTAGCAGTCAATGTTACCAGTATTGAATGAAGATTTAGACCTAGAACCTTCTGCGGGTTACTGATGTTGAATGAAGATTTAGACTGGAAACATTTTTCTAGCTAAAACATAAAGCTGTCAGTCTAAGCTGGGCTCAAACCCATGACCTCATCATTGAGACCTGCCAGATATCAATCTGGCCATGTTTAAAGTCAGTATGGTTTATCTATTGACTCCCTACAACTGTGCCTATACATTGTTTTCAGCCAAGCTATGCCTCTGTACAGTATGTACCTGACAATATAAAAAACACAAAAAATATAATCATTGGAGAAGAACATTATAAGATTTTATCTTCCAGTTCTAATCCATAGTTATACTTAAACTTATTTGTATGAATGTTAAGTTCAATGAATAAAAATAAACCAAATATAATCATATGAAATGTAATTACACAACTAACATTACGATAAGTAAGTATTTATTTAACACTTGATACTTTATAGTTACTTTAAACTAAAATGCACAATGAAACTTATTTTTTTTTAATGTAATCATTTGTACACTATATTAATGATTGTCACCAGGAAAATTTAATGATGATGATTGTCCTAAACCAGCAAGTTGCACCTTTGGTTGTTACCCAAGACCCTTGAGAGCCAAGCTATCAATAACAGCTGGCCAGAGATGATCTCGTATTGCATTATTTTCGGAACAAGGGAAAGCATATGAAAGGTTAAGATGCTAATTGTTTGCCAATTGTGTTCTTCTGTGTTCAGTTTAAAAATCAGAAAAAAACTATTTAAAACTTGTTCAGGTAAACAAACAGCGCTTTAGTTACCTCGGTGACTAAACAGTATTATGGGAACTCAGATATTTAAATGGTTGGCCTTGGACTTTGCTTAGGAAGTTTTTTCAAACTAATGATTTTAAAACTTAAGGTAACTTTGATGTTGAGGAACTAGATCAGATTATAAAGTGGTAACACAAACAGATCATAAAGTTGTCTTATCTGGTCATTCACATACTGTTTAGAGCAAGTGTATTAGGATAAAACTCTATAAATGTCCCCATTATAAAAGACAGACAGCACTTGAATACTGTTTGACGATCTTCACATTGTCATGCCGACTCTTAGATGAAACATTTTTTACTACATACAAACTGTATAACGGATCAAATGGAAATAAAAATGAAATCACAGGACTCATTTAATTAGTAACAATATACATGTATAATGCTATTTCAAGAGGTAAATCTATTTTAGTCTAAGCTCGGTGCGTAGTCCAAGAAAGGAAAGCCTTTTTTAATACATAATTTTTATATAATGATTAGATAAATATCTTTCTGCCAATACAGGGTCAGTGAGCATATATATGGTTTATTGGGGAAAAAATGTTTTTAGCCAATATTAAAATATTGAAAATTCCTGACATATTCCCTTTTGTTAAACTCCCAATAGCCTCAATGAAGAAATGTGTACAATCAAAATGTTGTGAAACAACTAGAAGTTGGTTGTTGTTAAAATCATTCCATTGGTGATTATGATTGATAAAATAAGGTTATATTGATGAAGATAATGATGAAGATTTGATGATAATATTGTTGCATTGATAATGAGGATGGTGGTAGTACTGATGATGATAAAGATAATATAATGATGATGATGATACATGTGGCGTCATTGATGTCAGCAACACTTGTGATGTTTATGATAATATAATTATGGTAGATACATATGGAATTGATGATGCTGTTGACAACGAAAATTATAATGATGATAGAGATAATGACATTTGTGATGATGATGGTGACACCGATGATGTTAATAATGATAGAGATAATGGCATTGATGACAATGTTGATAATGATATGATATTAGAGATTTTTATATATATATATATACCAAACCGTTTCAACTATTTACTTATTTTGATACTTCATTTAACATGTGGTTCATTTTTAGACAAATTTCTATAAGGGTGCATGATGTTCCATGCATTGGTCAAGATATAATGTTTATGCTGTAACTCAACTGAGGTGGAAGATATATATACCACTTCATTTTTATCTGTTCTAAATTTGAAAATGACAAAAGATAATAAACTTTTAAGATTTCTTCCCTCTAAATGATATTGTTTATTGAGTTTATTGTCTAACAATGGACATCAATATAAGCGGAAGATAAATTATATTGGGTATGTATCAACATTGGTTAGGGTACTAATTGACCAGGCTTAGGGTACAAATTGACCAGTGCTATGGTATGAACTGACCAGTGCTGGGGGTACAAAAACACAAAGGTACTAATATCGGAGGACATCTATATTAAATGATGTGTTAAGATGCGATAGCGAAAAAATAACATCGTCCATCACTCAACCGGGATGAGGAACTGAAGTTACCTTTGGTGTACAATGCTCTCCTTGTATCATGTGATCTTCCTTTGTCACATGATACAATGCATGGATGACCCAGCACAAAGTTGATGAAGACCGTTGTGTAAAAAGGTTGAAATATACTGTAAGTCAAATGTTTTGTTCTGAGTAAAGGAATAAAATTCATCTAGGATGCTAAAGTCAGAACAAATGAACAACTTAAATTGTTTTACACCAGTACTTTATTTTTCTAGTATAACGTGTTATTTAAAGCAAATAACACCCAAGTTCATTTTAAACCCCTGGGGCCAGTTGTTCAAAGCTTAACTGTGGGTTAAGCGAAATTTTCAAATCACAATATCTTTTGATTTACATCTTTTTAGGTTATTATTTTATTGAACATTATGAAAATATACCATATTGTTTCTAAAAATGCATTTAAATTGCCATACAATCATTAAGTATAAAAAATATTGAAGTTACAAAATTCCTCTTAACCCCAGGTTAAGCTAACCAAGCTTTGAACAACTAGGCCCAGCTGTATTATGTATACCCAAATAATTAAAATCATCTACAACTTCAATATTGTCACCATTCTATGACCAATTATCACTGTGCAAAAGAATCCCACTCACACGCTATATAAAGAACAGACAATGATACCCGTTGGTTCATGCAGATATGGTGAAATCATATGTATTTATTTCATAAAGGGAGATAATTAAAATCACACAAACAACGGAATATCCGATGCATGTAGTCTGATTTGTAAATTTATGTCTGGTTGTTTCCATGATTTATCTCCATATATAATATTATAAAACTTTATATTGATTTAGTTATTTGCAAGGCAGTTTTGAGTTTGACATTGAGATCCAGTTGGGGTTGGGGATGAGGTGGTCAAACCTCCATGAAGATTCTAATAAAACAAGAATATTAGTTCAGTAAAAATAATATCAAGAATTTGTGGAGCCAAGAGAAAAAACACCTGCCAAATGTCTTATCCCCTTATTGATAGTTAACACTGTAAAAAGCCATTACACATCCATTTGTAATCCGACATTGGTTGAGAAGGCAGAGGTAGCACCAGCATCTCATTGCAATTTTCTGGGCCCAGTTGGTAATGCGTTATACTATGAATCAAAGGTTTATGAGTTTGAATCCCCGCCCGGGCAGTCTCTCATTCATTTCTCACTGCTGATTGAAGTGGGAAAGTTATCTGATACTTGAGGAGATAGGTGTGCTTGAAAACTGGTTTTCAGGATCCCAGGAAACAGTGGTTAGATTTACTGATCGTCTGTTAGCCTTCACTGGTATAAAAATGATGCATCCAAACAAATCTATTGCAACTTGAAAATTATCAATTTATTTTAAAAACAGAAGTATGGGTATTTTACGGTAACAGATACATGTATTTATGAGCATTTGAAGACTTCTCTTTTTAAAAAAGCTTTGGTGTCGCTGCAATGTCTACCAGTTATTGTGCATTTTATGTGGGTATACATTCCTGCTATGAGAAAAATACTTTTAAAAAAATGTACAAAAGCCCATTATAAATTAATTGCTAGATTATCATCCAAATTTTTCTTAAAAACGGGGAGGGCAGGAGGATTTTATTTTTTTATTTTTAAAATTTTTGATGTTTTTTTTTTTAATAAATAAAAAAATAAATATTTTTTTAATTTCTATTTTTTTATTTATTTTGAAAATAAAAAGGGTCGGGGCAGCGTGAAAATTATGGGGCAGGCAGGGATGATTATCTAGCAATTAATTTATTATGGCCATATGGATTTTTTTTTTTACGATGGAAATCTTCAATCTTATTTTATATAGAACTAAGAACAAAATTCAACTGTATAGTAAGGCCTGAATGATAACCCAAGACAAAACTTTCTTACCTTGTTTTACATTTTTATTCAAAAGATTGCATCTCTATAAAGTAACATATATATACAGTCAAATCTGTCTTAAGCAGCCAGTCAAAGGAAGGAGCAAAAGTGGCCTTTTAAGATAGATTGTTTCTTAATACAGGTAAATTTGCTCTGAAAACATAGAAATGAGAAATAGCGAATGTGGCTGCTTAAGACAAGTGACTGCTTATAAGAGGTGACCACTTATACAGAGTTTGACTGTATGAACAGATAAAATTGATAGCAGATCTTGGTTCAATAACCAAAGTTTTGCGCTTTTAAAGTACGAAAGATAATCCAATAGATCAATGGGTTGACCTTTGATATTCAGTATAGGAAATAGAACTTGTGTTACTGAGTGTACAGTCTGCCTCTATTCTGATATAACAGGCTCCAGTCTACTGTAAAGGTTGCATGGACAATGTAAGCCACTTGTAGATTATCAGGAAATGTCAGTGGTAATCTCTCATAGACAAAACTTACTCTATATACGAGGGGGATTCAGAATGTTCGTAGACTTTTGCCATAACTTTTTTATTTATCACTGTATTCTAATAATTCTCAGGGTGCCGGTGCCGCTACATATTTGAAGTAATTTTGCAAAAATTTGATAATTTTTTATCATTATTTTATTTTCAATAGTAACTATGGAAACGTCGATTTACGTATTCGGGGCAGTTTTTGCTTTTTTCCTACCTATACTATTCAAACAATTGTAGCGTTGCCAAAATGGGTTTTATTTATAAATAAAAAATATCAATGTGTGCTGTATCATATGCTTGTTTACATCCTTTAAAAAAATGCCACCAATTATGCGCATCTCAACATGACGTCAATATTATGATGTTACGGTATGCCATTTTGTTAAAAACAAAATGACGTCGGAGCACTTGAAAATGGATTATCACACGGAATACCGCAGTTCCGTAAAGTTCTGCTCCATGTTAGATAATACACCTGCTCAAACAGAAAAACAAAAGTATGTATGGTGAATCTAATGTTTCAAGGTCTCTAGTGTTTTAATTTCACAAAATTAATGTTTTTTAGAATGCCGGTAATCAGTCATTAAAAAGGAGCAAACAGGAAGTTGATTTGAAGACATATTGGAATAAAATCATGTTTTACAGAATGTTGTCTTCAGTATACTATCTTCAGATTTCGTTAACATGTTCACTCAATGGTGTAAATGGTAGCAAAAATGTATAGACCACGGAGGAGAGTATTTTGAGAAAGAGTGACTTTGTAAATTTAATACAAAAGCACCTATTTAAAATGTTGACATTGGTTTTTGTTGAATACAACGTCATCATTTTGCCCCAACTTATATAACTGCTATGCTTTGAATAGTGCCTTATTTTCTTAATAATTGACTTATCATACTAAAATTTTCAAAATATGTCCCATATACATTTATTTTAAATACAATAACAATATTTTGCATTGTACAACTGATATAAATAAATTATGGCAAAAATCTACAAACTTTCTGATCCCCCCTCGTAGTGTCTGATACAAGAATGTCAGTGGAGTTGCAATGAGGTATGGTATTTGTCACTCAAAGAAAGAATAAATGTCACTGGAAAGTGTCACATGTCCCCATAATGGTCTTTGAAAATAATGATGTATTTAAATATTTAAATATATCAATAAATATCATGAATTATGGACTAATGTTTCAGACTAGAGACATTGTTTCATGTTTTTACATTTAAGTGTGACCTTGAAGTCTGTTTGACCTTGACATATGATGTAAAGGTCTGGGTATTTCTACAGTTAAATAAAGTGACACATCATCATGACATGTTGATCACTTATGTCAAGATATTTTAAAATGACTCCATGTAAGACAGTTACAGACCAGACATGCAATATCAAAAAAACTGAATGTGTAACCTTGACCTTTGAGGTAAGGTTCTGGGTATTACACGCGCCATGTCATATCACGTTGATCAATTGAGCAAAGTGTCCATGTATGACAAAGTTATAGACCAGACTTGAATTCTCAAACAAACTCAAAATGTTATCAAACAAACTCAGTGTTACCTTGATCTTTGAGATATGGGTCTGCGTCTTAAGTGCGACATGTTGTCATGTCATGTTGATAAATTGAGCCAAGTTAAATCCCTCCATATAAGACAAAGTTACAGACCAGATACGAAATATCAAAAAAATATAAAATGCGACCTTGACCTTTGAGGAAAGGTTCTGGGTCTTACATGCGACACTTCATCATGCCATGTTGATCAATTGAGTGGGGTGTTTTTGAAATACATTCCATATATGATAAAGTAACAGACTAGGCACTAAATCTCACACTGAGTCAAAGTGTTGTTAAACAAACTCAATGTGACCTTGAACTTTGAGTGTGGGTCTTATGCACCACATTGTCAAGTCATTCTGATGAATTGAGTCATGTGTTTTTGAAATTTATCCAAAAGTGACATAGTTACGGACTGGACACAAAATCTCAAACAGGCTGAAAGTGTTGTCAAAGTTAAAGTGTGACCTTGACCTTTGAAGTGGGTGTCTGGGTGTTACGCGTGACATGTCATCATGTTATGTTGATCATTTGTAGCAAGTGTTTATACAATATCTTGTGATGTACACTCCACATGAAATTATCTTTAATGAACACTGCAAACCTCTCATGAAATGAGATATATGATCTCAGATGTGACAAAGATCATGATTAATGATTACCAAGTTAAAATATTTTCAACTGATCCAAAAAAGTAATAACATTTATAGCTTACAATAATATCACTCTCAAAGTCCTAGATCACTACATTATTGCTGACGTCGCAGAACTTAACTAACACATACCAATGATTGTTCCTGAGTAGCATCAGTACCGAGTGTTGTATTTTTTATTGTACATGGAGTCGCGAGCTGGGGATCAAACTGACAACCTCTAGGATGAATAGACAACAATATTAACTACCCTAATGCCTCGCTTATCTAAACATTCTAATCCTTACTTCATGGGTAGCTAGGACACGTAAATACCGTAAATCAAATTTCATTAACACTTTGTTCCATAGATACGTGTTTTCCCGCACCAATCACAGAAGGCCTTTGAAAACAATGCAGGAAGAGTTCAGATTGCTCGTAACGAGCAATCTGAACACTTCCTGCACTGTTTTCCACTCTGTCAGTTAATATTAACATAATTCACCCATTGTTGATATGTGGTGAATTAATGCTTTCAATATTACAGGTGTCCAAAGGCGTTTATATGAAGTAAAGGGTTAAAACAAATATTTTTTTAAGTTAAAGTCATGTTTCTTATCAAAAGGAAACACTCACAAGTATAAAACAAACTCTATTTCTTAACTCTGAATGCCAATAAATACAAAGTTGTAATCTATCTAAAACATTAAGCTGCCATAATCAATGCTGGCGGAGTCACTATAAGCTGTATCCCCTCATCATTACCAATCAACTAACACCCGCCAACAAACATCTCACACCCGCCAACATGAACATAATACTATCACTGTTACTCCTTCCCCTTGCATGGTTTAAAATCTATGCAGATAATCTACTGATAGATAAAAGTTACATTTAAAATGAAATATATCCCACTAAATGTCAACAAACTGCCTAACCTCCTATAAAACAGGAATGTGATTTAATATCACCACTATTCGTAAATCACATAATCTACACGAAAATCACAATGCATTATTTATCTTTTTTTCAAATAAACTCATAAAAGTTCTGTCATGTTTCATAATATACAGTTTATGTTTAAACTTCCTCGAAGGGTTCATGTTTTGTTTCCTCCTTTTCTTATATGGGAACGTGTTACTTCTCACTAACACCCACATATTGTTCATATGTGTTTCGAAAATAATGCAATATGAGATCATCTCTGGACAACAAATATTGATGGCTAGGGTCTGGAGGTGTTTTCTACATATATGTCAACAGAACCAATCAGGTTTAGGACAACGTCACAGATGATGAGCATCATCATTTGCAGGCGACAATCATCAATGTAGCGCACAAAATGATAATATTAGTAAAAAAAGTTTCATTGTACGTTTTAGTTTAAAGTAACCATAAAGTATCAGGAATTAAATAAATGCTTACTTATTGTAATGTAGCCAGGCCCGATTAGCTCAGTCAATTACGCGTCTGACTACCAATCCTGGGGTCGTGAGATCAAATCCCCACCCGGCAACAGTCTCCGTGATGACTGATATATGATATTGTGTCTCATTATCATTTGTCTCTCACCACTGATTCAAGTGGGAAAGTTATCAGTTACTTGCGGAGATGGGGTGTGCTTGAGTACTGGTTAATCCCAGGAAACAGTGGTTAGGTTAACTGATCATCTGTTAGCCCTCGATGGCATAAAAATGACGCTAAATATTCAATCAATCAATCATTATTGTAATGTTAGTTGTATAATTAAGTTTTATATAATTATATTTGGTGTAGGTTTTTTGTTGTTTTTAAATCATCATGTACATGCTATATTAATATTATAATACTTTGGTTTGTCATAATTCTATATTTTCTGTCATTTAGGAAAGTATATGTATATGTCCTCCTATATCAGTGAAGGAAATAAAATATCTTATCGTATTGGAAACTGTTATATATTTCTCGTAACATTTTGAGTTTATGAAATTATCTAGCTAGTGTTTTATATTTGTAAATCTGACACAAAAATAAAGTTTCTTGTATCTTGTATCCAATAAAACAAGTCTGACTTTTTCAACAAACTCTTCTTTCTTATTAGATTCCTCGCTTATTCAAATTCAAGTTCACAAATTTGTGTGGAGCGCCTGGTCCAGTAATAGTGCGCCGGCTCCATGATCCTCAGCCACGGCTATGTGTCATTGAGCAAGACACTTTTCCGCATACGTTTAGTACTGGTTCTAACCAGGAAGACTTCGAGCATGATTTGCGTAAGTTGCAAGAACTTGTTTCACAATCAAAGTAAAATAAATAAGTTTAAACTATTCAAGTTCTCTGTAATCATTTTTTTTTCACCATGTGCAACTACTTGTAAGGCAATATAAAACACTGGAACCCTTATCAATCAAATTTTAAAAACAATTCTCCAATTCAAAAAGGTGAAATCTCACTCTCGTTCATGACGAGATCTGTGCATGACTTGAGCTCAGGGGAATCGCGTCACACCATAACAAATCGCAGTGGTGTTTTTGACAGTAGTAAATTACAACAAAGTTACATAAAACAGCCATGAAAAGAAAGAAAACATTACAAGATATGAAAGAAAATAAAAAAATAAGTTTCTCATGATAAAATAAAATTACTTTTTATCGTTTTGAGCGTGTCTGTATACTTTAATTAATGCTTGATTTCTGGTGACGGGTGAGGTAATTTGTAAACTTTAGAAGTTTAGTATTAACTTTTTTTTATCAATATCCCTACTATCATTTACAAATAAGGAATGGTTATATTTTATTTGTTAAATAGTTCATGGGACATGACTGATTTTATCAATAATTCGCTATTTTTATAGTTGTATTATCGACCAAATTTCGGACCAAACTGATGACATGCATGTGCACAGTTAAATGGGTCTATTTTGTTTAAAACGTAGGTAAATGATTTAAAAAAAACAAAATTATTACTATAACATATCAATAAAACCTAAATGTATTTTTTTGCCAAAATCTATTATTTTCTTTTAATTAAGAGAGCTTTGAATGAATTACAGGCGTTTCGTACCAACAAATTGAGGTTTCGTATTACACAAATCAATGTATAAACTTTGCAGCGTTTCACACCATGATTAGGTGTCACAATCATAAACTTATGGTATTTGTTTGTTATTAGTGTGTGATAGTATTGGATTGTTATTATTTGGGATTGAAACGTAACTAAAATACATTTTATTTTGTTTATACATTCATTGTATTAACGAGAATTTTGATATATTTATTATAAATTTACACCATGTACTACGGACACAAATCACACAAAATAATATACATACAATTTTGATTTTATCATATTTACAACATCTACATGTATCACATTGTAATGCATGACCACGAGGAGATATATTTGCTTTAATAATAGCGTATTTGTGAAATAATACATAAAATCAGAAAATTTTAATTTGTGATAAAAAACTGTAACGTCTGCATCCCTGGTATATATTCTTCCAAGAAGATAAATAGAATGATACACAATCACCTGCTGTTATACAGAGGTACTATATAAAATGTAAAAATTGGTCATTTTGGAAAGATATACACGTAAATGGAATGTCCGTCCCAGTAACGCCTGCCTCCCCCTCCCCCACCTGCATATACATTCTATTTTTTTGAATTTATAGAATCAATTTCACTTTTTTCAATGTATTAAGTATTTTATGTTTGCAGAGTGCAACTAAGATATGAATAATTTATCCCCCAAAAAATGAACAAAAATTTAGAGATTTTGTTTAATGTCACTCTAATATAGGGGATGAACGTTACAAAAAAGGGGACGGACGTTACATAATTTCTTTACTGAAAATGTTTAAATTATTAAGTAATTGTCCATAATACTATGCAATATAACATACATCCTATCTTAAACCCTGGGGTCATAAAACCTGTGGTGAATTATGCAAATTGGGGTACAATATGCATGTTTTTTCTCATTACCACATGGTATGACTTTAGTGTTGGTGAATTATGAAAGCTCAGCAGGATGCCAGTAACTGGACAGTAGCATACATTTTGTGCAATATGCCTGTAGGCAAATATATTCCATATGACACTATCCATCAAAGGTTAAAAAATCATATTTGTCCAGGTAACTAGTAGACTGGGTAACGATGTCATATGGGCTAGTTAAAGGTAAAATACACATTGTAATAAAACAAAAAAAACAGTGCAAGTTATGCAAATATTAAAAATACTATTCAACAAAAAAATCCATAAAGGAACATTTTTGAAAATGATGCTTATATATTAATTCAGATATCTTAGATGAATACATTTATTATTTTTTAAGACTTAAACATGAAAAACAAGCATATTCCGTCTGTTTGGAAATATGGAAGACCGTACAAATTTTTCCAGACTGTCGACATTTGAGATGGAGGATAGTTGGGTTTTCTTCATCAGTTGTCTTTGGGTATCCATGCCTTAAGTTTGCCATTTTAATCCTTATAACTCTGTTTGATCCTAGACTGCCACTGTTGGGCTCTTTTGAAATAATGTAAAATGTAGAACGTGGTGGAACTTTACTTCTCTTGTGGTTACACAAGGACACACAACAATAGTCATCCGAGGGCATTTTAATTGAACTGAAATAAAATGCATATAACAATAAACTTAAGTCACCAATAAATCGTTGATGAGTTAAAAAATAAAATAAAAATATTATGAAACATGCACAGTATAATATCACGGGAATGTTCGTTTCGGTGTTGAAACTAGGTTACTACAACTGGTACAAAACAGCCTCAGAGACGGAGTTTTAAACTTCGTCTTTATATATCTATAATAAATTAAGTTCTTGAAACAAATTAATTAATTTCTTCTGCAAGAATAGCTTTTCTTAATAATTTACACTTATTTACCAGACACACACACAATTTTACATTATGCTAACACCACCCACTTACAACAATTATATAAATGTCACAATAAAAAGGTAATCATGGTCAACAACAGCATCATTTCATTAGTTCATCATTGATAGTTAGCAAACTCTCTAAAACTAAACTTTATTAAATTGCTTTAATAAATATTTGTGTTGTTTATATATGACAATTCAATTTACTTACATGAAATCTACATCGTTTCAGCATCCACCGCAGCAAAACCAATTCCCTTGAGCTCATAGTCTCACGCGAAATCTCGCTCTCGCACACGATGAGAATTCGCGATTTCGAAGAGGTCAATATGGGTCCCTCTGGAACATTAATAACGCTCCCATTCCCCTCATTGCCCTCTTCCAACATGCCAAATTTCACAACTCTACCTAAATACTTTTTAAGTATACATTATTTTATGGAAACTTCAGTGTTTGTGAATCTGAGGTTGTCATGCCAATGTTCATGCTTATTCTGCTTCTATAATGCTCTTGTAAATTGATAAAGCCTCTCAAAGGCTTTAATAAAATGCAAGATAGAAATGTAATTATAAAATCTGCATTCATATTTGGATTCCACTATAAATGTGCTAAGTTTTCTAATTAAGATAAATTGAAGCAGTTGCTATATAAATGATGATATTAGTAGTGATTTGTTTAATGCTGATGATTTGTGATGCCACTGGTGATTCATACGTTTTTAATCTAAATATTTTACATTAATTGTGAAGTAAGTTCTTACAACCTAAATACAAATCTTGTATATCTTTCTTCGGATAAACAAGTACTAAGTATATATGCAGATAAAGTGTCTTGTTCGAGGACACAACATAATGCCTTTGCAGGGGACTGAACACACTACCCTTCGATCTGATACTCTACCACATGATAAATGATGGTACAAGTGGTGATATTTCTACCCAATAGATGATGATATTTTAATTTTACTTCGATATTGAAACAGGTTAAATAAAAAAAAAATACATATATTACATCTTAGACAAAATAATGCTTGAGTTCTTCCTGTGTAGAACCATTACTTAGCATACATTGAAAGTTTCTTGCCCAAGGACACCACACATAGCTGTGGCAGAGAAACGAACCCAAGACCCTTCAATCCTGGGTTTGATGCTCCAGTACTTGACTATGCACTCAATAGATGATGATTTTCTTGGAGAGTTAAAAAGATGATGCGGTAAGTGGTGAGTCAAAATAAATGATTTATTTTCGTTTGAGCAAAGCAAATTTGAAAGTAAATCTATATACAAACACTTAAAAGTACAGGTAAATGTGTACCAATAAATAAAACATAATTTATCAATGACATCAAGGACGACTTGAACAAGCGATGCGCCATTACAAGAAGTATACTTTTACTATAGGAGTAAAAAGCAAGTATACATGACAACAAAATACACATATAACAATAAACATCCCTTAAACACTAGCTTTTTGTTGTCGACAGATTGGTGTGGGTGACAATCAATTGTAAATCGATATTTCGTGATCAGTTTAGTATGCAAAAAATAAATCGATTCCCATTTCGACCTGGCATTTTACATCCTACATCCATCTTCAAGCTATCCTAGTTTTACAGCTGTTTTTTGTGTGTTTTCTGCAAGGGTAAGGAAAGCTGATGTAAGTAAGGATACTGGCCTCAACTTTCCAATATGAAGGCAATAGCTGATTGCTACTATAATGCTTCTAATACATGATGTAACCTTTACAAGCAACCACTCAGTGGAAAGAGCAAAAGTAGTTGTTTAATGCAGGTAACTTGGTATAAGTTAATTAATACAGGCTGCTTATAGGCTATTTAACACAAAGGCAACTTGATATAGGCCACTTGACATATGTTAGTTAATACATGCTGCTACTTAACATAGGCTACTTAATACAAGTTACTTAATACAGATTACCACCAGAATAAAGGTTACATAAACAGGGTGCTTAATATAAGTTATTTAAAACTGGTTACTTAGACTACTTAATACAGACTACCAGTGACACAAATACATAAATTTATATTTACAACTATTCATTTAAAACATGAAACGTTTTGTCAACAAGTAACCCTCGGCATCAGATACCCAATTTTATGCAGCCCTTCAATCCACCAGAACAATATTATGACCGGTCCTATTTTAAAACAAAAGCATGTCACATACTTTCTCTCTTTTTTCTTATTTTCTACTTTTATTATTTTCTCTTTTTATTTATCTCTTCATTTCTTTGATTGTTGGTTTACATCCTATCAAATGTTGACCGGTAATTGCCATCTTGATTCTATTGTTGTTGTTGTTGTTGTATGGTGTTTAGCGTCACTTTCAACAATTTTTCAGTCATATCGCGACGGTGTCTACTTGAGACAGTATTCTGAGCGCAGTCGCACTGGAGTATCATGCCGCAAACACATGGTATGATACCCCACCCAGTCACATTATACTGACACTGGGCCAACCAGACCTAGAACTCTCCTCTAAATGCTGAGCGTCAAGCGAGGAAGCTTCTAGTACCATTTTTAAAGTCTTTGGTATGACCCGGCCGGGGATCGAACCCACAACCTTCCGCATGCGAGGCGGACGCTCTACCACTAGACCACACCGCTGTCTGAAAGTTTGAAGTGGAATGTTTGCTGTGTTGATACTAATGTTATTTGTACATTGAAAGGGGATCGAGAGCCGTAACTAATGTTGCTAGAACTTGTGGCCCAACCTGTTTGCTTATGACGTGAATTAAGCAATAAAATATGTTTAAACCAAACTAATAAATATAACTGAATACATACTACTTTGCATAAGTTACTTAGTGTAGGCTACTTACACAGATTACTTAATATATATAACTGAATACATACTACTTTATATAAGTAACTTTGTATAGGCTACTTACACAGATTACTTAATAAATATAACTCAGAACATATACTACTTTATATAAGTAACTTTGTATAGGCTACTTACACAGATTACTTAATAAATACTCAGAACATGTACTACTTTGTATAAGTTACTTAGTATAGGCTACTTACACAGATTACTTAATAAATATAACTCAGAACATGTACTACTTTGTATAAGTTACTTAGTATAGGCTACTTACACAGATTACTTAATAAATATAACTCAGAACATGTACTGCTTTGTATAAGTTACTTAGTATAGGCTACTTACACAGATTACTTAATAAATAAAACTCAAAACATGTACTGCTTTGTATCAGTTACTTAGTATGGGCTACTTACACATATAACTTAATAAATATAACTCAGAACATGTACTGCCTTGTATAAGTTACTTAGTATGGGCTACTTAAACAGATTACTTAATAAATATAACTCAGAACATGTACTGCCTTGTATAAGTTACTTAGTATAGGCTACTTACACAGATTACTTAATAAATAAAACTCAGAACATGTACTGCCTTGTATAAGTTAGTTAGTATAGGCTACTTACACAGATAACTTAATAAATATAACTCAGAACATGTACTGCCTTGTATAAGTTACTTAGTATAGGCGACTTACACAGATTACTTAATAATTACAACTCAAAATATGTACTGCCTTGTATAAGTTACTTAGTATAGGCTACTTACACAGATAACTTAATAAATATAACTCAGAACATGTACTGCCTTGTATAAGTTACTTAGTATAGGCTACTTACACAGATTACTTAATAAATAAAACTCAAAACATGTACTGCTTTATATAAGTTACTTAGTATAGGCTACTTACACAGATAACTAAATAAATATAACTCAGAATACATACTACTTTATATAAGTTACTTAGTATAGGCTACTTACACAGATTACTTAATAAATAAAACTCAAAACATGTACTGCTTTATATAAGTTACTTAGTATAGGCTACTTACACAGATTACTTAAAATTAACACAGGTTATTTAACATAAGTTATTTAATATGGGTTACTGATATAGGTTACTTAACATATGCTACTTGATAAAAGTAACAAGCTACTTTTAATGAACAGACAGACAGAGATATATGCTCTCCCATTAAAGGCGTACAGTATACTCTCAGGCAGGAGAAACCGACCTTGTTTAGCTCCCCCACCCCATTTCATCTGATCTGAGTGGAGAACTCAACTTATATTTGTCTCTTTTT
This sequence comes from Panopea generosa, assembly GCA_029582155.1. Lineage (NCBI taxonomy): Eukaryota > Metazoa > Mollusca > Bivalvia > Adapedonta > Hiatellidae > Panopea > Panopea generosa. The sequence continues at coordinate 6,553,870 of CM055897.1, read as the reverse complement.
TTTTTTTTTTTTTTTTTTTTTTTTTTTATAGATCTATGATGGATTGATGATGAATACGACAGCTTGGCGATTTCTGGTAGCAGCACATTCAAGTCAAGTACAGTTTTTGGAAAAACGGCACCTTTCTGGCATCTATTCTACAGAATGAAAATTGGTTGGTATAGGCTTGGTGTGTTTGTAGTGCGACATATTGCACTTCTCTAAGGAACCTTTTGACATTTTTTTTATTTTTGCGTCTCCCGAGACTGTTAAGGACAGCAGATCAGATTTCCAAATAATCAAAAAGCTGTCCATCCACACCTTATCATATCAGGCTAGGTGTGCCGGATTCTTCTTAAAACTATCTTCAGTAATTAATACATACATGTTAAAACTGATCATTTCCAATAAAAAAAATATAATATTTATATAAAAAAAAAAAAACGTCACACATAAACTTACCAAAACAGTTATTTTCCCAAACATCTTGCCATGAAACTATTTTTTAATTATTTCCCGCGCAAATGTCATCCCATTTGTTGTTGTTGTGAATATCATAATATTTCAATTAATACGTTAACACCGCACAAAGGTGAAGGTCGTCTTTAAACGTAAATAATCCAGAATTTGGACAGGTAGCTATTTTCAGGCGATAATATTATATTTAGGAGAGTTTTACAAAGGAAATGTCAATGCAGCAAAAAAATATGTTGTTATCATCTCACAATGAATAAGTGACACATCGTTTGTGCGCTTGACATTGTCGTGTTTCCTTAAAAAAAATGCGATGTTGGTTGTTTTGTACCAGCTTGCAATTTCGTGCCGGGTGGTTTCGTTCCACTTTATGTGTAAACCCACCATTGATTTTTGTTCTTTATTCTATAGTAAAAGTTTGAAGGCTTGTCATTCAAAGCGAATCCCAAATGAAATAAGTGAATCCTACATTTTACTGTTTGTCAACATCTGCTCTAACAAAATATGATGAGAAAAGAAGGGGTCATGTGTCGTATAACAGATTTTTTTTCCTGCTCAGTGTGTACACTGTTGACAAAGTGAAAGTAGACTTCAGAAATCATGTATTCATACCCCAATATCCAACATCAATTTTTTTTTCTAAATTCACAATTCAAACTTGACAATGATACCAAAATGTTCAAAATACATCAATAATATCATTTAAATAAAGAAAAAAGCATTAAAATAAGGAAAATACATTTTTAAAGAAGAAGAAAAGAGGATTATTTATAACCGCCATTATTCCAGAAGCACTTCCTTTTTCCAATGATGGTACTATGCCTTTACAGGAGGTTTCGTACAACTTTACAGGATATTTCGTACCATATATAAAACTATAAAATGTTTGATTTTACTTTGTTTGCTGCAGAAGTCCTTTTGTAAATTGAATGTATGAAATTAGATGCAAGATAAAAAAAATACATATAATATAACCATGTATTGACCAATATTGTAATATCATAACAAATGATTGATTTAAAAAGAAAAAACAAAAACATTGTAAATGCATGAATAAATTACTTATTTGAATGGCACATTTCATTTGATCTCTCTCTCATTCTATTTTAAATGCAAGTTAATGGCCCTTTATCACAAACTACTATTAGCCGATTATCAATCAGTTGAACAAAACCGATTGTGACTATTATTCAGTTATGAAAATATCAACCCATTCCCATCACTATTTGCAACAATGGAAAAATAGCTGCAGTGAGTGTAGTTTGTTATATTTTTTCGAATGAGTTTGTGGATCTTAATATGGAATGAAAAAATGAGTTTTGCGATTGTATGAAAAGTAATAATGTTCTGAATCGAATGGAATTTCTTATTTTTTGCAATCGTATGAAAAGCAAGAATGTTCCAGAATCGAGTGAAATTTCTTTTTTTTTTAAAAGAGAGTTGAGGGATTGACGAATGGTTGTTGGTGAAATGAGTTTAAATATAAGAGTGACTGTCTAGATATCATATTCATTTCGTAAGTTGTACATTAATGAGTTTCACTTTGTGTTTGATATTCAGGATGCTAGTGATTGAGAGATCTTTTTTTATGCTCCCCCCAAATTTTGGGGTGGCATATAGTAGTTGCAGCATCCATTCATCCCTCCATCTGTCCTTCTGTCCAGTATTTCGTGTCCGGCCTGTCACTTTGCCATGCATAGATGGATTTTGTTAATACTTGCTACAAATGATCATCATAACATGACAACATGTCACAAGTAAGACCAACACCTGTACCTCAGAGGTCAAGGTCACACTATGAATTTGTTTGACAACACTTTTAGTCTGTCAGAAATTTCATGTCCAGCCTGTAACTTGGTCATGCATAAATGGAATTTATAAATACCTGCTACAAATGATCAACATAACATGACAACTTGTCATGCGTAACACCCAGACTCCCACTTCAAAGATCAAGGTCACAATTTCACTTTGTTTGGCAACACTTTCAGTCTGTTTAAGATTTCGTGTCCAGTCTGTAACTTTGTCACCTATGGATAAATTTCAAAAACACTTGGCTCAGTTCATCAGCATGACATGACAATGTGTTGCCCGTAAGACCCACACTTGTACCTCAAAGGTCAGGGTCACACTTTAAGTTTGTTTGACAACACTTTGAGTCTGTATGAGATTTTGTGTCTGGCCTGTAACTTTGTCATGCATAGATGAATTTTATAAATACTTGCTACAAATGATCAACATAACATGACGATGTGTCCCTCGTAAACCCAGACTCCCACTTCAAAGGTTAAGGTCACAATTTAACTTTGTTTGACGACACATTCAGTCTGCTTGTGATTTCGTGTTCAGTCTGTAACTTTGTCACCTATGGATATTTTTCAAAAACACTTTGTTCACTTCATCATTATGACATGAGGACATGTTGCAGGTTATACCCACACCTGTATCTCAAAGGCAAGGTCACACTTTGAATTTGTTTGACAATTTGAGTATATATGAGATTTCGTGTCCGGCCTGTAAATTTGTCATGCATAGATGGATTTTATAAATACTTGCTAAATATGATCAACATATCAGGATGACATGCCGCGCCTAATACCCAGACTCCCACTTCAAAGGTCAAGGTCACAATTTAACTTTGTTTGACAACACTTTCAGTCTGTTTGAGATTTCATGTCTGACTTGTAACTTTGTCACCTATTGACAAATTTCAAAAACACTTGGCTGAGTTGATCAACATGACATGATCAAGTGTCTCGTGTAAGACCCAGAACCTTTCCTTAAATCCAAGGTCACACTTTCAGTTTGTTTGATATTTAAATTCTGGTCTGTAACTTTGTTTTACATAGAGGGATTTTAAAATAGCTTGATACAAGTGATCAACATGTCATGATGATGTGTCTACTGCATTTACCTGTAGAAATACCCAGACCTTTACATTAAATGTCATGGTCAAGGTTACACAAAGGTCAAGGTCACACTTAAATAAAAATAAAAAACATGAAATTGCATGTCTAGTCTGAAACGTCAGTCCATGACTCTTGATATTCATCGATACATTGCTACCTATTATAAAATATATCGTTATTTTCACAGACCATTTGGGGGTATGCGACACTTACCAGTGACATTTCTTGTTTCAAATTATAAAACATGATCAGTTTATGTCGGCTCGTTAGTGATTCCCTGCCTGTTTCATTATGTAAATTTTCAGTTGATACTAGTTTAGTTGTTCTTGTGACAATATGAGCAGCTTCATTTATATTAATTCTTCCTCCTTATGTCTACATATTCAAATATAGGTCTAATGACAGAAAGTAAATTGATTGTTTAGAGGTTCTGTCTTGTAGATATTTTAGTTTTCTCATGACATAAATATGTTTCCAAGCCTTATGAGTGACGTGTCAGACCCTTTTTTCTGGAAAATGGGAAGAGGTTCAAGCCTTTGAGATTGGGAAGAAAACAGTGCAATTGAGAGGAAATTGGGAATTTTTTAAGACTTTAGCAAACTGGAAAAATAAAGCGTTCCACTGTTAAAATCATATCATGTTCTAACCAATTATCAGATATTACATTAATACTTCATATCCAGTTGGGGGTTTTAACCTCTAAGGCCATTATAAATTAATTGCTAGATTATCATCCTAATTTTTCTTAAAAACAGGAAGGCGTGAGGATCTTATTTTTTATTTTTATTTTCAAAATGTTTGATGTTTTTTTTTTAATTTTAAAACATTTTTTTTTTTTTTATGAAAATAAAAATGGCCGGGATGGCATGAAAATTAAGGGGTTGGCAGGGATGATAATCTAGCAATATATTTATTATGGCCTTATGTAAGAATTGGTTTTAAAAAAAAATCAATTTTGGGATTTTTTTAGGTCTCAAATGGGGAAAAAAGTATGATTTTTTAATTGGGAAGCCGAAATGACAGTTTGTAAACCATAATGATAAGACCATTCTTTTAAAAAAAAAACTTGTTAGCTGTTCTCCTACCAACTCGCTCAGAATTGCAACTACCCAATTTTTTTATTGCCTATCAAAGCACTGTTTTTTTTTTTTATTTCTGTTCTTTTATCTGGCCAAAAAAATTAACTGCCTTCCTACTCACATGAAACATACTGGGTCAGAGCACAGCAAACAAACATTTTTTAAGGATGGGCAAAGTTATCTGATATACCAACGTCATGTGGTTTCAATAATAAGCTTCTGTGCCAAACATAATCAAATGCTTTACTTATGTCACAAAATACAGCTCTTACATCTAAACCATCATCTAGTGCTTTACAGAATGTATTATATTTGTCAGCTAACTGATTTACACATGAGTCTCAAGGAATAAAAGAAACAAAAATTGGATAGAATTTTATATTGGTTTAGAAAATTGAAAATTTGTTTTAAAAAAAACCCTCTCAAAAACTCTGCCTGTAGTGCTGAATACTGAAATCGGTCTATAATGAGACAGTTCTGATTGGTTATTGTTTTTTTTTTCAAAATGAGTAACATCTGCTTCTTTCTACATTTGTAGAAGTTAAAAAAAATATAATATATATAAATATAAAATTCTGGACTCTAAAATTATTTTCTCTAAAATATATATATATTACTGTATATGATATCAATTTATAATAAATACAGTTTTCTCAATAATAAAATGATAATATAAATAATTACATAAGTATGTCCTATAGTTAAATCCCATAATATTCCAATAAGAATGGTTGCTCTCACAGACTAATTACAAACAGTACCTGTTTTAAGACCATTGTAATTATTTTATTACGACATCTAATCACCATAATTAGGTGGTGTGAAACACATTAAAGTTTATGCATTAGTCTATATGAACCCAGCAGCTTACCTGCCACCGGAAATTTTGTATATTTTCTCAAAAAGTACGAAGGCTTGTGCTGCACAATGTAAATCAATACATAATTGTTTGTATGCAGGTTTTAATAACTCTACTCCTGAGGAAAGTGGAAATACAAACGCGGCAGGTTAGCTGATTTGATCAGTATACAATCATGTGGTACAAAAACTCTACATTTGGTACAAACATGACATTGTAGTGGTACAAAACCTCTGTAATTCCTTAATACTTTTAATAAAGAACTTCCACATACAGTCCTTGTTGGTTGCTCTGTCTTTCTATTGATGCATTTTATTTCACAATTAATTGGTGCCATCTACTGACTTTGTTTGCACACGTTGACATTACCATGAAATTGCTCTATTTCTGCTTTTGTAAAGTGAATCTGTCCTCCGTTTCCTGTTTGCAATGATATTACTTCCTTTGACTCCTTTGATCCCCGCATTAAATGGGAATAAAAATGGGAATGTGTGTTTCTTTATTGAACTTAGATTTGGTTCCATAAAGAGGATAGAATTTACATAAAGGTGCCAATAGGGGCACCAATAGGTTAAAATTGGGATTTATCATCAGTGTTTTTTTCTCAACAACCAGTCAGTTAGATATTTCCATAATTGATATTTATTATCACTGTGAGTAATGTCTACAAGGGCTGAAGGTTTTACAAGTCATGGGGCTAGGGTATGTAGTGGTCTTTGAGTTTTATATATGACTACTACAGGAAAATGAAAAATTTTCCATTTTTTATCCGTTTGTTCAATATTAATAATATAGTTTAAGATATGAAGTATCATCTAGTTTGATAAATTAGATTAGGTTCAATAAGGAGGATGGAATTTCCAAATGGACCCCAAAAAGGATGAAATTGTAAAATTTCAAAAGTCTTCTTCCTCAGTTACCTTTCTGTCAAACATGTTCATAATTTTATGATCTAAATTATCCTTACATCAGCAAGGGATTGAAGATCCTGCAGTTGGTCTGGCTGGATGTTTTCTGGGACTGGATTGTATAAGGGTGGTCTATAAGGTGACTTTTACTTATTTTCGGCGGAAAACCGAAATTTTTCATTTTCACATTCATGGTGTACAAAAAAAAAAATCAGTTTATAATCTAAAGCGGTGTCTACTCATAGCAAATCACTATGAGCGGGTGATTGAAGTTTGGACAAATCAAGAGGCTGGGACGTACAGGGGCACTGCAAGGGGACTTAAATTTGGGACTTCAAATATTTTCTTTTCATAGTTTTTATTCAGTAAAGGTGTGGTGGGGGTATTTATTCTTTAGGGGTTAGACACCTGCACAAAAGTGTTAATATTGTAAATTTCAAAAAGTACCATTTTCATTATAAGCCAGTAGAGCATCCTCAGGTTCTCTTGGGCCTCTTGTTATACATTTATGTTTTGTTTGTTTTCAGATATAGCTAGTTACAAATGTAACCGATGCCCAGTTTGTGGATTCAGAAATATTCTAACTTTCTGTTTGGAACTTCGACTGTGGGTATTATATTGTGTTGTACTGTGTTTTCAAGACATTTTCGAGGAACCATGGCTTGGCGATCCAGTGGAAGTAGTAATGCAAACTTAATTGATAATTTACACAGTAAGTACTAGTAGTTTGTTTTAATTCCATAAATATATAATATATGTATTGTATTTTTATAACCACAATTATGTAGAAACTTTATATAAACTTATACAAATAAAGTCCCAAAACAAAGCTCCAGATAATTTTTTTTGCAAGTTTTTCAGGAAGTGCTTCTTTGTAAGTACTTTTTTAATTAAAATGGGCAAGGAATCAGAAATGTCTGTTTTAAAATAAAACGGGCAAGGAATCAGAAATGTCTGTTTTGAGATAAAACGGGCAATGAATCAGAAATACCTGTTTTAAGATAAAAACGGGCAAGGAATCAGAAATGAATCAGAAATGCCTGTTTTAAGTTCAAACAAGCAAAGAATCAGAATGTGTGTTTAAGATTAAAACTGGCAAGGAATGTTTTAAATTAAAATAGGCAGGGAATTAGAAATGTCTGTTTCAAATTAAAATGGGCAATGAATAAGAAATGTCTGTTTTAAATTAAAACAAGCAAGGAATCAGAAATATCTGTTTTAATTTCAAACAGGCAGGGAATTAGAATTGTCTGTTTTAAATTAAAATAGGCAGGGAATTGGAAATGTCTGTTTAAAATTAAAACAGGCAAGGAATCAGAAATATCTGTTTTAAATTAAAACAGGCAGGGAATTAGAATTGTCTGTTTTAAGTTAAAACAGGCAAGGAATTAGAATTGTCTGTTTTAAATTAAAACAGGCAGGGAGTTAGAAATGTCTGTTTTAAATTAAAACAGGCAAGGAATTAGAATTGTCTGTTTAAAAATTAAAACAGGCAGGGGATTAGAATTGTCTGTTTTAAATTAAAAAAGGGAAGGAATCAGAATTGTCTGTTTTCAATTAAAACAGGCAGGGAATTAGAATTGTCTGTTTTAAATTAAAACAGGCAAGGAATTAGAAATGTCTGTTTTAAATTAAAACAGACAAGGAATCAGAATTGTCTGTTTTAAATTAAAACAGGCAGGGAATTAGAAATGTCTGTTTTAAATTAAAACAGGCAAGGAATCAGAATTGTCTGTTTTAAATTAAAACAGGCAGGGAATTAGAATTGTCTGTTTTACATTCAAACAGGCAGGGAATTAGAATTGTCTGTTTTAAAATAAAACAATTGTCTGTTTTAAATTAAAATAGGCAAGGAAACAGAATTGTTTAGTTTTAAATTTAAAGCAAGCAAGGCATTAGAAATGTTCAGTTTTAAATCAAAATGAGAACTTGAATAAAATAAAATTTAAGTTAGTTTCTAGCTCTACTGGCAAAAGGCCAGAAGTGCTTATGCGATGGCGCGCTGTCTGTCGTCCATCGTCTGTCGTCTGTTAGCAGCACTTTCTCTGAAACCACTAGGCCAATTAAACTGAAACTTCACATGCATGTTTCTGTTGCATAGGAGACTATACAGAAGATTTTTTTTTCAATCTGAAATTCAAGATGGCCGCCATTACTAAAAATAGTCCAAAACTTACAAAATCTTCTTCTCATGAACGGCCCACCATATTTTCAAAATGTTTATGTAGTAATGATGACCAACTATAGTTTTGTAAGATTTGTTCAAATGGTGTCCCTAGGGTTAAAAATGACCCCGCCCCGATATTTCTATTGCATAGGAGAATTTCAAAAAGTGCTATGGCCACTATGAGTCAGTAGAGCGTCCTCAGGCCCTCATGGGCCTCTTGTTAAGTATTAGATTTAAACTTAGAAAAAGTGTTGAACATTGAATGCTCAATTTGAAGAATTATTCTTAAACAATCTTTGGTTTTCATCTGCTTTAACACTATTTTTTTCTTATGGAGAATGCCCCTTGTCTTGCATGTGTAAGCTATGCTTTTTATTTTATAATTGATGTTTAAATTGATTCATTTTTTACATTATAGAAAATGGTATCATCAAATCGGAGAGAGTGGTGGATGCGATGAAACGGGTGGATCGTGGTCACTATTGCAAATTTAATCCGTATGTGGACTCTCCGCAGAGTATCGGCTACCAAGTCACCATCAGTGCACCTCATATGGTCAGATCTAGTTGATGTGTTAATTTCAGAGACTTTTTTTGAAATTGGGAAGACGCCCAAGTTTTTAAGAAAAAAACAGCTTGATTTTTAGCTCTACTGGACAAATTCCAGAAAGGCTTATGTGATGGCGCGTCATCCGTCGTCTGTCGTCCGTTAGCAGCACTTTCTCTGAAAGCACTAGGCCAATTAAACTCAAACTTCACATGGATGTTTCTATTGCATAGGACTAAAATAGTCTAAAACTTAAAAAATCTTTTTCTCATGAACAGCCCAACAGATTTTGAAAATGTTTATGTGGTAATGATAACCAACTATAGTTCTGTTAGAATGATGTCCCTGGGGTTAAAAATGACCCCTCCTGAGGGTTCAATTAGGGGACACTTGTCGTTATAATAAACATTAATTTAATATTTTTTTTTAAAAAGGAACTGATTTTGCTTATATTTTCACAAGGAAACGCGGCGTGGTCTAGTGGTAGAGCGTCCGCCTCGCATCCGGAAGGTTGTGGGTTCGATCCCCAGCCGGGTCACTAAACACATACAACAACAACAACAATATTTTCACAGAAGCTTTGTTTGGTCAAGGAGGTATAGATTTGTAAAGATGACTGAGTTCCAACGTCTTAAGGGGTGAGAAGGGGCCCCAAAAGGGTAATAATTGGGAATTACAAAAATGATGTGTTCATATTTGGCATAAATTATCCCAATGTGTAGGGGTTTGATTGAAGATAAGAATTTAGGGGCTAATATTGATAGGGGCCCTGTAAGGGGACTTAAAATTTTACATAGGGATAAATTCTCATTTTTTCATCTATTTAGGCAAAATTACAATTCAATATGAGTTCTGAAGTATCATCTAGTCGTAGGAAATAAGATTTGGTTCAATAAGGATAATTGACTTGCCATAAGGGGCCAGGGTGGGTCAAAAAAGGGTTAAAATAGAAAATTTTAAAAAATCTCAGCAATGGTCAGTCAAATTTGTTTATATTTGATATAGATTATCCCAATGAGTATGGGTTTAAAGTTTGTACAAATCAAGGTTCTTGTATTTATAGGGGCCCTGTAAGGGTTTTTTGAGTTTTATATAGGAATATTATTGGAAAACATATTATTTTTTTTTATCATTCATTTATGACTTTTTTTTTCAGTTTGAGTTTTGAAGCAACTTCTAGTCATTACAAATAAGATTTTGTTCCATACGAAGGATTGACTTTCTAAAAGGGGCCAGGTGGGGTCACAAAATGGTTAAAATTGAACATTGTCATAAATCTTATTCTCAACAACCGGTCAGTCAAATTTGTTCATATTTGATATAAATTATCCCTATGATTAAGAGATCTAAGTTTGTACAAATCAAGGGGCACTGGGATGTAAAGAGGCCCTGTAAGAGGTCTTTGAGTTTTACAAAGGAATACTATGAGAAATTGGAAAATTCTCATTTTTCTTCCATTTGTTTAAATATGTTGTTTGATTAAAGATCTAAAACATTGTCTAGTAACAATAAATCTGATTTTGTTCAATAAAGAGGATTGAATTTCCATAAGGGGCCAGGGGGTGGGTGAGGCAATAAGGTTTAAATTGGGAATTTTCACAAAGCTTCCTCTCAATAACCTTTCAGTCAAACTAGTTCATATTTGATATAAATCAGCAAGGATTGAAGAGTCTGCATATCAAGGGGCTGGGATATTTTGGGGCCTTATAATGTGTTTTTACATAGGAATATTATAGGGAAAACTGATTATTTTCATTTTTGCATCCACGTGTACAAAAAAACTTCTTTTTAGAATCGAAAGCATTTCTGCTCATAGCAAATCCCTAAGAGTGGGCGATTGAAGTTCTGACAAATCAAGGGGCTGAGTTGTATAAGGGTTCTGTACAAGGACTATATTTGTTTAAAAGATGAATGCTATGAAAATTTAAAGTATTTCCTTTTCACTGCAATTAAGTTTTTGTTCAGTATAGTGTGGTGTGGTGGGGGTATTTATCCATAAGTTGTTAGGAGAACCCCAAAAGAGGGTAAATATTGTGAAATTCATAAAGTACTATGGCCACTATCAGTCAGTAGATTGTCCTCAGGCCCTCGTAGGCCTCTTGTTTTATGGTGTGGTGAGGGTATTTATCCATAAGTTGTTAGGAGAAACCCAAAAGGGGGTAAATATTGTGAAATTTCATAAAGTACTATGGCCACTATAAGTCAGTAAAGTGTCCTCAGGCCCTAATAGGCCTCTTGTTTTTAAAAAAGAAATGTCCATTTTGGGATTTTTTTTGTCTCGTTTGGGGGAAAAAACATGATTTTTAATTGGGAATCCACCGAATGTCTGCCTCTGTTTAATAAGTTAAAAACACCCTGGATGTGTAAAGAAAACATTCTTTTATAAGGTTGACCATAATTTGTTCTAAAAATATAATATTTATAGCTTAGTTTATACTATGAATTTATTTAAGCTCAATTGCAAAGAAAGCTCAAAGCTTGTTATATTCTATCTCAATTCAACTTCCTCGGTAGAACCAGTACTGAATGTTGTTTTGTTTTAAGAGGTTGAGCTGGAGATCAAACTCCCAACTGCTGGCATGAGCAGCCAACACTATCCGCTACACTACTGCCCTACTTTTTTATAGCTTGTCATGGTTGAAGCACATATTTAAACCATAATTTTGTCGGTTGTCAATGAAATGACTTTCCTGAAATGACTTTTTTGAAGATTAATAGAAACCCAATCAATATTGCTGGTAGAGCACACACTTGGATTCACATGTTTCAGTTTTATCTCTCATCCATAAAATTCCAACAAAAACAATTTTTAACAATTTTTTCCAGATCCATTGTTCTTTTTTAACAGTTGGGATTAGAACATATTTCTGATCCTTTTAACATGTACAAGTTAACAGTAAGATGTACCAGCTTGTCATACAGTGAGCTATCTAATTTACAATGTATGTACTGGTATGTTCTAATGTTAAGTGATATATTTCAATAGAAGTGTTTGAAAAAAGAGTTTGTGATTATTGTCTGCTATTTAATTTCACGGTGATCTCAACAAATATATGGTTTGCCATAATAAAAAAAAATCAAACACTCATACCATCTGTTGAATTACTTTTAATATATTTCAATAACAGTACAATCATCTGTTGACATCAAACATTTATACAGCGTTTTTTCTATACATTTCAGCATGCACATGCCATGGAGTTATTGTCGGGGCACATGTACGAAGGTGCTCGTGTTCTGGATGTTGGCTCTGGTAGCGGTTACCTCACAGCTTGTATGGCCATCATGGTAAGACATGATGTCACCATAGTAAAATATCATATCGCTATGATGATCAATTTTTTTTTATTTTTTAATGGTGTTTAATGCCATTTTCAACACATTTCAGGTTATATATTGCATATCAAATTTTATTGGTGGAGGAAGACGTAAGAATGAATCTGAGTAGAACCACCGTAACTGCCAAACTTTCTCACATAAAGTGTTTGGAGCAAGCGGGACCATAGCTATGACTTTAACGGTGAGATGTTAGTGATCTTGTGATGGAGCCTTGGACCACTTGGCCATGGAGGACCAGCTAATTTCTGGTTAAGTTTATTGCTTTAAAACTTGTTGGTTTTTTTGGTGGAGTACTTATGATTACAAAATTTGTATACTGCAACTAAATAATCAAAGAAAGTACTTGAAATTTTGGTTCAAATGGCAATATTTTAACTTCAAGATCATTTTTTATCTGTCAAACATTATAAATCATCTAAGGTTACATACACCTTACATTTTATGAAAAGAAATCAAGGGCCTGCGATTTTTGAATGATTAATTTATTAATTCTTTGCATCCTATTTTATCAACAGAGTTAGTAGAGAGATACAATTTTCCTATGCTTCTATCCCCTTACTTCATATAGACGCCTTTGGACACCTCTAATATAGATGCCTTTTGACACCTGTATTATAGACACCTTTGGACACCTAATATAGAAGGCTTTTGAATTATTGGGTGAATTATGTTTATATTAACTGACAGAGTGGAAAACAGCGCAGGAAGTGTTCAGATTGCTTGTTACGAGCAATCTGAACTCTTCCTGCACTGTTTTAAAAGGTCTCTGTGATTGGTGTGGGAAAAGACATATCTATGGAGTAAAGGGCTACACAAGTTCTTGTACATACCTGACTGATCTCAAAATAAACATTTACTATGGCATCATACTAAAAACCATGACTAACTGGCTATACAAACTCAATATAACTTGTTGTAAAAAAGTTTATTTGAATAAATGGATAAGGCCATAATAAATTAATTGCTAGATTATCATCCTTGCCCACCCCCGTAGTTTTCATTTTTTTATATAGAAAAAGCAACAAAAATTTAAATAAAACAAAAATAAAATCTTCTGCTCTTTCCCACTTTTTAAGAAAAATTGGATGATAATCTACCTATTAATTATAATGGCCTAAGGATCTATAAAGCAGTCATTTCTCAAATGTAGAAATAAATCTGATATGCTTGTTTTCATGTTGCTTCAACATTATTATTTGGCTGTTTTATCTCAGGTTGGGTCAACAGGGAAGGCAGTAGGTATAGATCACATAAAGGAGTTGGTGGACGGTTCTGTTGGTAATATCAGAAAGGATCCTGACATTGGTCAGCTGCTGGAAACCGGACAATTAGTGATGGTGACAGGGGATGGCAGAAAGGGCCATGAACCCGAGGCACCTTATGATGCCATTCATGTTGGAGCTGCTGCACCTTCCTTGCCACAGGCAGTGAGTACCTTTGTCTTGTAGCTCCGACACACAAACTGCATCAAATATGTGATATGGATTCAGGGGTCAAGAGTCCCCACCCTATTACAGTCTCTGTGATGATCGATGCGCAACATTGCGTCTCATTGTTGTTTGTCTCCCACCACTGATTCAAGTGTGGGAGTTATCAGTTGCTTGTGGAGATGGGTGTGCTCGAGTACTGGTTAATCTTCCAGAATTCAGGGAAAGAGTGATAAGGTTAACTGATCACCTGTTAGCCCTTTATGGCATAAATTAACACTGAATATTCAATCAATCAATCAATTTAATGTGCTCATATTTTACAGTAAATTTCTGCCTATCTCAAGATTGAAGTCGATATTGATGAACACTAAGTGATGTTCATTTTTCGCGCGTCAACAATGATTAAAAATACAAAATAATGTAATTAGTAATAAAGTATAAAAAATCTAAGGTGAGAAATGTGTAATATTTCTGCATTGCAATAATATCTGATATTGTTAAATATCTGACAGTTAAACTGTTTTCTCCTGTCACGGAAAGTCATAATTATTATTAATCATGTAATTGTTTGTTATATGCCATTGAGGGCTAACAGGTAGTCATTTAACCTATCCCCTCTTTCCTGGTATCCTGAAAGTACTCGTGACTATCCGCAAGTAACTGATAACTTTCCCACTTAAATCAGCAGTCAAGACACCATAGTACTCCATTCAGTGAATCTTAACCAAACTTACACAGCAATTACACAACCTCAAGATGCTGGGTCCGATAAGCTTGGCAGTAGAGTGTCTGACTATCAATCCAGGGGTTGTGAGTTGGAATCCCTGCTCGGCCTCAGTCACTGTGATGATTGATATCTGACATTGCGTCTTGTTATCATTCTTCTCTCACAGCTGATTCAAGTGAGAAAGTTGTCAGTTACTTGTGCTCGAGTACTGGTTAACCTTTCAGGATCCCAGGAAACAGTGAGTAGGTTACCTGAATATCTCGATGGCATAAAAATGATGCTAAATATTCAATCAATCAATCAATGCAACCACAAGATCTTGAACACATCCTTGAACCAGTGTGATTTAATCACAAATGCCTGTCATAGAGCTTATATGCATGTTTTATGTAAAACTTTAAAAAATATTTTCATGAAAGTTTAAGGCCTTGACCTTAGTTATTTTACATGAAGCATTGCATGGCGTTCCCCCAAAGGATTTGTGGAAGCCAAATCCCTGGAAACAAATTTGGGGTCACCATACAGGTCACACCAAGGGCTATAAGCACAGTTAAAGGGGAACTTACAAAAAACATTTCTTGTGAAAGGTTTATCTGTTCATTTGTTGCAAGTAGATTGATTCAGGCCCTCTTAGGCCTCATGTTAGCTCCCAAAGGGGGTTAGTATATTCATCTGTCCGCCAGCCCATCCATGCATTACCAAATCTTGGTCAGCACTATTTCTCCAGAACCGTTGTTTCTAGAATTCTAGGAAACTTGCAAAGTTGCATCATTACCAAGCAGATATTCACATATTGTCAAACCAAGTGTTTTGGTTTGATGATTTTTCACTGAGTTATTGTCCTCTGATTCCAACCAATACCAAATCCTTGTCTGTGCTATTCACAACAACTCTTAGTTGGAATTTTGCTAGGATGCATCATAACTACCAAATGGAGATGTGCTTATTGTCTTCGGTTGGATGATTTGAAAAAGATTGAAAAAGATCATTGGTTAAAATGATTGAAACTCAATTTTATCCATAGTTACATTATGGAATTTGAGTCTATCATTGTAAAAAAGCATGGTAGTCTAATATATCAGCAGTATCCCTTGTATACCTAATACAGCGATATACCCATTACCCCAATACCTGTCTAATAACAATATCCCAGACATGCGCAAAGCTCCAACTTCTGTTAGCATCGGCATTTGTTTACATTTCGTACCGACAACTGTTTATTACTCAACATACTAAAGTAACTTTATTACTGTTTTTTATCGATGCCATTATTTATATGGTTGAAAAAGTTTTAGACTCGCAATAATAGGTATGACCAGTAGTACATAATTCCGAGCTTTTTATGAAGCCCTCACTTTTCCTGTTCCAACAGCTGTAATCATCATTTATTCATTATATCATGAAAAAACTGTTTTATGAATTATTTCAGCTTGTTGATCAACTGAAGCCTGGGGGTCGTCTTATTATTCCTGTTGGGGGTCAGGGAGAAAATCAAATGTTACAACAGATCGACAAACATGCAGATGGCTCGACAACAAAAACCAACTTGATGGGAGTGATATACGTACCGCTGACAAGCAAGGAAAAGCAGTGGCCAAGGTGGAGCTAAGTTCTCATTTATAACCCCACCCACTGCATGCCAGAATATAAGGTGTATAGTTATAATGGATTTGATTGGAAGATAGAAACTACTGATTCCATATAGCATAGCATTATAGCTTTTTCATTGTCCCACCGTGAGTAAGGCCATAATAAATTAATTTTTAGAATTTCATCCAACTTAATTTCAGAATATGGGCGAAGATGCAATTTTATTTTTTAAGTTTTCAGATATTAAATCAGATATTTAAACAGAAGTGTTGTACTAGGCATGAAATGAAAGAAATCATTTAAAGATTAAAACGTTTAAAACGCAGCCATTTTGGCAAATTACAGAGTTCTTGTTGTAATAAAAAATCAAAAGTTTTTGGACCCATTGAAATATGTCGAGATGAGTTTATTAAATACAGGGGCGGGCGGAGATGAAAATCTTGGAAATAGTTTATCATGTCCTTAGGAGTGTGACCTTATGATGTCACTCTTGTATATTTGTCCATCCATATAGGCTATGTTTATTTAATGTCGGTGATGCTTTGGTTTTTTCCCCCAATCATCAAAGGGTTAACTGTATTGAAAATTGTCATTTTGTAGAATATATGGTTCATCTACGGTCATTATAAATGAATGGCTAGATTATCATCAAAAATTTTCTTAAAAAGGGTGTGGTGTGGAGGGGGAGGGGGGATTTTATTTTATTTTTTTTATTTTTTTTAATAAAAGTCTTCTTTTTTTTATAAAAATAAAAATGGTCAGGGTGGCATTAAAATTAGGGGGCATGCTGGGATGATAATTTAGCAATTAATTTATTATGGCCTTATGTTCTGAAATTTTGTTTAATGGTGACATTTTGCATATTGAAACTTTACTAGTAGAAGAAATTGGATCATAAGAAATGTGTGATGGTATATCGAGTATTAAACAGCTGTAAATTTTAACCCATTCAGAATTTATAAAATTAAGTTTTAGTTTATACTAATTATTCCCCCGCTGAAGGCAAAACTATTCAATCGATTATGTTGAATCTTCACACATTGAGAGGAAGTTGCAGTATACAAGAGCCATAACTCTACATTGCTTTTTTTTTAATAATCTCCCTTTATTGATTTACACTTTTGTCTGGAGCATAACTCCTAAACTGTTCTAGGAATTTGTTGAATTTTTCACACAATGACTGAGGACATTGAGAGGAAGTGCAGTGTGCAAGAACCATAACTCTACCTTGTTTACTTTTTGAATTATCTCCCTTTATTAAATTTACACTTTTTTCAGGAGCATAACTCCAAAACTATTCAAGGGATTTTGTTCAATCTTCACACAATGACTGAGGACATTGTTATTTTCCCTTGTTTGGAGTATACCTTGAAAAGTTTTGCTTTGCCAATGCTTTGAAACTGCATACAATGATAAAGAGCATTGACAGGAAGTGGACAGTACAAGAATTTGCTTCGGCAGGGGGATTGGCCGTGTCCAACATGGCTTTTGTTCATTTGAGCTTGAATGCGATGAAAAACTTAAGCTTATATGAACTGTTCTCAAGTCTGCTTCCTAGGTAGAACCAGTACTGAGTGGGTTTTCTTTAGAGGCAGCAGGTTGAGATGGGGAAAGAAACTGCAACCTCTGACAGGAGTGACCAACACTCTATCCACTACACTGCCTCATTATAAAATGTCTCATATGGGTTCTAACATTTTTTTTATTCAGTTATGTTTGAAAATGATAAACTTACCATCAAACAATAAAATATCTAAGGTTTAAACATACAACTTACATTTCATGTTTGACAAATCAGTTGCCTGTGAATTTTGAATGATTAGTTAACCAAGTGATTAAACATTTGCATGCTATTTAATCAATATTTGATCAGGAGAAGCAAATTTCCAATCCTTTGTTAGATGTTGTTCTACTTTCTCGGCCAATAAATCGCTCAGATTTTTTAAAATAGAACATTCAATTATACACAGAATGTCATGATCGTCAGTAGATGTTGACTTATTTCCTCAGCCAATGAAATCACTCCTGGAATAAGAAAGTAGATCAACATTTAAACCAGTTAGAAGTTACATGGAATTTTCTACTGGCACACTGGCCATGGACATTGTATATTTTCTGATGAATATTTCAATAGGAAATAATGTTCTTTTTAGAAATCATTACAGCTTTATAATATTTCATTATTTTTCATTCCAGATCAAAACAAGATCTTTGAAAATGTCTGGTGTTCTTACCTATTTCCTGCAATCTTCCAGTTGACACAGTTTATGATCAGTTGTTGCAATTGCTTGCTATCCTCTCAAATATGCTTCCAATGGACATTGATTCATTTTAAAACTTTTCAATGGAATGTTTTTTTCTTTGATTATTTTATTGTCTATGTGATGATTTAAACATTGAAATAATCATTTGATCAATTGTTAATATATATGTCAGGGCATGTTTCATGGAGAATTGAGCTTTCATATTGAAAGAATTTATATTTTCATGTCTGATTTAAACCCCACAACAATGACAAGAATTGTGAAGTTACAATTATTGTAATTCGAGCACAAATGGTTTAAAAGAGATAGTACTGGATATGGGGGCAGGGGCGGGGACCTACTTTATGGGGATGCCTACTAGATATGGGGGCCGGGGCAGGGACCTACTTTATGGGGATGCCTACTGGATATGGGGGCAGGGGTCGGGACCTACTTCATGGGGATGCCTACTGGATATGGGGGCAGGGGCAGGGACCTGCTTCATGGGGATACCTACTGGATATGGGGGGCAGGGACATACTTTATGGCGATGCCTACTGGATATGGGGGCAGGGGATGGGGACCTACTTCATGGGGATGCCTTCTGGATATGGGGGTAGGGGTAGGGGACCTACTTCATGGGGATTTCTACTGGTTATGAGGGCAGGGGTGGGGACCTACTTGATGAGGATTTCTACTGGTTATGGGGACAGGGGTGGGGACCGACTTCATGGGGATGCCTTAAACAGTATTCTAGATGAGAAGATTTAGTAAAGGACAGCTTTCAGATTTGATGTTAGTCATAGAATTAGAATTTAGGACAACAGAATAGAATACACGGACGAGCGGCACTCGTTAAAAGGAGACGGGCGCTTCCAGCTTTTTGGACTACAAGGCAATGAGTTATGAACACAATTACGTAACTACAGAAATAGAGCACTACATATTCTCCATTCATTAGCAATGCTACTGATTTCATTGATGTTAATAAGTAGTTAACAAATTCAGTTAATTAAACTGATATGTTATATCAACACATTGATGTTTTTGTCAGATATACTATCATATAGCATGATGACCAAAGATTTGTAATTTAACAATGACCTGAAAAAGGAGAAATCAATTATGAATGGTTTGAATGTTCTAGGTGTTAAACTTATAGTGTGTGCCTCCAAGAATGGGTGATTATTTCACTATACGCATATACCTCTCGGCTGTATAATTATCTATTTTTGAACGCCTCCGTAAACAAATGTGTAAATGTTAAGTTTCATATGTCTTTCAAGTATTTTTGGTTAATGTGTGCCTTCCATAAATCAACCAGGGGTTGTTTCACCAACCTTCATAAGTGATGTGTTCTTTCAAGGAGATAAAAAAGACGATCACTTCTTGAAATATTGATTGATTTATATGCAAAAAAAAAACCTATTTGAAATAGAAAATGTGAGTTTTTCAAATAATAACTTGTTTGTTAAATATGGACATCAACACAACTGTAACATTATGTAAACCAAAAAAATTCTACAAATATATAAATGAATATTCACATTGAAATCCAAAACGTCACTTAAGAACCATTCTGGTTATAGTGAGTAATATACTAGTATATGACAAATATTCACATCTTCCTACATGAACTGTGTATACATGTTAGGCATGTTTATAAATATTGTTGTTTTACACAAATGAATATAGTGAAATTAGTACTGTACTAGGTATTTTTGTGTTTTTTTTAATGGGGTTAACACCATTTTCAACACAGATTATATATGGCATATCCAGTTTTACTGGTAGAGGAACACCTCAGAATGAATCTGAGTAGAACTATCGACCTTCTTCAATTAACTGGCAAACTTTCACATAAAGTTTTTGGTTAGAATGAAGCTTGACTCTCCACCCATGACACATGACCTTAATGGCAAGAGGTTAGTAGTCTTTAATTGATGACGTCTTTTACACTTGGCCATGGAGGACTCGCATATTATGCTGAATAGCTTTAAATTGTTGTCATGTATGATGTGTACCCCAAGAAACTGTAAATCTTGGTTCCTTGTTTACCTCACGAGTGATTGGAAAATACTTCTTGGGAGAATGTCAAAATAATTGTATAAATGTAGATTAGTTTTTGCCTTCCCTATGATTCTGTATAACTATACAAATGTTCATAAGTCAATGCCTTCCCTGATGGAGCTGCCCTCCTTGTAATACCTCTTATTTTGATAAACGTGTATGTATAGTAATAGTTGTATAATTTGTATCATGTAGTTGCTTTGCTTTCCAAAAGAAATCTTACGATAATGTAAGAATTGTTCACGGGTATTGGGTAGGAATAAGGATACCCCAAGGTTCGACTGTTTTTATCCAGAGGGCTCTGTTTAGATCCCTATTAAAACAGTGATACCAGGAGTTGAAATCTCAATGCCATTCTTGGAAATTGATTCTTTTTATTACATATTAGGAAGATATATTATTTCTCAACTATTTTCTTCTGCAGTTAGCGAGAAGTCTTATTTGTCATGAGTGTGTCAACGTTATCTTCTACTTCGGATGAAATAGAAATGTCTCACATTGAGCAAATGTTGGATAGTCTTATCATGTGTAAATGCTTTCAGAGTGGCAAGACATTTTTTTTATACAAAAGAGTAGAGGTATTTAGAGGCGAAGGTAATGTTTATTCAGGTATACAGTATATATGACAAACAATACAAAATGAGATACCGGTAATCACATTATTCTGACACAAATTCCTGAGCTAGAATGTAAGATGTGGTTTAGAGCTTCTGAGCCAAGATCGGAGGGTTCAATCCACTGTAGGGGCTGTGTGTGGTGTCCTGAGCTAAGATCGGAGGGTTGTGGGTTCGATCCACTGCAGGGCTATATGTGGTGTCCTTGAATAAGACACTTCATCCACATACGCTTAGTACTTGCTCCACCAAGGAAAACTTTGAGTGTGATTTGTCTAAGTTGTAATAACTTGTTTCGCAATCAAAATAATAAAATAAATAAGTTTAAAATTAAAAGTTTGAAGAAAATCAAATCCCTAATATTCACCCAGCTCAATTGAATTGATGTTTTTTATGTTAGCTTTAGTACCCTTTATTTATGATTGGTGTATACCAATAAGATTGGTTTACACTTGTGTTAATTTTGGCTTTAAACAGAATGTTAGATAATTGCCACTAGCTTAAATATCCATAACAAATTGTATAAACTAGTTGTAAATTGATTAAGCTTTGTATATATGCACTACAAAATTAAATGTTTAAACTCCTCTACATGTGTATTTGTGTTGTAATTTGTATCCAATAATAGGTATTTTTTAGTTTGTTCCTCAATATTCTTTTTAAATAAAACTTTTCAAACAGCTCAATAATTTCTAACACATCCCCTACAATTTCCCCCCATGCTTTGTTACTGACCAACACGCTTCCGAACAAGCTGTTTTTTTCCAAAGGTGTTTATCGAAACAAGACAATTTACTATTAATATGTTGACATTCACCCTGTTCACTATTATTAAAATAATGTATGTAAATATTTCTTCTTAACATACTTTTTCAGTGGTCAAATAAACATGCAAATATAGTAATTTATCATCTGGAAGAGCAAAACTGACTTAAAATTATAACTAAAACCAACCATTTCACAAGTTTATCAGAGTTGTGGAAGTGTTATTTTTCAAAGGGGAGTAATTTAACAATTTAGATTTATTCTGGAATGGGTTTTCCCTATATAAATGAAGGTACAAACAACTTTTACAGTTATGTTTTGACACGTCCACTTTAACAACACAATTTCTGCACGATAAGCAATGTGATCCATCAGGTTTGAACTGACATTGAAAACCATGGCCAGACCTGTCCTGGATAGCATCTCATCTCCACAAGTTGGGGGTCGGGAGATCGAATCCCTGGCTGGCCACAGTCCAGACCTGTTACAGAAAGCATCTATTTTCATTGATTCTATAATACAGATAAAACTCGCTGGGCCCTGTTAGCTCAGTTGGTAGAGTGTATATCAATCAAGGGGCAGTGAGATCAAATCCCTGCCCAGTCAGTCTTGTGTCAAGTAATATATGACTGCCTATCACGTAATTTCTCTCAATATGAAAATTATCAGTTACTTGTGAAGGTTTGCTTGAGTACTGGTTTACCATTCAGGATCACAGAAAACAGTAGTAAAGGTAACTGATCTGATTGTCTGTTAGAACTTGATAGCGTAAGAATGGCACTACTTGTTAATTTTCAAACAAACAAAAACAGATAAAACTACTATGCAATTATTGAAGACTTCACAAATTTGACAATCAGAGATTGATCATGGAAAAAAGAAAATAGCTTCCTATGTTTCCAGTAGGATTTAATATAAACAAGTAAATGAAGTGAAGGCTCACTCATTTGCAGTTTTGCTCATCATGTCGTCTTTAATTTATTTCTTGTCAGGATATGATATGTGGATTTATCAATGAACTCATTTACTACTGGCATTATAATATATTTCTCCTTGTTGACTCCATGTTTTGAAATAATCAATTTATTGTTCCTTGCAAAATGTAGAAATTGCACTTTCAGTGCCATTTTGAATATAACATTGACTGGCTTATACCTTGTCAAAAACTTTAAGCATATAAAAAAGACGAAATTCAATAATCTTCTGTAGTGAACGACACTTACAGTTACTATTCCTGCATTACTACAAATGATTAAATCTGCAAAATGTTGGTGTTCTCCCCGTTACCCGATATAAAACTGTAAATTTTATTACAGATTATAGGAAGTTGCACTTTTCAGATATTTTTGGATTATTATAGTTTTATTTAGAAACATTTTTTCATTGTTTTAAAAATCAATTGTATGCATATTCAAAATGGAGAACAAATGATTACAGTTAGATCTACAGAAAATTGTTAATTGCACTTATGATTCAATTCCAACACCAGATAATGGAGACCCCCACTTGATGATCGCGCTGGCTTGCAGTGGATCAACATTGCATTTAGATAATGGATATTTTCTAATTTTTAGTTGGTTTAGTTTTTTGATATCATAAACCAACACATTTGTGATTGACCTATCAAACACATGACCACAGCTGTTGCAACAAGTCTTCCATATAATGTAGCTACGAGCATGAAATCATATAAAACAAAATATTTGAAAGACGGATGCAATTTATTTTATAATAAACCAAACAACCTGTGGTCAATAAAACAGCATAGTATAACACAGGTCGCTCCCTTATACTTATTAGATGACTCCCATGTGTTTCTGACCAAATTGCTTAAACTTCAACTTCAACCACCGCATAAAATTGAACAAGTGGTGATAAAAAATCTAATATTTTGTGTTTTTCATTGTTATAGATAATACTTTAAATGTGGCAAGCATACGAGAAGTTCTGATTTTATAGCACATACATATATATAAAAAAAGAAAAAAAAGATGTGTTAAAGTCAACAAGAAATGACTGACTTGAATAAATGACGAAAAGGGTGAGAACCAACATTGTGGGTTCAAATCAATATTTTGAATAAACAAAGCATGTATACTACATTTTTTGAGACCACAATTTCAATTATTCCCTGCAATATTTTTACTGTTGCTATATTAATGTGCAGTAGTCTGCATTTCATGTCATTTTAGTGGAAATTGTATGCTTTGACTTCTGCATATTTGCGGTGTTTTGCTCACTGTTTGATAGAACAAAAATTGCAATAATATCAAACTTGGATCTCTGCGTCATCTGCTATGGAAATTGCATTTTGAAACTTTATGGAACTATTTCATCGGTCGGAGGAAATAAAGTCATGGTCAACAGTATAACAAAGGTTATAGAACAAATTGTATTATAGAAGGCATCCAATACGATCACCTTCCAAAATTATAGATCAGTCTGAAATCAAGAATTGAAATGGTATTTAAATAATAAAAAGATTGAATTTAAGGAATGTTTTTATTCGTCTATGTCATGTTTATACAAAAGTCAAATAAAGATAGATTCTTAGTGGAATAAAATTTCAACAAAAAAAATTATTGCAAAAGCATAAATACAACGAATAGTTCATTTACATCTCAAAATAAGGAAATAATGAATATCACAACATCAGTAAAACACTGGCAACTATATGTATCGAAGAATATTCTGCAAAATACAAAGGAGGAGTTTATAGTTCAAATAATAAACTGATTTAAAAAAAAAAAAATTAATTCAATGAGTGTATCAATGACAACATGAATAATATTTTTTTACATAATTTTGATGAAGATGAACCAACCCTGTATAAGGATTATCAAGACAATATAAAAGTAAAAACTGGGGGTGAATTTGCTCGAAGCGCTGTTTACGTTATTTGTATCAAATACATGTTTATATTACTTTCGTGATTTTCAAATAAAAAATAAATTTTTTGTAGTAGGGAATAGTCAAAAGACAAAATGTATCTCCTTAATGAAAAATAAAATAACTTTTTTCAAAGGAATGTCTAGTACAACAATCATTATATAAGACAATCAGGTACATTTCAGTATTGAAACTGAAGATTTCCTGGAACAATTGCTTCAACAAACAACATAATGGATTTCCACTTTGTATTGCACAATATAGATTTCTTCAGAATACAAAGATTTCATAACCATCGTTAAACAAGACTGGTGAAAAATAACAACATCTAAATTTCAAACACAGTATGTTTAAATAAATTACAATAATGATTTTTTTTTCATTTTCAATATTTTTGTTTGATGTTTTAAACTGTTTTGACATACAAATGCCTCTCTTACAACATCTAAATATCAACACAACCCTATTTGAAATTATTAGCTTGTTTAAATGTTTTATAATAAATACAACACCTTAAAAACCTAATTATCACTTAAGTCATGTTTACATACCTCAACTTAATGCTTACTACCTCGACTACACATTTATAACAAATAATAATACTTCAATAATAACTTATGACTAACACCACCACTCTTACTTGCACATAGATAACGCCTCCCTTAAACATATAAATAACACATCTCTAACCTCCTTGTCTGTGTAACACTACATACTTGTATACTTGTTTTAGTCAACAATACATCTTAAAGTACATATCATCAAACATCTACTAACTTCTCAAACAAAATCTTCTAACGATAGTGGACAGATAAATAAAGCTTGATTACTACAAAAACTATTAATAGAGGTAATTGAAAACTTGCTACTTAAAAAAGTGACTGCTGAACAAGTTTTTATATAAAAGCAATAAACATGTAATCTGATGATTCTAAAATGTTGTTTTTAAAACTATCCCTCACCACACACTTCCCCTCAAATCCTCATGTTTAGTTTATACTAATTTATTTGAGCTTGACTACTAATATAGCTCAAAGCTTATATGAACCACTCTCGAGTCTGCTTCCTGGGTTGAACCAGTACTGATGTTTTTTTTAGAGACATTAGGTCCAGCTTGGGATGGAAACCCACAACCCCTTGCGTGAGTGACCAACATGCTATCCATTGCACTACCAACCCCTTATGTCTACTCTTAATAATAGTATTAATTATAACTGTTCCAAAAATCATACTATGTTTTATGATTAAATAATAAGAGTACCCCCCCCCCCCCCCCCCACCACCTCCATTCATTTTCACCATTCACAACCAGTGTACATTGAACTTTCTACATGACCCTTTCCCATACAAAGAATGTAATGAGTAAACAAGCCTGTTGGTCTTCAAACAAGGGATACAACTATCTACATCAATGTTATTTATAAACCAGGGGACAACACTGTCCAACAAAAAATACAGTATATCAAACACAAGGGACATAACTGTCCAACTAAAACATTTATTGTGACAGGTAGTTCTCATTTATTAATAAAAAAAAAACAATTTATAAAAAAAAATCTATATACATTTTTCAGCTGTTTTGATACTTTCTTTTATATCTGTTTCAAACAATTATAAAATAAAATAAATGCACAAAAAAATTCCCAACACACAACTACCATCCAATCATTATCATTATTAAATGCTGAGCCCAATGAGCATAGTCAGTAGAGCGTCTGACTATCAATCCCGGTGTCGAGAGTTTGAATCCCCGCCCGGCAACAGTCTCCATGATGATTGATATACAACATTTTGTTTCATTATCATTTGTCTCTCACCGCTGATTCAAGTGGGAAAGTTATCAGTTACTTGCAGAGATGGAATGTGCTAGAGTACTAGTTAACCTTTCATAATCCTAGGTAACGGTGGTTAGGTTAACTTATTGTCTGTTAGCCCTTGATGGCATAAAAATGATGCTAAATATTCAATCAATCAATCAATCAATCATTATTAACCATCTACTATCATACAACTATTGTCACATTCATTATCAACAATCTACTATAAACTAGCTACTATTTTCCATAACATTCAGGGAAATAAGGTTTAAAACAGTTATTATAAACCCAAATTTGTTAATACCATAGAATCAACTAATGGAACACAAACAATCACATCATTACATTCAAACATCCACCCCATCTTGTATGTCACAAACATGTTGATCTAACATTTTTCTGTTCCATTTTGAAAACAGCATTGGACACTGAAATGTAGATTTTAGTTAATTCTTAATTGTGTATTCATGAAGAGAAAATACTGCCCATTTTTGTTCTAATCTGCAAACACTGTGGTGTTTTTCTAAGATGGTTTAAGTTTGATTAATATTCAATACACCAAGCTCAACCGAACAATTATTTGTTCACATAAAGATAAACATATATATCATCACTTCATATGAGTATTTATCATTTGGTGCACAATATCTATATCATGTTTTTGTTAATTTTCAATCATAACTGTAAAAATATTTTGACAGAGTTCATTAATTGATTGTTTTTGGAAATGGAATGTTTACATTTACCATGCTACTCACCTTATATTTTATTACTTCTATAAACATACAGCGAACTCATGTTTACAAAAATAGAAAAGATGCTCAAAAATGTGTCCAAGCAATAAAACATTTGTACATTGTACACCCAATAATACTCCACTGAACTCACACAAACTGAGATTCTTGTTGTAAGGGAGGAACACAACTATACAGGACTTAACAACTTTAAAAATGCTTGTTTTAGAAAATTTAATATATTTGTGATCCCACATCTGCTATCATTTTATCAGTTTGTGTATGTTGTAAAATTGCTGCCGAAAGTCATTAATTTGAGATTATATTTATAATCATAGTGCAACATTTACTCCTATATATATCAGTGTTTATAAAGTCTTTGAAAAACTCTTTGGATTTCCTCCATAGCAATGTAACAGGAATGTATTATTATTATTATTAATTCTGTCTGGATAAACTCTTGCACTTTTCCATAAAAATGTAACAAAAGAAGTGTTTATTCCAGCTTCGGAAAATATCAATAATTTCTCAGGAATGTTACCAAATATATTGTTTATTTCAATCCTATATATAATTATTCATAGGAATGTTAAAGACATTTACAGGTAATTATCTTCCATACAACTGTTTCAAAGTTGATTGGATGATTTGTCACTGGGATATCCAATTATTTTCCATAGAATGTTTAGTTTTTTTACACTAATTCATTCAATCTCAATTGCAAAGTAAGCACAGAGGTTATATGAACCACTCTCTAGTCTTGTTTCATGGGTAGAACCAGTATGGAGTGTTATCTTAGGAATGTTTAATACTGGAATTAATTGTTTATTCCATCTTGAATCTCCACCATGCTTCAGATTTGTATGGAGACTTTTTGACTGAGTAGCAAACTGACCAGGCATGCTGTTGATTAAGGTCACTACTAGCTATCGGTCATGTTACTTCAAGAAGAATTATCATTCACTAGTTTTACACCACACATTATCATGTCTGATGTACAATACATATCATTAAATGAAAAGTAACTATTTCTACTCAAACAAATTGGTGTATTTTAACCTACTTGCACTGATTAAGGAAAATATTTTATTTCATGTACCTGCTATAATGATGTTACATTATTTAATCTAACAATGTCAGGATGTGGAATGCTGATACAGGGTGTGTAAAGAGTTTGTCAGCGCTTCTAATTTTGATTTTCAACTAAACATACTGGTGAGAGTAGATGAATAAATTGGTGTTTTAAGGGAACCAATAAAGAATGGTTATATGACACCAACAAGAAGAGAGATTCATGATTCAAGATTCAATCTCAAAAACTGAAAACAACAACACATCGACAAATGAATGTGAAGAATGAATCTAGAACCTGGCAAACCTGCAGAACTAGTTTCAACAAAGCTTATCCATTATTCATATGTTGCCTCTTACAACATGCACAAGTAACAGCTGTCATATTCTGGCCATCACTTACTTGGAACCCATGAACCACACACAAATTGATAATAAAACCACAATAATGAATACGATGAAAATGGATAAAATGAACACGATACCTATTCAGAGGATCCTCACCCCTCGGCAGAAATTGACAGTGACCCTATTCTTATTACACAGGTCAAATGCATGTAAAGGAATACTTACTGTAACAACCATTTGTGCCATTTCTAAAAATACCAACCCTGAACAAACAGCAAAGGAACATGTTTCTATGTTCAATATGGTGTTTTAGGTTTCCTATGGTATTGCATAAGGTTTTAATGAAGATTGAAATGTCAGGAATTTAACTTTGAACATTTTTATGCGTAGTGACACTATAACAGTGGCCATTTTTCTGGCAAAAAGGTAGACACGTTTCATACCTCTGTGAGATCTAACACTGAAGACAAACATGAAGAAATCCAAACTAAACAAACTTTCTACACACCCTGTATAGTTTTATTGTTAATGAGTATTGTCATTAATTTTTTGATTGGCTGTCTCACAAGTAATATCAACATTTGAGCATAGCTCTTCAAATATCAAGTCAAACATTATGGGAGGAAAATTTGTATTGTTATTACAACAAGAATTTTTTTTTTAAATTAATATTATACAGGACAGTATTTTTTTTCGTAAAAAAATATTTATCACAATGTGGCCAGTATAAACGTATTTTGAATACATTGCAATCACCACTGCTGTCATTACAAATACATTCCATTAATGAGATAATCTGCCTCATTTGAATGGAGTGTTCTCCCTTTACGTAATCTTCTTTTCACAGTCCTTAAACGACAACCGACAAATATCAACAACATCATAGTTATCGCTAGTCCAAGGGCCAGGGCGACAACAGGACCCTGGGAGCTATCGGTAAAGCTCTCAACTTCTACATTGTCCACATTTAAGAAGTTGTATGAACCTGCATCCTTAGCTTTACCACTAGAATCAGTACTGGAGATGTTACTAATTTTAGAATCTTTATCATCTGTGGACTGATCTGCAGTAGATTCACTGTTGACTGGTTCTGTATCTACTGATTTGTCTGTATCTGTATCAGTTTGATCTGTATCAGTGGGAGTTTGAGATTCATCAACAGTTTCATCTGTTTTAGGGACATCTGGAGCTTCTGTCGGCTTAACAGCTGTAGGTTTAACAGTCTCTGGAACAATAACTTTGCTAGGTTCTAAAATGAATATTTAAAAACAAAATTAATTTGATTTAAAGAAATCTGATAATTAAACCCAAATTTGTGATTATATTCATGAATGCAATAATATGTTACCAACATTAACAGTATATATTTTTCTCATCTCTGTTTCTGAATTACATGTATTGAGTACAATCATTATTTAATGTTGTGTAGGAGTGTTTTACCTCATACATCAATACCATAACAGTTACATCAGCAGCATCAAGAGTAGGGTTCTCCATTGCAACATGGATTATGGCACAATCTCAAAATCCCATACCTATCGCAGCTGAGGTTAAGGGTTTGAGTCCAATTAAACGCAAAAAGTAAGAGAAAATTTACCAATTACTGTCACACTGGAGTATTATACTGTAAACACATGGTTTGATACACCACCCAGTCTCATTATACTGACACCAGGCAGACTAGAACTTTCCTCTGAATGTTAAGTGCTAAAAGAGAAAACTTCCAGTACCATTTTTTGGTATAACCCATCAGGGGATTGAACACAAAACCATCCACATGCGAGGCTGATGCTCTACCACTAGACCAATGCTGTGGTTTACCAAGTACTTGAGGAAGGATGTGGTTCTACTCATATTTAAACAGTAACAAGTGTTATACCTAACAACACAAATCAACACAGTAGCATATTCACCTGTGGGAGGCAGAGTTTTGGTAGGCGGTTCTGTCACCACTGGTTTGTCACCCTGGGGCTTGGTCTTCACACCCACTACAATAGTTAATACATCAGTGTAATAGGTAATTCTGCGTTGATTGTTACCGCTAGGAAAGATCCTTCAATTTCAATGTAGGTAAGCTTTTATGTCAGTTCAATGTTAATAGAACTTTCTTAAAATTGGTTCAACTGTGCTATGAGCATAGTTATGGAATCAGGATAACTGATTGATTGAACTTTAAGCGTCATTTTTATGCCATTGAGAGCTAACAGACGATTAGTTAATTTAACCAGTTTCCTGGAATCCTAAAAGGTAAACTAGTACTCAAGCACACCCCATCTTCGCAAGTAACTGATAACTTTCTCACTTGAATCAGCGGTGAGAGACGAATGATGACAAGACACAAAATCGTATATCAATCATTACAGAGACTGTTGCCAGGCGGGGATTCAAACTCACGACCCCTGGCTTTGGAGGGGGATCTCAACTTTTTAATTGGCTGTTAAAACATTATGCATGATATCTGCATGTTATGACAGGATGTCAACTTCTCATATAAAAGAGAAAATAACTCATTTTTACATACAAAGCCAAATTTTTACTGACAAAACCGGCCAACGAAGCAGAGTTAATCCACTAGTGGATTATTTATTATGTACGTGTTTGTTACATCACTCTTTTACAAGAGATGATGCTATAAACTTAACTTAAATATTTTGTGTCTTATATGATTACAAAAATAGTAAAAACTGTTACTTAGTCCTCAACCCACAAATAGTGCATGTCTGATCATTTTAAATTGACAATTCTCAATAATTCTTGTAGCAACATAACTAGACAGACAGGTGATCACCAACAATTTATCCAGAATAAAGCCAACAGAGCCTACAATATTCAGGAACAAGGGAGATAATCAGCATTATTTTTTATGCATACTTTAGTAAGTTACCTTTAGTATCTTTGTCATTGTAAGGTCTTGTCTGACTGGGTCGGTCCCCTGTAATGATATATATGAATGGTTAGACAAAATGTAATCACATTGTGAATATTAGAGCAGGGTGCCATAAACGTCTCTAAAACGAAATCAGTTACGCCTTAAGATAGTTGTAAATGTATGTATAATGATAGAATAAAACTTTTTTTTATAGATTCCTTAAAACCTATTTTTTTAATAAACGTAACATAACTTAGGCTTTATAATTTAATCATTTTTTGTTATAATGATTAAATTTATAATAATAAACTTAACATTGTATTGATAACAAAGATATTTTTTTTTATGAATATAAACATTTTCATTTTGATCTTTTAGACAGTATTAACAGGTCTATTTTACATACTTGATTAAAAAATTCCATAAATAATCTGAAAATTTACTTTATTTTGAAAATCTGCGTCAGAGTCTTAAATAAAGAGTGAAACCATTTATGCTAAAATACAACAAACTAAACTTGTCTTTTGTCAAATCTGAACAGCCATTCAGTCCTTAACACAAAGTCATTTGCAATTAGGTTGTATCATGAAAAGCAACTAACCACTGAATCTCAAACTGAATACAAATTCATCAATTAATATGAATAGGAGTTGTATTTTCCTGATACTGGTTATCGGTACATAACTTCCAATGTTTGCTTACGTTTCTAATGTTCAATATATGTGCTTAGTTTCATTTTCAATTCTGCAATATCATTGTCTGCTAGAGACAGTATACAATGGTGGATCTACTCTTTAAACAACCCGGCAATACCTTTAATAACTCCCCTCCTCCTAAACTACCATATTTTATTAAAATTCACTATATTTCTACAGAAAAACATGATTGTGTGCCCGTTCAGATTTTGTGTTGTGTCCCCTAAGTATGCCCCCGCTGGTATTACAAGTGCTTCCATACTGAGTGCAGAATCATTAGAAGTGCTTCCTTATTGAGTACAGAATCATTACAAGGGCAGTAACTCTGCAGGGAATAAATTCAACATCACAAAATTTGCGCCATGCACATCTAAACATTACGTTGATCATGTATGCAAAGTTTTGATATTAAAAGAAAGTATTTCTATATATATAAATTATATTCTTACATTATATTAAATTTTGTGATTATATTTAGCAAAACTAGTTGATGTATATACCCTACAGTGTACTGAATATGGCATTTGTCCAATTTAAACAAACTAAATAAAATGAAAGATAAAGATCACCTTGGAGATATACAATACAACTGAGACGATCAATGTCATTATAAGTTAGTAGATTGATTGACTAATCGACTGATTGAATATTTAGCATCATTTTTATGCCATTGAGGGCTAACACTGTTTCCTGGTATCCTGAAAGGTTAACCAGTACTCAAGCACACCCCATCTCCGCAAGAAGCTGATATCTTTCCCACTTGAATCGGTAGTGAGAGACTAATGATAATGAGAAACAATGTCGTAAATCAACCATCATGGAGATTGTGGTCTGGTAGGGATTCAAACTCACAAACCCTAGATTGGTAGTCACTGAGCTAATTGGGCTTGGCTCAGTTAGTAGAGCTTGGTCATGTCAATTATTAGATATCTGGTGTCATTTTTGGCCATTTCAAATCAGGTAAAATATGTCATAATGATATTGCAAATCCACTTATAATGACAAAGATTGCAATAGTAAAATACAAGCATATAGAAACATCGACACGGGTGGTAACAACTATAATACACACAATACTGAAAAAAAAAAGAAAGAAAATGCTACATCACACATGCCTGGAAGTGAATACATAATATTGACAGTCAAACCTGTCTTAAGCAGCCAGTCCATAGAAGGAGCAAAAGTGGCCTCTTACAGACAGGTTGTTGCTTAATACAGGTTAACTTTTACTGAAAGCATAAAAATGAGATATAGGAAATGTGAGAGCTTAAGACAAATAGTTACTTAATAGAGGTGACCCTTACACAGGTTTGACTGTATAAGTGTGACCAATGGTTCAGTTTAAAGTAGACTGTCTTTAAGCAATTGTACTCGAGAAAATGAAGTACATTTGCTTTAGTAGTCTTAGCAACTCAATAGAATAATATCTATTTCCGGAATGGCTTTAATTTTAAAGGTCAGTTATCTTCTCCATGACTTAAAATCGTTTTCTTTAATGGTGTTATTAAAAAATAACTAGATAAAGTGAGCAGAATGTGAACTGTACTAGAGGAAAGTACTAGAGTTCACCATATATGTTTACTATAAAAGTTATCATAATGAATTAAAATCCTCTCGATAAAGGGCACACAGATAGCCTGCTTTAAACTGGAAACATGGTCAAATATATGCATGTGTACACACAGGATACATGCACACATTCTCTTTCAAAATGCATATACATTTACACACTAAATTTGCATGAAAAATATTTCACATGTTAATGCACCAGTCACCTGTTATCCCAGCTCTCCAAAAGCCAGGACATAGTGGAAGACAGCACAATACAGGCCAGGACAAAGCGGAGTACAGTGAGACACAGGCCAGGGCATAGTGGAGTACAGCAGGACATGACCAGGACATAGTGGAGGACAGCACGACACAGGCCAGGACATAGCAGAGTAAAGCACAACACAGGCAAGGACATAGCAGAGTACAGCATGACACAGGCCAGGACACAGCAGAGTACAGCACGACACAGGCCAGGACATAGCAGAGTAAAGCATGACACAGGCCAGGTCATAGCTGAGGACAGCACGACACAGGCCAGGACATAGAGGAAGACAGCATGACACAGGCCAGGACATAGCAGAGGACAGCACGACACAGGCCAGGATATAGTGGAATAAAGCACGATACAGGCCAGGACACAGAGGAGGACAGCCCGACACAGGCCAGGACATAGAGGAGGACAGCACGACACAGGCCAGGACAAGCAGAGGACAGCTCGACACAGACAAGGACATAGCGGAAGACAACACGACACAGGCCAGGACATAGTGGAGGACAGCATGACACAGGCCTGGACATAGCAGAGGAGCTCGACACAAGCCAGGACAAAGCAGAGGACAGCTCGACACAGGCCAGGACATAGAAGAGGGCAGCACGACACAGGCCAGGATGTAGCGGAGGACAGCATGACACAGGCAAGGACATGGCGGAGTACAGTACCTGTGTGACTTTGATTTATGAAATGCAAATCTTACTGGTACATATTTTCTAATATTTTGACAATTTTCAGTAAATAATGATCAACTTTTTATATTTTTTATGCAGATTTTAACAATATTCTCAAACTTAAATATCTTATATATCGAAGATAGTACACACGTGTAAAGCTCTACAAATTAATTTCACTGAAGAAAATTTCAGGGTCTAATCTATCACACTCTATACAATGTCTACATGAAACAGCCATTTAAGGTAAGGCAATTAAAAATTAACTGCTTGATTATCATCCAAGTTTTTCTTAAAAAGGGGGAGGGGTTGGGTTTTTGCTGTTATTGTCTTTTGAAGAAAAAAATTAAACGTTCTTTCTTTTTTATGAAAATAAAATGGGTCGGGCGGCATCAATAATAGGAGACGGGCGAGGATGATAATCTCGCAATTCTTTAAATATGGCTTTAAATCATGGTACTCAATAAACAACAAAAAAGGAATGACAACAGTTGTGTCTTCAATAAATAAAATCAACAATTTACAGAAAAACATGTTGATTTCTCTGAAAACTTGAGCTTAACTGGATTTGAATCATTTACATTAAAACTCTTTTGTTTTCATAAAAGCCAACTTTGTTTTGTAAATAATAATGATATTGTTGTCTGCCTGATATAGTTAAGTATTTCCTGCATGACTGCATAAATGTGCAGATTGATATATCACTTGAATACATTTTAATTCAATATTGTCAGTTTGTTTAAAAATGTTTAGGGTCATTTTATGCCATCGAGGGCTAATAAATAATCAGTTAACCTAACCACTCTTTCCTAGGTTCCTGAAAGGTTAACCAGTACTTGAGCTCGCCCATCTCCGCAAATAGCTGTTAAATTTCCCACTTGCATCAGCAGTGAGAAACAAATGACAATGAGACACAATGCCTTACATCAATGATCACGGAGACTATGATCGGGCAGTGATTCGAACCAAGCCTGGCTTGTATGTTCATACAAGACATGTTTGAATCATGTTTTACTAGAGATTTGTGGAAAAAACATTATGTTGGATCATGTTTGATTTCTACATTGTACAAGTATATATAACATTCTATCTTATTTTGACTTTGCAATGTATACAAGACAGCCAATATTTCAATAAAATTGTTATCTTATACCTTAAAAATGCACACCACAAAAAAAAAGACATTCACAATATGCTGTACTATCACAGTTACATTGATAAAATACATCAGAACTACATGCTACATGCTGGAAAACAGCAAAACTTGGTGGGAAAAATCTGATATAACAAAAAAACAATGGTGATTCTACAACAAGGAGATGATCATAATCCACGACGTGTCATATACCTGGCCTGTAATTGTCATAATCCAACTCATGGCTGTTATCAACTGGAAATCGGTGATCATCAAAATCTTCATTTGGATAGTAATATTCTTCTCTGAATGGATCCCAGGCCGGGTACCGATCTCGACCACGCTGGTATCCTGAATCATAATACGGGTACCTTGATCCGTGACTGGGTCTGTGTCTAGCATCACCAAATCTATCATTATAGTTGTCGTATGAGGGGCGTCGATTGTTGTTTCCACCCGGACGTCGATTGTCATATCTATCTGGGTACTGATTCCGATATCCAGCATCATCGTTATCCTCGTCATACCTACCTTTATTTACAGAGTCATCAAACTGATTTGAGGCAACCACGTCAGCAGCAGGTTTCTCTTTATTCTGTTTAGTTACTGACACTTTTGAATTATCTGTCTTAACAGCAGGTTTATTTGATTGCGGACTGGTTTCTGGTTTGTCTTGCTTCCCTTGACTGGGGCTCAGATTTTTGCCTTTCTTTCCACTTACTTTGGGAGAATCATTTTCGAATTGCATCCAACTAGAGAAATAATCAGGAAACCCTTCAGAATTAGACTGACTGTGTCCCTGCTTCTGTCCCGGAACAGTTGACTGTGTTGGCGTTTCTATTTGCTGTTTGACTTTAGTGGCTGTGGGGTAAGTTCTTGTTTTCTCATTGTTTTCTTCTTTATCTTCAGAAAAGTGTCCTTGGACATCTTCATCAGTATCAATATTGCTATTTGTGTGATCTTTGTTATTTCTTGATTCTGATTTTGCATTATCATAACCACTCAAAGAACTGGATTTTTCATCAGATTTTATTGGTAATTTGTTAACATCATGATTTCTGTCATTGTCATAGTAACCATCTTCAACCCTGTTGATATTGCCATCATTGTGTCCACTACCAAAGTCATTTGTTAGCTTGGCATCATTTTGCTTCACTTTGTCTCTTTCTGTGGTTGTTTCATATACTTGTTTATTCATTTTACTCTGATCTTGACCCTTTTCTTTTGTAATGACTGACTCACTTGGACTGTTATCCAGGTTTATTGGATTCTGGTGAGGAGTGTTTGATAGTGTTTTCTGTGTTCCTGTATTTATTTGTTGCATTCCTGGATTTGACATGTGATTTGATAAAGCAGGTTGTTGAACATTTGGAGCATTGTTAAGCTGGGGATTCTGCTGAACAGGTTGCTGATTCTGATTGACTTGCTGGACAGGTTGAACAGGATTCTGAACTACAGGCACATAACCAGTCTGTGCAGAGGCATAATTTGAGACAGGTGCTACATTTTGTCCAATAATTGGTTGTTGGGCAACATTCTGTTGCTGACCCGTCTGATATGGTAAATTGTTTTGATAAACCTGAGAAGCCATACCAACATTTCTATCAATAAAAGGCCATTGGCCATTAAGTTGTGATCCCGTCTGTGGAATGTTAACATTCCCTTGATTCTGATTGCTCAAACCAGGTAAGTAATACTGCCCTCCTGTATTTCCATTGGCTGGAATTTGTCCAGCATTCCCATTGGCGGCCTGAATTTGCCCAGGATAAAGCTGATTGGCTGATTGGAGTAAGCCAGCTTGCTGCTGATTGGTTAATCTAGGAATTGGGAAGCCAAATGGGTACTGATTGTCAGGTTGATTGTTGTACGGTGTGTGATAAAGGGGATTATTGAACAAGTTTCTTGATGAATCTGAATCCAAATATGCTGCATGCATGGGAAAAGAAAAAGATCATAATGCATTTTTGATATCATGTTAGTCAATTACTAGGAAGCAGTCAATAGGACTTCTGAAATATTATATAACAGTCATTTATTTTTCATACAAAAATACAATGCTTTTTTGTTGGCATCAGTGTGTACGTTTTTTAATATTCAAAATGTGAAACTGCAAAACACAATTTAATTCAATAAAAAGTATTTTAAGTAATATCTCTATGTACCTATTAAAATGAATTTGTGTATGCTAGAAGATTGTTCTTTTGTTTTATGTTGTTGCTGTTACTAGAAACAAATTAAAAACATGCACTTGCCAAAAAACTAGCATTTTATTTTCTTCATAACTGATACAGAAGGTGTCCATTTACCAACGCAAAATGCTTCAAATACTTAAGAACCAGTCACAAGCGATACCTTCACCTGATAAAACCCGCAACTTCATGTACCTTGATAAACAAAACTAAACTTGTAAAAGTTCTAACAAACAATCATTCAAGGCCTGAAAATACATCAGTACACAATATCTTAATTAGTTTTGTTAAAATTCTAGATTTATATGAACATGTTTGACTGAAAATGTATCAAACTTATATTGTCATAAAACATGCAGCAAAAAGAATCAATAGCAAATATCTTGTACTTATGTCTTAATGATAAAAAACATGTGGAGAGACTTTGATTTGGTATGGATCTTACTTTATAATTGTATATGAGTGCCTATAATTCTTTATCAGTCTATTCCAAAACTCTCTATAGTATTGAGGATATCACCTTCTATCCTATGGAAAGTATAAAAAAGACACCCGCGGGTATCTGACAATGTCTATCATTTACATTTGGATAATAATGTATTTGGATAGAAGAAAAAATGCAATAAATTAATTTTTGTGACTTCCATAATTATACACATATCACCAGAAATATTACACACATATGTGATACAGGTATAATGTATTGAGATTAAAAGGAAAGACATATAATTACAAAAGGTTGTAATCATCTTTGTCAAATTTCTATGTACACATACTATACTTCCTCCGACTGGTAAATGTTAAGGGAAGGAATTGAAACAAGAACCAACAGAAATGTAACGCATGAAAATACAGTATAGGATCGGTTTTCATGATTATAGGTCAAAGGTTACAGCCATAATGACATGAACTGGAAAGTACATTCTTATAGAATATACCCTTTGATGGTGTATGACCTTCATTCCATATCTGCCATAATGTAGACAATAACTACTCATTTGCAGTTTGTTACAAATCTTGAATGATGAAACATTGTTGAGGTCGAGGGATGGGACTTTGGTGAACTTTACAGATAAACTGGATACAGGAACTCCCCCCACACTACATGGGGACATGAAATTACAAAAATTTAGGAGCCAACAAGGTTAATTAGACAGAACTGAACACAGTATTGCGAACAGATATATACTGAGTATGTACATACCGGTTTTATCTTTCTCAGGACAGCCGTACTCGTCTGACCCGTCCATGCAGTCATTTGTCCGGTCACACACATAGTCCTTGTGTACACACTGTCTCTCCTCAGGTCTGTACTGCTCACACTCAAACTCATCTTCACGACAATGTTTGCCTGCATGAAGATAGTGGCAATTATTTCATTTGGGGATTTTTATTTTAAACACAATACACACAAAGGCCAGTGTTACTGTCATACTGTGATGCATGTACATTTAGCTGGTTTTGATTTTAACTTTTTCCTCACTAGAATTAAACTCTGTTCCAAATCTGGCACCTCAATCCAAGTACATTATTGTATATGAGACTACCAAACTTTGATATACCCCTGGTCCAAATATTTGTTTGATGGCCTATTTCATGGTTAAAATCACTCTTATACATGTGACAAGTGGTAAATAAACAATCAACTGTTTATACATATGTAAAGTATCCGTGATACATCACACACAGATACCAAAACCTTATTGTATGTTGTATATTATCTGTGATACATCACAAACAGATACCAAAACCGTATTGTATGTTGTATATTATCTGTGATACATCACACACAGATACCAAAACCTTATTGTATGCTGTATATTATCTGTGATACATCACACACAGATACCAAAACCTTATTGTATGCTGTATATTATCTGTGATACATCACACACAGATACCAAAACCTTATTGTATGCTGTATATTATCTGTGATTCATCACACACTGATACCAAAACCTTATTGTATGCTGTATATTATCTGTGATACATCACAAACAGATACCAAAACCGTATTGTATGCTGTATATTATCTGTGATACATCACACAGATACCAAAACCTTATTGTTTGCTGTATATTATCTGTGATATATCACAAACAGATTCAAAAACCTTATTGTATGTTGTATATTATATGTGATATATCACAAACAGATACCAAAACTGTATTGTATGTTGTATATTATCTGTGATACATCACAAACAGATACCAAAACCATATTGTATGTTGTATATTATCTGTGATACATCACAAACAGATACCAAAACCATATTGTATGTTGTATATTATCTGTGATACATCACAAACAGATACCAAAACCATATTGTATGTTGTATATTATCCGTGATATATCACAAACAGATACCAAAACCATTTTGTATGTTGTTTATTATCTGTGATACATCACAGATTCCCAAAACCTATTTACATTGAATATTATCTGTGATATATAACAAACAGATACCAAAACCTTATTGTATGTTGTATATTATCTGTGATACATCACACACAGATACCAAAACCTTATTGTATGTTGTATATTATCTGTGATACATCACACACAGATACCAAAACCGTATCCTATGTTGTATATTATCTGTGATACATCACACACAGATACCAAAACCTTATTGTATGTTGTTATCTGTGATACATCACACATAGATACCAAAACCTTATTGTATGTTGTATATTATCTGTGATACATCACAAACAGATACCAAAACCGTATTGTATGTTGTATAATATTATTATCTGTGATACATCACAAACAGATACCAAAACCTTAATGTATGCTGTATATTATCTGTGATGCATCACACACAGATACCAAAACCTTATTGTATGTTGTTATCTGTGATACATCACACACAGATACCAAAACCTTATTGTATGTTGTATATTATCTGTGATACATCACAAACAGATACCAAAACCATTTTGTATGCTGTATATTATCTGTGATATATCACAAACAGATACCAAAACCTTATTGTATGTTGTATATTATCTGTGATACATCACAAACAGATACCAAAACCATTTTGTATGCTGTATATTATCTGTGATACATCACACCCAGATACCAAAACCTTATTGTATGTTGTATATTATCTGTGATACATCACAAACAGATACCACAACCATTTTGTATGTGGTATATTATCTGTGATACATCACACACAGATACCAAAACCTTATTGTATGTTGTTATCTGTGATACATCACAAACAGATACCAAAACCTTAATTATTATGCGGTGTCCAGCATTTATATATACATTGATCTGTACTGAAAAATGACAGTTTATCTTGGATCTGTATATTCATGACTATTTAATCAGGCTTAAAATACAATCAAGTGATGACATTATTATAAACAATTTCATTTTCTTTAAGGTGCATACAAACTCACTACTCTAAAACATAACAGCAATTAAACATACACAAAGCTTTTCATAAGTTTTGAATGTTAGAAATTCTACTCATTTTTTTTTAAGATTTGTGTATCTGAATTTTTTTCTAAACTTAAAAGTTATAATGATGTACATGTTTCTGGCAAATTTTTTCACATACAGTGTCCAGACTGAGTTAGCTCAGACCCACAACCCCAGCAGTGGGAGGGAGGTTAGTGATTTCTGCAATGCCATCTAAGACAACTTGGCCATGGATGACATGACAACTCAGTAAAAATGGACTCCAGCAGAAAATTGATCACAATCGATATTTGTGATATCCAACTGAACAATGGGGCAAGCTTTCAACGCAGCTGAAAATAGTTGCCAAATATGTTCATAGAAATGTATGATTGTTATAAAATATTACATCAATAGGACGTCTTTTCTTCAGAAAACATATATAAAGATGTGAAAAGCATAAACAGAGATTTAGAAATCCTTCTGCTATAATATAGAAACAATTAACCAGGGATGCCTCAGACATCCTTGATACAGTGATCTTATAACTTAAATTAAAACAAATATCTACTGCCATTAATATATCAAAAACCATCAGACCAAGTGTATAAGAGAGATACAATAGTTTCTATAAATACGGAATAACAGCAGAGACCTTGATAACTTACGACATGTTTTGTGTTTCTCGTGATATCCAACACGACATGTGCATTCCTTCATGAGGCATTCTGCATGCGGATCAGCGCACTCAGACTCGTAGGATTCGCAGAAGTCCGCAAGACCTGAAACAAAATCAATAGATATGTAAAGTATTGGTGAACAAGGAATAGTTACATGTATAAAACGCAATATTCACAAACAAACAAAATGGTACATGAGCAGAAAAAAACCAATGCAAGAGTCACTATCGCTATGTTCACTGGCCACATGATGCTGTTTGTCCAAGTAAATACAATGTAATACAATGTAGTGT
Source organism: Panopea generosa (assembly GCA_029582155.1). Lineage (NCBI taxonomy): Eukaryota > Metazoa > Mollusca > Bivalvia > Adapedonta > Hiatellidae > Panopea > Panopea generosa. Next base: position 6,511,538 of record CM055897.1, on the reverse strand, counting down.
TTACTTAGAGACTGCTAGCTTGTCTAAGGAATATGGAAACCTGGAAACAATAATTGACTGGTTTGATTATCAGCCCATGTCAGGTCAATTTTTTAACAAAACACATATACACAGTGCAGTTGTTTTGCACTTCATCTATACCAGTGTTATTTTCCAACATACCTTTACGAAGCCATTACAAACTTAAGGAATTATTGAGAAAAATCCATAATCTTTTTCTTAAGTCAAGTGTATGAGTTATAAAGTTTAATATATCTGGCGATTTTACACAGACAAAACTTTGTCCTGCATTGGCTCTGGGGCTTACTAAGAAGACAATGTCATAGGCCTTAAACTTTGTCCTCATTAAGGTTATCTCCGTATAGTCAATTCAGCACTTGTGACGACCCTTTTCTTTAAAATCTCTCTTACTTTTAATTTTTAAGTGTGTTTTTCTTTCTTATCTCTGAATCACATGCTTAATGGCCTTACAAGAAATACAGTTCTTTTATCAACTTACTTGATGACATAAATAAAAGAAAAAATGCAGTTTACTTGCATTCAATTAAGATTATAGTGTCAAACTTTTTGCCGCCTCCTGTCACTTACATGTACAGAGGTTACATAAAACATGCTCAACATTATCAGTATCATACAAATGTTTGTATAATCAAGTACTTGAGCCGTTTATAGAGACGCTTCTGTGTGACCCCCTTGTATTGCGATAAACGGATAAATGCGAACTAAATATATTGATCATCAGCACATCCAAATCGGGTTGACATGGGTTTATATAGTGTCGCTACAACCAGATTCATGGCTGCAATGGAAAATTTATCATGGGAAGTTGAAATGCAAAGAAATCATGCAGTTTTGTATGCGTTTAGGGGATATGAGATTTTAGGACAAGAAAATTCAACAAATGAATTAACTGACTGCTGGTCCAAGAATTATTTATGTATCTACTAGCACAAAATGTTTATTTAAGTTCTAATGAAATTCAATAGTACTTGTATAGTATCAATTGACCCAATTACACAGACAGGGGTGGAAAAATCTAGTCAAAGGAAATTTAACTTTTATTTGACTGAATTGTCAGTAGATGACAATTACTTGTCTGTTTAGACCATAGTGTGGTCTAATGGTAGACTATCAGCCTCGCATGCAGAAGGTCATGGTTTTGATGCCTGGCCGAGTCATACCAAAGGCTTGAAAAATGGTACCAGAAGCTTCATCGTTTGGTGCTCAGCATTTAGAGTATAGTTCTAGGTCAGCTCGGTGTCAGTATAATGTGACTGGGTGGGGTATCAAACCATGTGTCTGCGGCACGATACTCAAATGTGGCAATACTCAGAATACTGTACACATCATCGCAATATGACCAAAAATTGTTGAAAGTGATGCTAAACACCATACAAAGAACAATTTGTCAATTTAAGAGAATTTCACTTGAAACAAATGACAAAGAACCTATTGTTGCTTCTTACGTCATGCATGAGCCACAATGATCCTATTCTTACCAATACTCATATGGCTCCCTGGAAATGCACAGGGGTTGGTAATTTTACCATAATAATGAACATGACAAAAAATGAATGACACTCATTCTGAGGATTCCCACCCCTCTGCAAAGATCAACAGTGATTCTATTTTTACCTGGATCCACATGGGTAATATTAATTTTAAAAGTATACAAAACAGACAACTCAGACAATAAACTTCATCACCCCTACATAGGTTTATATAAGTTCAAATATAGCCCTAAAACATAGGATGGCTCCATTAGCGTTTGTTTAGTAACTCTTGAATCATTGACTAATAATTAAAGCTGATAAAAGTTTTGACCATTTGTAAATATCAATTATTCACTACATGTAATTTGTTTTGTATTATAACTAATGCATTCTGAAGCCAAGGACTTACATAGAGAAGGAAAGGCAAATCATTGAGATTTTATCAACAGCCTTGCGTATTCACGCAAAATATCGTTTTCAATTATCTTAACCTCCATTCATCCCAGGAATACAAATTAAAATTCTATCTTTGCACATTGAAATTCTCTACAAAACGAGACCAATTCCAGTAAATTGTGTTTAAATAGTTGAAGTTCTTCTGACTACAAAATCTGTATACGGCAATAAAAAAAGAACAAAACTACTTGAAATTTCACTTTAAACTGCAATGTTTTTAATGCAAGATAATTTTGCATCTTTAAAACAATATAAAACATCCAAGTTTACATACATCTTACATTTTATGTATAAAAATTAAGCTGCCTGTAAAATTTGAATGATTAATTTGCCAAATTATTAATTCTTTGAGTTGTATTTTATCAACATTTAGAAAAGAGATACAAGTTTTCTGTCGGTCTCTATGTTAAGTCCTTGCTGAAATTGATGATTTTTTTTCCACCTACCGGTATTATATAATTTGTAAATAAATTTTTAAACAGAAAAAGTAGTGTACAGGTTTATCCAGATTTATTTATGGATGACAACCTCAAAATGAATTAGAACAAAATGCCCACCATTAAGTAAAGTAACTTTCTTACATACAACTTTTATAAAGAGCTTGACTCAAACCCATGACCTCAGTAATTAAAGGTTAGTGACCTTACAACAGACTCTACAACCAATCAGCTGTGTAGGAATCTTACTGTTAATGGATAAAATTAAAATGCTATATGCCTTCAGAACTCCCTAATGCTTTATTTACCTATATATAGACTGAGCCCTGATACAGATACAGTATTTATCTATCAAACTATTACTTTATATGCATACACGATCACAATTTTAAATATATATGTTAACACCCACATCAATGACGCATGGTTCATTCAGAATATCACACATGAGTGAATCTTAAAAGCAACTGAACTTTTGAATATATATTATTAAAATTTTCTGAATGCATTTGGCAAGTGTGGCTTCCTGATGCACACCATACAGGAAGCTCCAACAATTTATGATGTTTTTGTGGCAGATGAGGTTTTAAACTGAAGAACTGTAAACAGAATTAGACACCACATCACAACAGACATATACGAACATACTTCAAAATCCAGTTAACCAAGTGACGAAATTTATAATTTATGAATAGCAAACAGTTTATTTCTGGGTGGATAATAAATTGTTTGTATGTAAAATACTTCATACTTGTGAGATGAGCTACCTCATTATCATATATATTAGTGCAGACAGCTATCACCGAATACCAGATATGACACGATTATGTATACAGGAGTATTTATGACTGATAACCAATCTAGGTTCTGTACAGTCAGTAAGGCCTTGCACATTTTGTGACTTGATGATGTATGTCAACAGTACAGAGTGGTCTTCACTGCACTGTTGGGTTGGTTCAATTATAAGATGATTGACAGACTGTTAACATTCAGAAGTTATGTGCAGTCCCACCTTATGTTATGGTTAAAGGATGCAGAGGAATTTGGGAACTACCCAAATGTTATTGTTGGAGTCCAATAAACAAGTTAAATTCTAATTATCATAATGTATGTAAGGCAGTACTTTTGTTAAAGAATAGCCAGTCCTGATTAGCTTAGTCAGTAGCACATTTGACTATCAATCCAGGGGTCATGTGTTTGAATCCTTTCCCAGCAACAGTCTCTGTGATGATTTATATACAACATTGCATCTCATTATCATTCATCTCTCACTGCTGATTCAAGTGGGGAAAGTAATCAATTACTTTCGGTGATGCTGCAGTACTGGCTAACCTTCCAGGACTCAGGAAACGGTGGTTATGTTAACTGATTGTCTGTTGATGGCATAAAAATGACGCTAAATATTCAATCAATCAATCAATCATTGTTAATGAATAAAAAGAGGAATACAAGTTCTGAGAATTAATTTCTCTTATATGGTTTCAGCGATCTATACTGGATCTATACTTAGCTAACTGTGAATGTTACAGTGAAGTTCTACATCCATACTTCACTAGCTGTTAATGTTACAGTGAAGTTCTTCATCCATACTTCAATAACTGTCAATGTTACAGTGAAGTTCTACATCCATACTTCACTAACTGTGAATGTTACTGTGAAGTTCTACATCCATATTTCACTAACTGTGAATGTTACTGTGAAGTTCTACATCCATACTTCACTAACTGTCAATGTGACAGTAGAGTTATACATAAGTGCTTAACTGTCAATATTATAGGGAAGTTCTTCATCCACACTTGACTAACTGGTAATGTAACTGTGAAGTTCTACATTCATACTTCACTAACTGTCAATGTTACAGTACAGTTATACATATGTGCTTAACTTTCAATATTATAGGGAAGTTCTTCATCCACACTTCCTAACTGGGAATGTTACAGTGAAGTACTACATCCATACTTCACTAACTGTGAATGTTACTGTGAACTTCTAAATCCATACTTCATTAACTGTCAATGTGACAGTAGAGTTATACATAAGTGCTTAACTGTCAATATTATAGGGAAGTTCTTCATCCACACTTCACTAACTGGGAATGTAACTGTGAAGTTCTACATTCATACTTCACTAACTGTCAATGTTACAGTAAAGTTATACATATGTGCTTAACTTTCAATATAATAGGGAAGTTCTTCATCCACACTTCCTAACTGGGAATGTTACAGTGAAGTTCTACATCCATACTTCACTAACTGCCAATGGTACAGTGAAGTTCTACATCCATATTTCACTAACTATGAATGTTACAGTGAAGTTCTACATCTGTACTACACTAACTGTCAATGTAACAGTGGAGTTATACATATGTGCTTAACTGTCAATATTATAAAGAAGTTTTTCATCCACACTTCACTAACTGTCAATGTTACTGTGAAGTTCTACATCCATACTTCATTAACTGTCAATGTTACAGTGGAGTTATACATGTGTGCTTAAGTGTCAATATTATAGGGAAGTTCTTCATCCACACTTCACTAACTGTTGATGTTACTGTGAAGTTCTGGATCCATACTTAACTGTCAATGGTACAGTGAAGTTCTACATCCATACTTCACTAACTGTCAATGTTACAGTGAAGTTCCACATCCATACTTCACTAACTGTTAATGTTACAGTGGTGATATACATATATATTTAACTAATTGTCAATGTTACAGTGAAGTTCTACATTAATACTTCACTAACTGTCAACATTACAGTGAAGTTCCATAACCATACTTCACTAAATGTTAATGTTACAGTGAATTTCTGCATCCATACTTCACTAACTGTCAATGTTACTGTGAAGTTCTACATCCATACTTCACTAACTGTCAATGTTACAGTGGAGTTATACATATGTGCTTAACTGTCAATGTTATATGGACATTCTTCATCCACATTTCACTAACTGCCGATGTTACTGTGAAGTTATTGATCCATACTTCACCAATTGTCAATGTTACAGTGAAGTTCTACACCAATACTTCACTAATTGTCAATTTTACAGTGAAGTTCCACATCCATACTTCACTAACTGTTAATGTTACAGTGGTGATATACATATATATTTAACCAATTGTCAATGTTACAGTAAAGTTCTAGATACAAACTTCACTAACTGTCAATGTTACAGTACAGTTCTACATCCATACTTCACTAACTGTCAATGTTACAGTGCAGTTCTACATCCATACTTCACTAACTTTCAATGCTACAGTGGAGTTATACACATGTGCTTAACTGTCATTGTCATAGGGAAGTTCTTCATTCACACTTCACAAATTGTTGATGTTACTGTGAAGTTCTGCATCAATACTTAACTTACTGTCAATGTTACAGTGAAGTTCTACATCCATAATTACTAACTGTCAATGTTACCGTGGAATTATACATATGTACTTAACTGTCAATGTTACAGTGAAGTTCTGCATCCATACTTAGCTAACTGTCAATGTTACAATGAAGATCTACATCCATACTTCACTAACTGTCAATGTTGCAGTGGAGTTCTGCATCACACCATCACTAACTGTCGATGTTACAGTAAACTTCCACATCTATATATCACTCACTGTCAATGATACAGTGGAGTTATACATATATATTTAACTAACTGTTTATGTTACAATGAAGTTCTACATCCATACTTAACTAACTGTCAATGTTACAGTGAAGTTCTACATCACACCATCACTAACTGTCGATGTTACTGTGAAGTTCTGTATCCATACTTAACTAACTGTCAATGTTACAGTGAAGTTCTACATCCATACTTCATTAACTGTCAACATTACAGTGAAGTTTCACATCCATACTTTACTAACTGTCAATGATACAGTGGTGTTATACATATATATTTAACTAACTGTTAATGTTACAGTGAAGTACTACATCCATACTTAACTAACTGTCAATGTTATGGTGAAGTTCTACATCCATAATTCACTAACTGTCAATGTTACAGTGGAGTTATAGTTATGTACTTAACTAACTGTCAATGTTACAGTGAAATACTACATCTATTATTCACTTACTTTCAATGTAACAGAGGAGTTATAGTTATGTACTTAACTGACTGTCAATGTTACAGTGAAGTTCTGCATCCAGACTTCACTAACTGCTAATGTTACAGTGAAGTTCTGCATCAATACATCACAAACTGTCAATGTTACAGCAAAGTTCTGCTTCAATACATCACTAACTGTCAATGTGACAGTGAAGTTCTGCATCAATACATCAATAACTGTCAATGTGACAGTGAAGTTCTGCATCAATACATCACTAACTGTCAATGTTACAAAACAGTTCTGCATCAAATCATCACTAACTGCCAATGGTCCAGCGAAGTTCTGCATCAATACATCACTAACTGTCAATGTTACAGTGAATTTCTGCATCAAACCATCACTAACTGCCAATGGTCCAGCAAATTTCTGCATCAAACCATCACTAACTGTCAATGTTGCAACAAAGTTCTGCAACAAACCATCACTAACTGTCAATGTTGCAACAAAGTTCTGCATCAAACCATCACTAACTGTCAATGTTACAGTGAATTTCTGCATCAATACATCACTAACTGACAATGCTACAGTGAAGTTCTGCATCCATAATTAATGTACTGTCAATGTTACAGTGAAGATCTACATCCATACATAACTAACTGTCAATGTTACAGTGAAGATCTACATCCATACATAACTAACTGTCAATGTTACAGTGAAGATCTACATCCATACATAACTAACTGTCAATGTTACAGTGAAGATCTACATCCATACATAACTAACTGTCAATGTTACAGTGAAGATCTACATCCATACATAACTAACTGTCAATGTTACAGTGAAGATCTGCATCCATACATAACTAACTGTCAATGTTACAGTGAAGATCTGCATCCATACATAACTAACTGTCAATGTTACATTGAAGATCTGCATCCATACATAACTAACTGTCAATGTTACAGTGAAGATCTGCATCCATACATAACTAACTGCCAATGTTACAGTGAAGATCTGCATCCATACATAACTTACTGCCAATGTTACAGTGAAGATCTGCATCCATACATAACTAACTGTCAATGTTACAGTGAAGATCTGCATCCATACATAACTAACTGTCAATGTTACAGTGAAGATCTGCATCCATACATAACTAACTGTCAATGTTACAGTGAAGATCTGCATCCATACATAACTAACTGTCAATGTTACAGTGAAGATCTACATCTATACATAACTAACTGTCAGTGTTAAAGTGAAGATCTGCATCCATACATAACTAACTGTCAATGTTACAGTGAAGATCTACATCCATACATAACTAACTGTCAATGTTACATTGAAGATCTACATCCATACATAACTAACTGTCAATGTTACAGTGAAGATCTGCATCCATACATAACTAACTGTCAATGTTACAGTGAAGATCTGCATCTATACATAACTAACTGTCAATGTTACAGTGAAGATCTGCATCCATACATAACTAACTGTCAATGTCAACATTAACATATACATGCAAAACTTACACGTGCATGTATGTATTTCTGTTTTATTAAATTCAATTAAAAAATCAGGTATACATGTTATCATTAACTGTAAAATTAATTTGTCAAATTTTGACAGAATGGGACATCAAACAATTTTATCATTTGGCCTTAATTATCATTTGACCCCATTCAAAATTTTGTTTATGAATATATCCTTCATAAAACTGTTATACAATGCACTTAAAATATTTTGCGACTTGTTATTGAGTGAGGAAAAGTAAATAAGCCAAAATTTGGAGACTTATTTTTTTTCTTCAAGTATATAATATACCGATGCTTTAGTGAAGTATATACACTTCAGGATGTGTTTTAAATGATTACACACGCACATTCTATATTGAATAAAACGTGATAAGAAACATTACTATAAATATAGTTACAGTAATAAAATGGGTAATTTAACTGCATAACTAGTGAAACAATTTGACTTAAAGTGCATTTGTAGATATTAATCACTCATTGGATTATAGTTGTGATCCACTTCCTATACATTTCATAGAAAAGGATTGCCTAGACATATGAGAATATTAAAGAAGGATAAAAGCTATTTAAAGTAGAAGATTTTAATAATTTCCTTATTTCTTTATAACAAAACAGTTACCAGTCATACAAGTGCGGGAATGTCCAGGTAAGGTTGATGGGAGTGGTTTTACATAGCTGTTGTGTATTTACTATTTACAATTGTTGTTGTTGTTGTATGGTGTCGCTTTTAACAATTTGTCAGTCATATCGCGACGGTGTCTACACTAGACAGTATTCTGACCACTGCCACAACTTATATCTAAAGTCAGCTGCTATTTTAAAACTTAACTGGATACAGCAAAATAGTAGGTACTAGTTTCAGTCATTTGGTTACTGTGAAATCATTCATTTTCGTTTGGGACTAATTTTTGATGATTTCGTAGGAAGCCTCGACATTGAAATTAAATACCAGCGAAATGATTGTAGGCCAAATTGTGTGATATCTGTACTGCAGAGATGCATCATTTACCTGTACCTACACTGTAGCCATACCTTTCTTGGCTAGATCTGTATGATATAAATTGATATTTTCTATTAAGCGTGTTCATTTTGATATTAATGGGAACATTTTTTTTTTACTTAGTGCAGTGATTCATTTAATATACCACAACTGTATTCATATTCCATTTGTTTCATTACATAAAATAATGTGCATGTCAAAATCAGAGCTTGAGCAGTTACTCGCGTGTATTTCATTTTCATACCTGAGGAAAGCGCTAAAAATTTACCATTTTCAAGAAGAATATGTCAATTAACATCATTTTCAAGTAGGTAATTTTTAAAAGAAACAAATGGATGCAAATAAATTTCTCTTATTTATTTACAATGTAGCCTATTATAGTGTTTTTATTTCATTATGGCTATGAGGAATAACTGTATCTACTTCTAACAAGTGAATTTGCACCAGCCCCGACCTTTTTAAAGCACACTTGTGACTTGTCCTGCTCTCATTACAGTTATCAAAGAGCCAAAACTTTGCATTGACACAATTTATCTTTTTATAAAATGTGTCCCCATGTTGTTGTTGTTTCTTTCCATCCAGTGAAGGACAACCTCTACATTCAAAGTGGTAACTACAGTATATCCTTCACCGCTAAGCCTTCACCAGATGGAATATATATATCCTTTATCGAAATTTTACAGGAATAACCATCATATATAATTATTTTTGAAGATAAACTGAAAATTACTTAAAAATTATTGTTTCATTATCTCAGCATGTGTCACATCCTCTTCGTTTTCTCCTATTTGGGATGTTTTGAAGCATTTTGTAGCATGCACAGTGTAGGAAGTGGCAAAATCAATGTGAGTGAAATTCTAGGTTAGATAGATCTACTTTATGTATGTTAATGTCTCTATGTATGCTAAGTGAGGTGCTATCTAGAATGATTCTAAACTGTTGTTTTAAACTTATTTATTTTACTTCGATTGTGAAACAAGTTCTTACATCTTAGACAAATCACGCTCGAAGTCTTCCTGGGTAGAACCAGTACAAAGCATATGCGGAAAAAGTGCCTTGCTCAAAGACAACAAACATAGTCGTAGCGGAGGATCGAACCCACCACCCTCCGATCATGGGTTCGGTGCTCTACCACTGGACCACGCGCTCCTAAACTGTTCTATAGTATTGAAGCTAACTAGCAATACACCACAGATATCATGCAGGCAAACACTAATGTCATTCAATATAGTGCTGTGCACTGATTCTAAAGCACTAATGGACTCTTGTTTTGTCTTGGTCTCACATAACATACATGTTGGGTCAACTTCATTCTGACTAAATGCCACTTAGTTAGTTTGTAGCATGTATGTTCCTGTTATTAGTTTCTGTTTTATAGGTAATTTTAGCAGCTCTTGTTTTGAACTTAACTTCTGGTATGTAAGGTGTGTTGTGTTGCTCCAACTTGATATTTACATGTATTGTTATAAGCGTAGTGTATAATTTGGCCTTTGTTTTATATTCTTCTTCCCAATATTGATTGACTGATTGTTTGACTTTATGTTTCCATTGACTTTTAATATATTTACAGTTCATAACTTCCTGTGCATCTGGTAGATCATATCTTGTTAACATTTTGTCCATAAGTTACCTCACAGCAATTTGTATTTCAGTACTATTATTAGTCTGATTACATATATCATGATACAAAGAATATATCCTTGAACCAAAAATAATAAAATTTATTCCCAATGAAAATTAATGATTTCACAATATTAATCTTTTTTCTTTTTTTTTCCTTTTGGAATATAACAAAACATGCACTCTTTCTCACAAAGTAAACCGGTTTGACAATCGAGTGATATATGCAATGACATGTACAGGTTTGAGTGGCTTACAATTGTCAACAACGGTTTATGTGTGTATGTTATGAAGATCAACAAATCCACAGAATATCAATTAAATCAATAACAAGAAGACGTAGTCATCAATATCCCCTGCCATTGGGTATTTCACTGAAACAGTTCTGAAACTTGAAAATGGAAACTATTGAAATACATAATATTATTTTTAATGACTTCCTCAAATAACCGATCTGTATAGATGTTTCATTTCATTAATAGATACAGTCTAACCTGTATTAAGCAACCACCCAAGGGAAATGACCAAACTGGCTGCTTAACACAGGTGGCTGCTTAATAAGGGGTCCATTTTTTTACCAAGAAAGCTAAAGTCATGATGTTTATTGAGACAGATAAAAAGTAATCATACATGATGGTGGTACATGTACCATGCCTGTAAAATGTACTGGGGGTAAATGAGAAAACTTCGCAGGAAGAAAATATCTGAACTGACACTATACTATTTAGAAGTTTAAATGTTATTTATGTTATAAAATCAAAAATGTTTCAATTTCTGTATGAACTTTTCATTTAGCAGACGCCGTACAATCCAGTAAAACAGTGCAGCTTGTATTCTTCCATTATCTTGTGGTTACGTGCGGAAACATTCTGATTCTGTGTTTTATCAACCTATTGGTTATTTACCTTTTCCGAAAAATTCAGACGTTTAATTCATCCAAAGTCAACACTTTCTTTTCGCAGCAGACATTGTGTACGATAAGCATCGAGTCAATCGTATTATGATATGAAAAATTCGCACCCGCTTTCATAGCCGATAAAATTTTAATTCAATTATAACTTAAACAAGACAAATTGTAATTATCTTTTTGATCTTACCCAGTTCGATAATTGTGCAAAATACACCTCAGTGAAATTCGTTTCCAATGCGTTTACACGCGACATAAACCTAAATAAAACTACTGTTAATACACGTGCTTAAACAGTCGTGTACCCAGCCTAGGTAACGTCATTAAACTGGCTATTCTACTTACTTATAAGACCGTTTATATATTTACTCTTGCTCTGGGTAAAGATGTGTGTTTTCATAACAAGGCAGAAACATTAATGGATCGCAGGATTATACAATATGATCGGAATAGCGGCCAGCCAAAAGGTGTGACTGCTAAGTGATGAGAGTTGGCCGCTACATCTGACCGCTACACCAGGCCACTGACTGCTTATGGGCAGTGGTGGGGGGGGTGGGGGGGTGGGGGGGGGGGGGGGGGGGGTGTTGATGTGGCCGCTTAACACAGGTGACCGATTATAAGAGGTGGCCGCAAGGACAATTTAGACTGTATTCATGTAATACACTATTATGCAATACACATTACTGCATTGTGCAAAACAAATGTTGTCTGTTTTATGACAAACAATTTATACCACCCTCGCCGAAACATAATCAGGAGTTGATCAAGTTACAGCAGACCAATTTCCTACAGTAATCAGGAGCTATACAGCTTCTATCAACTTCATTTATAAATGTGGTAGTTAAAATGGAATTTTATTGATTTGATTTAAGCTGCAATCAGATACAACAGGCAATTGCAGGAATAAGAGGACTAACTAGGCCCTCACCTTATTTTCAAATTTTCAACCGACCAAGCCTATAGATGAAGAAATCATAGAAGATAAAAATGAGAATTGTAAAAATCAAGGAACCCTGGACCCCAACGAATCTTACCTCTATTGGTTGAACTTATGTGAAATAATAATTCAGATATCAAGATGATTGAAATAATTCCTACATTACGTGGCAGCACTAATAATTTCAAAACTTTTCTTCATTTTTAGCTAATTTCCAAACATTTTTCACCTTTCTTTTGTATGCAGCATCAATAATTTCCCATTTTTTTTCTTCTTTTATAATTATCTTATATTTGTAAAATATTTATTTGCCCCAATATCAAATTTGTGTCAATGTCGCCTCTGAATTAGAGGATGAAATTAGAATTTACTGTTCTGCTATAGTAGAATCCTATGTCAAAAGCAAAGTCAATTTACCGAGACGCAATGTATGCTAGAGACTAAGCCCATGCAATTCAGTATAGTTGAAATCCCTACTAAAATAGCTGATAAATAGAGAATTTACTGTACACGTATTTTACAAATAGAAGTCCCCAGCATACCTGGTTTTTGTTTGGCTGGTTTCGGGACTAACTGAGTTGTGGTTGGCAATACAGTGTCAGTTTTTGTGTCATGGGAACCAAGGTTTTGGAGTTCATTCTCATGACTGTAAGTGGCTCCCCCTGGTGTGAAGCTATGAGATGCGTGGGCTGCCTTTGATATAGAGCTCATCAAGTAGTTGCTGTGTTCCGCAAACACACACAGGCTCGACTCCTCACATTTAAACAAATAACAATTGTGGTCCTCCTGAAATTAAAGAATATATATATATATATTTAAAAACACAACTGGTTTAAACCAATCAAATTACATTTGACTTATTGATGCTGACATTTTTTTCAAAATAGCAGCCACAGCAAGAGTTCTTAAATTTCTAAAGAGATTTTCCCCATAGATTTAGGTCTAAAAAACAAAAACAGGGATGCACACTATAAACAATGGCAGCCACAGCAAGAGTTCCAAAATTTCTAAGGAGATTTTCCCCATAGATTTAGGTCTTAAAAAACCCAAAAAAACAGGGATGCACACTCTAAACATGTCTGCATTATCTATGACAGTTTTTAAGATTGTTTATTTTTTTTGATATCTGCATTTTTTTCCATATGCTTGGAATATGAACTTGCATTTTCTAAAATCAGTTCATATTTTGTTAGTGTACCAGTGCTTTTTTCAAATCATGGAAACAGCAGAACTTTATTGTCGTTTTCAAAATTGAAAAAATCTTACTTTTAGAGATGAAGCTTGGTCAGATTTATACACAAACTGGCTAACAATGCGCATGAAAATGTTTTCTATTTTTAAAGTTTTGTCTACTTTGGTGTTTCTATTTGTAAAGTTTTGTCTACTTTGGTGTTTCCAGTTATGGCGGGTAACAAGGTTTTGCGTTTTTGCCACTTTTTAAATGAAAATTCTCCAATCTGCTTATAAAGATGGAAAAATATCCCCCAATTTCAAAGTGTGAGGGAAAACACTGGTGTTAAAGATCTTGTATCGCAAGAATTTTATAAAAGAGTAATGTCAAGAAACCATTATCATTATTGAAAAAAAAAACAACAGAAATACAGTACTGTGTAATTACTAGCACAAGTGGTAGAATGTTACACCTTAGCACTGGACCTTAAATCAAAGGGTCATGGGTTTGATCCCTTCATGGCAAAGTATCTGCATACACATAGTATTATTCTGAGTTATACTAGCGTATCTCCATGTGTGTGATTTGCTTGTAAGTTGTTTCATAATCTATATAAAATTTATTTAACTTCTTTTTCTCAGCTATCAGAGAACATGTAACCTCATTACATTGATGACTGCTATATGACATTGTGTCTCATTATCATTTGTCTCTCACCGCTGATTCAAGTGGTAAAGGTATCAGTTACTTGCCGAAATAGGGTGTGCTCATGTACTTGTTAACCTTTCAGGATCCCAGGAAACAGTGGTTAGGTTAACAGATAGTCTGTAAACCACCAATGGCATAAAAATGATGCTAAATATTAAATCAATCAATTCATTACAGTTCAGATTCACATGCCTTTTACCTTACACTATTACTCTGCTGTTTTAAAACCTTTATTATTTGTACATATATAGTCAGTGCTCCAAGAAAAAAAAAATTGGGACTAGCCCAGGGCAAGTAGACCGAAAAAATCTACTTGCCCTGACTGAAAAATAACTTGCCCTGTTCAACAGTTCACATGCCCAGATTTTTATTACCAATACACCATGCAGTATTATATGAAATATGTAAACATAGACTTAAATGTATTCATTTTATGTAGGGTAAGCTCCCCATAACATTATGCATGTCTAAATCACAAGTTTTAGAGTTTGAATAAGACCGGTAGAAGTGAGAGAATTTCGGGAGAACTGACTATGTCTCTATCAGTATGTTGTATTTAATCTTTGTTCTTTATTAGCATAAAAAAGATGCTAAATATTCAATCAATCAATCAATTGTTCTTTATTGACTATCATTTCTGTTCTGTCGATTCCCTGGCAGTGTGGGAGCAGGAGTATATTTAAAACATTATTTTAAATATCTTTCTCTTGTTTTCTAATTATTGCTGTCACAACATACAATAATGGCAATGCCAAGCCTACAAAGCTATTCAATCTATCCAAGAGAACTTGGCAATATGATAAATAAATGCAGTCTATGATAACCTTCAAATATCTAGAAAGTGCAACTAGTCAACTAAACTTCAAATATTAAAAAAAACCCACATAATTCATCTTAATTGTTGCTTTCAATGCTATATTTAAATCATGCCAAAAAAATATACGCTGAAATTACACAACCAAAAAGCAATGTTTATTACTATAATACCCCACCCACATTTTTCTTTACCGTTAACTCAATTTCAATATCAACTCTCACGTTTTCACAGAAGAAAATTTATAAACGTACAGTTCCAATTATTGTAAATCTACGAAATATTTATAAAATTACCAGAACCTAACGCTGACATTTTACATTACGCGATCGATCGCAAATTATCTGCAAAAACATTACCAGATTTTAGAAATCGTTACCATTTTGGCAAAGGGAGGTAATTTTATACTCTTCATAATGGAGAATTTGAGAAACACCCGCGAATTACGTCATCGTCTTTTTTTTAGTCTTTGCTCGGGTAGGTGGTAAGAAACGTGTTTACCTTGGGTGTAGATATCCGACAAATCAGAGCGGTTATTAAAAATAGATTACTTTATATTCAAAGCTATCGTCCAATCACATTAGAGGAATTAAAATAGATAAATGAATATGCATGAGAGGTTTACCAAAGTCGCATTATCGGGCATGTGGTATGATAAACACTGCAGGGGTCAATTGTTTATACTGATTAGTTACGGTCTTTAAACAACAGTTTGACCTGTGTCATTTCGAATAGAGATATTTGCAGACCTGTGTATTGTGAAAACTAGCTTGTCCAATTTTTTAAGACAAGCCCGCCTGTGGCTTCCTGAAGTTCCTGGCCATATCCTGCCCCATCCCAAGGAAAGTGAGTTTTGTGCAAACGTAGGTTTGAAAGTTAATCCTCGTCATCATTAAAGTGTCAGCGGTCACCCATCCAAGTACTAACCCCGTACTTCGTTGCTTAACTTCCAATACAGTCAATGCATTTCAACCACGACGCTATAAAAGCTAGCTTCACAACGAGGCAGTTGTGATCTATGTACATTCACTTCACACATTTGGCTGGCATTTGGCAAGGTTATGAATTTTTAAACACTGTTACAAGAAAAATTAGAACAAGAGTGTCAAAACAAAATTATCAAAACATCGTACCTTATTCTGGTACACTACCGTATCACACTCAGGATTTTCGCAACACTTTGCTGTGCAGTCTCTGGCACATGTTATATTTGAGAAATCTGCCAAGAATGTAGCTCCTCTTGCAAGAGACTCTTTTGTTTTTATGATGGTTGTCTTATTCGAATGGAACTTGCAATCGGATTCTATCAGTCCTGACGCAGCTAAACAGTCATCATCTTCAGCGGACTCTACTGGGTAGTCCGAATCCAAAATATTTCCTAACCGTTTCTTTAGTTCAAAAAGTAAATCTGGATCATCGAACAAATCTTCCAGTTCAACAAGAGATTCCTTTTTACAATGGGTAGTGCAAACAAACAATAACATTAAGAAAAACAGCCTCATTATTGATTTTTTTGGTGAAAACTGTCAAAAAATTTGTTTCCACTAAATTTTGGAACGACTTCCGGTTATGCCACATATAAATAGAATATTATTTTAAACGAAATTATTTTATCGTCAATTTATGAATATTTTATATGTTTCTGCAAAAACGATCTAAATCAATAAAATTACAATCTTAATTTTATCTTAGCTACCGCTGTATTATGTTATTGTTAGATATGACAGATAAACGTGTCGGTGTAAATGTATACATAATTAACAAATAGTCACTCATTGGGGGATCATTTATGATCCTACGTATACCATTTTTATTTTTAAATTAATGATTTACGGAAAGTCAGGTTGAACGTTTCCGCTCAATAGCTTTTACTGCCATTAATATATTTTATGAAAGTTTTGAATGCTGCCACCCAAATTTGCAACCGTTTATATTGAATTTGTGTTAAATAACCTGTGGATCTCTGTAACCAAGCCACTCAGTGCTCCATATATAAAGCCTTGATCTATAGCTATTATTTGAAGAATTCAAAACGGTTATGCCGCAACATTTCTTTTAGCATGGTCTATAAGAGGTTAAAATATTTCAAAACGACCTGCACAAACTTTCTATATCGCATAAGTGTTATTTTTATCATTCTGCATGCCCTGTCCTGCCCTCCCTGATTTACCTCTTATCTACTTTGTCAGTCCGTTCGCCCAACCGCTTGTCCATCCGTCTGTCCGTGACTGACTGCTGCTCTCTGGCTGTCTGCTTGACAAAGCACAGCACATTTCAAGAGGACTGATAGAAGCAGTAAATTCAGTAGAGAATTACCATTTTACAATGTGCAAACATAAAATAATCATATCTCAGCTAACTATCTTAAATAGCAATATGAGATTAAGACAACGTTAATTACGTTAGGGATTTACATACTGGACCATATTTTTAAAAGGAATGGTTCCTAAATGGTTAGTTACTATTTCATATGTTGATTTTTTATCTTGTTATAAAACATATAACATTGAACCTCATTTAGGATTCACTATTTAATGTAATGAAATGCAGACATGTATGTAAATATAGTTACTATTATTTAAATCATAATTCATACATGACAACGGAAAACACATAATTATAGTAATAGAAACAGGCATATTTCCAACCATTTCTTTAAGTTCAATCTAAAAGTGGCCAGTTGCTTTATTAAAGGAATTATTCAAACATTTGCTATTGTAGTGTTTAAGTAAGGCTGCAACAACTATCCAATACAACCGCTATTTCAAATATAAAACTATAACAAACAAATAAAAACATGTTACGTTCACTCTGTGACTTAATTATGAATTTAATACTGTAACGTACGCAAATTGTCGTGAAAAGGGGGGATTATTCTTCCGGTCTTATTTTATGGATAAATAATATTCGTCTAAATTAAAATTCGTAAAGTTGGATTTACCTAAGACGTAAATAAACAATATTAATTCGCGCACCTGTCGTCCCAAATTGAAAGAAAATAGTTCCAATAAAAATATGTTTAAGTTGTTACTTCTGACTTGAAAAAAATCTGAAAAAGTTAGTCATACTATAAATAATTATCATTTGTTGTTTGTTGTGTAATTTCGATAGGTGTCACTCTGTATTGAATAAACCAATACTTTTTTGTTGTCAGGGACCCAAGACGGAACGCTAAACCATCAAAGAGTGTTGGATTCTACAACGTGATGGAAGCATATAGCACGACGACAAATTATCCATCTCAGGTGGAAGCCTATCGGCCTCGGAGTCCACCGAGAGCAAATACACCACCTAAAGGAAATTCTATTTCGCCCAGGAGTTCTGACGGACAAAATTCACCGCGAAATGTGAGTTTTGGAACGAACAATATTAAAAGAGAAGAGGAAAAAGATAAACGTCAAAAATATCTGACGGCCCGTTACGGTCAACATCAAATGATGTTAATACGGAAAAGATTAGCCGTGGAAGATTGGCTTTATGAAAAATTAAGAGATATGTATAACTGCCAGGTATGATTTTTTGTTTAATTATTTGTTTAAATTTTTAATGTAAAAGATGTCCTTTTAATTTCCAATTAGTTGACATGTAATCACTATTCGTTTGAAATGAGGTTCGTCCTGGGTTTATTGTCTTCATTGTGTAAAAATGCAAACTGGAAATGGGGGTCTTTTTCATTCCAGATAATTAAACTTTCAATGAAACACTTATTAAAACGTAGGAAAATACTAAATGATGATTTAATAAGTGATAATAGTGCAATCAATTAACTAACCAATATAAGTTGAAAAAAGAAAATTAGTTTGTATTGAGAACATGTATAAGAATATAATATTATAATCTTTACAGAATTATTTGATTTGATGCTGCTGCCAGATAGTATTTTTTTTCATTTTCTGATTATCCACTGCATGTAACAAGAATCTACTCGATGCCATCTCTGTGAAAATTGATTCACTCATTGTTAGTTCTGTGATAATCAGTATGCTCAATATCAGCTCAATGAAAATCAGTACACTCAATGTCAGCTCTATAAAATGGTACAATTAGTAATGTCTGCTCTGAAAATTGGTACATTCAATGTCATAAGTATAACAAATGTACACTCATTGAAAGCTCTGAAAATTGGTATATTCATTGTAAGCTCAGAAAATTGGTACACTTTGTATTAGTTTTGTAATAAACAGTACACTCAATATCAACTCTGTGAAAATCAATACACCCAATGTAAGCTCTATAAAAATTGGTACACTCAGTGTAATTGGTACACTCAATGTAAGCTCTGAAAATTGGTACACTTATTTTGTGGAAATTGGTACACTCTTTGTCAGCTCTGTGAAAATCAGTACACTCTATGTTGGCTCTATGAAAATAAGTACACTATGTCAGCTCTGTGAAAATAAATACACTCAATGTTGGCTCTGTGAAAATAAATACACTGTCAGCTCTGTGAAAATCAGTACACTCTACATCAGCTCTGTGAAAATCAGTACACTATGTCAGCTCTGTAAAAATCAGTACACACTATGTCAGCTCTGTGAAAATCAGTACACTCAGTGTTGGCTCTGTGAAAATCAGTGCACTGTATGCTGGCTCTGTTGAAATAGCACACTCTATGATGGCTCTGTTGAAATCAGTACACTATATGTTGGCTCTGTTGAAATGAGTACACTCTATGTTGGCTCTGTTGAAATGAGTTCACTCTGTGTTGGCTCTGTTGAAATCAGTACACTCTATGTTGGCTCTGTTGAAATCAATACACTCTATGCTGGCTCTGTTGAAATCAGTACACTCTATGTTGGCTCTGTTGAAATCAATACACTCTATGCTGGCTCTGTTGAAATCAATACACTCTATGTTGGCTCTGTTGAAATCTGTACTCTATGTTGGCTCTGTTGAAATCAGTACACTCTATGTTGGCTCTGTTGAAATCAGTACACTCTACGCTGGCTCTGTTGAAATCAATATACTCTATGCCGGCTCTGTTGAAATTGGTACACTGTATGTTGGCTCTGTTCAAATTAGTACACTGTTGACTGTTGAAATCATTGTATTTAATGTCAGCTTTGTGAAAACCATATTACACTCCTCAATGTTCAGCTTTGTGTAATAGAACATACATTCTTTACAAACTGGTAACTTTAATCTCTAAACTCAAAATATCTAATAATTGGTATATTGACTCTGTACATTGAAAGTTTGAAAATGAGTGAAGGATGCTATTAAAACATTGCATACAATGACTGTTCAACTTAGAAATGCTTGCCTTATTAGCTTCCATGCTAATTATCATTATAAAGGGTGGCTGAGTGGTCTAAGCCGCTATCAGCCCATCACCACTGTGATCATGGGAACAATTATGTGAGAAAGTTTGCCAATAACTTGCAGAAGGACAGTGGTTCAATTTTTACTCAAGATTCCTTTTGAGGTCTTCCTCCACCAATAAAATTTGATATGCCATAATTATACAGTCTGTTTATATGTGTAAATATAGCATAAACCCCATCCAAAATATGTAAATGATGCAGGAACTGAGCACTGCAAGTAACCTTGACAGTTTCTTCTCGACTCCAGTCATTGTGAAGTTCACCAGTGTGCTGATTGAATGTAGCACAAGTACATGTGTACTTGATTGCATATTGGGTATTTACAGTTTACTGAGAAAAGGGACACTGCAGTACATGCTAATGTTAAAAATTGAGGCCAACATTTCCAAGAATATATAAATTTTGGCTATTTTTATTTTAAACTTATATTAATTTCTTCCCTTATTCTAGAAATTGTGAAGATCTTTATAAGCATCTGCAGTCTACATTGGTGAGGGAATCCAAGTAGAATGTATATCTCTTAAAATACTTAATATCATGTTTATTGTTCAGAGCTTTTTTACATTATTAAACAGAGGCCATTATTCAGCTGCTTCCCAATCTAAAAATCATGTTTTTTCTCAATTTTTTGTTTTTGTGGTGAATTTTTCTTACATAAGGGGATAATAAACACTGGATATGAAATATTATGTGAATATCTGACAATTAATTGTTAGAACATGATCTTGACAGTGTTGCACTCTGTGTTCGAGTTTGCTCAATCTTTACAAAAAAAATCCCAATTTCCCCTAAATTCGCTGTTTTTTTCCCAATTTCAAAGGCTTGGGCCTCTTCCCAATTTACAGGCTTGTTTGTGTAGAATTGCTGTATGATTAGCAAGTCCCTTCTTCCAGCATCCAGTTATCCAGTGCAGCACTTGTCCCTCTTAGCTATGGCTGTTTCAATTAAAATGTCTGAGGATTACTCCTCTTCCACAGTCTTGTTGGTTACATTTCTTTTCAAATAAACATTATCACAGTTTATTGAATTTTTAGGAGATAATCTAGCGCTCATCTCTGTTAGAACTGCAAATTCCTTGGAGGGTTCAGCAAGATGTGAGATTGGTTAGGTGTAAGTGTGGGAATTATTGAAAAACTGGCCTGGAACTCATTCTATCAGTAGAAGAAAAAAAACGCATGAAATATGTTGTTTCCTGAGGCACTTTCTACAACTTTTAGATGACCTTGGTTATTTGACATTTATTTTCAGTTTCTGTTATGATAATTGGCACTGTGGGTTGATTTGTGTAATCACTTGTTACAGACATTTTTAATTACATTGTTTTAATTAAAGCTTCTCATAAAAATTTCTGAGAAAAATAATGGAGAAAATGATGTTATAACAGTTCCAATGAACACATTGGTTCCATGTTGCTTTCTTCAAGAAAAAAGTTGTAAATTGTGTAAAATATTTATAGATAGCATTTTCTTTGAAGTGTATATCATTCTTAAAACGTTTTAGGCCAATAACTTGATTATTTACACCTGCACACATCAAGGTATGAACACAGACCCCACCCCACTTCCCCCTCCAAACGATAGTATTTATGTGTTTGGTATGAATATAATGTTCATTTGAAATATGTATACATGTATAATTATGATCTTGTTATTATTATTATTATTATTCATATTAAACAAAATATACTTATTTGTTTTTTGGTGGGTGGGGGAGGTGACTAAAGTTAGAGGTATGATATGTTTAACTTGCGGTTTACACTTGAACATTGAATATAACGTAGTATGATTGGCAAGTGCCTTACACTTGAATATTGAATATAACTTAGTATGATTGGCACGTGCCTGTGTACCTTTATACAATTTGAGAGAATGTCCTGGACAATTATCCTGAAAAATTGATATTCATGTCGAATGATATGAAACTATCTCATCCTGTTTTGTTAAGGTCTGAAATCTTTGTTTTACTGTACTCTTCTGAGAAGTGAGAAAAAAGCTGTTGACAGCTCAGTGTATATAGGAAAGATTATACAATGTACACTTGTTCTCACTGCAGTTGTGGTTTCAGATTTAGATACACTGTGAATGCTAGTGTAAGATCTCTTTAGGAAACACTGAACTTATACCAGGCAACATAAAAGAAATTTAGGAAAAAGTCCGGGAATTATTTTACATGGGCTATATTTGAATACACCAGGAGACAATTTCCTGTTATTTAGTGTAGTTAGACCTATAATTCATGTTTTAATGCATGGCTCTTGACAATGTTCTATCACACTGTTAAAATGGATAATTCCCATTACTAGACTATCATCCATATTACTGACAAAAAGATGATATAATATGGACTTTTTTAAGAACAGACACATGTGAAGATACAGCTACGCATTAATGCACTCAAACCAAACATGCATGTATAACATTTTATGCTTGATTTAGTATGCTTTTTATCATGATAAACAAATGCTTGATATGCATTGAATATGCATGTTATCTGATAAGGAAATTTAAGGAATGCTTTGTAATAAATCTCATTTATGTCTTAAACTGAATCATGACTTGGGTTTATTGTCCCTATATTGTAGATTTGTAAGATTAATATTTATTTTTGTCTGTATTAATCAAAAGATGTAAAAAAAATCGAATTACTCAAATGCACAGAGCTGTTTATCCATATTCCATACTTCTGTTCATAATGAATGTGAACATGCTATTCTGTTTTGCTCCCCTGTATCCCCAAATATGATTTTAGTCATATTTTAAAGGTCATTCACAAAAACTTTATGTAAATGAGAGGAAAATTGTAACATTACGCATGTTGTTATTGTTTTTTTTCACACATTTAAATAAGAACTAAAAGAATGTTTCAGAAACAGCCTTATTATACATTTTTCCTGCTCCTTTTTCCCCAACGCTGTAATAACGCTATAATACTATGGACTCTGTCTGCATTGTTCATACAAAATTTAAAAAAGAATGCTGAATGCACCACATACTGTCAATGCTGAATGCACCACATACTGTCAATGCTGAATAAGTTTATGCTGGGAAAATCGAGGACTTATTTATATATAGATTGCGTTGAAATACAAAAAATATATAAATACTGCCGAATAACTTTAATCTGTATGACATTTGTATAAAAAATATTTTACTATTTAAATACAACCATATTACGTGGTGTACTGGTCAACTTCATAATTTATAAGATAAGTCAATAAAACTATTTCTTGGTATGAAACAACTAATTTCTTAATTTGCTTCTTCCCATAATATCATGAATTTGTATTATTTCTATTTACTTTTGCTCTAGAAAAATTGAATATAATTATAATGTACAGCAGAGAAACAGTAACACTATAAACGTGTATTAGAATGGGACGTGAATTTAGCCATATATTTTGACTAGGTTCTATTGTAATTGGGGTGTGAAGTGTAAAAGAACTTAGCAATCAATCTTCCGTTAATACATGTCATTATGCCACCATAGGGTTCAGTTCAGGTAGATTTATGGTCATTGCACTGTCAGTAGACAAAAACTAATTCTACAATGGTAGACAAATACTTAAAGTTGCCAATATTGTTGTTTAACCTTTGTAAGGTATTTAAGGGTGTATGTTTACGTGCCCATTAAGTATTATTTGTTATACATGTAATGTGTGGGGTCGCCCAGTTCAGATATGATATATATTATTTTGATATAAAGGTTATTGAAATATTTCTCTAATCCTTTTGTGAACTGTTTACAATTCCAACCTTCAGGACAAGTAGGCAGCAAGCACCTGTTAATCGTGTGGAGGCTTATGTCGTTGAATTTGATATAATAATGTATTTTATTGCTTGAAATATTTTCTGATTTTTAGCAGAGTTGTTTGAGAAAGATTTAAACTAAAGTAATGCTTGATTCCATATTAAATCTGTGACACAATGGTTTGTATTGTGTTACTGCCAGTCAGCAGACAGAGGTCTAGATAAAAACATGACTGTGTTACAGTCAGCCATTCATGATGACATGCTAATGAATAGCCCCTCAGTCTCTACTATAGACCTGTGATGACCTGGCACAGTCCTTTTTATCCTTCTTCTCGCTCTGTGCTGGCTCTCTGTCACTGTATGTAACCTGTCAGGTGAAAGGTGGGAGAAAACCTGACCGCAAACTCTAGCTGTATTGCCCATTGTCACAAATTTTAGTCCAAAGTCTGGGCTTCAGTTTCTGTAAAATTAGCTCTCGACCTGGGGATGTTACAGTATCTGTATTACAAGAATCTCTGTCTTTGGAATTTTGGGGTGATTTCCAGTCATTTATGACCAAAAGTTATGCATTTAAAATGGAGTTGTATATAATAGAGACCACAGGGAAGATTGGAGATTGTTCCAGCTGTGTTTCCTCTTTAAATAAAGACTTTATTATTATTATTATTATTATTATTATTATTATTATTATTATTATTATTGTTATTGTTGTTGTTGAACCATAATCTTCCATTCATTTGAAGGACATTAAAGAATTCTATTGATTACTTTTCCTCAGAATGCATTGTATAGTACATTAACCCTTTACTCCATAGATACGCATTTTCCCGCACCAATCACAGAAGGCCTTTGAAAACAGTGCAGGAAGAGTTCAGAGCAATCTGAACACTTCCTGCACTGTTTTCCACTATGTCAGTTAATATAAACCTTATTCATCCAATAATTCAAAAGCCTTCTATTATGAGGTGTCCAAAGGCGTCTATATTAGGTGTCCAAAGCTTGTTTATATGAAGTAAAGAGGTATTAACTGTATTTTATTGATTATTGATACATTATTGATTTCTTATTTCTACTTTTTTATTTTCTTTATAAATTATGTGTTCTAGCAATTAAATACAGCATTGGAGAGAACCTAGTGTGAATGATATCTTGTAAAGAACCAAGCATTGGCAGGCATAATAATCAACCAATGAATGCTGGCCATTAATTATTCAATCAAAATTTTCTCAAACACTGGTGTAGACTAACCCCCAGGGTGAATCATTGTGTAGAACATCTGTATGTGCAGTCTGATATTCAAACAAATACTGGTCTTGGGTAATCTCTGAGGGTATTTTTATAGCTGTATTATAACTGTCAAATGGTACTGGAGACAAAAGGTTTAATTCCATGAATTGATGTTGTTGTATGGTGCTTAACGTCACTTTCAACAATTTATTCTGTCATATTCGCATGTTGTCTACTTGAGATAGTCTTCTGAGTACTGCCACACTGGAGTTACATTACAATCATACAGCAGACACATGATATGATACCCCACCCAGTCACATTATACTGACACCAGGCCAACCAGACCCAGTTGTCCTTTAAAGAGTAGATCTACCATTGACAGATATTGCAATTTTAAAGTAAAAAAAAAAGAGAACATAAAATTAAAGATAATATATACACAGAGGGATAAATGTAACACTAACTATAATATAAACTGTGAACATAAAAGCACACCGTGACATATTTCACTGATATTGAAAGTTGTCAACTGTTATGAATATTGAATATTATACACGTCATACATAATTAGGTACACAACATTTGGTGACAGCTGAAGTGTGTTCTGAACGGAGAAGAACATTTATCTACATACTTGTGTTACTTTTAAATGACATTTCAATATTTGATATGCAATACTGAATTAGCCAATAAAATATTTTAATTTTTTTTTAATGGGGTTTTCAATGCCATTTTCAACACATTTTGGGTTATATATGGCATATCCAGTTTTACTGGTGGAGGAAGACCTCAGACCTGAGTAGAACCACCGTCCTTCAGCAAGTAACTGGAAACTTTCTCACATAAAGTTTTTAGCAAGTGCGGAATCTTGAACCTACGACCTTAGCAGTGAGAGGTAAGTGATCTTGAGACGGCGCCTTAGACCACTTGGCCACGGAGGACCCTCCATTCATTTTAAACCATTCAAATAGGTCTCAATTTATTTATATTTCTTTAAATTGTTTGAGTGGAAGGACAACTGTTACATTTTCAGTATAATTGACCAGGAACGTCATTTGTGTTGTCAATTTGTTTTCAAGTTCCGAAATTCATTGGTTGATTGAGGAGGTTGAGATTGCATTAAAGTATTGAAGGGTCCTCTGTGGTAGAGAGATCTAAGACATTGTCACTGAGGTCATTGGTTCGAGACCAGTTCAGGATGAAAACTTATGTGAGAAAGTTTGCCAGGTACTTGCTGAAGGACGAAGGAAGATAGTTCTACTTAATTGATTCTGTGGTCTTCCTCCACCAATAAAACTGGATATACCATAATCATATAACCTGTCAAGTTGAAGAAAATGTTGAAAGTTGAAAAAAAAAAACTTTAAAAAAATATTTAATTGACATTTCTTCATTTAAATGACTTCATGAGATAAAACTTAAAGACAAGTAACCAATTACATTATTTCAGTATAACTGATGTATTCATGGTTGGCTCCAATTTGAGGGATTAGTTTGCTTCTCTGACAAATGGAATTGAGTAGAGGTACTCAGTTTTCATCAAAATCATAATATGAACAGAAAAATTAATACAATGTATAGTACATAAAATTATATGCCTTAGATTATGCATGTATGTGAAGACCATGCTGTTAACCCAATACTCATTGGTAAGAAATATGAATTTAAAATCTTTCACTTTTTCAAAAAAATGTTTTTATATACACTAACAAGAAAAAGAAACAACTCATTCTAACTCATTGTACAATGATTTGTTCACCATGATTCAAAACTAGAAAAAAACAATTCCATTCGCAAAAAATTTCATCATTTAAGAGAATTGATGGTTCATTAGACAGCATTTCAGGGTCGCTTTATGCTTGAAAATTTTGAATTTCAATAGACTGTTCAGAGCAATTTCACTGACACATTCAGTAGCACATGTAGCCACCTCTACCAGCAACCAAAGCCGTAAGATGTTGCCCCCTGCAATCACACCAGTAACATAGCAGATTAGTGGGATTCTGACCCACTCCTGGTGGAGTGCTGCTGTCAGTTCCTGGACGTTGGCAGGCTGCGGTTGACGTTGACGTAACTGACGTACAAGGTAATCCCAGGCATGTTCAATCAGATTGCAGTCATGTGAACACGCTGGCCAAGACAAGACGTCAATGTTGCAGGTTTGTAAAAAGTTCCTGGTCGACACGTGCAATGTGAGCTGGCATGTTGTCATGCTGGAAGACCAGACCTTGATGTTGGCGGAACATAGGGACAACCACAGGACGTAATATCTGGTTGATGTAATACCTGGCTGTGAGATTACCTTGGCACACGACAAGTTGGGACTTAACCTATGGTTGATGGCTGCCCAAACCATAACTCTGCTCCCACCATAACGGTTTTGCTGCAGAATGCAATTGTTAGCAGTAGCAGTTCATGACGTCATCTGTAGTACACAGATACGTTCAGTCAGCATTTGACAAGTTGATACGTGACTCGTCACTAAACACTGCGTTCTGCCAACGCTGACCGCGTTGGTTGCAGGCCAAAATAAGACGGTGATGATGACGTCACATAAGAACTAGACTGGGTAGGGCCTGCTACAGCTAATTCCCCATTCTCTAAGCCGATATCTGACTGTATGTCAACTTACAGAGTGTCCACCGTTACCTACCACTAAACGTGACGTGGATTCAGCCATCAAAAATCTGTGTTGCAGATGGCATTGACGTATGTAATTATCCTGCCATACTGACATAACATGCAGTCTACCTGAACATGTGGCCTATCGACAAATGTTCGCATGTCTCTGTCACGATGAATGAGATGCAATATTGTTGAAAAAGAGACGTTAAAACATCTAGTGACTTGATCTTGCGTTCGCCAACATTCAAGCATGGCCAAAACTTGGGCCCAATCTTCCAAATTTAGCCTCGGCACTATCAGAAACTGGATAATTGTCAGAAAATCTCTGAAAATATGGTTGTATGTTGACTAACACATGTACCTGTCTAAAATTCACTCGATAAAACCACATGGTTGGCACACAAGGGCTGCACATGGAAATCATGAGCAGGTACATGAATTTAACAATGAGCTGAATAAAAATGTACGAGTTTCGGTTGGTTGGGTTTGTTGATCAGAGTACATGTACATTTCTACATTTTCCCCCAAATTTAAACTATGTAACGAAAATAACGCCAATTTTTGATAAGGTGTTTCTTTATCTCGTCAGTGTTTATTATAGTTGTCTTTTGCTCGTCTTGTAGAAAAAATGTTTGAAACTTACAATTTAGTCAAATGTAGTCAAATCTTTGGTCAATATAGAGATCCAACTGAAGTCTATGGTCTGTGTAGTGTGAGTACAGAGATAGGTGAGAACATATGGTCATATCTATAAGTGAATTAGCCAAGCCAATTATCAGGTGAATAGTTAGGTTTTCACATGTAAACCCAGATACCAGTAGCTTCCACTCAGCTTGCCACAGACATCAAGTAGCCATATTTATGGTCTGGCCATCTATGATAATTCATTTCCTTTCTGGACCTCAGCAAATCTTGGTCTGAGATTATAAAATATTGTTCCATGCTCAACCCCAAATCTCATGCTGGTGTCAAATTATAACAATTATTTTACCTCAAATCAGCATTAATACTTTCAAACTCCGCATTGAGTCAAGTGTTTGTGCTTTAATTTGCGATTTTATATGAATCCTGGAAATTGTGCTCATGTACAAATTTAAGCTGAGCACAAAAAAGTTTTTATATCCTCGGTCCTTGTTATTTGCTTGTGTTGCTACCGATGTAATTGTTAAATACAAATAAAACTGATGATGTGGTTTTAAGTAAGTTAAACTGTCATTTTAACGAATTTAAAATGTTTGTTTCCATAGTGATTGCTAAGGTTATTTAATACAAAAAGATAATTACATTTTAATGGAAATGATATTAGACAAAACACTGAATAAATTCCCCAATGCAGACATTAAAACAAGACTTGCCCTGAATTTCACATTATATTTCACAATATTTCACAATATTACACTTTGTAATCTTTATTGTGCAGTAAAATAGTTGATTGGAGTTTATTAAATATGCAAATGTACTTTGACAAAGATGATGTGAAAAGTGGTGCTGTTTGCTAGTCAGTCTCTACATAGCGTACTTAATTCTCTATATTTTCATAGCAATCTCAGTCCACTTTGAATGCTGGGATACTGCCAGTATATTAATCATATCAATTAGTGTTTAGGATGCCTGGTTTTCGCCCAGGCGGTCCGGTTGTGAAGCCTGTTGTCCAAGGGTAGAACATAGGACCCACGATCGGAGGGGCATGGATTAGATCTTCTGCCCCAGTTATGTGTTGTGTCCTTGAGCAAGACACTTTATACCCACATATACATACCAGTAGTTGCTTAGTTCTGGTCCTACCCAGAAAGACTTAAAGTGTGATTTGCCTAAGTTGTAATAACTTGTTAAATAAATGAATTCATATCAGTTATAAAACATTTCAAAATGAATGCTTTTCATTGTTGAAATTTCATGGGAGACAAGTTGCTGATACTCGAATTTTACCCCATGCAAATTTCATTACTTTGCAGTTTGATATCTTCAAACAATACATTTATTCTGGGAGGAACATATTCACTCATTGTCAGAGTGTGACATGCTCACAATGTAAGCCAGACATTACGGCAAGAAAGCGTGAGAATGGAAGCTGTTTTCGCTCTTTATCATTCTCCTTTCCTTCCAGGTTATTAATTACTTGGAATTACAAAAGACTAAGTGAATGACACAAGCTAATGGGGAGAAATGTGATGCCCTTGAAGATTGGTTTGTTACACCGTGAGTGAGTTATCAGACAATTTACAAGAGCACCAGACATCTGTTTTGTTCAAGTGAAAATATTGTAAAAAATTATATTAAAAAAAATATAGTTTTTCACTGAGACACTTAAATTAATTGATTTTGATAATTGTTTGTTTAACTGTTTGATCTATAGGCCAACAATAAATAGATGTAGAATGTTTATATATATATATATATGTGTGTGTGTGTGTGTGTGTGTGTGTGTGTGTGTGTGTGTGTGTGGTTGTGTGTGTGTGTGTGTGTGTGTGTGTGGCTAACTTTACTATGCACCACAACATCTGTAACATTGTGCATCAACCCAGGTTTTAAGTCTAAAAATTGCAGTGGTTGTCTAGGGGTAGAGTGTCCGACTTGAATGCAGGAGGTTGTGGGTTCAATCCTCGACAGGAACATACAAAAGACTTGAAAATTATACTGAAAGCCTTCTCACTTTTTGTTCAGCATTTAGAGGATAGTTCTAGGTCTGGTCAGCTCAGTGTCAATATAATGTGTCTGGATGGGGTATCATACCATGTGTCTGCGACATGAAATTCCAATGTGGTAGCACTTAGAATACAGTCTTCAGTTGATACCATCTCGATATATCTGAAAAAATGTTGAAAGCAACACAACACAATACAACAATAACTTTTAAGTCTAAATGCATGTCTCACTATGCATTCAACTGCATGTTTTACATTAGAATTTATGTATGATTATTTATAGTAGATTTATTTTATATTTAGAACTGGTGATATTTTGATTCTGTGTATAAGGACAGTAGAAATGCAGGGGCAAGTTTCAATGGACCATAATGAGACAAAAACATTAGTTTTGGTGATGTTTTAAATTTATCATTGTGTTGCCTCTAGGTGGCACTTACACACTGACCTGTGTCCCAACGCATGAAACATGGGTTTTGTTTTCATTAGAACTATTTTATTTTGACTTCAGAGTTTTTTTCTTAACAAATTATAGTACCGCAATGAAGTCTTTCCCCTCTGTAACTGCATTCAAACACTCAATTAGTTCTTATTTTAATGGTTAAGTAAATCAAAGAAATAGTGCTGTCTCTTTCAGAAAATTTGTCCTGGTCAGCAGTATTTCTGTTATGAAAATGGATCGGGCGGAGTTTAAAATTCTTGAACTATATTATCATTTAAAAAATATCCATATCTAGTGATGTTTATTAGTATTTATTTCAAGGAATTGTGAAATTTGAGACAATTTATGGGCATATTTCTATTAAGTCCATGCCATCTAAACCATCCCATGCTATGATAACTAACCAAACTCAGTTAGTGAGGTGTCTGAGGCTTCCAAGCACACATATCAATCGAACTAAGTAATGTGATGTCATCTGGGAAAACACATTGCTTAATTTATATATTTTTGTTGTCAGCCTCAAGTATTCTTTTTAAATCGTATATTAAGCATGCTAACATGCTAGCCTACATGCATTACCTTGATCAACGCATAATCTTGGTCCGCATTTGTATAACCCTGCACCTGTCATGTTTATATATTACTTTCCGCTTCACTGCTTAAACATGTGTACAGCCACTTTGGGGTAAATTTTAGCTTCAATATATTTAAGACTTGCTTATCATAATTTAAAAGCATTGTTAATTATATACATGTGTATCGCCACTGTGACACGTGTACCCACATGTGCTGGCTACTTTACATACCATCCTAGTGAAGGGAGTCTGCCGAAATTCTCAATATTGCTTCCACATTGTCTGATCTATACCCTTTTATTTACATACATCCAGCACCTACTTTCTCCAGACTGGTACATACAGCACCTTGTTTCTCCAGACTGGTGTACAGATGCTCTCCAGAAGAGAAAATCTTGTTTATAAATTAAATCCCTGATGACAGGTTTATTGGAATGTTAGGCTGTATTTCCATTTCTGTGTCCCTTGTTAGAATATTGTCTAGTTTGAGAAAAATAGACAAGGATGGTTTCCTATCAATGATATATATATATATCCCAAATTGTTCAATTTAGTATTTGCTGTTGTTTTTTTTTTTGTTGTTGCTATTTTTAGAAAGTCTTTTAAGATAAATTTTGAGGTACAGTATTTTTGTGTTAATATGATTTAGTGAGTATCAGTTATAGTTTATACTAATTGAGGTTTAGTTGGATTGTGAAGAAAGTTCAGAGCTTGTATGAACCGCTCTCGAGAACACTCTGGGTATTACTAAGAACCAGTACTTGGTGGTTTTTTTAAAGGCACTGGGTCAAGCTGGGGATCGAATCTGTAACTTCTGGCATGAGTGGCCAACACTCTATCCACTGCACTATCACCCCATTTGTTGAAGGGAAATAATGGTTACAATATACATTTTAATATCAACTCAAGCACTATTTTATAATCATATTTGGCAGAGCAAGAAAATATTTAATTAAGAAGTTATTGACATAACAGGTGCTGGTTTGCTAATTGTGTGTCCTTTAGCATTACAGATGATTAAAAATTCAAATAAAATTCTGTTTTTAGACTAAGCTAATCAGAGGATGATCTCCCGGTTGATTTCCCAGTATAATCCGGTTGGTTAATTAAGATAATTTATCTATAATGAAGGTGTGTATGAATTCTCCTTGTAGCACAATTTTTATGAAAAGATAAGTAATGTAAAGCCATTAAAGTAAATGCCACATTTTACAATATTACATATAGGATCTAACATGAGTGCTTATTTATTATTGAATTTATTAAACAAAAATATATTATATGAGGCTCTACCAAGTATTTTATTATTTTTCTCAACAAGTTTAATAAAATCAATAGTAAATGAGCTTGAATGTAAGATTCATTTTATTAAATAATTTATTTTTTTAACAGATCACCTCTATAAGGAATGAGAAAAAAAATGAGCATATTAGTTTCTGTGAGTCATCATATGACGTAACAGTTTAAAAATAACGTCATTTAACCATGACAAATCAATGTCATTATATATTCAGGCAAGGCAGGAAAGTTCTTCACTAGGTTAATATCAAAAATATGTCATAGGTTTACTTACACTCCTGCAGCATAAATCATGTGATAAACTGTAATACTGAAAACCTGACACCAAACTGCTAGATCAGTACTAAGCGGACTCGAGAGCAGTTCATAAAAGCTCTAAGCTTTCTTCGCATTTGAGCTAAAATGAAATTAGTATAAACTAATTTACTAAAAAAAGCAGTTCCATGAAAGTGTCTGTAGGCAGTAGTAAGACAGATGCGATGAGCAAGTTAATGCTGTTTTGTGTTTTATTTATGAGCATTTCCCACAAACTTTTTGTCAGATTACACCAAAATCTCTTCTTATGTCTTAATTACATGGAATTTATTGCTCAGAACACATGTTTCAGCAAAAAAGCTTACTAGTTAATTTGTTTTAAAGAGGTATATTAAATACATAATAGTATTACTGGTATAAAAGTAAAAATTAGGGATTGTCACTGTCATCAGCTATTGTATCCTTTTGCAAAGTATATTGAACCGCGCCTTTTCCATAAAACATTATTGATTTGATACGAAATCGTTGTTGCAATGATTGAATATTTAGCATCATTTTTATGCCATCGAGGGCTAACAGATAATCCATTAACCTTCCGTTTATTCTCACGTATTAGACACGTTTTTTCCCAACTTCTAAGATCTTCGAGAAGGGATGCGTGATATACATAAGTACAGAAGATTTCCTTTTTTTTATGTAGTTTTTCAAAGATTTATCGATTCAGAAAATATTTTGCTACACCGATATGTTCAGATATTAATTTCAGGACAATTTCTTCATGTGAGCTCGATTATAGGTGATGATTTACCTAGCTGAGAATGTTTTATTCAAATTCAGTCCTTATACATTATAAATGCAGTAAAACATGTCAAATAAATCGATCATGTTTTCGTTAGAAAATCAATAAATTATCTACTGGTATATATCCCATACTAAAAGATCGATCAATTTGCGAAAACACAATTGCTTTGCATCCTTTGAAATTAAATACACACATGTAAGCGCGTCAGTGTCAATTACATCAGATAAACATGTTACAGTCACGTAATCATGAAATGTCCACTCAAAGCCAGACTGGTTTACACTAAAGTTAACAATACGGTATCGAGAAAGTATATAACAAATAAATGAGAACCAGTTAGTGTTTTTATTTTTCAGCGATTGAATATGTTTATAACACCGACACAATTATTTTTGACCTTATGCCAATGTGCGAAGTCGTCACACTTGACAGTTTCTTGCGTCATTTTACATAGCGTTCTATTTCACTAAGTAGAAAAGTATTGATGTAACGTACATGATTTTCTAAAAATAGCGTGATCACTTTTTTATTTGTCAATCATATAACAGTACAGCGACTTATAATCGGTGTTTAGATAAATAGATCAGTTAACTGGGGAGTTGTGTAAGCGGACCAAGCATCACCTGATTGTTTTATCACACATTTACAAGCAAAAGAACGATGCCCTAGGCAATGTTTTTCATGGATAATTCGGGATTAAAACTTATAACAAAGAAATAAATCAAAGTTACAGGTATGGCAATTTAAAGACATTAAATAATGAATAGAGCAATCACTATTTTACCTAATCTTTTAAAATATACATGGGAAATTATTGGAAATAAAAAATTACAACATACAGACAATGTTTTTCATGGATATTTTGGGATTAAAACATAATAAAATATATATGCGAAATTATCGGGAAGGTTGGTCACTTTTATGTGTTGTTGGGAGAACAACGAGATTTATGCGCTCTATACACTTATATAGGAGACTTGTATTTATATTCTTAGTTCATGGTCTTAAAACATGGATGCGCGATATAAACGAATGCGTCTCAATACGTGAGTAGAAACGGTAACCTTTGTTTCCTGAGATCCTGAAAGGTAAATCAGTACTCTAGTGCATCATATCTCTGCAAGTAACTGATAACTTTCCCACTTGAATCAGCAGTGAGAGACTATGATAATGAGACACAATGTTGTATATCAGTCAGTCACAGAGACTGCTGCTGTGTGAGTATTCAAACTCACAGCCCCTGAATTGATAGTCAGACATGCTACCGACTAAGCTAATCAGGCATGTTGAAATGAGAGGAATATTGTTATGATATAACTTTCTGCATGTTTAATTTGTAATCATCACACCCTGTGATTCTGATGATGTCCTATCACCAAGCCGGGCTCGGTTTGCTCAGTCTGTAACACTCCTGACTATCAATCCAGGTGTCATAGGTCTGAATCTCCTCCCAGCCACAGTTTCCATAATGAATTGATATACTACATTATGTTTCATTGTTATTGGTCTCTCACCACTGATTCAAGTGAGAAAGTTATCAGTTACTTGCCGAGATGGTTGTGCTTGAGTACTTGTTGACTATCCAGGATCCCAGGAAAGACTGATCATCTCTTAACCGATGATGATATTATAAGAATCTTACATGGGTTTGAGGTTCAGATAGAAAATTCTGTCCCAAGGGATAACTGTTTTGACTGGGAACAAGGCTCAATTATAAGTTTACCACAATCACTTTTAAGATGTCATAATATGATGTCATAATATTATGTAGCCTGTTGTGCAAGAAAAATAATGTTAAATATTCAAACAAGTTCTCTCCTTGATCAGCTCTACATAAGCTACATACTCTGGTAAGGAGACATAAAGGAAGTTTCATTCCTGGATCCTCTTATACAGTATACGCTGCAAGATCAATGGCCATATTGGTATTGACTGGGTGGTGGTTAAAGACATGGTTCAGGAATTTTGTAGAGTTTTCATTGATTGATTGATTACTTCAGCATCATGTCCCAGTAAGATTCATGTATTAATGTCTAGTCCTGCTGAGAACATGTTAAAGTTTTTATTGTTGAAAGATCATGAAAAAGAAGAACAAAGAATTTATTTGTTACTATATTTCCAGGACAAGCTAGCATTTGCATTTAATATTCATGAGATGCAAATCCAATGAATAATTGTAAATGAAGGGACAGCTTGCCCATATATGTGCAGTTGATTTATATGGAAGATTACTTGTTGTTGTTTTTTTGTGTTTACTGAGATATATATTTCATTGATCAGGACCCCCATATAAAATAAATTTAGATCCAATTTCTGTATTGCTGAGTTACTCACATTGCCAGTGCAAGGTTACAGAATGCCTTTGACAGTCAGTGTGCTCAGGTACACTTTGTAATACAACTTAATTGTTACAATTATGAACACAAAATATGCAATACAAAAGGTGGATAGATAAACAAGGGACTATCATATATATTGCAATGAACTTTTTTACTGCCATACTCATGGTGCAGGCTAATCTTGGTCTACATTGTTTGTAATATTATTAACATCATGAATGGCAGATTATATAGCTATTATGCCATTGTTTCGTACAAAAAATATAATTTTACTGTACAAAGAAATCACTTCATATTCATTGCCGCATGTATGATTTGAAATTGTCCATTGAAAGTGCTCAGTTTAAATCCTTTGTTTGAAAGCCTGCATTGTAACAAACAAAATATTGAAATTGTTTAAATTGTTCTATCGTCAAAACTATTAATTATGTAAAATGAATTGTTTTATTTTTAAAAATCTGAATGATTTTATTGGCTGAGCAAATAGGACAACATTTAAGCTGCCATAAGTTTATAGTTGGGTTCTACATGACTGACTGATTCAAAGTGGTCTATCTTCAGGTCACTTAACTGACAGCATACAGGTCATGGACTCAAGTCCGAATTGATACAAAGATTATTGCCATTTACTCCCAAATGGAAGTTAGGTTTGGGTTGTGGCTGCTCTGATTTATTTGTAATTGTCTAATACCATAACCTTGGATCTGTTAAAAATGGCATTTAACTTTTTATTTAAACATTCAAACTTCAACTATTAACAAGCGCTTTTGTATTGTTTATATCAGGAAGTGAGCTTGTAATACCTGATTTGAATGCCAAGACACAATCTACTACACAGAGAAATTCTCTGAAAGACTGCCCAGTTTTGTTATAGCAAGCCTGTAATTATGATGAGAGTGTGAGTGCAGGTGCTCATTTTTATTTTGTACATTGATTATAGATTGCTGTGTTTTTTGTGCTGTGGAATCAAATATGATTGTATAATTATTTTTGTCTAGACGAAATTTGTATCTTAACTTTTGTATACTTTCATAATTATGGTGAATATCTCTCTCCACTAACCATTAAATAGGGTTAGTACCATTTTCAGCATGTTTTTATGCCCCCACCATTTTCAATGGGGGTTGGGGGGCATATAGTATCACCGTACGTACGCAAATTGTTTCTGGCTTATATCTTTAGTTTCAATGAACAGATTTAAAGCAAATTTGGTGTGTGACTTCACATTCAGGAATACAGGTCAAGTTCGTACTACAGGTTAAGTTCGTATCTCGTTTCGGTCTGATGATTTTTTATGGAGTTATGCCCCTTTTTGGACTTGATTGACAAATGTCAAGAAATTTGTTTCTGCTCGATATCTCTTGAAGGATTGGATTCATATTTGGTAGAAAGATGTATGGTGATAAACTACAGCTCATATTTGATTTCCAGTCAAAATCTCTGCATATTGATTAGGTGTTCTTGGCTCTGATTGGCTGATAGTTTCCGACCTCTTAAGTCTTTATTTATGGACCGATTTTGACGAAAATTTGTATTTGGCTTTATATCAACAAGACCCAGGTCAAGTTCGACAATGGATGGAATTGGCGCATATTAATAAGGTGATCTGGACTCTGATTGGCTGACCGTTTCCGACCTGTAAAATCTTTATTGATGGACTGATTTTGATGAAACTTGATATTTGGCTTTATTGATATCTACAATGTAGTTACAAAGTGGGGGCCTCTGTGTCCCATAGACGCATTTCTAGTATAGATATATATTGCAACTAGAAAACCAGGGGCGGCAGTATAATGGACAGTGTAATGGCCACTCATGCCGGAGGTAACATGCCGGTTCCATCCCCATCTCACCCCAAAGTCTCTCTTAAAACAATATTGGTACTGGTTCTACTAAGGAAGCGGACTCGAGAGCAGTTCATATTAACTCTGAGGTTTCATCTCAATGGAGCTAAAATAAAATAGTATAAACTAACTAGACAAACTAGTGAAACTCTGAAAGACCTTTACAGTATGTATAGAACCATAGTTCTTCCCACTTCAGATATTTTTATTTAACTGGGCATTCCATAATATCAGCCTAAAGAGATAGTTAGACTGTGACTTGGGATCACTCACATATAACTAGAGTCACATTAAGAGCATTGACACCATGGAGAACCAATCTCAGCTCATTTGTTTGTTCACGGCTTCAGTCTCAGAAATCCATATATTTCCATACACCAAACCCTCTAAAGTGTGGGTTCACAACTTCGAATTATACACTAAGAAGTTCGTAATAGGAACCATTAGTGAAACTTGGCCCCAGATGAATCCCCCACTGAAACTAGTATGTCATTATAGCTGTCCACCCATCTCCAGTCCCAGTGGCTCCTGCTATAATGAAACATAAGGTATTACACCGTAACTTCAGCAATATGTTCACAAATAAGTTAATCCTGCTTGTTTGATGTTCATTTAGGTCTTCAATAATGTTATCAGGAACCTTGGCAAATTTTTACAATTCTGTAGAAATGTAAATAAACCAAGGTTTATAGAATAAACATTACAGGTGTCCAAGGTCAATCCCAACATTCATGAAAATGTGCACAATACAGATCCTGTTTCTTCATTATGCTCTGTGTAAATATTTTTGTAGGAAGTGGTGATTATATCTTTTTTTAGATTTCGCTTTTAATCAGTGTAAATGCCATCCTCTGTTTTAAGAAGGATAATGTTGCTAGATTCTGTCTGAGATCTGACAGTGTATATTACTCACATGTTGTTATCAAACAAATAAATAGAATCTTTCAATAAAAGCCATTGTTTTCAAGATATTGAGGGAATAAAATAGACAACTGTGGTATGAGATAAAATTATATTGTTGAAAGGTTGTTTGGGAAAAGTTGTTTGATGAGCATGTTAAAAATGTTTATATTCAAATGTTCAGGTGCTCTTCTTTAATGGGGGGAGTAAGTCTGTGGAAATATGTAGAAACTAATAATTTCATCCTCGAATAATTATAATAATTGAAGTCTTTATTCATTTGAATGATTCAATTTTCCATTTGAGTGTTGTCGCAGACCATGAGACCTTATATTTGCAATTGTAACAATGATAAGCTCAATTTAAAAAAAAGGAACACTGCCCGTCAATGAATGGACAATCTTGTTTCACATCTGTCAGTAACACTTCTCGCATATTTAATAGCCTGATTAACTTATCTAGCCTCTCTGATGAAATACACAAGCTCTTGCAAGGTGAAGAGTTGAAGAAGTTATACTTGTTTTGGGAATCATTTCAACAGCAGGCCTGATAAGTATGAATTTTATGACAGTTTCAATCTCAGACATTTCTCATGAATAGTTTACAAAAAATGATGAAAAAAGTATGCACTTGTGTTTATTGTTACCATGCCAACTGTTATTTACACTGTTACCATGCCTCCCTAGGAAGCAGAGAGCTGGTAAACCAATCTACATACTTATGATGATAAAGCAGGATTGCCACTCTGTCTGCTGGAATCAGCATCAATTAATCTTCCAATTTGTTATTTAATGTCAGGACATATTTTCCAAGATGTAAAACCTATGCAAACAATTGGAATTACCTGTCTATCACACCTTGAATAAAAGGTCAAGGTTATTTCCATGACAATATTACTGTTGTAATTGTGTATACAGACTGTATTGCAAACTTTTTTCTTTCTTCTTTCTTTCTGGAAGTGTTTGATTATAAGGATCTTGTTAAATAATTGCTTTCAAACTCAATAACTAAACATTTATGTGCAGTTTGAATAGATCAAAATTCTGTATAATTTTGTTAATATTTAATTTGAATTGAATCACAGTGGAGTCAATTAATTTGAATGTTAAGTCTAACAATTTGAGCGTCAAGTGAATATATCGTGTTGAAAAAGTTGAAAACTAGAGTTCCATGTGGAAAAAAGTAGAGTGCTATGTTAAATCAAAGTGCTCAGAAGCACGGAACTATTAATGCATTGGCAATTTCAGAATGAAAATAGTGAAAATGCTATTCTGTTTTCCTCCCCCATGATCCCCATGATTTAATTTCATTCATTATTTTAAAGGTCATTCATAAATTTTATGTAAATGAGAGGTAAATTGTAATTATTTCACCGTATAATTTTTACACATGTAAAACTAAGACCAAAAATAATGAGTCAGAAACATTTTCACACTCATTTACTCCCAATAATACCTGGACTATGCATGCATTGTTGATACAGCATTAAATAGTGAACGCGGAAGGATCTAGTCGGTGATTAAAGCCGAAAGATAGGTTTGACTGTACTGGTTTTACCAGTAGTCTTTAATAGAGTGCCATGTTAAAAATGTAGTAGAATGTCACTTTGAAAAAATTAGATTGACATGAAAAGAGTCATGTTGAAAACAGAACACTAAAACAGAGAGTTAAATGTCATGTTGAAACAGAACACTAGAACAGAGAATTAAATGTCATGTTGAAACAGAACACTGGAATAGAGAGTTAAATGTCATGTTGAAAACAGAACACTGAAACAGAGAGTTAAATGTCATGTTGAAAACAGAACACTGGAACAGAGAGTTAAATGTCATGTTGAAAACAGAACACTGGAACAGAGAGTTAAATGTCATGTTGAAAACAGAACACTAAAACAGAGAATTAAATGTCATGTTGAAACCAGAACACTAGAACAGAGTTAGTTGTTGAAAATAGAACACTGGAACAGAGAGTTAAATGTCATGTTGATGTTGTTGTTGTTGTTGTTGTTGTATGGTGTTTAGCGTCGCTTTCATCAATTTTTCAGTCATATTGCAACGGTGTCTACTTGAGACAGTATTTTGAGCGTGTCACACTGGAGTATCACATTATACTGACACCAGGTCAACCAGACCTAGAACTCTCCTCTAAATGATGAGCGTCAAGTGAGGGAGGTTCTAGTACCATTTTTAAAGTCTTTGGTATGACCCGACCGGGGATCGAACCCACGACCTTCCGCATGTGAGGCGGACGCCTATTACTAGACCACGCCACGGTCTATGTCATGTTGAAAACAGAACACTGGAACAGAGAGTTAAATGTCATGTTGAAAATAGAACACTGGAATAGAGAGTTAAATGTCGTATTGAAAACAGAACACTGAAACAGAGAGTTAAATGTCATGTTGAAAATAGAATACTAGAACAGAGAGTTAAATGTCATGTTGAAAATAATGTTGTGTTGAAAAAACAACTTTATACTTCTCAAATGATAATTAAAGAAACAATTGATCATAGCATATTATGTTGCACGGTTATCTGTCGATGTCTGGTACAGTGTATCCTACACAGCAAGCCAATATCAGAATAGTGCTTCTTGTCAACTATACAAATGTCAGCTTTAATATTTTCACCAAAATGCTCTGCAACATAAGTTCTGCGATGTGAAAGGGTTAATTTATAAGTTTGAAATTGACTATTTATGTAACAACCTATTCTAGAAAGCCTGACAACAGGATTTGTTATCGGCAGCCATCGAGTCATTGATAATCAATGTCACATTAAAGGTTTGCATGTCCTGACAACTATGGCATAATCAATTTCTACATAAATAAGAATGAAATGGTAGTCCTGGCTCAGTTTGCTTTTGGTTTCTGTCTAATGGTTCAGTACAAGGGATGTTCTGCTTTTTTCTACTTTGTACATTTCAAATATTAGCATCGTTTTCACATTTTAACTAAAATTAAAAAGATTTTGCTACTTTCTTTCATAAGCTGGCTCCTTCAGGTGTGGACATAGTGCAGGACAGTGGGGCTGGACTCTTACCACATCACTTTTATACCACCAATATAATTGTTGTCTGATTCCAACCAGTATAAGTCTTCAAGGTGTGATTCCACCAGTATAATTCGAAAAGGTCTGATACCACCAGTATAATTTTTC
The DNA here is from genome assembly GCA_029582155.1 of Panopea generosa. Classification (NCBI taxonomy): domain Eukaryota; kingdom Metazoa; phylum Mollusca; class Bivalvia; order Adapedonta; family Hiatellidae; genus Panopea; species Panopea generosa. The sequence goes on along the minus strand of CM055897.1, from coordinate 6,469,221 downwards.
AAGGTCTGATTCTACCAGTATAATTCTACAAGGTCTGATTAAACCAGTATAATTCTACAAGGTCTGATTCCACCAGTATAATTCTACAAGGTCTGATTCTACCAGTATAATTCTATAAGGTGTGATTCAACTGGTTTAACTCTACATGGTCTGATTCCACCAGTATAATTCTACAAGGTCTGATACCATCAGTATAATTCTTCAAGGTCTAATTCCACCAGTATAATTCATTAAGGTTTTATTCCACCAGTATAATTGTACAAGGTCTGATTCAACCAGTATATCTATACAAGGTCTGATTCCACTGGTATAATTGTACAAGGTCTGATGATTTCACCAGTATAATTCTACAAGGTCTGATTCCAAAGGTATAATTCTACAAGGTCTAATTCCACCGGTATAATTCTACAAGGTCTGATTCCACAAGTATAATTCTACATGGTCTGATTCCACAAGTATAATTCTACAAGGTCTGATTCCACCGGTATAATTCTACAAGGTCTGATTCCACAAGTATAATTCTACAAGGTCTGATTCCACCAGTATAATTTTACAAGGTCTGATTCCAACGGTATAATTCTACAAGGTCTAATTCCACCGGTATAATTCTACAAGGTCTGATCCCATAAGTTATAATTCTACAAGATTTGATTCCACCATGTATAATTTTACAAGGTCTGATTCCATCGGTATAATTCTACAAGGTCTAATTCCACCAGTATAATTCTACAATGTCTGATTCCACCAGTATAATTCTACAAGCTCTGATTCCACAAGTATTATTGTACAAGGTATGATTCCACCAGTATAATTCTTCAAGGTCTGATTCCACCAGTATAATTCAACAAGGTCTGATCCACTGGTATAACTGTACAAGGTCTGATTCAGCCAGTATAATTGTACAAGGTCTGATTCAACCAGTATAATTGTACAAGGTCCGATTCAACCAGTATAATTGTACAAGGTCTGATTCCACCAGCATAATTATACAAGGTCTGATTCCACCAGTATAACTCCACAAGGTCTCACTTCATTAAAATTGTGTTATTTATGATCAGGGTTTATATCAATATTTACTTAATAAGTAAATTCTGATATACTTGAAGTGTTAATGTTTACGGAGGTGTTTAAGTTTGTATAACTTGAATCGGTATGCTCCTGGTTTTTATAAGGAGTTTGATTGTTGATGTGGGTGAGAGTTATAAAATCTGTATAAAAAAAATGTAAACAATTGAAGTTAAAGATGCTGCAGAAAAGAGGTTGTGGGTTGAATCCCAAACTTGACCTGTTGTTCTCTTAAAAACAACACATAGTACCGTTTTTACCCAGGAAGCTGACTTGAGGGCGATTCATTAAAGCTCTGAGCTAACTTCACAGTCAATCTAAATTAAATTTGTATAAACTGAGTATGGGAATGATGATTCAGTTGAACTTCGATGGCTCGAACCAGACAGGACTGAACAAACTGGAGCCAAGTATTGTTCAACATCATACCATACTTGTATATAAATCGAAATAGGAATTTGGCCTGGACCAGATAAGTGGTTTGAGCTATATGTGGTGTACGAGCCATCTGTGTTCGAGTCAATGAAGTTCTACTGTACATAAAAACATACGAAACTATGAAACTATAAACTTTATATAGTCTGTATACAAACCCACTTTATTTGCCTGTGTGACTCGGGACTGTGCTGAATAAACAAAACACAACAAGCAAGCTGTGCTCAATCTCCAACAAAAAATCAATTTCCTACATGTTTTATAGTAGTACTTATGTTAGATTTATTTGTATTTTACTAGAGTAATTTACACTGTCCAACAACATCAAAGAAGACTTACACATGTTTTTGTGGCCTTTAAATTTGGAATAAATGAAGACAGAAATGGTTTTATTGGGTCAAACATGCATACAAGTGAGGAAGGGGGCAATTAAATCGAGAATTGAACAAGATAAAGAGGGAATAATGGTGAACAATCTACCAAATGTGGCTGAGAGGTCAGCAAATGTTTGTAATGGTAGGATGTGGGTGATGGGGCTCATGGAAATAAGAGAATTTCAATGGAGCCCCCACTTAGTTTTGAATTTATTTGATACAATAAATTATGGGAGCCCAGCTCTGCTGAGTATCAGTATGCTTTCATCTTCTTTGCCAGTGAGATTATAACAGGCAGTGTAGTAGAGAGGTTGTTATCAACTAAAATTCATTATTCAATCACTACCAACATTTTTTAATGGTGTTCAACACCAGTTTAACAGTTTAAAACATAGAAAAAACATTATTGTTGACCTGTAAATTGTTTTAAATGTACTGGTTCATACTTTTGCATTGTTTTAAATTTTCCCCTATTTTCAAACAGAACAACACTGCTATGCATGATTGTTAGATAAAGTATAGTTTGGTATAAAGTATTGTTTGGTATAAAGTATTGTTAAATAAAGTATTGTTTGGTATAAAGTATTGTTAGATAAAGTATTGTTTGGTATAAACTATTGTTTTGTATAAAATATTGTTAGATAAAGTATTGTTTGGTATAAAGTATTGTTTGGTATAAAGTATTGTTAGATAAAGTATTGTTTGGTATAAAGTATTGTTTGGTATAAAGTATTGTTTGGTATAAAGTATTGTTTGGTATTAAAATTACAATATGAAATAGATGCTAAAGGGAATAGCTAATCCGCCACTTTTGTATTTCCAACATCTTCATCAAAATAATATTATGGAGTAGCGATATCAAAAGTTATGTATGCCATTAACAGACAATTATGCATGCCATTAACAGACAATTATGTATGCCATTAACAGACAATTATGTATGTTTACCTAATCTAAAATTTAATGCTCTTTCTTAGTCATGTCAAAGTTTCAAAGAAATGGTTTTGCTAGTTTTTAAGAAAGTAAATGAAATGTCAGTTACATGAAGTGTCAGGTGGTGGGTTAGCTGTTCTGTGCAGCATAGAACAACTTGTTCAGTTATTCTGATTTTCAGATGTAAATGAAATATTGAACCAATCAACAGACAAGATGGATATAAATAACAAAAATAGATGAAGTTATATTCCAGGAAAAGGAAACAGAAACCTTGATTTATCTGTCATCAATTTCTGTGAACCGTAAATCAATACAACTTTGATCAATAACCAATCACAGTGGAAGTAAGAGAGAGGACAAACAACTTGGATTTTTCCTATTAATGAATATACCATTAGTGTCATTACAAATTTGACAAATGATACACTTTCTTCCACCAGGCTTAGTGGTTAAAGTGTCCGCCTCGGAAGCCGAAGGTCGAAGTTTGAATCGCTGTCGAAGCATTTGGGTGTTTTTCTGATGCAGCTCTGTACAATATATTGATGTCTTATATGCCAATTGGGGCTGGCCCTTTCAGTAGGGGTGACCCTATAATAAACACTTCTATACAAGAAATTGTTGCAAGGGTTCACAATGTAAATTCCTGCATAAGTGTTGTAGATAGCTAAGAATTTAGGACTTGTGACAGAAATTATTTCACGAGAAACTTGGGTGGGGGAGGGAAAATTGATACTGGGGATTGTAATTGGAGAATCACAAGGTTAAAGTGATTCTTGGGGAATGTACAATGAACCACCTTGTAGGGATTCTCTGTGGCTGAGTGGTACTAAAGCACCATATCAAGATCACTAACCTCCCGTCACTCAGGGTCATAGGTTTGAGACCCACTCACTCTAAAAACATTATGTAAGAAAGTTTGCCAGTTACTTCTGAAGGACGGTGGTTCTACTCAGATTCATTCCACCAATAAAACTGGATATGCTATATATAACCTGAAATGTGTTGAAAATGGTGTTAAACCCCATTAAAAAAAAAACTAGTAGTGTTCCATGGTAGCTGTCTCAGCACTCTTAATACTAAGAGGTTGTGGGATTGGGTCAATCTTCCTCCAAAGATTCTGTGTGAGAAATGCCTGCCATTTACTTTTGGTAAGACCATACTGACCAGGTTTTACTCGCATGGTCTTCCTAAATTAATTAAAACTGAATACTACAAAACTTCATTCTCTGCCCCTGGCTCTAGTATAAATGCTTATTAAGTAAAACTACAGACTCTGAGATTTTGCTAAACTAATTCAGTTTGTAGTATGAATCTTTATAGTTACATGGTAGAATTATATCACATAATGTCACATTTATGGATTGGTTGACTACAGTCTGTTCATGTTATACTGTTAATTGACTTTTCTTCTTTGTTTGTTGTTGTTGTTGTTATTGACAGACTATTGTTAAGTCAACACCACCATATGGGGTTATTATTACACCTGACATATTCTCCAAGAACAAATGTCTAATGGTGTATTGACGTAAACATCAGATTGGTTAACACTACATATACCATGCATTCTTTGAAATATTACTATTGGTACCTTTGTTCTTAATTGCCTGTTGAGTTTCCTATCAGGAATGTTTAATTGGAAGTTCATAATAGTAAGATGTCAATACTACTGGAAATAGAAATGCCAACTTCACTGTCAACACTTCGGTGTTGAAAGGTTTCAAAAAGTGAAAACTGATGTCATGTTAGTTGTTATAATAATGAGAGGAACTTTCTCTTGGTATCTGTGGAGTTCATATATAATATGCTTCTTGATTGCGCAAAAGTAACAACAATAAATTAATGCATAACATTTTATTACTATTGATAAAAAAGGCAAACTATTTTAATCAAGGACTTTCTATAGAAGGATTGGAAACTTTCATCACTCTATTTGATAACGAGAATTCCTAGATTCTGCGTGAATACATCTCAAGCAGTTGCTTTTCCTTCTCTATATATGTCCTTGTTATAATCAATGAAAAATGTTTATTGACAAACTTGTCATTAGGAAAAAGGATTAGGTTATAAGTTATACTGCCCATCTGTCACATAGACAGTAGAATTTAAGCAAAATATAAACAACAACAATCTACTGGAAGACACTTCAGCTACTATAAAAATTATATTAACATTCTTATAAAGTATAGTAAATATTACTTTTACCATCAGTGTATGTTTTAAAGGGATATCAGGGAAAAAATGCTTTAAATAGTCTTACAAAATAAAGTAATTATTAAATGGATAAAAGCTTCTCATTGTAAATAAAATCCTATTGGTTTTGTAGCATATGTCAAATCTACCAAAATGTGTCTAAATCAATATATAAATTGAAGTGGTAAACTTGAAACGAATCCCCATTCTAAAATAGACAACACTTAAATACTGTTTGATGACCTTCACATCGTCGTTCAAACTCTTTCTATGATGAAACAATTTTTACTACATGTAAACCTGTAGAACAGATCAAACTGAAATCAAAATGAAAACATACGATTCATTTATTACATCACAAAACTTGTTTATTTAAATGGGAAATCTCTTTTAGTATAAATCCCTTTTCAATAAATTATTTTTGCATGTTTAAATAGATATCCTTTTGGTAATATGGGGTTATTGAGTATAAATGGGGGTGGTATATTTGAAATAAAACTGTTTTTAGCATATTTTAAAATTTTGAAAAATCCTGATATATTCCCTTTAATGATATTGATGAAAGTACAGAATGCAGCCAGAAAAAAACAGACTTGGGTTTAATAGACTTTGTTCATGATGAAGGGCAATGAAATATACAACACCCCTTGTGGAGGGAACTGGAAATAATAGCAATACTGAGTAAGAGATTCGAGGATAATTATTTGAATTAATACAGATGGTGTATATCGTGGCTATCCAGGGAAGTTGGGGATATTGAAAGTACAGCCAATTTTCCAGACAGAAGATCAAAATGATAGCGAGGTCCACTCTGGATTATGCAAAATATGACATCCAGTTATTAGTTGGTAAATTATTATAATACTGTCACAATGTTCGGAAGTCAACCTATCTCGATCCAAACATTATGCACCAAACTTCCTGATTACATTGCAATTATGACTAACTGAACTTTTAGATGACTGTGGACACCCTGTATAATTACAGTTATACTACATCATGTATTCTCTGAGATCAATCTCTCAAAAGTTTCACAGTTCTTTTGCTAACAACAGCCAATATATAATTACATACACTTCTATCATGTTAGATAATAACATTGTAAGGTAACAAAATAGAAAAGACTTAATTTGTTTACACCCTTACTTGTATGAGATTTGGTGATAATTCTCTATTCTTATGAAGCAATCTAAACACATTGTAAATGCTTGAATTGGCCATTATTCAGGATATTTCTAAAATATATTGACTAATCTGAATTGAAGAAGTTGTGTAACTTTGTTCACAAACACATGCAAACATGGACCCCATGGCAGGGTATACATCTGGGGGGAAAGGACTGTACACAGATAAACATTCAACATTTACTGATAAATCACTTTGCTGAGAAAGATGTTATTGTTGTATCTGTTGTAAACATCTAATCCTGAATTTATGAGAAAATCTTGAACCAGAAAATGACTATCTCACAAGCTGTAGGTAAAGAACCAGGTGGGAGGGTTTACATAAGACACCTGTTTGATTATGATATATAATCTGATTTTTTGTTTTTCTCACCAATCATCTGTAAAACGTGTCTGCATGTTGTTGGCTCTTCTTTGTTGTTTTTGAAAAATAAAATAAAAACACCAACACATGTGGATAATGTTTTGATCTCTGTTGTCCAGAAAGCAGCCGGCTCGTGCTTCTGAAATTTAAAACCAAAAAAAATAGATAACATTTTAATAGCCAACAAAAAACTACAGATAGTGTTGTTTTTGAAATGTTCAAGAGAATCATTATCAATTTGCTTACACATGTTTTCAATGATTAATATTTCACAAAGGTTTAGTCTTTGGTTAAGAACATAGATCTATATCATTTTAAACACACAAAAAAAACCAACATTATAACACAATGAACTTCCCTAGAAATAAGCGAGTCGTCCATGGCGGAGTGGTCCAAGGCACTGTCACAACATCACTTACCTCTCACTGCTATGGTCAGAGGTTGGTGTCCCACTTGCACCAAATATTTTATGTGAGAAACTTTGCCAGTTACTTGCTGTAAAATGGTGTTTCTACTCAGATTCATTCTGAGATCTTCCTCCACCAATAAAACTGGATATGCCAGATATAACCTGAAATGTGTTGAAAATGACATTAAACCTATTATTCAAAAATGGAATTTAATCATTAAAACGAGACCATAACGAAGCTTTACATTCTATACATACGAAACATTCTATATATATCTAAATAAAAATTATGTTGATTGGTTTTATGTATATTTCTGATTTGATTTGATTTGCTCCCGTTCTAAACCGCAACAAAATGAATGCCTACTCAGAATGACTAGCAGCTTCTACAATCAGGTCATGGCCGCATAACAACAGTCCCCACTTGAAACCTGCCTGTTTTGGGCATCTCAAGAGGTTGTTGTCATCAAGAATAGTGACAATATAGAAGGTTTTGTGGAGAGTAAAGCCAAACACTATTACTTCATTTCCTTGTTGTGTGTTTTCTCTTGCTTGTATTTACCACTCCTATCATAATATTTATCCACCAGTTTACTGGCAGAACTAGAAGACTAGGTCAGGTCAAGTGTAGAATGTTGCCGCAGTTCACGGTCTTAGGTGCCGTCTTCAGATCACTCGTCATTCACTGCTGAGGTTGTAGGATCAAGCCCTGCTGTTTATAAGTTAGGCAGTTTTTCTTTTTATGAAGTAGTAGCTGCTAATGCCAGAGGTCGTGGGTTCAATTCCAGACTCAACCTAATTTATCTTCTCTTTAACAACAGCCAGTACTGGTACTACACAGGAAACAGAATAAGTATATTATGAGGAAAACCAAATTCAGCAACCATTCTGGACGTAGTCTGTTATGGCAAAAAACAAATGTTATAACACCCATTCTGGACTTGGTCTGTTATGGCAAAATAACAAATGTTACAACACCCATTCTGGACTTAGTCTATTATGGCACAAACTGCATGTTACAGCACCCATTCTGGACTTAGTCTGTTATGGCAAATAACAAATGTTACAACACCCATTCTGGACTTGGTCTGTTATGACAAAAAACAAAAATATTACAGCACCCATTCTGGACTTAGTCTGTTATGGCATCAAAAAAAAATATTACAGCACCCATTCTGGACTTAGTCTATTATGGCACAAACTGCATGTTACAGCACCCATTGTAGAGTGAGTCCAAATTCAGCAACTCCTGTAATAGCAAAAACCAAATTCAGCACCAACTCTGGACTTACCGGTAGTCTATTTTGCTAAGAAACAAGTGCAGCACCTATTCCGGACCAGTATATATTACTGTGAAAACCCAAATCAGCACCAATTCTGGACTAAATCTACTACAATGGTAAAAAGCAAGTGCAGCCCCCTAGTCTAGTCTATTTACCAGTATACTAATTATTTCAGCTATATTGCAAAGCATGCTCTGAGCTTATATTCATCGCTTGTAAGTCCGTTTCCTGTATACATGTATATAGAACCAAAACTGGTGATTTTATGAGGCCTCTGGTCAAATCTTTGATCAAACCTGTGACCTCAGCAGTGAGCAGCCAGGGCTTTATCCAGTGCACTCCATCCCAGAAATCTATTTTAAGTATGGCTGTGATGGCCACAATCTTATAAAACATTCATTATATTTTAGAGCCATAACTATAAACTGTACAATTCTCAGTACAGAACTGAATATAAACATTTATTTATACACAATTATGTCAATTGAAGCATACAGTTGTGCAGTTCCACCCTTCATCTCATGCACAAGTCATTTAAAAGCCTGATTTCTAGATAAGACCTGATCCCCTTCATGATTCATCATAAATAAATTATCAACTTTCTAAACTTTATTACATGCTGTATATTATTATCACGTAAATTCTGCCTGCCAGAGATACAACCCACTTTACTAGAATATTGTATGAAAACATAATAATATAACAGTATAAATGCATGATATTAAACAGAATGCGTTATCATGCATGAGGTGTGATGCTCTGTGCATGCGTGGTTAGATAAATCATTTATCTAATTATCCCACGCCCAGTATATGCTGTTTTTGCCAATAAGACAGTATTAAATGTTCACATAAGCCTCCAACTCAATAAACGTTTCAAAATTAAAGATGCTATTTTATTTATTAAAATTTATGTGCAAATAATTATTTTTATCGTTTTTCAACATAAAATGTGTAACTTTGTTATTATGAGACGGTTTTAATGTTTTCATAGATTTTGTTGTTTTTGACTTTGAACTTTGCACCAAAATCTTATACTGCGGGTAATGCTTGGTACCCTCCATGTACAAGCTTATACTGCGGGTAATGCTTGGTCCCCTCCATGTACAAGCTTATACTGCGGGTAATGCTTGGTCCCCTCCATGTACAAGCTTATACTGGGGGTAATGCTTGGTCCCCTCCATGTACAAGCTTATACTGCGGGTAATGCTTGGTACCCTCCATGTACAAGCTTATACTGGGGGTAATGCTTGGTCCCCTCCATGTACAAGCTTATACTGCGGGTAATGCTTGGTCCCCTCCATGTACAAGCTTATACTGCGGGTAATGCTTGGTACCCTCCATGTACAAGCTTATACTGTGGGTAATGCTTGGTACCCTCCATGTACAAGCTTATACTGGGGGTAATGCTTGGTACCCTCCATGTACAAGCTTATACTGGGGGTAATGCTTGGTCCCCTCCATGTACAAGCTTATACTGCGGGTAATGCTTGGTACCCTCCATGTACAAGCTTATACTGTGGGTAATGCTTGGTACCCTCCATGTACAAGCTTATACTGGGGGTAATGCTTGGTCCCCTCCATGTACAAGCTTATACTGTGGGTAATGCTTGGTACCCTCCATGTACAAGCTTATACTGCGGGTAATGCTTGGTCCCCTCCATGTACAAGCTTATACTGCTGGTAATGCTTGTTACCCTCCATGTACAAGCTTATACTGTGGGTAATGCTTGGTACCCTCCATGTACAAGCTTATACTGGGGGTAATGCTTGTTCCCCTCCATGTACAAGCTTATACTGGGGGTAATGCTTGGTACCCTCCATGTACAAGCTTATACTGGGGGTAATGCTTGGTCCCCTCCATGTACAAGCTTATACTGCGGGTAATGCTTGGTCCCCTCCATGTACAAGCTTATACTGTGGGTAATGCTTGGTACCCTCCATGTACAAGCATATACTGCGGGTAATGCTTGGTCCCCTCCATGTACAAGCTTATACTGCGGGTAATGCTTGGTACCCTCCATGTACAAGCTTATACTGGGGGTAATGCTTGTTCCCCTCCATGTACAAGCTTATACTTGGGGTAATGCTTGGTACCCTCCATGTACAAGCTTATACTGGGGATAATGCTTGGTCCCCTCCATGTACAAGCTTATACTGCGGGTAATGCTTGTTCCCCTCCATGTACAAGCTTATACTGCTGGTAATGCTTGGTACCCTCCATGTACAAGCTTATACTGCGGGTAATGCTTGTTACCCTCCATGTACAAGCTTATACTGTGGGTAATGCTTGGTACCCTCCATGTACAAGCTTATACTGCGGGTAATGCTTGGTCCCCTCCATGTACAAGCTTATACTGCAGGTAATGCTTGGTACCCTCCATGTACAAGCTTATACTGGGGGTAATGCTTGGTCCCCTCCATGTGCAAGCTTATACTGCAGGTAATGCTTGGTATCCTCCATGTACAAGCTTATACTGCGGGTAATGCTTGGTACCCTCCATGTACAAGCTTATACTGCGGGTAATGCTTGGTACCCTCCATGTACAAGCTTATACTGCGGGTAATGCTTGGTACCCTCCATGTACAAGCTTATACTGCGGGTAATGCTTGGTCCCCTCCATGTACAAGCTTATACTGTGGGTAATGCTTGGTACCCTCCATGTACAAGCTTATACTGCGGGTAATGCTTGGTCCCCTCCATGTACAAGCTTATACTGCAGGTAATGCTTGGTACCCTCCATGTACAAGCTTATACTGCGGGTAATGCTTGGTACCCTCCATGTACAAGCTTATACTGTGGGTAATGCTTGTTCCCCTCCATGTACAAGCTTATACTGTGGGTAATGCTTGGTACCCTCCATGTACAAGCTTATACTGCAGGTAATGCTTGGTACCCTCCATGTACAAGCTTATACTGCGGGTAATGCTTGGTACCCTCCATGTACAAGCTTATACTGTGGGTAATGCTTGTTCCCCTCCATGTACAAGCTTATACTGTGGGTAATGCTTGTTCCCCTCCATGTACAAGCTTATACTGCAGGTAATGCTTGGTACCCTCCATGTACAAGCTTATACTGGGGGTAATGCTTGGTACCCTCCATGTACAAGCTTATACTGGGGGTAATGCTTGTTCCCCTCCATGTACAAGCTTATACTGCGGGTAATGCTTGGTCCCCTCCATGTCCAAGCTTATACTGTGGGTAATGCTTGTTCCCCTCCATGTACAAGCTTATACTGCTGGTAATGCTTGGTACCCTCCATGTACAAGCTTATACTGTGGGTAATGCTTGTTCCCCTCCATGTACAAGCTTATACTGCAGGTAATGCTTGTTCCCCTCCATGTACAAGCTTATACTGCTGGTAATGCTTGGTACCCTCCATGTACAAGCTTATACTGCGGGTAATGCTTGGTACCCTCCATGTACAAGCTTATACTGTGGGTAATGCTTGGTACCCTCCATGTACAAGCTTATACTGCGGGTAATGCTTGGTACCCTCCATGTACAAGCTTATACTGTGGGTAATGCTTGGTCCCCTCCATGTACAAGCTTATACTGTGGGTAATGCTTGTTCCCCTCCATGTACAAGCTTATACTGCTGGTAATGCTTGGTACCCTCCATGTACAAGCTTATACTGCGGGTAATGCTTGGTACCCTCCATGTACAAGCTTATACTGCGGGTAATGCTTGTTCCCCTCCATGTACAAGCTTATACTGTGGGTAATGCTTGTTCCCCTCCATGTACAAGCTTATACTGTGGGTAATGCTTGTTCCCCTCCATGTACAAGCTTATACTGCGGGTAATGCTTGGTACCCTCCATGTACAAGCTTATACTGCGGGTAATGCTTGTTCCCCTCCATGTACAAGCTTATACTGCGGGTAATGCTTGGTACCCTCCATGTACAAGCTTATACTGTGGGTAATGCTTGTTCCCCTCCATGTACAAGCTTATACTGTGGGTAATGCTTGTTCCCCTCCATGTACAAGCTTATACTGCTGGTAATGCTTGGTACCCTCCATGTACAAGCTTATACTGCGGGTAATGCTTGGTACCCTCCATGTACAAGCTTATACTGTGGGTAATGCTTGGTACCCTCCATGTACAAGCTTATACTGCGGGTAATGCTTGGTACCCTCCATGTACAAGCTTATACTGTGGGTAATGCTTGGTCCCCTCCATGTACAAGCTTATACTGTGGGTAATGCTTGTTCCCCTCCATGTACAAGCTTATACTGCTGGTAATGCTTGGTACCCTCCATGTACAAGCTTATACTGTGGGTAATGCTTGGTCCCCTCCATGTACAAGCTTATACTGGGGGTAATGCTTGTTCCCCTCCATGTACAAGCTTATACTGCGGGTAATGCTTGTTCCCCTCCATGTACAAGCTTATACTGCGGGTAATGCTTGTTCCCCTCCATGTACAAGCTTATACTGCAGGTAATGCTTGGTACCCTCCATGTACAAGCTTATACTGCGGGTAATGCTTGGTCCCCTCCATGTACAAGCTTATACTGCGGGTAATGCTTGGTACCCTCCATGTACAAGCTTATACTGCGGGTAATGCTTGGTCCCCTCCATGTACAAGCTTATACTGCGGGTAATGCTTGGTACCCTCCATGTACAAGCTTATACTGTGGGTAATGCTTGGTACCCTCCATGTACAAGCTTATACTGTGGGTAATGCTTGTTCCCCTCCATGTACAAGCTTATACTGCGGGTAATGCTTGTTCCCCTCCATGTACAAGCTTATACTGCGGGTAATGCTTGTTCCCCTCCATGTACAAGCTTATACTGCGGGTAATGCTTGGTACCCTCCATGTACAAGCTTATACTGCGGGTAATGCTTGGTACCCTCCATGTACAAGCATATACTGGGGGAAATGCTTGCTCCCCTCTGTGTATAAGCTAATTATACTGGGGATAATGCTCGATCCCCATTGTATACAAGACATTAAGAGACTGTCAAGTTGAAGTATTCATTGCCAGAATTCTTCAACTTTGATTAGAATGACATTTTGCCTTGTATATATTTACATAGTTCATGGAAATAAGAAGGTTAATCGAAGGTTTTGTCAATTCCCTACAATTAATACGTAGATAAAACTAAAATAAATGATAAATGAATACAGCGAGTGCCTGACTTGGCACGCACCGCTTGTACGCAGTGTTAGTATAATGTTGGGTTTGTGTATGTTTCAGTAGATCAACACAGGAACAGCTCTGTCGATATACAGCCTGGGTCACAGTCACCTGGGAGACCTCGCTATTTCAGGGTAGATAACCCTGCTAATTTCCAAACATTGACATGTTTCTGCTCCTTCTGTCTGATAAAAATGGAAGATTATGCAAAGATAGAACATAAAAATGTGTCAAAATTGTGAATAAAGTTATCAATTTCTGATTCTGTACAAGTGTCTGTTGCAAGTGCCTGGGTGAACTGGATAAGATTTTAACTGGTTGAACAAATAATAAAATGGATTGTTGCTTGGGTCATATGAAATAACATCAACACCATCTTCATCATCATCATCATCATCATTAACAACAGTATTATCATCAATGTCATCCTTATCATCATCAACAGCAATATTATCATCATCATCATCATCAATAACAACACTATCATCATCTATGTCATCATCATAATCATCACCAACAACAACAGTGTCATCATCTTCAGTAGCAGCAGCATCATTATTATCATCATCATCATCATCATTGATGTCATCATCACCATCAATGACATCACCTATATGCCCACCACTGTTACACCATTGTCACAATTACTAGTATGAAAAGGAAATACAGCATTCCCATCATGTAGCAGCAGATGCAACAATCAAGAACAAGAACATATATTTTGTACTGAAAGTTTCACTAATCAAACCCTAATCTGCCATGTTTTGAAATGTAAAAGAACTTTATCAAAATAATTCAGAGATCTCTAACCTAGAATACTTGCATTTCACAGTGTCAGGTGGAAAATTTTATAAAACTACACCAAGTTGTATAATTCCACAACAAGAGCATTCAGCCCAGTGATCTCAGCATGAAATGCGGGGAATGGCTGCCTCATTACTTTTGATTGTTGTCGTTTTTTATGTGGGAATGTTTTTGCCATCGAAGAGTCAATTTAGAGATATAATTTGTGGTATTATACCATATTTGCCTCCGATTACTGCCAAAGGTGGTAGCAGCCATATATCATAAGTTGACTCTGTAATGAAAACTTCTGAAGATTAATGTGCTGGTTAAATTACATCAACCCCTGGGTGATTGTACAGGAAGCTACACTCATTCATTCTTTCTGTCTTACTTTCTCTCTTATCTGAGTGAGAGAGAGGCTGTAATTGGAAAACTTGAAGGGTTATTCTCGGAATCACATTAAGAAAATAAAAAAGATGAATTTTTCATGATCTTTTAAAGTTCTCTAACTTAAATCTGAGTGTGGGTGGCGGTGATGTTGATAAGTGTTCACTACTCATGCCAGAGGATACGGGTTTGATCTCATAATCTACCTTATAGCCTCTCAAAAACAACACCCAGTACTGGTTCTATCCAAAAATGGACTTCAGAGTGATCTAGAAAATATCTTATCTTACTTCACAATTGTGCTAAACTGAAAAGTTTGAATAAATAATAGATTGTTCATGAACCTTCTTTAAAATAGATTGTTCATGAATCTTCATTACAATAGACTGTTCATGAACCTTTATTTAAATAGGATGTTCATGAACCTTCATTAAAATAGATTGTTCATGAATCTTCTTTAACATAGATTGTTCATGAACCTTCATTAAAATAGACTGTTCATGAACTTTCATTAAAATAGATTGTTCATGAACCTTCATTAAAATAGATTGTTCATGAACATTTATTTAGATAGATTGTTTATGAATCTTCATTAAAATAGATTGTTAATGAACCTTCATTTAAATAGATTCTTCATGAACCTTTATTAAAATAGATTGTTCATGAATATTTATTTAAATAGATTCTTCATGAATCTTCATTTACTTAGGCGGCATGTATAGGTGTTGCTGATGTTGGTGTTGGAAACACCCATACTGCAACATCATAAATTCAAACCTGTAAAAACCATGGTTTGGTTCTGCCACTATTCTGCTGTAGCTGCCAGTTCTTCAGGGTGGCTCAGAACTAAATCTATTAAATAGTTCACCCCGGAATGAACCCTTGATTGTATGGTTTATGAATTATAAGCCTGTTTGGTTATGGTCAGATGTTCCATCTGTACTGCCAGACTGTACTGACTCACCCACACTTTGGCAGTTTTTAAGTGTACACATGAGCAAAAACAGATTTAAAAATGCACTCATCTGATGAGAAGATAATGAGAGAAAATGTGAATATTAAAGAGAACTAGATTAAAAATCTCAAGGAAGTCCTACTGTAATTATGATGATGTTTACACTTCACCTTTAAGTACTTGATCTGTGTGATAATTAGTTATGTAAGATAGATTAAAGGATCCTTGCGTTCCCATGAACTGAGTAAACAACAAAGCAGATGAGACATGACAAAAAAGTTGACTTTTTGGATCCTGTTGTTTAGTGTAGAGTTGCTACATTTGTCCTGGATCAGACAACTTGGCTCTGTCGTTGGAATTTTTATTTTACTAGAATGTACTACAGTATAGTTGATTCCATAGGTAACATTGTGTTGTAACCAGGTTTTAAGATCATTCTGCAAAAATATTTGTTGAAATCATCAATTTCATTCTTTATATTAATATTATGTTTTCTTTGTTCTGGAGCTGGGCCAGATTAGCTCAGTTGGTAACATGTCTGACTATCAGTCTACGGATTATGAGTTTGAATCCCCATCTGGTCACAGTCATTGTGATGATTGGTATACAACATCGTGTCTCATCTTCATTTGTCTCACACCACTGATTCAAGTGGGAAATTTATCAGTTTTCTGCAGAGATGGGTGTGCACTAATACTGGTTAACCTTCCAGAATCCCAGGAAAGAGTGGTTAGGTAACATCAAATTATCTGTAAGCCTCTCAGTGGCCTAAAAATGTGGCTGAATATTCAAACAAACAATAGTGAGGGGAAAATTAACTGGAATACTCTCCTGTTCGAACCATACATGTTTTATACAAATAGTAATATCATCATGAAATATATATACAAATGATTTGTCCAAACATGTGAAGAAAAAGTTCATATTATAATCTTTTTGAATATTAAAAATATAATAAAAATGTCCTATAAAATGTTTGCATTTTCTCTATTTCAGAATGACGCTGATGATCATGATTGTACATTGGATTTAGAAGATATTTTAAACCTCGATTCAGATTCAGAAAGATTGCAATACGCACATGTAAGTATATTGTATTCATGGTGTACCAAGTGGTCTGTAAAATCAGAGTTTGTATGAAAAGAGGGTCTGAAACTTAGCTTTCCAACCTAATAAAATATCTGATTTGCTACCAAGGTGAGTCAATAACTTCTGTTCTTCCAAACAAAAGCAGAGATCTTAACGATTTGGAAGCACAGATACACAATGATAGCATGCAACTGTTACTACTATGATTAACTCTGAAAACTTTATACGGTACGTTAATTGACAAAAAGTTATTGATGCAACAAGACAATGGCAGAGTCAATAACTGCCACATTTCATCAGCAATACTCTCAAAACTTAACTGAATTATATCCTTTTGTTTTACAAATCTGAAAACAAAGACAACTTCGAAGCTGACGTGAAACGTAAATCGTGAGACTGGTGCACAGGAGCAAAATGACGAATTCCTCTGAATAATTTGAGTTTGGAATTGCCACGAAAGTATAATCCTACACATTTGGGGTCTGTTCCCAATATTGCAAATAGGTTTAGTAAGTTGTTTATTGACACGTGCAGCTAATACTTATCTGGAAAAAATCTTTGATGCCACAGAAACATTGTTTATATTAATTGTAAAATCATAGCAAAAAGAAGTAAATTAGGGAAGTCATAATCAGATTTCATTATTCATGTACTAAGATCTGCTACTCTTTCAAACTTAATTCAAACCCAGCACTGTTGTCAGAAATATATCAACAGACTGGTTGACAATCGATGTTGTCACAAATGTATCAACAGACTGGTTGACAATCGATGTTGTCACAAATATATCTACAGACTGGTTGACAATCGATGTTGTCACAAATGTATCAACAGACTGTTTGACAATTGATGTTGTCACAAATGTATTAACAGACTGGTTGACAATTGATGGTGTCACAAATGTATCTACAGGCTAGTTGACAATCAATGTTGTCACAAATGTATCTACAGACTGGCTGACAACCAATTTATTTGCTATCTTATTAACTGTTGCTAGTTGTGTTATATATTACAGTCAAACCTGTCTTAACCGGTCAAGGGAAGGAGCAAAAGTGGCATTTTATGACAGGTTGCTGCTTAATACAAGTTAATTAACTCTGAAAGCATAGACATGGGAAATAGAAAATATGGTTGCATAAGACAGGTAGCTGGTTTATAGAGCTGGTCACTTGCATAGGTTTGACCATACATTACTTGAAAACCTTCTTGCTTGAGATTCAACTCTGCTGACCAGACATAGTTTATGAGACAGTCATTAATCTTAATGATCAGTGTTATCCAGATGTGTTCCAAGTCCTCTGTTAGCAGTAGACCACAGATTTGTTATGTTTTATAGAGATTTCAGGGAGCCGTAAAACAGGAGAGTGCTATAAATCTCTGGAAGTTATTTCAACAAGTAGATTTGGGGTTATAAAACTGGACAGTTTCATTATAGTCAGCTTTTTTATGGCTTGGCCAGTAGTACTTTTTTTTCACTCACCAACATCTTGAAAGCTTTAAATATGACCGTGGCTGTAACTGGACTCTACTCTATTACTCCTTGAAGATTAGACATGAATCCAATTCTGACAATATCACACTCCAGACTGGTTCTCTAGTCTGTTCCAATATGAATATTTATGAGGATGGAATTGGATTTGGAGAAAATGAAATTAACTGTGAATTTTAGATTGGTTGTATCAGGGGCATATACCAGGATGGATTGAACATAGACTCTGTAAGGGCAAATAAAACAAATAAAAATGCTTAAAATATTTAACTATAAGCAAAAGCTATATAAGATACATTTTAAGAAAAAAAAATTCTTTAAAAAAAAAAAAAGTTTTTTTTATAATTATTATTATTATTAATTCACCGTAAGTTCTCAGAATAACAATCTGTTATGGGTTCATAAGTAGAGGATCTTACACGAGTGCTTATTTATTATTGAATTTATTAAACGAGTTGGAAAAAAACATATTATGCAATGCTCTGCCAAGCATTTATCATTTTTCCCAGCATTTTTTATGAATTTGATAATAATAAATGAGCATGAATGTAAGATTCGTTTTATCACATAACTGAGGAAAAAATCATATTTACCATTTATTAAACAGATCACTTCTATAAGGAACGAGAACAAATCGGGCATATTTGTTTTCGTGAGTCATCATATAACGTAATATCTCAAAATAATGTCATTCATCTGTGACAAATCGACATTATTTATATATTTGGGCCTGTCGGAAAGTACTTTGGCAATTTACGTATGAGAGCCGAGTTATACAGAAAACACTGAGTGATGAATGGGAAGTGATATTACGCTAATTAATATCTAAATTTATGTCATGGGTTTATAACACTCCTGCATCGTAAATTATGTGATAAACCCCATCTCCTGAATCTGCCCTTGTTAACTAATGAAGGGAAGCCTGGAGATGACTTAACTTTGAAGATGTAATTGGGTAAAAACTAATTTAAATAAAATGTTGTTGGGTAATTTGTGTTTGAAATATTGATTTTGGCAAATATCATCATTTTGAGCTAGGCTGAGTGTCACATACAGGTAAACAAACGTGACAGCTTTCTGTCATTTGAAGTGGTAAAAGATATTTAAGTGGCTAAAAGTGCTTTGATCTGGTTATTTGAAATTCATCAAGTGTAAAAACACATTCTACTACTTCCGACAGTGGGAAGACTGGAATCCATAGGAAACCGGCTTATTTAATAGGATTGCTTTCTTACAATTAGGTTGCTTTTTACAAATAATGTAGGCTAAGACTGTTGTTGTTGTTGTATGTAATGTAATGATGACCAACTATAGTAGAATTTCAAAAAGTGCTATGGCCACTATGAGTCAGTAGAGCGTCTTCAGGCCCTGTTGGGCCTCTTGTTTGTGAAAGTATTATTAGAGTAAGGCACATCATTTATTTTACAGAAAAGCTTATTACCAAATTTTTTTTTCACTGGGCATTCTGTTGAGGTGATACGCCGCTCCGATTGGTTGTATTGATTTTGGTCAGTCTGACATTTCTCTCTATATACATGGATCTGAATTGTTTGCTCAGTGGATAGATGGACAGAAGACCTACTTTACAATGTGAGTGTCATGTTGTATACTAATTTCATGGTTATTGATATTCAGAGCAGGGGTGGGGGAGGGGGGGGGGGGGGGAGGTTACAGCTTCAGGCACAACATAATTTGTGATTCAGAGTACTGAAGTGTGGCATCCACTTGAACATGGTTTAAACAGACAGTACTAAATGTTTGTTAGTATAAACAAGGCATACAAATAAGCAAAAAAAGTAAAGCGGCAATGTCCTCTGCTAGCTCTTGTTTAAGAACTGCTAACTTCAGTGATGCCAATATATTCAAGTTGGACACCATGAGTACGCAGTCAATAATGCATCTGACTGTCCATCCAGGGGTTGTGAGTTTGAATTCCCACCATGCCACAGTCTCCATGATGATTGATATTTAACATTGCGTTTCATTGTCATTTGTCTCTCTATGCTGATTCAAGTGGTAAAGTTATCAGTTACTTGTAGAGATGGGTGTGCAAGAGCACCGATTAAACTTCTAGGGTCCTAGGAAAGAGTGGTTAGGTTAACGGATCATCTGTTAGCCCTGAATGGCATAAAAGTAATGCTAAATATTCAAAGAATAACATAGAACCTTTAAACATTAGTACAGTTAACCCCGGTAACAACATTGATTGGGCAATTACTGCCAGACGATATGAGTTCAATTACAATCTGTCTGAGGTTGCTTTTTTTATGTTTCTTTTGTCATTCCAATCATCCAGTAACATGTATATTGTTTGTTTGTGCGTACATGGAATGTAAATAAGGCCTGTTTAATATGCCTCTGTTGCCAGAAGACTGATTAGAATCAGTGGATGATCAATAAAAATTTATTTATGTTTTTCTTTACTAATTTACTTAACCCTGTCACATAATACTGATACCAAGCCGACCAGACCTTGACCTTGAGCTATCCTCTAAATGCTGAGCGCCAAGTCAGAAAGCTTCTAGTACCATTTTTCAAGTCTTTGTTATGACCCTGCAGGGGATCAAACCCACGACCATCCACATGTGAGTGAGATGCTCTACCTCTAGACCACCGCTGCAGTTACTATAGCTTGTTTCTGACAGTTAATCAAACTATATAATTATATTTAGAGCTTTCTGGACAAAAATTCAAACGTTTGTCTAAATTTTAATTCTACACTGTAAACTTCATTTAATTCCATATTACATGGTTGTTTACTCAAATAGATTTATTTTGAATCAAGCCTTTTATTTCACATAAAAAAATAAAATTCATTTCAGAATAATTTATTATATAATTTAATTAAATGTTTTCATATTGTAAATATAATATTGAAAAAAAAAGTTTTGAAACTTTGTAACAAAACATAATTTTATTGTTGATATTGAAATATGGTGATATTGTCAATAAGCTAGCAGTATTACGCATTTTTTTACTTGGCTGGTAACTGTCAAGTAATATTTTTTATTTTTATTTCTCATCATTCATACGAGTGGAGACAGAGAATTTCCCCAGAGCATGTGTCCCTGTCATTAAACACATATTCAGTTCTCAGTCATACAGGAATAAGGTGCCTGTACACCAGTGACCTTCTTTCTTGTGATAGCACTCCAGAACTTTTATTAGCTCGCCCGGCGTCGGCATCGTCATTGTCTGTGGACACCCAGGTTAAACTTTTGTGTTTAAGATATTTATGCAACCACTCATTGGATGTGAATGAAACTTTGCATGTGTGTTCACCATCATCTGTGGAACACACAGAGACAAGAACCATAACTCTGGATTGCATTTTGGCACAGTTATGGGCCCTTTTTGGACTTAAACACCCAGGGGCGAGCTTTGTTGTCTTCTGACAGCTCTTGTTGGTCAGTCTTATTGTAAGTTTGATTAAGGTTCAAGTCAAATGTATCACAAAGCAGAATTATGACAGATATATTTAAATACAAGGTAGAACAACAATAATTGACTTCGCACTTAATGGTATTTGTGTTTGTTTATTGAAGTCATTGTCCAGTCAACTTTTATGTTACTATAACTAGTATCCTGGACTGGACTGTTCCAGTCTACTGCAAGTTAACCTACAGATTCAAGATTACCCCCTGGGTAAATGGACTACTACCAGGGATCATTCATACTTTGATCTGTGTCTGGATGCCTGTACAAGTCCCAAGGTGCTGTTGTCAGCAAACTGACCTCATATTTAACTGAACAACATGCCTGTTTGTTTTGTTTGTCAATATATGTCACTCCTTTATGTATCATGCACATATGTTAAATAAAGTGTTGCATTGTGGGACGGTGTGTGGCCTATATAATATTAATAAACTATTCTATTCTGTTGTATTCTGTTATTGAAGGCAGATTATGGTCTAGTTCCAATGTGTTATACAGAAGCAATATGAAGGGATATTTGAATCAATTGGTCATAGTATTTGTAACTTCTGTTACACACCTCAGTTAGGGGTGCTCTATGTCAGAGTAGTCTTAGGGCCGTCTCAGGATCATTTACCTCTCACCGCTAAGGTCCTAGATTTGAGTCATGCTCACTCCTGAAACTTTATATGATTGATTGATTGATTGAGTATTTAGCGTCATTTTTATGCTATCAAGGGCTAACAGATGATCAGTTAACCTAACCAATGTTTCCTAGGATTAACCAGTACTCAAGCACACCCCGTCTCCGCAAGTAGCTGATAACTTTCCCACTTGAATCAGCAGTGAGAGACCAATGATAATGAGACACAATGTCTTATATTAATCTTCATGGAGACTGTTGCCGAGCGGGGATTTGAACTCACGACCCATGGATTGATAGTCAGGCGCGTAACCAACTGAGCTTATCGGGCCCGATTATATGAGAAAGCCTGCATTAAAAAAACAATAAAAAAATAGGTGTGTTTTGTAGTTTGTCTGAAAGGATTATGATATAGGACTTTACCTATTTTGGACAAGAAAATAACTATAGTTTTTTGGTTAAATTTTTAAACCAGTGACATGTCAAACAGGACACTCTGTAATGCTGTAAATAAAGAGTTGGCAAATCCTGCAAGAAGTCACAGATTTGATCCCTGACTCATCACGAAAAACTCAGTACTGGTAACCGTTGTTCCTGTAGGAATTGGACTCGAGCATTTTACGTCTCACTGCTTTGGTTGTAAGGTTTGAGACCCGCTGGCTCCAAAAACTTTATGTGAGAAAATTTGCCAGTTACTTGCTGTAGAATGGTGTTTCTACTGTTTGACTCAGTCTGAGGTCTTCCTCCACCAATAAAACTGGATATGCATAATGGCATAACCTGAAATGTGTTGAAAATGGCATTAAACCCTATTCAATAGCAATTCATATAAGCTCTGAGCTTTAACTTTGCAATCAAATTACAATAATTTTAGTATAAATATTTTTTTGTGATGTAAGGATCATAGCAGATATGTTTATGTTTGAGTAGCTCAATGAAACCACAAGCTCAATCTTGGTTATAAACTTACATGTCCAGCTATATTTGCACTGTCCATATCTGGATAGAAAGACTAACAAAGGCCATTCATTGGTTCCCTGGTAAGATCAATAGTATTACGCGCCAGCGAAATGTCAATATTAGTTCTCTTGGGTTCACAGTAACAGAGTTATAGAAGTTGTCCCAATATTTGTAAAGCCTGTCCTCTTGTCACATCTGTTAACATATTCCCAGTAGAAGGTATAGTCAATATGCCACAGTAGCTGCTACTGTAGCCCGGTCTCCTGTGATGTTTACAGATGTCCGTTCAATCAACTTTTTCCCTCTATAGTTACCACTTCATAAATTGTTGGAGCTGCTGGTGCAATGTCCAGCATATATTTTCAAAATACAGTTAAATTTGTAATAGTTTAATTTTTTTACAACTTTATTGTACAAATCACTTTCATTAATTGTTTGTTTGTTTGTTTGAATATTTATCGAGGGCTAACAGACAATCAGGTAACCCAATCACTCTCTCCTGGGATCCTGGAAGGTTAACCAGGACTTGAGATACAATGTCCTGTATCAGTCATCACGGGGGAGATTGTGGCCAGGTTGGGATTCGACTTCCCAACCCCTGGATTGATTTCATACATGCTACCGACTGAGCTAACCAGTCCTTGCCACATTCATTGTCTTTGTCAAGTGAGAGGCAATATTAGTAGTTATAGAAAATGTAATTGAGTTGTCATTCTGCAAGAACACTACAATAGGTCCTAGTGGGAGATTTACCAGCAATCCTACTGGCATGTCTCCGATGTTTGATTTCTTTATGAAATAGTGGTTACCTCCAAGTACGCTCATCAGAAACATGTTTTTTTGTTCAATGGTTCAAATGGGTCTACAGAATTTCAATTTTGATAACTTGTATGGGTTGAAGTTCTTCACGTATGACCAATCAGTGATGAGAGCTATAACCTTGATCCAATCTCCAATCACGCACTCATATCATATACCTGCAAGTGTGCATGCAGCCCCCTTCATACCCACAAGTGTGCATGCAGCCCCCTTCATACCCACAAGTGTGCATGCAGCCCATACTTCACTGTACAACCTTCATGGGCATACTAAGGACCATAAACCTTTGGGGGGAACATAAAACAGTTTATTGATATGCATAGCAATTTAAGTACCATATGTACATAATTCATATAGATGATAAAAACGGATGATGTACAGATATATAATATGGTCCCATTATCCCTAGCCTATTTCAGTAGGGACCTCTGTTTTACCAACACACTGCTTTTACAGTTACAGTGGAAAATTTATTTGATCATTTCAACATTTTTCCATTAAAGACCATCCTGTAGCTCCTGGTTTTGTAGAAAAACTTTAAGTCATTGAGTGTTTTATGACTAAAAAACTGGTGTAACTCAGTAAATGGTAGATATAAGTCTTCATTCTGTTCTTTTCTAATAACAATATACAAAATTAATGTCCTCAAAGTTTCATGGTATGTTTATTACAGTAGTTGGTATATTAATGGAACCTGTGATGTGTTGTGATGGCAGCCAAGCTATAATTTGTAACCCAACTGCCCATTTGAAGATCACAGGCTCATATAAGAATACCAAGTTTGATCACAGTTGATTTTAGGTGAAATGATGAACTTGTCGATCTGGAGATGGATGCAGCAACAAAGAAAAATAGAAATCCTTACCACCAAACGGCTTGGATATTGATACAAGAAAAGAAGAATTTGTTTTGATCAAATATTTAAAAATCTTTTGTGAAAAATAAAAACTTGGAATTCAATGCCATCCATATTTAAAATAATAAAATTATATAAATGTTGACCTCAAATGGAATATCCAGGTCCATGTTAAATCTCTCTTTAGTTGCCTATATTGAATGACAAATTAATTATACCATCCAACCTAATATCCAATATATATTAAGATAAAATCATCATCCATTTGGCCAATAAGTTAGACTCACCTGCCAATTAAATAATGGATTTCATCTCAACAGCAATTTTACTAATTTGTTTCACGCTATACTATACTATACTATATACTATACGTATGCCTGTAAAGTCTAGCAAACTCTTCCTGCTGTCACTTTCAGAACTCTGATATCTCCAGCAATATCAAATTGTTTTAATAAATGAGATTATTTTTTAACTGTTCTCCAGAAAATGCAAACAGTGTGGCAAGCCAAATTAAATTTACATAGTATAATTGGTTTTATTTCTGCTGTCTGAAGGTATTTTGTGTTTCTGCTATTAGAATAGCACAATTGTAGTTGTGTGTGAAGCTTCAGAGAAGCTTGCAGGACCCAATAAGCTCAGTTGGTAACGATTCTGACTAACAATCCAGGGGTGGTGAGTTCGAATCCCTGCCCGGCAACAGTCTCAGTGAAAATTTGTATATGACATTACATCTCATTATCATTCATCTCGCACCGCTGACTCAAGTGGGAAAGTTATCAGTTACTTGCAGAGATGGGGTGTACTACAGTACTGGTTAACCTTTCAGGATGTGTATGGTTGAACATGCATAATAAGGAATTTCTGAATCTCCATGCCACAATGAAAGTTAGTTTAAACCCATTGAAAAAAGAAATTGAAATGCCAACTGCTATTAAATCAACATAGAAATCTTGAATTGATTCACAGCTTGTAATATTTACTCTTGGTTTGAATCTCAGATTGACAATTTTTTGGTATGTCATTACCCGAGTGTTTGAATCCTACAAAGTGTAGTAGGTAGCTCTTGGTTTGAGTCCCAGATTCATGACCTGTTTCACACCTGGTAAATATCTCACACTTTATTGTAAATATGCATTTATAATCTGAATTGCCTGCATTTCAGTTTTGTGAGTATTTAATATTTGTTACAGGTTATATAATGTAAACATTCAAAGTATGAAAACGGTGTAGAGTATAAGATAAAACCTGCTGGAATGATATGAATTGAAAGTGATGTGTTTGTCTGATTCAAGACTGTGGTATTTGGCATATAAAAATTATTGATTAATTTATTATATATTAAGAGTCATTTTTGTTTCGCTGCGACAAAGAGAGTCGAGATTTAGGTGTTGCTTTTCCGTCGACAGCATCAAACATTTATATTTAGTTCCAACGTTAAGTTTTCGTTTTTACACTATTTCTCAACAAGTACAAGTGCTAGGACACTCATACTTGGATCATAGTTACAACTAACACCCTGCATTACATTATACACTGCAGATGCTGAGTATGACCTACATTGCATGGTCCATTGACTGTGTTTGATGCTGTATTTTGCATTTACCTTCAACGTTAAGTTTTCATTTTTACACTATTTCTCAACAAGTACAAGTGCTAGGACACTCATACTTGGATCATAGTTACAACTAACACCCTGCATTAAATAAAATAATGCAGATGCTGACTACTATTTTTGATTTATTTAAACAAAAATTTATTCTTTATTTTTAATTATTATTATTATTTTTTTTTATTTTTTTTTTTTTTTTCTTAGAAATACTGGTTAAAGTTGTTTTTTTTTAAAAATATATTTTACTTAGAAATACTGGTTAAATTTTTGTGTGCAACTACCATCAAGTTCGTATCTCAAAAATCACTTAATGTATTTGATCGAAACTTCACACAATACTTCCTACAATATTTCTTAGTCGTTAAACCTACTACATTAACCAAGTTAGATAACTCTTGCATGAATATACTATTATAATTTTTTTCTCTCCCATGTGTGTCAACGGTCAAAGCGGACATGGAGAAACATATAATTCCATGGAATTCTTGTTATGCCATTGAGTGTTTACAGAATGGTGATCAGTTAACCTAACCACGACTGAGCTTATCAGGCACGGCGTCACAAAAATTGAAGCAACTTCATATTATATTGAAATGATCGATCATTAATATCAAACAGTATTGGTAATGTTAGTGTATGTACTTTAACATATCAGTTTTTTTGTTTGTTTGTATATTTATTGTCATTTCATACCATCAATAAAAACCTAATCTTTCCTGAGATCCTGGAAGGTTAACCAGTACTCAAGCACACCCATCTTCTCAAGTAAAACATCACTTTCTCACTTGAATCAGTGATGAGAGGCAAATGACAATGAGACACAATGTCATATATCGGTCATCACGGAGACTGTAGCTGACCAGGGATTCAAACTCATGACCACTGGATGGATAGTTAAAAATGCTACCAGCTGAGCTTACCCAGCCATACCAGTTATCATCATGTTCATTATTTATCCCTAACCATTCATTACTACTCCTTTCACTCTGACTGACTGTACATGACTGCCAAGCCCTTTTTATGTTTAAAAAAAAGGAAAAGATGAGAAAGGAAGTAATCATGTGCATAAATTAACATGCACCGTGCCTTCTATACATACCAGTGGTTTGTGTGCATCATTATTAGCCAGAGGGCATAGGTAATTGGTGATATATTGATGAGAATTTATTACACTAGCTATCTTTTTAAAATCTAAATCACATCAAATTCTCATCAAGCTGTCTGTGAAGCGGATGTATTGACAGTATGTATGTGTTGTAATGTTGTCACATCCTCAGGATTGGTTGGTCAGTCATCTTGCATGAATAATATAAATGAAACATAATTTGATTGGTTATATAAATGTGAGAGCAGATTGATGGATTGTCTGATGTAGTCACAACTAAATAGGCCACCAAATATACACATGTAGTCACACATACAGTCACATACCGGTATACACAGTCACAACTAAATAGACCACCAAATATACACATGTAGTCACACATACACATAAAGTCTAACATACACATACAGTCACATACTGGTAAACATAGTCACACATAAATAAGCAGTCACATATACACATGTAGTCACACAATCACACACAGTCACACATACACATACAATCACATACTGGTATACACAGTCACACATAAATAAGCAGTCACATATATACATGTAGTAACACATACACATATAGTCACATACTGGTATACACAGTCACAACTTAATATGCCACCACATATACACATGTAGTCACACATACACATACATTCACACATACAGTCACATACCGGTATAAACAGTCACAACTAAATAAGCAATCACATATACACATGTAGTCACACATACACATACAGTCACACATACACATAAAGTCACACTTACAGTCACATACTGGTATACACAGTCACAACTAAATAAGTAATCGCATATACACATGTAGTCACACATACATATAAGAGTCACATACTGGTATAAACAGTCACAAATAAATATGCAATCACATATACACATGTAGTCACACATACGCATACAGTCACACACACACAGTCACATAACAATATACACAGTCACAACTAAATAAGCAATCACATATTCACATGCAGTCACACATACACATACAGTCACATACTGGTATACACAGTCACAAATAAATATGCAATCACATATACACATGTAGTCACACATACACATACAGTCACATACTGGTATACACAGTTAAACATAAATAAGCAGTCACATATACACATGTTGTCACACATACACATACAGCCACATACTAGTATACACAGTCACACATCCACATACAGTCACATACTGGTATACACAGTCACACATCCACATACAGTCACATACTGGTTTACACAGTCACATATACACATACAGTCACATACTGGTATACACAGTCACACATACACTTACAGTCACATACTGGTATACACAGTCACATACTGGTATACACAGTCACACATTCACATACAGCCACATACTGGTATACACAGTCACAATTAAATAAGCAGTCACAGTTACTATAAAGCACATAGTTATACACACACAAGCAGTCACACATACACACCAAGTCACACAAACACAGTCATACATATACATTTGCACATACACAAATCATGGTTGTAGAACAGGGACTGTAGTGGCAGAATAATGTGACTTGAGGAGCATTCAGGTATAAAGTAATTATGTTGTGTTAGCAACATGATAATAAGAACATAGCATCATTATATACAATGATATCATATATATCTACATTGTAGCCATTTCTGTTATTTCACTTAAAAGTATGAGGTGTTTATACAGACAGAGTGCTCCAGTGGCAGTTCTTTGGTCAGGCTGTGTACATTATGCTATTGGCACAGTTTAAGTTATTATTGACACAATCTATAAAACACTTGAGATTTTCTTTAACAGTTCGATATGAAATAATATTGAAGTAGGTGAACGTGCTGCAGATCTTCAAATCGTAATGTAAAAAAGAGAAAAAATTAAAATCTATCTCGATTAAAAAGGAATCGTTCAGAATAATTAGCTTCAATTTGAGAACAGGTATTGGCAGCATGCAAGATTGGAATTAAGAATGTCAAGATTTTAATGCCGATCTGAAGTGTATGACTTCCTCTGCCAAGTGTATCATACTTACCACTCGCACACAAAAAACTTTTTGTCTGCACTAGATGCAGCCTAATGCTTAATTTGGTTCATTTTATCACAAGGTACAAGTATGATTTTCAGATCTACTTTATTACCATGCTGCTGTAATGTGTTTACTCTAATGTTTAACAAATTGCTTTATAAGATTTGTAAGGTTTATGGGTGATAGTTGGGTTTCAGCTCCAGTAGGATTTTCAATTTATCGGTTGTCTTTTGTTTTAAGGGGTCCTGCATGGCGGAGTGGTTTAAGTCGCCATCTCAAGATACCTCTCACAGCTAGGGTCATAGGTTTGAGTCCGCTCATTCCAAAAACGTTATGTGAGAAAGTTTGCCAGTTACTTGTGGAACGATGGTGGTTCTACTCTCAGATTCCTCCACCAATAAAACTGGATATGCCATATATAGCCTTAAAGTGTGTTAAAGATGGCAACAAACCCCTTTCAGTTTTGTTTCAAGATGAATTCTCAATATTTTTATTTTTAAAGAAATGAATCTAAGATCATTCATTAAAATGATAACTCTGTCATGTCGTACATATAAGCTGCTGTTTCAAAATCATGGTTCAGGTTGATCCAAAACATTAAGTGATGCTTGCCAGTTTATTGCAGGAGGACAATGGTTCTACTCAGATTCGTATTTGGTTCTTCCTTATCCAGTAAAACTGGATATGACAAATATATTACCTGTCATGTGTTAAAACCCATTCAAGAAAATAAAAATTATATGAATAAAACTTTCCACCAATAAAACTTTATGACAGTCTGACAGACTCAGACATGATACTTTTCAATCTTTCATCTGCTTTCTTACAGCTTTCTTACAGCTTCCTTACGGCTACCTTACAGCTTACTTGCAGCCTACATACATCTTCCTTGCAGATTCCTTACAGCTGCCTTATGGCTTACTTACCTTTTCCTTATAGCTGCCTTGCAGCTACCTTACAACTTTCTTGCAGCATACATGCAGCTTCCTTACAGCTTAATTCAGCTTCCTTGTAGCTACCCTGACAGCTTCTTTATAGCTTACTTACAGTTTCTTTATAGCTTCCTTACAGCTTTCTTGCAGCTTCCTTGTAGCTTTCTTGAAGCTCACATACAGCTTCCTTAGATCTACCTTAGAGCTTACTTGCAGCTTTCTTACAGCTTCCTTGCAGCTTCCTTATAGACTCTTTACAGATTCAGCTTTCTCACAGCTTCCTTTCAAATTCCTTTCAGCTTAACTACATTTTCCTTTCAACCTCTTTACAGCCTCCTTACATCACCTTTACAGCCTCTTCCTTAAAGCTCCCTTACAATAAACATGCCAAAAATGATGAACAAACAAAATTAATAATGTTAGTTTGTCTGTAACAGACAGCGCACACATGTAAGTACAGCAACCTGGAGATAATATTATATTCATGCCATATTCTTGCATGAATATAATACATAAAATCAAAACACACTCTGAAATATGACAATTTTATCTGATTATCAAGACAGAGAGGTCTGTATAACACACTGGAGTGGTGCAAGTCTAGACAGATAATATCTACCGACACTGGCAGCTGTATATATAGCCATGCCAGAAGTATCATATTTATTATGCTATGATCCTGTAATAGGGCAATATAAATGCCTGACACTCTGTATTTAAATTACGCTGAGGAATCATTGAAACAATATTGTATTATAAATTGTTTAACAAAACATTACAGAGATACCTTTTTTGTTCCAAAATTGATATTGATTATTGGTTCTAAGTTACGTCTTGTTTAACTCATGTTCCATCCCAGTTATAAATCATAATTAAGGTAGTCAATCATCCATCTTAGATACTATCTTCAGACCAATTACTCTCTTCTTAGGTCACAGGTTCAAGCCAAGCTTGTTTCAAACATGTTCTGTGAGAAAGTTTGGCAGTTACCTCATACTTTTCAGGTTTATTCTGAGGTCTTCCTCCACCATTAAAAATGGATGCCACATAACTGCCCATACATAACATGTAATGTTAACAATCGCATTAACACTATTAAAATAAGAAAATTATGCTTTAACTTCTTGAAATTGTATGAATTCTTTAAATGACCTGTCCCAGCTGTATATTTTGACAATGTGACAATGTCATTGTCAATTAAAAGGGGTATTAAGCAGAGCAGTAGTGTGGCCGAGAGAGTGCTGACTGCTCATGCCAGAAAAAAACAATATTCAATACCCAGAAAGCGGGCTCAAGATAAATTAGTATAAGCTATTAATTTATAAAGGGCAAAAGAAGAAGTTTGATTTACTGAGAACTAACTGTTGCTACTAATCAAGACTGGAAGTTACTTGTGGACAAATCCCGATCTGCATTGTTCTTTAAAAGCATCATTGACAGAAACAGAACACAGAGTTATAATTGAGAAAATTAATAATATACAAAAAAATGCCACATACTTGGTGCACATGTGGATGGAGTTGGGTTTACATATAAGAGTAGCCTTGCCTTGTAGCTGGAACATTGAGATAATGGAGTGAGGAGGATAGAACTGAAATGTACAACATATATTATCAACATTTAGAGAGAATGGGATAAGAGAAGATAAAGTTGGGATCAAGTGGTGTAATAATGACAAAGGTCCTATATATAAAACAAGGAACTAATGAACAGGTGCTTTGTTGTAGTGACAACAAACTCCCAGTCTTTATCATCTTATGTCAATATTATGATAGAAGGACAGATTGTCATCACCAAGTATATGTTTGCTTGGTATCCAAACTACCCTCGGAGGTGAAAACAGTATACAGCTAGTGTGTGTATAATTATGACATATATATAAGCTTACAGTAAGTTACACTCTGATGGAATTGACTTTATGTGGGCTGTCAGTCAAACAGGGCGATAATCCAATCAGCGATCAGGTTTGGTTGCTACGCCACCACCATTTTCTTTAGACATATATCTAAGTAAATACTACATTGTATTTACTTGGAGAAACAATGCCACCTGACCAGTGGGCAGAGCAATATTCATTCTCATGTCAGGTAAATTTGCTTCAAGATGATTAAAATAATCTCTATGAACAGAATTGTTACACTGCCATAAAACTACTTCTTTAAAATAATATTGGGCCAAAGCCTAATAAAGGGAGATAATTTTCTAGTTAAAATTATAGTTGTTTCTTCTCCACTTCAAATATCGTTCTTTTCTGATTAAACAACAGACTGCCATATGATGAATTAGAATACTTAAAATATGATGTTAAAAAATGTTGCCCCAATATAAATATTGATTAAATTTCATAAATTGTATTTTTAATTGATTTCAGCAATGGTAAAAAAAATGTGAGTATGGTTGAAATGAATTGTTAACCAGGTTTTTCAAAGTTGAAAACCTGGTTAATAGATTGGCGAAGTCGGCGGGCAGATGGGAGTTCTAAGTCAAGTTTTTCGTTTCCGTTCAATAACTAGATTATTTTTCATCGGAACTGAACCAAACTTACATAAAGTATGTACCTCTATAAAATCTAGGCCAAGTTCGATAACCAGCCAATACAGACCATTATCTTCAGAGTTATGACCCTTTAATTAGTCAAAAATGCTAAAATTGCCCGTTTCTGCTCAATAACTAGAGTATTCTTTATTAGAACTAACTGAGGTAAACTTACACAAAGTGTGAATCTCTATAAAATCTAGGCCAAGTTCAATAACCAGCCAATTCAGACTTTTATTTTTAGAGTTATGGCCCTTTAA
Organism: Panopea generosa; assembly: GCA_029582155.1. Classification (NCBI taxonomy): domain Eukaryota; kingdom Metazoa; phylum Mollusca; class Bivalvia; order Adapedonta; family Hiatellidae; genus Panopea; species Panopea generosa. The sequence goes on along the minus strand of CM055897.1, from coordinate 6,435,973 downwards.
TTAGTCAAAAATGCTAAAATTTACAGTTTCCACTCAATAACTAGAGTATTCTTTATCTGAACTGAAGCCAACTTACACAAAGTGTGTATCTCTATAAAATCTGAGCCAAGTTTGATAACCAGCCAATTATGACCATTATCTTCAGAGTTATGGCCCTTTAATTATTCAAAAATGCTAAAATTGATTGTTTTCGCAACCAAACTTATACAATTTTTCTAGCAGTAAAGTAAAAATAATCTTTTTCTTTTGTAATTTTGATGAAGATACTAAAATAGTTTGGAATGATGTATTGATATATATTAAAATGAAACTCATTAACATGCACATTTTTATCTTGAAAATGGTTTGCGGTGCCCTTGCTCAGTTGATAACCATGAGGCAAAAAATATTATAAAAAAATACAAATGATTTATTACAGAAATGTAAAGGTCCCTTTAAAATTTTTACAACACAGCTGAATTTCTCATAATGTTTGATGCATTTTGTAATATATTTGTAGAATCAAACATCGTGTTTAAGAAATTGTTGCTATCAATCAGTTGAGCAGGTATGACTTACTCCTATCGGTTGGCACTGGAAACAATACCACCACTTAAGCCTCAATGCAAAATGTGAAAATATTGATATATTATTTTATGAATATGCATGTTTGTTTCCGAGTATAATCACATTACATCTTTCAAAATGTGAATTACGGAAGTAATATTTTAGCCAAACAACCAGTGAATAGCACAGAAACAAGAGAAAAACTTTATTTCATGCTTTCTTCAACAAAACTATTGCATCATTGTTTTAAAAATAAAAAAATATAATTTGAATTGTATGCTTTTTTATTTTCTGCTTCAATGGACTGGCATGAAATAGAGTTATAGTTACAGAATAGCTAAAATGTTTGAAAACCATGGTTTTAGGGTAATTTCCACGTCTCTTGTATTGAATTTAAACAAAACAGTCTGGAGGTACAATTACGCCATTATAATGATTGTATTTAATACACATGCATTTTTGGTAATGATATCTTTCTATGAAAATAAAGCCTTTGTACTGACTTAATCGCGCAGAATTTTAAATCTGTTTGAAAGTGCAATTGATATAAAAGATCTCAGACAGGAACGTGGCAGCTGCAAGCTAGCAAGGGCAGGATGCACATTCTAAACAGATTGGAAATATTTACAATTACAAAAACAAGTTCAGTTATTCGGAAGTAATTTAGAAAAGGAAAAAATCATAGACTTTGGCTCAACATTGTGCATAATTACAAACACAAATGTACAGTCGTTAATTATTATTTAGAGTTTTGTCTGTTGTAGAATAATTACTTGCTGCATGCAAATTAACAAAGTGATAATATCTGTTTTAATTCAGGACACATTACTGTATTCTAAACCTACAGAAACAAGAAACCCCACGCTGACTCACCTCAGGGGCCCAACTTTATTTGAAATGTTGTGATAAGTTATGATAATTTTTGTTGCATACCTTTTGAATTCTCTTCTATTGTTTCAGGAAAAGGCATGTTGCACGATTATATTAACAATTTCACAAAAAATAACATTTTAAAGGGACACACTGCAACATTGAAGTTGATTTCACTTGTGTTTGTGCATCAAATCATTTTTTACATATATAAAACCATCTATAGACTGAGATATCTCAATTACATTTGAGATTGTTAATGTTTTAATTATTGTAGAGCCACAAACTTTACATGACTTGTCTACAGAGTGGGATATCAGTGATATCCGAAATCTTGGTGACACCTGAGATTGAATTATTGTAGAACCTGTGAGAAAATTTATTAGAATGATCTATGGAGCGAGATATCACAGTGATATCCGAGATCATAGTAACAGCCGAGATTATTAATGTTATGTTTTTCTCTTTTACAGGATACTTTAACAGACGCTAAACAACCTCCAGATTTAGTCAATGTAAGTATTCACTTTTGTGTCAATTATGACCTTTTTATGCCCTGTCATTCAAAAAATGGTAAAGGGTCATTAGGTTTACCGTATATGTCTTTTGACTGTGAATCCATCTGTCCATCAAATATTGGTGTCCAATGAATAACTGAAAGTTGCACTCTGTTCGTAGTCAACAAAATATATCTTACCATCAAGCAGTATTTTGGAGTTTAAGTCTGATTTTGAAACTACAGCTTTGATATAACCAGTAGAATGTGATAATGCAAATCTCAAACTTATCTTAAAGGCAACCAGCAAATCTCAAACTTATCTCAAAGGCAACCTGGAAATCTCAGACTTATCTCAAAGGTAACTTGCAAATCTCAGACTTATCTCAAGCAATCTGCAAATCTCAGACTTATTCAAAGGTAACCTGCAAATCTCAGACTTATCTTAAAGGCAACCTGCAAATCTCAGACTTATCGCAAGCAATATGCAAATCTTAGACTTATCTCAAAGGCAACCTGCAAATCTCAGACTTATCTCAAAGGCAACCTGAAAATTTCTAATCTCCGACTTTTCCCAAAGGCAACCTGCAAATCGCTGACTTATCTTAAAGGCAACCTGCAAATCTCAGACTTATCTCAAGCAACCTGCAAATCTCGGACTTATCTCAAGCAACCTGCAAATCTCAGACTTATCTCAAAGGTAACCTGCAAATCTTAATCTTATCTCAAAGTCAACCAGCAAATTTCTAATCTCTGACTTATTTTAAAGGCAACCATTGAATCTTAAACTTATCTCAAAGGCAACCAAAAATCTCTTATTTATCTCAAAGGCAACCAGAAATCTCTGACTTATCTCAAAGGCAACCAGAAATCTCTGACTATCTCAAAGTCAACCAGTGAATCTGACTTATTTCAAAGGCAACCATTGAATCTCAAACTTACCTCAAAGTTGACCAGAAATCTCTGACTTATCTCAAAGGTGACCCAAGCATATCCTCGATTCCACATGATTATATATTATCATTCTGTTCTCTAATGGAAAAGTGGCTTGCATAACTCAAAAAGTATTGCAGAATATCCAACAATTCTTGGTACATGGATAGAGTGTAAAGTGTGGAAGTATTGAGGGAAAGAACCAAAACTTTTTCTTGAATAATGACATATTAATCTCCCACTTTGTACTTTATTTTCGGTTATTTTTGCTTGTCTTGAGTATATCTTCAAAAGTATGTAAGAGAATCTAGTAGAGCTTGAAACATCTGTATTAAAGGGGCAACATGTGGAAATATAGGGAGAAAAATTCTATCTTCAATTATATTTGCTTGTCCAGAACATATTTTCAAAAACATGGAAGGGAATTCCAACAATACTTGGAACATGGATAGAGGGCAATGAACAATAGTTTTATTTTAAAAAATGACAGAATAATCTTCCTTTGTGTACCTTATTATCAGTTATTATTGCTTTGTTTGAAGTATTTCTTCAACAGTATTGTTTTCAATCAAGCTCTTTTTATGGGAACGTTCATCTGTTCTTCTAGGAGTGTCCATCGATTCTACCAATACCCTTTTTGAATAAAAATTATCACATGTTAACGCTGTTAAAAAAGATTATGTCAATCTGTTAAAAATGAGCTGTTAAAAAAAATGTGATGATGGACAGAGGTTCTGATAACAACCTATCCATCTCTGGTATACAGGTCATCCTAGAGATTGCCAGATAACAATGTAGTAACCTGGTTATGAGGAAATGTTCATACATATTAATGGCAATACAAACATTTTGATGAGATTATACAATCCATTCTTTCTCCCACCCAGGTGCTTACAAGCAACAAGTGGCAATAAATTGTTTGTTAAAAACTTTAATGTTTCTAGGCAGGACCATGTGTCTGGTTTTCTAGTGCCAGTGAAATCTGCCACGTGGAGAGAGGTTACTTGGGTCACATGAGTTATTATGCTCGCTTATTTACTATAATTTAACCAAGAGGCTGTATGCACTTCTCCAGTTTTTCTGTTGCCTTGCAACTTTTAATGTGGTTAGGCAATGGTAGCTAAATAATTGAAAAGGCATATCTTAACGTAGAACAAATTAAAATATGTGAAACAAGAAATTGATCAAAGTGTTAGTATTAATAAGATGTTCTGACACTTGGTGTCCCAGGTTGCAAATATTTACACTTGGTGTCCCAGGCTGCAAACATTTATACTTGGTGTCTCAGACTGCAAACATTTACACTTGGTATCCCAGGCTGCAAACATTTACACTTGGTGTCTCAGATTGCAAACATTTACACTTGGTGTCCCTGGCTGCAAACATTTATACTTGGTATCCCAGACTGCAAACATTTATACTTGGTGTCCCAGGCTGCAAATATTTACACTTGGTGTCCCAGGCTACAAATATTTACACTTGGTATCCCAGGCTGCAAACATTTGCACTTGGTGTCCCTGGCTACAAACATTTACACTTGGTGTCCCAGGCTGCAAATATTTACACTTGGTATCCCGGGCTGCAAACATTTACACTTGGTGTCCCAGGCTGCAAACATTTACACTTGGTATCTTGGGCTGCAAACATTTACACTTGGTGTCCCAGGCTGCAAATATTTACACTTGGTATCTCGGGCTGCAAATATTTACACTTGGTATCCCAGGCTGCAAACATTTTACACTTGATATCCCAGGCTGCAAACATTAACACTTGGTATCTTGGGCTGCAAACATTTACACTTGGTGTCTCAGACTGCAAATATTTACACTTGATGTCCCGGACTGCAAATATTTACACTTGGTGTCCCAGATTGCAAATATTTACACTTGGGGTCTCAGACTGCAAACAATTACACTTAGTGTCCCGGGCTGCAAATATTTACACTTGGTGTCTCAGGCTGCAAACAATAACACTTGGATTCCCAGACTGCAAATTTTACACTTGGTGTCCCACACTGCAAACATTTACACTTGTTGTCCCAGGCTGCAAATATTTGCACTTGGTGTCTTGGGCTGCAAACATTTACACTTAGTGTCCCGGGCTGCAAATATTTACACTTGGTATCCCAGGCTGCAAATGTTTACACTTAGTGTCTCAGGCTGCAAACATTTACACTAAGTGTCCCAGACTGCAAATTTTACACTTAGTGTCCTGGTCTGCAAACATTTACACTTTGTGTTCCATGCTGCAAACATTTACATTTGATGTCCCAGGCTGTAAACATTAACACTTTGTGTTCCAGTTGCAAACATTGGCTAAGGGAAAGTCCCATGTACTACAGGTGATGCCCTCTATAACACATTGTGAACATGTGGACATTAGACCAAGAGTGCTCCCATAAACTAAGAGAAAGTTTCATGTACTACAGGTGGTGCCCTCTTTAATACATTGTCAACTTGTCAACATGAGCCCATGAGTGTTCTTATGAACTAAGAGAAAGTATCATATAATACAGGTGATGCCCTCTTTAATACACTGTGAACATGTGAACATGTAGGCAAGTCCCATGTACTACTTGCTGACTTTTGTTGATCAAAGAAGCTATATTCTGTGACTGTGTACAAAAGTCTTAATCATTAATGGAACGGGCAGGAATGTATCCAAACTTTCTAGTTAGTATCAATATATGTGTGTGAAAAGAGACAAATATGTTGGGTCATTTACATTGATATTGATGGTTACTAGCTTTGATATAGCTTTCTTTGTGGGCTTACTGGTAATTGCTCAACAATTGAGTTAAAACGGGAGAAACTTTGTGACAGTTAAAATGGTATAACTTTGTAATGGTTTACTTAATTTATTATAATTAAAATTATTGTAGATTTAATTATAGCTCAAAGCCTGTTTCATCACAACGTTGTATGGTTCTTGCACAAGCTATTAATGGGATTTACCATTTTTGCATGATTGGGGGCAATTATAAGTTTGGTTTACCAAAAGTTTGTGAATTTGTTTGTTTCCAAAATTTAAATTTATATTTAAACTATAGATAAGTTGGTTACCAGTAAGCCAATATTAAAAAAATCTCAAGTTAATCTGAAATTACTACAGAATTAATATTTTTCTTTGCTCTCTATATATCGATATTACAGTTTTATGATGTAAAAAATGTACCTGTAGTATTTAACCAATTTTCAGGAGTTACATTTAGTTGTACTTTTATTTAGCCATTAAATACAACAGTTTTCTGATATCTTACCAGATATGTAAATGTAACAAGCTTGTGGTTTAACATGCACATGTGAATTGTTACTAAGGTGATTTGTAAAAGTTTCTTTATAATATACAGCACTATGGGTAGCCTGTAGGTTATTTATATATCTCCACATTTTAGCCTTTCTTAATTCTCTTTAGTTTGTGTTGTTTGTTGTAAATGTCTATTACGTGTGGTTCTGAATCACTGCCGTTCTTGAAATCCTCCAAATGAACGTCAAGTCTTTTGTCATGTCCATTATTGTGTTTTAAATACCAACCCACATGTGATTGTAGGGTGTCAAATTAGTGATGGTAAGAATAGCACCACTCTAGCTCATTCATGTTGTAAGAGGCAATGCATTGAGTACTGGATAAAGTTTACTGAAACTCCCTTACAGGTGTCAAAGTTCAATGTTCATTTTACATATTCATTTGTTGTTGCTTTTCAGTCTGTTTGCTAATGTGTTGTTTTTGTACATGCATTATAGCAAGTTTGGAATTTTCTTTCCTATTGGAGTCATATCATAACTGTTGTATGTCATAAACCCAGATCAATATAACTCTGTCTGCCTACGTCACAGGAATACCAATACATGAATGGGGTAAACCATTTTTGAATAGTACCAACAATAACAAAGCATTCTAAAAGAAATAATAATGATGGAATAAATCACAACAGCAGAATATGCCAGTGCTGCTGATTTCTTCCTCACACAGATATGGGTCCCCCGTGACCGGGTGGTGTAAGGTGACATCTCAAGATAATTTACCTCTCACCACTAAGGTCATAGATTCAAGTCCCCTTGCTAAAAAAACTTTGTGAGAAAGTTTACCAGTTACTTGCGGAAGGACAGTGGTTCTACTCAGATTCATTCTGAGGTCTTCCTCCATGAATACAACTGGATATGCCATATATAACCTGAGGTCTTCCTCAATGAATACAACTGGATATGCTATATATAACCTGAGGTCTTCCTCCATGAATACAACTGGATATGCCATATATAACCTGAGGTCTTCTTCCATGAATACAACTGGATATGCCATATATAACCTGAGGTCTTCCTCCATGAATAAAACTGGATATGCCATATATAACCTGAGGTCTTCCTTCATGAATACAACTGGATATGCCATATATAACCTGAGGTCTTCCTCCATGAATAAAACTGGATATGCCATATATAACCTGAGGTCTTCCTTCATGAATACAACTGGATATGCCATATATAACCTGAGGTCTTCCTCCATGAATAAAACCGGATATGCCATATATAACCTGAGGTCTTCCTCGATGAATAAAACTGGATATGCCATATATAACCTGACTCAGTCTAAGGTCTTCCTCCACCAGTAAAACTGGATATGCCATATATAACCTGAGGTCTTCCTCCATGAATACAACTGGATATGCCATATATAACCTGAGGTCTTTCTCCATGAATACAACTGGATATGCCATATATAACCTGAGGTCTTCCTCCATAAATACATCTGGATATGCCATCATATATAACCTGAGGTTTTCCTCCATGAATACAACTGGATATGCCATATATAACCTGAGGTCTTCCTGCATGAATACAACTGGATATGCCATATATAACCTGAGGTCTTCTTCCATGAATACAACTGGATATGCCATATATAACCTGACTCAGCCTAAGGTCTTCCTCCATGAATACACCTGGAGATGCCATATATAACCTGAGGTCTTCCTCCATAAATACAACTGGATATGCCATATATAACCTGAGGTCTTCCTCCATGAATACAACTGGATATGCCATCATATATAACCTGAGATCTTCCTCCATGAATACAACTGGATATGCCATATATAACCTGAGGTCTTCCTCCATGAATATAACTGGATATGCCATATATAATCTGAGGTCTTCCTCCATGAATACAACTGGATATGCCATATATAACCTGAGGTCTTCCTCCATGAATACAACTGGATATGCCATATATAACCTGAGGTCTTCATCCATGAATACAACTGGATATGCCATATATAACCTGAGGTCTTCCTCCATGAATACAACTGGATATGCCATATATAACCTGAAATGTATTGAAAATGGTGTTAAACCCTGTCATTCTTCCTTGAATAATGACGGAAACAAGACAACCAGTCCATCACCCAGAAACAAGACAACCAGTCCATCACCCAGTCCATACATGAATGTATAGTGTGTGTGGGGGGGGGGGGGGGGGGGGGGGGAGACTCGCTGGTATCATAAAATAATATAATTTATAAATTTTGTAATGTCAAGATTTTGATTCTGTGTATAATTGTTTTATCATTTTTTATTATTACTGTTTGTAAAAATGGAGATAATGAATCAGAAGTTTTTTGTTATACTGTTTGTTTGTCTGTTCCATTTCTTCATTTGTCTTTGTACTGTTTCACTGACTTTTCTACATTTTCACCTTTCTAATATTTTTTGGAAAACAATTTCATTAATTTATTTTTTGTTTTCATTACTGTGATAATTTTTATTATGACAATTTCCTTTTCTTTTTCAGAAATTCATCGCAGAGTTAATGCAGAAAGCCAAGACTCTATAGACCTGCCATCCCATAATGCATATGTCAGTCCTCAGCTGACTCATGATTGGTCAACTCATCATACTCATTTGCATAAAACTTAGTCACATGGGAGTCATGTGTTGGTCATGTGATGCATTCATTCAGGGATTAATTATATCTACATTTCTATTGGTTGGTTTCATTTATGAAGAACTTGTATAAAGATAGAGGAGTATTAAGTTATACGGTAGTGAAGATTGGTGATTTTAGTTCTGTGTAAAGTGATTGATGATTGAAATTGTGATTACCAAGCTTCAAAATAATATAAAAAAGAATTCATAGCAGTGAATTGATTTGAAAAAAAGAACTGGTAGATCTATATATTAAAAACTGTAAGCATGATTTCTGGAACAAAATAATAAAGTTATTTTCATCTACAGACTTGAATATTCCGACATTGAAATTATTTTACAGAAATTATTGCGATCCAAGGATTAACTTTTCCATAGGACAATTAACAAAAGATTATTCCCAACAGGAATCTGCCGAGAACTATTTTCATTGGTGTTGACAGGAGATATTCTATATGTCCTTAATCTTGTTCTGTATACTTAATTATACTGCCTTCCATAAGAATTCATGTGAGAAATATTTCAGTTTATTGGTACCACATCTGCATACAGATGTAATAGCTGTCTCTGTAGTTCCCCTTTACAAAGTGGACCTGTGTCTCTTGATATAAAAAAATCCTTAAACAATCATGTGTCCTGTAGACACAATTATGTTCATCTTACAAACAACTGAATATGTTAAAGTACAGGGTGTATTTTTAAACAATTTCTGAATGGCAATTTGTGATTAAATAACAACAAATCTTTGCATGGTTTATAATTGATAAAATGTCTGTGCAGTCGAATCTTGACTCATTGATTTTCTCTAAGTGCATTCTGGCATCAGATTTGTTCAATCTTTCAACAAATGAAAACACATACAAATAAAAAATTACTTTATAATTTTCCTGTAAGAATTTAATGTTATAGAAACATTAACTCGGACCTTACAGTCAAACCTGTCTTAAGCAGCCAGTCAAGGGAAGGGGCAAAGGTGACCTTTTAAGACAGGTTGTTGCTTAAAAGAGGTTAATTTGCTTTGATAGCATAGAAATGGGAAACAGCAAATGTAGCTGCTTAAGACAAATAGCTGCTTAATAGAGGTGGCCGCTTACACAGGTTTGACTGTATTTCAAATTAATTTCAAATACTTTGTTCAATTTAATTTTTTTAAGCTTAGAAAACACTGTGTTTATAAGGATCTCTTATTTATGATTATTGTATAACCATTTATTACATACATGTTTGTATATTACATTTTTTTATTTGTTCAACAGAAAAGTAATTCAATAGGATCATAAAAAATACAACTTCTACAATTTATTTGCGTTCAAATTCTGTGTTCTATTTTAGATTTTTATTTAAGTGAAGATCTTATCATACCAGCAATTGTATACAGTAAATTTACTGACTGTACTGATTAATATAGAATTGGTAGGCCTACACTTGTACTGTTCACTACTCAGTCTCAATTTCTGAAACATTCCCTTTATCCATAAATGGAATGATCCAATTTAACTAAGAAAGAGCAGTCCATTGTACAGATATAGGGGATAATTTCGAGTTATAGGTATGCTGATAGTGTTTATTTATATTATTTAGTATTATGTAAGATTGCACATGTACAAGTTTCTTTTATACATGTTTATAGACGTATATGAGCGGAACACATGTTTGGTGATAATAGGTGTATGTCAATGGAATCCGCTATGAGTTTGATAGAGAGAATTGTGTGTGGAATACATGTTTTTATGATATTTGATCAAATATACCACAAAACAAATTATGAATGCATGTTTTTGAATGTAAAAGAAATGCACATGTTAATAAAACACAGTGTGAGAAAAAACATTTTTTTGTTAATATTCATGTTCACATGGCTCCCATCCATCGTTACACATCAGCAATAGGTATCCCCTACAAGTACACTTTAAAACATGTACATGCGGTTTGTTCTCAAAATATTCTTGCTGGTGGTACTTGCAAACAATGCTTAAACTCATATGTCCAAAACAATGTACAGCTCCTAGATATACGGCTCATACGTTCAAAACAATGTACAGCTCCTAGATATACTGCTCATACGTTCAAAACAATGTACAGCTCCTAGATATATGGCTCATACGTTCTAAACAATGTACAGCTCCTAGATATACGGCTCATACGTTCAAAACAATGTACAGCTCCTAGATATACTGCTCATACGTTCAAAACAATGTACAGCTCCTAGATATATGGCTCATACGTTCTAAACAATGTACAGCTCCTAGATATATGGCTCATACGTTCTAAACAATGTACAGCTTGTAGATATATTGCTCATATTGTCCGTAAGGTTTTACCTGGCAATCAATAATCTACCAGTATATTTTGGTATTTAAACGCTTTCTCCATGCAGTTATTCATGAGTGCGATAAGATGCCAATTTAATAATGCACTGATATTGTTTTATCAACAGTAATGTCACTATTTACATACGGACATCAAATATTAATTTACGGATATACACGGAATATTAACGAGTGCCAGGTAAAGCCTTATGCACAATAACTTCAAAACAATTTACTGTAACTAAATTAATTAGTGTTTTATTATTAAGGTTTTTAAGTCACAAATAACATAAAATGGTACATGTACATCTCACAGACATATATGGCCCATACCTTAAAAAGTGTCAGATATGTGCATGGCTCATACCTTCAAGAAGGTATGTGGTTCATACTTTTAAAACAACTTAAAGTCCACAGGTATATTGGTCATTAGTGTACCACTCATACCAAATACATCACAATATTTTGCAGCCAAACCCGATCCTCCATGGCTGAGTGATCTAAGTTCCCATCTCAAGATCACTTACTCTCACTGCTAAGGTCATAGGTTCGAGTCCCGCTCACTCCAAAAACTTTGTGAGAAAGTTTACCAGTTACTTCTAGTTGTTAAAACCCATTCAAAAATACAGCCATACCTGGGGCCCTTTTCACAACCTTTGTAAGTCTAAATATTTTCTTATGAACAATTTATGACACCTAGGAATGTTTCATTTATTTGTTTTTGCAAGTTTTAAAACAATTTTACAAGGCTTACACAAGTTGGTTAAATGATGTACCAGTAAGCGAAACCATTAAATGAATTGCCTGAGTTTTGTAACTTTAAATAAATTTTACACTAAAAGTTTGTAAACCTACGTTGGTGAAACGGGCCCCAGTCCACAACATATTTCACTTTTGAAAACTTCCTGCGCTAACCACAATGTTTACTGTACAATTTTATGCTTTATCAAACTTTTCACTATTGACAAAAGATATTATTGGATAATTGTAAACATTTTATCTTTCATTCAATACAAGATAAGGTCAGACGACCGGTAGCATAACATGGGTTTTAACATTTTATAGGTAAATACATCAGAATAGGATGTTTGTTATATGTATAGTCTGGTTTAATTAAAATGATGATGGAATCTGTTTTAAGCAGCCACTTAGTGATTGAACGATGACAGACTGTTTAAGATAGGCAAAGGGTCGCGGGTTCAATCCTTCACCGCAGCCATGAATTTTGTCCTTGAGCAAGATACTTTATATCTACATGTGCTTAATATAAGTTCTACCCAGGTAGACATTGGGTGAAATTGTACATGTTGTAACATCTTATTTCAATAAATATGTTTGAACTAAGTAATACAAGTGCCTGATATACTGAAACTATACAAGTCCCAAACCACAGATACCAGTTTAAACTAAGTTAGTCATGTGCCTGAAATACTGAAACTATTCAAGTCCAAAACCACAGATACCAGTTTAAACTAAGTTAGGCATGTGCCTGATAAACTGAAACTATACAAGTCCAAAACCACAGATACCAGTTTAAACTAAGTAAGGCATGTGCCTGATATACTGAAACTACACAAGTCCAAAACCACAGATACCAGTTTAAACTAAGTTAGGCATCTGCCTGATATACTGAAACTATACAAGTCCAAAACCACATATACCAGTTTAAACTAAGTTAGTCATGTGCCTGATATACTGAAACTATACAAGTCCAAAACCACAGATACCAGTTTAAACTAAGATAGGCATGTGCCTGATATACTGAAACTATACAAGCCCAAAACCACAGATACCAGTTTAAACTAAGCTAGTCATGTGCCTGGTATACTGAAACTATACAAATCCAAAACCACAGATACCAGTTTAAACTAAGTTAGGCATGTGCCTGATATACTGAAACTATACAAGTCCTAAACCACAGATACCAGTTTAAACTAAGTTAGTCATGTGCCTGATATACTGAAACTATACAAGTCCAAAACCACAGATACCAGTTTAAACTAAGTTAGGCATGTGCCTGATATACTGAAACTATACAAGCCCAAAACCACAGATACCAGTTTAAACTAAGTTAGGCATGTGCCTGATATACTGAAACTATACAAGTCCAAAACCACAGATACCAGTTTAAACTAAGTTAGTCATGTGCCTGATATACTGAAACTATACAAGTCCAAAACCACAGATACCAGTTTAAACTAAGTTAGGCATTTCGCTTGATATATTTTAACTATACAAGCCCAAAACCACAGACACCAATTTAAACTAAGTTAGTCATGTGCCTGATATACTGAAACTATACAAGTCCAAAACCACAGATACCAGTTTAAACTAAGTTAGGCATGTGCCTGATATACTGAAACTATACAAGTCCTAAACCACAGATACCAATTTAAACTAAGTTAGGCATGTGCCTGATAAACTGAAACTATACAAGTCCAAAACCACAGATACCAGTTTAAACTAAGTTAGGCATGTGCCTGATATACTGAAACTATACAAGTCCAAAACCACAGATATTCTTTTTAAACTAAGTCAGACAACTGCCTGATATACTGAAACTGCATGTGCACAACCACAGAATGATACAGCTTTTATATAAATTGATTATACTCACTATATTTTACTTAAACTCAAAATTGTAGACCAGTATCAGGTGAATGTCTAACAAACAGTTTAAACAACCTATACATCTTTTTTTTTTACAAAATTCTTCTCCCAAGGTATAATGTACCTTCAGTAAAGGGTATATATCAGGATTTAAAAAAAATCCCTATATTAAAACACTTTTTCCCAATATATCATGCCTATGTGTACTCGCTACCTTTAAACTTTAAAGGAAAACCCCATTCTAAAAATAGATAACACTTAAATACTACTTGACAACATTCTCATCGCCATTCAGACTCTTTCTAAGAAGAAAAATTGTTTACTACATGTATACATGTATAACAGATCAAACTGAGATGAAAATCAAATCATTTAATATGTCACAAAATATATTAAGCAGGAAATTTATTTTAGTCTAACCTAGGTGTGTAGCCCACGTTAGAAAATCCTTTTTCAATATATTATTTTTGAATTAAGTATTTTTTTTTGCAAAACAGAATCAATGTGTGTGTATATTGTCATGCTAAATTGGAAATAAAATGTTTTTAGCCAATTTTAAAATTTTAAAACCCCTGATATATTCCTTTTAAAAATAATATAAGATATTTATATCATCTTTTCTGATATACTGCCTTTAAAGGGCTTGTGATATAATATGGTTAAGGTGGCTTCCAAGGTATAATGTACCTTCATTAAAGGGCATGTGATATAACTTGTTTAAGTCGCCACCCATTTGCACAATTTTGACATTTACTTAAATCTTGTTTCTCCCATTTTATTTGGGAGTTTATCCAGTTTGTTTGAAGACTCAGTTTGTGGCTGTTTATTGGAATCCACTGACAGAACAGCTGTTGTTGTCTTTCTCCAGTACAGAGTTGCACCTTTGATATTTGAATAACAAGTAGCCATTAGTGAAATACTTGAAACATACACTCGCTCCTAGTTTACACCCATAGACTAGAAATTGGAGAAAAGAGAAAACAGAACATATAATTGGCACACTAGAACAATATATAAACACTATGTTTCATTTCCCTCTGGGATACATCAACATGTTAACATCATGAAATATAGAAACAGACAAAAACTGGTTATATCTACAGTTCATGCAGTGAAAATTTATTTATTTTGGGTTTAAATAAGCCAAGGTATAGGACTGGTACTGACTTACTATTTATTTAATAATTAATTGTAAAAGCAATTAAATGGACAGCTTTATGGTTTACTGTCACATTTTCTATAAAAGTTGGATATGTTGAGAATTTGAACACTAGGGACCTCCCAACAAAACTCAAAGTCTTATTTTCAAAATTTGCAGTAATAAAGAAATTGAATAAAAAATGAATTATACTTTCATTTTCACAAACTCGTATATACATGTACAACAGTCTTAAAAAATTATTTTGAGTCTTGAATTTGGTCTAAACATTCTGCTTAATAAAGGAATTATAGAAATATCCCAGTGATTTATGTTTGATAATTTCACTAGCATCAAATATATGGCACTGAAGCCAGAATCATAGGGTAGTGGGTTTGATCCTCCCCCATGGCTATGTGTTCTGTCCTTCAGCAAGGCATTTTCCTGTATGCGCTTTGTACTGGTTCTACCCAGGAAGATTTTGAGTGTAATTTGTATAAATCATAAAAACTTGTTTCACATTCAAAGTAAAATAAATAAACTTAAACTAATTTCATTATATAAAAAAAATAAGCAGTAATTTCACTGTTATGAAATTATTCATTATAAAATAAAAATTGTTGTTAACAATAAACAACTATATTTTAAGCATTTATTTTACATAAAAACACTATGAGGTTCATACTTGCAAGGAAAACCCCTGATAATTTTTCTCATTCTTGTGTATTAAACTAGGTATGTTAATCCAGTGACATTTCCTATATGGCTTTCTAACACAAAGTAGGATAACAAAGTGGGCAATTAGGCTTCTCAATTTATACAAATCATAGATGGGCAGATCAAATTGGCTAGTAAATGTCGCATATAGATTCTATCTGAGGAAGACCAATTATTTTGTGAGACCTGGGCAGGATAAAAACTGTAGGGCTTCTTTATTCTGAGTTATTGTGACAGTATCTTCACAAACATGTTAAAGATACAAATCTACAACTGTGTATAACATAATGACTGTACAAAAGTCTGTATGATTATTGAAATATTAAGACTTCAATTTTGCAATCTCAACATTACAAGACTAGTCTAGAGATATAACTAGTTTATGCTAATTTGTTTTAGCTTGATTGTAATAAAAACTTAACTCTTTACTCCAATATGCTTTTTAACTGAACTCTTCCAAACTCAAAAGCCACACATTGTCAATTTTAATGAATAGATACATTTAACCTATTTATTCTGATAGAGCAGAAAACAGTGCAGAACCTGTTTTGATTGATCAATATGAGCAATCAGAACTGGTTCTACACTGTTTTCAAAAGCCTTCTATCTTAGAGGTGTTCAAAGGTGTCCATATGAAGGAAAGGGTTAAAGCTTATTGAAACTGCTCTGAAATCCTATTCCTGGGTAGAACCAGTACTGAGTGTTGTGTTTTGAGAGGCAACGGGTTGAGCTGGTGATCAAACTTGGTACCTCTGGCATGAGCGGCCAAGAATGTGTATTAGGTATTTACTTGTTCATGTTAGCACATTATTGGCCCATACAGGAAATAGATGTACCTGGTAATTATCGTATGAAATGATTGTAATTCATTCACTGTAATGTCATTTATTCTCAAATATGGCCTGAAGGTTAGTAACTTTCTGCATCATTTTCCTGGTACTAACCACAGGTGCTTGTTCTGAAAAAAAAGAGTTTAGTTTTAATATGAACTAAACATTTCTTTTTCGGGACAAACCCCTGTGCACTAACTAAATTTAAATTTTAATACAATTGAATTGACATGGCTTTAAGCAATGAATATTGATTTTGTGTAGTGCCCTGAAGTATATGACAATCTTGAATCAAAGATAAGTAAAAGGAAATGCATGTTTGTGTGTGTAATCTGTATAAAGCTTTTATGCACATAACCATTTACAATACTTCAAATGCGATAGTTTTGTCTGATATGATATTTAGGTCAAACAAATCCATGTAGGACATTGATGAACATTTTATTCTTGTCCAAATATTGTTTGATAATCTTTGAGGTGAGTTTAGTGAAAGTAACTTTAAGGGTAAAGTTTATGCTCTGCCATTGAGTGATGGCAAGTATAGGATCGCTGTGGATCATGCATGTTGTAAGAAGCTATAATTTGAATAATACAATAGAATTTGCTGAAACTCTGCAGTTCTGCAGTACCAAGCTTCTAGGTTCATTCTACAAATTCATTTGTTGATGGTTTGTTTATCTGTATGTTAATTCATTAACTCCTGGAATTTTCCTTCCTGCTGGCTTCCAATAACCTATCGGTTTGTACCCTGTTTAAACCCGTTCATTCCTTCATTCAATCATTACATTATAGGTAGACCAAATATGTCTATCACAATGTCATCAAATTTCTGCAGCGACAACACAAGAAGATATTGACAATATGACTCCCAGGCCCGGTTAGCTCAGTCGGTAATACATCTGACTAATATACAACATTGTGTTCCATTATCTTCATCTCTCACTGCTGATTCAAGTGGGAAAGTTATCAGTTACTTGTGAAGATTGGTGTGCTCGAGTAGCGGTTAACCTTCCAGAATCCCAGGAAAGAGTGATTAGGTTAACTGATCGTCTGTTAGCCCTCGATGGCATAAAAATGATGCTAAACAATCAATTAATCAATGACAATATGACTGGTGGCAGCTTCAAATGGGTTAAATAATTGTACCTCATATATAACACTCATAAAGGAAAAAACTTTGTAAATGTCATAAAGATAAAGATAAAATAGATAAAATCACTTTGAAAATTGATAAAAAGCATCCCATTATCATTGATAAATAAAACCCTAATGGTTTGGCATGTAAAATCAACCAAAACATGATAAAATATATATTTAGATTGGGTTGGTAAACTTGAAACAAAATCCCCAATCATAAAATAGACAGCACTTAAATACTTGTTGACTATCTTCACATCATCATTATGACTCTTTCCATGTCAGATGAAACAATTTTTACTACTGTAAACTTATATTTATAACTGATCGAATTGAAATCAGACTGAAATCATGAAACTCATTTAATATGTCACAAAATATGTTGCAATTTTAAGCAAGTAATTACTTTAGTCTAACCTTGGCACAGAGCCAAAGTAAAGAAATCCCTTTTCAATATATTATTTTGTCACGTTTAAATACATATCCATTTGGCAATATGGAGTCAGTGAATATATATATATATATAGGCATGACATATTGGGAAAAAAAATGATTTCAGTCAATTTTAAAATTTTGAAAAATCCTGATATATTCCCTCTAAATCTCAGTAGGCTAACATATAACACATCATACTCTTTCCCCACAATTACTTAATACAAATTAATTGTAACTGTGTTGCAAAGAAAGCTAAGAGCTTATATGAACTGCTCTCAAGTCCGCTTTCTGGGTAGGACCAATACTGAATATTATTTTGAGAAGCAAAGGGTGGAACTTCAGATCAAACCCGCAACCTCTCATGCCCTCTATCTACAACACAAACTTCCTTCTTTCTGTTACCCGCTCCAGTATGTTACAGTCTGTATGGAACTATGTCATGGTATTGTTAACCACTCCAGTAGGTTACAGTCTGTATGGAACTATGTCATGGTATTATTAACCGCTCCGGCAGGTTACAGTTTGTATGAAACTATGTCCTGGTATTGTTAACCACTCCAGTAGGTTACAGTCTGTATGGAACTATGTCATGGTATTGTTAACCACTCCAGTAGGTTACAGTCTGTATGGAACTATGTCATGGTATTATTAACCGCTCCGGCAGGTTACAGTCTGTATGGAACTATGTCATGGTATTGTTAACCACTCCAGTAGGTTACAGTCTGTATGGAACTATGTCATGGTATTGTTAACCACTCCAGTATGTTACAGTCTGTATGGAACTATGTCATGGTATTGTTAACCACTCCAGTAGGTTACAGTCTGTATGGAACTATGTCATGGTATTGTTAACCCTCCAGTAGGTTAAAGTCTCTATGGAACTATGTCATGGTATTGTTAACCGCTCCAGTAGGTTACAGTCTGTATGGAACTATGTCATGGTATTATTAACCGCTCCAGTAGGTTACAGTCAGTACGGAACTATGTCATGGTATTATTAACCGCTCCGATAGGTTACAGTCTGTATGGAACTATGTCATGGTATTGTTAACCACTCCAGTAGGTTACAGTGTGTATGAAACTATGTCCTGGTATTGTTAACCGCTCCAGTAGGTTACAGTTTGTATGAAACTATGTCATGGTATTGTTAACCGCTCTGGTAAGTTACAGTCTGTATGGAACTATGTCATGGTATTGTTAACCGCTCCGGTAAGTTACAGTCGGTACGGAACTATGTCATGGTATTGTTTACCACTCAAGTAGGTTATAGTCTGTACGGAACTATGTCATGGTACTGTTAACCGCTCCAGTAGGTTACAGTTTCTATGAAACTATGTCATGGTATTGTTAACTGCTCCAGTAGGTTACAGTTTATATGGAACTATGTCATGGTATTGTTTACCACTCAAGTAGGTTACAGTCTGTATGGAACCATGTCATGGTATTGTTAACTGCTCCAGTAGGTTACAGTCTGTATGAAACTATGCCCTGGTATTGTTAACCACTCCAGTAGGTTACAGTCTGTATGAAACTATGTCATGGTATTGTTAACCACTCCAGTAGGTTACAGTCTGTATGAAACCATGTCATGGTATTGTTAACCACTCCAGTAGGTTACAGTCTGTATGGAACCATGTCATGGTATTGTTAACCGCTCCAGTAGGTTACAGTCTGTACCGAATTATGTCATGGTATTGTTAACCGCTCCAGTAGGTTACAGTCAGTACGGAACTATTTCATGGTATTGTTAACCGCTCCAGTAGGTTACAGTCTGTATGAATCTATGTCCTGGTATTGTTAACCGCTCCAGTAGGTTATAGTCAGTATGGAACCATGTCATGGTATTGTTAACCGCTCCAGTAGGTTACAGTCTGTATGAATCTATGTCCTGGTATTGTTAACCACTCCAGTAGGTTACAGTCTGTATCAATCTATGTCCTGGTATTGTTAACCGCTCCAGTAGGTTACAGTCTGTATGGAACCATGTCATGGTATTGTTAACCGCTCCAGTAGGTTACAGTTTGTATGGAACTATGTCATGGTATTGTTAACCGCTCCAGTAGGTTACAGTTTCTATGAAACTATGTCATGGTATTGTTAACCGCTCCAGTAGGTTACAGTCTGTGTGAAACCATGTCATGGTATTGTTAACCACTCCAGTAGGTTACAGTTTGTAAGGAACCATGTCATGGTATTGTTAACCGCTCCAGTAGGTTACAGTTTGTAAGGAACCATGTCATGGTATTGTTAACCACTCCAGTAGGTTACAGTCTGTATGGAACCATGAAATGGTATTGTTAACCGCTCCAGTAGTTTACAGTCTGTACGGAACTATGTCATGGTATTGTTAACCGCTCCAGTAGGTTACAGTCTGTACGGAACTATGTCATGGTATTGTTTACCGCCCCAGTAGGTTACAGTCTGTACGGAACTATGTCATGGTATTGTTAACCACTCCAGTAGGTTATAGTCTGTACGGAACTATGTCGTGGTTTTGTTAACCGCTCCAGTAACCTTTTTACGGAACTATGTCATGGTATTGTTAACCGCTCCAGTAGGTTACAGTCTGTACGGAACTATGTCATGGTATTGTTAACCGCTCTAGTAGGTTACAGTCTGTACGGAACTATGTCATGGTATTGTTAACCACTCCAGTAGGTTACAGTCTGTACAGAACTATGTCATGGTATTTATAACCGCTCCAGTAGGTTACAGTCTGTATGGAACTATGTCATGGTATTGTTTACCGCCCCAGTAGGTTACAGTTTGTACGGAACTATGTCATGGTATTGTTAACCGCTCCAGTAGGTTACAGATTGTACGGAACTATGTCATGGTATTGTTAAGCGCTCCAGTAGGTTACAGTCTGTACGGAGCTATGTCATGGTATTGTTAACCGCTCCAGTAGGTTACAGTCTGTACGGAACTATGTCATGGTATTGGTAACCATCCCAGTAGGTTACAGTCTGTACGGAACTATGTCATGGTATTGTTAACCGCCCCAGTAGGTTACAGTCTGTACAAAACTATGTCATGGTATTGTTAACCGCCACAGTAGGTTACAGTCTGTATGTAACTATGTCATGGTATTGTTAACCACTCCAGTAGGTAACAGTTTCTATGAAACTATGTCATGGTATTGTTAACCGCTCCAGTAGGTTACAGTCTGTATGGAACTATGTCATGGTATTGTTAATCGCTCCAGTAGGTTACAGTCTGTGTGGAACTATGTCATGGTATTGTTAACCGCTCCAGTAGGTTACAGTCTGTATGGAACTATGTCATGGTATTGGTAACCATCCCAGTAGGTTACAGTCTGTACGGAACTATGTCATGGTATTGTTAACCGCCCCAGTAGGTTACAGTCTGTACAAAACTATGTCATGGTATTGTTAACCGCCACAGTAGGTTACAGTCTGTATGTAACTATGTCATGGTATTGTTAACCACTCCAGTAGGTAACAGTTTCTATGAAACTATGTCATGGTATTGTTAACCGCTCCAGTAGGTTACAGTCTGTATGGAACTATGTCATGGTATTGTTAATCGCTCCAGTAGGTTACAGTCTGTGTGGAACTATGTCATGGTATTGTTAACCGCTCCAGTAGGTTACAGTCTGTGTGAAACTATGTCATGGTATTGTTAACCGCTCCAGTAGGTTACAGTCTGTATGGAACTATGTCATGGTATTGTTAACCGCTCCAGTAGGTTACAGTCTGTATGGAACTATGTCATGGTATTGTTAACCACTCCAGTAGGTTACAGTTTCTATGAAACTATGTCATGGTATTTTTAACCACTCCAGTAGGTTACAGTTTCTATGAAACTATGTCATGGTATTGTTAACCGCTCCAGTAGGTTACAGTCTGTGTGGAACTATGTCATGGTATTGTTAACTGCTCCAGTAGGTTACAGTCTTTGTGGAACTATGTCATGGTATTGTTAACTGCTCCAGTAGGTTACAGTCTGTGTGGAACTATGTCATGGTATTGTTAACCGCTCCAGTAGGTTACAGTTTGTATGGAGCTATGTCATGGTATTGTTAACCGCTCCAGTAGGTTACAGTTTCTATGAAACTATGTCATGGTATTGTTAACTGCTCCAGTAGGTTACAGTCTGTGTGGAACCATGTCGTGGTATTGTTAACCACTCCAGTAGGTTACAGTCTGTGTGGAACTATGTCATGGTATTGTTAACCGCTCCAGTAGGTTACAGTCTGTGTGGAACTATGCCATGGTATTGTTAACCGCTCCAGTAGGTTACAGTTTGTATGGAACTATGTCATGGTATTGTTAACCGCTCCAGTAGGTTACAGTCTGTATGGAACTATGTCATGGTATTGTTAACCACTCCAGTAGGTTACAGTCTGTGTGGAACTATGTCATGGTATTGTTAACCGCTCCAGTAGGTTACAGTCTGTGTGAAACCATGTCATGGTTTTGTTAACCGCTCCAGTAGGTTACAGTTTGTACGGAACCATGTCATGGTATTGTTAACCGCTCTGGTAGGTTAAAGTCTGTATGGAACTATGTCATGGTATTGTTAACCGCTCCAGTAGGTTACAGTCTGTACAGAACTATGTCATGGTATTGTTAACAGCTCCAGTAGGTTACAGTCTGTATGGAACTATGTCATGGTATTGTTAACCGCTCCAGTAGGTTACAGTTTCTATGAAACTATTTCATGGTATTGTTAACTGCTCCAGTAGGTTACAGTCTGTATTGAACTATGTCATGGTATTGTTAACCACTCCAGAAGGTTACAGTCTGTATGGAACTATGTCATGGTATTGTTAACCACTCCAGTAGGTTACAGTCTGTACGGAACTATGTCATGGTATTGTTAACCACTCCAGTAGGTTACAGTCTATGTGAAACTATGTCATGGTATTGTTAACCGCTCCAGTAGGTTACATTCTGTATGGAACTATGTCATGGTATTGTTAACTGCTCCAGTAAGTTACAGTTTTTATGGAACTATGTCATGGTATTGTTAACTGCTCCAGTAGGTTACAGTTTGTATGGAACTATGTCATGGTATTGTTAACCGCTCCAGTAGGTTACAGTCTGTGTGAAACCATGTCATGGTATTGTTAACCGCTCCAGTAGGTTACAGTTTGTAAGGAACCATGTCATGGTATTGTTAACTGCTCCGGTAGGTTACAGTCTGTATGGAACCATGTCATGGTATTGTTAACCGCTCCTGTAGGTTACAGTCTGTACAGAACTATGTCATGGTATTGTTAACCACTCCAGTAGGTTACATTTTGTATGGAACTATGTCATGGTATTGTTAACCGCTCCCGTGAGTTACAGTCTGTACAGAACTATGTCATGGTATTGTTAACCACTCCAGTAGGTTACAGTCTGTATGGAACTATGTCATGGTATTGTTAACCGCTCCAGTAGGTTACAGTCTGTATGGAACCATGTCATGGTATTGTTAACCGCTCCAGTAGGTTACAGTCTGTACAGAACTATGTCATGGTATTGTTAACCACTCCAGTAGGTTACAGTTTGTATGGAACTATGTCATGGTATTGTTAACCGCTCCAGTAGGTTTCAGTCTGTATGGAACTATGTCATGGTAGTGTTTACCGCTCCGGTATGTTACAGTCTGTACGGAACTATGTCATGGTATTGTTAACCGCTCCAGTAGGTTACAGTCTGTACGGAACTATGTCATGGTAGTGTTTACCGCTCCAGTAGGTTACAGTCTGTATGGAACCATGTCATGGTATTGTAAACCACTCCGGTAGGATACAGTCTGTACGGAACTATGTTATGGTATTGTTAACCGCTCCGGTAGGTTACAGTCTGTACGGAACTATGTCATGGTATTGTTAACCACTCCAGTAGGTTACAGTCTGTACGGAACTATGTCATGGTATTGTTAACCGCTCCAGTAGTTTACAGTTTGTATGAAACTATGTCATGGTAAACCATGTCATGGTATTGTTAACCGCTCCAGTAGGTTACAGTCTGAACAGAACTATGTCATGGTATTGTTAATCGCTCCGGTAGGTTACAGTCTGTACGGAACTATGTCATGGTATTGTTAATCGCTCCGGTAGGTTACAGTCTCTACGGAACTATGTCATGGTATTGTTAATCGCTCCGGTAGGTTACAGTCTGTATGGAACTATGTCATGGTATTGTTAACCGCTCCGGTAGGTTAAAGTTTATATGGAACTATGTCATGGTATTGTTAATCGCTCCGGTAGGTTACAGTCTGTATGGAACTATGTCATGATATTGTTAACCACTCCGGTAGGTTACAGTCTGTATGGAACCATGTCATGGTATTGTTAATCGCTCCGGTAGGTTACAGTCTGTATGGAACTATGTCATGGTATTGTTAACCCCTCCAGTAGGTTACAGTCTGTATGAAACTATGTCATGGTATTGTTAACCACTCCAGTAGGTTAAAGTCTGTATGGAACTATTTCATGGTATTGTTAACCACTCCAGTAGGTTACAGTGTGTATGGAACCATGTCATGGTATTGTTAACCGCTCTAGTAGGTTACAGTCTGTACGAAACTATGTCATGGTATTGTTAACCGATCCAGTAGGTTACAGTCTGTACGGAACTATGTCATGGTATTGTTAACCGCTCCAGTAGGTTACAGTCTGTATGGAACTATGTCTTGGTATTGTTAACCACTCCAGTAGGTTACAGTTTGTATGGAACTATGTCATGGTATTGTTAACCGCTCCAGTAGGTTACAGTCTGTATGAAACAATGTCATGGTATTGTTAACCGCTCCAGTAGGTTACAGTCAGTACGGAACTATGTCATGGTATTGTTAACCGCCCCAGTAGGTTACAGTCTGTACGGAACTATGTCATGGTATTGTTAACCGCTCCAGTAGGTTACAGTCTGTATGAAACAATGTCATGGTATTGTTAACCGCTCCAGTAGGTTACAGTCTGTACGGAACTATGTCATGGTATTGTTAACCGCTCCAGTAGGTTACAGTTTGTATGGAACTATGTCATGGTATTGTTAACCGCTCCAGTAGGTTACAGTCTGTATGAAACAATGTCATGGTAGTGTTTACCACTCCGGTAGGTTACAGTTTGTATGAAACTATGTCATGGTATTGTTAACCACTCCAGTAGGTTACAGTTTCTATGAACTATGTCATGGTATTGTTAACCACTCCACCAACCTTTACAGTTAATGACCCCTTGTTAACTGAAATTTTGATAAAATTTAATAACATATAGCAGAGGCACCTGTGTCCTATGGAATCATTTCCACTAACAACTATATAGATCCATTTTATAATTATATACTAGTAGAAAAATAATATTTAGGCCATAACAAATTAATGTCTAGATTATCATCCCACCCACCACCTAATATTCCTACTGCACCAACCCTTTTTATTTTTTAAAAAAACAAAAAAACAGAAAATATTAAAAAGATAAAATAAAAAAATAAATTTTCTCCCTCCCTCTTTTTAAGAAAAATTTGGATGAGAATCTACCAATTTATTTATAACGGCCTTATCTAAAGACATGTTAATATAACAGTATACGAACATAACGGTGAACGCCAACTTATATTACAAAAATTGTGACATAATTTAGAAATTATTAATCTTGCTGATATGAAACAAATAAGAGATAAAGTAATAAATGTCCATATAAAAACATGTAATAAATAATGATAAATGCATGATTAATCACTAGTATATCTATTTGAGATATCATATAAGTCAATCTCTATCACACTTTAATTTATGTGAAACAGAGCGACATTATTACTGCAGATGGGTACAAATTTATATAAAAAATTATCAGAAGTGTGTGTTGGGGTTTGCACACAGCCAGTAACCCATCAAGTTTGCAAACCATTTTTCCATGGGATCCCCAGATTGTTAGATTAGAATCAGTCCAAGCTCCCCCCCTAGAAACTGTCAAATGGTTACTGTATAGTAATACTGAATTTTTTTTTTTTTTATAAATAATGTTTAAATTTATCTCACAATATTTCAATAAAGTTTATAGGGTTTGTGTTTAAAGTGTGTAAGTATGTTCCTTTAACATATTACTTATAACTACTTTGCATTAATACATAAAATGAAAAAAAAGTAGTTAGGTGTGATAGATAATTATTAAAGGGATATAACTGTGTATAGGATGAAACAGTCATAAGAGAGTTACATTTCCTGTGTATTTTATATTAGATGTTGTACATATTATAGTCAAAATAATGAATTTAGCATCTGATGCTACAGTACATACTTACACTTGCTAAATATTCCTCCTGGTGGTCGTTTGTCTTTAATGGTTTATACAGTTTTGTCTAAGTCCTTGAGCAAGACACTTTACCGCATATGCTTACAGTACTGGTTCTCCCCAGGAAAAATTCAAGTGTTATTTGTCCAAGTCATTGATGTAGGCCTACACTTTTTTTTCAAAAAAATAAAAAAAATAAAAATGCATAATTTATATGTTTTACACAGAAATGAATAAACACAAATAAACCCAGAAAAACCAACAATGAAGTAAAATAAATAAGAAACAGTTTTGTCAGCAGCTGAATTATATAGATCTAGCACCGCATGTAATGATTACTATAGTACAATGTATATGTTTCTTTTATATATATATATATATAAATTGAGTGTTGAATAGGTTTACTTATAAGAGTTGAGTATAAAACAAATTTTAATGATAAAGAAGCAAGTCTCAATACCTTGTT
Organism: Panopea generosa; assembly: GCA_029582155.1. Classification (NCBI taxonomy): domain Eukaryota; kingdom Metazoa; phylum Mollusca; class Bivalvia; order Adapedonta; family Hiatellidae; genus Panopea; species Panopea generosa. Next base: position 6,409,314 of record CM055897.1, on the reverse strand, counting down.
TTGTAGGAAGAAACTTATGGGTTGAAACTCAGGGAATCTTGGGGAAAATCCACACGGTGTGTGGGTTTATTTACTGTCATTTACATCTTCAGTATTTCTTATTGATTGTGTTTAAGTTTGCACCAAAAGTTAATATAAATAGATTCAATCTGATATAAAGTTCTTTGTTTTTCATAAAAATGTGTAAAATTGTGTTTTACAAAACATGAATCAATCAATTAAATATGTTCCCTGTTGGTTTAACATAGTTCAGTTTTTAAGCACATTTTGTCACTGATAATTACTGGTAGGTGGAATTCAATGTTAAATTTAATCAATTTTATAATACCAAAGACTTATATAGAAGGATAGGAAACTTGCATCTCTCTACTAAATGTTTATAAAATAGCATGCGAAAAATTAATAATTTGGTAAATCAATCATTCAAATTCAGGCAACTGATTCTTTTACATAACATATAAAGTGTATGTTACCCTAGATGTTTTGTACTGTTTTTAGCACGCAAAATGATCTTGAATTTAAAATATTGCAATTTGAAGTAAAATTTCAGGCATTTTCTTTGATTTTTCAGTTTCAGAACACAAAATTTGTAATCATAGTTACTTTAACAATTAAAACACAATTTGGTGGGAATGGTCCCGTTTTGTAGAGAATTCCGTTGTGCAATAAAAGAATTTTAATTTGCATCTCTTAGATGAATTGAAATAAAGATATTTGAAAATGAGATTTCGCAAGATTTTGCATTAATATCTAAGTAAGTTGCTTTTCTTTCTCTATATAAGTCCTTGATAACACCAATCATGACTTGTGCACACTTTATATTTTATATATTTCCAGTAAAAGTCAGATTACATGTGCATTGTAATTAGTGTGTATGTTAAGCAGGGATATTGTTTAACATTATATTATATACCTACTGTTTATTGTTCATGTATTAACCATATGTTTATAATTTTATAATATTCCAACATTTGTCTTTTTGACAAAACACGTGTATTAAAGCAATAATGGAATGAATGTGTAATGAACAGTAGCTGATTGTGTTACACAGTTTGTTGTGTTTCAGGTATCTGATAAGGTTAAGTGTAACAATGACATTACTAGTACATGTACTGTAATATTCTGGTACAAGAGTCTGTCATAGTCGAGTATTCTTCTCCCACCTTTCAGAATGGACACGTGGTCCAGTGGTGGAGAATCAAACTTGGGATCGGATGTTTGATCCTCCCCAACGGCTGTGTGGTGTTCTTGAGCATGGCACTTTTTTGGCATATGCTTAGTAGGGCAGTGCATTGGCCTTTCTTTCACCTGCGATGTGTATCGCTATACTTCATTTTCAGAACAATACATATCACGATACATATTGCCTGTGAAAATAAAAGGCAATGCATATTGCAATATTTAAGTTGTGATGCAATACCCATCACGATACTGATTTTTAAACTTTACCTTATACAACCACCATGAGATGTATACAATAACTATGCTCACAACAGAAACAACAGAACTTATTACACTGCATAACTGATAAAATAAACATAGTGGGATAGTACCTCACGTGTTTAGACAGTTTATATGTGAAAATTCGTCTTGCTTTTTAAAAAAAAAAAAACATTCTTTTTTGTTTGTTAGTTTTTATTAGCTAGTTTTTTTTATGCATCATCAAATATTCATATTTGACAAATATTTATAAAAGTCGTAACTACTTTCTTTAAAATAAAAATATTTAAAATTTTTCCATGTTTAAAAGATCTATCAGAATGTGTACATTGTTATAGTTATCCTGTCGAAGACACTGAAGCACCACTGCTATACAGGTCCTGTTTGTTTTTTGTCTGTGATAAGTATGTGTCTGAATTGTAGATGATGAGGCTAAATGGTACTAGACAACACTGTGTCATGGTACTAGAACATAACACTTCATGGTACCAGACCACAATGTGTCATGGTACTAGATCACATTGTGTCATGGTACTAAACCACACTGTGTCATGGTACTATAACATAACACTTCATGGTACCAGACCAAAATGTGTCATGGTAATAGAACATAACACTTCATGGTACCAGTCCAAAATGTGTCATAGTACTAGAACATAACACTTCATGGTACTAGACCACAATGTGTCATGGTAATAGATCACATTGTGTCATGGTACTTGAACACATTGTGTCATGGTACTAGATCATATTGTGTCATGGTACTAGACCACACTGTGTCATGGTACTAGAAAATAACACTTCATGTTACCAGACTACAATGTGTCATGGTACTAGATCACATTGTGTCATGGTACTTGAACACATTGTGTCATGGCACTAGATCATATTGTGTCATGGTACTAGACCACACTGTGTCATGGTACTAGAAAATAACACTTCATGTTACCAGACTACAATGTGTCATGGTACTAGATCACATTGTATCATGGTACTAGACCACACTGTGTCATGGTACAAGAACATAACACTTCATGGAACCAGACCACAATGTGTCATAGTACTAGAACATAACACTTCATGGTACCAGACCACAATGTGTCATAGTACTAGAACATAACACTTCATGGTACTAGAACACAATGTGTCATGGTACTAGATCACATTTTGTCATGGTACTTGAACACATTGTGTCATGGTACTAGAACATAACACATCATGGTACTAGATCACAATGTGTCATGGTACTAGAACTTAACACTTCATGGTACTAGACCACAATGTGACATGGTACTATACCACAATGTGCCATGGTACTAGACTACAATGTGCCATGGTACTAGACTAAAATGTGCCATGGTACTAGACCACAATGTGTCATGGTACTAGATCACAATGTACAATGGTACTAAACCACAGTGTGAAATGGTACTATATCACAATATGACATGGAACTAGATCACAATATACCATGGTACTAAAACATAAGAATTCATGGTACTAGGTCACAATGTACCATGGTACTAGACCGCAATGTGCAATGGTACTAGACCACAATGTGCCATGGTACTGGGTCACAATGTGCCATGGTACTAGACCACAATGTGCCATGGTACTAGGTCACAATGTGTCATGGTACTAGGTCACAATGTGCCATTGTACTAAAACATAATAATTTATGTTACTAGGTCACAATGTGCCATAGTACTTAAACATAAGAATTCATGGTACTAAGTCACAATGTGCCATGGTACATGAACACAATATGCCATGGTGCTTAAATTTAAGAATTCATGGTACTATATCCAAATGTGCCAAGGTACTAGACCACAATGTGTCATGGTACTAGGTCACAATGTGCCATAAACTAAAAAAATAACACTTCATGGTATTATGTCACAATGGGTCATGGTACTAGACCACAATGTGTCATAGTACTAGACCGCAATGTGTCATTGTACTAGACCACAATGTACCATAGTACTAGAACACAATGTGTCATGGTACTAGACCACAATGTGCTGTGGTACTAGGTCACAATGTGCCATGGTACTAGAACAAAATGTGCCATAGTACTAGACCACAATGTGTCATGGTTGTAGACCACAATTTGTCATGGCACTTGACCACAATGTGCCATGGTACTAGGTCACAATGTGCTATGGTACTAAAACATAAGAATTTATGGTACCAGGTCACAATGTGCCATGGTACTTAAACATAAGAACCCATGGTACTAGAACACAATGTTCAATGATACTAGAACACAATGTGCCATGGTACTTAAACATAAGAACCCATGGTACTAGAACATAATGTTCCATGATACAAGACCATAATGTGCCATGGTACTAGACCACAATGTACCATGGTACTACATCACAGTTTACCATGGTACTAGATCACAATGTTCCATGGTACTAGATCACAGTGAACTATGGTACTAGACCACAATGTGTCATGGTACTAAACCACAATGTACCATGGTAATATACCACAATGTACTATGGTACTAGATTACAATGTCCCATGATAGTACACCTCAGTGTACCATGGTACTAGAACACAGTGTGCCATTGTACTAGATCACAATGTACCATGGTACTAGATCCAATTGTACCATGGAACTAGACCACAGTGTGCCATGGTACTATATCACACTGTACCATAGTACTAGACCACAGTGTGCCATGGTACTAGATCACAATGTGCCATGGTACTACATCACCGTTTACCATGGTACCAAATCACAATGTTCCATGGTACTATACCACAATGTACTATGGTACTAGACCACAATATGTCATGGTACTAGACCACAATGTACCATGGTAATATACCACAATGTACTATGGTACTTGATTACAATGTCCCATGATACTATACCACAGTGTACCATGGTACTAGACCACAGTGTGCCTTTGTACTAGATCACAATGTACCATGGTACTAGATCCAATTGTACCATGGTACTAGACCACATTGTGCCATGGTACTAGATCACACTGTACCATAGTACTAGACCACAGTGTGCCATGGTGCTAGATCACAATGTGCTATGGTACTAGATCACAATGTGCAATGGTACTAGATCACAATGTGCCATGGTACTAGACCACAATGTGTAACGGTACTAGACCACACTGTGCCAAAGTACTAGACCACGCTGTGTCATGGTACTAGATCACAATGTGGCCATGGTACTAGATCACAATGTGCCATGGTACTAGACCACACTGTGTCATGGTACTATATCACAATGTGCCATGGTACAAGATCACAATGTGTCATGGTACTAGACCACAATGTGTCATGGTACTAGATCACAATGTGCAATGTGCCATGGTACTAGACCACACTGTGTCATGGTACTAGATCACAATGTGCCATGGTACTAGACCACAATGTGCCATGGTACTAGACCACAATGTGCCATGGTACTAGACCACAATGTGTCATGGTAATATACCACAATGTACTATGGTACTAGAACACAATGTGCCAAGGAACTATACCACAATATGACATGGTACTAGACCACAATGCCATGGTACTAGACCACAATGTGCAATGGTACTATACCAAAGTGTACCATGGTATAGATCACAGTGTGCCATGGTACTAGACCAAAATGTAATACGGTACTATACCACAGTGTACCATGGTACTAGATCACAATGTGCCATGGTACTATATCACAATGTCCCATTGTACTTTACCATAGTGTACCATGGTACTAGATTACAATGTCCCATGGTACTATACCACAGTGTACCATGGTACTAGACCACAATGTGCCATGGTACTAGACCACAATGTACCATGATAATTTACCACAATGTACTATGGTACTAGATCACAATGTGATAGAATATTTTCTTTAATTGTTGTTATTTATGCCAAGAATACACTGTTACACCTGTAGAGTAATTGTTTTTTATAATTAGATAAATAATGCAGTTGGTTCCGTCATGTAATTGTGAAGGCTTGCATATAGAGTGTCCGTGTATATTTCAGTTTTAAATTTGGATATTTGTCAATGGAAATCTTGTTTCTATGTATTAACTTCCACTAAATATAATTATACAGCAATACCAGTAGTTGTAAATATAACAAATCTGCTGAACATGTCTTCCAGGACCCAACTGTTCAAGGCTTTGTTAGCTGTCCACCTGTTAAGTGAAATTTTGTAACTTCAATATTTTCTATATTTAATGATTTCATGGCAGTTTAAATGCATTTTTAGAAACAAAATGGCATATTTTCATAATTTTCAATAAAATAATAACCTAAAATGCTGTAAATCTCAAAATATCGTGATTTGAACATTTGTCTTGATCAAACTTTCAACAACTGCGCTGATGGTTTATCAGGTGAGCATCTGCTTGACAAAATTACCATGACTCCAAATATTTCTAGGAATTACTTTACCCAAGACAATAAAGTCGCATACGCCAAGACAGGTTAACGGTGCGCTACTATAACTTGTGTATAAAACAGTATTTTGATAGAGGAATTATATGAATGGAATACTGAGATAGAATCAACTAGATAATGTCTGTTTTTGTTTGTAACTTCCTGTCAGGAGACAATAATTTGAAAGAATAAAAATGGTAATGTAGGTATAAACATGTCTGTGTATATAAAATATCACTTGGTGTTGTACTTATTCAAGTTTAAGTTTGTACATGTATATCTTGATTTTTACTTAACCCTTTACTCCATAGATACGCATTTTCCCGCACCAGTCATAGAGCAATCGTGACGAGCAATCTGAACACTTCCTGCACTGTTTTCCACTCTGTCAGTTAATATAAACATAATTCACCCAATAATTCAAAAGCCTTCTATATTACGTGTCCAAAATTAGAGGTGTCCAAAGGCGTTTATATGAAGTAAAGGGTTAAACACACCTGCAAAGAGAAACTTACATTTAATCCTACCTCAATTAAGGTAGTGTAGTGAATAGAGTGTTGGCTGTTCACACCAGAGGTTGCAGGTGCAATCCCTAACTTATACTGATAAATGTCATTAAAACTAGCTTTGCTATTTGCCAACCACAGAATGGTGATTATGTTACAAAAAAGACACAAATATATGCTGTACCTACGATGTCACATTGGGACCATTGCATCATATTTATTATTTTAAGTAAAGTCGAAACAACAAAACTTATAATGATGGTGAAAAGTCAAAACAACAATGGTGAAAAGTCAAAACTATATTGGTGAAAAATTGCAACATTGAAACAACGTATGTTTAGACTTTTCAACATCATTATTTCGTCTTTTCACTATTGTAGTCTCATTGTTTTGACTTTCTTAATTTAATAAAATTAATATGCCATGATGACCCCTACTGAACACTATATGTACCTTTCAGCTCTATTTCAAATTTCAAAGTAGACATCTGAGATTGTATTGAATAGTTGAAGAAAGCCAACTCCTGCACAAGTTCTGAAGTAGTATTGTGTAATCACTATGTTATAATATGGATACCTAATGTCAAGATGTCATGGTGACGGTCGTACTGATTGGTTAAAACTTATTATTTAGATGAGATACACTGTACATGTCTATGTATATGTCATGTATTAACTTGTTTTAATACCTATTAAAAAAATTGAATCAGTTATTTTGAACCTACGTCATTCTATTTTTAGATGGAACCTTCTGTATAAGGTGTGTTTGTAGTATGATAGCAGATTTATTTGTTTCATCAACTATGAAATAAACTAGATATCAATATTAAGTGTTTGTACTAATGTCTGTTCCGATAGCGTAGTGGTAACGGTTTAAACTGTCAACCCAAATGTCGCGAGTTCGAGCAGTATCTATGTTGAATTTTTATTTGCATTTTTATTTGCCATAATAGTATCAGAGTGCCTTGATATATAATATTAACTGTGTTATAATATTGTCCGTTAAAACAACTTCATAATTAATAAAATGTAACAATTTTTTGTTAAAATAAATGTTTGCGGAGGAAATTTACTTCTGTTTTATTTATATGCACACATACATATTACGTCAGCTGTAATCTGCAGCAGCAAGTCGGCACTAGCATCAGAGGCTCCTTGGAAGCCACAATCAGACAGAATTCTTTCAGATGATTGTGACTTGGTGTGGTGAGATGCTATATGTCTATACATCTCGCACAACAATTAATTTTGTACTCTTCTACATTTAGAGACATGCACTTCTTGAACACTGGATACATAAACAATGGTGCTAAAAGTGCATTGTTCCCAAAGATAGTCCTCTGTTGGGTTAATTATGCAAAAAAAAACTTTAGGTTGACCAGGTTGCCTTTTCACAATTTCGATGGTTTTACCAAAGAGTTTCCAATGTCATCCAAACTTGGCAGAAATAATGAAAATGTTCCAACGTTCCCATATGCACAAAGAAATGACGTTTTATGCATTTTAACAAAAAAATGCCAAACCGCTTTACAGAGCTCTAATTTCTCTTGCCTAAAACCCTTGCTATCGGAATGTAAGGGGGGGGGGGGGGGTAATTCTTAAGTGAGACCTGTATTCAGGCAATGTATATAGAGAAGAGGTTGCTACCAACACTTACAAAATTAAAAAACAAATTGAAACAGTACACTGGGATACTTTTATGGAAAATAAATTGAAAACAAAATTCAACATAAACAAGGGTCGAACTTGCGACATCTAGGTTGGCAGTTCAATGGTTGGCATTACGCTATCGAAACAAACAATAGTACACACACTTAATATTGATATCTAGTTTATTTTATAGTTTATGTAACAGATAAATCTGCTATCATACTACAAACACCCCTAATACGGAAGGTTCTATCTAAAAATAGAATGACGTAGTTACAAAATAGCTGAGTCAGTTTATATATGTTTTACACTGTATCTACAACTTGTATCATAACTTGTATCTATAACTTGTATAGATACCTGTGTGTTTAAGATGAGATCAACATGTACTACATCTACATCTTTACAGATAACAAGTATGTTTAGATGAGATACACTATATCTAGCACTTGTTCAGATACATATATGTTTTAGATGAAATAAATTATACCCATAATTTGTACAGATATGTTTTAGATAATATGTACAGTATCTACAACTTGTAGATTTTTATTTGGAAATTAAAAAAATAAAAATGTGAATTGTATAAAATCTGTGTTAGTTCTTATTTGATTTACCAGTGTCTTGTGGTTCAGTTACAGTCGATGTTGCTGAAAAAAACTCTTACTGTCAGTTTTATAAAATCAATAGATCAGTCATGTTCTTTCCTTCCAGTGTTCCAGAATCTGTTATTTCTGCCAATCTTCTATCATTTGTCAATTGGTTGTCTAACTGTGCCTGCCGTCACAGTGTTCCAACATCTGTTATAACTGTGGTTGCTGTCACAGTGTTCCAACATCTGTTATTTCTGCCAATCTTCTGTCATTTGTCAGTATGATGTCTAACTGTGCCTGCTGTAACAGTGTTCCAACATCTGTTATTTCTGCAAATCTTCTGTCATTTGTCAGTATGATGTCTAACTGTGCTTGCTGTCACAGTGTTCCAACATCTGATATTTCTGCCAATCTTCTGTCATTTGTCAGTATGATGTCTAACTGTGCTTGCTGTCACAGTGTTCCAACATCTGTTATTTCTGCCAATCTTCTGTGATTTGTCAGTATGACATCTAACTGTGCCTGCTGTCACAGTGTTCCAACATCTGTTATTTCTGCCAATCTTCTGTCATTTGTCAGTATGATGTCTAACTGTGCCTGCTGTCACAATGTTCCAACATCTGTTATTTCTGCCAATCTTCTGTCATTTGTCAGTATGATGTCTAACTGTGCCTGCTGTCACAGTGTTCTAACGTCTGTTATAACTGTGCTTGCTGTCACAGTGTTCCAACATCTGTTATTTCTGCCAATCTTCTGTGATTTGTCAGTATGACATCTAACTGTGCCTGCTGTCACAGTGTTCCAACATCTGTTATAACTGTTCTTGTTGTCAAAGTGTTCCAACATCTATTATTTTTGCCAATGTTCTGTCATTTGTCAGTATGATGTCTAACTGTGCCTGCTGTCACAGTGTTCCAATATCTGTTATTTCTGCCAATCTTCTGTCATTTGTCAGTATGATGTCTAACAGCGCCTGCTGTCACAGTGTTCCAACATCTGTTACTTCTGCCAATCTTCTGTGATTTGTCAGTATGACATCTAATTGTGCCTGCTGTCACAGTGTTCCAACATCTGTTATAACTGTGCTTGCTGTCACAGTGTTCCAACATCTATTATTTCTGCCAATCTTCTGTCGTTTGTCAGTATGATGTCTAACGGCGCCTGCTGTCACAGTGTTCCAACATCTGTTATTTCTGCAAATCTTCTGTCATTTGTCAGTATGATGTCTAACTGTGCTTGCTGTCACAGTGTTCCAACATCTGTTATTTCTGCCAATCTTCTGTGATTTGTCAGTATGACATCTAACTGTGCCTGCTGTCACAGTGTTCCAACATCTGTTATTTCTGCCAATCTTCTGTCATTTGTCAGTATGACATCTAACTGTACCTGCTGTCACAGTGTTCCAACATCTGTTATAACTGTGCTTGCTGTCACAGTGTTCCAACATCTATTATTTCTGCCAATCTTCTGTCATTTGTCAGTATGATGTCTAACGGTGCCTGCTGTCACAGTGTTCCAACATCTGTTATTTCTGCCAATTTTCTGTGATTTGTCAGTATGACATCTAACTGTGCCTGCTGTCACAGTGTTCCAACATCTGTTATAACTGTGCTTGCTGTCACAGTATTCCAACATCTATTATTTCTGCCAATCTTCTGTCATTTGTCAGTATGATGTGTAACTGTGCCTGCTGTCACAGTGTTCCAACATCTATTATTTCTGCCAATCTTCTGTCATTTGTCAGTATGCTGTCTAACTGTGCTTGCTGTCACAGTTTTCCAACATCTGTTATCTCTGCCAATTTTCTGTGATTTGTCAGTATGATGTGTAACTGTGCCTGCTGTCACAGTGTTCTGTCTGTTATTTCTGCCAATCTTCTGTCATTTGTCAGTATGATGTCTAACTGTGCCTGCTGTCACAGTGTTCTAACGTCTGTTATAACTGTGCTTGCTGTCACAGTGTTCCAACATCTGTTATTTCTGCCAATCTTCTGTGATTTGTCAGTATGACATCTAACTGTGCCTGCTGTCACAGAGTTCCAACATCTGTTATAACTGTTCTTGTTGTCACAGTGTTCCAACATCTATTATTTTTGCCAATGTTCTGTCATTTGTCAGTATGATGTCTAACTGTGCCTGCTGTCACAGTGTTCCAATATCTGTTATTTCTGCCAATCTTCTGTCATTTGTCAGTATGATGTCTAACGGCGCCTGCTGTCACAGTGTTCCAACATCTGTTACTTCTGCCAATCTTCTGTGATTTGTCAGTATGACATCTAATTGTGCCTGCTGTCACAGTGTTCCAACATCTGTTATAACTGTGCTTGCTGTCACAGTGTTCCAACATCTATTATTTCTGCCAATCTTCTGTCGTTTGTCAGTATGATGTCTAACGGCGCCTGCTGTCACAGTGTTCCAACATCTGTTATTTCTGCCAATCTTCTGTCATTTGTCAGTATGATGTCTAACTGTGCTTGCTGTCACAGTGTTCCAACATCTGTTATTTCTGCCAATCTTCTGTGATTTGTCAGTATGACATCTAACTGTGCCTGCTGTCACAGTGTTCCAACATCTGTTATTTCTGCCAATCTTCTGTCATTTGTCAGTATGACATCTAACTGTACCTGCTGTCACAGTGTTCCAACATCTGTTATTTCTGCCAATCTTCTGTGATTTGTCAGTATGACATCTAACTGTGCCTGCTGTCACAGTGTTCCAACATCTAATATTTCTGCCAATCTTCTGTCATTTGTCAGTATGATGTCTAACTGTGCTTGCTGTCACAGTGTTCCAACATCTGATATGTCTGCCAATCTTCTGTCATTTGTCAGTATGATGTCTAACTGTGCTTGCTGTCACAGTGTTCCAACATCTGTTATTTCTGCAAATCTTCTGTCATTTGTCAGTATGACATCTAACTGTGCCTGCTGTCACAGTGTTCCAACATCTGTTATTTCTGCCAATCTTCTGTCATTTGTCAGTATGATGTCTAACTGTGCCTGCTGTCACAGTGTTCCAACATCTGATATTTCTGCCAATCTTCTGTCATTTGTCAGTATGCTGTCTAACTGTGCTTGCCGTCACAGTGTTCCAACATCTGATATTTCTACCAATCTTCTGTCATTTGTCAGTATGATGTCTAACTGTGCTTGCTGTCACAGTGTTCCAACATCTATTATTTCTGCAAATCTTCTGTGATTTGTCAGTATGACATCTAACTGTGCTTGCTGTCACATTGTTCCAACATCTGTTATTTCTGCAAATCTTCTGTCATTTGTCAGTATGACATCTAATTGTGCCTGCTGTCACAGTGTTCCAACATCTGTTATAACTGTGCTTGCTGTCACAGTGTTCCAACATCTATTATTTCTGCCAATCTTCTGTCGTTTGTCAGTATGATGTCTAACGGCGCCTGCTGTCACAGTGTTCCAACATCTGTTATTTCTGCAAATCTTCTGTCATTTGTCAGTATGATGTCTAACTGTGCTTGCTGTCACAGTGTTCCAACATCTGTTATTTCTGCCAATCTTCTGTGATTTGTCAGTATGACATCTAACTGTGCCTGCTGTCACAGTGTTCCAACATCTGTTATTTCTGCCAATCTTCTGTCATTTGTCAGTATGACATCTAACTGTACCTGCTGTCACAGTGTTCCAACATCTGTTATAACTGTGCTTGCTGTCACAGTGTTCCAACATCTATTATTTCTGCCAATCTTCTGTCATTTGTCAGTATGATGTCTAACGGTGCCTGCTGTCACAGTGTTCCAACATCTGTTATTTCTGCCAATTTTCTGTGATTTGTCAGTATGACATCTAACTGTGCCTGCTGTCACAGTGTTCCAACATCTGTTATAACTGTGCTTGCTGTCACAGTATTCCAACATCTATTATTTCTGCCAATTTTCTGTCATTTGTCAGTATGATGTGTAACTGTGCCTGCTGTCACAGTGTTCCAACATCTATTATTTCTGCCAATCTTCTGTCATTTGTCAGTATGCTGTCTAACTGTGCTTGCTGTCACAGTTTTCCAACATCTGTTATCTCTGCCAATTTTCTGTGATTTGTCAGTATGATGTGTAACTGTGCCTGCTGTCACAGTGTTCTGTCTGTTATTTCTGCCAATCTTCTGTCATTTGTCAGTATGATGTCTAACTGTGCCTGCTGTCACAGTGTTCTAACGTCTGTTATAACTGTGCTTGCTGTCACAGTGTTCCAACATCTGTTATTTCTGCCAATCTTCTGTGATTTGTCAGTATGACATCTAACTGTGCCTGCTGTCACAGAGTTCCAACATCTGTTATAACTGTTCTTGTTGTCACAGTGTTCCAACATCTATTATTTTTGCCAATGTTCTGTCATTTGTCAGTATGATGTCTAACTGTGCCTGCTGTCACAGTGTTCCAATATCTGTTATTTCTGCCAATCTTCTGTCATTTGTCAGTATGATGTCTAACGGCGCCTGCTGTCACAGTGTTCCAACATCTGTTACTTCTGCCAATCTTCTGTGATTTGTCAGTATGACATCTAATTGTGCCTGCTGTCACAGTGTTCCAACATCTGTTATAACTGTGCTTGCTGTCACAGTGTTCCAACATCTATTATTTCTGCCAATCTTCTGTCGTTTGTCAGTATGATGTCTAACGGCGCCTGCTGTCACAGTGTTCCAACATCTGTTATTTCTGCCAATCTTCTGTCATTTGTCAGTATGATGTCTAACTGTGCTTGCTGTCACAGTGTTCCAACATCTGTTATTTCTGCCAATCTTCTGTGATTTGTCAGTATGACATCTAACTGTGCCTGCTGTCACAGTGTTCCAACATCTGTTATTTCTGCCAATCTTCTGTCATTTGTCAGTATGACATCTAACTGTACCTGCTGTCACAGTGTTCCAACATCTGTTATTTCTGCCAATCTTCTGTGATTTGTCAGTATGACATCTAACTGTGCCTGCTGTCACAGTGTTCCAACATCTAATATTTCTGCCAATCTTCTGTCATTTGTCAGTATGATGTCTAACTGTGCTTGCTGTCACAGTGTTCCAACATCTGATATGTCTGCCAATCTTCTGTCATTTGTCAGTATGATGTCTAACTGTGCTTGCTGTCACAGTGTTCCAACATCTGTTATTTCTGCAAATCTTCTGTCATTTGTCAGTATGACATCTAACTGTGCCTGCTGTCACAGTGTTCCAACATCTGTTATTTCTGCCAATCTTCTGTCATTTGTCAGTATGATGTCTAACTGTGCCTGCTGTCACAGTGTTCCAACATCTGATATTTCTGCCAATCTTCTGTCATTTGTCAGTATGCTGTCTAACTGTGCTTGCCGTCACAGTGTTCCAACATCTGATATTTCTACCAATCTTCTGTCATTTGTCAGTATGATGTCTAACTGTGCTTGCTGTCACAGTGTTCCAACATCTATTATTTCTGCAAATCTTCTGTGATTTGTCAGTATGACATCTAACTGTGCTTGCTGTCACATTGTTCCAACATCTGTTATTTCTGCAAATCTTCTGTCATTTGTCAGTATGACATCTAACTGTGCCTGCTGTCACAGTGTTCCAACATCTGTTATTTTTGCCAATCTTCTGTTATTTGTCAGTATGATGTCTAACTGTGCCTGCTGTCACAGTGTTCTTACGTCTGTTATAACTGTGCTTGCTGTCACAGTGTTCCAACATCTGTTATTTCTGCCAATCTTCTGTCATTTGTCAGTATGACATCTAACTGTGCCTGCTGTCACAGTGTTCCAACATCTGTTATTTCTGCAAATCTTCTGTCATTTGTCAGTATGACATCTAACTGTGCCTGCTGTCACAGTGTTCCAACATCTGTTATTTCTGCAAATCTTCTGTCATTTGTCAGTATGACATCTAACTGTGCCTGCTGTCACAGTGTTCCAACATCTGTTATTTCTGCCAATCTTCTGTCATTTGTTAGTATGATGTATAACTGTGCCTGCTGCCACAGTGTTCTAACATCTGTTATAACTGTGCCTGCTGTCACAGTGTTCCAACATCTGTTATTTTTGCCAATCTTCTGTGATTTGTCAGTATGATGTGTAACTGTGCCTGCTGTCACAGTGTTCCAACATCTGTTATTTCTGCCAATTTTTTGTCATTTGTCAGTATGATGTCTAACAGTGCCTGCTGTCACAGTGTTCCAACATCTGTTACTTCTGCCAATCTTCTGTGATTTGTCAGTATGACATCTAACTGTGCCTGCTGTCACAGTGTTCCAACATCTGTTATTTCTGCCAATCTTCTGTCATTTGTCAGTATGACATCTAACTGTGCCTGCTGTCACAGTGTTCCAACATCTGTTATTTCTGCCAATCTTCTGTCATTTGTCAGTATGATGTCTAACTGTGCCTGCTGTCACAGTGTTCTAACGTCTGTTATAACTGTGCTTGCTTTCACAGTGTTCCAACATCTGTTATTTCTGCCAATCTTCTGTCATTTGTCAGTATGATATCTAACTGTGCCTGCTCTCACAGTGTTCCAACATCTGTTATTTCTGCAAATCTTCTGTGATTTGTCAGTATGACATCTTACTGTGCCTGCTGTCACAGTGTTCCAACATCTGTTATAACTGTGCTTGCTGTCACATTGTTCCAACATCTATTATTTCTGCCAATCTTCTGTCATTTGTCAGCATGATGTGTAACTGTGCCTGCTGTCACAGTGTTCCAACATCTGTTATTTCTGCCAATCTTCTGTCATTTGTCAGTATGATGTCTAACTGTGCTTGCCGTCACATTGTTCCAACATCTGTTATTTCTGCCAATCTTCTGTCATTTGTCAGTATGATGTCTAACTGTGCCTGCTGTCACAGTGTTCCAGCATCTGATATTACTGCCAATTTTCTGTCATTTGTCAGTATGCTGTCTAACTGTACCTGCTGTCACAGTGTTCCAACATCTGTTATTTCTGCCAATCTTCTGTCATTTGTCAGTATGATGTCTAACTGTGCTTGCTGTCACAGTGTTCCAGCATCTGATATTTCTGCCAATCTTCTGTCATTTGTCAGTATAAAGTCTAACTTTACCTGCTGTCACATTGTTCCAACATCTGTTATTTCTGTCAATCTTTTGTGATTTGTCAGTATGATGTCTAACTGTGCCACTGTCACAGTGTTCTAACATCCGTTATTTCTGTCAATCTTCTGTCATTTGTCAGTATGAAGTATAACTGTACCTGCTGTCACAGTGTTCAAACATCTGTTATTTCTGTCAATCTTCTGTCATATGTCATTATGACGTCTAACTGTGCCTGCTGTCACAGTGTTCCAGACACTATCAGGGTGCCCTACCCCATGAGCTAACTGGGTTGCAGAAGCAGACTCACTACAATATTGTTGCAGTATGAAAAATGAAAATCTTGTCCACATGACTTCTACATTATTTAGCTGATTTTGATGAAACTTGGATGGATTATATATTAGTACAGGAAACACGGTCAGAAAGATACAGCAGCTGCTGACGGGTTTCTACACAGTTAATGCTTGCTATTTTTAAGACCCCCAGGATGTGTCAGTATGTAGTCTTGTTGGGGACACAGACACAGCATTCTGGTTCGATATTTTATAACTCAATATCTTAGTTATGGCTCTTGAGTCCTAATAATAAATAGTTTATCAGGCCTTGTGTGTGCACAATAGAGCTACTGTTTTTAAATTGAATATTCACCAAACTTACACAAAATCATATAATCATAAGGTCTCGCACAAGTTATTGACAATTACGTATGCCACTTGAATCATAAAACTGTCGTTGTTTTTTTAAAAACTCTAACACATGCATCTTGATTTTTTTCATTTTTTTCTTTCGTTTGGTAGTTTTTGTTACGTTGGCTTTATTTGTTGGTTTTTCGGTAATTAGATTACAGCTCTTCTTTATGGAGACAGTCAATTTCCCAGGCTGTTAGTAAATTATGTTTTAGTTTAATAAATCGAACGATTTAATGGTATAATAAAACAATAATGGAGAAAGAAACAGCAGAAACTCTCTCAGGTATGGCAACTGCATGTTTGGAAGCAGTAACGTGTAATGACGTCTATAAATGAGATAGTTATCCGGATAAACCTGTCCAGATTACTGTTCTGGTTCTACTTTCTGTTTATAACAGTAATGCCCACATGTTTTCAAGAGTGCAGGGCAGTTGTTTTTGTCGGTATGGATATCCATTGAAAAATAACTTATATGTTCAGATAAAATGCAATCTTTTATTCACTAAAGTTTTCATTATGCATCTAAAATGATTTATCACTGAAATATGCAAAGGAAAATGGTGTAAAATTCTTGTGAAAATATCTTGTTGGTTCTTGGCTGTAAGTAGGAAGATCCAACTTCCCTCGAAAATTGGGTGTAAAAATCTTGGACATTCAAAATCATTTGCTACTTAACAGGGCTATAATGTAACGTTTTATTAACAGACAACTCATTACAATTTATGGGAGAAGAAAAAGACTACTCAGAATTATTCAGAGCTATTCAACTGCCTTTAATATTTAAAAATAAAAATAATATTTGTTGTAACAGTTATCGGGCACTGAAATACCAAGATGTTTCATATGTCGTATTTTGTCAGATTCTGCGAGTGATAGTAGTGATAGTGATGATGAAGAGTTGGTTGTATCTCCGCCTGCCAAGAAGGTTCGCCTCTCTGGAGCCCCGGCCCCTACTAGTGGGGCCACTAACAAGACTGGAGGCATGTACAACAAATTTGCTGAACAAATGATGGTATGTGAAAATAGTTAAAATGTAATTTATCATAAATTTCATACTGACAGTTAAATGAAAATAAGTCCTGCATAATTCTGCTGTTGCAACAAAAACATCAGTTTTCACAAGTTTTTGTTCATTTTGGTCAAACTTAACATATAACTAAATCACTTGTATTATTTATATTTGTATTGGTATAGTAACATGGCCTTTGGGCCAGTGGCTTTTATCATTAATAAAAGATGGAAAGAGAACTGTAGGATATCCAATCTACATGTATTATTATGGATACCTCTTATCCAATGTTTATAGTCATGGATTGAACCTGCAACCTTGAGCTTGAACTGCTCTGCTTTTGTTGGAGTTAGTCTCCAAAAAGGCTAAGAGTCACAGAACTTGCTGCATCATTGATATTTATTTTTTAATGAATTTGAAATTTGCACTAAATTTTTGTTATTTTTTTTTTTTTTTTATTTCAAATTGGTACTTTAGTTGCAAAAAGTATGTGAAAATTGAAAAACAGACTATGAGGAAAAACACAACTGTTTCGAAAGATTTGAATGACCGTAACTTGTGAAATATGACAGAAAATTTTACTGATGGAGAAAGCTATTTATTCCTGATATAACTCCATTTGTTGGTATTGTTAGTAGATTAATATCATGTTATTTACAATATAATATTTACTGCAAGGGATTGGTTGGTTTATTTATGATGGTAAATCAATTTATTCATAAAATTTCACTACCATATATATTATATCACGCAAGCATATAAATATTTATGTACCTGTATATGAAAAAAATTGTCCTTTCTTCATTTATATGGAGACCACATGTTGTTTTATGTTTGCTCAGCATTTAAATTCAAATGCTTTTATTGAAGAACTAAAGGTGCTGGCTGTGGAAAGGGTGAAAATCAATCATTCATGATGCATTCACATTTACAAAGAGAAAGAACGTTGCTCAAAGTAATTACTTTATACCTCAACAATTAAAGATGCCATGTGCACAAGAACAGTAAAAATGAAATATAAAAATGGATACCATTGCTTAATTTGTTAATATACTAAACATTTAAATCATGTTTTCTTTAAGGCCAAGATGGGCTACAAGGAAGGCAAAGGTCTGGGAAAGAAAGAACAGGGTCGTGTGAACATTGTGGAAGCCTCCATGCAGAGAGGTCGTAGAGGTCTTGGTCTGAGTATAAAGGGGTTTGAACCGTCCACGAATGTTGAGTGGTCAGAGGAAGATGATAAGGTTTGTAGAAATTACTTACGTCTCTGTGATATGATTTTATATCGAAAATGAAAAATGACCAATTCATTCTCTGTATTTTAGAAGATACCACAACTGATATAAGAAATTACTGCTCAACAATAACATCTTTTGCAGATCAATTTTTAATAGATTTAAGTTCATCAACATTGCTGTTATTTAAATACAAAGTATTTATTGTAAAATTATTGTAAAATTATTGTGAAATAAGGGGTTGTTGAATTACTAGGGCTTACCACTAAAGAAAGTAATTACAGAAATTTCAGGATTCAACTCTAAAACTATAGAGGTGGGTACTGCGAGAAAAAAAGTACAATGGTATATCATGTTTTTTTAGTAAGTGCAGCATGTACTACGTTATACCATGTCATTTCTCATGGTCAAAATGTCTCCAAATATCAGATTTGTTTCCCTTGTTGTGAACAATTTCCCATTTGTCCGCCATTCTGATTACACATCCTCGATGTAGTCGTTGGTATCACATGTGATGTTTTATTTTAAATGGTAACATAAATACCAAGTAAAAATGGTCTGATAATGTATTACTTTTACAATTGAGATAACTAAAAACTTTAAAAAGAAAAATATTACTTTCTTAGGTAAACATACACAAAAATATGACAACTTTTAACTTTGGTAATTTCCATAAACTCCCTGATAACATAATGGAAACTGCCTATAAAATAGTACTTCGTAATAGTACCACAGTTTGGGCCAATACAGCTAAAAATGTGGTATAGCAGTTTTACAGCTCAACTCTATAAAACAGAGGGTTGCGAAAATACCAGAACCTGGCTCTAAAATAAGGGATTGTGGAATTACCAGAACTTGGCTTTAAAATGAGAATTGTGGAATTACCAGAACTTGGTTCTAAAATAAGGATTGTGGAATTACCAGAATTTGGCGGCCCAAATTTGGCTCTAAAATAAAGATGGTGAAATTACCAGAACTTGATCCTAAAGTAGGGGATTGTAAAATTAATTAGAGTTAAGTTGTAGAAATATTTTAACTAAACTAACTATATGTTTTACAAAGTATTACATTTATTCCCGTAGGTAATTATTGACGAGGTTGTTGATTGGCTGCCCAGCTGTAAGGAGGCGGTACCATCTATAGATGTACTCAGGACATGGAAGAAAATTGGACCTGTAAGTAAAGATTATCACCTAAAGCTTAGAAAGCAAGAATTAAAAGAATGTTGCAGTTTTAAAATTACATTTCATTAGTGAACATGTGATTTTCAATTACGATAGACCTGATTTAATAAGAACATTCATTCAGATACTGATATGTTGTTTTATTGCACATATTTTAGAACAGTCATACATAGCAAAACCTTGATGAGAAACACACATTCTTAATATTTCAGAAAAAACGTACCCTTGATAACGAAACTACATTTTGTACAGATGAAACTTTGGAAGGGGTTCTTAGCTGTAAGGTAGGCAGTGTTATGAAGTGTATGGAAATCAATCTGGAAGATCAGCAGATGTGAAAGCAGGATAACATGATTTTCTTTTTGAAAATACAGATCGAATCATGATAAAAAGTTACTTTCCAAAACATATTTGTTGGATTTATCATAACATCCTACTATTATTCAATTATTAATAAAACACTAAATTATTATATATTTCTGGTAAAGGCCATCCTTAAAAAAATGTGTGTTTGCTGTGCTCAGACCCAGTACTTTTCATGTGGGTAGGTAGGTAGCTTATTATTTTCTTTGCCAAGTTTTGATTATGCATAGTCATTTTAAAGAAAAATGGACATAAATCATGAAAAAAAATTAAATGCTTTGAAAGTCAATAAAAAGTTTGGGTAGCGGCAATTTTGAGTGAGCATGGCAAACAATTTATTTTTTAAGGATGGCCTAAAATTAAAGAAAAAGTGATCTTTTTAAATTCAAACTGACCATTCTGGTAGTAGCCTAAAATGGTAACATGTGACTTTCAAATGGTAACATGTGACTTTCCAATGGTAACATGTGACTTTCCAATGGTAACATGTGACTTTACAATGGTAACATGTCATTCCTCAAATGGCTATATGTCACTCTTCATATACATTTCTTCATATTCATAAATCATGTTAGTTTCCATTTTAGTCTTCAGTTGTTCACATGACAACCCAACATGTCCTAAACTGTAGAAGTTGTACAACCTTAACTTAATCACATTTCTAAATTACTTAACATCTATAACACACAATGTATACCATATTAAGATGAAGAAGTATTTAATATTCCCCATTTGTTAATTATTACAGAGCATATTTGACAATCTGGAACCAGAAGAATTGAGGCGAGCACGTACAAAGTCCAATCCTTATGAAACTATCCGAGGAGCTTTCTTTCTGAACAGGTTTTGTCTTTCTTCCTCTTTTATTGAATTGAATATAGCAGATAAAGAGATTGTTTTAAACTTTATATATTTAACCTTGATTGAGAAACAAATTATTATAATTTAAAGAAATCATGCCTGAGATATTCCTGGGTAGAACCAATACTAAGCGTATGTAGATAAAGTGTCTCGCTCAAGGACACAACGCATAGCTGTGAAGGAGGATTCAACCCACGACCCACTGATCTGGGTCTGATGCTCTGTCACACTATATAAACAGAATGAAGTAGATGATTCATAAATATTTTCGGACCGAGGATTGTGTTTGTTAAATGCATGCAGTACAAAGACAGACTGTTTGTTAGGATTTTGATAGGGTTTAACATCACTTTCAACACCTTACATGTTACATATGACAATCAGTTCTATGGTCAAGGAAGACATAAATTTCATGAATTTGAATCTGAGTGGAATCACCGTCCTTCCATAAACAATTGGCACACTTGGACTTGGCATCCATGACGACAGCATTGAACAGTATGTGATCTTACTTGATACAAATTTATTTTAGCTCCATTGCGAAGATAGCTCAAACCTTATATGAATCACTCTTGAGTCTGCTTTCTGGGTAGAACCAGTACTTAGTGATGTTTTTTTTTAGAGGTATCTAGTCGAGCTGGGGATCAAACCCGCAACCTTTGCATAACTCAGTCAGGGAAATCAAAAGTAATAAATGGAATGTACATTGTTGTATAAACAAAATTATGTTTGGATGTGAACAAGATGCTTGAATGTGTTTTAGCAAACAAACACTATGAAAACAGCACAAACTGGGTACAGCAGATGCTTTATAATCATTTATAATTTTAAGCATCTTAGTAATACAGATATTTCATGTCAGTTGTTATTCTTGTCTGTTTGTACATACAGGGCAGCCATGAAGATGGCCAATATGGATGCTGTCCTCGATTTTATGTTCACAAATCCCAAATACCCAGATGGGGTAAGTAGGATATTTTATTAACCTGTTATAATCTGTTCATAAACATCTAAGTCACTAAAATGAAAACATACTGGAACTGAAAGAAATGTTTGGAATAGAGCTTTGAAACTAATTAAACCTGAAAAAAATAATTTAATTAAATGATATATAGGTAAAAATGTATTGTCGGTAATGAAAATTATTCATTTCTTTGACAATTTTAGATTTGATTAAAAATTTCAAGGGAAAATGTTTGAATAGTGATTTAATTTTATTTATGGTTTAAAAACTGTTTTAAATGTACAATCTCCAATTGAAAATACTGTACCATCCAGTTCGATATTGTTTTATTTCCTGTGAATTGTTATTTCTATTTCAGAGACCCATGGTGGGCCATGACTTGCTTTATTTCGCGGATGTGTGTGCGGGGCCAGGAGGCTTTAGTGAGTACGTGCTCTGGAGATCTAAAGGAGAGTCAAAGGGATTTGGCATGACATTGAAGGGAGCTTGTGACTTCAAACTGGAAGACTTCTTTGCCGGCTCAGCAGAAATGTTTGAGCCCCATTATGGTATGATAAACACATACGACTCAATAAAGTTTTATGCTCTTACCAATTGTAGAAAAATGAAATAGTTTCATCATACATGTGATATTTTCAGGACCTCAACAATTTTAGAGCGTGAATTTCAATACTAGTAATTCTTATAAAAATTACAAATGTACATATATGCATAAATGGATGTGCTTATGATTTAATTAAGAGCATTGCCAAAATCAGTAGGTGCAAACCAGCTAAAAGGACGACGTTGCTGTAAAACTCAATTATTTTTTATCTTGTTTCGAAATATGATTTAACGGGAAATTTTAAACACAACCTGTGAGGCTGTGAATTGGTAAATAACTGTGACATGTCTTGTGTCATCAGGTATCACATGTTTCATTGTTAACTTGAATTAACAATGACTTAAATAGAGACAACAGTGACATATATTTATTTATCAACTACCGTAATGAATACATATCGAAAGTAATAGTTTAGACAACTAGTCTAGTACAGGATGTAGATTTTATAATACAAACTCAATTGGTAATGGCTGTCAGCTTTGATTGTGCTGGAATGCCTAAAAAACTTCTTAAATCAGGAAACTGGTGAACTGATATTATCGTTTAGAATATTTTTGAATGGAGTGAGGATTCATACTGTGTTAGGTAAATTAGAAGGTATGTGGTCAGTGATAGCTCAGGCTTTATTGACATTTTAGGAAATATAAATATACATATTTCCCTTTTGTTACTTTTTGCAGGAGTGGGTGGGGTAGAAGGAGATGGTGATGTATTTAATCCGCGTAACCAGGAGGCCTTCATCAAGTTTGTCCTTGAAAACACAGATGGACACGGTGTACATTTTGTCATGGCTGATGGGGTATGTTTGTCAGTAATGTATAAACTATTTTAAATGATAACCAAAAAAAATCTTGTATAAATTATACATATCACTTTAATTATGCGAACCTTCGAAAAAACTCATCAATATAATTGGTGAATTATAAGGCAACTTTAAGAAAACTTAAATTTTAATGAAAGCAACACTTAACACATAATTACAATATAACTAAATACCAGTGTACAAATAATTACAATATAATTAGAACAAATACTGATACCAGTGTACAAATAATTACAATATTACTAGAACAAATACTGATACGAGTGTACAAATAATTACAATATAACTAGAACAAATACTGATACCAGTGTACACATAATTACAATATTACTAGAACAAATACTGATACGAGTGTACAAATAATTACAATATAACTAGAACAAATACTGATACCAGTGTACACATAATTACAATATAACTAGAACAAATACTGATACCAGTGTACAAATAATTACAATATTACTAGAACAAATACTCATACGAGTGTACAAATAATTACAATATAACTAGAACAAATACTCATACGAGTGTACAAATAATTACAATATAACTGGAACTAATACTGATACGAGTGTACAAATAATTACAATATAACTAGAACAAATACTGATACGAGTGTACAAATAATTACAATATAACTAGAACAAATACTGATACCAGTGTACAAATAATTACAATATAACTAGAACAAATACTGATACCAGTGTACAAATAATTACAATATAACTAGAACAAATACTGATACCAGTGTACACATAATTACAATATTACTAGATACCAGTGTACAAATAATTACAATATTACTAGAACAAATACTGATACCAGTGTACAAATAATTACAATATAACTAAAATAATTACAATATAACTAGAACAAATACTAATACCAGTGTACAAATAATTACAATATTACTAGAACAAATACTGATACCAGGCTTCTGTTTCACCAACAAACTTAAGGCCATACTTAGCGATTAAAAAACTTAAATTTAAGTTTTGCTACCAAAGTTTTCTTAAGTATGCTAAACCTGTTTCACCAACATAAATCGATACTTAAAAACTTAACTTTAAGTAAAATACTTAAGAATTGAAGTCGACGTCAAAGCTAACTTAAATTCACATGCAAAAACTTAAATACTTAAAATTGTTGCGACAGACTAAGTGGAATACTTAGTTAAGTTTTAAATGATGGTGAAACAGGTTTTGGGTAAGTTTAGTATACTTACTTAGTTAAGTTTGATTTTCAGTTTAGAATCTAAACTAAGCTAAGATATTGGTGAAACAGGAGCCAGTGCACAAATAATTACAATATAACTAGAACAAATACTGATACGAGTGTACAAATAATTACAATATAACTAGAACTAATACTGATACCAGTGTACACATAATTACAATATAACTAGAACAAATACTGATACCAGTGTACACATATTTACAATATTACTAGAACAAATACTGATACCAGTGTACAAATAATTACAATATAACCAGAACAAATACTGATACCAGTGTACAAATAATTACAATATAACCAGAACAAATACTGATACGAGTGTACAAATAATTACAATATTACTAGATACCAGTGTACAAATAATTACAATATAACTAGAACAAATACTAATACCAGTGTACAAATAATTACAATATTACTAGAACAAATACTGATACCAGTGCACAAATAATTACAATATAACTAGAACAAATACTGATACGAGTGTACAAATAATTACAATATAACTAGAACTAATACTGATACCAGTGTACAAATAATTACAATATTACTAGAACAAATACTGATACCAGTGTACAAATAATAACAATATTACTAGAACAAATACTGATACCAGTGTACAAATAATTACAATATAACTAGAACAAATACTGATACGAGTGTACAAATAATTACAATATTACTAGAACTAATACTGATACGAGTGTACAAATAATTACAATATAATTAGAAATAAAACTGAAACGAGTGTACAAATAATTACGATATAACTAGAACAAATACTGATACCAGTGTACACATAATTACAATATTACTAGAACAAATACAGATACCAGTGTAGTCATAATTACAATATAACTAGAACAAATACTGATACCAGTGTACACATAATTACAATTTAACTAGAACAAATACTGATACCAGTGTACAAATAATTACAATATTACTAGAACAAATACTGATACCAGTGTAGTCATAATTACAATATAACTAGAACAAATACTGATACGAGTGTACACATAATTACAATATTACTAGAACAAATACTGATACCAGTGTACAAATAATTACAATATTACTAGAACAAATACTGATACCAGTGTACACATAATTACAATATAACTAGAACAAATACTGATACCAGTGTAGTCATAATTACAATATAACTACAACAAATACTGATACCAGTGTACACATGATTACAATATTACTAGAACAAATACTGATACCAGTGTACAAATAATTACAATATTACTAGAACAAATATTGATACCAGTGTACAAATAATTACAATATAACTAAAACAAATACTGATACCAATGTACACATAATTATAGAACAAATACTGATACCAGTGTGCACATAATTACAATATTATTAGATACCAGTGTACACATAATTACAATATAACTAAAATAATTATAATATAACTAGAACAAATACTGATACCAGTGTACAAATAATTACAATATAACTAGAACAAATACTGATACCAGTGTACAAATAATTACAATATTACTAGAACAAATACTGATACCAGTGTACAAATAATTACAATATAACTAGAACAAATACTGATACGAGTGTACAAATAATTACAATATTACTAGAACAAATACTGATACCAGTGTACAAATAATTACAATATAACTAGAACAAATACTGATACCAGTGTACACATAATTACAATATTAGAACAAATACTGATACGAGTGTACACATAATTACAATATAACTAGAACAAATACTGATACGAGTGTACAAATAATTACAATATTACTAGAACAAATACTGATACGAGTGTACAAATAATTACAATATAACTAGAACAAATACTGATACGAGTGTACAAATAATTACAATATTACTAGAACAAATACTGATACCAGTGTACAAATAATTACAATATAACTAGAACAAATACTGATACCAGTGTACACATAATTACAATATTAGAACAAATACTGATACGAGTGTACACATAATTACAATATAACTAGAACTAATACTGATACCAGTGTACACATAATTACAATATAACTAGAACAAATACTGATACGAGTGTACACATAATTACAATATAACTAGAACAAATACTGATACCAGTGTACAAATAATTACAATATAACTAGAACAAATACTGATACCAGTGTACAAATAATTACAATATAACTAGAACAAATACTGATACGAGTGTACAAATAATTACAATATTACTAGAACAAATACTGATACCAGTGTACAAATAATTACAATATAACTAGAACAAATACTGATACCAGTGTACACATAATTACAATATTACTAGAACAAATACTGATACCAGTGTAGTCATAATTACAATATTACTAGAACAAATACTGATACGAGTGTACAAATAATTACAATATTACTAGAACAAATACTGATACGAGTGTACAAATAATTACAATATTACTAGAACAAATACTGATATGAGTGTACAAATAATTACAATATAACTAGAACAAATACTGATACTAGTGTACAAATAATTACAATATTACTAAAACAAATACTGATACCAGTGTAGTCATAATTACAATATAACTAGAACAAATACTGATACCAGTGTACACATAATTACAATATTACTAGAACAAATATTGATACCAGTGTACACATAATTACAATATAACTAGAACAAATACTGATATGAGTGTACAAATAATTACAATATTACTAGAACAAATACTGATACCAGTGTACAAATAATTAC
Source organism: Panopea generosa (assembly GCA_029582155.1). Classification (NCBI taxonomy): domain Eukaryota; kingdom Metazoa; phylum Mollusca; class Bivalvia; order Adapedonta; family Hiatellidae; genus Panopea; species Panopea generosa. The sequence goes on along the minus strand of CM055897.1, from coordinate 6,381,963 downwards.
AATATAACTAGAACAAATACTGATACCAGTGTACACATAATTACAATATTACTAGAACAAATACTGATACCAGTGTACAAATAATTACAATATAACTAGAACAAATACTGATACCAGTGTACAAATAATTACAATATAACTAGAACAAATACTGATACCAGTGTACAAATAATTACAATATTACTAGAACAAATACTGATACGAGTACAAATAATTACAATATAACTAGAACAAATACTGATACCAGTGTACAAATAATTACAATATAACTAGAACAAATACTGATACGAGTGTACAAATAATTACAATATTATTAGAACAAATACTGATACGAGTGTACAAATAATTACAATATAACTAGAACAAATACTGATACCAGTGTACACATAATTACAATATTAGAACAAATACTGATACCAGTGTACACATAATTACAATATAACTAGAACAAATACTGATACCAGTGTACAAATAATTACAATATAACTAGAACAAATACTGATACGAGTGTACAAATAATTACAATATAACTAGAACAAATACTGATACCAGTGTACACATAATTACAATATAACTAGAACAAATACTAATACCAGTGTACAAATAATTACAATATAACTAGAACAAATACTGATACCAGTGTACAAATAATTACAATATAACTAGAACAAATACTGATACCAGTGTACACATAATTACAATATTACTAGATACCAGTGTACACATAATTATAATATTACTAGATACCAGTGTACACTGTTTACACATTTCACACATTTCAGGGGTTTTCTGTTGAAGGTCAAGAAAACATACAGGAGATTCTGTCCAAGCAGCTGTATCTATGTCAGTTTCTTGTTGCCATATCTATAATTCGTACAGGTAAGTGCCATGTCTATAACTCATGCAGATAATTGCCATATTTGTAATTAGTACAGAACATTGTTATATCTATACTTTATAACTATGCTGATTACTGCAGAAAAAACAAAAACTTATTTATCTGGATTTACTTTACCATCTCCCTTTCTGTTACTCAAAAGTTGAGTTAAACATTTTTTTTTCATATTGACATATTTCATATTAACTCCTCCATAAATGTTGTAATAATTAGAGTCAAATTTTGTTTTTATTTCATAGTCGAATATATGTATTTATCCACTAAAAATACACATAAACTTAAAATCACAATTGTAGAGTGCTTTAAAAAGTTGTTTTCGATAGTCTAATTTGATTCCGCTTGTTTTATGTTGTTGAATTTATACGACTGTAATGGCACATGAAATATGATAGTGTCAACATATACAACAGATATGTTGAATAGCTCAAAGATAAAGCTTTTATTTCTTTTATTATTTCAAAAGTATGTTACTCAATGTTCTCTCTCTTTAGAGTCAAAGTTGTTCCTAATAACAACCCATTTGTGCTTGATTCAATAATGGATGGACTTTTGAAAAAATATTATTATACACATTTTAAGTTTCTGTAAAACACTATGCTTACTGAGCACTCCTTTCCATTTATCTGCAGGAGGACATTTTGTGTGTAAACTGTTTGATTTGTTCACATCATTTAGTGTGGGCCTCATCTATCTCATGTACAGAATATTTGACCATGTGTCCATCTATAAACCTGTCACAAGCAGACCCGCCAACTCAGAGAGGTAACCATATACACCAAAAAAGATTTTAAAATTCATTTATTTATTCACGTGAATACAAGCCACATCTTCTATTAGTATAACAACCTAAGCAGGTGATACTGACAATAGCTTTGTTGTATTGGAGAATTACAGTGAAAGTGAATGTAATATGTCTTGTAGGCGATGCTGATTTTTAAAAATATAATAACTGTATTTTACAATTTAATCTGTCTGAATACACATCTTCTGCAGGAGTAAAATAATTAAAGATCTGGCAGAAATGGGGCATCTTTTATTGTGTATTTGACAGATGGCTAGTGCTGATAAAGGATATAATATTTCACCCTATGTTTCTGCAACTTACATACTTTGACAATTGACAAATGTATATTATTCATTTTTGTCTCACCGTGATGAAGGAGCGTAAGCAAGATTAAGGTGTTGCTTTTCCATCGACGGCGGCGGCATCAAACATTTATATTTAGCTCCAATGTTAAGTTTTTGTTTTTTTCTCTCCCATGTGTGTATTAACGGTCAAAACGGACACGGCGAGACATATTATTCCGCGGAATTCTTGTTTTTCAAAGTTATTGCTTGTGACGTAGATTTAAGCAAAGGTTATTTGTTAAATTTGTTAACGCAGTTTTGGAAAAATCTTTTTAAGAACTCCAGTGGTCTAGATAAGCTATAATTTTATAAGGGTATTTAAGCAGTAAAATTGCTGGATAAAATAATCATTGGATATTGACAATTGCAGCATTCATTGGTTTATTATAGGTAGTGATTTGATCAAAATGTTCAATAAGTCTAACAATTGGAAAATAATTGGAAAATAAGCATAGCATACAAGTTTAAGGGGAGTAAAATACTCATTTGAAGAAAAGGTAATCTTGAGCACTTTGACCGTATTTCACTTTCCTGGGATTTCAAATATATTTTATATGCAGTGAAAAAGTACTTGTACAATAAAAGGTTAATCAAATAAGTTGTGTATGTTTATTGAATGTATTTGTTATTCTGTAATATCCAGGTACATCGTATGTAAGGGTCTACGCGCTGACAAGGAAGCTGTTCGACAGTACTTCCATGAAATAAACCTTGATCTCAATGTATACATGAGTTCTACCTCGACGGAGGACGTCACTGACATTGTACCCCTGCCATATCTACAGAACAATGACCCTTTTTATGAGTACATGTGTGTCTCCAATGATAAGTGAGTATCGTAGACCTTTTTGTTTGCTTCTTTCTTATTTTACTCCTCCTTTGGCAAGTATTCGAAGACTCTATCTAAGTATTAGTGACATTTCACCTCAGAGGTTGTGGGCTTGGCCCAGCTCAATTGATATCAATTATAACTTGAAGAAGTGCAGTGGTTCAACTAAAAAAATAATATCTCTTGTACAATTACTTTGTGATGCGGTTCTTTGTGACATTTCTAAGGTCATACTTGATCTCAGAAATACTGTTTTTATTGGAAAAATGCCAGAAGCTAAAATTGACTGCTGTTAACCCTTTACTCCATAGATACGTGTTTTCCTGCACCAATCACAGAAGGCCTTTGAAAACAGTGCAGGAAGAGTTCAGATTGCTCGTGAGGAGTAATCTGAACACTTCCTGCACTGTTTTCCACTCTGTCTAATATAAACATAATTCACCCAATAATTCAAAAGCCTTCCTTATTAGGTGTCTAAAGATGTCTATAGAAGTGTCAAAAAGCGTCTTTATGAAGTAAAAGGTTAAGAAGAACAACCTAGCTCTATGTACTGTAGGTTAAATGATTTCATCAATTGTTAAAAACAGTCTTAAAAACACAAACAATTTAACAATGTTGTAAGCAGACTTATAGGTAAATTGTCTGTTATTTAAATTAGCAAAATGTGATAATATATAGTTGATATTTGATCATCATTTATTTATTGTCTTTTTTTTAGCTTAGGAAAGTTACAGATTTTGAATCTCAAGAAGATACGAGCATTTACACAGAATTCGTAAGTATAACAAGTAATTATTCCACACTGTTTGGGTTGGTCTTGGAAATAAGAACTTGGCTGTTTTTGACTTGATGCATCTTTACTTAACAGATTTGTTATTTTGACAACTAAATATTGCATCAATTTTAACGTAACCACTGTTTCCTGGGATCCTGGAAGGTTAACCAGTACTTAAGCACACCTACTTTGGCAAGTTACTAATAACTTTCCCACTTGAATCATTTATGAGTGATTCAAACTCACAACTACCTGATTGATGTTTAGTTGCGTTATTGATTAAACTAAAAGGGCCCTGGGTTTGTTTGTTTTTTAATTTTTTAATAGATATATGGTTTATTAGTTTATTTATCATTCAAAACTTCTGATTACCTGGTAGCTAAACAATCAGTAACTATTAAAAATGAATATGATACATACATCCAATAACAAATCAGAAATCAGTTTCCTGCTAAATTTAATTCTCTGAGATATCTGCTTGTGTCTTGCTTTTCAAACAGTTTATCTGTCACTTACAGCAACCATTTCAGTATCTTTTTTCTTCCTGATCTAAAACCTGAGAGAAAGTCTACTTACATATCTGTTTGTACCGTTTATTCTCATGTATTAGGCACATTTTTTTCCCAACTTTTAAGATCTTCGAGAAGGGATATGCGATATACATAAGTACATGTACAGAAGATCTCATTTTTTTTTTATGTAATTTTTCAAAGATTTTATGATTCAGAAAAGATTTTGCTACACCGGTATGTTCAGATATTAATTTCAGGACAATTTCTTCATGTGAGCTCGATTATAGGTGATGATTTATTTAGCGGAGAATGTTTTATTCAAATTCAGTCCTTATACATTATATATGCAGTAAAACGTGTCAAATAAATCGAAAAGTAAGAATGTGTTTACTGCTTATTTACTTCGTGACCGGAAATAACATTTAAAATAGCACAGACTGGTTTACGTAACGGTGAAAGTGTATTGACGAATAAATACAATAATGTTATCGTTATAAATGTATTTATTCACACAAATATCTTTTGTTTGTGCAGTTTGAAGTAGTTTATGTTTATAAAATAAAATCAATATAATATGTGGTATTTCGTTATGATTAAAAAAAAATATTGTAAGATTTTTAATAAAAAAAACCCGTCACCGGTCATTTTGGAGTATTGAAAGCGGGTGCTGCCATGTAGCTTCTGCATATTAGTTGACATCTTAATTGGCGCACTTGGGCAGGTGTTGACAACTCTGAGTATGTATTGAGACAGTGACGAGAAGTGTCAAGTATTTTGAGTGTGTATAAAATGTAGATTAAAAAAATTAAAGGCATTCTCTTGAGAAACTTCAATATTGTCACTACCTCGAAATTGTCACTACCACAAAATTGCCAAAGCAAAATTGTCAAAGCAACATGGGAAAAATTGATCAAGCTTTTACAGCTAAATAGAAGCAGTCTTTACTTATGCAGAGGCTCACGGCAACCTGGCACATATAAAGGAAAATTATATTTTTGTCTTAATTCTTGCTCTTAAAACATGGATGCGCAATAAACATGAATGCATCTAATACCTGAGTAGAAATGGTAATGGTAGTTATATCTCTGGTATCTACTATTCAGATCTTGCTTGGAATAATATTTACATTATTTGACATTTCTTCAGTAATCTCCATGAACTACGGCAGGCAGAAGTGAGAGCACAGTTGTTGGAGAAGTGGAAAGTAAGACCAGTTTTCTTTTTTTCTGTAGAAGTATACAATTATTTATGTTTCATATTTTATGTTTGATATTTTCTCTGAACAGTATTGCTGTTCTAATTTTCAATGTTAACTCTGCTTCTAAGAAATATCATTTCCTAGAACATCTACACCTACATGTATTTCCTTTTAATGTTGTTTACTTCAGAAAATCACTTTCTAGAAGATATCACTTGGCAAAATGCTGTGGAATTTGATTTTTTTTTATTGTAAATTCTTTGTTCTGTAGCTGCTGTTTGAAGGACTGTGAGATCATTTTCATCTAGACTGGTAATGATAATTGTATTACAGGTAGATGATGAAGTGCGGAAGGCCCCAGCCAGAGTAAATGCGAAAAAAAGATTTGAAGAACTTGTTGGTGTGGGTAACAGTGTTGTTATATAAATTTATCTAGATTTATTTTGAAGAAAGTTTAGTGCTTATATGAATCATTCTTGAGTCCTCTTGAGTAGAACAAGTGCTGTATTGTTTTTGAGAGGCCATGGAGTTAGTGTAGGATTGAACCTGCAACCTTTGGTGTGAACAGTCAACACTCTTCTGCAGTACCACACCAGACAATACTGTTTGTACACATGTAGTGCATAAAATTAGTAAAGAAAACCAATAATAAATATTAATTCAAAGCTCAAAAGACGTATATACTGTATAGTTCTTTTGGTCAGTCGAGTTAATGTCTGTTGTCAATTGACAGCGGTATCTTGTCAGATCGAACAAGTATTACCCATTTATTTGATTTCCATCAAACTTGATCAGTATGTTCAGGTTTAAAATTTTCATAAAGGAAAACAAGATAACTTAATAAAGTTCTTTAATCTTAATGAAAATAACTTTTTCAATGTTAGTTACGTTAGTATTATTAGCCACTTTCAGATCGTTTAACCAACTTTTCTGTATTTCAGGCAGACGACAACTATTTTGATCACATTAGTGACAAGTTAGGTCTTGATAATATACGCAAAATACGGGGAGTGTATGACTACAGATGTATGGTCACCGGGGAAATGCCAGAGAAAAGGATTTACGTTTTAGGACTTGGTGTAAGTATATTGTATCTTGTGCTGTGTTAGACTGCTTATAATCTAGTCAGTAACCTCATCAGTGTATATTTGTTAAACATTCTGTGAAAAATGTAATATGTTTGTATATTTAATTTCTGGTACTAGATAGCCAGCAAGGGTTTAAATTGTGTTATGTAATACAACAAAACCTGTGTAAGTGGTCATATCTATTGAACTGCCACTTGTCCCAAGCAGCAACATTGGCTATTTCCCTTTTCTTTGCTTTCAGAGCAGATTAGCCAGTATTAAATAACAACTTGCCTTCAAAGGTCACTTTTGTTTCTTCACTTGCTTAAGATAGTTTTGGCTGTAATCTTTAAGAATTTGTAATAAATGATTTTTGGATTGAAAAGAACATGAAATATAAAAAAAATTTTTTTTAAAAATTGGCCTTCAAGGTACTTGCTAAACTTGACTGTATTCTGATATCTCTTCAGACAAATCTTCAAGACTGGATATTTCTAAACTCCATAAAAATTGTAATACCTAGTAAAAGCATGCATATGTATTTTAGAGAGCACATGTGTTCTTCATGACCTGTCACGGTAAAGGTCGTTGGACAAAGTTGGAGGACGGGCTAAGAATAGAGCTGCCTCGAGACACACTCATAGAAGCAGAGATTGTCACAGAATTACGTGGGGAGGTTTGTGTTAATACATTCTTCTTTACATCCATATGCTGATTTAATGCAATTATTGACATAGAAAAATTATTTCATTATTGCAAGCAAACAAGATAGAGGAGTTTGTCCTCGTGTGAATATGATTCAAAATGGAATTGATTTTTTTTTCAGAGTTTAAATTCAGATATCTTCTGTGTTTGAAATCTGAAAATTTTGAACCCTCGTCATAAACAACATTTTTAATATACTTTTAATGGAATAATAAATTTATTTTTGCAAAGAAAATGGTGAATTTCAAGGAATTTATTATTAGCGAAATTTGATTAGGTAAAAGTAATTTTTGTAGTGATGTATCAAGTCTGTGACATGGAGATGAAAAACTTATTTATTTTAATTTAATTGTGAAACAACTTAGGCAAACCACTCTCAAAGTCTAGGTGTATATGCTGTACAATACCAACCCTTAATAAAATTTTATATCTTGTATGAGTCCCACCTGACAATTTATGGGTGATATGTTACCTGGCTGGTAAATGATACATTATGTTTCACATTTAAATGAAGGAGTTAATCAACATGTTTTGATATATTTATATCAGGGTATGGGGCAGCGGAAGGTGACCACCATCCATGCACTAGATGCTGTGTTCTTGTATGGTAAAGATGTGAGAAGTGAACATTTTAATGAAAGGTAAGAGTTCAAATTTGTTTTTTTTTTTTTTTTTAAAATTGAATGGTGTTTAAATGCCATTTCTAACACATTTCAGGTTATATAAAGCATTTCCAATTTTCTTGATGGAGAGAAGACCTCAGAATTAATGTGAGCAGAACCATCATCCTTCCACAAGTAACTGACAAACTTTTTCATATAAATCTTTTAGGGTGAGCAGGACTCAAGCCTATGACCTTAGTGGTTAGAGGTAAGTCATCTTGAGATGGCACCCTAGGCCACTTAGCCACAGAGGACCCTTGTACTTTAAATCCTACAAAAATAAATATTCAATGTGTTTGATATGCAAGAAAAATAACCTAACATGACATTTTTAGTTCAAAAAATTTCGGCAGAGCTTCATTCCCTCCAAAAACAATTATCCCCCGGGACGGAATTTTGTATATGAATGTCAACCACATGCAAGATTCTTATAATCTTAAATGTAAATGTTGCAAAATCTTTTTCCTTTTTAAGTTTTCAATTTTGTTTTCATCTTGTTTTCCTATGTGTTTAATTTATCTTACAGAATACAAAAGTTGCGCAAGTTTGTGAAGGCTATCACTAAAACCACACGATCTGATCTTGCAAGAGTTATCGTTCCGGAAGTGTTCAGGTTGGAGGATATCAATCAAATCTTTTCTAGGTAAACATCTGCCATTATTCATTAAAAACAGGTATTTCATGTGTTTATAAAGCTACTAGCATAACAAATTTTCAATAAAAAGTAATTGCATTCATAATAAATGTAGAATTTATAAAGTATTTTATCTTATTTCATCTACCAAGTTTTTCATAGACTTTAATGCATAATTTTGATTCCTGTATGTCAAACAATGATGCGTGTGTCCAAGTTTGCAACAGTAAATATAAATGACAAAAAACTTGATGCCAACAATGACCCATTTGTAATTGCTGTCAGTTAGTTAGATGAGAAAGGATTAAGCCTGAATAGTTCTGAATAGAAATTAAAACAAAACATTTATTACATAATTTACGATGCAGGAGTGTTATAAAGATATTTTTTATATTAACCCAGTGTAATATCACACCGCTTTGTGTTTTCCTTATAATTCGGCTCTTGTACATGAAATACCAAGGTTCTTTCCGACTTGTCCGAATATATAAATGATGTTGATTTTTATGGCAAAATTATATTTTTTTGAGCTATTAAATCTTACAATGACTGACAGAAATAATATGCTTGATTTTTTTAATGTCGTTATAGAGGTTAACTAAAAAATAAATTTTAAATGTACCATTTTCCTGAGTTATGTGATAAAAGGAATCTTACATTCATTCTCATTTATTTTGAATTGTCAAACTCATTGCCCAGAATTATAAGATGCTCGGCAGATCTTCTCCTACTATATTTTTGCCAACTCATTTAATAAATTCAAATAATAATCTAGTACTCGTCACGACGTGTAAGATCCTCTATTCATCAATTATCAAGGTTGGAAATGAAGAGAGTTAAAGGTGGAGGCGGCGGAGATAAGCTGTGTTACTGCCCCCGGCTCAACCAGGACAACAGATTCTTCCGCCCAACTGGTATATACATCATCAGGACAATCAAAGGTATGTTCAGTCTGATTTCATCATTGTAAAATCCTTTACAGTAAGAATTTTGTTGTTTTTACCATATGGGTAATGAATATAATATAAGACTTTTTGGTTAAGTTCAATTAAGATTTTTTGTTGTATAAAGATATCAAATGATTTTATCCCCAAGCATAACTTAAAGAAGCCAGAAATACCACAACCCACATTGAAACTGTTGTAAGATCATCCCTTTGTACTGGTAGTTGGCCCACACTGTTTCTGTAAAGAATTATTCATTATGGATAAAACTGAACTTTCACTTGCACAGTTGAATATTCCAGCAATTAATGACCGAATGACCCGTCTGCTTGTGAAGCTATTTTATATCTAAGTAAACTATAATGTTTAATTAAAAAATAATTATCAATTCTTATTACAAGATCCATGGACAATGCAGTGGAGTAAATCACAACAAAAGAAGTATTTTTTCAATCACCACAATGGAGAATCCAAGTTTGATCTGCCGTCCGATTCTGTAGCTACAGTCAGGTATGTATGTAACAGTGATGATATGGGAGATATCTACGTATTTTATGGTAATCTGTATTTAAAATCCAACATCTGTCAGATTTTGACAATGTCATACTTGAGTTTGTGGCAACTGTGTGAAGATTGAGATAAACATGCAGTGTCATACTTGAGTTTGTGGCAACTGTGTGAATTATTGATTGAGATAAACATGCAGTGTCATACTTGAATTTGTGGCAACTTTGTGAATTATTGATTGAGATAAACAGGCAGTGTCATACTTGAGTTTGTGGCAACTTTGTGAATTATTGGTTGAGATATACATGCAGTGTCATACTTGAGTTTGTGGCAACTGTGTGAATTATTGATTGAGATAAACATGCAATGTCATACTTGAGTTTGTGGCAACTGTGTGAATTATTGATTGAGATAAACATGCAATGTCTGACTTGAGTTTGTGGCAACTGTGTGAATTATTGATTGAGATAAACATGCAGTGTCATACTTGAGTTTGTGGCAACTGTGTGAATTATTGATTGAGATAAACATGCAATGTCATACTTGAGTTTGTGGCAACTGTGTGAATTATTGATTGAGATAAACATGCAGTGTCATACTTGAGTTTGTGGCAACTGTGAATTATTGATTGAGATATACATGCAGTGTCATACTTGAGTTTGTTGCAACTGTGTGTATTATTGATTGAGATAAACATGCAGTGTCATACTTGAGTTTGTGGCAACTGTGTGAATTATTGATTGAGATAAACATGCAATGTCTGACTTGAGTTTGTGGCAACTGTGTGAATTATTGATTGAGATAAACATGCAGTGTCATACTTGATATGTTTCAACGCACCAGTTCAACTTTGAATGATGCAATATGAAAATAATGTCAGCAGTTATAATTGTTATAACAACAGATTAAGTATGGTGAATATCACTTTTTCAAGTAGTTATTAGCTTGCCGGGACGAAGTTCAAGGAGAGTTATTGTCATGACCCCGGCGTCATCAGCGTTGTCGTTGTCTGTAGACACCCAGGTTAAACTTTTGCGTACAAGTTTCAGATGTCTATGCAACCACTCATTGGATATGAATGAAACTTTGCATGTGTGTTTACCATCATCAATGGAACACACAGAGATGAGAACTATAACTCTCGATTACATTTTGGCACAGTTATGGCCCTTTTTGGACTTAGACACCCAGAGGCAAGCTTTGTTGGTCTTCTGACAACTCTTGTTTTTTTCTCTTTCAAATTTAACAATATAAGGTATTTACATTGCCATTGCGGCAGATCTAAATAAACTTCATGTAATACCGTATTTTCCCCAAGTATAATCCACACTCCAGCATAATCCACAGGTGATTTTGGAGCCAAAACTGGTGGGAAAAAGGTAGTATATGTCTATTATTAGCAGGCATGAATCAGTTGTTTACTTCATCGGCCATTTTGAAATCCAAAACAAAGTGAAAGATGAATTTTGATGGGTTATTTATGGAGTAACAAAATCTAGACTGGTGTACTGCATAATTTTGTAAAAAATGAAGGTAAAACGTTTTGATGTGATATATAAAGTGTGTTAGAGACAAAAAAATTTGCGACTATAAAATGGTGTTACCGTAATAACTTTTATGTGTAAGTGTATTTGGGTAAGATAAAGGGAAAATAAAAACAAACTATTAACATTTTTTTAAGTACATCTTTCTAGAAATATCTGGGTCCTAAAAAGGACCATCACCGTCTCACTGTATCTGCATCATTCAGCAGTCTCTGATGTCTGACTCGTCAAAACCCTCAAAGTCATCTCAACACATTCTCAACCCCCTTCTCAACCACCAGGCTTTCAACACCTACTCAAATGTGTCACTATTATATTGCCACTTGTCAAATGGTATTCACACTCTTTAATTCAAGATCAAAGTACATGTCAGTTAGTTTCACTTAACAGAGTGATAATCCAACTGCAGTAAGTGACGAGGAAAGTACAAGTGGGCGGAGTCAAGTTGGCGTCGCCGAACACCTGCACAATTTTTTTGTCCCAAATTTTTAAATTTGTTTTGTGTCATCTTTAATCAATAAACTGACAGTAATTATTGTAAAAAATAGTAATATTAATATTTTCATATATATTTATTTATGACATTAAACCCCATACAATTATCCCGTTCAATGGCAGGCGTAAAAATTGTGAATTGAACAGAATTTAAATATTTGCACCAGTCTAGTTAATAAATAGAAGATTTCCTGTGTAACGATAGGTTTTGTTGTTTTCCAATTTAGAAGTTACAGAATACACAATAAATACACAAAAGGGTTTATAAACTGTGTTTATTAAAAAGAAATCGTAAAATATAAAGCATTTAAGACATAGTTTAAAACTTCCTGTGCTTTTTGCACTACGTTCAATATGATAGTCAGTCAGAAATACTGTTGTCGACTGGACTTTGTTGACAATCGCAAAGTTTGGGGAAACCCTGGCAAGACCTGAAAAATAATATAACTTTCTCTATACATTAGTATAATACACACCCCTGTTTTAGACATTAAAAACTTGGGAAAAAAAATGTGGATTATAATCTTATTTTTACAGTAGTTCATCTGCATTTTATTTCTCAATGAAAAACATTTGCCACTGGACAGAGATTGACAGTATCAGGTTGTATTTCATGGGTAGTATGATCTTTGTTTACAAATGCATCACGTTATCACGAGTGTCATGGGATGTTTGGCATGATTCTAGTAGCCATGGAAATGTATGTACTTACTCATCATGCTGACAATGTTGCTGTTTCAACAAGTCATTCATTTTTGGGTTTGATGTGTATAATTCTGTTTTAAATTTTATATTAAACAGAAAATGTAATGTAAATATCAGTATTAAAAGGACAATTTTGAGTTTCATAAGGTGATGATGTACATTAGTCTAGCATAATGTTACAAAAAGGTCCTTAGTTTCTCACAGCCATTCAATGACCAAAATGATTTTCATCATCTAATAAACACACACACACTCCAAATTTTGCTTCTAATCATTAAATGAGGAGTATTGTCCAGAGTTTAGTATCGTTAAACAGGTAACACATTTGACGCCTGGTTTCCTAAAATTAATGCATACTGCTTTAAATACTAAATTGAGTTTGAGCCAGTGTCTAGGAAATATTTAAGCTAACATTAGCAAACGTTTAACCAAACTGAACGCAGTCATGGGCTGTTACATAGTCTTGATGTTTCATATTTACTTTTTGTTTACAGAGATACAAAACTCCACAGTTTCCACTGGACGTGGGAGGAGGGGGTCAAACTTGTCGATGGTCAACAGTGTAAGGAGGACGACTCAAAACTGTCCAAGGCCAACATCATGGAATATCTACACAGACTCATGCCTCATAGATAACACTGACAAAACAGTGTCATGCCTCATAGATAACACAACAAAACAGTGTCATGCCTCATAGATAACATGATGAAACAGTGTCATGCCTCATAGATAACATAACAAAACAGTGTCAAGCCTCATAGATAACACTGACAAAACAGTGTCATGCCTCATAGATAACACAACAAAAAATGTGCCCTGCCTCATAGATAACACAACAAAACAGTGCCATGCCTTATAGATAACACAACAAAACAGTGTCATGCCTCATAGATAACATGATGAAACAGTGTCATGCCTCATAGATAACACAACAAAACAGTGTCATGCCTAATAGATAACATAACAAAACAGTGTCAAGCCTAATAGATAACACTGACAAAACAGTGTCATGCCTCATAGATAACACAACAAAACAGTGCCATGCCTCATAGATAACACAACAAAACAGTGTCATGCCTCATAGATAACACAACAACAGTGTCATGCCTCATAGATAACAAAACAAAACAGTGTCATACCTCATAGATAACACTTACAAAACAGTGTCATGCCTCATAGATAACACAACAAAACAGTGTCATGCCTCATAGATAACACAACAAAACAGTGTTGTGCCTCGTAGATAACACTGACAAAACAGTGTTATTCCTCATAGATAACACAACAAAACAGTGTCATGCCTCATAGATAACATAACAAAACAGTGTCAAGCCTAATAGATAACACTGACAAAACAGTGTCATGCCTCATAGATAACACAACAAAACAGTGTCATGCCTCATAGATAACATGATGAAACAGTGTCATGCCTCATAGATAACACAACAAAACAGTGTCATGCCTCATAGATAACATAACAAAACAGTGTCAAGCCTTATAGATAACACTGACAAAACAGTGTCATGCCTCATAGATAACACAACAAAACAGTGCCATGCCTCATAGATAACAAAACAAAACAGTGTCATGCCTCATGGATAACACAACAACAGTGTCATGCCTCATAGATAACATAACAAAACAGTGTCAAGCCTTATAGATAACACTGACAAAACAGTGTCATGCCTCATAGATAACACAACAAAACAGTGCCATGCCTCATAGATAACACAACAAAACAGTGTCATGCCTCATGGATAACACAACAACAGTGTCATGCCTCATAGATAACACAACAAAACATTATCATAAAACAGAGTTTATCATCAAACAGAGTTGTCATAAAATCATGAAGATATGGAATCATCTAATACAGTAAAGAAATGGAAATCACATCAATTTTCACGGACATCATCAAAACTGGATTATCCAAAATTCTTATTACTGAAAATCTTGAAAAATGTTTTTTGGGTAATCATGGAAATATTGTAACTGAAAATTCATTATTTATATGTAACCATTGAAACGGGATTATTTAAAAGTTCATCATGTGTAATCATGGAAACAGATTTTTTATGTGTAACCATGGAAATGTGATCATCACAATTCCTGGATAATCATTGGAACCATGATTATCAAGATCATTAACGATCCTATCATGGATAACCATTGATTGTCATCATTATACTACTTTATGTCTCATACTTTGAGTTTCTTACTGGAATCACTTACAGACTATGAGAAATTATTAAATGTGTTGACATGTTTTTTTACATATGAAGAAACATGGAAAGTATTTATATCATGTATCATAGATAAAAGTGGGACTTATTGTTCACTGTGTATTCTGTTTTTATGAAAACTGTGCTCAAAACATATGTGATTATTAATAACTGTGGAGAGCTTTTTAAAAAATGTAAATACTGTGAAATTTGTTTTAAGCAGCCAGTCAAGGAAATAAGCAAAAGTGGCCTTTTAAAATAGGTTGTTGCTTAATACAAGTTAATTTGCCCTTTAAGCATATGAATGGGAAATAGTTAATATGGCTGCTTAAGACAAGTAGCTGCTTAATACAGGTGATGCCTTACCCATGTTTGACTGTAATCCACTTAGTGCAAAGAGATTTATTGGAACACAAAACATAATAACCTTTAAAGATAATAAACATTTTTTATAAAATGTCCACAAACCAGTTGTACTGATACTGGTACAACTGGTACTGGTACGGCAAGAACCAGCACTTGTATATAACCAAGTAGTTACATGAAGGTTATACTGTCCCAGTTACCAACTGTTTGTTACTGTCTTCCCAAAGACTTTAAAAATGGTAGATTCTTCATCTTGCATGTATGCATTGTGAATATTGTGTCTACTAGTAATGTGTGGGGAAGGTTTGTCAGGTATGTAACTGATGGTGAGTGGGGAAGCTGTGTCAGATGTATAACTGATGGTGAGTGGGGAAGCTGTGTCAGATGTATAACTGATGGTGGGTGTGGAGTTTATGTCAGATGTATAACTGATGGTGAGTGGGGAAGCTGTGTCAGATGTATAACTGATGGTGGGTGTGAAATTTATGTCGGGTGTGTAACTGGTAATGTGTGATGAATGGGAAGGTTATATCATTAACAAAATAACTTTAATTTCAAGGAATCCAAAATAATATTTTATAGACAATTTTTTTGTTTTTGAGCAAAAACAATTAAAGTAACTTGTGAATTGTTTTAAATGCATATCAGACCTATAGAATGCATATTATTAACAGAATATGTTGGCACAGAGAAAACTGATTAACTGATTATCATTGCAAAAAAAACCTGAGGAAACCAGGTTTTGCCAGCTGGACCATGTCCGATCTTTTAGAATATATTTAAAATTATTTTTAAGCTCTGTGAAAATATTCACAATACATGTTTATGCTCCAAATTGAACAGATATGTTTTGTATTTGAGTTATTTGATTAATTGAATATTTATTGTCATTTTTATGCCATCGAGGGCTAACAGACAATCAGTTAGCCTAACCACTCTTTCCTGGTATCCTGGAAGGTTAACCAGTACACAAGCACATCTAATCTCTGCAAGTAACTGATAACTTTTCCATGTGAATCAGTAACAATGAGATGCAATGTCATATATCAATCATCACGGAGACTGTGGTTGGGCAGGGGATTCAAATTCATGACCCCTGGATTAATAGTCTGGCGCTATACCAACTAAGCTATTCGGGCCCTGTTTTTGTATTTGACTATACATGTATTTGACTTGTTATGTTTTTACTGTATTTACAATGTTCTCTCACATTACAGAGATGTCAGCCTGAAATGTTACACTTGTATCAACTTCTTAAAGTGATGCTTTTTGTTATAAAATGTTATTTGTTTCCATAGAAACATGATAAATGTATGTCCAAATCATTTGTTTTTGTCTTAAAACTTAAACAACGTAAACACGGTCACAAATGTCATACTTTAGTATGTAATACAACAGTTTAATTATGTTGAAGTACAACTGATATTGTTCTAGCTCGTCTGGCCCAGTGGTGGTAGTGGTGGTGTGATGACTTCTTACCTCTCACTGCTGAAGTCGCGAGTTTGGGCCTGGCTTGGTCCACTGTGAGGAAGTTTGCCAGATACTTGCAGGAAGGATGGTAATTCTACTCAGATTCATCCAGATATCATCCTCCACCAATAAAACTTGATATACCATACTATATAATCTGTAATATGATGAAAATGGTGTTAAACCCCATTTAAAAATAAAGTTAAAAGAAGCTATCATTCTGGATGCATGTTTCAGCCAAATGTTTGGCTTTTATAAATCAAATTACGATGGTAATTGAACGTCTCACACACCAATTAATTTTGTACTGTTCTACATATAGAGACAAGCACTTCTGGAACACTGGATACATTACCAATGGTTCTGAAAGTGCCTTATTCCAATAGATAGTTCTCTGTTGGTCCAAATATGCATGAAAAAAACATGGGGTTGACCAGGTTGCTTTTTCACAATTTTGATGGTTTGATGGCACCCCTTCATTTTTGACAATTCTGCCCATTTGTTGCAGTGTATCACTACGCATCTTTAAACTGTTATAGCATCATCAAACAGTTCCCAGAGTCACCCAAACTTTGCAGAAATCATGAAAATGTTCCAATGTTCCCATATGCACAAAGAAATATGACATTTTATGCATTTTTTAAAAAAAATTACCCAACCGCTTTACACAGCTCTAATTTCTTGGGCGTAACAATCTTGCTACGGTCATGTAAGGGAGGTTATTGTTCAGTGAGACCTAATACAAATAAGTCTTGTATATAAATCATGTGTCATAAAGTAGATTTAAACACAATATTGTCATGTAATTCACAAATTCTTCTGCAGAAATAGTTACAGATCTTGGATATAAATGAGATTTTATACCAAAGATGTTTCAGTGTTCAATAATTCATTTTTAAAAAGCCTGTGTGATTCCAGCTAAGAATAGAATCACTGTCAATCTCTGCAGAGAGGTAGGAATCCTCGGAATGGGTATCATTTTTTGTAATGTTCATTATTGTAGTTAAATTACCAACCCTTGTGTGGTTCGAGGGAGCCATATGAGTGATGGCAAGAATAGGATTACTGTGGCTTATGCATGTTCGTAGGCAGGGACAATTTGAGTAATACAATAGATTTTGTAGAAACGCTGCAGGCTCTGCAGGTATCAAGGTTCTAGGTTCATTTTGCATATTCATTTGTTGATGAGATTTTTTAAATCTGTATGTTAATTTGTTATTTTTGTATGTGTAGTGTGAACCTAGAATCTTCCTGTTGGTGTAAAATAACCTGCAATGTGTTTGCATGCCATAAAACCCCATTCATTTGCTGATTTTTAAAATTGGTTTAGGAAAACATGGCAGAAACAGATTTTGATTTGGTAAAATCGAAGCCAATTTGTAAATTATAGAAGCATGGTGGTTCTACTCAAGCTTCATTACTAAGGTCTTTCTCTAATAATAAAACCAAATATGTGTTGGAAATGGTGTCAAGACCATTGAAAATCAATTTTAAAATTATCAAGGTATTTTGCAATAAACTTATAGGATTATCTCATGTAGGTAAACAGTTTGCCAATATCTCGAACTACCTGTATTATTACTCAATAATTTTGCTTTGAAAATAAACCTACTCAAAACATATTTTGTGTTATTTCTAGAAGTCTTCAAATATTTCCAAAAATTAAATGTTTTTATTTTCCAATAAAAAAATGGTCAGATCAATTGTAATTATGTTTTTTATTCCAAAATTGTATTTATAATTATTTAAGTTTAAGGTTGTTCGAGTCAAGTATTGTCCAACATCATACATACAAATATGAAATTTGGCTGGGACCAGATAAGTGGTTTGAGCTATAGATATTGTTCCTGCCATCTGTGTTTGAGCCAACAAGCCTACTCTAGTTTACATGTTCAAGTTAAAAAGAATTCAGAAAAGTTACACAAAAAGAATGTTGATAGTTGTAATTAAGATTCGGGAAAGTGTCTTATATGACAACACATTATTTCCCATGTAATTTACAGATGATGTAACAGAAATAGATAGAGGATTAACTGCATTGATTTGTGATGTGAATAAACAAATGAACATATTACAATTGTATTTTATTTTTTAATAACAAAAACTCACAATAGTCCGAAACTTGCGTAGATAATCAAAAAGACAAATAATATCATATAACATTATATTTGTTATGTACCCTGATATCACACAAATATCACACTGATAATAAACACCCAATATCACTTAAATATCACTTTGATAATAAATCTCAATATCACTCAAACATCACATTGACAATAAACCCCAATATCACTCAAACATCACATTGACAATAAACCCCAATATCACTCTAACATCACATTGACAATAAACCCCAATATCACTCAAACATCACATTAATAATAAACCCCAATATCACTCTAACATCACATTGACAATAAACCCCAATATCACTCAAACATCACATTGACAATAAACCCCAATATCACTCTAACATCACATTGACAATAAACCCCAATATCACTCAAACATCACATTGACAATAAACCCCAATATCACTCTAACATCACATTGACAATAAACCCCAATATCACTCAAACATCTAAAACATAACATTGATAATAAACCCCAATATCACTCAAACATCACTTTGATGATAAACCCAAATTTCACTGAAACATAACGTTGATAATAAACCCAAATATCACTCAAACATCACATTGTAATAAACCATAATATGCCCAACTCCCTTAATCATAGATATGCCCGACTCCCTTAATCATAGATATGCCCGACTCCCTAAATCATAGATATGCCCGACTCCCTTAATCATAAATATGCCCGACTCCCTTAATCATAGATATGCCCGACTCCCTTAATCATAGATATGCCCGACTGCCTTAATCATAGATATGCCCGACTCCCTTAAAGATATGCCCGACTCCCTAAATCATAGATATGGCTAAATCCTTAAATCAGACATGTACCTATCCCCATAAACATACCTGAACCCTTAAATAATATACATACCTGAACCCTTAAATAATATATATGCCTGAATCCTAAAATAATATACATACCTGAACCCTTAAATAATATATATGCTTGAACCCTTAAATAATATATATGCCTGAACCCTTAATATATATGCTTGAACCCTTAAATAATATATATGCCTGAACCTTTAAATAATATACATACCTGAACCCTTAAATAATATATATATGCTTGAACCCTTAAATAATATATATGCTTGAACCCTTAAATAATATATATGCCTGAATCCTTAAATAATATATATGCTTGAACCCTTAAATAATATATATGCCTGAATCCTTAAATAATATGTATGCCTGAATCCTTAAATAATATATATGCTTGAACCCTTAAATAATATATATGCCTGAATCCTTAAATAATATATATGGCTGAATCCTTAAATAATATACATACCTGAACCCTTAAATAATATACATACCTGAATCCTTAAATAATATATATGCCTGAATCCTTAAATAATATATATGCTTGAACCCTTAAATAATATATATGCCTGAATCCTTAAATAATATATATGCCTGAATCCTTAAATAATATATATGCTTGAACCCTTAAATAATATATATGCCTGAATCCTTAAATAATATATATGCCTGAATCCTAAAATAATATACATACCTGAACCCTTAAATAATATATATGCTTGAACCCTTAAATAATATATATGCCTGAACCCTTAATATATATGCTTGAACCCTTAAATAATATATATGCCTGAACCTTTAAATAATATACATACCTGAACCCTTAAATAATATATATATGCTTGAACCCTTAAATAATATATATGCCTGAATCCTTAAATAATATATATGCTTGAACCCTTAAATAATATATATGCCTGAATCCTTAAATAATATATATGCCTGAATCCTTAAATAATATACATGCCTGAATCCTTAAATAATATATATGCCTGAATCCTTAAATAATATATATGCCTGAATCCTTAAATAATATATATGCCTGAATCCTTAAATAATATATATGCCTGAATCCTTAAATAATATATATGCCTGAATCCTTAAATAATATATATATGCTTGAACCCTTAAATAATATATATGCCTGAATCCTTAAATAATATATATATGCTTGAACCCTTAAATAATATATATGCCTGAATCCTTAAATAATATATATATGCTTGAACCCTTAAATAATATATATGCCTGAATCCTTAAATAATATATATATGCTTGAACCCTTAAATAATATACATACCTGAACCCTTAAATAATATACATGCCTGAACCCTTAAATAATATATATGCCTGAATCCTTAAATAATATATATGCCTGAATCCTTAAATAATATATATGCCTGAATCCTTAAATAATATATATATGCTTGAACCCTTAAATAATATATATGCCTGAATCCTTAAATAATATATGCTTGAACCCTTAAATAATATATATGCTTGAACCCTTAAATAATATACATACCTGAACCCTTAAATAATATATATGCCTGAACCCTTAAATAATATATATGCTTGAACCCTTAAATAATATACATACCTGAACCCTTAAATAATATACATACCTGAACCCTTAAATAATATAAATGCCTAAATCAGTTACTCATACATATACCTGACTACTTAAAGGTAATAAAAGCAAACTAATTGCCTTGAAACTATTACATAATAAAAGTTTGAAAGATTGGAATGAAGAGAGTTATTAGAGTGTTTCAACACTATGTTATGGAGCAATCTTATTCCATATTCCTCTGGCACCTGGGGCAACTGCTGATCATTTCTGGCTGTACAGATTGTAGTCTTGTCCAGATATGTACATCTATGTGCTTCCTGATACATTTTCACTTGTGATAAACATGTGGCCGTTTTTGATCATGCACAATGTAATCAGATATGGCATATATACAGGAACTTTACAGATCTCTATGTTTTATATATGAGTACATTCTATATAGTAGCTGTGGTTACCCTGGTACATGTAAACAGTCAAACCTGTCTTTAGCAGCCAGTCAAGGGAAGTAGCAAAAGTGCCTTTTAATGCTTAATACAGGTTAATTTACTATGAAAGCATAAAAATGGGATTTGGAAAATATGGTTGCTTAAGACAGGTGGCTGCTTAATAGAGGTGACCACTTACACAGGTCCGACTGTATGTATATGTATCAGATCTCCATTGTTTATCAATAATGATAATTGTATGATGCATCTTTATGATTTAAAGTTATGTTTCATGTGTATTTATTATATGCACCTTCTTACCCTCCACAGCCACCCCCACAACCTCCACCCCCCACAAGCCTACCACCCCCTCCACAACCTCCACCCCCTCCACCACCATCACCTCCCCCTCCACCACCATCACCTCCCCCTCCACAACCACCTCCACCACCATAATCACCTCCACCATAATCACCACCACCACCATAATCTCCACCACCACCGTAATCCCCAGCTCCAAAATCTGTGCCTCCCCCCAAATCTCCTCCTCCAAATCCTTCATCCCCACCAGCACTGTAATCAGCCGCACCAAAATCTGCCCCTTCATGGGCATCATTTTCCAGTGTCATTAGCTGCGTCGTAATCTTGGAAATCACTTCCCCCAAAACTGCCAACAGAACCATTGTCATAACTGACATTAACGTCTACATCAACATCCATATCATAATCGTTATAACCCCATCCATAGCAAGAATGGTAGCCCCAGCCCCACCCCCAGCCATAACCCCATGGGTGTCCGAAACCATAGCCAATGGCTGCACCAGCAAGAAAACCTGGAACAAATAAATAATGATAATTATGTATTACATTAAAGTAACACACAAGTTTTTTTATTGAGTTATGAGTACATTTCTGACAGAAATATAGCACCAGTGAGCTATATGTGCACATATGGACACGATCCTGAACATGTTAAATTTATAAAAAAAAACATGCAAAAAAAACCGTGACTAACGCTTTATAAATTATTTTTATTTTGACGGAATAGCCTTGTTTTGGAATTGTGTGAGTAAATTTGTGCCTGAGATTCATTTACGCAGCAAATGAAGCCAGAAGCGATTTAGAAAGAATTGCACTGCATGTCATGGTTTTGTGTTTTTTTGATATTAATATTCCAAATCATCACTATCATGGAATTTTGATGCAGAAGAAACAACAAACGACAAACTAAAAAATAGAACAAAATCACAGAATTTATCAACTAGAATGCTCCCGACAATTGTCTACATCTTTAAACATTGAATATGTTATATCAATTATATTTTTTTTAATAATATTAAAGGTTTACATTGTCAGAGTTAGTTCTGATTGTAAATTGATAAAATTACTACAGTGGAAAGAAAAATGGGGCTGCGTGTGGTGGATAAAATGTTGGTCGCTCACCCCAGAGGTTGCAGGTGTGAATCCTAAATCGACCCTATACCTCTCAAAAAACAACACTCGACTGGTTCTACCCAGACAGTAGCCTCAAGGGCAGTTCATATTAATGTTCAGCTTTCATCACAATCAAGCTAAATATAAATTAGTATAAAGTAAACTAACTGAAAGAAAAGAAATTGAGTGTAGGGCGCCACCACTGATTGGTCCATAATTTTATAACATTTACAGTTTAATATTTCCAATCACACTTTCTAAGATAATATAAGATATAGTCATCAAGATTGGAATTATAAATATTATTTTTTTGTCCTGTTTAATGCAGGTGTAAAAAATGTCAAATTACACAAAAATCGACATTAAAAAGGATTTTACCGTATTTGATTGTGTATGATTTGAAATTCTTTACACATGCATAAAAAACAGAAAAAATGAATTTAATCCTATATTAAAAAATATTTCTTTGCTACAATAAAGTCAATATCCCTTGTTCATTGTTATACGTTCTGCAACATTTAATTACTATGGACTATCACAATACCGAAACCAGTCACATGATATTTATAGTTATAAACATATTCTCTATATGTCAGTAATGTAGGAATAATACAAAAAAATAATTTAAATATAAGGATAATACTCCCCAATGTTTTGTGTACATTAATGGTGATGTCAGTATATGTGTTTTTTGAGCAATATTTTATTGCGTTGTGGTAGAGACCGTATGTTTGAATCCCGAGAATGAAAAAAAAATATTTCCGAAAATGTCCATGGTCAGGTGAATAAAGTCGTGTGTCACTCCTCTTCATAGAAGCATAAAAAAATGGGAATAATACAATAGAATTTAAATGATTAAATAATTA
Source organism: Panopea generosa (assembly GCA_029582155.1). NCBI lineage: Eukaryota > Metazoa > Mollusca > Bivalvia > Adapedonta > Hiatellidae > Panopea > Panopea generosa. The sequence goes on along the minus strand of CM055897.1, from coordinate 6,358,038 downwards.
TATTTAGTGTGGAAGGTCACAGGCAGAGATTGAATCAGAACTTTTAGCAGGTGATATACAGAGAAACGATACCTATTTCAGCGAAGACAGTGAAATCATGCTTGGAATCTGGGGGGACACCCTAAGATGTACAAAACTGATATTGAACAACCCCGGCCCCCGTAATGAGCAATCAAAACAGGTTCTGCACTGTTTTCTTCCCTATCAGAATAAATAGGTAAAATGTATCAATTCGTGGAAATTGACTTTATGTGGCTTTTGAGTTTGGAAGAGTCCAGCTAAATTGCATATGGAGAAAAAAGCCTAGTTAAAATGCTGGAGTATATGGGCCAAGTACAGATATGATTATTGCTGGCACACTAATCCCATAAATGACTTCTCTCAGTGACACTGGTTGATTAATTGAATTTTATACTAATCATTTAAATTAAATGAGCCAGGACTGTTCAGTTGGCAGCGCATATGATTATCAATCTAGTTGTTGTGATTTCAAATCCCTGTCTGGCCATAGTATCTGTGATGATTGATATACAACATTGTGTCTCAATGGCATTTGTCTCTCACTACTGATTAAAGTGGGAAAGTTATCAGTTACCTACAGTGATGGGTGTGCTAGAGTATTGGTTAATCTTCCAGAATCCTAGGAAAGTGTGGTAAGGTTAATTGATATATTTGTCTACTAGTCCGTGATGATACAAGCATATTGTATAATATTTATAAATTAATTATATTTCCAGTACCTTTACTAAAGTCGCCTCTACCATTGCTTCTTTGTTGATGATTAACTGTGCTATGTTGTTGTTGACCGTACTGTTGAGGCTGACCGTACTGTTGAGGCTGACCATATTGTGGCGGTTGACCATACTGTGGTGGTTGACCATACTGTGCTGGCGGTGGGGGATACGCCCCGACGTTGGATACCGGTGCACTTCCATAGTTAGGGGGCGGAAGCTACAGAAATAGATTTATAGCTATTCTGTACTTTATATTCCTGAACAGTTTATTTTCAAAATGTACCTCATATTTGCTTTGTTGAAATAAAAATTCATAAAAGATATGTCCATATTAATAATTTATAGAAATTTTTGAACACATGCTGGTACTAATTTTAATACCAATTTTATAATTTGTACAAGAAAAATTAAAAAACATGTAGGTGTGAAAATTACAATAAGCAAAAGGTAGATGTTCAAACTGTAACTGGGGCCAGTCTTGGCAAGGTGATAAATGTAAGAAGGTATCATCTAATGACCACCTATCTGTCATGGCTGAGGTCGGGTCCAGACAACTTCAGATAAGAAAGTTAATAGTTACTTGTGGAAGGACGGTGGTTCTTCCAAGTTATGTCATCACCTGTAAAACTGGATATGCCTTATAAACTGAAAACAAAAAGTTTAGTCATCACATTCAAGTATACTATAATACCGTTACAAAATTAGATTTGATGATTTTAAAGATCAAGTTATATTTGACGAAGTCTGTAGAGAAACTTCAACATGTTTTTTTATTCATTCTATAGGCTGGCAAAATGGTTATTGCCCTTTCATGTAAAACTTTTTTGTCAAATTAACACACTTTTTGTCTGAAACTGTGTAAATGATAAAAGATGACACTAAGAATAAAAAAAATATTAAAAAACTTAAAATGTTAAAAACATTTTGCCAGTGTATGCGTATTCCCTTTTGAAAATTAAGAAAAAGATAAATTACCTCCCTTTGCATTGAAATAAGTTGATGAATAAATTGATTTATGATGACAGATATCACCTAACTTGATTTAATCACCGATTTTATTTGTTACGGACACGAATCAAATTTAAAATAGCTTTAAAATAGTATGTCCACATCCAGGCACACATTTGGTTTTACATGATTGTACACTATGGGATGTATTTTTGTTGTGAGTATAATATACCTGTCATGTGTTGGCATTTAACCCATTAAAATTGTAACTGTATAAGTACTCACCTGTTCCTGAAATTGACGTCATCCAGGCTCTGTAGTATAAAAATAACGATTATCGCTATAAGTGATTTGTAAATATATGATAGTTTAGTGAATTGTCAGATATTGGATTAAACATGTATTTAGATGATTGATTGAATATTTAACGTCATTTTTATGCCATAGAGGGTTAACATCAGTTAACCTAACCACTGTTTTCTGGGATCCTGAAAAGTTAACCAGTACTCAAGCCGCCCCATTTCCACAAGTAACTGATAACTTTCCCACTTTAATCAGAGGTGAGAGACGAATGATAATGGTACACAATGTTGTATATCAATCCTCACAAACTGTTGCCAGGCGATGATTGGAACTCATGACCCCTGGATTAATAGTTAGATGCATTACAGACTGAGCTAACTGGGCTATATTTAGATGAGTTGGCGGAGGATCGAACCCACGAGCCTCTGATCCTATCTTGTTTATACAGTTCCCAGTAAAAATAAATGTAGATTTGTCTGACTGTGGCAGCTGTATATTTTAGTCTGAAGTCTTTTAAGCAGAGTTGTAGTGTAGTGGATAGGGTGTGGACCGCTCACACCAGAGGTTGTAGTGTAGTGGATAGGGTGTGGACCGCTCACACCAGAGGTTGTAGTGTAGTGGATAGGGTGTGGACCGCTCACACCAGAGGTTGTAGTGTAGTGGAAAGGGTGTGGACCGCTCACACAAGAGGTTGTAGTGTAGTGGATAGGGTGTGGACCGCTCACACCAGAGGTTGTAGTGTAGTGGATAGGATGTGGACCACTCACACAAGAGGTTGTAGTGTAGTGGATAGGGTGTGGTCCGCTCACACCAGAGGTTGTAGTGTAGTGGATAGGGTGTGGACCGCTCACACAAGAGGTTGTAGTGTAGTGGATAGGGTGTGGACCGCTCACACAAGAGGTTGTAGTGTAGTGGATAGGGTGTGGACCGCTCACACAAGAGGTTGTAGTGTAGTGGATAGGGTGTGGACCGCTCACACAAGAGGTTGTAGTGTAGTGGATAGGGTGTGGACCGCTCACACAAGAGGTTGTAGTGTAGTGGATAGGGTGTGGACCGCTCACACAAGAGGTTGTAGTGTAGTGGATAGGGTGTGGACCGCTCACACAAGAGGTTGTAGTGTAGTGGATAGGGTGTGGACCGCTCACACCAGAGGTTGTAGTGTAGTGGATAGGATGTGGACCACTCACACCAGAGGTTGTAGTGTAGTGAATAGGGTGTGGTCCGCTCACACCAGAAGTTGTAGTGTAGTGGATAGGGTGTGGACCGCTCACACCAGAGGTTGTAGTGTAGTGGATAGGGTGTGGACTGCTCGCACCCGAGGTTGTAGTGTAGTGGATAGGGTGTGGACCACTCACACAAGAGGTTGTAGTGTAGTGGATAGGGTGTGGACCGCTCACACCAGAGGTTGTAGTGTAGTGGATAGGATGTGGACCACTCACACCAGAGGTTGTAGTGTAGTGAATAGGGTGTGGTCCGCTCACACCAGAAGTTGTAGTGTAGTGGATAGGGTGTGGACCGCTCACACCAGAGGTTGTAGTGTAGTGGATAGGGTGTGGACTGCTCGCACCCAAGGTTGTGAGTTTGTTCCAAGCCAATGCCTCTTAAAAAACACTCAGTACTTTTTCTACTCAGGACATCAATTCAAAGCGGTTCATATGAAGTCCCGTGTTGATTGGTGCTGTTTAAGTTACTGTATAGTTATAGACTGGAATGCAAAGTTGCAAAGGAATGTAGATCAAAGAGCCTTTACTCAGTCAAAAACTTGTTGAATCTGAATGCAAAGATCACAGGCTCATGTTCAAATCAATGTTTAAAGAACAAAGGGCAATAACTAAAAATAATAATTGACTAGGAACACTTATACCACAGACTCATGTTGAGGTCATCTACGTGCTGTACAGTATGCTTCATTTGAATATGGTTAAAATTGTGGGAGGAGTTAGGTCAGCAGGATTGTTGAAACATGTGTTTGGGGCGTTTCAATGGACCGTCCAAAATGTGACAGGTGGACGATCTCCATTTCAGTAATAATCCCAACCAATATAATATCAGTAAAATAAATCAACAGCATATTTATCATGAAATAATTATAACGACAAACAGTTTTGGCTTTAATTGCCAATAATGGTATCCACCAATAACAACAAAACTGGTAAACTTTTTGTTCAGTCTTCCCTGTGAATGTCATGTTGAACTATAGGCAATTGGCATACATTATAAATAATCGTATATAATTGGTTGTCATAATGGACTCATTACATGTAATCTAATATTATAACATATTCCGTTCTAGATTACTGGTAAGTTAAAGAAGTCTATCTGACAGTTAGGTAGATATCCATTGTATATAAATAGATATGTCCGTATGATTTAATATTGGACTAAACTTGTTAAACATGATAGTATTATAGTTAAATATTTACTTAATTCATTACTTGTTGATTGTAATAATGGTGGTAAGAATTTGGTAAAAAACATCAAAAACCTAGATGGAAAATTATGGATTTTCATATCTACTGATCAAGAACTGATGATTCTAAATTGTTAAACTTCCATATTGTTTTTGAAGAGAGAGAGTTCTAGATAATTTTAAACAAAAATGGCTTAATGTAATTGAAAACAGTCGTTTGCTATGTACTTATAAAATGTTAAATCCTACTTTGGAATTCAAAAAATATTTAGATATGCTTCCAAGAAAATTAAGAATTCCTATGTCGAGATTAAGATTATTATCACATCTGGTATAAACTGAAATTGGTCGCTATGTACAGAATAGAGTTGAACATAACTTGTGTTATTCGTACTCTATGTAACTTTAACGACATAGAAGATGAATATCATTGTGTGTTAATTTGTCCTAGTTGTCAGAATATCTGTAAAAGACTTATTACATCATATTATTATAAATGGCCAGGTATGTTAAAGTTCATTGAGTTAATGCAAAGTAAGAAGTATTCAGTTTTGTTAAATTTATGTAAATTTATTCATCAAGCTTTTAATGTTTGCATTTCCTTGTATAAACAAAATACATAATGTATACATCTACATGTATCTTTTTTGTGTTGATCTACTCAAGTATAAATTTGACATAGTGTTCAAATGTTTAATTTAAATTTGTCCAACCTCAAAAACTAGTAAAAAAATGTTTGTATATAAATAAAATAACTTTTCTAATTTAAAAGCATCTAACACAATATTGATCTATTATCTGTATGCCATGTGTTACATTAATTATTTGATTTGTATGTAATGAGAAACATTATAATTATGTTTAAATTACTGAATAAAGAATTTTGAAGAAAGAGTAATTGGAACTAATTCCTTAATCAAATACAGGCATAAAAATGTAAACCATGTATTAAAAACTCTTACCCCATGGCATTTCCATTTGGACAAAGAAAATAGAAGACAGGACTGGAAATTTGCCCCGGGGTTGTGCCTGGTATACACCACTGAGGGAAGGCTATCATGTAGCTGTAGCTGGTTTTCTTTGGCAATTTTTTAGGGCACCCAGGTATCTTGGAACACACGGGTCCCCACTGCCAGCATACTGCATACATTCTGGAGAAAAACATAAATGTTCTATTATATCAGATATATTTAAATGTTATAGTGATGACTGCTGCCAGAGCATTAACATTTCAGCTACAATTAGTCACCTATGGGCACAAATAACACTAGTGGATTTCTATTGAAAAACATGTGTGCCACCTCTAAAGTAAAATCCTGGATCCGCCCCTGTATAACAAGTCAACAAACACAAATTTTATGCAATACGAATTCGACCCTATAATGTGGGGGAAAAGTCGAGAGTTCATTTTTTCTGAAAATGTCAGCTATTAGTCATTAAAAAGACTGTAACTTAACGGTATTGGGCATCCTATGAAACATTTACAAGAGTAACTTAATTCAGTGAACTAATTACATTCTTAGTTAACGAGAACTGCAACATGCACTCATCAAAAGTTTTGATCACATTGATTTATTGATATTCCGTCAACATGAGTTTGTAAATTTCATATTTGAATCATACAATCTAATGGAATAGCCGAATCTAATGTTGAGAGAACTTGTGGCCAGACCCTTTTGCCTTAAATTGTATTTGACTTATACGCATGATAAATATTGTAATATGTGTTTATTTGGCAATAAAATATGTTTAAACTAATACAATCTAATGAACGAACTCATTGTGCATATTTTCCGAATATTTTCTTTAAATGCATAAAGGAATAATGTTGTTGTTGTTGTATAGGTGTTTAGCGTCACTTTCAACAATTTTTCAATCATATCGCGACGGTGTCTACTTGAGACAGTATTCTGAGCGCTGTCACAATGGAGTATCATGCCGCAGACACATGGTATGATACCCCACCCAGTCACATTATACTGACACCGGGCCGACCAGACCTAGAACTCTCCTCTAAATGCTGAGCGTCAAGCGAGGAAGTTTCTAGTACCATTTTTAAAGACTTTGGTATGACCCAGCCAGGGATTGAACCCACGACCTTCCGCATGCGAGGCAGGACGCTAGACCACGCTGCGGTCTCATAAAGGAATAAACATGAACCAACTTTTTTAAATACACCACCGCTACATCAATCTCACAAATGAATTAGTATTATGTATACTGTACACCATTTGCAGTGATTCTACTTCATTGAAACTATGTATCTCTGCAATGTATCTTTGGACAATGTTACCAGGTCTGGTTACTGCCTGATACAAATGTCTTAAAATATATGGTTGTGAAAGTTGTACTTTTTGCGGAGTATCATGCCGCAGACACATGATATGATACCTCATGTACCCCATCCAGTCACATTATACTGACCACAGGGGCTTGTGACAATATATATACCCTATATAAAGTATAATAGAGTCTTTATTATTTAGATTTAGAATACAACTATCCCCTGTGATACTGACACCGTGCCAACCAGGACACCACAAAAAGGTGCAAACTATTGTCTTTTATTGCCACTAATATTACAATGTGTAAAAGTCTGGAACATGAATTTCATAAAAACAGTGTGTTTTTATATTTCTATAAATAAATATGACCAATTACCATCAAAGTAGTATGTACCATTGTTATACTCTTCACAAATAATCATAAACGTTAATAAAATAATAAATCATTGTTTTTTCACCATTTTGAGAAGATGACCCATACCCTTAGGAATTAGGAATTTTAGCAGCATTTTCATTAACATTGGGAAATATTTACATTCAATATATTTGTTCAACTTCATACAAATGGGTACACTTGCTTCTCTGACTATTTCATTAAAGAATTAATGTGATACTCAATTCAGAATGGGGAAATCTCTGTTTATTTTATCAAGGAATTAGTGGCAAGTTTCAATCTGCAATTATTGGAGCTTTCAATTGGGAATTTTTATCACTCAATTGGGGAAAAAAGATATTATTTGCCGTTGGGAATTCGACCCACTAACGGCTATAAAATGGCTGAAAAAACATTGATTTTAATAAACATATTGGAATGTTTTTTAAAAAGACATTTGACAAATTTATACCAAACATTTATATACAAACCTTCAGCTGTAAGTGACTGATTGGTAGTTCGTTGTTTGGGTTTTTTGAACCATGCAAAGGTGGAATCTTCGAACAGTATGGTGAACACTTTCTTCCATTTATGGCCATCAGAGAACAGCAAATATCCAGACCGGCAAGGCTTTGATGTTGCTAAATAAAGATTTATAAAAATGTATAATTTATAAAAGCACAAATACCAACACATGCCAAAACACTATAATTGTTTATATCTAAATAACCCTATTACAAACACTCTTCCTTACCCTTTAGTTTAAACATTTTATTTCTGAATATATATATATATATATATATATATATATATATATATAAATAAAGTATAAACAAAACACTGACCAGCAACAATAGAAGAGGTATAAGAACAAAAGCATAATGCTTTTGAAGATATTCTCCTAGTCATATTTTTTTTTTGAAATGGGGTTAACGCCATTTTTAACACATTTCATGTTATATATGACATATCCAGTTTTATTGGTGGAGGAAAACCTTAGAATGAATCTGAGTTGAACCACCATCATTCCGCAAGTAACTGGCAAACTGTCTCACATACATTTTTTGGAGCAAGCGGGATGCCAACCTCTGACCTTAGCAGCGAGAGGTAAATGATATTGTGACAGTGCCTTAAACATACGACCTTAGCGGTGAGAGGTATATGATATTGTGACAGTGCCTTAAAAATACGACCTGAGCGGTGAGAGGTATACGATATTGTGACAGTGCCTTAAAAATAAGACCTGAGCGGTGAGAGGTAGACGATATTGAGACGGTGCCTAAGACCACCCTGGCACGGAGAACCCTCCTTAATAGTACTATAGATTTCACATCACAAAAGTAAACTCATTTATACATAAATAAAGCTTCTGTTAAAATCGTGTGGATATTGTGTTTCTTTGTGGTCACAAAAACACAATATTTACATAACTGTAATTGCACACTTATTCATTAACCTGAATTTAAAGTTAAGACTTCACTGAAAAAGATCAATAGGGTCGCAACTAGCACCCCTTCGAATGGAATGTAGATACTAAAACAGAGCAAAAATTGAGATGTAACACTCGCTTGGCACTGTAGTCAGGGACACCAACAAGAGAAGGTAAAAGTCCTTTGGTGCTGTGAAACATCAACTGTCATGTTTGATAAAATATTACAACAGTCACTTGATGAGGCCCTCCCGGGGGATTCCTGTTTCCTTGACCTCTTAAAGTAATGGCCATTATTCCCCTGGGCCCGGTTTTTCGAAAATACTTAAGTCTGCTATTTTACTTAAACTTAAATAGTGTGCTCAATTTAAGTATAAAATTGAGCACACTATCGAGTTTAAGTAAAATAAGAGACTTAAGTATTTTTGTGAAACCGGGGCCAGATCTCCAAACGTATTTGCCATAGTTCACCAACAGTATTTACCCCAGATCTTTAAAATTTAGCCTTTTATCCCTGAGTCCCTGAAAGTAATGGTCAATGTTCCCCAGATCTCAAAACCCCTGGGGAGGCCAGATAGGGAATTCAATTTTAACAACTACTTTAAGAAATAGAGTGGCAGTAATAGACCCTTTGTGATGTGGAACATTAAACCTCATCTGTAGTCAGTGACACCAAAGGTCCCAGAGAAAAGGAGGTAACAGTATGGGACTTTAATATCGTGTTTGGTGGTCTTTAAAACAATGTGAAATGAAATAGTTCATTTTAACCAACCATAACTATTCGACTTTACACACATGGATGGATATACCACTATAACTAATAACTGGCCAATCTATGTTTATCGATCTTGGAGCTAACTTCACACGGCCCCGGGAAATTAACATCATAACGACCAGACATCTATTGATGCATGTACATGATAACATTAAAATCACTGATGTCGACTGAGAGTATTTATATTATACTAATGTGTTTGTTAATATGCCAACTTGGTGTAAATAGTTCACAATTTAATATACAACTTATACGTGAAAGGCCATAATGTGTAGTTGGAAAACAAGCTTGAAACATCATAATTGTGTTATAATTATATGAAATGTCATAATTGTTGATTGTTATATACATGTATGCATACTTCAAATGTCATAATGGTTAATTGTTAGGTAAGCAAACGTCAAACGGCACAATAGCTAAACGGTCTACAAGCCACAAACTTCAGAAAAATATTGTCACATACACACACATGAAATGTCATACTATGTTTAATTGACATACAAGACAAAAAACTGTCATAATGGTTTATTATTATAGATGCACACATGAAATGTCATAATAATTAATTGTTTAATATATTGAGACGTCATACTAGTTAATTGGTTGACAAGGTGAAATGTTATATGGCCGATTGGTTTTCATGTTGAAACATCATAATTACAAGGTGAAACGCCATAATGATGATTGGGTTACATGATTAAACATCATAATTGCAAGTTGAAACGTCATTATGGTCGACTGGTATATTTAATGAAACGTCATAATAACAAGTTGAAATGTCATTACGGTCAATTGGTTTACATGTTGAAATGTCATAATTACATGGTTGATTGGTTTATATGTTGAAAAATCATAATTAAAAGTTGAAACGTCATAATTACAAGTTGAAACGTCATTATGGTCGATTGCTTTACATGTTGAAACGTCTGAAATATCTACAGGCCTGAAACTCTCCTGGTGATATATTTTACAAAACATACTTACGTCTAAATGGCGGTGACGAGTACCGCGGAGCTGTTTCCGTGCTGCTTACACATCCCATATTTAACGATTACAATATGTTGTATATGCTGCACACAGACTATCGAACACACAAGAAATGACATATATAACAGACCTCAAGCATAAACACACCCATATACCGCACGCTACAAGTCCAACACCTCTATTTAAACTAATATTTTATAAAATCGCTGTTCCACATGACCGTCTTAAATTACAGTGTTGGTATGTGTGTAAACAACATCGGATACTTTCAGCTATCTTCGCAGTCTTACAATCAGATCAATCGTACGATCTCGGACAAGATGAATAATACATTAGATCTACAAGTTTATTTAAAATTCTGTTTCTTGTCTCAGTGACTTGACTACATGTTTATAAAATTATGTCTCTGGTTTTACTGGTTTTACAACTCGATTTGATTATATAAATGCTTGCTGTTGTTTTTTTTAAATTTATATAAATAACAGACCTAGATATAGTAAATAAATATCTATTTACATATCTGCATACACATAGGTAATGCTATCGACCCGGACCATTAATGTATGCGTTCTGCGTATATACTTTACCCACAGGGGCTATTGACAATATATATTCTATATCCAAATATAATGATTATATGGTATAAAAAAATATAATACTACATTGTATATATAAGGATTTAGAATATATATATTGTAACTAGCCCCTTTGATTTTACCGGTGGATTCGCAACATCACTCTACTAAAGTTATAACCGACCACCTCGATTTAGTGATTTCGTCAACTTAATATTTTAATCTGCAAACTATTTATATAATGAACAAATTCATTGCATGTGCGGATTCAAGGATTCAAGGTCCGCCCACCTAATATTTGCCAGGCATAGGTACCTGTCAATATAAACTGCCATTGACTGTATATTGTCAAACAAAATACATGGATTTTTTTTCTCTTTTTATTTTCTGACATCCGTTTCTTCTTCTTGAGGAACTTCAAAAGTTTTTCTTACATTTTTTTGACATTTATATTTAAAACATAAATACATATCTAATATATATATATATATATATATATATATATATATATATATATCGAAGCAATCTAAGGAAGGTCCGGACCTCCTGCTCGACCCTTGTCCACCAATAACAATCTAAGGGAGGTCCGGACCTCCGGACCTCCTGCTCGACCATTGACCCACCAATGACAGTCTAAGGGAGATCCGGAACTCCTGCTTGACCCTTGACCCACCAATGGCAATATTCGAGAAGTCAGGGCCTCCTTCTCCACCCTTGATCTACCAACGGCAATCTCAAAGAGGTCCGGAATTCCTGCTCCCCCTTTATCCGCAAGTAGCAATCTAAGGGAGGCCTGGACCTCCTGCTGTCCCACCCTTGATCCACCAATGGCAATTTCCGGAAGGCCCCGACCACCTACTGTCCAACCCTTGATCCACCAATGGTTCTGACCTCCTGCTCAATCCCTTGATCCACCAATGGCAATCTCAGGGAGGTCCTGACCTCCTGGCACATCCCTTGATCCACCAACGACAATCTCAGAGAGTCCGTACATCCTGCCCAACCCTTGATCCACCAATGGCAATTTCAGGGAGGTCCTGATATCCTGCTCCATCTTTTGATACACCAATAGCAATTTAAGGGAGGACAGACATCCTGCCATAACCTTGATCCACCAATGGCAATCTCAGGGAGGTCCGGACCTCCTGCTCCATCCATTGATCCCTTGACATACCAATAGTAATCTCAAAGAGGTTCTAACCTACTGCTCAACCCTTGATCCACCGATGGCAGTCTCGGGGAGGACAGACCTCCTGCTCCATCCCTTGATCCCTTGATACACCAATAGTAATCTCAGAGAGGTTCTAACCTCCTGCTCAACCCTTGATCCACCAATGGCAATCTCGGGGAGGATTGACCTCTTGCTCCATCCCTTGATACACCAATTGCAAATCGGAGAGGATTGACCTCCTGCTCCATCCCTTGATGTACCAGTGGCAAATCGGGGAGGATTGACGTCCTACTTCATTTCTTGATACACCAATTACAATCTCGAGGAGGACGGACCTCCTGCTCCATCCCTTGTTCCACCAATAGCAATCTCGGGGAGGACGGACCTCCTGCTCTATCCCTTGATACACCAATGGCAATCTCGGGGAGGACAGACCTCCTGCTCCATTCCTTGATCCACCAATAGCAATCTCAGAGAGGTTCTAACCTCCTGCTCCATCCCTTGATCCACCAATGGCAATCTCAGAGAGGTTTTAACCTCCTGCTCCATCCCTTGATCCACCAATGGCAATCTCAGAGAGGTTCTTACCTCCTGCTCCATCCCTTGATCCACCAATAGCAATCTCAGAGAGGTTCTAACCTCCTGCTCCATCCCTTGATCCACCAATGGCAATCTCAGAGAGGTTCTAACCTCCTGCTCCATCCCTTGATCCACCAATGGCAATCTCAGAGAGGTTTTTACCTCCTGCTCCATCCCTTGATCCACCAATAGCAATCTCAGAGAGGTTCTAACCTCCTGCTCCATCCCTTGATCCACCAATGGCAATCTCAGGGAGGACGGACCTCCTGCTCCATCTCTTGATCCACCAATAGCAATCTCAGAGAGGTTCTAACCTCCTGCTCAACCCTTGATCCACCAATGGCAATCTCGGGGAGGACGGACCTCCTGCTCCATCCCTTGACCAACCAATAGCAATCTCAGAGAGGTTCTAACCTCCTGCTCAACCCTTGATCCACCAATGGCAATCTCAGAGAGGTTCTTACCTCCTGCTCCATCCCTTGATCCACCAATAGCAATCTCAGAGAGGTTCTAACCTCCTGCTCCATCCCTTGATCCACCAATGGCAATCTCAGGGAGGACGGACCTCCTGCTCCATCTCTTGATCCACCAATAGCAATCTCAGAGAGGTTCTAACCTCCTGCTCAACCCTTGATCCACCAATGGCAATCTCGGGGAGGACGGACCTCCTGCTCCATCCCTTGACCAACCAATAGCAATCTCAGAGAGGTTCTAACCTCCTGCTCAACCCTTGATCCACCAATGGCAATCTCGGGGAGGACGGACCTCCTGCTCCATCCCTTGACCAACCAATAGCAATCTCAGAGAGGTTCTAACCTCCTGCTCCATCCCTTGACCAACCAATAGCAATCTCAGAGAGGTTCTAACCTCCTGCTCCATCCCTTGATCCACCAATGGCAATCTCGGAGAGGACAGACCTCCTGCTCCATTCCTTGATCCACCAATAGCAATCTCAGAGAGGTTCTAACCTCCTGCTCAACCCTTGATCCACCAATGGCAATCTCAAGGAGGACGGATCTCCTGCTCCATCCCTTGATTAACCAATAGCAATCTCTGAGAGGTTTAAACCTCCTGCTCCATCCATTGATCCACCAATGGCAATCTCAGGGAGGACGGACCTCCTGCTCCATCTCTTGATCAACCAATAGCAATCTCAGAGAGGTTCTAACCTCCTGCTCAACCCTTGATCCACCAATGGCAATCTCGGGGAGGACGGATCTCCTGCTCCATCCCTTGACCAACCAATAGCAATCTCAGAGAGGTTCTAACCTCCTGCTCAACCCTTGATCCACCAATGGCAATCTCGGGGAGGACGGACCTCCTGCTCCATCCCTTGATCAACCAATAGCAATCTCAGAGAGGTTCTAACCTCCTGCTCCATCCTTTGATCCACCAATGGCAATCTCAGGGAGGACAGACCTCCTGCTCCATCTTTTGATCCACCAATAGCAATCTCAGAGAGGTTCTAACCTCCTGCTCAACCCTTGATCCACCAATGGCAATCTCGGGGAGGACGAACCACCTGCTCCATCCCTTGACCAACCAATAGCAATCTCAGAGAGGTTCTAACCTCCTGCTCAACCTTTGATCCACCAATGGCAATCTTGGGGAGGACGGACCTCCTGCTCCATCCTTTGATCCACCAATAGCAATCTCAGAGAGGTTCTTACCTCCTGCTTAATCTCTTGATACACCAATGGCAATCTCAGAGAGGTTCTTACCTCCTGCTCCATCCCTTGATCAACCAATGGCAATATCGGGGAGGACGGACTTCCTGCTCCATCCTTTGATCCACCAATAACAATCTCAGAGACGTTCTAACCTCCTGCTCCATCCCTTGATCCACCAATGGCAATCTCGGGGAGAACGGACCTCTTGCTCCATCCCTTGATCCACCAATGGCAATCTCGGGGAGGACAGACCTCCTGCTCCATCATTTGACCAACCAATAGCAATCTCAGAGAGGTTCTAACCTCCTGCTAAACACTTGATCCACCAATGGCAATCTCGGGGAGGACAGACCTCCTGCTCCATCCTTTGATCCACCAATAGCAATCTCAGAGAGGTTCTTACCTCCTGTTCTATCCCTTGATCCATCAATGGCAATCTCGGGGAGGACGGACCTCCTGGTCCATCCTTTGATCCACCAATAGCAATCTCAGAGAGGTTCTAACCTCCTGCTCCATCCCTTGATCCACCAATGGCAATCTCGGGGAGGACGGACCTCCTGCTCCATCCTTTGATCCACCAATAGCAATCTCAGAGAGGTTCTTACCTCCTGCTCCATCCCTTGATCCACCAATGGCAATCTCGGGGAGGAAGGACCTCCTGCTCTATCCCTTGATACACCAATGGCAATCTCGGGGAGGACGGACCTCCTGCTCGATTCCTTGATCCACCAATAGCAACATCAGGGTGGACGGACCTTCTGCTCAATCCCTTGACCCAACAATGGCAATCTCAGGGAGGCCGGACCTCCTGCTCCATCCCTTGATCCACCAATAGCAATCTCAGAGAGATTCTAACCTCCTGCTCAACCCTTGATCCACCAATGGCAATCTCGGGGAGGACGGACCTCTTGCTCCATCCCTTGATCCACCAATGGCAATCTCGGGGAGGAAGGACCTCCTGCTCCATCCTTTGATCCACCGAAAGCAATCTCAGAGAGGTTCTTACCTCCTGCGCAATCTCTTGATTCACCAATTGCAATCTCAGAGAGGTTCTTACCTCCTGCTCCATCCCTTGATCCACCAATGCCAATCTCGGGTAGGAAGGACCTCCTGCTCCATCCTTTGATCCATTAATAGCAATCTCAGAGAGGTTCTTACCTCCTGCTCCATCCCTTGATCCACCAATGGCAATCTCGGGGAGTCCGTACCGCCTGTTTAACCCTTGATCCATCAATGGCAATCTCATGGAAAACGGACATTTTGTCATACCCTTGATTTGCCAATGGCAACTTCATGGAGGTCCTGACCTCCTGTTCCATCCATTGATACACAAATAGCAATCTCAGAGAGATTCTAACCTCCTGCTCAACCGTTGATCCACCAATGGCAATCTCAGGGAGGTCCGGACCTTCTGCTTCATCCTTTGGTCCACCAATGGCAATCTCTGGGAGTCCGTACCGCCTGTTTAACCGTTGATCCACCAATGGCAATCTCAGGGAGGTCCGGTCATCCTGCTCCATCCCTTGATCCACCAATGGCAATCTCGGTGAGGGCGGACCTCGTACTCCATCCCTTGACCCACCAATGGCAATCTCGGGGAGGACGGACCTCCTGCTCCATCCCTTGATCCACCAATGGCAATCTCAGGGAGGCCGGACCTCCTGCTCCATCCCTTGATCCACCAATGGCAATCTCGGGGAGGACGGACCTCCTGCTCTATACTTTGATACACCAATAGCAATCTCAGAGAGGTTCTAACCTCCTGCTCAATCTCTTGATACACCAATGGCAATATCGGGGAGGTTCTTACCTCCTGCTCTATCCCTTGATCCACCAATAGCAATCTCAGAGAGGTTCTTACCTCCTGCTCCATCCCTTGATCCACCAATGGCAATATCGGGGAGGACGTACCACCTGCTTCATCCCTTGATCCACCAATAGCAATCTCAGGGAAAACGGACATCCTGTCCTACCCTTGATTCGTCAATGGCAACTTCATGGAGGTCCTGACCTCCTGTTCCATTTATTGATACACCAATAGCTATCTCAGAGAGATTCTAACCTCCTGCACAACCATTGATCAACCAATGGCAATCTCAGGGAGGTCCGGACCTTCTGCTTCATCCCTTGATCCACCAATGGCAATTTCGGTGAGGGCGGACCTCGTGCTCCATCCCTTAACCCACCAATGGCAATCTCAGGGAGGACGGACCTCCTGTTCCATCTCTTGATCCACAAATGCCAAGCTCGGGGAGGACGGACCTCCTGCTCCATCCCTTGACCCACCAATGGCAATCTCGGGGAGGACGTACCTCCTGCTCCATCCCTTGATCCACCAATGGCAATCTCGGTTAGGGTGGACCTCGTGCTCAATCCCTTGACCCACCAATGGCAATCTCGGGAAGTCCGTACCGCCTGTTTAACCGTTGATCCACCAATGGCAATCTCAGGGAGGTCAGGTCATCCTGCTCCATCCCTTGATCCACCAATGGCAATCTCGGGGAATACGGAACTCATGTTCCATCTCTTGATCCACCAATGGCAATGTCGTGGAGGACGGACCTCCGCTCCATCCCTTGACCCACCAATGGCAGTCTCGGGGAGGACGGACCTCCTGCTCTATCCCTTGATCCACCAATGACAATCTCAGGGAGGACGGACCTCCTGCTCAATCCCCTGACCCACCAATGGCAATCTCGAGGAGGACGGACCTCCTGCTCCATCCCTTGATCCTCCAATGGCAATCTCGGGGAGGACGGACCTCCTGCTCCATCCCTTGATCCACCATTGGCAATCTCGGGGAGGACGGACCTCCTGCTCCATCCCTTGATCCACCAATGGCAATCTCAGAGAGGTTCTAACCTCCTGCTCCATCCCTTGATCCACCAATAGCAATCTCAGGGAGGTTCTAATCTCCTGCTCTACCGCTTGATCCACCAACAGCAATCTCAGGGAGGACGGACCTCCTGCCCCAACTTTGATCCAACAATGACAATCTCAGGAAGGTCCTGACCTCCTGCTCCACCCCAGATCCGACAATGATAATCCAACCGTTGGTATGTTGTGTATATCAGATATAATTACATACTTTGTTCATTGTTAATGTTTTAAATACTCATTTCTACCATGTGTCATAGCAACAATATTGACATCTGTATTATAAAGGATAAGTCAAATGTGATGGATGGATAAAGTGTATAGCCTTATTATCTTAATAGATGTAAACAATGTAATGTCAATTTAAATAAGCGTGGTACAATGGTATAATCTTAAAGGGAATGCTTATATCAGGATTTTTCAAATTGTTTATATTGGTTAAAATCATTTTTTTCCCCATATAACATGCCTGTATAAATTATATTCACTGACCCCATATTGCAAAAAGGATATCTATATAAACATACCAAAATAATATCTCGAGAAAGGATTTCCTAAATGGTGCTACGTGAACATTTGAGGCTAAAATAGATGTCCCACTTAAAAGTGCAACTGCTCCATCTCTTGATCCACCAATAGCAATCTCAGAGAGGTTCTAACCTCCTGCTCAACCCTTGATCCACCAATGGCAATCTCGGGGAGGACGGACCTCCTGCTCCATCCCTTGACCAACCAATAGCAATCTCAGAGAGGTTCTAACCTCCTGCTCCATCCCTTGATCCACCAATGGCAATCTCAGAGAGGTTCTAACCTCCTGCTCAACCCTTGATCCACCAATGGCAATCTCGGGGAGGACGGACCTCCTGCTCCATCCCTTGACCAACCAATAGCAATCTCAGAGAGGTTCTAACCTCCTGCTCCATCCCTTGACCAACCAATAGCAATCTCAGAGAGGTTCTAACCTCCTGCTCCATCCCTTGATCCACCAATGGCAATCTCGGGGAGGACAGACCTCCTGCTCCATACCTTGATCCACCAATAGCAATCTCAGAGAGGTTCTAACCTCCTGCTCAACCCTTGATCCACCAATGGCAATCTTAATGAGGACGGACCTCCTGCTCCATCCCTTGATCAACCAATAGCAATCTCAGAGAGGTTTAAACCTCCTGCTCCATCCCTTGATCCACCAATGGCAATCTCAGGGAGGACGGACCTCCTGCTCCATCTCTTGATCAACCAATAGCAATCTCAGAGAGGTTCTAACCTCCTGCTCAACCCTAGATCCACCAATGGCAATCTCGGGGAGGTCGGATCTCCTGCTCCATCCCTTGACCAACCAATAGCAATCACAGAGAGGTTCTAACCTCCTGCTCAACCCTTGATCCACCAATGGCAATCTCGGGGAGGACGGACCTCCTGCTCCATCCCTTGATCAACCAATAGCAATCTCAGAGAGGTTCTAACCTCCTGCTCCATCCTTTGATCCACCAATGGCAATCTCAGGGAGGACAGACCTCCTGCTCCATCTTTTGATCCACCAATAGCAATCTCAGGGAGGTTCTAACCTCCTGCTCAACCTTTGATCCACCAATGGCAATCTCGGGGAGGACGGACCTCCTGTTCCATCCCTTGACCAACCAATAGCAATCTCAGAGAGGTTCTAACCTTCTGCTCAACCTTTGATCCACCGATGGCAATCTTGGGGAGGACGGACCTCCTGCTCCATCCTTTGATCCACCAATAGCAATCTCAGAGAGGTTCTTACCTCCTGCTTAATCTCTTGATACACCAATGGCAATCTCAGAGAGGTTCTTACCTCCTGCTCTATCCCTTGATCCACCAATGGCAATCTCACGGAGGACGGACTTCCTGCTCCATCCTTTGATCCACCAATAGCAATCTCAGAGACGTTCTAACCTCCTGCTCAATCTCTTGATACACCAATGGCAATCTCAGAGAGGTTCTTACCTCCTGCTCCATCCCTTGATCAACCAATGGCAATATCGGGGAAGACGGACTTCCTGCTCCATCCTTTGATCCACCAATAACAATCTCAGAGACGTTCTAACCTCCTGCTCCATACCTTGATCCACCAATGGCAATCTCGGGGAGAACGGACCTCTTGCTCCATCCCTTGATCCACCAATGGCAATCTCGGGGAGGACAGACCTCCTGCTCCATCATTTGACCAACCAATAGCAATCTCAGAGAGGTTCTAACCTCCTGCTAAACCCTTGTTCCACCAATGGCAATCTCGGGGAGGACGGACCTCCTGCTCCATCCTTTGATCCACCAATAGCAATCTCAGAGAGGTTCTTACCGCCTGTTCTATCCCTTGATCCATCAATGGCAATCTCGGGGAGGACGGACCTCCTGCTCCATCCTTTGATCCACCAATAGCAATCTCAGAGAGGTTCTAACCTCCTGCTCCATCCCTTGATCCACCAATGGCAATCTCGGGGAGGACGAACCACCTGCTCCATCCTTTGATCCACCAATAGCAATCTCAGAGAGGTTCTAACCTCCTGCTCCATCCCTTGATCCACCAATGGCAATCTCGGGGAGGACGGACCTCCTGCTCCATCCTTTGATCCACCAATAGCAATCTCAGAGAGGTTCTTACCTCCTGCTCCATCCCTTGATCCACCAATTGCAATCTCGGGGAGGACGGACCTCCTGCTCGATTCCTTGATCCACCAATAGCAATCTCAAAGAGGTTCTAACCTCCTGCTTAACCCTTGATCCACCAATGGCAATCTCGGGGAGAACGGACCTCCTGCTCTATCCCTTGATCAACCAATAGCAATCTCAGAGAGGTTCTAACCTCCTGCTCAACCCTTGGTCCACAATTGGCAATCTCGGGGAGGACGGACCTCTTGCTCCGTCCGTTGATCCACCAATAGCAACATCAGGGAGGACGGACCTTCTGCTCAATCCCTTGAACCAACAATGGCAATCTCAGGGAGGCCTGACCTCCTGCTCCATCCCTTATTCCACCAATAGCAATCTCATAGAGATACTTACCTCCTGCTCAACCCTTGATCCACCAATGGCAATCTCGGGGAAGACGGACCTCTTGCTCCATCCCTTGATCCATCAATGGCAATCTCGGGGAGGAAGGACCTCCTGCTCCATCCTTTGATCCACCAAAAGCAATCTCAGAGAGGTTCTTACCTCCTGCTCAATCTCTTGCTACACCAATAGCAATCTCAGAGAGGTTCTTACCTCCTGCTCCATCCCTTGATCCACCAATGGCAATCTCGGGGAGGACGGACCTCTTGCTCCATCCCTTGATCCACCAATGGCAATCTCGTGGAGGAAGGACCTCCTGCTCCATCCTTTGATCCAACAATAGCAATCTCAGAGAGGTTCTTACCTCCTGCTCCATCCCTTGATCCACCAATGGCAATCTCGGGGAGTCCGTACCGCCTGTTTAACCCTTGATCCATCAATGGCAATCTCATGGAAAACGGACATCCTGTCCTACCCTTGATTTACCAATGGCAACTTCATGGTGGTCCTGACCTCCTGTTCCATCCATTGATACACCAATAGCAATCTCAGAGAGATTCTAACCTCCTGCTCAACCGTTGATCCACCAATGGTAATCTCAGGGAGGTCCGAACCTTCTGCTTCATCCTTTGATCCACCAATAGCAATCTCTGGGAGTCCGTACCGCCTGTTTAACCGTTGATCCACCAATGGCAATCTCAGGGAGGTCCGGTCATCCTGCTCTATCCCTTGATCCACCAATGGCAATCTCGGTGAGGGCGGACCTCGTGCTCCATCCCTTAACCCACCAATGGCAATCTCAGGGAGGACGGACCTCCTGTTCCATCTCTTGATCCACAAATGCCAAGCTCGGGGAGGACGGACCTCCTGCTCCATCCCTTGACCCACCAATGGCAATCTCGGGGAGGACGTACCTCCTGCTCCATCCCTTGATCCACCAATGGCAATCTCGGTTAGGGTGGACCTCGTGCTCAATCCCTTGACCCACCAATGGCAATCTCGGGAAGTCCGTACCGCCTGTTTAACCGTTGATCCACCAATGGCAATCTCAGGGAGGTCAGGTCATCCTGCTCCATCCCTTGATCCACCAATGGCAATCTCGGGGAATACGGAACTTAAAAGTGCAACATATTTTGTGACGTTATTTAATCCGTGATACAGGTTTACATGTAATAAAAACTGTTTCATCTTATAAAGAGTTCGAATAACAATGCAAAGGTCGTCAAACAGTATTTAAATGCTGTCTATTTTTAGAATGGGGATTTCGTTTCAAGACTACCACTCCGATTTAAATATCAATTTTGTTACATTTCGGTCGAATTATTCGGATTTTGTTTATAAATGATAATGAGATGCTTTTTGATCCATTTTAAAAATAATTTCATTTTTTAAGACATTTATGGCATACTTTCCTTGGATATACTCCCTTTAAGATCACCTATCTCTCGCTGCTAAGGCTGTGAGCCCAGTCTAGTTAAATCCCGTTATGCGGTGTTTATGGCACTGGCTTACTACAATCTTGTCACGTGAAGATATTTTCACATTATCAAATATTGGTTAAACATAATTGTCTCTAGTGAAAAATTAATTTGTAAAACATTAATTTTATATATAAGCAATGGTCAGTGATCTGCATCCATATAAAAAAAACTGCGTTAGGTTATTAAAAAAAAACACGATTATTTTATCATGTTTTTATGACGCTGGTAAATGTAGTAAACACGCTAAATTAGAAGATGAATATCATTTTGCCATTGAATGCAGCTTATAAAATCAGATAGAAAACATATATAAAGAAATAGTATTAAAAAAGACCAAGTACGTTTAAATTTTAACACTTATGCTAAATCAGCTATAAAATGCCTTAATGCCATTTTATAAAAAATGAAATATTCAGTTATACACAATTGGTTTCATGTCCTATAACTTATGAAAAAAATGTGAAAACACAACGTTTGATACAAATGTAAGTAAATCAAACTAATTGTAAATACGTCTCAGTGTTAACAATTGTTCACAGTTTATATGTTTTGAATATTTTCAGCAGTAAATGGCCAATTACTTCTATTTTATAATTAAAATGTTATGTCAAATTAATCTTGCATAACTAAGGCGTTAATAACTAAATATTGTCCCGATTAATGACACCCAATTATAATATAATATAATTATGTGGCGTACATACGCACGCACGTATGTGTTATTGCGCATGTGCGGTGTGTTTATTTTGCTCACATTTTTTTATTTTACAACTGAACTGTTGTTCCAATCGTAATTATATATAATTATCATGTTGTATCCGCACAGATATTATGGTCTGTTGGAATTTCTGAATGAACGTATTCAGATATTTATTAGAAATGCCCTCTTCGAAAACAAAAACAAACAAGAACATCCGGTGATACATACGCCCACCCCGCTCAAAAGGACCAGTGACGTAGCAAATTAAACATTGATTGTGGATGCGGGTACTGGAACACTACATTATAATGCCCAAGATGTAAAAACTATTGTAATGTTAAAAAACATTAATTTGTGGATGAGGACATGCATGGGTTGACTGAATAAAACCAAGGCGAAGTTTAAACAATGAATGAAGGAACAAATGCGAAGGAATTTTGACAGGGTGTTGGTGAGTTGGGGGAGGTGTGGTGGGCCATAATTAATGCAATAGAACTACAATTAAGAAAAAAATAGTAAATATGACAAAACAAAAATTGAAAAGGAGAATAGGGATATGATCCAATGCTCTTTACCTCCAAGGTAACTGACCCTTTAAAAAGAGTCATCAATGAAGGTTTGTCCTCATAAGAAAATATCAACTAGAGATTGTAGGTGCTGTTACTAAGAAGTAACAGGTTGGAATTGAATATTGCAATGAATATAATTTCATTAAAAGAAAAAAGGACCATAATTCGGTAAGAAAGTATTGAATAAGAACACCAAGATCCCAGGTTCATGTTCATGTCATGTGTACCTACTTTACAACAAGTTTCATTTAAATCGGCTTAAAACTATGACAAGAGTGTGTCGTATGGTTTTTGATCTAAAGTGTAATGTAAAAATTAAGTTAAGATAAGAAAAGGTCATACCCCAATAAATCGAATCGTAACACCAGTATCACAGGCTCATGTTCAAAACATGTTTCATTTGAATTTTGGCCTAAGATAAAATATAAAAGGTTGTATTTATCTTTATTTTACGAAAATAATACTTCAACAAGTTACACGCAAGGAATATCGGTTATGTGTAAAAAAATATTTAATAACAAGCAAAATGTTAATAAGCATACATCATCAGCTGTTCATTGTCATATTTTCATCATCATCAGTTGTTCATCATTCGATCTTCATCATCATCAACTGTTCATTATCAGCTGTTCATCGTCAGATTTTCATCATCATCAACTGTTCATTATCAGCTGTTCATCGTCAGATTTTCATCATCATCAACTATTCATTATCAGCTGTTTACCGTCAGATTGTCATCATCATCAACTGTTCATTATCAGCTGTTCATCGTCAGATTTTCATCAGCATCAGTTGTTCACTATCAGCTGTTCATCGTCAGATTTTCATTACTTTCAGCTGTTCATCGTCGGATTTTCATCGTCATCAGTTGTTTATTATCAAATGTTCGTCACCAAATGTTTATCATCAGCTGTTCATCACCAGCTAGCCAAGACCGAGACAGGGTCATTTCTCGAGTAACTTTACAAGAACTTGACTGAAGGCAACACGGACATGTTATTTCAACAATTATCAGACACATTTTGAATACAAGATGTGGACTTTATCATAATATAATTACGTACTTATCCCAACTTTAATGTAAATATATAAATAAATAAAATCCGTATTGTATCAAAATGTCGCAAGTAATACAGGAGTTCTGCTGACAAATCGACTACTAATATAAATAAAAGGTAACGTAGAAGAACTTCACTCCATAAACCTGGTATGTTGATTTTGGCACTTTACCTGAAAGTCTGCCTACATACACCGTGTCCATAAAAGTCACGTGTCACATATAATCTGCTCTCTTTTTCTGAGGCTTCATACACAAGATCACCGGATTACCAGAACTTTCTGACTTTTAATAAGACAATTTAGGTCTTTGTATTTATCCATATTTACCTTGTACTGATTCAGCCCAGGAATGTAATGTTTTTTAAACAATCGATGTTAAAGAAAATAAATAGTTCAGTCTGAACCACCTTTGTGGCTTGAAATAGTCATTTAAATAGATATCCCAGCATTCAGTTAGACACATATAAATATATCTTAACCGATACACATTCAGCAGCCCCGTTTATGAGAGTTGACTCCGTCTGCTCATATAGTCTGCGTCTGTTTCGATGCAAATTGTGAATTGTTGTATTATCTGTTTTTATTTTCATCTAAACATTCTGTTTTCTTCCTGTCTAAATGCCTAGTTTTATTTCTATCTAAAACAGTTTTAATGGAATCTTTGAAATAAAACATCGTAATAAAACCGGCAAGGTTGAGCAATACGATACATATCACAGTGTGGAATATATTTGGTTTACAGTGAAAATTCGCTTCAGCTAGAAAATCTATATATAAAGCTCTGAACTGGAGTGATTGCGTTACTATTACAACGATGTGAAATATTTGATGACTTTGTCCTATAATGTCAAAGCTGCCTGGAAAACGTTTTTCCGGTTGATGAAGAACAAATGTCGACGTCATTACGACGAATGAAAGGCAAACCAGCGATATGTGGTTTAATGAACTCAAGTGGCATCCCGGCAAGTAGTAACACAGAACGTATCTTGGTAACCATGGCACGAAGTTGAAGATAGCTTGTATCATAATCCCACCTACCATCATCAACTTTCTATTCATGTTTCCAAGGTCATGGCCATACCAGAGTTTCGACAAGCAAATGTTGATAAAATTGATATAAGTAAAGACTAGTTGCATAGGGATGAAATATGGACCAATCCAGTAGTACGTGTTCCTTTCCGACACGCCATAAACCGCCAAAAATGCCGTAGCGAATCCCCAGGACACGACGCCGAGGTAGTCGTACATAAAGATGAGATAATTTGTGTATGTTGATTTGGAATGTAACAGATGGGCAACAGCACTATTAAATAGCGTCAAGAAACATAAAACTCCGAATCCTAGCACCGTCCATCTTAACTCGGATCCATGGTTACTGTATATGGCGAAGTATGTAAAGATTTGGTACGCTATTAAAATTGAACCAATCAAATGCGTCCACACGTTCACGGTCTCGTTGTGAAGATGACACAGGCTCTTTATGTAATAACTCCAAGGTTGGTCCATCAGCCGATATCCGGAATGAATGTACGGAATCCGCATTTCAATCGGAACGCTGGTGGCGCGAACCGTCTTTTGGTTATATCCCATCTCCGAATATTTTTTCTCCAAAAATCAGTTCTAAAAATAAAAAAGTGAAAATATACTAATATGATATACACACAATGATCGTTTTAAAACACCACTATTTGACACGAGATTGAACATACACTTTCGTCTCGAAATTAAATATCGTGGTGCTCTTTATATTCACGTTTTTGAGCCGACACTTTGTTTGAACTGCCATTGCTATTTTTGGTGTCCCCACTGATACGTTGATTGAACAAAATACATATTTAAATATGTAGGTAAGTAACAAATCATGGGTTTATTTAAACTTCAAACAAACAGTAAACGCGTCGTTTTACATGGCAATGTATATTTATTGTTCATTGAATCAGAACAGACGTCAACTCTAATAAACATTACGTTAGTATT
Organism: Panopea generosa; assembly: GCA_029582155.1. Taxonomy (NCBI): domain Eukaryota; kingdom Metazoa; phylum Mollusca; class Bivalvia; order Adapedonta; family Hiatellidae; genus Panopea; species Panopea generosa. The sequence continues at coordinate 6,332,124 of CM055897.1, read as the reverse complement.
TTTTACCATATTTCCATACCTAGCGTCCTTCCTCTAATTCCCTCACATTGTTTTGATATACTTACAAGTATTTTTGTAAGCTGGCTACAATACTGTGACGAGATGAATCACAAAGTAAGTGATTTGTTGGCTATCCACCCATGCGTAAAGCTATCTTATACGTTTTTGTCACTTATTTTATCTACAAAATTTTACTATATTGATATATCCTTTACAAATGGCTGGAGACACATTTCTTATGGTAAAATGTGGTTTTCATGTGTTATGGTTTTCATGTGTTGTGGTTTTCAAGTGTTATGGTTTACATGCCTTGTGGTTGTCATGTGTTGTCGTTTTTTAATGTGTTGTGTTTTCATGTGTTGTGATTGTCATGTGTTGTCGTTTTTTTATGTGTTGTGTTTTTATGTGTTATCGCTGTCATGTGTTGTGGTTGTCATGTGTTGTGGTTTTCATGGCAGTGTTTTTATGTGTTGTGGTTTTCAATGCAGTCTGCAATTTGTCTCTTACACATAAACTAAGAAAAAAGTTAATAATTATCAAAAACTGATTCGTCGTCTAAGCTCCGTGATCAAAACGAGATTTAAAAAAAAACCTGTGTCGAACCTATATTGACAAAGTCACCAAATAGCTCGACTTTGACGAGATGATAACTCGATTTGTCAAGATGATAACTCGATTTGTCGAGATGATAACTCGATTTTGACGAGATAATAACTTGACTTTGACGAGATGATAACTCGATTTGTCGAGATGATAACTCGACTTTGACGAGATAATTACTCGACTTTGACGAGATAATAACTCGACTTTGACGAGATGATAACTCGATTTGTCGAGATGATAACTCGACTTTGACAAGATAATAACTCGACTTTGACGAGATGATAACTCGACTTTGACGAGATGATAACTCGATTTGTCGAGATGATAACTCGACTTTGACGAGATAATAACTCGACTTTGACGAGATGATAACTCGACTTTGACGAGATGATAACTCGATTTGTCGAGATTACCATTTGATTTATTGAGTTAAACCTCCATTTTTTAAAAAAAAAAAATCTCCGCAAAATGTCATAATACTGCCCACTTCTGCAGTCAGATAAGTTCAAAATAATTTTCTGTCTTTCAATATAGCTAGATAAATAGTTTTAAAAACAGAATATCCTCAAATTATTCATATGGAGACGTTTTTGTTTAAACAACTAGTTTTTCTAGATTTAAAAGGCAGTTGTCTAGACTAAATCTAGATTATGAATAAAATGTTATAAATATAACACTCAAGTTAGAACGTTTATGGCAAATTATAACATGCAAAAAGTCAACAACTGATTGAAAAATGATATAAGGTATACGAATAAGACTCGTGATACAACAACGGAAGCAATGTCTATACATACAGCTTAAACATGGAACTGTGAGCCTCTAGTTCACCTTTCCTTCAGATAGAAATTCTTCGAGACATTATCCATGTGCATTTATGGAAATAGATATATGTTACAAATCAAGGCGGGATGGTGCGTCACGGCAAGTGGTGTGGTGGCAACTTGCATAGATCAAGGTAACATAAAATAAGTAGGTTTATGTAAAACTATATACAAAGCATAAGGGGTAGCTGTCAATAAAAAAAGAAAGAATTGGCAGTCTACCCAGTTCAAGTCTAGAACATAATTCATGTCCAAGGACATAGTCTCATGTGGAAGGGAATTCCATAATGGGGTGATCCTTGGAGAGAAGGAGATTTAAGTGAATCAGTATAGGCAGATACATATAAACATGTATAGTGAGGGATCTCCTGTAATGGTGGGACATAGGTGACATTGAGGATCGCTGGTGGGACATAGGTGACATTGAGGATCGCTGGTGGGACATAGGCGACATTGAGGATCGCTGGTGGGACATAGGCGACATTGAGGATCGCTGGGATTAGATATGGGATATGATATAATATATAATTTTCATCTTTTTAAAATGTTATTGAAGGTTGTGTTAAAGTATCATTCTCTGACCTAAAAACAAATTTGCTATCACTGTGTGTATACATCAAATGTACAGCCGTTTCTTGTCTTACTTTCGCTTGTTGATTATTCAAACATGGGTCAGTCCGCTTTGTTTTCATGTTGCACAACGAACACGTGATATCACATAACCGAATTGGTGCTATCGCACATTCGTTTAAACGCGTGATATCACGTATTTGGAAACGTGATATAACCATTTCGTATATGCAGTATCATGAATTCGAATACGTGATATCACGCATTAAAATTGAATGTATGATATCACATATAGAAAATGGGATTACAAAGTAAAACGGAAGCCGATGTGATAACATGAGCTGTATCAATGTTTTTAAATTTCCCGATCTGACATTTACAGCCATTATACTTATTAATCACTACCAGCATGTCGCACAGAGATCACGGAATTATATATATATATATTATTATTATTATATTATCTTCCTGTTATAAATGGTTGTTCAATTATCAGAAGGACTAGTGACTCAATGAGTAATGTGCATCCAAACGCCACATGCGTACGTGTCCTTATCTATACATGTCATACCCTACATTATTATAGTTTTTTCTGACCTATGTCAGGCGGATGAGCACGCATGCGTTTTATCTACACATACTTTGTCTCGTTTTATCATGTGACGGAAAATAAAAGTATTGTTTTAATTAAACACCATAGATTTATTGTTTGGGAAATATCAAACTGAATACCGCTGAACTATACGTCCGACTGTGCAATATACTTACCTTAACAGACTACCAAACTACCAATCATACTGTGAAGTGTACTTGCTTTAACAGACTACCAGTCAGACTGTGAAGTGTACCTGCTTTAGCGGACTACCAATCAGACTGTGAAGTGTACTTGCTTTAGCGGACTACCAGTCAGACTGTGAAGTGTATTTGCTTTAGCGGACTACCAGTCAGACTGTGAAGTGTACTTACTTCAGCGGACTACCAGTCAGACTGTGAAGTGTACTTGCTTTAGCGGATTACCAATCAGACAGTGAATTGTATTTGCTTTAGCAGATTACCAATCAGACTGTGAAGTGTACTTACTTTCACAGATTACAAGTCAGACTGTGCAGTGTACTTGCTTTAGCAGACTACCAGTCAGACTGTGAAGTGAACTTGCTTTAGCAGACTACCAGTCTGACTGTGAAGTGAACTTGCTTTAGCAGACTACCAGTCATACTGTGACGTGTACTTGCTTTAGCAGACTACCAGTCAGACTGTGAAGTGTACTTGCTTTAGCAGACTACCAGTCAGACCGTGAATTGTATTTGCTTTAGAAGACTACCAGTCAGACCGTGAAGTGTACTTGCTTTAGCAGACTACCAGTCAGACTGTGAAGTGTACTTGCTTTAGCAGACTACCAGCCAGACTGTGAAGTGAACTGTGAAGTGAACTTGCTTTAGCAGACTACCAGTCAGACTGTGAATTGTACTTGCTTTAGCAGACTACCAGTCAGACCGTGGAGTGTACTTGCTTTAGCAGACTACCAGTCAGACTGTGAAGTGTACTTGCTTTAGCAGACTACCAGCCAGACTGTGAAGTGTACTTGCTTTAGCGGATTACCAGTCAGACTGTAAATTGTATTTGCTTTAGCAGATTACAAGTCAGACTGTGCAGTGTACTTGATTTAACAGACTACCATTTAGACTATACTGTATATCCACAGTAACAGACTACCAGACAGACAAAACTGTATATCCATAGTAACAGACTACCAGTCAGACTATACTGTATATCAACTACAACATACTACCAGTCAGAGTATACTGTATATCCTCTGCAACAGACTACCATTGAGACTATACTGTATATCCACAGCAACAGACTACCCGACAGACAAAACTGTATTTCATAGTAACATACTATCAGTCAGACTATACTGTTTATCCACTGCAACAGACTACTATTCAGAGTATACTGTATATCCACAGTAACATACTATACTATAGACGTTCTGTAACAGACTACCAGTCAGACTATACTGTTTATCCACAGTATCAGACTTTCAGTAAGGCTATACTCTATACCCACATTAACAGACTACCAGTCAGACGATACTGTATATCCACAGTAACAGACTACCAGTCAGACTATACTGTGTATCCACAGTATCAGACTACCAGTCAGACTATAAAATATATCCGCAATAACAAACTATCATTAAGACTATACTGTATATCTACTATAACATACTATACTGTAGACCACTATAACAGCCTACCAGTAAGACTCTACTGTGAATCCACAGTAACAGACTACCAGTCAGACGATACTGTACATCCACAGTATCAGACTACCCGTCAAATGATACTGTATATCCACAGTAACAGACTACCAGTCAGACGATACTATATATCCACAGAAACAGACTACCAGTCAGACGATACTGTATATCCACTGTAACAGACTACGAGTCAGACGATACTGTATATCCACAGTAACAGACTACCAGTCAGACTATACTGTGTATCCACAGTATCAGACTACCAGTCAGACTATAAAATATATCCGCAATAACAAACTATCATTAAGACTATACTGTATATCTACTATAACATACTATACTGTAGACCACTATAACAGCCTACCAGTAAGACTCTACTGTGAATCCACAGTAACAGACTACAAGTCAGACGATACTGTACATCCACAGTATCAGACTACCCGTCAAATGATACTGTATATCCACAGTAACAGACTACCAGTCAGACGATACTATATATCCACAGAAACAGACTACCAGTCAGACGATACTGTATATCCACTGTAACAGACTACCAGTCAGACTATACTGTATATCCACAGTAACAGACTACCTGTCAGACGATACTGTATATCCACAGAAACAGACTACCAGTCAGACGATACTGTATATCCACAGTAACAGACTACCAGTTAGACTACTACCAGTCAGACTATACTGTATATCCACAGTAACAGACTACCAGTCAGATGATACTGTATATCCACAGTAACAGACTACCAGTCAGACGATACTGTATATCCACAGAAACAGACTACCAGTCAGATGATACTGAATATCCACAGTAACAGACTACCAGTCAGACTACTACCAGTCAGACTATACTGTATATCCACAGTAACAGACTACCAATCAGACGATACTGTATATCCACAGTAACAGACTACCAGTCAGACTATACTGTATATCCACAGTACAGTAACAGATTACCAGTCAGACTATACTGTATATCCACAGTAACAGACTATCAGTCAGACGATACTGTATATCCACAGTAACAGACTACCAGTCAGACTATACTATATATCCACAGAAACAGACTACCAGTCAGACTATACTGTATATCTACAGTAACAGACTACAAGTCAGACTACTACCAGTCAGACTATACTGTATATCCACTGTAACAGACTATCAGTCACACTATACTGTATGTCCACTGTAACAGAATACCAGTCAGACAATGTTGTATATCCACAGTAACAGACTACCAGTCAGACTATACTGTTTGTCCACTGTAGCAGAATACCAGTCAGACTATACTGTATATCCACAGTATCAGACTACCAGTCAGACTATACTATATACCAACATTAACAAACAACCAGTCAGACTATACTGCATATCCACTGTAACAGACTACCAGTCAGACGATACTGTGTATTCACAGTAACAGATTGCCAGTCAGACTATACTGTATATCCACTATAACAGACTATCAGTCAGACTATACAGTATATCAACAGTAACATACTATACTGTATATCTACTGTAACAGACTACAAGTCAGACTATACTTTATATCCACAGTAACAGACTACCGGTCAGACTTAACTGTATATCCACAGTATCAGATTACCAGTCTGACTATACAATATATCCGCAATAACAGACTATCAGTAAGGATATACTGTATATCTACTATAACAGACTAACAGTCAGACTATACTGTATATCCACTGTAACAGACTATTAGTCAGACTATACTGTATATTCACTGTAACAGACTATTAGTCAGACTATACTGTATATCCACTGTAACAGACTATTAGTCAGACTATACTGTATATCTACTATAACAGACTAACAGTCAGACTATACTGTATATCCACTGTAACAGACTATTAGTCAGACTATACTGTATATCCACTGTAACAGACTATTAGTCAGACTATACTGTTAATCTACTGTTACAGACTACCAGTCAGGGTATACTGTTTATACACTGTAATAGACTACCAGTCAAACTATACTATATATCCACAGTATCAGACTACCAGTCAAACTATACTGTATATTCAAAGTAACAGACTACCAGTCAGACTATACTGTATATCCACAGTAACAGACTACCAGTCAAACTATACTGTATATCCACAGTATCAGACTACCAGTCAAACTATACTGTATATCCACAGTAATAGACTACCAGTCAAACTATACTGTACATCAACAGTATCAGACTACCAGTCAAACTATAATGTACATCAACAGTATCAGACTACCAGTTAAACTATACTGTACATCAACAGTATCAGACTACCAGTTACACTTTATTGTACATCAACAGTAACAGACTACTAGTCATGCTGATATGAATTGATTTATTACATCATATATCCAACGTTTACAAGATGAATTAGCTTTTCAGAACGAGTATGTAGCTTTAACCGGTTATACATCTTAAACTTTAAACGAGGTGTGTATTCGCATAATACAGTAACACTTTTACCAAGACCCCGTTATCTACGAATGCATTAAACAATCTTGTAACAACTTCTCTCACCGCTGCACAAATTGGATATGCACATAATTTATGACGTTATCTCGTATATAATTGTATACGGTTGAAGCAGTGACTTAATAACGTGTGTGGATAGGTCACTGGTTGATTCTTTAGTATGAGGTGCCGTCTCAACACCGCTGACGTCGTAGGTTCGAGTTTAGCCCGGACCAAAATCTTTATGTGAGAATGCTTGTCAGTTACTTGCGGTGGTTCTACTATTTATACTGACGTCCTCCTCCACCTATGAAACTGTATGTGTGAAATATATAACCTGAAATGTGTTAAAATGGCGTTAAGCCCATTAAAAAACATAACAATGTAACATGTCGTAACAGTATACTCACCTTTAAGAATTTGTTTCTATGTACACATCACGAATAATAATATCCCTGTCTGTTGCCAGTATAGTAGGATGAGAGATGTTAATACAAGTTTATTAAGGCTGCAGCTCAGACTCAAAACGCTACAAAAATACCACACACTGTGCTGCAGGCTCCATCAACATATTTCGTAAAACAATTAATGCATAAAAGCAGCAAAAAGTAGTTTATAACGTTTTGTTTTAATCATATATAAAGTATTATATTTTCTGTCTCTAGTTTATCAACTGTGACGAAAACGACAGAGAAACACATCTCTCCGTTGTTTGACACAAACTAAGCCGCGGACAGAAAGTATGTAAAATATGCACTTAAGTGACGTATATGAAGTATCCTGTATATATATAAATCACGCGTGCATCCCCGGTATATCGCATCACACTGCGTATCCCAAACATGTAGTCGGAAATATAACGTCACTACTCAATCAGCTGTAAACACGAGCTGATGATCACCAAGATACACCAGATTTACGGTAGTTTGTAGATAGTTCATTGTTCAGGTAGTTGAACAGAGCCACATATACACTTATTTGTTTCAATTTCATTATTTCGATACGTGTGTGTGTTTATTGTGATCCGACGTTAAAAAGTAGCCACACCCGTGTAATATGTACATGGGATTAAGCAGTGATAACATTTGTCATTTCGTTTTTAAACCCTAAACTTTTCTATAAAAAGAAATGGGAGGACTTTGCATAATTAAGATCTTGGTTGGTTTAATATTCTTTGCTTTTTTCTACATAATGAAGTAGGAACCAAACTCCTACATTTGAAAACATATTCCAGTATTGTCTGTATCTACGTTTTTGTAAATGACTGTTTCTTTGATTAGGAAATGAAAATTTACCTAGCCAAAACTGATGTTGAAATAAACGGACATGAAAACAATATCCATAACTGTTCTACAGGAATGTATTTATTTTCATGGTCATCATCAACATCATAATCACGTCATCATTTTCCCCATCTGTGATTCTATTTTGTCCTGATTGCCATCTGACAATAAATTTTCCTTTATGATCTGTGTCTAACTATAGTTATTTTCATCAACATTAATTGACCAGTCTGGTGTAACTAAATGATCCTCAAAATCACACTCATTATAATTAAATAAATAAAATAATATACAAAACTGTTCCCACGAAACTTTCAAAGTATTTCCACGATTTTCTTCAATTTGTAAGTTTTGCCAGGGAAATTGTGAACCTAAATGGAATGGGTCATTCTATAATGTCAGTGGGGTTTCTTTATTTTTCAATCTTTGTATGTTTTGTCTCACAAATAATTGTTTGCCCTTTACTTGTGTCCAAGCAATTTATTTACAATTAATTACAACATGTATGCCCGTTTGATATTCGTCCATAATAAATAAAATAAACTATTTTTCATAAGTAACTTGTATTCTCTCTAGGTAAATAATATACTAATCCATAGCACTTGACCCAAATAATTTCACTTTATCTCTTTGATCACGACCAGAGATGTGTTATATGTAACCCAGCATGATACTGTAAGTTGGATGTACCTAATTAGCAAATTTGTTTATTATGCATGCAGATAAGATGGCCATTGCAATCTATTTGAATGCTGTGTTTGCTGTAGTAAGTCTGGGGAAACCTTTATTGCAATCCATAATACTGAGGAACCCGCACATACAATACACATTGTTGTTTAAAACAACTTGCAACTGACAGTATCTTCTATGGCTATGTTGGTAGTAACAGCTTATGTTGGACATGAGTATTATCAAATAACTGATGTAAAATTGTCGGCTGCTAGTGATAAGCCCCGCCTATAATGCTGTGTGTAGCATCTACGGCGATGGGCCTTTAAATATAAAAAGGGCACCTGTTGGGAATCACTTTGTGTATTGATGTTCATAAAAAAACATATAACTGATCGGAACCAATGGCAGATCTATTCTTAAAAAAAAAACGACACACGCCCCCTGTTACGGCCACTGTTACGGCTACAAGTACTGTAACTGTTACTGTGCAACTACTGTTACCGTTACGGCTACAACTACTGTCATTGTTACTGCTTCACATACTGTTACGGCTACTGTTATGGCTACAACTACTGCTACAACTTCTGGTACAGCAACTTTTACGGCTACTGTTACGGCTACACATACTGTTAATGTACAACAACTGTTACGGCTACTGTTACAACTTCAACTACTGTTACTGTACAACTATTGTTACCGTTACGGCTACAACAACTGTCATTGCCACGGCTTCACATACTATTACGGCTACTGTTACGGCTACAACTACTGTTACTGTACATCTACTGTTACGGTTACTGTTACAACTACACCTACTCTTACTGCTACAACAACTGCTTCATCTACTGTTACTGCTACACTCACTGTTACGGCTACAATTACTTTTATGGCTACAACTACTGTTACTGCTACAACTACTGATACAACTACTGTTACTGCTACAACTACTGTTACGGCTACTATTACGGCTACAACTACTGGTACAACTACTGCTACTGCTACAACTACTGTTACGGCTACTGTTACGGCTACAACTACTGTTACAACTATTGACACAACTACTGCTACTGCTACAACTACTGTTACGGCAACTGTTATGGCTACAAATACTGCTACAACTACTGATACAACTACTGCTACAACTTCTGTTATAGTTACAGCTATAGATACGGTGACGGCTACAACTATTTTAACTGGAACGGCTACAACTAGTGTTACTGAAACGGCTACAAGCAATGTTACTGCCACGGCTACAACTATTGTAATTGTTATGTTTTTGCTACAGCTACTGTTACGGTTATAGCTATAGTTACTGTTACTGCTACAACTACTGTTACTGTTACGGCTACAACTACTGTTACCTTTACGGCTACAACTACTGTTACTGTTACGGCTACAACTACCTTTACTGTTAAGGCTACAACTACCGTTACTGTTACGGCTAAAACTACTGTTACTGTTACGGCTACAACTACTGTTACTGTTACGGCTACAACTACTGTTACCTCTACAGCTACAACTACTGTTACTGTTACGGCTACAACTACCTTTACTGTTAAAGCTACAACTACCGTTACTGTTACGGCTAAAACTACTGTTACTGTTATGGCTACAACAAGTGTTACCGTTACGGCTACAACTACTGTTACTGTTACGGCTAAAACTACTGTTACTGTTATGGCTACAACTAGTGTTACCGTTACGGCTACAACTACTGTTACTGTTACGGCTACAACTACTGGTACTGTTAAGGCTATAACTACTGTTACTGTTACGGCTAGAGCTACAGTTACTGTTATGGCTACAACTACCGTTACTGTTACGGCTTCAACTTCTGTTAGTGTTACGGATACAACTTATGTTGCTGTTACTGCTACAACTACTGTTACCGTTACGGCTACAACTACTGTTTCTGTTACGGCTACAACTACTGTTATGGCTAGAGCTACAATTACTGTTACGGCTACAACTACTGTTACTGTTACGACTACAGCTTATGTTGCCGTTACTGCTACAACTACTGATACCATTACGGCTACAACTACTGTTACTGTTACGGATACAACTTATGTTGCTGTTACTGCTACAACTACTGTTACCTTTACGGTTACAACTACTGTTACTGTCATTGCTACAACTACTGTTACGGCTAAAGCTACAATTACTGTTTTGGCTACAACTACTATTGCCGTTACTGCTACAACTACTGTTACCGTTACGGTTACAACTACTGTTACCGTTACGGCTACAACTACTGTTACTGTTTTGGCTACAAATACTGTTACTGTTGCAGCTACAACAACCGTTACTGTTATGGCTATAACAGCTGTTACGGCTACAACTAACATAACTGTTACGGCTGCAACTACTGTTACTGTGACGACTACAACTACTGTTACTGTTTATAGCGTTCTGTGTTCATTCTGTTTCTATTTTCATTGAGCAGTTAGATGAGGTTTAAACCTGTTTATCATCTTGAAATAAGTATAAAATGAAATTGAACCATAGATAGTTAAACACTGTTGTACTCATATTGTTCTCTTTTAATTATCACTTATTTATTTTCACATATATATGTATAAATTAGTTGACTTTTTTGCCATGTGTTACCAATAGTACAACTAGGAGAAGAACTCCATAAGCATTATGCTTTCGTTCTTATCCATTTTCTAGTATCGTCACCAAAGTTTTGTTTCACATTGTATACATATTCAGAAATAAAATATGTTTTAACTAGAAAGTTAAATGATGTGTAAAGATTTTACTACGAAGGTTTATGAGTACGGAGCAGGTCCCGAAGATCGGTTGACTTTACACAGATTATAGAATTGTAGTGGTATATGGACGACGTTCTGGGGTGATATTCACCAACCATTCTTAAGAATATTCTTAGACTTGAACTCAAGAATGTATTTTGAAAAAAAAACACCTAGAGACCATTGTTTGACATCAAAATTTGCAAGCGTGTTGAGACACCCAATATATAGTCATATTAACTCTCAAAATTATTATATCTGTCATGGGAAACTAGATATCTCAGGTTGAAATTTGGATTTCCAAGCTCAAGTCAAAGAATATTCTCAAGAACGGTTGGTGAATACGACCCCCGGTTATATTCTCGTTTATATGGTTTGAAGTTCAAACATTATCGCGCGATTCGTACGATAATGGTCTCGATTTTACAATCCTATCCGTCGCCATAAATTCTGCTTGGCTAAGCAGTGTATATTGAATACGTATAATTTTGTTATCTCGCATGATATGCAAACAGGGGAAACTATATTGCCTTCGGTTATAAATAATTTATCTTTCAAACTGCAAATCTTTCAAATGCACACTAAGTTAAGGTGTACGCGAAAGTACCACATAGAGGATGCGCGACCGTGTTTTGTTGAAAGTACAGTCAAGGGTGTACATAGAAGTCTATATAAAGGTATTTTATTGTTATAAAATTAATTTATGGAACTATATGTTTGTTAAGCATTTGTGGTAGTTAGTAGAGTATAGTTTAATTTAAACATGTTTTATTTGATCACGAGTGGCCGCCAGTGACCTTCCAAAAACAACAACCAGTACGGATTCTACCACGAAACGGACTCGAGAGCGATTCATATAAGTTCTTAGCCTAATTCTCATTTGAGCTAAAATATGTATCGATTTCAATTTATATCCGTTTTTTAAACAAATTATTCCGCTAGAATCTTTTTCTTTCTTTGTGTTATCGTGTTTTTTTCTCTCACTTGTTTTATAAATTTTAAAATTTCAGCGGTGTAGAGCGTTTGCCTCGCATGCGGAAGGTCGTGGGTTCAATCCCTAAATACCAAATACTTGAAGATGGTACAAAAACCTTTCTCGCTTGGCGCTTAGCATTAAGATGATACTTCTAGGTTTGGTCGACCAGGTGTCAGTAAAATGCGACTGGGTGTAGGCATCATACCATGTGTCTGCGGTTGATACTCCATAGCTTATAAAACTGTCTCAAGTAGACACCGTCTCGATATAACTGAAACGTTCATGAACGCGACGCTAAACATCATACAATAACATTGCACTATATATCCTACAGAGAAAACATCATACAATAATATTGCACTATATATCTTACATAGAAAACATCATACAATAATATTGCACTTTATATCTTACATAGAAACATCATACAATAACATTGCACTATATATCTTACATAGAAAACATCATACAATAATATTGCACTATATATCTTACATAGAAAACATCATACAATAATATTGCACTTTATATCTTACATAGAAAACATCATACAATAACATTGCACTATATATCTTACATAGAAACATCATACAATAACATTGCACTATATATCTTACATAGAAAACATCATACAATAATATTGCACTTTATATCTTACATAGAAAACATCATACAATAATATTGCACTTTATATCTTACATAGAAAACATCATACAATAATATTGCACTATATATCTTACATAGAAAACATCATACAATAACATTGCACTTTATATCTTACATAGAAAACATCATACAATAATATTGCACTATATATCTTACATAGAAAACATCATACAATAACATTGCACTATATATCTTACATAGTAAACATCATACAATAACATTGCACTATATATCTTACATAGTAAACATCATACAATAACATTGCACTTTATATCTTACATAGAAAACATCATACAATAACATTGCACTATATATCTTACATAGAAAACATCATACAATAATATTGCACTTTATATCTTACATAGAAAACATCATACAATAACATTGCACTATATATCCTACATAGAAAACATCATACAATAACATTGCACTTTATATCTTACATAGAAAACATCATACAATAATATTGCACTTTATATCTTACATAGTAAACATCATACAATAACATTGCACTATATATCTTACATAGAAAACATCATACAATAATATTGCACTTTATATCTTACATAGAAAACATCATACAATAACATTGCACTATATATCCTACATAGAAAACATCATACAATAACATTGCACTTTATATCTTACATAGAAAACATCATACAATAATATTGCACTTTATATCTTACATAGTAAACATCATACAATAACATTGCACTTTATATCTTACATAGAAAACATCATACAATAACATTGCACTATATATCTTACATAGAAAACATCATACAATAATATTGCACTTTATATCTTACATAGAAAACATCATACAATAACATTGCACTATATATCCTACATAGAAAACATCATACAATAACATTGCACTTTATATCTTACATAGAAAACATCATACAATAATATTGCACTTTATATCTTACATAGAAAACATCATACAATAACATTGCACTATATATCCTACATAGAAAACATCATACAATAACATTGCACTTTATATCTTACATAGAAAACATCATACAATAACATTGCACTATATATCTTACATAGTAAACATCATACAATAACATTGCACTATATATCTTACATAGTAAACATCATACAATAACATTGCACTTTATATCTTACATAGAAAACATCATACAATAACATTGCACTATATATCTTACATAGTAAACATCATACAATAACATTGCACTATATATCTTACATAGAAAACATCATACAATAATATTGCACTTTATATATTACATAGAAACATCATACAATAACATTGCACTATATATCTTACATAGAAAACATCATACAATAATATTGCACTTTATATCTTACATAGAAACATCATACAATAACATTGCACTTTATATCTTACATAGAAAACATCATACAATAATATTGCACTTTATATCTTACATAGAAAACATCATACAATAATATTGCACTTTATATCTTACATAGAAAACATCATACACTAACATTGCACTTTATATCTTACATAGAAAACATCATACAATAACATTGCACTATATATCCTACATAGAAAACATCATACAATAATATTGCACTTTATATCTTACATAGAAAACATCATACAATAATATTGCACTTTATATCTTACATAGAAAACATCATACACTAACATTGCACTTTATATCTTACATAGCAAACATCATACAATAACATTGCACTTTATATCTAACATAGTAAACATCATACACTAACATTGCACTTTATATCTTACATAGCAAACATCATACAATAACATTGCACTTTATATCTTACATAGAAAACATCATACACTAACATTGCACTTTATATCTTACATAGCAAACATCATACAATAACATTGCACTTTATATCTTACATAGCAAACATCATACAATAACATTGCACTTTATATCTAACATAGTAAACATCATACAATAACATTGCACTTTATATCTTACATAGAAAACATCATACAATAACATTGCACTTTATATCTTACATAGTAAGCATCATACAATAACATTGCACTTTATATCTAACATAGAAACATCATACAATAACATTGCACTTTATATCTTACATAGTAAACATCATACAATAATATTGCACTTTATATCTTACACAGTAACATCATACAATAACATTGCACTTTATATCTAACATAGACACATCATACAATAACATTGCACTTTATATATTACATAGTAAACATCATACAATAATATTGCACTTTATATCTTACATAGTAAACATCATACAATAACATTGCACTTTATATCTAACATAGAAACATCATACAATAACATTGCACTTTATATCTTACATAGTAAACATCATACAATAACATTGCACTTTATATCTCACATAGAAACATCATACAATTACATTTCACTTTATATATTACATAGTAAACATCATACAATAATATTGCACTTTATATCTTACATAGTAACATCATACAATAACATTGCACTTTATATCTAACAGAGTAACATCATACAATAACATTGCACTTTATATCTCACATAGAAACATCATACAATTACATTTCACTTTATATATTACATAGTAAACATCATACAATAATATTGCACTTTATATCTTACATAGTAACATCATACAATAACATTGCACTTTATATCTAACAGAGTAACATCATACAATAACATTGCACTTTATATCTAGCATAGAAACATCATACAATAATATTGCACTTTATATATTACATATTAAACATCATACAATAACATTGCACTTTATATCTTACATAGAAACATCCTACAATAACATTGCACTATATATCTTACATAGAAACATCATACAATAACATTGCACTTTATATCTTACATAGTAACATCATACAATAACATTGCACTTTATATATCGCATAGAAAATATCATGCAATAACATTGCACTTTATACTTACATAGAAACATCATACAATAACATTGCACTTTATATCTTACATAGAAAACATCATACAATAACATTGCACTTTATATCTTACAGAGAAACATCATACAATAACATTGCACTTTATATCTAACATAGAAACATCATACAATAACATTGCACTTTATATCTTACATAGAAAACATCATACAATAACATTGCACTTTATATCTAACATAGAAACATCAAACAATAACATTGCACTTTATATCTTACATAGTAAATATCATACAATAACATTGCACTTTATATCTAACATAGTAACATCATACACTAACATTGTACTTTATATCTTACATAGTAAACATCATATAAATAACATGTCACTTTATATATTTCATAGTAAACATCATACAATAACATTGCACTTTATATCTTATATAGAAAACATCATACAATAAAATTGCACTTTATATCTTACATAGAAAACATCATAAAAAAACATTGCATTTTATATCTTACATAAAAAACATCATACAATAACATTGCACTTTATATCTTACATAGAAACATCATACAATAACATTGCACTTTATATCTTACATAGAAAACATCATACAATAACATTGCACTTTATATCTTACATATTAAGCATCATACAATAGCATTGCACTTTATATCTAACATAGAAACATCATACAATAACATTGCACTTTATATCTTACATAGAAAACATCATACAATAACATTGCACTTCATATTTAACATAGAAACATCATACAATAACATTGCACTTGATATATTACATAGTAAACATCATACAATAACATTGCACTTTATATATTACATAGTAAACATCATAAAATAACATTGCACTTTATATCTTACATAGAAACATCATACAATAGCATTGCACTTTATATCTAACATAGAAACATCATACAATAACATTGCACTTTATATCTTACATAGAAACAACATACAATAACATTGCAATTTGTATCTTACATAGAAACATCATGCAATAACATTGCACTTTATATATCTTACATAGTAAACATCATACAATAACATTGCACTTTACGTCTTACATAGTAAACATCATACAATAACATTGCACTTTATATATTACATAGTTAACATCATACAATAACATTGCACTTTATATCTAACATAGAAACATCATACAATAACATTGCACGTTATATATTACATAGTAAACATCATACAATAACATTGCACTTTATATATTACATAGTAAACATCATACAATAACATTGCACTTTATATCTTACATAGAAAACATCATACAATAACATTGCACTTTATATATTACATAGTAAACATCATACAATAACATTGCACTTTATATCTAACATAGAAACATCATACAGTAACATTGCACTTTATATCTAACATAGAAACATCATACAATAACATTGCACTTTATATCTTACATATAAAAAACATCATACAATTACATTGCACTTTATATATTACATAGAACACATCATACAATAACATTGCACTTTATATCTAACATAGAAACATCATACAATAACATTGCACTTTATATATTACATAGTAAACATCATACAATAACATTGCACTTTATATCTAACATAAAACACATCATACAATAACATTGCACTTTATATATTACATAGTAAACATCATACAATAACATTGCACTTTATATCTTACATAAACACATCATACAATAACATTGCACTTAATATCTTACATAGAACACATCATACAATAACATTGCACTTTATATATTACATAGTAAACATCATACAATAACATTGCACTTTATATATTACATAGAAACATCACACAATAACATTGCACTTTATATCTTACATAGAACACATCATACAATAACATTGTACTTTATATATTACATAGTAAACATCATACCATAACATTGCACTTTATATCTTACATAGAACACATCATACAATAACATTGCACTTTATATATTACATAGTAAACATCATACAATAGCATTGCACTTTATATCTAACATAGAAACATCATACAATAACATTGCACTTTATATCTTACATATAAAAAAACATCATACAATAACATTGCACTTTATATCTAACATAGAAACATCATACAATAACATTGCACTTCATATCTTACATAGTAAACATCATACAATAACATTGCACTATATATATTACATAGTAACATCATACAATAACATTGCACTTTATATATAACATAGAAACATCATACAATAACATTGCACTTTATATATTACAAAGTAAACATCATACAATAACATTGAACTTTATATCTAACATAGAAACATCATACAATAACATTGCATTTATATCTTACATAGAAACATCATACAATAACATTGCACTTTATATCTTACATAGTAACATCATACAATAACATTGCTCTTTATATATTACATAGAAACATCATACAATAACATTGCACTTTATATCTTACATAGAAACATCATACAATAACATTGCACTTTATATCTTACATAGTAAACATCGTACAATAACACTGCGCTTTATATCGAACATAGAAACAGCATACAATAACATTGCACTTGATATATTACATAATAAACATCATACAATAACTGCACATTATATCTAACATAGAAACATCATACAATAACTTTGCACTTTATATATTACATAGAAACATCATACAATTACATTGCACTTGATATCTTACATAGTAAACATCATACAATAACATTGCACTTTATATCTTACAAAGTAACATTTTACAATAACATTGCACTTTATATCTAACATAGTCACATCATACAATAATATTGCACTTTATATCTAACATAGAAACATTATACGATAACATTGCACTTTATATCTTACATAGAAACATCATACAATAACATTGCACTTTATATCTAACATAGTAAACATCATACAATAACATTGCACTTGATATATTACACAGTAAACATCATACAATAGCATTGCACTTCATATATTACATAGAACACATCATACAATAACATTGCACTTTATATATTACATAGTAAACATCATACAATAACATTGCACTTTATATCTTACATAGAAACATCATATAATAACATTGCACGTTATATATTACATAGTAAACATCATACAATAACATTGCACGTTATATCTTACATAGAAACATCATACAATAACATTGCACTTTATATATTACATAGAAACATCATACAATAGCATTGCACTTTATATCTTACATAGTAAACATCATACAATAACATTGCACTTTATATCTAACATAGAAACATCATACAATAACATTGCACTTTATATATTACATAGAAGTATTATACAATAACATTGCACTTTATATCTTACATAGTAAACATCATACAATAACATTGCACTTTATATCTAACATAGAAACATCATGCAATAACATTGCACTTTATAATTTACATAGAAACATCATACAATAACACTGCACTTCATATCTTACATAGTAAACATCATACAATAACATTGCACTTTACATCTTACATAGTAAACATCATACAATAACATTGCACTTTATATATTACATAGTTAACATCATACAATAACATTGCACTTGATATCTAACATAGAAACATCATACAATAACATTGCACTTTATATCTAACATAGAAACATCATACAATACAATTGCACGTTATATATTACATAGTAAACATCATACAATAACATTGCACGTTATATCTAACATAGAAACATCATACAATAACATTGCACTTCATATCTTACATAGAAACATCATACAATAACATTGCACTTGATATCTTACATAGTAATCATCATACAATAACATTGCACTTTATATCTTACATAGTAAACATCATACAATAACATTGCACTTTATATATAACATAGAAACATCATACAATAACATTGCACTTTATATCTTACATAGAAGTATCATACAATAACATTGCACTTGATATCTTACATGGAAGTATCATACAATAACATTGCACTTTATATCTAACATAGAAACATCATACAATACAATTGCACGTTATATATTACATAGTAAACATCATACAATAACATTGCACGTTATATCTAACATAGAAACATCATACAATAACATTGCACTTCATATCTTACATAGAAACATCATACAATAACATTGCACTTGATATCTTACATAGTAATCATCATACAATAACATTGCACTTTATATCTTACATAGTAAACATCATACAATAACATTGCACTTTATATATAACATAGAAACATCATACAATAACATTGCACTTTATATCTTACATAGAAGTATCATACAATAACATTGCACTTGATATCTTACATGGAAGTATCATACAATAACATTGCACTTTATATATAACATAGAAACATCATACAATAACATTGCACTTTATATCTTACATAGAAGTATCATACAATAACATTGCACTTGATATCTTACATGGAAGTATCATACAATAACATTGCACTTGATATCTTACATGGAAGTATCATACAATAACATTGCACTTGATATCTTACATGGAAGTATCATACAATAACATTGCACTTGATATCTTACATAGTAATCATCATACAATAACATTGCACTTTATATCTTACATAGTAAACATCATACAATAACATTGCACTTTATATATAACATAGAAACATCATACAATAGCATTAAACTTTATATCTTACATAGTAAACATCATACAATAACATTGCACTTTATATTTTACATAGAAAACATCATACAATAACATTGCACTTTATATCTTACATAGAAACATCATACAATAACATTGCACTTTATATCTAACATGGAAACATCATACAGTAAACATCATACAATAACATTGCACTTTACATCTTACATAGTAAACATCATACAATAACATTGCACTTTATATATTACATAGTTAACATCATACAATAACATTGCACTTGATATCTAACATAGAAACATCATACAATAACATTGCACTTTATATCTAACATAGAAACATCATACAATACAATTGCACGTTATATATTACATAGTAAACATCATACAATAACATTGCACGTTATATCTAATATAGAAACATCATACAATAACATTGCACTTCATATCTTACATAGAAACATCATACAATAACATTGCACTTGATATCTTACATAGTAATCATCATACAATAACATTGCACTTTATATCTTACATAGTAAACATCATACAATAACATTGCACTTTATATATAACATAGAAACATCATACAATAACATTGCACTTTATATCTTACATAGAAGTATCATACAATAACATTGCACTTGATATCTTACATAGAAGTATCATACAATAACATTGCACTTTATACCTAACATAGAAACATCATACAATAGCATTGAACTTTATATCTTACATAGTAAACATCATACAATAACATTGCACTTTATATTTTACATAGAAAACATCATACAATAACATTGCACTTTATATCTTACATAGAAACATCATACAATAACATTGCACTTTATATCTAACATGGAAACATCATACAATAACATTGCACTTGATATCTAACATAGTAACATCATACAATAATATTGCACTTTATATCTTACAAAGTAAAAATCATACAATAACATTGCACTTTATATATAACATAGAAACATAATACAATAACATTGCATTTTATATCTTACATAGTAACATCATACAATAACATTGCACTTTATATCTAACATAAAACACATCATACAATAACATTGCACTTTATATATTACATAGTAAACATCATACAATAACATTGCACTTTATATCTTACATAAACACATCATACAATAACATTGCACTTAATATCTTACATAGAACACATCATACAATAACATTGCACTTTATATATTACATAGTAAACATCATACAATAACATTGCACTTTATATATTACATAGAAACATCACACAATAACATTGCACTTTATATCTTACATAGAACACATCATACAATAACATTGTACTTTATATATTACATAGTAAACATCATACCATAACATTGCACTTTATATCTTACATAGAACACATCATACAATAACATTGCACTTTATATATTACATAGTAAACATCATACAATAGCATTGCACTTTATATCTAACATAGAAACATCATACAATAACATTGCACTTTATATCTTACATATAAAAAAACATCATACAATAACATTGCACTTTATATCTAACATAGAAACATCATACAATAACATTGCACTTCATATCTTACATAGTAAACATCATACAATAACATTGCACTATATATATTACATAGTAACATCATACAATAACATTGCACTTTATATATAACATAGAAACATCATACAATAACATTGCACTTTATATATTACAAAGTAAACATCATACAATAACATTGAACTTTATATCTAACATAGAAACATCATACAATAACATTGCATTTATATCTTACATAGAAACATCATACAATAACATTGCACTTTATATCTTACATAGTAACATCATACAATAACATTGCTCTTTATATATTACATAGAAACATCATACAATAACATTGCACTTTATATCTTACATAGAAACATCATACAATAACATTGCACTTTATATCTTACATAGTAAACATCGTACAATAACACTGCGCTTTATATCGAACATAGAAACAGCATACAATAACATTGCACTTGATATATTACATAATAAACATCATACAATAACTGCACATTATATCTAACATAGAAACATCATACAATAACTTTGCACTTTATATATTACATAGAAACATCATACAATTACATTGCACTTGATATCTTACATAGTAAACATCATACAATAACATTGCACTTTATATCTTACAAAGTAACATTTTACAATAACATTGCACTTTATATCTAACATAGTCACATCATACAATAATATTGCACTTTATATCTAACATAGAAACATTATACGATAACATTGCACTTTATATCTTACATAGAAACATCATACAATAACATTGCACTTTATATCTAACATAGTAAACATCATACAATAACATTGCACTTGATATATTACACAGTAAACATCATACAATAGCATTGCACTTCATATATTACATAGAACACATCATACAATAACATTGCACTTTATATATTACATAGTAAACATCATACAATAACATTGCACTTTATATCTTACATAGAAACATCATATAATAACATTGCACGTTATATATTACATAGTAAACATCATACAATAACATTGCACGTTATATCTTACATAGAAACATCATACAATAACATTGCACTTTATATATTACATAGAAACATCATACAATAGCATTGCACTTTATATCTTACATAGTAAACATCATACAATAACATTGCACTTTATATCTAACATAGAAACATCATACAATAACATTGCACTTTATATATTACATAGAAGTATTATACAATAACATTGCACTTTATATCTTACATAGTAAACATCATACAATAACATTGCACTTTATATCTAACATAGAAACATCATGCAATAACATTGCACTTTATAATTTACATAGAAACATCATACAATAACACTGCACTTCATATCTTACATAGTAAACATCATACAATAACATTGCACTTTACATCTTACATAGTAAACATCATACAATAACATTGCACTTTATATATTACATAGTTAACATCATACAATAACATTGCACTTGATATCTAACATAGAAACATCATACAATAACATTGCACTTTATATCTAACATAGAAACATCATACAATACAATTGCACGTTATATATTACATAGTAAACATCATACAATAACATTGCACGTTATATCTAACATAGAAACATCATACAATAACATTGCACTTCATATCTTACATAGAAACATCATACAATAACATTGCACTTGATATCTTACATAGTAATCATCATACAATAACATTGCACTTTATATCTTACATAGTAAACATCATACAATAACATTGCACTTTATATATAACATAGAAACATCATACAATAACATTGCACTTTATATCTTACATAGAAGTATCATACAATAACATTGCACTTGATATCTTACATGGAAGTATCATACAATAACATTGCACTTTATATCTAACATAGAAACATCATACAATACAATTGCACGTTATATATTACATAGTAAACATCATACAATAACATTGCACGTTATATCTAACATAGAAACATCATACAATAACATTGCACTTCATATCTTACATAGAAACATCATACAATAACATTGCACTTGATATCTTACATAGTAATCATCATACAATAACATTGCACTTTATATCTTACATAGTAAACATCATACAATAACATTGCACTTTATATATAACATAGAAACATCATACAATAACATTGCACTTTATATCTTACATAGAAGTATCATACAATAACATTGCACTTGATATCTTACATGGAAGTATCATACAATAACATTGCACTTTATATATAACATAGAAACATCATACAATAACATTGCACTTTATATCTTACATAGAAGTATCATACAATAACATTGCACTTGATATCTTACATGGAAGTATCATACAATAACATTGCACTTGATATCTTACATGGAAGTATCATACAATAACATTGCACTTGATATCTTACATGGAAGTATCATACAATAACATTGCACTTGATATCTTACATAGTAATCATCATACAATAACATTGCACTTTATATCTTACATAGTAAACATCATACAATAACATTGCACTTTATATATAACATAGAAACATCATACAATAGCATTAAACTTTATATCTTACATAGTAAACATCATACAATAACATTGCACTTTATATTTTACATAGAAAACATCATACAATAACATTGCACTTTATATCTTACATAGAAACATCATACAATAACATTGCACTTTATATCTAACATGGAAACATCATACAGTAAACATCATACAATAACATTGCACTTTACATCTTACATAGTAAACATCATACAATAACATTGCACTTTATATATTACATAGTTAACATCATACAATAACATTGCACTTGATATCTAACATAGAAACATCATACAATAACATTGCACTTTATATCTAACATAGAAACATCATACAATACAATTGCACGTTATATATTACATAGTAAACATCATACAATAACATTGCACGTTATATCTAATATAGAAACATCATACAATAACATTGCACTTCATATCTTACATAGAAACATCATACAATAACATTGCACTTGATATCTTACATAGTAATCATCATACAATAACATTGCACTTTATATCTTACATAGTAAACATCATACAATAACATTGCACTTTATATATAACATAGAAACATCATACAATAACATTGCACTTTATATCTTACATAGAAGTATCATACAATAACATTGCACTTGATATCTTACATAGAAGTATCATACAATAACATTGCACTTTATACCTAACATAGAAACATCATACAATAGCATTGAACTTTATATCTTACATAGTAAACATCATACAATAACATTGCACTTTATATTTTACATAGAAAACATCATACAATAACATTGCACTTTATATCTTACATAGAAACATCATACAATAACATTGCACTTTATATCTAACATGGAAACATCATACAATAACATTGCACTTGATATCTAACATAGTAACATCATACAATAATATTGCACTTTATATCTTACAAAGTAAAAATCATACAATAACATTGCACTTTATATATAACATAGAAACATAATACAATAACATTGCATTTTATATCTTACATAGTAACATCATACAATAACATTGCACTTTATATCTAACATAGAAACATCATACAATAACATTGCATTTATATCTTACATAGTAACATCATACAATAACATTGCACTTTATATATTACATAGTAACATCATACAATAACATTGCACTTGATATCTAACATAGTTACATCATACAATAACATTGCACTTTATATCTTACAAAGTAAAAATCATACAATATATTGCACTTTATATCTTACATAGAAACATCATACAATAACATTGCACTTTATATCTTACATAGTAACATCATACAATAACATTGCACTTGATATCTAACATAGAAACATCATTCAATAACATTGCACTTTATATCTTACATAGTAACATCATACAATAAAATTGCATTTTATATCTTACATAGTAACATCATACAATAACATTGCACTTTATATCTTACATAGAAACATCATACAATAACATTGCACTTTATATCTTACATAGTAACATCATACAATAACATTGCTCTTTATATATTACATAGAAACATCATACAATAACATTGCACTTTATATCTTACATAGAAACATCATACAATAACATTGCACTTTATATCTTACATAGTAAACATCGTACAATAACATTGCGCTTGATATCGAACATAGAAACAGCATACAATAACATTGCACTTGATATATTACATAGTAAACATTATACAATAACTGCACATTATATCTAACATAGAAACATCATACAATAACTTTGCACTTTATATCTTACATAGAAACATCATACAATTACATTGCACTTGATATCTTACATAGTAAACATCATACAATAACATTGCACTTTATATCTTACAAAGTAACATTTTACAATAACATTGCACTTTATATCTAACATAGTCACATCATACAATAATATTGCACTTTATATCTAACATAGAAACATCATACGATAAATACAATAACATTGCACTTTATATCTAATATAGTAAACATCATACAATAACATTGCACTTGATATATTACATAGTAAACATCATACAATAGCATTGCACTTTATATATTACATAGAACACATCATACAATAACATTGCACTTTATATCTTACATAGTAACATCTTACAATAACATTGCACTTTATATCTTACATAGTAACATCATACAATAACATTGATTTTTATATCTTACATAGAAACATTATACAATAACATTGCACTTTATATCTTACATAGTAACATCTTTCAATAACATTGCACTTTATATCTAACATAGTAACATCATACAATAACATTGCACTTTATATCTAACATAGAAACATCATACGATAACATTGCACTTTATATCTTACATAGAAACATCATACAATAACATTGCACTTTATATATTACATAGTAAACATCATACAATAACATTGCACTTTATATCTAACATAGAAACATCATACAATAACATTGCACTTTATATCTTACATAGTAACATAATACAATAACATTGCACTTTATATCTTACATAGTAACATCATACAATAACATTGCACTTTATATATTACATAGTAAACATCATATAAATATCATGGCACTTCATATCTTACATAGTAACATCATACAATAACATTGCACTTTATATCTTACATAGAAACATCATACAATAACATTGCACTTTATATCTTACATAGAAACATCATACAATAACATTGCACTTTATATCTTACATAGTAACATCATACAATAACATTGCACTTTATATCGTACATAGTAACATCATGCAATAACATTGCACTTTATATCTAACATAGAAACATCATGCAATAACATTGCACTTTATATCTAACATAGAAACATCATGCAATAACATTGCACTTTATATCTTACATAGTAACATCATACAATAACATTGCACTTTATATCTTACATAGAAACATCATACAATAACATTGCACTTTATATCTAACATAGAAACATCATACAATAACATTGCACTTTATATCTAACATAGAAACATCATACAATAACATTGCACTTTATATCTTACATAGTAACATCATACAATAACATTGCACTTTATATCTAACATAGTAACATCATACAATAACATTGCACTTTATATATTACATAGAAAACATCATACAATAACATTGCACTTTATATCTAACATAGAAACATCATACAATAACATTGCACTTTATATCTTACATAGTAAACATCATACAATAACATTGCACTTTATATCTTACATAGTAACATCATACAATAACATTGCACTTTATATCTTACATAGTAAACATCATACAATAACATTGCACTTTATATCTAACATAGAAACATCATACAATAACATTGCACTTTATATATTACATAGAAACATCATACAATAACATTGCACTTTATATCTTACATAGTAAACATCATACAATAACATTGCACTTTATATCTTACATAGTAACATCATACAATATTATTGCACTTTATATCTTACATAGTAACATCATGAGTGGACGCTATACTCACTGAATGCTCACGTATACATATATATTTTTTTTCGATCAGATATAATGTCGATTTTTTAAACAATCGCGTTTTAAATACTATTATATTGTGCATTAACATCATCATTTGCGCCTCGTCCACGTCTGTTTAATGTTACAGTACAGCAGTTAGAAGTACACAGCACTATGCAAGGTGGCTTGTCCTATCGCATAATTACTATAGCAGCAAATTCATTACGACACGTGCAGTACACTTATACAAAACTGTCACGAACATAAATGTTGATATATTAGCTGTTTAACCAACAATGTTGTGTTGGTTTTCAAACTTCAGACTCACAAGCCTTATGAGAAAACATCAACATCTTATTGTGACAACTTACTCGTTCCTTGTGTTTAACAAGGCATCATCTATAAGTCAGATATTTTTAGGATAAAATATCTAACACTGATTTTTTAAATGCAATCATATAAATAATGCTATTTTATGATTTTTTTGTTCAGAAACATGTATTCTTTTCTGCTTCTAGAATGTGAAGTGTTGTTGTTGTCGTTACAACAACAATTATCCTAAATCCGAAAATTCCCGAACGACAATAACAAATCTTCTGATTTCCAGTAATCAGCCAAGTATCCGGAACTGGTTTCGCTAAACTCAATCACGAATACAATTGTTTATAGACGACCCTTTAAACATTTCTTTCTAGAAAGTAACACGTGTTGTAGAAAATCGCACCGATTACTTCGAGTTACATGGATTTCTTCCAGACTAGGTACAGTTGGGCGATTTTCAGGGTAAACATTCTAAGGCGGTAAAAATGAGCGGACGCGTAAAAAGAGGCGGATTTTTGTTTGTAAAAGTAACGTCAAGGCCCAGAAAAACACAGTAATTGCACTTTATATCTAACATAGATACTACTGACTACTGCCAACTGACTACTGACTACTGACTACTACTACTGACTACTGACTACTGACTACCGACTACCGACTACCGACTACTGACTACTGACTACTACTACTGACTACTGACTACTGACTACTACTACTGACTACTGACTACCGACTACTGACTACTACTACTGACTACTGACTACTGACTACTGACTACTGACTACTACTACTACTGACTACTGACTACTGACTACTGACTACGACTACTGACTACTGACTACTACTACTACTACTGACTACTACTACTGACTACTGACTACTGACTACTGACTACTACTACTGACTACTGACTACTGACTACTGACTACTACTACTGACTACTGACTACTGACTACTACTACTGACTACCGACTACCGACTACCGACTACCGACTACTACTACTGACTACTGACTACTGACTACCGACTACCGACTACCGACTACTACTACTGACTACTGACTACCGACTACCGACTACCGACTACTACTACTGACTACTGACTACGTATAAGCTGGAACTTCTAACCGGCCTAGATGTTGATCTACCTTCTCCTCCCTTGAGCGATTCTGGTTGAGGAAGTAGGTCAACATCTACTGACGGCCATGACGTCACATTCTATGTAAATTGAATGTTCTATTTTGAATAATCTGAGCGATTCTATTGGCTCAGAAATCCCGACAGCATCCCATGTACATTATTATTCATACATTACATGACTGTTTACTTCCTCCCACTTTTCTATTTAAGATAGGCCCTACAACACTATTTCAGAGAATACTTAAATCAGTTCTATAATCTATATCTATATATTCTTCATATACGGAAAGGAGAGCATCATTCCCGCCAAAATAGTTATCCCTCGGGACGGAATTTTGCCTCAAACCAATGTAAAATTCTTAAAATCTAACCCTAGCTTATAAGTACGCTTTATGGATTTCATGGGAAATTCCGTCCATCGGGATAACTGTTTTGGCGGTAACTCGACCACTAAAACAGTTATCACTCGGGTTTGAATTTTCCATCCGCACCGAAAAAAACTATGAAAGATACCTTTTCTTGTATACAACCCTAAATGTGTAATTTTTTATACCGGTTTATTTTTATAGTAGCGCAAGGATACCACAGTATTTATGAATAAATACATCATAGCATGAGGATTTTATGAATTGCGAAAAATACTAGTAAACGGGAATTGTATACAAGAAAAAGCATCTTTGACGGGTTTTCGGTGCGGATTGAAAATTCTGTCTCTCGGGATAACTTCTTTGGCGGTAACCGAGCCTCGTTACGACTAAAACAGTTATCACTCAGGTTGGAATTTTCCATCCTGACATCAAACCCATCAAAAGATACAAGTTTATAAATCGATATACAAGTAAATATCAAGATCGACCTTTGTTTTATGAGATAACATTTTGTGTTATAAAACAGGATCTTGACGTAGGCTATATTACATTTAAATACTGCATGATTGGCCCAGCTTTCTCCAGGATCTCCACTTCCCACTTGAGATAAGCCCTAAAATATTATTTCAGAGAACACTTAAAATCAATAATCTAATCTCTATCTTCAATTTGTATATACGGAAACGGTGGTGAGATAAGATCAAGGCAAGCTATTGTCTTAAGATGTAGCATTGTGTATGTTTACATATCAAACTTTGGTGGTATAAACAGGATGTTGACTTATATTAATTTTAAAAGCTACATGATTGTAGTTATATACAGCTGGAGTCCATAACCGCTATAGAATCAATGTAAAACATGTTATGCAAAGTGTCTCTGTTCCCTTCTTTCCCAGTAAAACATTGGAGCAGCCCCTTTAACAGAAACAGAGTGGAGTTTAAGATATTGTCCCTACATGACTTCATATCACCCTTACCTCATATATTGAATTTTGGTTTCTCTTAAGCGACCTCTGTTCATTTTTTTGTCATCCCTGGGACGCTACTTGTAAAGGTAGAATATTCTTTATTGCCCACCATCTTCTTTATGAATTCAGCTACATTGGTATGCCAGGTTGTAGATTGACATTTGTCGCGATCAACGAATAGTCGTATATCTTTAAAGGTACCGTTAAGTTTCTTATAAGGTAATGTAGTTGTTTGAGTATGTAAGAATGACTGTTACATACTGTTGGGAATATGCACGCCTACATAACTTATACGAAGTTTATTTATTTTGCATCGGTTATGATCAAAGAATTTCTCAATAGCAATTTCCGACAGGGGCAATTTGACCTGAAAATGGATACATATGTACCCTGTTAACTTCAAAACAAAGGCTCAAACTCTACATTACGGCCTAGATTTTGTTTAAAAACTTTACATTCAAACCAATTATAGGGGTCAAAACTCTACATTCAAACAAAATATATAAGGGTCAAAACTCTACATTTAATCTAAATAAAAATTTGTCTACACAATGGCATAAGCTCGTGGACTTCATTAAGAATAACATATATGTGTCCTATGAACATTTTTTTAATTGAAAAAGAGGTTCCTAGCCTGGAGTTCCTAGGCAGGAAGAGATTGAAGCCAGGATTGAAAAAGGGTTCAAAAGTCTACATAATGTGTGCAGAAAGGCGGATCAAAGCTCAACATCGCATTATGCAAAAGAAATAGAGGTCAAAACTCTACATCATATGTCCAAAATGAGGACTCAAAACGATGGCATAAAAAAGTATGTACTACCCAAGATACAGGCAATGCCCCTCAACCCTGGGTACAAATCACGCTCAAAGATACAGTCGAGCGTGGTGTAAAACATGTATGTATTACCCAAGATACAGGCAATGCCCCTCAACCCTGGGTACAAATCACGCTCAAAGATACAGTCGAGCGTGGTGTAAAACATGTATGTATTACCCAAGATACAGGCAATGCCCCTCAACCCTGGGTACAAATCACGCTCAAAGATGCAGTCGAGCGTGGTGTAAAACATGTATGTACTACCCAAGATACAGACAATGCCCCTCAACCCTGGGTACAAATCACGCTCAAAGATGCAGTCGAGCGTGGTGTAAAACATGTATGTATTACCCAAGATACAGGCAATGCCCCTCAACCCTGGGTACAAATCACGCTCAAAGATGCAGTCGAGCGTGGTGTAAAACATGTATGTATTACCCAAGATACAGGCAATGCCCCTCAACCCTGGGTACAAATCACGCTCAAAGATACAGTCGAGCGTGGTGTAAAACATGTATGTACTACCCAAGATACAGGCAATGCCCCTCAACCCTGGGTACAAATCACGCTCAAAGATACAGTCGAGCGTGGTGTAAAACATGTATGTACTACCTAAGATACAGGCAATGCCCCTCAAGCCTGGGTACAAATCACGCTCAAAGATGCAGTCGAGCGTGGTGTAAAACATGTATGTATTACCCAAGATACAGGCAATGCCCCTCAACCCTGGGTACAAATCACGCTCAAATATACAGTCGAGCGTGGTGTAAAACATGTATGTACTACCCAAGATACAGGCAATGCCCCTCAACCCTGGGTACAAATCACGCTCAAAGATACAGTCGAGCGTGGTGTATTTAACATGACGCTGGTGGGAGAAATACAAAGCACATGCGGATAAAGTGATTTGCTCAAGGACACCACACACGGTTGTAGATCAAGCGGCCGCCGTTCTGTGTCTAGACCACGCACTAAGAAATAAAATGGTACAGCATCGGATCAAAGATCTGGGGGTCGTGGATTCGATCCTCATCATAGCTATGTGCTGTGTCCTTGGGGAAGACACTTTATCCGCACAAACATAGTATTGGTTGTACCCAGGAAGACATCAAACGGGATGGGTTTAAGTTCCAAGAGTTTGTTTAACAGTTGATGTAAATTTTAATTTTGGAATGTTTAAACTACTTTAAAACATTAAACGAACGGCTTTTATAAAACCGACACACTCACACGCCCCCCCCCCCCCCCCACACACCCCCCCCACACACACACATACAAGACGAGTATGTATAAAACCACCATTAAACAGCCGTTGTATTAAGTTTAATTCAAAATCAATAAACGTATGCCATAACAAGTTTTACTCCACCAGGTGCAATTCCGCGTTGTTCACTTTTTAATGGTTTTAGGCGTAGGCTTCATAAAATTTTAATCACATTTTATAATAGAAAATATTTGTGTATTGACAAGATGAATAACATACGAATATTCACACTACCATAGAACACACACACACACACACACACACACACACACACACACACACACACACACACACTTAATATCAATATTATATTTTTATATAACATTGCAGTTAGATTTAATTTCGAAATCAATTATACTGGTCATACCTATTACTGCGAGTCTAAAACTTTGCCAACCATGTAAATAATGGCATCAATAATAAAAACTAATAAAGTTACAAACGTGTGCTGAGTAATAAACTGTTGCCGTTACGAATTGTAAACAATTGCCGACGCTAACGGAAGTTGGAGTTTTACGCATGTCTTGGGATATTGTTATTATAGGGCATTCGCGGTAATAGGTATATCACAGTATTAGGGATACAAGGGATAATAATGTCGTTCCATCACAAACCATATAAATATGTATGGAGAATTGTTAAAAATTGTTTTCATGTGCAATTTAATACATATTTTATATATTTTCCGAAACTTTGCTTTTCTCCCTTGTTAATTGCTCATGAATAGAAGACAGACTTTTAAAATATAAAATATAAAAAAAATACATCCCGATTTTGTCTCCCCCCTCTCCCCCCTCAAACAAACAACAAATCAACCACAAAAACAAACAAAAACCAATAAACCAACGGCAAAAAACAACCACAACCAAATAAGACACTATCTTCTGCTCAAACTGATATGTCTAACTATTTTTAAAAGATATTTGGGTAGTGTGCTCTGTGTAAGTATTCTCTGTGTAAGTGTGCTCTGTGTAGTGTGCTCTGTTTAGTGTGCTCTGTGTAATTGTGCTCTGTGTAGTGTGCTCTGTTTAGTGTGCTCTGTGTAAGTGTGCTCTGTGTAAGTGTGCTCTGTGTAGTGTGCTCTATGTTAGTGTGCTCTGTGTAAGTGTGCTCTGTGTAGTGTACTCTGTGTAATATGCTCTGTGTAAGTCTGCTCTGTGTAGTGTGCTCTGTGTAAATGTGCTCTGTGTAAGTGTGCTCTGTGTAAGTGTGCTCTGTGTAAGTGTGCTCTGTCTGTGTAAGTGTGCTCTGTGTAGTGTAATCTGTGTAAGTTTGCTATGTGTAAGTGTGCTCTGTCTGTGTAAGTGTGCTCTTTGTAAGTGTGTTCTGTGTAGGGTGCTTTGTGTAACCGCATACAGCTCCTGACACATAGAGCTCTGGGCGGCGGGTATTACAGAGCTCCTATCGAGGAATATATTGTCCTCGCTACTACTTTACGCACGAAGTTTGGATTGCGACTGCAAAACCTGGGCAAGTTTACTAAGGTAAAAAGAACACCACGCTTTGCTTATCAAGTTGGAATTTCGAATATTCGCCTTTTTTCAATAATAACAAGAATATAACCCCTTTGTTCCGTGCTTCGGAAGAAAGTACTAGTAGCTCTTCATTATTAAAGGTTATGGAGGTTAGGGTTTGGGTAGGTTTCAAGTTAAATATCGAAATACGAAACACGAACTTACTTCACTCTGCATTTTTTCATTGATATCGACCTATATCAGTATTGTTTGACATTGTTTTATATCGGCATTGTTTGACATTGACATTGTTTGACATTGTTTGGTATCGACATTGTTTGATATTGACATTGTTCTATACCGGCATTGTTTGACATTGACATTGTTTGAAATTGTTTTATATCGGCATTGTTTGACATTGACATTGTTTGAAATTGTTTTATATCGGCATTGTTTGACATTGACATTGTTTGACATTGTTCTATATCGGCATTGTCGACATTGACATTGTTTGACATTGTTCTATATCGGCATTGTTTGACATTGACATTGTTTGACATTGTTCTATATCGGCATTGTTTGACATTGACATTGTTTGACATTGTTTCATATTGACATTGTTTGACATTGTTCTATATCGGCATTGTTTGACATTGGCATTGCTCAACATTGTTTTATATCGGCATTGTTTGACATTGACATTGTTTGACATTGTTCTATATCGGCATTGTTTGACATTAACATTGTTTGACATTGTTCTATATCGGCATTGTTTGACATTGACATTGTTTGACATTGTTAATATCGACATTGTTTGATATCAACATTGTTTGACATTGTTGATATTGACAGTGTTTGACATTGTTTGGTATCGACATTGTTTGATATTGACATTGTTCTATACCGGCATTGTTTGACATTGACATTGTTTGAAATTGTTTTATATCGGCATTGTTTGACATTGACATTGTTTGACATTGTTTTATATCGGCATTGTTTGACATTGACATTGTTTGACATTGTTCTATATCGGCATTGTTTGACATTGACATTGTTTGACATTGTTTATATCGGCATTGTTTGACATTGACATTGTTTGACATTGTTCTATATCGGCATTGTTTGACATTGACATTGTTTGACATTGTTTGATATCGACATTGTTTGATATTGTTTGATATTGACATTATTTGACAGCGACATTGTTTGAGATCGACATTGTTTGATATTGTTTGAAATCGATATTGTTTGACATTGTTTGATTTCGGCATTGTTTGACATTGACATTGTTTGACATTGTTCTATATCGGCATTGTTTGACATTGACATTGTTTAACATTGTTTGATATCGACATTGTTTGATATTGTTTGATATTGACATTATTTGACATTGACATTATTTGACAGCGACATTGTTTGTGATCGACATTGTTTGACATTGTTTGATATCAATATTGTTTGACATTGTTTGGTATCGGTATTGTTTGACATTGACATTGTTTGACATTGTTTTATATCGGCATTGTTTGACATTGACATTGTTTGACATTGCTCTATATCGGCGTTGTTTGACATTGACATTGTTTGACATTGTTTGATATCGACATTGTTTGATATTGTTTGATATTGACATTATTTGACAGCGACATTGTTTGTGATCGACATTGTTTGACACTGTTTGATATCAATATTGTTTGACATTGTTTGATATCGGTATTGTTTGACATTGACATTGTTTCGCATTGTTTTATATCGGCATTGTTTGACATTGACATTGTTTGACATTGTTCTATATCGGCATTGTTTGACATTGACATTGTTTGACATTGTTTGATATCGACATTGTTTGATATTGTTTGATATTGACATTATTTGACAGCGACATTGTTTGTGATCGACATTGTTTGACATTGTTTGATATCAATATTGTTTGACATTGTTTGATATCGGTATTGTTTGACATTGACATTGTTTGGCATTGTTTTATATCGGCATTGTTTGACATTGACATTGTTTGACATTGCTCTATATCGGCATTGTTTGACATTGACATTGTTTGACATTGTTTGATATCGACATTGTTTGACATTGTTTGATATCGGCATTGTTTGACATTGACATTGTTTGGCATTGTTTTATATCGGCATTGTTTGTCATTATTTTATATCGACATTGTTTGACAGCGACATTGTTTGAGATCGACATTGTTTGACATTGTTTGATATCGATATTGTTTGATATTGTTTGAGATCGACATTGTTTGATATTGTTTGATATCGACATTGTTTGACAGCGACATTATTTGATATCGACATTTTTTGACATTATTTGATATCGACATTGTTTGACATTGTTTGATATTGTTTGAGATCGACATTGTTTGAGATTATTTGATATCGACATTGTTTGACATTGTTTGATATTGTTTGATATCGACATTATTTGATATCGACATTGTTTAATATGGATATTGTTTGATATTGACATTTTTTAATTGTTTGATATAGTTCGATATCAACATATTTTGACATTGTTTGATATCGACATCGTTTGACATTGTTTGTTATCGACATTGTTTGACATTGTCTGATATCGACATTGTTTGACATTGTTTGATATCGACATTGTTGGATATTGTTTCATATTGGCATTGTTTAATATTGACATTGTTTGATATTGTTTGATATCGACATTGTTTGACATTGTTAATATCGACATTGTTTGATATCAACATTGTTTGACATTGTTGATATTGACAGTGTTTGACATTGTTTGATATTGTTGATATTAACATTGTTTGACACACAAGATGTTCTTCTCAATGTCTGAAGGGTCGGTATTGCAAGTGACAATTCACACGATGTTCTTTTTCTGTATGTTTTAAAATGATACAATAAATGATTTGCGTTCGTTTGAGCAAAGCAAATTAAAAACAAAAAAACACTTCCATTATAAAATATTCAATACAATAGTTTATTTCGGCATATGAACATACATGTTTTTTTTGCATGGTGGCAGTTACAACAAATGTGAGAAGACCATGATATAATTATGTAATGTACAATATAAACCTAACATTATAATATTCGAAATGATTCATCAAAATAAATAAATAAATTAATTGAATTAAATGTATGTGTTTATATAGAAAATGGATAAAGAAAAGTCCTACATTTGTATTCATACCCTGGCCCCAGAAAGTTACCCTGGCCCTAGAAACGGTTCGACTTATGACATGATTGAAGACTGAACTTATATAAATGTAGATGGTTGGACTGGTGGCCTCGTGGAAGATTGGTCGTATGGTCATATAGACGGTTGGACTTATGACATCATGGAAGACTAAACTTATATACATGTAGATGGTTGGACTGGTGGCCTCGTGGAAGATTGGTCGTATGGTCATATAGACGGTTGGACTTATGACATCATGGAAGACTAAACCTATATACATGTAGATGGTTGAACTGGTGGCCTCGTGGAAGATTGGTCGTATGGTCATATAAACGGTTGGACTTATGACATTATGGAAGACTAAACTTATATACATGTAGATGGTTGAACTGGTGGCCTCGTGGAAGATTGGTCGTTTGGTCATATAGACGGTTAGACTTATGACATCATGGAAGACTGAACTTATATACATGTAGATGGTTGGATTTAATGGCCTCGTGGAAAATTGGTCGTATGGTCATACAGACGGTTGGACTTATGACATCATGGAAGACTAAACTTATATACATGTAGATGGTTGGACTGGTGGCCTCGTGGATGATTGGTCGTATGGTCATATAGATAGTTGGACTTATGACATCATGGAAGACTGAACTTATATACATGTAGATGGTTGGATTTAGTGGCCTCGTGGATGATTGGTCGTATGGTCATATAGACAGTTGGACTTATGACATCATGGAAGACTGAACTTATATACATGTACATGGTTGGATGGGTGGCCTTGTGGAAGATTGGTCGTATGGTCATATAGACAGTTGGACTTATAACATCATGGAAGACTGAACTTATATACATGTAGATGGTTGGATTTAGTGGCCTCGTGGATGATTGGTCGTATGGTCATATAGACAGTTGGACTTATGACATCATGGAAGACTGAACTTATATACATGTACATGGTTGGATGGGTGGCCTTGTGGAAGATTGGTCGTATGGTCATATAGACATTTGGACTTATAACATCATGGAAGACTGAACTTATATACATGTAGATGGTTGGATTTAGTGGCCTCGTGGATGATTGGTCGTATGGTCATATAGACAGTTGGACTTATGACATCATGGAAGACTGAACTTATATACATGTAAATGGTTGGATGGGTGGCCTTGTGGAAGATTGGTCGTATGGTCATATAGACAGTTGGACTTATAACATCATGGAAGACTGAACTTATATACATGTTGATGGTTGGATTTAGTGGCCTCGTGGAAATTTGGTCGTATGCTCCATAATACAATGTTCTAGAAACCGGATATGAAATCATTAGTCCATATAAGTGACACATTGCTTGACACATTGCCCTCTTTGAATTTGTTTTAGATTTATATGTTTATTGTTTTTGTCACTCAATTGCTCGTTCACGAAACTACGAGAGTAGCAGCTCAGGTGATGATGTCATTTGTCACATTTACCTACACATGACGTAATACCATCTCTGACATAAGTTTGCTGGTTATCGCGTGAGACACTAACTATATATTTCCGGATGAGTACTAGACAATTTGTATATATGGGTACACCTTATTGAAAATTTGAACGAGAAAAGTAATCCATTAAGTTAACAGCAACCTTAGTTCCAGGCGGTTACACCTGAAGCCGGTCATATGTAGAGATGCTTAGGTACAGGTCATGTTCAATCACTCGGATTTTAATAGACCACATTCTTTTTCAACTTTCTTCAGACATCCTGGAACATAAGATTTTAGCACGAACACCGTAAATACGTCAATAACATACATCACAGTCATTATGAAAATAAGTCCCCACAGGTTCAGCTCATTGTGACCTGAAATTCCTATTTTATTATCATTATAAATAGTATCCAGTAGTAGCACGTGGTTAATCACTACCAGAACGTGAAAGATCTGATGTCCATGACCGACAATGTCAAATTTTCCAGGCCACGTTTTCTCTGGTTGGTGGGCGGCGAACATGACAGCTTGCGCGACAAATATAACAGTGATTACCACCAATTGATTAACAGACGACATGTCGCAGGCGTTGTCATAGAAACATTTGACGTACCTTGGAACCCAGGGTGCCATCGTGACTAACCCTTGTATTGACATCCCAAAAACGAACATGTATTTCCGTTTCATATTATGAGGATCATGACCATACCATATTTTTGCCAAGAGCAAATTTATTAAAGTGAGATACGATGTTATGGTCAGAAATGGCAGATACCAGTCCACCATGGCGCGATACGTGGTCTCATCTGCACACCCGTACAACGCTGCGATTCCGCAGCCAAAACTGCAGAACGCTGCGCCGATGTAGTCGCCCATGAATGCAACAAAGTGTATGTACGGAGATTTTGCGTGGAGAAGGTGGACTATGGCACTTGTGAATAATCCAATTAAGCAAGTAATCCCAACCACGAGCAACGTGGACAATACGTGATCGGTGTAAACGTCGAACTCGTTAAAATAGCCATAGAGTTTGTGAAGAATTATACAACAGCCAATCAGGTGTGTCCACACATTGGCGGTCTCGTTGTGGAGTTGGAACAAACTGTAAAAGTAATATTTCCACGGCTGGAATGGCACGCGATATCCCGCTAGAATGGCCGGCTCGTGCAGGACAACGGGCACGCGCTCAGCCGGAAGTGTATCTTGTAATTTCGTCTGCCATGGAATAGATGAAATCGTTTCCTTAATTAGGTCCCTCAGTTGTTTACTCGGCATTTTGACTGAAATATAAATTATAAACTATTAAAAGTGCAAAGTAAAAAGCTTTTTAAACGTACATCCTTCATGAAACGAATATTATTAGTTTGTTATAATTGTTAGCGACATTTTTATGCCATCGAGGACTAACCTAATAACAACTCTTCCTTGGATCCTTCAAGGTTAACCGGTACTCGATCCCGCCCATCTAAGCAAATGTATACGGAAATAACAAAACATAACAATGTCATATGAATAAACACCAATA
This sequence comes from Panopea generosa, assembly GCA_029582155.1. Classification (NCBI taxonomy): domain Eukaryota; kingdom Metazoa; phylum Mollusca; class Bivalvia; order Adapedonta; family Hiatellidae; genus Panopea; species Panopea generosa. The sequence goes on along the minus strand of CM055897.1, from coordinate 6,291,382 downwards.
AGAGCAGTTATTTACATTTCTATTTCGATTTAATGCAATTCAATGTAAATATGTCTGACACTGTACCAATACAAGAAGCCATGCACAATAAAGCATGACGAGTAAACAATGAAAACAAATCGACGTAGATGCGTAATTATATATGTTATAAATACTTGATTTATGGTGTGGTTGCAGGGTATACCATTATATATGTTATAAATATTTGGTGTATGGTATGGGGGCAGGGCATTCCATTATGTATGTTACAACTGTTTGGTGTATGGTGCGGTTGCAGGGTATTCCATTATATATGTTATAACTGCTTGATGTATGGTGTGGTTGCAGGGTATTCCATTATATACGATATTACTAAATGATGCATGGTGTGGTTGGTGGGTATTCCATTGTATATGTTATAACTGCTTGATGTATGGTGTGGTTGCAGGGTATTCCATTATATACGTTATTACTGAATGATGTATAGTGTGGTTGCAGGGCGTTCCATTATATTTGTTATAACTACTTGATGTATGGTGTGGTTGCAGGGTATTCCATTATATATGTTATAACTGCTTGATGTATAGTGTGGTTGCAGGGTATTCCATTATATATGTTATTAATACTTGATGTATGGTGTGGTTGCAGGGTATTCCATTATATATGTTATTAATACTTGATGTATGGTGTGGTTGCAGGGTATTCCATTATATATGTTACAACTGCTTGATGTATGGTGTGGCTGCAGGTTATTCCATTATATATGTTATAACTGCTTGATGCATGGTGTGGTTGCAGGTTATTCCATTATATATGTTATTAATACTTGATGTATGGTGTGGCTGCATGGTATTCCATTATATATGTTATAACTGCTCTATGTATGGTGTGGTTGCAAGGTATACCATTATATATGTTGTAACTGCTTGATGTATGGTGTGGCTGCAGGTTATTCCATTATATATGTTACAACTGCTTGATGCATGGTGTGGCTGCAGGTTATTCCATTATATATGTTATAACTGCTTGATGTATGGTGTGGCTGCAGGTTATTTCATTATATATGTTATAACTGCTTGATGCATGGTGTGGATGCAGGTTTTCCATTATATATGTTACAACTGATTGATGAATGGTGTGGTTGCAGGTTATTCCATTATATATGTTACAACTGCTTGATGTATGGTGTGGTTGCAGGTTATTTCATTATATATGTTATAACTGCTTGATGCATGGTGTGGTTGCAGGTTATTCCATTATATATGTTACAACTGCTTGATGTATGGTGTGGCTGCAGGTTATTCCATTATATATGTTACAACTGCTTGATGCCTGGTGCGGTTGCAGGTTATTCCATTATATATGTTACAACTGCTTGATGTATGGTGTGGCTGCAGGTTATTCCATTATATATGTTATAACTGCTTGATGCATGGTGTGGTTGCAGGTTATTCCATTATATATGTTATAACTGCTTGATGCATGGTGTGGTTGCAGGTTATTCCATTATATATGTTACAACTGCTTGATGTATGGTGTGGCTGCAGGTTATTCCATTATATATGTTATAACTGCTTGATGCCTGGTGCGGTTACAGGTTATTCCATTATATATGGTACAACTGCTTGATGTATGGTGTGGCTGCAGGTTATTCCATTATATATGTTATAACTGCTTGATGCATGGTGTGGTTGCAGGTTATTCCATTATATATGTTACAACTGCTTGATGTATGGTGTGGCTGCAGGTTATTCCATTATATGTGTTATAACTGCTTGATGCATGGTGTGGTTTGTGGTTGCAGGTTATTCCATTATATATGTTATTAATACTTGATGTATGGTGTGGTTGCAGGGTATTCCATTATATATGTTACAACTGCTTGATGCATGGTGTGGCTGCAGGTTATTCCATTATATATGTTACAACTGCTTGATGTATGGTGTGGCTGCAGGTTATTCCATTATATATGTTATAACTGCTTGATGCATGGTGTGGTTGCAGGTTATTCCATTATATATGTTACAACTGCTTGATGTATGGTGTGGCTGCAGGTTATTTCATTATATATGTTATAACTGCTTGATGTATGGTGTGGCTGCAGGTTATTTCATTATATATGTTATAACTGCTTGATGCATGGTGCGGTTGCGGGGTATTCCATTATATACGTTATAACTGCTTGATGCATGATGTTGTTGCAGGTTATTCCATTATATATGTTACAACTGATTGATGTATGGTGTGGCTGCAGGTTATTCCATTATATATGTTATAATTGCTTGATGCATGGTGTGGATGCAGGTTTTCCATTATATATGTTACAACTGCTTGATGCATGGTGCGGTTGCAGGGTATTCCATTATATATATTATAACTGCTTGATGCATGGTGTGGTTGCAGGTTATTCCATTATATATGTTATAACTGCTTGATGCATGGTGTGGTTGCAGGGTTTTCCATGATATATGTTATAATTGCTTGATGTATGGTGCGGTTGCAGGGTATTCCATTATATATGTTACAACTGCTTAATGTATGATGTGGTTGCAGCGTATTCCATTATACGATCGTATATGTTATATGTTATAACTGCTGCTTAAGGTAGGGTGTGGTTGCAGGGTATTCCATTATATATGTTACAACTGCTTAATGTATGATGTGGTTGCAGCGTATTCCATTATACGATCGTATATGTTATATGTTATAACTGCTGCTTGATGTAGGGTGTGGTTGCAGGGTATTCCATTACATATGTTACAACTGCTTGATGTATGGTGTGGTTGCAGATTATTCCATTACATATGTTACAACTGCTCGATGTATGGTGTGGTTGCGGGGTATTCCATCATATATATATATATATATATATAGTACCTGCGTGATGTATGGTGTGGTTGCAGGGTATTCCATTATATATGTTGTAACTAGTTGGTGTATGGTGTGGTTGCAGTGTATTCCATTATATATGTTGTAACTGCTTGATGTATGGTGTGGTTGCAGGGTATTCAATTATATATGTTGTAACTGTTTGATGTATGGTGTGGTTGCAAGGTATTCCATTATATATATAGTAACTGCTTGATGTATGGTGTGGTTGCAAGGTATTCCATTATATATGTTGTAACTTGTTGATGTATGGTGTGGTTACAGGGTATTCAATTATATATGTTGCAACTGCTTGATGTATGGTGTGGTTGTAGGGTATTCCATTATATATATAGTAACTGCTTGATGCATGGTGTGGTTGCAGGGTATTCCATTATATATATAGTAACTGCTTGATGCATGGTGTGGTTTCAGGGTGTTCCATTATATATGTTGTAACTAGTTGATGTATGGTGTGGTTGCAGTTATTCCATTATATATGTTGTTACTAGTTGATGTATGGTGTGGTTGCAGGGTATTCAATTATATATGTTGTAACTGGTTGATGTATGTTGTGATTGCAGGGTATTCAATCATATATATATAGTAACTGCTTTATGTATGGTGTGGTTGCAGGGTATTCCATTATATATGTTATAACTGCTTGATGTATGGTGTGGTTGCAGGGTATTCCATTATATATGTTGTAACTGGTTGGTGTATGGTGTGGTTGCAGGGTATTCCATTACATATGTTGTAACTGCTTGATTCATGGTGTGGTTGCAGGGTATTCCAGTACATATGTTACAACTGCTTGTTGCATGATGTGGTTGCAGGGTATTCCAGGGTATTCCAGTACATATGTTATAACTGCTTGATGCACGGTGTGGTTGCAGGGTATTCCAGTACATAAGTTACACCTGCTTGGTGTATGGTGTGGTTGCAGGGTATTCCATTTTATATGTCACAACTGCTTGATGCAATGTGTGGTTGCTGGGTATTCCATTATATATGTTACAATTGCTTGATGCATGGTGTGGTTGCAGGATATTCCATTGTATATGTTATAACTGCTTGATGTATTGTGTAGTTGTGTTTAAATACTTGGCGTATGGTGTGGATGCAGGTTTTCAATTATATATCTTACAACTGCTTTATGCATGGTGTGGTTGCAGGTTATTCCATTATATATGTTATAACTGCTTGATGTATGGTGTGGTTGCAGTGTATTCCATTATATATGTTATAACTGCTTGATGTATGGTGCGGTTGCAGGGTATTCCATTATATATATAGTAACTGCTTGATGCATGGTGTGGTTGCAGGGTATTCCATTATATATATAGTAACTGCTTGATGCATGGTGTGGTTTCAGGGTGTTCCATTTTATATGTTGTAACTAGTTTATGTATGGTGTGGTTGCAGGGTATTCAATTATATATGTTGTAACTGGTCGATGTATGGTGTGGTTGCAGGGTATTAAATCATATATATATAGTAACAGCTTTATGTATGGTGTGATTGCTGGGTATTCAATTATATATATATTAACTACTTGATGTATGGTGTGGTTGCAGGGTATTCCATTATATATGTTATAACTGATTGATGTATGGTGTGGTTGCAGGGTATTCCATTATATATGTTGTAACTGGTTGGTGTATGGTGTGGTTGCAGGGTATTCCATTACATATGTTGTAACTGCTTGATGCATGGTGTGGTTGCAGGGTATTCCAGTACATATGTTACAACTGCTTGATGCATGGTGTGGTACCAGGGTATTCCATTTTATATGTGACAACTGCTTGATGCAAGGTGTGGCTGCTGGGTATTCCATTATATATGTTACAACTGCTTGATGCATGGTGTGGTTGCAGGGTATTTCATTATATATGTAATAACTGCTTGATGTATTGTGTACTTGCAGGGTATTCCAGTTTATATGTCACAACTGCTTGATGCATGGTGTGGTTGCTGGGTATTCCATTATATATGTTACAACTGCTTGATGTATGGTGCGGTTGCAGGGTATTCCACTATATGTGTTACAACTGCTTGATGTATGGTGCAGTTGCAGGGTATTCCATTATATATGTTGTAACTGCTTGATGTATGGTGTGGCTGCAGGTTATTCCATTATATATGTTATAACTACTTGATGCATGGTGTGGTTGCAGGTTATTCCATTATATATGTTATAACTGCTTGATGTATGGTGTGGTTTCAGGTTATTCCATTATATATGTTTTAAATACTTGGAGTATGGTGTGGATGCATGTTTTCAATTATATATCTTACAACTGCTGTGGTTGCAGCGTATTCCATTATGCGATTGTATATGTTATATGTTATAACTGCTGCTTGATGTAGGGTGTGGTTGAAGGTATTCCATTACATATGTTACAACTTCTTGATGTATGGTGTGGTTGCTGGGTATTCCATTAAATATATATACTAACTGCTTGATGTATGGTGTGGTCGCAGGGTATTCCATTATATATGTTGTTACTAGTTGTTGTATGGTGTGGTTGCAGGGTATTCAATTATATATGTTATAACTACTTGATGTATTGTGTGGTGGCAGGGTATTCAATTATATATGTTGTAACTGGTTGATGCATGGTGTGGTTGCATGGTATTCAATTACACATATATAGTAACTGCTTGATGTATGGTGTGATTGCAGGGTATTCAATTATATATATAGTAACTGCTTGATGTATGGTGTGGTTGCAGGGTATTCCATTATATATGTTATAACTGGTTGATGTATGGTGTGGTTGCAAGGTATTCAATTATATATATATAGTAACTGCTTGATGTATGGTGTGGTTGCAGGGTTTTCAGTTATATATATTATAACTGCTTGATGTATGGTGTGGTTGCAGGGTATTCCATTATATATGTTGTAATTGGTTGATGTATGGTGTGGTTGCATGGTATTCAATTATATATATATAGTAACTGCTTGATGTATGGTGTGGTTGCAGGGTATTCAATTATATATATAGTAACTGCTTGATGTATGGTGTGGTTACAGGGTATTCCATTATACATGTATGTGTTACAACTGCTTGATGTATGGTGTGGTTGCAGGGTATTCAATTATATATATAGTAACTGCTTAATGTATGGTGCAGTTGCAGGGTATTCCATTATATATGTTATAACTACTTGATGTATGATGTGGTTACAGGGTATTCCATTATATGTGTTACAACTGCTTGATGTATGGTGTGTGTGCAGGGCATTCCATTATATATATGTTATAACTGCTTGATGTGTAGTGTGGTTGCAGGGTATTTCATTATATATGTTGTAACTGGTTGGTGTATGGTGTGGTTGCAGGGTATTCCATTATATATGTTGTAACTGGTTGGTGTATGGTGCGGTTGCAGGGTTTTCAATTATATATTTTGTAACTGTTTGGTGTATGGTGTGGTTGCAGAGTATTCCATTAAATGTGTTATAACTGATTGATGCATGGTGCGGTTGCAAGGAATTCCATTATATGTGTTGTAACTGCTTGATGCATGGTGCGGTTGCAGGGTATTCCATTATATGTGTTGTAACTGCTTGGTGTATGGTGCGGTTGCAGAGTATTTCATTATATATGTTGTAACTGGTCAGTTAATGGGGCAGTTGCAGGGTATTCCATTATATGTGTTGTAACTGCTTGGTGTATGGTGCGGTTGCATGGTATTCAATTATAGATGTTGTAACTGCTTGATGTATGGTGTGGTTTCAGGGTATTCAATTATATATGTTGTAACTAGTTGATGTATGGTGTGGTTGCAGGGTATTCCATTATATATGTTATAAGTTATAACTGAATGATGCATGGTGCGGTTGCAGGGTATTCAATTATATATGTTGTAACCGGTTGATGTATGGTGTGGTTGCAAGGTATTCAATTATATATATATAGTAATTGCTTGATGTATGGTGTGGTTGCAGGGTATTCCATTATATATGTTGTAACTACTTGATGTATTGTGTGGTTGCAGGGTATTCAATTATATATGTTGTAACTGGTTGATGTATGGTGTGGTTGCATGGTATTCAATTATATATATATAGTAACTGCTTGGTGTATGGTGTGGTTGCAGGGTATTGATTTATATATATAGTAAATGCTTGATGTATGGTGGGTTGCAGGGTATTCCATTATATATGTTATAACTGCTTGATGTATGGTGTGGTTACAGGGTATTCCATTATATATGTTACAAATGCTTGATGTATGGTGTCGGTGCAGGGCATTCCATTATATATATATGTTATAACTGCCTTATGTGTAGTGTGGTTGCAGGGTATAGCATTATATATGTTGTAACTGGTTGGTGTTTGGTGTGGTTGCAGGGTATTCCAATATATATGTTGTAACTGGTTGGTGTATGGTGTTGTTGCAGGGTTTTCAATTATATCTTTTGTAACTGTTTGGTGCATGGTGTGGTTGCAGGATATTCCATTATATGTGTTATAACTGCTTGATGCATGGTGCTGTTGCAGGGTATTCCATTATATGTGTTGTAACTGCTTGATGCATGGTGTGGTTGCAGGGTATTCCATTATATGTGTTGTAACTGCTTGGTGCATGTTGCAGTTGCCGGGTATTCCATTATATGGGTTGTAACTGCTTGGTGTATGGTGCGGTTGCAGGGTATTCCATTATATATGTTGTAACTGGTTGGTGTTTGGTGCGGTTGCAGGGTATTCCATTATATGTGTTATAACTGCTTGATGTATGGTGCGGTTGCAGGGTTTTCCATTATATGTGTTGTAACTGCTTGATGCATGGTGCGGTTGCAGGGTGTTGCATTATATGTGTTGTTACTGCTTGGTGTATGGTGCGGTTGCAGTGTATTGCATTATATATGTTGTAACTGCTTGGTGTATGGTGCGGTTGCGGGGTATTCCATTATATATGTTGTAACTGCTTGGTGTATGGAGCGGTTGTATGGTATTCCATTATATATGTTGTAACTGCTTGATGTATGGTGTGGTTGCAGGGTATTCAATTATTTATATAGTAACTGCTTGATGTATGGTGCGGCTGCAGGGTATTCCATTATATATGTTATAACTACTTGATGTATGGTGTGGTTACAGGGTATTCCATTATATGTGTTACAACTGCTTGATGTATGGTGTGTGTGCAGGGCATTTCATTATATATATGTTATAACTGCTTGATGTGTAGTGTTTTAGCATGTTATTCCATTATATATGTTGTAACTGGTTGGTGTATGGTGTGGTTGCAGGGTATTCCATTATATATGTTGTAACTGGTTGGTGTATGGTGTAGTTGCAGGGTTTTCAATTATAGATTTTGTAACTGTTTGGTGTATGGTGTGGTTGCAGCGTATTCCATTATATGTGTTGTAACTTCTTGATGCATGGTGCGGTTGCAGGGTATTCCATTATATGTGTTGTAACTGCTTGATGCATGGTGCGGTTGCAGGGTATTCCATTATATGTGTTGTAACTGCTTGGTGTATGGTGCGGTTGCAGGGTATTTCATTATATATGTTGTAACTGGTTGGTGTATGGTGCGGTTGCAGGGTATTCCATTATATGTGTTAAAACTGCTTGATGCATGGTGCGGTTGCAGGGTATTCCATTATATGTGTTGATACTGCTTGATGCATGGTGCGGTTGCAGGGTATTCCATTATATATGTTGTAACTGCTTGGTGTATGGTGCGGTTGCAGGGTATTCCATTCTATATGTTGTAACTGCTTGTTGTATGGTGCGGTTGCAGGGTATTCTATTATATATGTTGTAACTGGTTGGTGTATGGTGCGGTTGCAGGGTATTCCATTTTATATGTTACAACTGCTTGGTGCATGGTGTGGTTGCAGGGTATTGAAGGGTATTCCAGTATATATGTTACAACTGCTTGATGCATGGTGTGGTTGCATGGTATTCCAGTACATATGTTACAACTGCTTGATGTATGGTGTAGTTGCAAGGTATTCCATTTTATATGTCAGAACTGCTTGATGCAAGGTTTGGTTGCTGGGTATTCCATTATATATGTTACAACTGCTTGATGGATGGTGTGGTTGCAGGGTATTCCATTATATATATTACAAGAGCTTGATGCATGGTGTGGTTGCCGGGTATTCCATTTTATGTTACAACTGCTGGGTGCATGATGTGGTTGCAGAGTATTCCATTATATATGTTATAACTGCTTGATGCATGGTGTGGTTGCAGGGTAATCCATTCCATTATATATGTTACAACTGACTGATGCATGGTGTTGTTGCAGGGTATTCCATTATATATGTTGTAACTGCTTGATGCATGATGTGGTTGCAGGGCATTCCATTATATTTGTTGTAACTGCTTGATGTATGTTGTCGGTGCAGGGCATTCCATTATATATGATATGATTTCTTGATGTATGATGGGATTGCTGGGTATTCCATCATATATGTTATAACTGGTTAATGTATGGTGTTGGTGCAGGGTATTCCATTATATATGTTATAACTGCTTGATGAATTGTGCGGTTGCAGGGTATTCCATTATATATGTTGTACCTGGTTGATGTATGTTGTGGTTGCAGGGTATTCAATTATATATATAGTAACTGCTTGATGTATGGTGTGGTTGCAGGGTATTCCATTATATGTGTTACAACTGTTTGATGTATGGTGTGGTTGCAGGGTATTCAATTATATATATAGTAACTGCTTGATGTATGGTGCGGTTGCAGGGTATTCCATTATATATGTTATAACTGCTTGATGTATGGTGTGGTTACAGGGTATTCCATTATATGTGTTACAACTGCTTGATGTATGGTGTGTGTGCAGGGCATTCCATTATATATATGTTATAACTGCTTGATGTGTAGTGTGGTTGCAGGGTATTTCATTATATATGTTGTAACTGCTTGGTATATGGTGCGGTTGCAGGGTATTCCATTATATATGTTATAACTGTTTGAAGCATGGTGCGGTTGCGGGGTATTCCATTATATATGTTAATAATACTTGATGTATGGTGCGGTTGCGGGGTATTCCATTATATATGTTATAACTGCTTGATGCATGGTGCGGTTGTGGGGTATTCCATTATATATGTTATAACTGCTTGATGCATGTTGCGGTTGCGGGGTATTCCATTATATATGTTATAACTGCTTGATGCATGGTGCGGTTGCGGGGTATTCCATTATATATGTTATAAATGCTTGATGCATGGTGCGGTTGCGGGGTATTCCATTATATATGTTATAACTGCTTGATGCATGGTGCGGTTGCGGGGTATTCCATTATATATGTTAAACTGCTTGATGCATGGTGCGGTTGCGGTGTATTCCATTATATATGTTAAAACTGCTTGATGCATGGTGCGGTTGCAGGGTATTCCATTATATATGTTAAAACTGCTTGATGCATGATGGTGCGGTTGCGGGGTATTCCATTATATATGTTAAAACTGCTTGATGCATGGTGCGGTTGCAGGGTATTCCATTATATATGTTAAAACTGCTTGATGTATGGTGCGGTTGAGGGGTATTCCATTATATATGTTATAACTGCTTGATGCATGGTGCGGTTGTGGGGTATTCCATTATATATGTTATAACTGCTTGATGCATGTTGCGGTTGCGGGGTATTCCATTATATATGTTATAACTGCTTGATGCATGGTGCGGTTGCGGGGTATTCCATTATATATGTTATAAATGCTTGATGCATGGTGCGGTTGCGGGGTATTCCATTATATATGTTATAACTGCTTGATGCATGGTGCGGTTGCGGGGTATTCCATTATATATGTTAAACTGCTTGATGCATGGTGCGGTTGCGGTGTATTCCATTATATATGTTAAAACTGCTTGATGCATGGTGCGGTTGCAGGGTATTCCATTATATATGTTAAAACTGCTTGATGCATGATGGTGCGGTTGCGGGGTATTCCATTATATATGTTATAACTGCTTGATGTATGGTGCAGTTGCGTGGTATTCCATTATATATGTTATAACTGCTTGTTGTATGGTGCAGTTGCGGAGTATTCCATTATATATGTTATAACTGCTTGTTGTATGGTGCAGTTGCGGAGTATTTCATTATATATGTTATAACTGCTTGATGTATGATGCGATTGTGGGGTATTCCATTATATATGTTATAACTGTTTGATGCACGGTCTGGTTTCAGGATATTCGATTATATATTTTATAACTGCTTGATGCACGGTCTGGTTTCAGGATATTCGATTATATATTTTATAACTGCTTGATGCATGGCGCGGTTGCAGGGTATTCCATTATATATGTTACAACTGCTTGATGCATGGCGCGGTTGCTGGGTATTCCATTATATATGTTACAACTGCTTGATGCATGGTGCGGTTGCGGGGTATTCCATTATATATGTTAAAACTGCTTGATGCATGGTGCGGTTGCGGGGTATTCCATTATATATGTTAAAACTGCTTGATGCATGGTGAGGTTGCTGGGTATTCCATTATATATGTTACAACTGCTTGATGCATGGTGCGGTTGCGGGGTATTCCATTATATATGTTATAACTGCTTGATGCATGGTGCGGTTGCGGGGTATTCCATTATATATGTTAAAACTGCTTGATGCATGGTGCGGTTGCTGGGTATTCCATTATATATGTTAAAACTGCTTGATGCATGGTGCGGTTGCGGGGTATTCCATTATATATGTTAAAACTGCTTGATGCATTGTGCGGTTGCGGGGTATTCCATTATATATGTTAAAACTGCTTGATGCATGGTGCGGTTGCGGGGTATTACATTATATATGTTAAAACTTCTTGATGTATGGTGCGGTTGCGGGGTATTCCATTATATATGTTATAACTGCTTGATGTATGGTGCAGTTGCGTGGTATTCCATTATATATGTTATAACTGCTTGATGCATTGTGCGGTTGCGGGGTATTCCATTATATATGTTAAAACTGCTTGATGCATGGTGCAGTTGCGTGGTATTCCATTATATATGTTATAACTGCTTGATGCATTGTGCGGTTGCGGGGTATTCCATTATATATGTTAAAACTGCTTGATGCATGGTGCGGTTGCGGGGTATTACATTATATATGTTAAAACTTCTTGATGTATGGTGCGGTTGCGGGGTATTCCATTATATATGTTATAACTGCTTGATGCATTGTGCGGTTGCGGGGTATTCCATTATATATGTTAAAACTGCTTGATGCATGGTGCGGTTGCGGGGTATTACATTATATATGTTAAAACTTCTTGATGTATGGTGCGGTTGCGGGGTATTCCATTATATATGTTATAACTGCTTGATGTATGGTGCAGTTGCGGAGTATTCCATTATATATGTTAAAACTTCTTGATGCATGGTGCGGTTGCGGGGTATTCCATTATATATGTTATAACTACTTGATGTATGGTGCAGTTGCGGAGTATTCCATTATATATGTTAAAACTGCTTGATGTATGGTGCGGTTGCGATGTATTACATTATATATGTTAAAACTTCTTGATGTATGGTGCGGTTGCGGGGTATTCCATTATATATGTTATAACTGCTTGATGTATGGTGCAGTTGCGGAGTATTCCATTATATATGTTATAACTGCTTGTTGTATGGTGCAGTTGCGGAGTATTCCATTATATATGTTATAACTGCTTGATGCATTGTGCGGTTGCGGGGTATTCCATTATATATGTTAAAACTGCTTGATGCATGGTGCGGTTGCGGGGTATTACATTATATATGTTAAAACTTCTTGATGTATGGTGCGGTTGCGGGGTATTCCATTATATATGTTATAACTGCTTGATGTATGGTGCAGTTGCGTGGTATTCCATTATATATGTTATAACTGCTTGATGCATTGTGCGGTTGCGGGGTATTCCATTATATATGTTAAAACTGCTTGATGCATGGTGCGGTTGCGGGGTATTACATTATATATGTTAAAACTTCTTGATGTATGGTGCGGTTGCGGGGTATTCCATTATATATGTTATAACTGCTTGATGTATGGTGCAGTTGCGGAGTATTCCATTATATATGTTAAAACTTCTTGATGCATGGTGCGGTTGCGGGGTATTCCATTATATATGTTATAACTACTTGATGTATGGTGCAGTTGCGGAGTATTCCATTATATATGTTAAAACTGCTTGATGTATGGTGCGGTTGCGGGGTATTACATTATATATGTTAAAACTTCTTGATGTATGGTGCGGTTGCGGGGTATTCCATTATATATGTTATAACTGCTTGATGTATGGTGCAGTTGCGGAGTATTCCATTATATATGTTATAACTGCTTGATGTATGATGCGATTGTGGGGTATTCCATTATATATGTTATAACTGTTTGATGCACGGTCTGGTTTCAGGATATTCGATTATATATTTTATAACTGCTTGATGCACGGTCTGGTTTCAGGATATTCGATTATATATTTTATAACTGCTTGATGCATGGCGCGGTTGCAGGGTATTCCATTATATATGTTACAACTGCTTGATGCATGGCGCGGTTGCTGGGTATTCCATTATATATGTTACAACTGCTTGATGCATGGTGCGGTTGCGGGGTATTCCATTATATATGTTATAACTGCTTGATGTATGGTGCGGTTGCAGGGTATTCCATTATATATGTTACAACTGCTTGATGCATGGTGCGGTTGCGGGGTATTCCATTATATATGTTATAACTGCTTGATGCATGGCGCGGTTGCAGGGTATTCCATTATATATGTTACAACTGCTTGATGCATGGCGCGGTTGCTGGGTATTCCATTATATATGTTACAACTGCTTGATGCATGGTGCGGTTGCGGGGTATTCCATTATATATGTTATAACTGCTTGATGCATGGTGCGGTTGCGGGGTATTCCATTATATATGTTATAACTGCTTGATGCATGGTGCGGTTGCGGGGTATTCCATTATATATGTTATAACTGCTTTATTTATGGTGCGGTTGCGGGGTATTCCATTATATATGTTATAACTGCTTGATGCATGGTGCGGTTGCGGGGTATTCCATTATATGTGTTATAACTGCTTGACGCATGGTGCGGTTGCGGGGTATTCCATTATATATGTTATAACTGCTTTATGCATGGTGCGGTTGCGGGGTATTCCATTATATATGTTATAACTGGTTGATGCATGGTGCGGTTGCGGGGTATTCCATTATATATGTTATAACTGGTTGATGCATGGTGCGGTTGCAGGGTATTCCATTATATACGTTATAACTGTTTGATGCATGGTGTGGAGAGAGAGAGAGAGAGAGAGAGAGAGAGAGAGAGAGAGAGAGAGAGAGAGAGAGAGATTTATGATAATATATACCTTATATTATTTGTAAGATTAAGTATTTATCCGTCACTTTGCCCGCAACTTCGGGTATTATGTAATAAATCACGAATGGAAAACACTTAAATATCCATTCATTTTGAATTAATTTCAATACTACGTTTGCCCATTTATTTATTTAATCAATGATTAAGTGCTAGCTAATCAATACGTCGATTCACTGTAATATATCCAATAAATCGAGCTTTTTAACTCTGTCAAATATATGACCAATGGTATAACACCATAGAAAAATACTTTTACATGACAGCTTATTTGACGTCGTCAGGAACAACCGGTTTGTTTTTACTTATATTGATTGAAATGAATTCATGCGAAATCGTTATTATACATAAGCTATTATATACACAGGTATAGGTGCGGTTTGATATAGTTGGGTGACACCAGGCTGAGTTTGCCGATAGAATTAATATGCAGGTCTCTTGACGGTGTGTTTGTTTTGAATACATTGATCACAGAGGTGTTTAAAATGCTTCAAAGAAACATTGAAAATGCTTCAAAAGAAACGTTGAAAATGCTTCAAAAGAAACGTTGAAAATTCAACAAAACAGAATCCGGCCTGACAAATATGAAAACATTTACGAGGCTTGACTTGATCACACCTCAATGTCAAGTTTATTCCATTCTCATAAAAATTCAATTGAATGAGTTAATATAGTAAATCGTCGCTTGTACATGAGAACACATATCACTGTCAGCTTTGCAACTACAAACAAATCATTCTTTTCATGTGCAGTAAAACCGGTAAATAATTTATACATGTATGAGGACCTCGTGGAAGACTGACTTGTTAAAATGAGTGCTCTCGTTAAATAAAGACTTCATTATTATTATCATCATTATTATTATTATTATTATGATTATTATTATAATTATTATTATTATCATCATTATCATTATCATCATTATTATTATAATTATTATTATCATTAGCATTATTATTATCATCATTATTATTATTATTATTATTAGTAGTAGTAGTAGTAGTAATAGTAGTAGTAGTAGTAGTAGTAGTAGTAGTAGTAGTGGTAGTAGTAGTAGTAGTAGTAGTAGTAGTAGTAGTAGTATTGATAGCTTTAATATTATTATTATTATAATTTTATTATTATTATTATTATATTTTTATTATTATTATCATTATTACTACTACTACTACTACTACTATTTCTACTACTACTACTACTACTACTACTTCTACTACTACTACTACTAGATTAATGTTTTTTTTAAAAGCATATCCTGCACGCTAAGCGGACATCTCTTAAAAAGATATTCCTAGTTTATAAAGGCATCTTCCGGAAGAATACAGATGGCATATTGTGAATTATATACTTTATAACGAGATATAAATCTTCCTATGAATAAGTGATGCTAGTAGATACAAAGTTTTGTAAGTAGAGAATATATATTATATATATATGGATATAGTTATTTGTGAATAACCAACACGTAAATGTACAGACCAAACTACGCCGAGGGCGCCTAGCTACAATTGTACCTCGTATAGTCGTATTCGTATAAGTATTGTTTTTCTAAAAATGGAGAAAACTTATACTAGAAACGGATAATAAAATCGCATTTTTGGTAGTTTAGTATTTTTATGCTTAAAAATAATTTGTTCAATGTATGGTAAAAAATACGAATCTATTTTTATTTTTTTTCGAAACAGTTTAAACACTAGTTGTATCACTAGTTATAATTATATAACCAGTAACCATACAATAATTTTAGTGTAATAAGAAAAGATAAAAATAGCTAGTTGAGCACTTTTAATTGCAAAAAAATTGATCAACACATTACATTTTTCATTTAACCCTTTACATCATATAGACGCCTTTGGACACTTCTAGTATAGACGCCTTTGGACACTTCTAATATAGGAGGCTTTTGAATTATTGGGTGAATTATGTTTATATTAACTAACAGAGTGGAAAACAGTGCATGATTGGTGCGGGAATATCACTCTTGGATATACACCAAAACGTATCAACACTCATCTTAGTACAATCTTTCCGGGGGTTGAGGGGGGGGGGGGGGGTGCATGCCCCCGGACGACCCCCCCTACATTCCGCGGGCCTATACATCTTACTTAGGCTAGTTACGCCCATGGCAAATAATTATAGGATAAGAAACAAACCACACCCCGTTCGTATTAAGAAGAAAATAGAAGTAATAAATATAAATAATACTAGCATTACCTTGGGGGTAACTGATATTCAACGATCCCGCGTGTTAAGATTTAAGACTCGACGATCAGCTTAATGAAGCATTAGTTTCAACTCTCGTACGCGGATACTAATAGTAACCGTCGTATACGGAAGGAAGCTAAAGATAAAATCGGCTATTGTCAAGATGTTGGGTGTGTATCTTGAACTTAAAAAGGGATCATCTGTAAGGCTGTGTCTTCACTGGATTAAGTTGTAAAACAGCCTAGCTTGAAACTATGTTAAACAATTTTGTTTAAACTATAATTATAATATATACATTTTCCTAAGGCTTCTTGCCTCATGATTAGTAAACTTCAAACAAACGAAAAATGATTCTAATATTTAGAAATCATGCAGACAAATGATCATACCAATTAACTATATACAGTATAATGTTTCAAACCCTGTAGTGTTGAACTAACTGTTGCGCTATAAAAAAGCCAAACAATTTGTATGCGCATCGGAATCTATTTTAGTTAATTTTTTTTGTATAACATTATCCAAAATGATTGTTTTACAAAAGCGAAAGACGACAAAATTATTCGACGAGGATGGGATTCGAACCCACGCGGGGAAACCCCAATGGATTAGCAGTCCATCGCCTTAACCACTCGGCCACCTCGTCACAATTGCCAGCGACGTTTAAAAAGTATAAATACTAAATTCTCTATTAAAACTGAGGTTTTGAATGAATTTTTTAAACTATTATTCATATTCATATATCAAATCAATATATGTATCTGCTTTTCTAAAATATAGACTATTTGAGTTGAAAATAGTTAAGCTTTTTATTATAACCGATTCTATTAGTAATATAATTTACTCGTGTACCAAAGTTTAAGTCGTGTTTTCCGCATTTATATTGCATTGATATTGCATTGATAATTTAATGTTTTTATTAGATCCTGATGATATGTTGAATATCTAATACTTGACAACTGGCAGCTTCAGAATCCCCTTTTTACGAACAACCTAAACGCAATATCTATATACATCCTATCCATAACTCGAGTTAAAAGAGAGATGACTTCGATAGTAATATTCACTCACCATATTAGTTCTGTGTGCAAAGTTAATCGAACAATTCGTACAGAAAATTACGTTTTAGGTAACTGTGAAACAATTCATTGCAACTGATACAAATCACACTTAGTGTACAACATTGTAAGCTTAGTTTGAAGTAAAATTTCAAGTATATTGTATTGTTTTAGTTGCAGGAGACACATTTTGTAATCATAAGTATTTCAACAATTCTAAACACAATTTACTCGGAATAGTATCGTTTGGTAGAGAATTTCATTGTGCGAAGTAACAATTTTGATTTGTATTCATGAAATGAATGGAATTTATGATATTTGAAAACGAACTTTCGTGAAATTTACGAGAATACGCGAGCGGCAGCCATCACAAAAGCTCATTTAGTTACTTTCCGTCTATATATAATTATGTCCTTGCCACCACGGTACTAACCATCAGTCTGTTGCAACATGATACCTCACTACTATGTTGATTTCAATAAAAACAATTGGCAAATATAAATATACTCAATAGATATTTGTTTTATGCTATTAAAAAGAAAACTCCAATTTCTAAAAACATTGAATTAGTACAATAGTATATCAATGACGTAGAAGTTTTTTTCCATCCTTGTATCGTATAATTTTACTTATTTGTATTAGCTCCATTGCGAAAAATACTAAGAGCTTATCTGCCTCGCTCTCAGATCAGTTTAAATGACTACAACTAATACTGAATGGTACTTTTGAGAGGTCGTCAGGATCACTTCTTTTTAAATTTTGAATGGGCTAAGAACTTATAGATGAGAAAAATGAGAATTATATGTTTATGAATAGCATTCCCATACATAAACCAGTCAAGTTATTGGATTCCAATCAAACTCAATAACCCCTTTATTTGAAAACGCTTAGAGCCCTTGATTATATGGATCATTAATACCAAGTAGAAACAAATTCGGCTTATCAGTACGTAAGAAGATTTTTTATATTTCACAATTCTATCCCTTCTCTGGACCCCTGATGATCCCTTTTTTGCATTAAATCTCCGTTAAAGGGTCCACCCTCGGATGGCATGATTTTACATTACACCAGCTCTCTAGGTGATTAAAATAATTCCAGATCAATTCTTTGATGTGATGTCTCATCAGTACGCATAAATCTACATATTTTACAGAATACATTATACGCTTAGTTTTGTTCGAAAATAGTGAAAATAAACTGGTATACGGGGCGTGAGGGGAGTAACATATATATTTCATTACCTCTCACGGACTCAATAAAACCGACTCTACTATATGTTTGTTTAAAATGTTTTTATTTTACTCCGATTGCGAAACAAGTTAGCATTAAAACATAGACAAATCTTCCTAGATAGAACCAGTACTAAGCATATGCTAGTCTGGGTCTGATACTCTTTCACTGGCCGGATCACGTGCTCTGCTATTTTATTATGGCATGTGTGTTCTATGGTCGTTCAATCAATCATTTTTTTTTTTTAATTATTTGATGTTTTCGAAAGAAAAAAAAAGACCTATTTATCTATAAACTGATAAATAAAAAGAAACGATGTTGTAATCTATTATTACTTTAAAAATTATATCTACATGTATTTCATATTATGTAATTTTGTAAGGTGTATATAGGGTTGGCCCACCCCGACTCTCATACACCTATTACGGGGTGATTAAATGGACCACCATTTGGTGGTTGATGTTAGAAATAAAGGTTTCATTTTATAGACATGCCAATCATTTAAATAATCTACAAGTATGCTATATTCCTTAAGCATTTCAATATATTTTTTTCTGGTGCTGTGTTACCCATAGTGTTGCCGGACATATTCCGCGTCCTTCAGCCTGGCCTAACAATTCAAACACTTGGTTTGGTCAAGGACTTGTATGGAGATATATAAGTCCTTGGTTTGATATATAAGTCATTCGTTTGGTCCAGCAACTTTTTCCTATCGTATTTCATTTGCATGTAGTTTAACTTTTATGACCGTTCAGAATATGTCTTTGGTACATGTATTACGTAATGAGACGTGGTCTTTTGTCAAATTACGAGTAGTTTATTGATATTTACATCGTGTATCTGTTAATTTCTTTGTAAAGACGCGAGACTTTAATATCTTGCTGTATGGCCGTATTAGTAATGTAGTAGTAATATAATAGTAATATAGTCGTATACCGGAAAGTAATATAGTCGTATACCGGATAGTAATATAGTCGTATAACGGATAATAATATGGTCATAAAACGGATAGTAAACTCGCATTTGTTTTGTATTTTATATGCTATATAAATAATTTGTGAAAAAAAAAATCAAAAATACTTATTTAGTATATATTTTTGCAACAGTTTATGTTTTATGTCACGTCGTAGATTTACTGTTACTTTCTATCAAATAATCAGATAATACAATCAACAGTTTGTCATAATATAATGATCATAATAATCTGATATTAAGGAACTGGTAACCAAACCTGGTAAAACTTTACTATATTTGGGTCACAATATGTTATTAACTGTTATTAACTGTTATTACTATAATAGTCTAACTGCTGTTTTGTACTTTTCAAATTCGATACATGTATTTGATATATTGTTAAGATAAAAATTCTGTGCATCATAATGCATGTGTGTAGCCATTTTAGGTGTATACCTATGATTAGATATATACTCGTATATAAATCAAACATACTATGGAAACTATAGGGTGTATACAAATGTATTACTTTTACTGTTCATCATGAAATGTGCTTGTAAATGTACATGTATATGTATACCTATGGACTTTTAGCCTAATGGATTTGAAGTAAAGTATAACTTTATAGAGGGCCTCCCAGGGGTTTTGGAGATATGGGGAACATGGCTTATTATTTCTAGGGATCTGGGGAACATTAGTCCTTACTTTCAGGGATCCAGGGATCAAAGGCCTAGTTTTAGAGTTCTAGGGAAAATACTTTTGGGGAACTTTAACAAATACACTGGGGGATCTGGGGAACAATGTCCATTATTTTTCAGAGATCCAGGGAACAGAGACCCCACCTGGCAGAGACTCTTTACTCCGCAGTAACTCTAATTTGAGACATGGGAAACAATCTTGTGCGGTTGTTATCTTACTGATGCCTATTATCTCCCTTCTTTTAAGCTAAAAACATGTCTGTATTTAGTTTTATTAGAATAACTTGTAAAAAATATTTTAAATTCCATTTATTTTTTTGAAAAGATGTATTTTTGTTAACAGAGATATTCGAGATAATATACCAAGGAATTCTATAGAGAGATCCTTGAATATGTGTACCCATCCTTTCTTAAAACTTAAAACATGAACAAAAAAAACAACAAAAAAAACAAGAACATACATCTGCATAACTTATAAAGCTGTAACGGAAGATCCTTGTCTACCAGCCTTGAGGAATATTTTTCTATAAATTTGAGTTTTGACAAATGAGCAATCGGTGAGCTCAAACATAACTTGAGTTGCCCGGGATGAGTGTTTAACTAAAATGTACACACAAAGAAGAAACTATTACATTTAAAAAAAGTTATCTTCTCTTTGATTATAAAGTATTTATACAAATTAATGTAAATGGTAATGCTTGTAATTGCTGACGCCAATCAAACTAGCTTGAAACTATATATGCGGAAACACACTGCTTGAAGCGATGGAAACACGCAATTAACTATTAAAGTTAATCCATATATTTGCTGATATGCCAATAAACTAACCCTTACAGCTAAAAATGAGTGGAATTTAAAAAACGAATATATTTATTTTCAGGCTGGCGGTAATGTAATGCAAAGTAAAGGTGTTGACCGCCCGTACCTGGATGGCAGGGTCGAGTCCTTGACCCAATGGCTTATAAAAAATAAACAGCTCACTTTAATTACAGAGAGCCAATAATTCGCTTGACAAAATAAGATGGTATAACTGGTATTTGTGACTTGTTATTGTGACCTGAAAACAGAAATGTGATAGTGTTAGTTTTTCAGCGACACAACTTTTTGATGGAACATATTCTGATAAGAGTATTACCTCCATATTACAACAAACCAAACACACCTCATTAAGCGATTTAATTAGAATGATAGGTGTCTGAAGTATCAACTAAATGTATTTTTTTCTCGCTGCAAGTATAGAATCAAGTTTCACATTTTCTGGTGAGTATTATATTTAATTTTATTGCCATTTGTGATTAAACATGGTTATTGTTAATGTTAAGCGGCATTGTGAGAATGTATGTATTTGGTTTTCGCGAGTTAGATTGCGTTATGTCTGTTATCACCATTGCGTTTTCCATAATAACGTTTTGCGGACTAAAAAATCCATTGATATATAATTACCGTCCAAGACTCAAATAAAAATGTCCAAAAAAAAAGATTTAAAGCGAAGTTGACCAGAATATACTATGATAATTATAAACAAGTGATGGGATTTTGTGAATTAAAATTTCACCTCTCATCTCGTTATGTTCAATTTATTGTTATATAAATTGTGTTGAGTATATTTTTCTTGTAGCTGAGACATCCATCTATCCATATACACTATGAATTAACACATTGCATACACGATATCTTCACAATTTACGCTCCTTTAAACTGCAAAATTTGTCATTTTTGTTTAGTCGAATCAGTCGCAGTTTACATTCTTAAACTCGATCAATCGACTGTGTCCAGCCAAACAATTAAAATTGTTAAACTGATGAGGGTGGTTTCGTCAACCTACCTGTTAGTCTACATTAAGTTTGTGTTGAAAACAGGTAGTTGTTTCGTCAAGCTTAATTTAGTAAAGTGTTAATCCAATATACAGCAAGAAGACTGACTATTGTGAATAGGTGAGAACCGGTTATGGTCTGTTGACTATAATTATATGTGGTCAATTAGTTTATAATAATATATATTTGCTTGATTGGGATGAAATCTCAAAGCTTATATAAACCACTCTCGAGTCTGCTTCCTGGGTAGAACCAATACTGAGTGTTGTTTTATGAGAGGCATTGGGTCGAACTGAGGATGGAACCCGCAAGTTCTGGCGTGAGCGCCCAACTCTCTTTACATTACACTTTCACCCCTGCTGTTATGTCATTGGAAAATTACAAAGTTAAAAAACAGTTTTCAATTAAACTACTTTAAGGTAAACGTTCATATCAGATTTTTTGTCATCTGGCGTAAATTATTAAAAATCTATACATTTATAGTATGAAGTATCAGTTTTCAGTTTTTTTATATAGTCCCGCAGAATCTCGTTAACAGTGCTACCTACGTGTTTTATGGATGATTTTTGCCGGTTTTTCCTAATTTATTTATTACTAACTTTATTTCCTGTAATAAGATTATAACTTAAATACAAATAAAATGCAGTTTATGTTACCTTTACATCTAATCACTATGCAGGGGTCAGAGCCCCAGATAATTTTTTAAGCTCTGATGAGTAATTACTCTTCAAAATCAGAGTAGATGCATATTCATGAGTTTTTCAGAATAGTGATGAGTATTGCGCATATGATATACAACCAAACATGTGTCAAACTGCAGCATACAGTGGGGAGGTACTATAGAGCTTGTGGTTGTTGAATACAGACCATGTTTGGCTGTAAATATAAAACTAATATGTTTGACTGCTTAACACAAGTGGTTGGGTAACAGAGGTAATTGCAAACTCCTCTTAAATTGCTAGGGTATTTTGTGTTTAGTTTTTCAAGTGGATATCAACCTTTTTGCCTTTAATCTTATATCAGCTATTTTGCTGCTTAATCTTTTGATTTGTTACTGACTATTGCTGAGAAGTTACATTAGCAGAAACATCATCTTTTTGGTGAAAAATGAACTTTTTTAGTTTGTTTTTTGTTTATTGTGCATCATGTTTACAGTTTATTTGTTGACAAGCACTGTGGGTGATACTTGAACTTGGCCATGTTCCGACTCACCTGGCCACATTCCGGCTGCAAGGAAAAGACTAATTCCAGCTGAATTTGACTGGTAAATTTCAATACATATATCTTATTTCCCATGATATTTTCTTATCAAATATGTTTATAGCAACGCATAATGATTGAGATAAGTGCATTTATACACCATAAGATTTCACTATTGCAAACACCACATGTGCATTTTCCCTTCAGCTGGAATATGGCCAGGCTATCGGGAAACGGACGGATTTTAGTAATAATGATAAGTCAATTATTTATTAATTACACAGACTGGATTACCATTATTACCAGTAAAATTCATCACTGAAGCGAGTTGAATTGAAATCATTCAGTTACTTTTATTTATGTGGATACATCAATAAATAAGTGCAATGAAGATCGATTTTCAGAGAATGAATACTTATTTACACATATAAGAATTGATTTTGGCATTAAACTTGTCGCTTAAACATTATTTTATACACATAAAACCTCTTTGATGCATACTCACCAATTTTTAATGCATCATATACGCAAATACTCATCTTATCTGGGGATCTGAGGGGTTGATAAAAACGCGAGTTTAAAAACAACAAATTTTGAACATTCGCGCTTGATTGCACAAAAATGCTCTGGTACAAGTTCTTGAATTATACATAATATGTTAAACTTAAAAAGAAATAAAAGCCTTCCCCCACCCCCAGTCCCCTTTTTAAGAAAAATTTGGATGATAATCTTGCAATTGAATTATAATGGTCTTATGTTGCAAATGATTCATGTCAGTTAAAAGTTATCCAACGAAGTGTCTGAAAGACCTAATTTTGTCTCAGTTATAAGTTTGCATCAAGAAACATGTTACATTTTCTTGCATATCTTGTGCCTTAAGTTTCTTACTCTTCCCTCAGTAGAAAGCAATATAACAACATATGTGATACAAATTGTGTGAATTGACATTGTATGAGATTGTGGCATAAAAATGATGATGAATTAAATTCAAATAATTGTTTAATAATAATAAAAAAAAAATTCTATCAAACAGAAACTGTTATCCCTCAGTATGGAATTTTCTAAAGATTCTTATAGAATATATATATATCACCAAACCAAATGCTGTTGTTTAATGACCACTTGACTTTCGCAGCTGAGGTATATATCACCAAACCAGGTGATCCCAGGTGCTGTTGTCTAATGACCACTTGACTTTTACAGCTGAGGTATATATTTCCAAACCAGGTGCTGAAGTCTAATGACCACTTGACTTTCACAGCTGAGGTATATACAGTATAACTTCCATATATCGAACTTTGATATATCGAATTTCTTGGTATATCAAACTTTTTTCTCAAGTCCCAACTTTTTTCCTTCTAAATCTATATGGAAAAACCGCAAATATATCGAAGTTATACATATCGAAATTTTCAGTATATCAAAGTTTTTTCACGGCCCAAAAGAGTCCTTTTACACATCATTAACCATTTAGGTATTGAATATCGATAACCTGTTCAAAATTTCTCGCGGGAGTGGTGTACATGTATTTCACACCTGCATTGCGCTGGTGCGATGATCCTAGGAACAAAGGTCCCGCTGATCATATAGCGTAAAGTCCCTTTGAGTGCTCGGATAAATGTTTGTAAGGAGTCACACTTTAATAAACATTTGATTACTTTAACGCAGAATGGTGATGATTTACTAACTTTGTGTAGGCAAACATGGCGGCTGGGTCTGTCATGATTACATATTATCACCAATTTACCGATAACGGCTTATTACCAACGAGCGCTGTTAACTACCCAAATTATGGCTAATATTCAATTTAAAATTAAACATTAGGCTAATTGATAAATCTTCGATAATGGATTGTACTCGACATGTCATCTCACTTGTATATAAGCGTATGCTTAACACTACCCATCGTTCACTGATGTTAATCATGGACTCTGTTACTGATCACGCTTTGACTAGTGAAGGACCTGGGTATCGTATACCGGAAGTACTCCATATAAGTTTTTATGTTTGTACATGTTTGTAGTGCGTTAGTTATATTGATTTTTAAATGACATGCAGGGATTCAATAAATAATAAACACAATTTAATTTATGTTTTTTTTTCAACTTACCTTTACTAGTAAAAGTATGACAAGTAGATCTACAGTCATATACATGTTGGGATCTCATTACCAATCAAACTTTTACCATTACCATCAAGTGATCCAGACATACACATATATCGAAGTCCCGGTATATCAAACTTTTCATGACGGTCCCCTGAACTTCGATATATGGAAGTTATACTGTATCACCAAACCAGTTGATCCTTGTGCTGTTTTCTAATGACTGCTTGACTTTCACAGCTGAGGTATATATCACCAAACCAGGTGATCCTTGTGCTGTTTTATAATGACTGCTTGACTTTCACAGCTGAGGTATATATCACTAAACTAGAAGATCCTTGTGCTGTTTTCTAATGACCACATGACTTTCACAGCTGAGGTATATATCACCAAACCAGGTGATCCTTGTGCTGTTGTCTAATGACCACATGACTTTCACAGCTGAGGTATATATCACCAAACCAGGTGATCTCAGGGCTGTTGTCTAATGACCACATGACTTTCACAGCTGAGGTATATATCACCAAACCAGGTGATCCTTGTGCTGTTGTCTAATGACAACATGGCTTTCACAGCTGAGGTATATATCACAAAAACAGGTGATCCTTGTGCTGTTGTCTAATGACCACATGACTTTCACAGCTGAGGTATATATCACCAAACCAGGTGATCCCAGTGCTGTTGTCTGATGACAACATGACTTTCACAGCTGAGGTATATATCACAAAAACAGGTGATCCTTGTGCTGTTGTCTAATGACCACATGACTTTCACAGCTGAGGTATATATCACAAAACCAGGTGATCCTTGTGCTGTTGTCTAATGACCACTTGACTTTCACAGCTGAGGTATATATATATCACCAAACCAGTTGATCCTTGTGCTGTTGTCTTATGACCACATGACTTTCACAGCTGAGGTATATATCACCAAACTTGTTGATCTCAGGGCTGTTGTCTAATGACCACATGACTTTCACAGCTGAGGTATATGTCACCAAACCAGGTGATCTCAGGGCTGTTGTCTAATGACCACATGACTTTCACATCTGAGGTATATACAGACCGTAATCCGTTCAAGTACACCAAACGGACGCAAACGAAACAATTATCAAACGCGTTTTAAACGATATACAAACGGACTAAAAATGCAAACGAAACGATAAACGAAACGATAAACGAAAGAAACGATACGATAAACGAAACGATTCACGGACACAACAGGGCTAACGATCCAAGAACGATACAAAATGATAATGCAAACTTTAAACGCATCAAATAATAAAGATTCGGATATCTTCTAATATTGTCGTAGTTATATTGACAATGATATAAATAATAAAACGAAATGATTGCTCTCTTTGTCATTTAAAATCTTTAAATTGCTATCCCTGTAACTTTAATTTAATTGCTTTGTTATAGGTTTTAATCCCGAATTATCCGTGAAAAACATTGCCTCGGGCATTGTTTCTTTACTTGTAAAAGTGTGATAAAACAATCAGATGACGCATGACCTGCTTACACAACTACCCCAATTAACTGATTTAATTATCTGAACACCGATTTATGTTGCTTTTCTTTTATATGATTGCTAATCAGGAGAAGTTTTCACGCAATTTTAGAAAACCTGTTTGTTACACCAAAACCTTTTTACTTAGGGCTTTTCCAAAATTGTATATAAAAATAGTTCATATATATATAACAAACACACGTAAAGGGTTGGTGTTTGTTTGTTACTGGGTATCTTCCAAAATGTTTGTTTTCATTATAGGCATTTGTTAAAAAAAGATTACTATTAAGCTGAAAGAGTTATTAACAACTACACATACCTAAATTTGTGTACAAAATGAACACGCTGTCCCTTTCACTATCACCTTGTGCCAATGTCCGATGACATCACCAGTGAAACAAACATTTTATTCACTAAGTGGGTATCTTTGACATTTTTGTTAGAAGGATATCAAAGAAATTCTATCGGTGTAATGAACATAAAATTCCTTGAAAGCGTCAGACGGAAGTACATCTACCAGCGATTTTAGAAGCCATGCCACAAGACATAAAACGTTAACCCTTAAAGGAATTTTTTTTATGGAAACATCCCCGCCTCCCCCATGCATTTAACGTAGTGAAATAGAACGCGACGTTAAATGACGCGAGAAACTGTCAGAGTGACGACATTGCACATTGCCACGAGGTCAAAAATAAAATGTGTCGGTGTTATAGACATAAAGTGTGTGCGTTCGCTACATAAATTAAGGCATGTGTATTTGTAAATATATTTAGCTTTGCGGATTATATATATTTTTTGTTTAATGAATTGTTATTTATAATTATTTAACATGACAATCTATCGAAATTCATAACTGGAATTAAAATTGGAAAAATACCTGTAAATAAAATAAATACTTGTTGATGCGTCTATACTCGGTTTCTTGCATAATAGCAGATTATACACCACTGCAGATATAAAAAACACGGACTGGTTCACATTTATTTACTATATACTTTTTGGATACCGTAATATTAACGTTAGTGTAAACCAGTCTGGCAATGTTTGTCTAATCTAATGATTACGTGACCGTAACATGTTTATCTGATGTAATTGACATGCCCCGTACCATGTGTATTAAATTTCAATGATTGAGTTTTATGAAACATATTAATCTGCTGTCACGCTACAAATCATCAACTATATGGTAGACCATATCTAACATAGGGTGGCTTAGTTAGCAATATTTCAGAATTATTTTAATAAATATTTCAGAAAGATTTTAATCAATAATAATTTAATTTATTTAATTAATATATTATCATATAAAACCCGGCGATTTCTTTAAATATCTAGTTCTTATTATTTATACAATTGGACAACCAGAGATGATGCGATTGGTGAACATGTCGTGTAAACGTTAAATGGTAAAAGATACACGATACACGGTAAACGATTCGAACGCAAACGCAGACTAAAATGCGTTCACTATCGTTTTGAACTGCATTTTCATATTTTCTCTAATGTTTATCATAAAAAAATGCAAACCATTAACAAAACTAAAATGCATTTCAAACGCAAAACAAACGTGTATGACACGCAAAACGAACACAATTGAAATGCATTTTTGGTGTACTTGAACGGATTACGGTCTGTAACACCATACCAAGTGATCCTGGTGCTGTTGTCTAATGACTGCTAGATTTTCACAGCTGAGGTATATATCACCAAACCAGGGGCTGTAGTCTAATGACCACATGACTTTCACAGCTGAGGTATAAATCACCAAACCAGATGATCCTTGTGCTGTTGTCTAATGACCACACGACTTTCACAGCTGAGGTATATATCACCAAACCAGATGATCCTTGTGCTGTTGTCTAATGACCACATGACTTTCACAGCTGAGATATATATCACCAAACCAGATGGTCCTTGTGCTGTTGTCTAATGGCCACATGACTTTCACAGCTGAGGTATATATCACCAAACCAGGTGATCCTTGTACTGTTTTTTAAAGACTGCTTGACTTTCACAGCTGAGGTATATATCACCAAACCAGGTGATCATTGTGCTGTTGTCTAATGACCACATGACTTTCACAGTTAAGGTATATATCACCAAACCAGATGATCCTTGTGCTGTTGTCTAATGACCACATGACTTTCACAGCTGAGGTATATATCACCAAACCAGATGGTCCTTGTGCTGTTGTCTAATGACCACATGACTTTCACAGCTGAGGTATATATCACCAAACCAGGTGATCCTTGTGCTGTTTTTTAATGACTGCTTGACTTTCACAGCTGAGGTATATATCACCAAACCAGGTGATCCTTGTGCTGTTGTCTAATGACCACATGACTTTCACAGCTGAGGTATATATCACCAAACCAGGTGATCCTTGTGCTGTAGTCTAATGACCACACCAAACCAGGTGATCCTTGTGCTGTAGTCTAATGACCACATGACTTTCACAGCTGAGGTATATATCACCAAACCAGGTGATCCTTGTGCTGTAGTCTAATGACCACATGGCTTTCACAGCTAAGGTATATATCACCAAACCAGGTGATCCTTGTGCTGTTGTCTAATGACCACATCACTTTCACAGCTGAGGTATATATCACCAAACCAGATGATCTTTGTGCTGTTGTCTAATGACCACTTGACTTTCACAGCTAAGGTATATATCACCAAACCAGGTGATCCTTGTGCTGTTGTCTAATGACCACATGACTTTCACAGCTGAGGTATATATCACCAAACCAGGTGATCTCAGGGCTGTTGTCTAATGACCACATGACTTTCACAGCTGAGGTATATATCACCAAACCAGGTGATCCTTGTGCTGTTGTCTAATGACCACATGACTTTCACAGCTGAGGTATATATCACCAAACCAGGTGATCCTTGTGCTGTTGTCTAATGACCACATGACTTTCACAGCTGAGGTTTATATCACCAAACCAGGTGATCTGGTGCTGTTGTCTAATGACAACATGACTTTCACAGCTGAGGTATATACCACCAAACCAGGTGATCCTTGTGCTGTTGTCTAATGACCACTTGACTTTAACAGCTAAGGTATATATCACCAAACCAGTTAATCCTTGTGCTGTTGTCTAATGACCACATGACTTTCACAGCTGAGGTATATGTCACCAAACCAGGTGATCTCAGGGCTGTTGTCTAATGACCACATGACTTTCACAGCTGAGGTATATAACACCATACGAAGTGATCCTGGTGCTGTTGTCTAATGACCTCTAGATTTTCACAGCTGAGGTATATATCACCAAACCAGTTGATGCCGGTGCTGTTGTCTAATGACCACTTGACTTTCACAGCTGAGGTATATATCACCAAACCAGGTGCTGTTGTCTAATGACTACTTGACTTTCACAGTTGAGGTATATATCACCAAACCAGTAGATGCCGGTGCTGTTGTCTAATTACTGCTTGACTTTCACATCTTAGGTATATATCACCAAACCAGATGCTGTTGTCTAATGACCACATGACTTTCACAGCTGAGGTTTTTATCACCAAACTAGGTGATCCCGGTGCTGTTGTCTAATAACCACATGACTTTCACAGCTGAGGTATATATCACCAAACCAGTAGATGCCGGTGCTGTTGTCTAATTACTGCTTGACTTTCACATCTTAGGTATATATCACCAAACCAGGTGCTGTTGTCTAATGACTACTTGACTTTCACAGTTGAGGTATATATCACCAAACCAGTAGATGCCGGTGCTGTTGTCTAATTACTGCTTGACTTTCACATCTTAGGTATATATCACCAAACCAGATGCTGTTGTCTAATGACCACATGACTTTCACAGCTGAGGTTTTTATCACCAAACTAGGTGATCCCGGTGCTGTTGTCTAATAACCACATGACTTTCACAGCTGAGGTATATATCACCAAACCAGGTGATGCCGTCGCTGTTGTGTAATGACTACTTGACTTTCACAGCTGAGGTATATATCACCAAACCAGGTGATGCCGGTGCTGTTGTCTAATGACCACTTGACTTTCACCGCTGAGGTATATATCACCAAACCAGATGCTGTTGTCTAATGACCACATGACTTTCACAGCTGAGGTTTTTATCACCAAACTAGGTGATCCCGGTGCTGTTGTCTAATAACCACATGACTTTCACAGCTGAGGTATATATCACCAAACCAGTAGATGCCGGTGCTGTTGTCTAATTACTGCTTGACTTTCACATCTTAGGTATATATCACCAAACCAGGTGCTGTTGTCTAATGACTACTTGACTTTCACAGTTGAGGTATATATCACCAAACCAGTAGATGCCGGTGCTGTTGTCTAATTACTGCTTGACTTTCACATCTTAGGTATATATCACCAAACCAGATGCTGTTGTCTAATGACCACATGACTTTCACAGCTGAGGTTTTTATCACCAAACTAGGTGATCCCGGTGCTGTTGTCTAATAACCACATGACTTTCACAGCTGAGGTATATATCACCAAACCAGGTGATGCCGTCGCTGTTGTGTAATGACTACTTGACTTTCACAGCTGAGGTATATATCACCAAACCAGGTGATGCCGGTGCTGTTGTCTAATGACCACTTGACTTTCACCGCTGAGGTATATATCACCAAACCAGATGCTGTTGTCTAATGACCACATGACTTTCACAGCTGAGGTTTTTATCACCAAACTAGGTGATCCCGGTGCTGTTGTCTAATAACCACATGACTTTCACAGCTGAGGTATATATCACCAAACCAGGTGATGCCGTCGCTGTTGTGTAATGACTACTTGACTTTCACAGCTGAGGTATATATCACCAAACCAGGTGATGCCGGTGCTGTTGTCTAATGACCACTTGACTTTCACCGCTGAGGTATATATCACCAAACCAGGTGCTATTGTCTAATGACTACTTGACTTTCACAGTTGAGGTATATATCACAAAACCAGGTGATGCCGGTGCTGTTGTCTAATTACTACTTGACTTTCACAGCTGAGGTATACATCACCAAACCAGGTGCTGTTGTCTAATGACTACTTGACTTTCACAGCTGAGGTATATATATCTCCAAACAAGGTGATGCCGGTGCTGTTGTCTAATGACTACTTGACTTTCACAGCTAGGATATATATCACCAAACCAGGTACTGTTGTCTTATGAACACTTGATTTTTACAGCTGAGGTATATATCACCAAACTAGGGGATACTGGTGCTGTTGTCTATTATGACCACTTGACTTTCACAGCTGAGGTATATATCACCAAACCAGGTGATCCTTGTGCTGTTATCTAATGACCACTTGACTTTCACAGCTGAGGTATATATCGCCAAACCAGGTGATCCTTGTGCTGTTATCTAATGACCACATGACTTTCACAGCTGAGGTATATATCGCCAAACCTGATGCTCCCGATGCTGTTGTCTAATGACCACGTGACTTTCACAGCTAAGGTTATGGGCCTGAGACCAGCTTGGTCCAAACACTTCATATGAGAAAGTTTGCCAGTTATTGGCGGAAGGATATTGGTTCTATTTAGACATATTCTGATATCTTCCTCTAGCAACTAAAAACTGGATAAACTGGCATTAAATAATGTTAAAAAGTCCCCATATCTTCCTTTTACATTGTTCTTGTTTGACATCTTTGTATAAAGTCATGACATGGTTTATATTTGTAAGTTTTTATATCATTAATTTGTCTGGCAGATTATGATTGGATGTTTCTATGTCCTTCATTGGGGGAGAGACTGCTCTAAATAACATGTAACAGTTACTATTGTATCTTGTGTTACTGACACTAAATTACTAAGTACCAGTCATCAGTGTATATCCTAGTGTCTGACACTGGCACTTAAACCAGTCACCATTGTAACTTGTGTCACTGACACATTATAATTTATAACTTGTACCAGTCACCAGTTTTTTTCCTAGTGTCTGACACTGACACTTAATAGTTTAAACTAGTCACCAGTGTATCTTGTGTCACTTACACATTATAATTTATAACTTGTACCAGTCACCAGTATATCTACTAGTGTCTGACACTGACACTTAACAGTTTAAACTAGTCACCAGTGTATCTTGTGTCACTTACACATTATAATTTATAACATGTACCAGTCACCAGTATATCTACAAGTCTCTGACACTGGCACTTAATAATCTACACCAATCACCAGTGTATTTTGTGTCACTAACAATAACCTGTACCAGTCACTGACACTCAATAGCCTGTAACAGTCACCAGTGTATCTTGTGTCACTGACACTCAATAACCAGTACCAGTCAACAGTGCATATTGTGTCACTGACACTTAATAACCTGTACCAGACAACAGTGTTTCATGTGTCACTGACATTCAATAACCTATACCAATCCCTAGTATATATTTTGTCTCTGACAATGATTAACTGTACCAGTCATCAGTGTATCTTGTGTCACTGACACTCAATAACCAGTACCATTCACCAGTGTATCTTGTGTCACTGACACTTAATAACCTGTACTAGTCATCAGTGTATCTTTTGTCACTGACACTCAATAACCTGTACCAGTAATCAGTGTATCTTGTGTCACTGACACTCAGTAATCTATACAAGTCACCAGTGTATCTTGTGTCACTGACACTCAATAACCTGCGCCAGTCACCAGTGTATCTTTTGTCACTGATACTCAATAAACTGTACCAGTAACCAGTGTCTCTTGTGTCACTGACACAGTCACCTGTACCAGTCAACAGTGTATATTGTGTCACTGACACTCAATAACCTGTACCAGTAACCAGTGTATCTTGTGTCACTGACACTCAATAACCTGTACCAGTCAACAGTGCATCTTGTGTCACTGACACTTAGTAACCTATACCAGTCACCAGTGTACTTTGTGTCACTGACACTCAATAACCTATACCAGTCACCAGTGTATCTTGTGTCACTGACACTAAATAACCTATACAAGTCACCAGTGTATCTTGTGTCACTGACACTAAATAACCTATACAAGTCACCGGTGTATCTTGTGTCACTGACACTTAATAAGCCAGCAATCAAGGATGTCAGAAGCTATTGACTTATTGTTACTATCGAATGAAAATGGAACCCATTCAAGGAATACTTGAGCTAAAAACATGATTTTGTTTTAGCACGTCACAGTAACAGGTTATTTACTCTGCCATGTTTCTGTCTCAACTACCATTAACCATATCATAGATTACGAGAATTTAAGCTTCCGTATGTATATAGAAAACATGGAGAAACTTATAATCTTTTCTAAATGTTTTATTGTCTTTCTGTCAAGTAGAGGAATATGTTCTGCTGTTGAAATAGTATCATCATTTGAGTGGGCGTTCTTCATTACTCTGCGTACAAAGAATCAATAGGCTCCTGTTTGATATCACTTGTAACTTTGTCTTCACTTGATGGATGAGACATGAGCCCACTGATACCAAATCATGCTCGTCTCATTCTCTTCTTCTCCAAACAGATGCCTGCTTTTTAAAGGTTCACTTGGTCAGTATATCAGTTTTGATGTTTAAAGGTACTTGTCTGAATGTTCATAATTGTGCCGTGTCGGATACTATCAGCTTTACTTCCATCAGATACAACAGATTTCTGCCATCTGTCACCCACTATTTCTTTGAATTGCTATACTTCTAGGAAACCATCTAAGAAATAAACCAAATTTGGTCATGTTGTTCCATGTATGGTTGCACCTAATATCTATTCTTTATTTGTTGTCACAGAAAATGTGATTGACATAAGTGATTCTTGTTAATAAAAGGTACTCCAAGTAAGTATGTGTAATAATATAAGTTTGATTTTTAAATGTTCTCTTAAAGAAACAATGGGACATAAAACAGTTTTATTAAGTTTAATGATTAAATGTATGCATATTGATACTGTGAGTTTAATGTTTGTAGGTATACCTTCTACTAATAATATAACTTTCAAAACATTTCAGGTTATATATGGTGGAGGTAGACCTCAGAATGAATCTGAGTAGAACCACCGTCCTTTGGCAAGTTACTGACAAAATTTCTCACATTAAGTTTTTGGAGAGAGCGGGACTCTAACCTACGACTGTAGCTGTGGGAAGTAAGTGATTATGAGATTGTGCCTTAGACCTATTGGCCACGGAGATCCCTTTGGATACATTTAGTTCTGGTTTAAAGTCTGTGTAAATAAAAGGTTGTTATCCCATCCTTGTGACCAAGTGATTGGTAGCGCTGTCCTGATCATGCAACACTCACAACTGAGGTTGAGGATAGGGGCCAGATAAGTCGGAAGACATTTTGATATGGGAAACATTTGCTATTACTAGCAAAATGTGCAGACAAAATATTTCTCAGGACTAAGATAAATTTGGAGTGTTGATATTATACATGTATATTCCTTGATACTTTCATAATTTCAATAAAAAACAGTTTTGCTTTTCCTCAAAAATTATTTTCCTTCTGAAACGTTCAAACCTGCGGAAGGAAAAGCAAGTAAAACAAACCCAGGACTTAGACAGTTAAACTTTACCATATTTTTATATTTAAGGCCACCCTTAAACAATTACTTGTTTGCCACTCGTACAATTTAGGGGTTGGTCAGGTAGGTAGGTAAATTCCTTTTTTTTCTTTTTTTTTTAATCAATCAGAGAATCTTTTCAAGGACATGTAATGGCTGAGAATATTTTGATTGAACACCAAAAAAAAAAAAAAAAATTTGACCCCCAAAATATTTTGTTTTGTGTCGGTCAGTAGTGGCAAACAAACAATATTGAAATTTAGGCCTAAGAAATATGTTATCTTTGGTTTAATTTATTTAGATTTTCCTTATGAAATGTCTTCATCCCAATCAATGACACTGTGGGTGTCTGATGCTAACTGCTGATAATGATGTGGCAGGATCAGACGAAGTTTGATTGTGTTCATAACCGTCAGTAAGATGCGGCAAGACGTAGTTGTGAAATTATACCCTCGGAACAGTTCTTCAGTATAGTAATTGTGATGTTTCTATTTTTGAGATTAATTGTTCCATCAAATTGTGTTTCTATTTGAAGAACAATTGTAGCAGTCTGTATTTGATTGATGGATGACTGTCTAAGCATAGACGGGACATTCCGAAGACCGACCAAAATACCGTAATGAACATGACGATGTCGGTGATATTTTTTTGATTAGGTCATGATGTTATACAGCCATAGCAGCTATAGTAAGAGTGTAGAGATGCATGTTGTTACATTGTTATGTTGTCAAGCAGTTTACTCGTTGTTGAATTATTTATTAACTGTGATGGTGGGTGGTTGTTGAATGTCACTTGTTGCCACCTCAACCAGAATACTTTTTCACAAATTTCAATTGTGTGATAACACCCTTTTAGCCTAGGTCAGTCTGATGTCTGCACTCATATGTCACTACAAGTTGTGATGTATGTGTCACTGCAAGTTGTGATGTATGTATCACTACAAGTTGTGATGTATGTGTCACTACAAGTTGTGATGTATGTATCACTACAAGTTGTGATGTATGTATTACTACAAGTTGTGATGTATGTATCACGACAAGTTGTGATGAATGTGTCACAACAAGTTGTGATGTATGTGTCACTACAAGTTCTGATGTATGTATCACTACAAGTTGTGATGAATGTGTCACTACAAGTTGTGATGTATGTGTCACTACAAGTTGTGATGTATGTATCACTACAAGTTGTGATGTATGTATTACTACAAGTTGTGATGTATGTACCACAACAAGTTGTGATGAATGTGTCACTACAAGTTGTGATGTATGTGTCACTACAAGTTCTGATGTATGTATCACGACAAGTTATGATGAATGTGTCACTACAAGTTGTGATGTATGTGTCACTACAAGTTCTGATGTATTTGTCACTACAAGTTCTGATGTATGTATCACTACAAGTTGTGATGAATGTGTCACTACAAGTTGTGATGTATGTATCACTACAAGTTATGATGTATGTATCACTACAAGATGTGATGAATGTGTCACTACAAGTTCTGATGTATGTATCACTACAAGTTATGATGTATGTATCATTACAAGTTATGATGTATGTATCACTACAAGTTGTGGTGAATGTGTCACTACAAGATGTGATGTATGTATCACTACAAGTTGTGATGTATGTATCACTGCAAGTTGTGATGTATCACTACAAGTTGTGATGTATGTGTCACTGCAAATTGTGCTGTATGTGTCGCTGCAAGTTGTGATGTATGTGTCACTACAAGTTGTGATGTATGTGTTACTACAAGTTGTGATGTATGTATCACTGCAAGTTTATGATGTTTCACTACAAGTTGTGATGTATGTGTCCCATCCTGTCCCATCCTGTCCCATCCATCAACAGTTTCTTTAAACAACTTCAGTAATGGCTCTGTGATTTTTCAAGGGAATACTATAGCGGAACTGTAAATTCTCTTTTTATCATCTATTATAAAAATTATTTTATCCATTTTGAGATCTTGAGTATTGTTTAGTTTCAACAACTGAGACTGGGATTATAGCAGAATTAATATTGTTTGAAAACAGGAAATTTTGTTTTTCTCTTCTATTTTAGACATTTCTTTTTTTTTTTACTTTATGCATGTAGCATTGTTAGTTGAGACCCAGGGGGATTATTATCTATAAGGGACCAACAGATGCCCCAAAAGGGATACAATTATTGTGAATTTCTAAATTCCTTATTCTCAGTAAAATTTGTTCATATTTGGTATGGGGTTTTAAATTTGTTGGGGCTCATTAAGGGGAATTTTTACTTAGACATATACTGAAAAGAATAAATTCTGTGTTTTTCATTTTTTTCAATTTTAAGAATTTATTATGCTTTTTTTGGAAGCGTATAGTCTCTGCTTTTTCCATATGTGCATGTCTGTCCGCACACACAAATGGGTGTTTAAGTATCTATGGTTTAGGGTAAGTAATTATTTTGGACAGTAACTGTTGAAAAACAGTTAAAAAAAATGATGTGGTTGTTTCTAGACACTTAAAAAATTGTTTTTATATGGCTAAAATCTGTTGTGTTGCTAAACAAGTAATCAGCTGAGTGCAAAGAAGCCACTTAAATACCCATTAGTTAGAACATCCATCCATCCCTCCCATGTCCTTGTCCAGGCTATTACTTTACAACCATGGATTTGAATTTTATGACACTTGCTAGGATGCATCACTACCAAATGTAAATGTGTCTTCTTGTCTTTGTGTTTTGATTCGATGATTTGTTACAGAGTTACAACCCTTTGATTCCGTCCATTACCAAAACCTTGTCTGTGCTTTCTTTCTAAATTTATTGTTGGAAATTGATGAAACATTCTACTATGCATCACTACGAAGCGGAGATGTGCATATTATTGTCTTTGTGTTTTGTTTCAATGATTTTCACAGTAATGACCTCCATTACCACCATTATCATTTAGTCATAACAGTTGAGGCTTGGTACTTTAGGGAATATTCAATAATTATAAGGGGCCAGCAGGGACCAGGAAAAGGATAAAATTATGAATTTACAAAACTTCTACTCGAGAACTATCAAATTTGTGTATCTTTTGTATTTAATATTTGTGAAGTATATTGTATTATTGTGACCAGGGTTTGCTTTTGGCCACATAAGGTATTCTAATATGTCACAGTGTGTACGTAACCTACTAGGAGAGGAACTTATGTAAGCGGTTCTGTTAGCTCAGACGGTAGAGCATTCACCCTGTAAGCGAAGGGTCCCGGGTTCTAGTCCCGGCCTGGCTGCATATTTTTCTCTTCCTGTAACGAGGGACTGTGACTGATAAATATTCCGAGAAACATTACATTATTTTCTGGTCTCTATGGAAATTCAGGACGAATTCTGAATTTGTAAGGGAATATGTCACAGTATGTACATAACCTACTAGGAGAGGAATTTATGTAAACGGTCCTGTTAGCTGAGATGGTAGCGCATTCACCCTGTAAGCGAAGGGTCCCAGGTTTGAGTCCCGGACTAGCTGCATATTTTCTCTCCAAGTAGGTTATATACACATTACGTTACACATTACATGATTCTCTGGTCTCTATGGAAATTTGGGACGAATTCCGAATTTGTGAGGGAATATGTCACAGTGTGTACGTAACCTACTTGGAGAGAAAATATGCAGCCAGTCTAGGACTCGAACATGGGACCCTTCACTTACAGGGCAAATAGAGACCAGAAAATCATGTTATGTTTCTCGGAATATTTATCAGTCACAGTACCTTTTGGGTTCCAATGTTACAGGACGAGAAAAATATGCAGCCAGTCCAGGACTTGAACCCGGGACCCTTCGCTTACAGGGCGAATGCTCTGAGCTAACCAAACCGCTTACATAAGTTCCTCTCTTAGTAGGTTACGTACACACTGTGACATTATGAACAAGGGTTTTAAGCTTGTTCAAATAAATGGGCTATTAGGTCCACTTGGGCCCTGGAGTAAGGAGACTTCAGTTTTTACATGGGAATGCTAAATTGGGAAAATGGATAATTCTCATTTTCTCAACTATAAAGTTATTCAATAGCTAAAGTCCATTTATGATTTGAAAAGAAATAAGAGAAGAAATCAGGTGGGTGACTTGTGCCCTCTTGAGACTCGTGTTCATTATGTAACAAAGATAAATAATACAGTTTCTATATTTGGCTGTGGAATGTGGTTATTCATCGTATTTCGCCAAAATTGTATTTCATTGTCATAAAATTCCCTCATTTTAAACAGCAATACCGCCACACTGATGGCATGTTTATAAATTGCTTTTCCCATAATGTTTGTGTGCCGCCACTAAAGTGTCGTTAAGCCAAGGCCCACTAGTGGCAAGCCTGACTTGTATTGCTTTATTTTCACAGACATTCACTTCTGACATTTTCTATGATGGAACAATGTATAATACATACAAGATCCTTTGCCACATGTACTGGTGAAGATATGTAAAAATCAATACACTGTCTAACAATTTTGAGAATTTTCTAGTTCAGATGCTGTCTACGTGTTGTCATCATCAGTTCTGTTTTCTATTAGAAATTCTGGGCCCATTTAGTTCAATTGGCATCATGCCTGACTATCAATCCTGGAGTCATGAGTTCAAATACCCTGCCATAGACTCCATGATAATTGATGTACACTATTGTGTGTCCTTGTCATTCGTCTCTCTCTTGCTGAATCAAGTGGTAAAGTTATCAGTAACTTTCAGAAGTAGATGTGCTCAAGTTTTGGTTATCTTTCCTAGATCCAAGGAAACATTGATAACTGATTGTCTATTAGCCATCAGCGGCATAAAAATGACGCTAAATTTTCAAATAATTTTCTATATGAAATAATTGTGAAGCTTTGGTTTAAATTCTCAATATGTAATTTCTAAGTATCCAATTTGTTTTCTTCCTTCTGAAAATATATGTGACAAAGTCTGTGGAGTAAATCTAACACAGCTATTGGATAAATAACATATAGAACATTACTAAAACCTTAAACTGAATGAGATAGCCTTGGAGCTCTAGATGATAGTACCTGTGAAGCAATAATAATCATCCCAATCAATGCGATAGATTTGGAACTCTAGAAATCTAAATGATGGCACCTGTAGATAATTTTTATTGACTCAATGGATTAGACAGACTTGGAACACTAGAAATCTACATGGCACTTGTAGAGTATTTTTTATTGACTCAATGAATGAGACAATCTTGGGACACTAGAAATCTACATGGCACCTGTAGAGTAATTTTTATTGACTCAATGGATTAGACAGACTTTGAACTCTAGAAGTCTACATGGCACCTGTAGATAATTTTTATTGACTCAATGGATTAGACAGACTTGGAACTCTAGAAGTCAACATGGCACCGGTAGATAATTTTTATTGACTCAATGGATTAGACAGATTTGGAACTCTAGAAATCTACATGGCACTTGTAGAGTATTTTTTATTGACTCAATGAATGAGACAGACTTTAAACACTAGAAATTTACATGGCACTTGTAGAGTCTTAGGACACTACAAGTCTACATGGCACCTGTAAAATAATTTTTATTGACTTAATGAATGAAACAGACGTGGAACTCTAGAAATCTACCATACATGGCACCTGTAGAGTATTTTTTTATTGACTCAATGAATGAGACAATCTTGGGACACTAGAAATCTACATGGCACCTGTAGAGTAATTTTTATTGACTCATTGAATTAGACAGACTTGGAACTCTAGAAATTTACATGGCACCTGTAGAGTAATTTTTATTGACTCAATGGATTAGACAGACTTGGAACACTAGAAATCTACATGGCACTTGTAGAGTCTTAGGACACTACAAGTCTACATGGCACCTGTAAAATAATTTTTATTGACTCAATGAATGAAACAGACGTGGAACTCTAGAAATCTACCAAACATGGCACCTGTAGAGTATTTTTTATTGACTCAATGAATGAGACAATCTTGGGACACTAGAAATCTACATGGCACCTGTAGAGTAATTTTTATTGACTCATTGAATTAGACAGGACTTAGAACTCTATAAGTCTACATGGCACCTGTAGATAATTTTTATTGACTCAATGGATTAGACAGACTTGGAACACTAGAAATCTACATGGCACTTGTAGAGTCTTAGGACACTTAAAATCTACAT
Organism: Panopea generosa; assembly: GCA_029582155.1. NCBI lineage: Eukaryota > Metazoa > Mollusca > Bivalvia > Adapedonta > Hiatellidae > Panopea > Panopea generosa. Next base: position 6,249,775 of record CM055897.1, on the reverse strand, counting down.
GGCACCTGTAAAGTAATTTTTATTGACTCAATGAATGAAACAGACTTGGAACTCTAGAAATCTACCATACATGGCACCTGTAGAGTATTTTTTATTGACTCAATGGATAAGACAGACTTGGAACTCTAGAAATCTACATGTCACCTGTAGAGTAATTTTTATTGACTCAATGGATTAGACAGACTTGGGAAACTAGAAATCTACATGGCACCTGTAGAGTAATTATTATTGACTCAATGAATGAGACAGACTTGGGACTCTAGAAATCAACATGTCACCTGTAGAGTCTTGGGACACTAGAAATCTACATGGCACCTGTAGAGTAATGTTTATTGACCCAAATGAATGAGGTAGACTTGGGATACTAGAAATCTACATGGCACCTGTAGAGTAATATTTATTGACTCAATGAATGAGACTGACTTGGGACTCTAGAAATCTACATGGCACCTGTAGAGTAATTTTTATTGACTCAATGAATGAGACAAACTTGGGATACTAGAAATCTACATGGCACCTGTAGAGTAATTTTTATTGACTTAATGAATGAGACAAACTTGGGATACTAGAAATCTACATGGCACCTGTAGAGTAATATTTATTGACTCAATGAATGAGACTGACTTGGGACTCTAGAAATCTACATGGCACCTGTAGAGTAATTTTTATTGACTCAATGAATGAGACAAACTTGGGATACTAGAAATCTACATGGCACCTGTAGAGTAATTTTTATTGACTCAATGAATGAGACTGACTTGGGACTCTGGAAATCTACATGACATCTGTAGAGTAATTTTGATTGTAATTATGATAATTTATATTCATCTTAATATTTGGTAAATTTACTTACACAAACAGGGAGCATCCTTGTTCTATGGATGCATTCCTAATCATCTTGCTTTATATACAATGACTATTATACTGCAACTCCCATTTATAGTAATTTTATTAGATCCCTGCCTTGCTTGGGGATATAAGGCAATAAGGAGATGAAAACATACAACCTGGATCCTGTGGTAACACAAAAAGTATGCATGCTACACTTGTGAAATTTAGCATGTGGATAGAGGGCAATAAGGAGATTATGCACATCATTTTATTTCTTTTTCAGTCAGACAAAAATTATGGTTGCTATGGCAACAAAATTGGTAAGCCGTTAATTATATATTGCTTGCAATATTTTGGTGTCTTGTTTTGAAAAAAAAAAATCCACAAACTAAATTCTTTATAACTGCCATCTACAGTTACACGGAACATTTCCATGACAATTGCAGTAATAGCTTTAATAGTTCAAGTTTTAATTTCATCATGGATGTTAATTAACAAAAAATAAAAAATTGATTGGGAGAATGATCCAATGCAGCATGACTTTTAATAGAGTGTGTGGGTTCATCAAGATCCCTTGTGGTTTCAATTTACACCTTTGTGGCAGTTTAATTTCTGTTTGTTGGAGAATATAGAAAACTGTAACATTTGATTTGCCTTTAAGTTTCAAACCTAAATTATCTTGCAGGAATCGATACTATCAAAATTTTATGGGAAATTGGAAAATATTGATATTGGAGGAAACATGAAACGTAACTTGGGTTTTTAACTTTGGTCTATTTTACTGTTTTTATTGAAACTATTGTGTTTACAGAAGAAGGTGATGAGGATGTGTTCAAGAAATGTATATGATTTCAACAATTTTAAGTCCTGTCGCGATGGTGTCTAATTAAGACATTATTCTAAGCTGTACCACACTGGGGTAATATGCTGCAGACATATGGTAAGATACCACACCACACATTATGCTGATACAGACCATAATCCGTTCAAGTACACCAAAAATGCATTTCAATTGCGTTCGTTTTGCGTGTCAAACGCGTTTGTTTTGCGTTTGAAATGCATTTTAGTTTCGTTAATGGTTTGCATTTTTTTTATGATAAACGTTAGAGAAAATACGAAAATGCAGTTCAAAACGATAGTGAATGCATTTTAACCTGCGTTTGCGTTCGAATCGTTTTGCTTGTATTGCTTACCGTGTATCTTTTACCATTTAACGTTTACACGACATGTTCACCAATCGCATCATCTCTGGTTGTCCAATTGTAACACCGCAGTAGAATATAATAAGAACTAGATATTTAAAGAAATCGCCGGGTTTTATATGATAGTACATTAATTAAATAAATTAAAATAATATTGATTAAAATCTTTCTGAAATATTGATTAAAATCATTCTGAAATATTTCTAACTAAACCACCCTATGTTAGATATGGTCTACCATAAAGTTGATGATTTGTAGCGTGACAGCAGATTAATATGTTACATAAAACTCAATCATTGAAATTTAATACACATGGTACGGGGCATGTCAATTACATCAGATAAACACGTTACGGTCACGTAATCATTAGAGTGGCCAAACATTGCCAGACTGGTTTACACTAACGTTAATATTACAGTATCGAAAAGGTATATAGTATATAAATGTGAACCAGTCCGTGTTTTTTTATATATGCAGTGTAGTATAATCTGCTATTATGCAAGAAACAGAGTATAGACGCCTCAGCAAGTATTTATTTTATTTACAGGAATAATGCATTATTTACAAGTATTTTCCAATTTTAATTCCAGTTATGAATTTCGATAGATTGTCATGTTAAACAATTATAACAATTCATTAAACAAAATAATTTATATAATCCGCAAAGATAAATATATTTACAAATACACATGCCTTAATTTATGTAGCGAGCGCACACACTTTATGTCTATTACTCCGACACAATTTATTTCTGACCTTGTGGCAATGTGTGATGTCGTCACTCTGACAGTTTCTTGCGTCATTTAACGTCGCATTCTATTTCACTATGGTAAATGCATGGGGGAGGCGGAGATTTTTCCATAAAAAAAGATGCCTTTAAGGGTAAAAGTTTTATGTCTTGTGGCATGGCTTTTAAAATCGCTGGTAGATGTACTTCCGTCTGACGCTTTCAAGGACTTTTATGTACATTACACCGATAGAATTCCTCTGATATCCTTCCATCAAAAATTTCCAAGATACCCACTTAGTGAATAAAATGTTTGTTTCACTGGTGAAGTAATCGGACATTGACACAAGGTGATAGTGAAAGGGACAGCGTGTTCATTCTGTACACAAATTAAGGTATGTGTAGTTATTAATAACTCTATCAGCTTAATAGTAATCTTTTTTAACAAATGCCTATATTGAAAACAAACATTTTGGAAGACACCCAGTAACAAACAAACACCAACCCTTTACGTGTGTTTGTTATATATATATGAACTATTTTTATATACAATTTTGGAAAAGCCCTATGGGTTTTTGGTGTAACAAACAGATTTTCTAAAATTGCGTGAAAACTTTTCCTGATTGGCAATCATATAACAGAACAGCAACATAAATCGGTGTTCAGATAATTAAATCAGTTAATTGGGGTAGTTGTGTAAGCAGGTCATGCATCATCTGATTGTTTTATCACACTTTTACAAGTAAAGAAACGATACCCGAGGCAATGTTTTTCAAGGGTAATTCGGGATTCAAACTTATAACAAAGAAATTTAATTAAAGTTACAGGTATAGCAATTTAAAGATTTTAAATGACAAAGAGAGCAATCATTTCGTTTAATCAATGTAACTACGACAATATTAGAGGATATCCGAATCTTTATTATTTGATGCGTTTAAGTTTGCATTATCGTTTTGTATCGTTCGTGGATCGCTCGCCCTGTTGCGTCCGTGTATCGTTTCGTTTATCGTTTATCGTTTCGTTTGCATTTTTAGTCCGTTTGTATATCGTTTAAAATGCGTTTGAATTCGTTTCGTTTGCGTCCGTTTGGTGTACTTGAACGGATTACGGTCTGTACCAGACCTAGAACTATCCTCTGAATGGTGAGCGCCACACGAGGAAGGTTTTAGTACCATTTTCAAGTCTTTGGTATGACTCCATCATGGATCAAACCCATGACTATCTGCATTTGCTCTGGTCTTGGAAATTCAAAACCCTGGAGACAAGAAACATCATCCTATGGTCATCCTTTAACATTGATTTACCCTCAAAATTTTGCTTAAAGCATTATAAGTGGATCATGTAATAATGTTGAATGGAAGATTGATGTTGATTAGGTGATGTCATTGATTCTAAAAGATTCATGTAAATTGAAGATTAAAATTAAAGATGATATAATTGTTCTCCTTTTTAGCTTACCTAAGCAAAGCTCAAGGTGAGCTATTTTGATAGCCTGTTGTCCGTCGTCCATTTGTTAACTTTTTTATTGTGTGCACTCTAGCACCCGCATTTTTCATTGGATCTTCACTAAATTTATATAGTAGTTATATAACCATAATATCTCGGACAAGTTCTTGAACTGGCCAAATCGGATTGTCCTCTGCCACAGGTGAGCGATTAGGGTCATTCTGGCCCTTTTGTTGTCTACCCACTTGTGGTGAGCACAACATATTCATCGCAATAGCATTACCATGTATTATGTGTGTGTGTGTCCATGCATGCTTCAATCTCATTTTACCCAGGTTGTAACTTTCACATGTGTTTGAAAATTGTAAAAATGCAGTTTTTTATTAATCGAAAATATATATATGTGTACAAATTTTGTAGTTTTCTGCCATTTTAAAGAAATATAATTGTTTATAAGAGTAGTTTAGTTTATCATTTACTGGTTAAAGGGACTTGCATTTGCCACTCATTTGCCATTTAAAAGAAATGTGGGTATGTGGAATGGGTGAAGCATCGTGGCCAAGATCAGGGTGGTGGGATGGGGACAGCGGTTGGTCATGGGTTCAATCCTCTGCCATGGCTATGTATGATGTCCTTGAGCAAAACACTTTATTTGCATATGCTATGACCAGTTCTACCGAGGATGACTTGAGCATGATTTGTCAAACTTTTTTCACAATCAATGTACAATTGATAAAATTAGAACAATATATAACAAATGTGTGCAGCTTGTGACATGTTTGTAAAAGATGCAGTTATAACAGTAAATGAAGGGCATGTTTAGATGATATTGACATATTTATATACTTTATGAGTATGTATCACATGCCAAATGATCATCAGTTAAGGTCGTCCTCAGTGAAGGTCGTAGGTATTGACAACCAAACACTCTACAAAATAAACCAGCTGCTTGAGCCATACCCGTGATAGAGTAGACCCTTCTATACTCAATGAAACCACACATTCGATTTCACTTGTATGTAAAAGATTAATCGAGGCAATTAAATACATTTATAGTTGATTGTCATTGATTGTCGTTGATTGTTGTTGATTGTCATTGATTGTCATTGATTTTGATTGTCATTGATTGTCGTTGATTGTCATTGATTGTCATTGATTGTCATTGATTTTGATTGTCATTGATTGTCATTGATTGTCGTTGAAGTTGATTGTCGCTCTACCTACCCATCTGTTCATTGTTGCTGGTCAACTTGTCTTGTGATTTTTTTTACACTGAACATGTGTTGTTACGATGAGTGCAACATTTTTTCATGTGCAATTCATAATAGGCCGAGGGCGAGTGAATCATATTTTTTGCAATAATGATATTGGTGTGGTGCATGCGTGCATGCAATGGCAAACAATTCTAATTAAATGGTGGCAATGGATTCTTATTTGATAAATCGGCAATAAATATAATTTTTTAATTGAAATTGACATGCAAAGTAACAGATATTTAATATTTAGGAAACAAGACTGTAAGGTTTCTTTTGGAGTTAAATGTGATATTCACATGAGAGTGTAGAACATTTCCATATCACTATGTACGTGCATTACAATATAATGTCATATAACACCACTTATGACTGGATTTGTCGGGAATTTGTCTCAACCCACATGCAGAGTTTGGGAAAGACTGATAAGGTAATATTAACCATAATACTATTAAAGACGTGGTTTTGATAATGCCTGGAGAGAAAATATTAATAGGCATTTGACTCGTGAACTTTTACTGCTGCTGGAAATACCATCTTGGAGGTTACTGACTTGATGTTTAATTAGATTGACGAATCCATGCGGATTTGTATTATGGAATAGTTAACACAATAAAACCACAATATCATTGTTAGCTCTACTTGCTAAAGGCCAGAAGGGCTTATGCAATGACATGTTGTCTTTTGTCTTAAAGTTGTCCATGGTCTGTCATCCGTCATCTCTCGGCTGTCATCCATTGGCAGCACTTTCTCTGAAACAACTAGGCCATCGTAACTCAAACTTTTCAGTAATGGATGTTTCTATTGCATAGGAGGCTATACAGAAGTTTGTTTTTTTATCAGAAATTCAAGATGGCCATCGTTTCTAAAACTAAGAAAAACTTAAAAAGTCTTCTTCTCATGAACTGCATAACAGTGTTTAACAAATATTTATGTTGTTATGGTAACCAACTATAGCTCTATAAGATTTGTAAAAATGGTGTCCCTTGGGTTAAAAATGACTCTGCCCCGAGAATTTAATTAAGGGACACATGCCATTATAATAAACATTAATAATTTTTTTTTATGGAACTGATTTTGCCTATATTTTCATGGAAGCATTGTTTGGGTAAGGAGGTTCTTTTGTAAAAACACTGGGTTCCACTGTCTTAAGCTAAGGGGTCAGGCAGGCCCCCAAAAGGGTAAAAATTGGAAATTACACAAAATTATTATACCCCCGACAAACAAAGTTTTGAGGGGGTATATTGGAGTCACCCTGTGGTTGGTCTGTCGGTCTGTCTGTCGGTCTGTCCGTTGCAATTTTCCTTGTCCGGAGCATCACTTGAAAAGTACTGGATGGAATTTCATCAAACGTCATACAATGGTAGAATATAATGAGAGGAAGTGCAGTGTACAAGAAACATAACTCTATTCTTGCTAATTACAGAGTTATTGCCCTTTGATATTTTTTCTTGTCCAGAGCATACTTGAAAAGTACCGGATGGAATTTCATCAAGCTTCATACAATGGTAGAATATAATGAGAGGAAGTGCAGTGTACAAGAAACATAACAGTATTCTTGCTAATTACAGAGTTATTGCCCTTTGATATATTTCCCTTGTCTGGAGCATTACTTTTAAAGTACTGGATGGAATTTCATCAAACTTCATACAATGGTAGAATATAATGAGAGGAAGTGCAGTGTACAAGAAACATAACTCTATTCTTGCTTATTACAGAGTTATTGCCCTTTGATAAAAAATTTGTTTCTTGTCAAACTGTTTCTTGTCAAACTTTTGTCCATAAAATTGTTGTCCCTCAACATAACTCGAAAAAGTATAACATTTATTGATTGCCATGAAAGCTTGTACACTGCACAATAATTAAAAAGACCGTTTTTAATTTTAACAAAACCATAAAAAAATTAACAATACAAAAAACTCAATCCATAACATTCTCTTTTATTGAGTATTTTTTTTGTCTGGAGCATAACTTTAAAACTATTGGATATAATTTAATAAAACTTCATACGATGGTAAACCATTTTCTGTCATGGCGGCGTTTGGGGGTATTCATCACCTTCAGTGATAGCTCTAGTTTTTCTTAAAAACTAATCAGTCAAATTTTTTATAATTTGGCATAAATTTTCCCTATGTGAAGGGGTTATGAAGATAAGCATTTAGGGGCAAATATTTATAGGGGCCCTGCAGAAGGGATAATATAGGAAAACAGAAATTCTCATTTTTAAGGCGGGAAGCATATTGTCTCCACTTCGTCGTGCACCGTGTGTCCATGCATCCCCAAGTTCTTGTCTGGGCCATTTCTCTACAACCTCTGGTTGAAATTTTATGAAACTTGCTAGGATGCATCATTACCAAGTGCAGATGTGCATATTGTCTTTGTGTATTGGTTCGATGATTTTCACGGAGTGACCCTTTGATTCTGTCAGTGACCAAATTCTTGTCCAGCTGTTTTTCTACAACCCCATGTTGGAATTTTATGAACTTTGCTAGGATGCATCACTACCAAGTGGAAGTGCTCATATTGTCATTGTGTTTCTTTGATAATTTTTCAGGGAGTTATGGCCCTTTAATTGAGTCTGTGACCAAATTCTTGTCCCCACTATTTCCCTACAACTTCAGGTTGGAATTTTATGAAATTTGCTAGGTTGCATCGTTACCAAGTGCAGATGCGCATATTGTCTTTGTGTTTCGGTTTGATGATTTTCACGGAGTTACGGCCCTTGATGCTGTCTATGACCAAATTCTTGTCTGCGCTGTTTCTTTACAACCCCATGTTTGAATTTTATGAAATATGCTAGGATGCATCACTACCAAGTGGAGATGCGCATATTGTCTTTGTGTTCCAGTTTGATGATTTTTCACGGAGTTATGGCCCTTTCATTGAATCTGTGACCAAAGTTTTGTCCGCGTTATTTCTCTACAACCTCAGGTTGGGATTTTATGAAACTTGTTGTACATGCTTGTCATACATAGCTGTGTCCGTTCGTCCCCAAATTCTTGTCCAGACTATTTCTCTAGAACCATCAATTGGAATTTTATGAAACTAGCTATGATGTATCCTTACAAAGTGGAGATATGCATACTTTCTTAATGTTTAGGTTTGATGATTTTTTTTTACAGAGTTGTGGCCCTTAGATTGCATCCATTACCAAATCCTTGTCCTCTCCAATTCTTATTCTAGTAGCTGGAACTTTATGAAACTTGCAAAGAACATCACTACCAAGTGGAGAGTGTGTGTATTGTCTTTGTGTTTTATTTCTATGATTTTTTTACAGAGTTATGGCCCTTTGATTCTGTCCATTACCACATATCATTGTTTTGATCTTCAAGAACATGGCAGTGCAATGAGACTTGGAACATGAATAATGCAGTAAAGGTCAATGTGTTGCGAAACATCTCTTCCAAACATTATCTTCCCTTTACACCCCCTTTCCCTTTACAAACAATGCAGCTACTACTCAATCAAGCACTTGTTCAGGGAGCATCCATCAGTTCCACCGATATCTTGTTTCTTCCAGTTGAGAAAAAATTATTGTCCAATTTGAGTTCTGAAGCATCATCTAGTCATAGAAAAAAGAATTGGTTCAATAAGGAGAATTGAGTCTCCATAAGGGGCCAGGGTGGGCCACAAAAGAGTTAAAACAGAATATTTTCAAAAATCTTCCTCAACAACTGGTTTGTCAAATTTGTTCATATTTGATATAGATTATCCCTGTAACCAGTGGTTTAAAGTTTATACAAATCAAGGGTCTTGTATTTATAGGAGCCCTGTAAGGGGACTAAGGTTTTAGTTTTACATAGGAATACTATGGGAAAACAGAAAATTCTAATTTTTTCATCCGTTTATGATTTTTTTATTATTCAGTTTGAGTTCTGAAGCATCTTCTAGTTATAACGAATAAGATTCTGCTAAAACATGCCAAAATAATATATTGAAAAGGGACATATGATTTCATTTTGATTTCAGTGAATATAATGACCATATATGACAATGCACCATAAACAAAGATCTGTCGCCCTGTGTCACCTTTGTTTAGCTCAATTCAGCCTCTTTCATTATATTTTTTTTTTTTCTTTGAAAATGAATGACCGTCTGTCTGAAATGTTTATTTAGAGTATACTACAGGTTAGTGTCACTGCTAGTCCAAGGTGATTGCTGTTACTATAGATAGTTAATAAATATGCAATATTTGAACCATAATTTTCCTCCAACAACACCATGGTCATGTGTACGTTTCATGTAATAATCTGAAGTTGCTCAAATATTCATGTTGGCCATCTCTCCCAGTCACATCTCTCCAAATCACATCTCTCCAAATCACATCTCTCCCAGTCACATCTTTCCCAGTCACATCTCTCTCAATCACATCTCTCCCAGCCACATCTCTCCCAGTCAAAGATCTCCCAATCACATCTCTCTCAATCACATCTCTCTCAGTCACATCCCTCAATATCACATCTCTCCCTATCACATCCCTCTCAATCACATCTCTCCCAGTCACATCCCTCCCAGTAATATCTCTCTCAGTCACATATTTCCCAGTCACATCTCTCCCAGTCGCATCTCTCCCAGTCAAAGATCTCCCAATCACATTTCTCCAAGTCACATCTCTCCCAGTCACATCTCTCCAATCACATCTCTCCAAATCACATCTCTCCCAGTCACATCTCTCTCAATCACATCTCTCCCAGCCACATCCCTCCCAGTAATATCTCTCTCAGTCACATATTTCCCAGTCACATCTCTCCCAGTCGCATCTCTCCCAGTCAAAGATCTCCCAATCACATTTCTCCAAGTCACATCTCTCCCAGTCACATCTCTCCAAATCACATCTCTCCAAATCACATCTCTCCCAGTCACATCTTTCCCAGTCAAAGATCTCCCAATCACATCTCTCTCAATCACATCTCTCTCAGTCACATCCCTCAATATCACATCTCTCCCTATCACATCCCTCTCAATCACATCTCTCCCAGTCACATCCCTCCCAGTAATATCTCTCCCAGTCACATCTCTCTCAATCACATCTCTCCCAGCCACATCCCTCCCAGTAATATCTCTCTCAGTCACATATTTACCAGTCACATCTCTCCCAGTCGCATCTCTCCCAGTCAAAGATCTCCCAATCACATTTCTCCAAGTCACATCTCTCCCAGTCACATCTCTCCAAATCACATCTCTCCAAATCACATCTCTCCCAGTCACATCTTTCCCAGTCACATCTCTCTCAATCACATCTCTCCCAGCCACATCTCTCCCAGTCAAAGATCTCCCAATCACATCTCTCTCAATCACATCTCTCTCAGTCACATCCCTCAATATCACATCTCTCCCTATCACATCCCTCTCAATCACATCTCTCTCAGTCACATCCCTCAATATCACATCTCTCCGTATCACATCCCTCTCAATCACATCTCTCCCAGTCACATCCCTCCCAGTAATATCTCTCTCAGTCACATATTTCCCAGTCACATCTCTCCCCCAGTCACATCTCTCCCAATTACATCTCTCCAAGTCCCATCTCTCCCAGTCACATCTCTCCCCCAGCCACATCTCTTCCAATCACATCTCTCCCAGTCACATCTCTCCCAATCACATCTCTCCCAGTCGCATCTCTCTCAGTCACATATCTCCAAGTCCCATCTCTCTCAGTCACATATCTCCCAATACCATCTCTCCAAGTCCCAACTGTCCCAGTCACATCTCTCCCAGTCACATCCCTCCCAGTAACATCCCTCCCAGTTGCATCTCTCCTAGTCACATCTCTCCAAATCAGATATCTCCCAATCACATCTCTCCCAACCATATCTCTCCCAGTCACATCTTTCCCAGTCAAAGATCTCCCAATCACATCTCTCTCAATCACATCTCTCTCAATCACATCCCTCAATATCACATCTCTCCCTATCACATCCCTCTCAATCACATCTCTCCCAGTCACATCCCTCCCAGTAATATCTCTCCCAGTCACATCTCTCTCAATCACATCTCTCCCAGCCACATCCCTCCCAGTAATATCTCTATCAGTCACATATTTCCCAGTCACATCTCTCCCAGTCACATCTCTCCCAGTCAAAGATCTCCCAATCACATTTCTCCAAGTCACATCTCTCCCAGTTACAGCTCTCTAAATCACATCTCTCCAAATCACATCTCTCCCAGTCACATCTTTCCCAGTCACATCTCTCTCAATCACATCTCTCCCAGCCACATCTCTCCCAGTCAAAGATCTCCCAATCACATCTCTCTCAATCACATCTCTCTCAGTCACATCCCTCAATATCACATCTCTCCCTATCACATCCCTCTTAATCACATCTCTCTCAGTCACATCCCTCAATATCACATCTCTCCCTATCACATCCCTCTCAATCACATCTCTCCCAGTCACATCCCTCCCAGTAATATCTCTCTCAGTCACATATTTCCCAGTCACATCTCTCCCCCAGTCACATCTCTCCCAATTACATCTCTCCAAGTCCCATCTCTCCCAGTCACATCTCTCCCCCAGCCACATCTCTTCCAATCACATCTCTCCCAGTCACATCTCTCCCAATCACATCTCTCCCAGTCGCATCTCTCTCAGTCACATATCTCCAAGTCCCATCTCTCTCAGTCACATATCTCCCAGTACCATCTCTCCAAGTCCCAACTGTCCCAGTCACATCTCTCCCAGTCACATCCCTCCCAGTAACATCCCTCCCAGTCGCATCTCTCCTAGTCACATCTCTCCAAATCAGATATCTCCCAATCACATCTCTCCCAACCATATCTCTCCCAGTCACATCTCTCTCAATCACATATCTCCTGGTCGCATCTCTCCAAATCACATCCCTCCCAGTCACATCTCTCCCAGGCACATCTCTCCCAATCACATCTCTCCCAGTCATATCTCTCTCAATCACATATTTTCCAATCAAATCCCTCCCAGTCACATCACATCTCTCCCAGTCACATCTGTCCCAATTACATCATATCTCTGCCAATCACATCAGATCTCTCCCAGTCAGATCTCTCCCAGTCACATCTCTCCCAATCACATCTCTCCCAGTCATATCTCTCTCAATCACATCTCTCCCAGTCACATCTCTCCCAGTCACATCACCCCCAGTCTCATATCTCCCAATCACACGGCCCCCAGTCACATCTCTCACAATCACATCATATCTCTGCCAATCACATCAGATCTCTCCCAGTCACATCTCTCCCAGTCACATCTCTCCCAGTCACATCTCTCCCAATCACATCTCTCCCAGTCATATCTCTCTCAATCACATCTCTCCAAGTCACATCTCTCCCAGTCACATCTCTCCAAATCACATCTCTCTCAATCACATCTCTCCAAGTCACATCTCTCCAAATCACATCTCTCCCAATCATATCTCTCAAAGTCACATTTCTCCCAATCACAACCCTCCCAGTCAAATCTCTCCCAGTCATACCCTCCCAATCATATTTCTACCAATCACATCTCTTTCAATCACATATCTCCCAGTCGCATCTCTCCCAATCACATCTGTCCCAATCACATCTTTCCCAGTTACATCCCTCTCAGTCGCATCTCTCCCAATCACATCTCTCCAAGTCACATCTCTCCCAGTCACATCTCTCCCAGTCACATTTCTCCCAGCCACATCTCTCCCAGTCAAAGATCTCCCAATCACATCTCTCTCAATCACATCTCTCCCAGTCACATCTCTCCCAGTCACATGTCTCCCAGTCACATATTTCCCAGTCGCATCTGTCCCAATCACATCTCTCTCAATCACATCCCTCTCAGTCACATCTCTCCCAATCACATCTCTCCCAGTCACATCTCTCCCAATCACATCTGTCCCAATCACATCTTTCCCAGTTACATACCTCTCAGTCGCATCTCTCCCAATCACATTTCTCCAAGTCACATCTCTCCCAGTCACATCTCTCCCAGTCACATTTCTCCCAGCCACATCTCTCCCAGTCAAAGATCTCCCAATCACATCTCTCTCAATCACATCTCTCCCAGTCACATCTCTCCCAGTCACATGTCTCCCAGTCACATATTTCCCAGTCGCATCTCTCCCAGTCACATCTCTCCCAATCACATCTCTCCCAATCACATATCTCCCAATCACATATTTCCTAGTCACATCTCTCCCAGTCACATCTCTCCCAATCACATCTCTCCCAATCACATCTCTCCCAGTCGCATCTCTCCCAGCCACATCTCTCCCATTGAAAGATCTCCCAATCACATCTCTCTCAATCACATCTCTCTCAGCCACATCTCTCTCAGTCACATCTCTCCCAGTCACATCTCTCTCAGTCACATCTCTCCCAGTCACATCTCTCCCAGTCAAAGATCTCTCATTCATATCTCTCCCAGTCACATCTCTCCCAGTCACATCTCTCTCAATCACATCTTTCTCAGTAACATCTCTCCAAGTCACATCTCCCTCAGTCACATCTCTCTCAGTCACATATCTCTTAGTCGCATCTCTCCCAGCCACATCTCTCCCAGTCAAAGATCTCCCAATCACATCTCTCTCAATCACATCTCTCTCAATCACATCTCTCCCAGCCACATCTCTCCCAGTCAAAGATCTCCCAATCACATCTCTCTCAGTCACATCTCTCCCAGTCACATCTCTCTCAGTCACATCTCTCTCAATCACATCCCTCCCAGTCACATCTCTCTCAGTCACATCTCTCCCAGTCACATCTCTCTCAATCACATTTCTCCCAGTCACATCTCTCTCAGTCACATCTCTCCCAATCACATCTATCTCAATCACATCTCTCCCAGTCACATCTCTCTCAGTCACATCTCTCTCAGTCACATCTCTCTCAATCACATCTCTCTCAGTTGCATCTCTCCCAGCCACATCTCTCCCAGTCAAAGATCTCCCAATCACATCTCTCTCAATCACATCTCTCTCAGTCACATCTCTCCCAATCACATCTCTCTCAATCACATCTCTCCCAGTCACATCTCTCTCAGTCACATATCTCCAAGTCACATCTCTCTCAGTCACATCTATCTCAATCACATCTCTCTCAGTCGCATTTCTCCCAGCCACATCTCTCCCAGTCAAAGATCTCCCAATCACATCTCTTCCAGTCACATCTCTCTCAGTCACATCTCTCTCAGTCACATCTCTCCCAGTCACATCTCTCTCAGTCATATCTCTCCCAATCACATCTCTCCCAATCACATCTCTCTCAATCACATCTCTCTCAGTCACATCTCTCCCAGTCACATCTCTCTCAGCCACATCTCTCTCAGTCGCATCTCTCCCAGTCACATCTCTCTCAGTCACATCTTTCCCAATCACATCTCTCTCAGTCACATCTCTCTCAGTCACATCTCTCTCATTCACATCTCTCCCAGTCACATGTCTCCCAGTCGCATCTCTCCCAATCACATCTGTCCCAATCACATCTTTCCCAGTTACATCCCTCTCAGTCACATCTCTCCCAATCACATCTCTCCCAGTCACATCTCTCCCAATCACATCTGTCCCAATCACATCTTTCCCAGTTACATCCCTCTCAGTCGCATCTCTCCCAATCACATCTCTCCAAGTCACATCTCTCCCAGTCACATCTCTCCCAGTCACATTTCTCCCAGCCACATCTCTCCCAGTCAAAGATCTCCCAATCACATCTCTCTCAATCACATCTCTCCCAGTCACATGTCTCCCAGTCACATGTCTCCCAGTCACATATTTCCCAGTCGCATCTCTCCCAGTCACATCTCTCCCAGTCACATCTCTCCCAATCACATATCTCCCAATCACATATTTCCCAGTCACATCTCTCCCAGTCACATCTCTCCCAATCACATCTCTCCCAATCACATCTCTCCCAGTCGCATCTCTCCCAGCCACATCTCTACCATTGAAAGATCTCCCAATCACATCTCTCTCAATCACATCTCTCTCAGCCACATCTCTCTCAGTCACATCTCTCCCAGTCACATCTCTCTCAGTCACATCTCTTCCAGTCACATCTCTCCCAGTCAAAGATCTCTCATTCATATCTCTCCCAGTCACATCTCTCCCAGTCACATCTCTCTCAATCACATCTTTCTCAGTAACATCTCTCCAAGTCACATCTCCCTCAGTCACATCTCTCTCAGTCACATATCTCTTAGTCGCATCTCTCCCAGCCACATCTCTCCCAGTCAAAGATCTCCCAATCACATCTCTCTCAATCACATCTCTCTCAATCACATCTCTCCCAGCCACATCTCTCCCAGTCAAAGATCTCCCAATCACATCTCTCTCAGTCACATCTCTCCCAGTCACATCTCTCTCAGTCACATCTCTCTCAATCACATCCCTCCCAGTCACATCTCTCTCAGTCACATCTCTCCCAGTCACATCTCTCTCAATCACATTTCTCCCAGTCACATCTCTCTCAGTCACATCTCTCCCAATCACATCTCTCTCAATCACATCTCTCCCAGTCACATCTCTCTCAGTCACATCTCTCTCAATCACATCTCTCTCAGTTGCATCTCTCCCAGCCACATCTCTCCCAGTCAAAGATCTCCCAATCACATCTCTCTCAATCACATCTCTCTCAGTCACATCTCTCCCAATCACATCTCTCTCAATCATATCTCTCCCAGTCACATCTCTCTCAGTCACATATCTCCAAGTCACATCTCTCTCTCAGTCACATCTATCTCAATCACATCTCTCTCAGTCGCATTTCTCCAAGCCACATCTCTCCCAGTCAAAGATCTCCCAATCACATCTCTTCCAGTCACATCTCTCTCAGTCACATCTCTCTCAGTCACATCTCTCCCAGTCACATCTCTCTCAGTCATATCTCTCCCAATCACATCTCTCTCAATCACATCTCTCCCAATCACATCTCTCTCAGTCACATCTCTCCCAGTCAAATCTCTCGTAGCCACATCTCTCTCAGTCGCATCTCTCCCAGTCACATCTCTCTCAGTCACATCTTTCCCAATCACATCTCTCTCAGTCACATCTCTCTCAATCACATCTCTCTCATTCACATCTCTCCCAGTCACATCTCTCCCAGTCACATCTCTCTCTCAGTCACATCTCTCCCAGTCACATCCCTCCCAGTCACATCTCTCTCAATCACATTTCTCTCAATCACATCTCTCCCAGTTGCATCTCTCCCAGTTGCATCTCTCCCAGTCACATCTCTTTCAATCACATCTCTCTCAGTCACATCTCTTCCAGTCACATCTCTCCCAGTCACATCTCTCTCAATCACATCTCTCCCAGTCACATTTCTCCCAGTCACATCTCTCCAAGTCGCATCTCTCCCAGTCACATCTCTCTCAATCACATCTCTCTCAGTCACATTTCTCCCAGTCACATCTCTCTCAATCACATCTCTCCCAGTCACATCATTCACATCTCTCCCAGTCACATCTCTCTCCCAGTCACATCTCTCTCAATCACATCTCTCCCAATCACATCTCACTCAGTCACATCTCTCCCAGTCACATCTCTCTCAATCACATCTCTCTCAGTGACATCTCTCCCAGTCACATCTCTCTCAATCACATCTCTCCCAGTCACATCTCTCTCAATCACATCTCTCCCAGTCACATCTCTCTCATTCACATCTGTCCCAGTCACATCTCTCTCAATCACATCTCTCCCAGTCACATCTCTCCCAGTCATTTCTCTCTCAGTCACATCTCTCCCAGTCACATCTCTCTCAATCACATCTTTCCTAATCACAGCTGTAAAATTTACAGTGAATTATAAGAGATGAACTACAAGGCAGACTTTCTCTAAAGTCCAGACTTTTCTACATCATCGAAATTTTGAACTCTTTTGTTCTATGTTCGGTTTTGGAAGTTTCTTTGATTCTAAGAATGTTATTTGTAAATATTTCCATTTTTATTGCAATTGGCCTAAATGAACTATATAGATTGGATTTCATATCCCAATGAAAAACATTTGCAGCTGGGTTAAGCTAAAAAGGACCAGTTTGTATTTCATTGGTTGGACGATTTTGTTTTGCTGGTAAGATGTCACGTGAACCTAATTGCAAGTAAGTTGTTATATAAATGTGTGCACTTATTCAGTATTTTGACAATGCTGCCATTACATTCATGACATTGGCTGCGCGATTCAATGCGTATTTCTAAAAGCCTGGAATCTTTTTTCTAGCCTTTAAGAAAAAAGTCAGATTTTCTGTAATATTCCAGGGGTTTTCCTGTCACTGGGTTTGTAGGTAATTTCCATGTTTTCCAACCATTATCCTGGAAAGTGTTCATTACGGTATATATTACTGTACTTAAATAATCTTTTAAATTTTTAATTGCAATTTGAATATTTTCAGAACTTAAAAACACAAACATATTAGTGGTACCTATAAACAGGAAGTGTATAATTATTTAGTAGTTAAGATTTATATAAAACTACTTGGATTTGTTGTTTGAAAATAAATCTGCAAAAGAAAACAAGCAAATTTTACACATAACACATAGATATTAAATTTGGATATTTTCTCATATTTAGGCAAAAACCCTCTGCCACATTACATTGATATTGAAGTGTACAAACAGTTTTGGTTTTATGAAGGAGATATGCAATTTTTTTCCACTAAATATGTAGAAGAATGAAACATGTTATTATTAAAAATGGAAAATTGTATAGGGACAGTGGATTCTGTACATTAACTATTTCAGAAAAATGACCTTATCAGTCCAATTATGTAAAAAATTTCTTAAACACAAAAATAGTACATCCTCTCATATCTCCCTTATAAATATGTTTATAATTTGCTATATATTGTATCATTTCTCCCTTATTATTATGTTCAATGATTTGCTATCTATCCTGTCATATCTCCCTTATAAATATGTTTATAATTTGCTATCCTCTCATATCTCCCTTATAAATATGTTTATAATTTGCTATCCTTTCATATCTCCCTTATAAATATGTTTATAATTTGCTTTCCTCTCATATCTCCCTTATAAATATGTTCAATGATTTGCTTTTTATCCTATCATATCTCCCTTATAAATATGTTTAATAATTTGCTATCTATCCTCTCATATCTCCCTTACAAATATGTTTATAATTTGCTATCTACATATCATTTCACCCTTATAAATATGTTCAATGATTTGCTATATAACCTCTTATATCTCCCTTATAAATATGTTTGATGCTTTTTTATCTATCTTCTCATATATCCCTTATAAATATGTTCAATGATTTGCTATCTATCCTCTCATATCTCCCTTATAAATATGTTTATAATTTGCTATCTATCCTCTCATATCTCCCTTATAAATATGTTTATAATTTGCTTTTTATCCTATCAAATCACCCGTATAGATATTTTTAATGATTGTCTATCTATCCTCTCATATCTCCCTTATAAATATGTTTAATGATTTGCTATCTTTCCTCTCATTTCTCCATTATAAATATGTTAAATGATTTGCTATCTATCCTCTCATATCTCCCTTATAAATATGTTTATGATTTGCTATCTATCCTCTCATATCTCCCTTATAAATATGCTTATAATTTGCTTTTTATCCTATCAAATCTCCCGTATAAATACTTTTAATGATTGTCTATCTATCCTCTCATATCTCCTTTATAAATATGTTTAACGATTTGCTATCTATCCTCTCATATCTCCCTTATAAATATGTTTATAATTTGCTATCTATCCTCTCATATCTCCCTTATAAATATGTTTATAATTTGCCTTTTATCCTATCATATCTCCCTTATAAATATGTTCAATGATTGTCTATCTATCCTCTCATATCTCCCTTATAAATATGTTTATAATTTGCTATCTATCCTCTCATATCTCCCTTATAAATGTGTTTATAATTTGCTTTTTATCCTATCATATCTCCCTTATAAATATGTTCAATGATTTGCTATCTATCTTCTCATATTTCCCTTATTAATATGTTTATAATTTGCTTTTTATCCTATCATATCTCCCTTATAAATATGTTTAATGATTGTCTATCTATCCTCTCATATCTCCGTTATAAATATGTTCAATGATTTGCTTTTTATCCTATCATATCTCCCTTATAAATATGTTTAATGATTGTCTATCTATCCTCTCATATCTCCTTTATAAATATGTTTAATGATTTGCGTTCTAACTTCTCATATCTCCCTTATAAATATGTTTAATGATTGTCTATCTATCCTCTCATATCTCCTTTATAAATATGTTCAATGATTTGCGTTCTAACTTCTCATATCTCCCTTATAAATCTGTTTAATGATTTTCTATCTTTTCTCTCATATCTCCCTTATAAATATGTTTAATGATTTGCTTTCTATCCTCTCATATCTCCCTTATAAATATGTTTAATGATTTTCTATCTATTCCCTCACATCTCTCTTATAAATATGTTTATAATTTGCTATCTGTCCTATCATATCTCCCTTATAAATATGTTTAATGATTTGCTATCTATGCCTTCTTTTGATAGCTATCCATTGTAAGTCAAGTCTGTGGGGCAGCTTTAAGGTATACTATTCATAATGAGATGAATCTGTTATGTATACCATGACAGTACCCTATTGAACATCAAGGATCAAAAAAATTATTTCAATTTTTATAAACATTTTTGCTTCCATTTTTTCCCTCTCTTTTCCTCAGAAGCCAAACATCACAGGTATGTTTTCTTCAGTGGGCACTCTTGGCCAAAATTCACCCCATTAGAGCAATAAGATATCAAGTGTATGTGAAATAAGAAGGCACATGGTACCTTTTTGCACCAATGGGGCAATTAATGGTCTTTTTGGCTCATAGTAAAATTGCTTATGGGTCCTCAGTGGCCGATTGGTCTAAGGCAGCCTCTCAAGATCATTTACCTCTAACTACTAAGCTCGTAGATTTGAGTCCCATTTGCTCCAAAAACTATTTATATACACTTAGATTAATTCTTAGATCTTCCTCGGCCAGTAGAAAATGGATATGCCATATAAAACCTGAAATGTGTTGAAATGGCGTTTAAATCTCATTAAAAAAAACAAAAAAACAAATCTATATAAAAAAATATATATATAAACTGCTTACTTCCCAATACCACAGTTGTGAGTTTGACTTGGCATAGGGTCAAACCCTTTATGTATGTGAATGTTAGTCAGTTACTTACAGAAGCTCACTTGTCCTCAGATTAGTAATGAGGGTTCCTCCACCCATTGACAAAATGCCAAACAATAAAGTGGTGTTCTATTTTCTTCTTGGTGTAGTTCTTAACTAAAGCAGAATTGGTGGAATCATCCTTTGATTTTATAAACTTCCTAGGAACAGAACTTGTGAACTGCGTGTAGTTCTTCCACCCTTAAAACTAAGAATGCTTCTGTGATCCGAGATACCAATTATTTCTCATGAACGCCCCCAAGTCACTGGCGGAAATAAGATCCAGTGTGGACATATCATGTTACTGAAAGTAAGTTGACTTCTTTCTTAATTCAGACTTTGCATACTTATTAAGATACGAAGATGATTTTGTAGAGAAGAGATTGAAAGATATGAAATAATTCAGTATGTTTTTGAAGGTGTGCCTTTTGACTTATCAGTGAGAGATACTGGTTTGTCACCAAGGATACTGCAATTAAGGTGAAACAAATGGCATTTCTGTATTTAGCTCGCCTTAGCTGAGCTTCTCTGATCACTTTTCGTCTGTCTGTCTGTCTGTCTGTCTGTCTGTCTGTCTGTCTGTCTGTCTGTCTGTCTGTCTGTCTGTCTGTCTGTCTGCCTGTCTGCCTGCCTGTCTGCCTGCCTGTCTGCCTGTCTGCCTGTCTGCCTGTTTCTTTTTAATAACTTGTTCATGAAAATGCTTCACAGATTTTCACCGAATTTGTTTTGAAACATATTATTTGAAGGTCTGTCAAGTTTTAATGTCGTGATCCTGGGGTCAAGTTCAGCTTAAATTTAAATTACCTTTTTTTTCTCTGAAAGTGCCAGGCTTTGATATTTTGCATGTAGTATCACCCTGGTTTGTCCAAACCATGATTCTAAGGTCAAAGTTGACCCGACCAGTCTATAAGGACTTGTAAGTTTAACATAAGAAAAAATTAATTTAAAAATCTTCTCAAGAACCAACCAGTAAGTTTGTTCATATTTGATTTAAATGATTCCTGTGGAGTAGGGATTGCAAGTTTGTTCAATTAAAGGGTCTGACGTCAATTGTGTCTCATAATGTGAATTTGGTATTTACATAGAAATGGGAAATCCTGGACATTCTGTTTAATTCCTCTAATTTGGGTATTATTCCAGTCTGACTATCAATCCAGGGGTTGAGAGTTTGAATCCCTACCCGGCAACAGTCTCCTTGATAATAAATATACAACATTGTGTCTCATAATCATTTTTCTCTCATTGCTGATTCAAGCGGGAAAGTTATCAGTTACATGCGGAGTTGGGGTGTGCTGGAGTACTGGTTAAACTTTTAGGATTCCAGGAAACAGTAGTTAGGTCAACTGATTGTCTATTAGCCCTCAGTGGTATAAAAATGACGCTAACTATTCAATCAATCAATTAATTATTGTCTGTATTATTTTAAGCTGTTGCAGTTGAAACTGGGTGCTCCAAAATATCAATAAGGGGCCATCTGGCATCCAAAATGTGATACATAGAATTGTGAAATGCCTAAAATTTTCTTCTCAAGAACTGAATTGCCAAGTTTGTTGGTATTTGGTTTATATGATTCTTACAAATAGGAGTTTCAAAGCTTGTCAAATGAAGTGGCGAGGGTCTGATAACATTTGAAGCCCAGTAAGATGACTAATTTTTATATGGGAATACTATTAGACAACTGGAAACTTCATCTATTTTAGGAATTATTTTAATCATCTTGAGATCTGGAGTATTGTTTAGTTGTAACAATTGAGAATAGGTATTTTGAAGGGGATTTATTTTCCATAAATGGCTAGAAGAAGTCGAGAAAGTGGTAAAATTTTGAATTTCAAAAAAAGTAACCAGTAAGCAAAATTTATTTTATATCTTTGAAAAATTAATGTGAGGACCATGTTTTACAGATGATGTGCAACCTTTATACCAGATATTTTACATATCTTTTACAGATGACACACAAACCTTTATGTTTTACAGATGATGTGCAACCTTTATACCAGATATTTTACATATCTTTTACAGATGACACACAAACCTTTATGTTTTACAGGTGATGTGCAACCTTTATACAAGATATTTTATATATATCTTTTACAGGTGATGTGCAACCTTTATACCAGATATTTTATATATCTTTTACAGATGACAGACAAACCTTTATACCAGATATTTTATATATCTTTGACAGAGGATGTGCAGACCTTTATATTAGATATTTTATATATGTTTTACAGGTGGTGTGCAGACCTTTATACAAGATATTTTATATATGTTTTACAGATGATGTGCAAACCTACATCTAACATGTTATAGTAGATATATTGGGCTTATGTAAGTTACAAGTGATGTGCTGCACAATCTCCAATCAAATACCAAGCAAGCACAACCTGCACCTTTTATAAGGTATGTACAATTACACGGATATATATATGTCCAAAAACCAGATATAGCTATAACTACATCACATACATGTATGTCCCATAATCAGCCAAAATTGTTAATATTTTGTACAAATGATATCTACGAGTAGGGGTTGCAAATTTGTTCAAAGAAAAGGAGTAAGGGTCCATTTTTGGGGTCAAGTAAGTTGACTTCTGATGTTTTCATTAAAATACATAGGAAAACAGTAAATTCTCTTTTAATCTCATCAATTTTTAATTGTCTTATAATATTTAATTTAAATTTTGCCATGGGTGGGCCAATCTTAAACCTAGCTGATCAAAGTTAAGACTGGGTCCTTTAAGCAAAAGGGGGCAGCAGAGACCTGAAAAAGTATATAATTATGAATTATAAAAAATCTTTTTTTCAAGAACTGATGAGAAAATGTTGTTACATATTTGGTATAAATGTATAGAATAATGGCCCTTGCTGCATTAATAGACCATATTTGTGCATGTTCCAACACCCACATTTGTCACCAGTCTTACACAGTAGTAATGGCTTGAACTGGCCAAAAATAATAATTTATGACTGAATTATGGTACAAGTTTGAATAAGTATCTAGACTGGTTTCTGACTGTGACTGCTACAGTAACTCATACACCTGGCACACATAACCACCGAATTGAGAACCATCGCTACTTTTTTGACATTTTTAAAGGGAGTGTATCAGGAAAAAAACACTTTAAATGTCTTAAAAAATAAAATCATCTTTAAAATGGATAAAATACATCTCATTATCATTAATAAATAAAATCCAAGTAGTTTGGTATTTCAATCCTCCAAAACGTGGCACACACAATATCTAAAATGGAGTGGTAAACTTGAAACGGAATCCCCATTCTAAAAATAGAGTGCACTTTAATACTCCTTGACAACCTTCACATCATCATTAGGTGAAACAATTTAAACTACATGTAAACCTGTATATCTGATCAAATAGAAATCAAAATGAAATCATATGACTCAATTTAATCTGTCACAAAATATGTTGCAATTTTAATAGGGAAATCTATTTTAGTCTAACCTAGGTGCGTAGCGCAAGATAGGAAATCCCTTTTTAATACATTATTTTTGCACGTTTAAATAGATATCATTTGGCAATGCAGGGTCAGTGGGCATAATATGGGCATGATATATTGGGGGGAAATGTTTTATGACAATTTTAAATTTTTTAAAAATCCTGATATATTTCTCTTTTAAAGATCCTCAACCAAATTTATGGGACATTTCATTTTTTTTTTGCTAAGTATCCTATAAATTATTTTAGCATGTTTTATGATGTTTAAGATGGGTTAGCATGTTTTATGATATTTTAGATGGGTAGCTTGTAACTAAATCTGTTGTTGTTTATTGCACATTTAAATCATTATACAAGCTTCCATATCTTAACACATCTACTTATGTCAGTGAAATAAGACTGTACATCAATATTGCCCCCATATTAATGCATTCTTGACTGTTATATAAGTGACTATATGACACTGAAATAAGACTGCATATCAATATTGCCCCTGTATTAATGCATTCTTGACTGGTATATAAGTGATTATATGACACTACATACTTTTATGTATCACAATGAGGACCTGTATTTGGGCATGGTGGGCTGTGCAAATAGACAATTTTATGCCTTGGTAACCAGTGATTCATATTTTGTCAGGTTTATAAAGTTATTTCCACTGACTGACTCATCGGTATTGAAAAGGAGAATAAATTATGATGGTTTTCTTTTGCAAGATTAAAAAAAAAGAAGAAAGCTTACAGTATTATATTATAGGCCATTATATGTTTGAGAAAAATTTGGTAACACATGTCAGAGTTATGTCCCTTTTTAGGTCACCTGAGACTTTGTCTAGCAATTAATTTCTTATGGCCTAAGAGGAATTGTTAAAAAGCATTATTTCTTATGACTGAATAGACCTATATGAATGTCTTTTTTTGAAAATCAGGTGACCATTAACACCCACTTGCCTCTTGTATTTTGGTAGTTTAGAATTCATATGTCACTCTTCAGCTTTGCTCAGCTGAAACTATAGTTTTGAGATCAACTTTTGTTTTTGTCCTGTGTTTCTTGTTGTCTTTCCATCATCTGTCTTTCCATCTATCCATCCATTTGTCTGTCAACCACTGACTGCCAGATTATTCACCGTTAGCTGTGGCATCCAGGGAATGCCAGGGTCAAGGACATATAAATTTGTTCAAATGATGTAAATCAATATTCTCAAGGACCAGTGGGGTGGGGGGAGGGGTGGAGGGGCACAAATTGGTTAAAATTATGATGAATCTGTAGTGAAACTTCCTGCCTTCCCACTATTAAAGGATGTGTTAAAGTAAATATTGTGAAAAGGAATATGAGAATTAAGTAAAAATTTGTTTGGGTCTATAAAAATTTTAAATGAAGTTTCAAATAAATTATGCATAAGACTGTACTAAGCTACTGTGTAAGGCCATTATAAATAAATTGCTGGATTATCATCCAAATTTTTCTTAGAAAGGGGGAGGGGTTGGGGAGAAATTTATTTTTTAATTTGATTTTTTTTTAAAAAAAAAGAGTTATGAAAATAAAATGGGTTGGGCAGCATGAAAATTAGGGTGTGGGCGAGGATGACAAGTTTGCAGCTAGCTAATTATGGCCGTAAGCATGCATGAAACACTACTTTACCACATATTATAATTTACAAGCGATTTACATGACTAATTCAGAAATCGTTTGCCAGACACTACATTTCTGGTCTGTAATTTCGACAGTGCATTCTTTATAATACTTAAATTGACAATTTTTATGAACTTGTCATATTCTGTAAAATGAACCCAGCTCTCGCACTGGAGTCTGTTACATAGCAGTGAGATTTGAGCACGTTGATTGGTCAGTTATTTAGGGAGGTTGAATGACATCACAGTTTGGCTAGCGTTTGACTGCTAATTTGAACTTTGGGACAGGTATAGAAATCCCTATTTTTTCATTGCAGTTGCACAGACCTGATTGGAGAGATATCATGGACTGAGACAGAATATTTATCATATCTTTTAGGCCACATTAAAAAATTTCACTGTTTCCCCTTGCCCGACCCTAGATTTTAGAACTGGCTTAAAAGATAAATAGAGAAACTCAACATTTTATTAACTGATATGGCTATTCCAATAAAACAACATATATTACATGTATTAATTGTGCTTAATACTAACTGTGTTGCTCATTAAAGGGTATGATTGAAACTAAGAAAAACTGTAAAAATGACTAGTATTTGTATAACATAATTTATATATATATAATAAACTGAACTGTGTTTATTTTGATTGACAAAATGAACTTTTATATAGAATGATTAGTATTAGTAAATTGGACTGCAGTTACTAAAACTGTTGGCATTTAAAAATGCCTATAGAACTATATTAAAAATGAAACTGTATATATAGAATGACTGGTATACTATAAAATATTTAAACATAAATAGAAATGTATTAATTTTTATGTAGGATTAGCTCCCCTTAACATTATGCATGTGTAAATGACAAGTTTTAGAGTTTGAATAAGATCGGGAGAAGTGAGAGAATTTCAGGGAGAACTGACTTCATCTCTATAAGTATGACCGACTTATTATGTTGTATTTAGTCTTTGTTCTTTATTGACTGTTTCTGTTCTGTCGACTCTGTGGCAATGTGGGAGCAGGTGTCAATTCAAAACATTATTTTAAATATCTTTCTCTTCTTTTCTAATGATTGCTAAATGTCATAACATACAACAATAGCAATGTCAAGCCTACAAAGCTATTTAATTCACCCAAGAGAACTTTGCAATATGATAAATAAAGGCAGTCTATGATAAACTTCAAATATCTAGAAAAGTACAACTAGTCAGCTATATTTCAAATATAAAAAAAAACAATTGATCTTAATTGTTGTTTTCAATACAATATTTAGATCATGATATGACTGTCAAAGAAAATCATACGTTGAAACTACACAACCAATAGCAATAAGTTTATTACTATAATATCCCAACCACATTTTTCTTTACCGTATACTCGATTTAAATATCAACGTACACGTTTTTACAGAAGAAAATTTACATACATACAGTTCCAATTATTGTAAATCTATGAAATATTTATAAAATTACCAGAACTTAACATTGTAACATTAGGCGATCAATCTTGAATTATCTGCAAAAACATAATCAGATTTTAGAAATTGCCACCATTTTGGCAAAGGGAGATATTTTTATGCTCTTCATATTGGAGGATTTGAGGGACACCTATGAACTACGTCATCATCTATTTTTAATTCCTTGTTCAGGTGTACCTTGGTCGTAGATATCCGACCAATCATAGCGGTTATTAAAAATAGATTAATTCATATTTAAAGCTACCCACCAATCACATTGGATGAATAAAAATAGATAATTGAATATGCATGAGATGTCCTCCGAAGTCGCAATAAAGGGCATGCGGTAAACACCGCCGGGAACAATTGTTTCTACTGATTAGTTACGTTTATAAGCAACAGTTTGACATGTGTTGTATAGAATAGAGATATTTGCAGACCTGTGTATTGTGAAAACTCGCTTGTCTGATTTTTTAAGACAAGCCTGACTGTCAAGTTACTTTAAAACCTATTCTTGGGGCACTACCAGGAGCGGTCGAAAAATTAAAAAAAAAAACTCAGATATTTTTCTCAAATTTTTTTCCAGGTGCTTTTTTTTGTGGGTCAGTCGCGCAATGGGAAACACACAATATTTTAATTTTGGCCTTAATAAACATATTCGTTTGATTCTATGATAATGTGTTTACAACAATTGTAGGTATTCCTATCGGTACCTATTGTTGTGTACCACTTGTTGAAACTTTGTTTTTACATTTCTACAAGAGGTACTTTATGCTGGATCCTTTGCCAAATACACATCTGACAATGCCTCCAATAATACTCTAGCTACCTGGATGATATACTTATAATATGTTATATTTTGTTTTACCCAAACAATAGTCAATATTTGTTAGTGTGAGCTCCAGCTTAACAAAGCTTACACTTCTAATCCTGAATCTGCTAGGATTTTTTAAATTTTAAAATTGGCTAAAACATTTTTTTCCAATATTCCATGTCTATATAATATATTGAAAAATGCTTTCCTAACTATATGCCTAGGTTAGACTAAAATTGATTTCCCACTTAAAATGGCAACATGATTGTGTGATGTATCAAATGAGTCACCTGATTTCATTTTAATTTCAATTTGAATTTGTACAGTGTTTAATTGCAGTCTATTTTTAGCTCGCTGGGACAAAGTCCATGGAGAGCTATTGCCATGACCCCGGCATCGTTGTCATCCAAGGAGAGCTAACGCCATGACCCCGGTGTCATCTGCGGCGTTGTCGTTGTTTTCTGTAGAAACCCAGGTTAAACTTTTGCGTTTTAAGTTCAAGATATCTATTCATTGGATGTGAATGAAACTTTGCATGTGTCTTCACCATCATCAATGGAACACACACAGACAAGAACCATAACTCTGGATTGCATATTGGCACAGTTATGGCCCTTTTTGGACTTAGATACCCAGGGGCGAGCTTTGTTGTCGTCTGGCAATTTTTGTTAGATTGGGGTTTTTGTTTTAAATTTACCATTCCAATTTACATATTGATTTAGTCAGGTTTTGGTGAATTTGACTAACTAAAATATTCGGTTTATATTTATTAATGATAATGAGATGCTTTTTATCCATTTCAATAATTATTTTATTTTTTAAAGACATTAAAAACATTTTATCCTGATACATTCCTTTTAAATTCTTGTCATGCATCTCTTTATTAATAATGGTTTTATAAGGACAAAAATACACATGACAAAAGAGATGGTTTGATTTCAATATTGTTAATTTTCCTCATTAAGGTTGGGTTGTGACCCAAGTCATATCACACAGGGTTTACATTTTCCAACTTATTTGTTTTGTTGTGAGGATGCAACTCTGCTGTAAATTTTGATAACGGTTATCTCTTTATTACTAAAATAACTCCTAAAACTGTGCTACCATTGTCACAAATTACATAAAGCATTTTCTAAATTTAAATTCTGCGATTCTCATCTCATTTGCAAATGTAAAACCAATTTAAAAAAAATCTCTTTTGCAACATAATTTGTCTGAACCTGAGACTATTATGGTGATTTTTAGGCATTGCGAGATCCTGTGTTATCGTCACTTTTAAATCATTTGCTGGACATATCAAGAAATTTAACAAAAGATGTAATGACCCTTTAATTCTGCAAGATATTTCATGTTTGGTTGTTGCCCACTTTACAGTTGGACGTCACACTTACGTCTTCAAATGTTCGACAACCGGAAGGACTTTGGACTCAATGATGGCTTAATCTTTCTAAAGTTTTAAACAGCTAGAGACACTTGATACTTGTCCTAAGCAAGCCAAGAGAGTATCATCAAATGATATTACATGCAAAATATCAAACGACGAGGCCTTGTAGTTTCGGAGATTTCCATATATATTCGAAAACCTCATTCTCTCCAGAAATGTCACCATATAACTAGGGAAACCACAGCCAGTGTGACGCACATTATGGCATAATGATATAACAGTATTATCGCAAACATACCTGAAACTGTGTTGGTGACAAACAACCCACAACTGACTGGTTGTGATTGAAAATTTGTGTTGATTAAATATTAAGGGCCATTTTATGCCATCGAAGGCTAAAAGAAGATCAGTTAACCTCACCACTGTTTCCTTGGATCCTGAATGGTTAACCATGCTCAAGCACACACCATCTCCACAAGTAACTGATAACGTTCTCACTTGAATCAGCGATGAGAAACAAATAATAATGAGACACAATGTCGTATTTCAATCATCACAGAGACTGCTGTTGGGCGGGGATTCAAACTCATACCCCTGGATTGATAGTCAGACATGCTACTGACTGAGTTTATCAAGCCAGGCTAAAGTTTATATATCTACATTACTTTAATTTTGTTTTATTCATGTAATTCTTATATTAGTTTCTGTGTTGTTGATATTTGTAATAAACATTTGGATGATAATCTAGCTAATAATTCATAAATACACTACGATATTACTCATTGTGCCTACAATTTCACTGGTATTAAAGGTTTTTGATTGATAGAGATGTACCTGTTTTTTTATGGTATATATTATAGATATTAAATACTGTTCTGTGATACTAGGGGTCATCTCTTATCTCGAAATGTCAAGGTCAGACAAGACAGCCTAATATATATATTGTCATCATACAAGGTCATGTAAACTTGATATTGCACCAATCTCAAAATGTCATGGTCACGCTGCTAAATTGCAGATCTCATTATGTTATTGTCGCATGTGAGTGATCTTCATAAAATGTTATGGTCTTTAATGCCAGATTGATACATGCATATCTCAATATGGTCACTTAGAGGAACTTGATATTACTCAAATTTCAAGATGTCAATGTTACACTATTTCAATTTTAAAACGTTATACTCACATAAATCACTTTACATAATCTGCTGTAACCATATTGAACCATGTCAGAGTCAAAGTCAGCATTAATTCCACGGTCATTTATAAGTCAATTTCATGGTCCTGGTGTTTGAAAAGAGGGAAAGATATCAGAATCCAAACAGTTTTCTTGGGAGTTGTAATTGTTGTTGTATGGTGTTTAGTGTTGCTTTCAGCAACTTTTATTGTTATATCATGACAGTGTCTACTTGAGACAGCATTCTAAGCCCAGCCACACTGAAGTGTCATGCCGCAGATATATGGTTTATACCCAAGCCACATTATACTGAAACAGACCTGATCAGATCTAGAACTATCATCTATATGCGAGAAAGCTTCTAGAGCCATTTTCAAGTCTTTGGTATGACCTGGCCGGGGATCGAACCCACAACCTTCTGCATGTGAGGCGAACGCTCTAGCCCTAGAACATTGCTTTGGAATGGGAATTTTGTAAGCAATCTTTATTAACAGATATATTAGTTAAAAAATATCTCACTGAGGAACAGAATTTCATACCAGATAAATAATTGGAACTTATTCCACATGGAATCATTATAATTTAAGGTCAGTGTGACCTGGCATTCTTGGAAAAAATAACAACTTATGACAATATCAAGACAAAAAGAAAGGATCCAGTCTGCAGACGTGTTTACTGTTCATAGTTTTACAGCCGTTTTGGATGGCGTGATGTATAATGGACTGTATTATATTAGGTTTGTTCTTTGTTTGGGCCATATATGGTAAGATAGATATGATTTTGCATAAGTCCTGTTACTAGTGAACTAGTACTGAACTTCCTTATGTCGGGATTCAAATTCCGATCTCCAAGGCCTAAAATCGTCATTACTTCTATCCTGAGAATTGGACTTGAACAGTGCTCCAGATAAGCGTTTCTTCAAATGAGTATTTTACCCTTTAAATAAGTATGCAATGCTTATTTTCAAAATGTTATGGGTAAAAATGAACATCTTATCAAATTGCCATTTAAAGGGAATATAATTATCAGGATTTTTCAATATTTTAAAATTGACTAAAAATATTTTTTTCCGATATATTATGCCTATATATATACCCAAATTATATCTATTTAAACATGCCAAAATAATATAATGAAAGTGGTTTCCTAACTTTGGTTATGCGCCTAGGTTAGACTAAAATAGATTTCCCGCTTAAAATGGCAACATACTTTGTGACATACTATGTGGGTCACGGGATTTCATTTTGATATCAATTTAATCCGTCATACAGGTTTACATGTTGGGAAATTTGGTTAATTTTAGAACGAGTCTAAAAAACGATATGAAGGTTGAAAAGCAGCATATAAGTGTGATTTATTTTAAGAATGGGGATTTCGTTTTCAGTTTACATGACTCCAATTAAACCATTGATTTTGCCATCTTTTGGTGGATTTGGTATACCAAACCATTCAGATTTTATTTGTTATGATAATGGAATGCTTTTTATCCATTTCAAATATAATTATATTTTTTAATCCATTTATTGCATTTTTGGGGGATTTATTCCCTTTAAAACAAACTAATCAACACTGAAATTAAGGATAACCAACGCTTATTTACCCCTTTATTTAAATTTCTATGCTTTATTCAGAAATTTCAGTGCTTAAATACCCTGAAATAGCACTTATCTGGAGCACTGTTTGAATTGCCAGGACCGAAATTCGTCAATATTTTGATTCTTAGAAGTTGACTCAATATTTCCTCAGCCTAACTTCATCACTACTTTGACTCTGAAAATTTGACTAGGGCTCAAAATACCAAAAACACTAAAATCCATATAACATCAATTAAACAAGATCTGTCATGAACCCTGTCAACCATGGATCTGATTGTCTGGACAACTAAACACTTGGCTGCCTACTCAGGCTCTCCATTTATGTGATTGGTGTCAGACTTGAAATACAATGAAAACCACAGCCATGATTTGAACCCAGTACTCCAGAACTGACATGATCTACTGTGAGATTTGATTTGATACACATTGATAGATGGGAAGTGTGCTGTCTGGAGATTTGATTCCGGTTCACAGATTTACAGCCATTGTCGATAATATGACAAAAAAATTGGATGGTGTTTTTTAAAGACCAATCTTGGATAAGCAATATTTAAAATGACAAAGAGTCTGTGTAACGGAACTTAAAGAGACATGATGAGGAGTCTCATGTAATGGAGTGTAAAGGAACAAGACGATGAGTCCATGTAACAAAGTTTAAAATGACAAGACAGCGTGTGTTCGTGTAATGGTGTTTAAAATGACACAACGGTGAGTCAATGTAACAGTGTTTAAAATGACAAGACGATGAGTCCGTGTAACAGAGTTTAAAATGACAAGACGGTGAGACTGTGTAACAGAGTATAAAATGACACGACAGTGAGTCCCATGTAACAGAGTTTAAAATGACAAGACGGTGAGACTGTGTAACAGAGTTCAAAATGACAAGACGGTGAGTCCGTGTAACAGAGTTCAAAATGACAAGATGGTGTGTCCGCGTAACTGAGTTTAAAATGACAAGACGATGTGTTTGTGTAACAGAGTTTAAAATGACACGATGGTGAGTCCGTGTAACAGAGTTTAAAATGACAAGACGTGAGTCCATGTAACAGAGTTTAAAATGACAAGACGGTGGGACTGTGTAGCGGAGTTTAAAATGACACAACGGTGAGTCCATGTAACAGAGTTTAAAATGACAAGATGGTGAGTCCGTGTAACAGAGTTTAAAATGACAAGACCGTGAGACTGTGTAGCGGAGTTTAAAATGACACAACGGTGAGTCCATGTAACAGAGTTTAAAATGACAAGATGGTGAGTCCGTGTAACAGAGTTTAAAATGAAAACGTGAGTCCATGTAACAGAGTTTAAAATGACAAGACGGTGAGCCCGTGTAATGGAGTTTAAAATGACAAGACGGTGAGTCCGTGTAACTGAGTTTAAAATGACAAGACGGTGAGCCCGTGTAACAGAGTTCAAAATGACAAGATGGTGAGCCCGTGTAACAGAGTTCAAAATGACAAAATGGTGAGCCCGTGTAACAGAGTTCAAAATGACAAAACGGTGAGCCCGTATAATTGAGTTTAGAATGACCATATGGTTAAACTGTGTAACTGAGTTTAAAATGACATGACGGTGAGTCCGTGTAACAGAGTTCAAAATGACAAGACGGTGAGTCCGTGTAACAGAGTTTAAAATGACACGACGGTGAGTCCGTGTAACTGAGTTCAAAATGACAAGACGGCGAGCCCGTGTAATGGAGTTTAAAATGACACGACGGTGAGCCCAGTGTAACGGAGATTTAAAATGACAAGATGGTGAGTCCGTGTAACAGAGTTTAAAATGACAGGACGGTGAGTACGTGTAACGGAGTTTAAAATGACAGGACGGTGAGTCTGTGTGACGGAGTTTAAAATGACAGGATGGCGAGTCTTTGTAAACAAAGTTTGATATGACAAGACGGTGAGTCTGTGTAAAGGAGTTTAAAGGGACACATGGACATTATCTTGCCATTTCTTGTTTATTGCGCACACTGGTGACATTTGACATTTGTGTTTATTACATACACTGGTGACAGTTGACATTTCTTGTTTATTACATACACTGTTGCAATATCTTGTTTATTACATACATTGTTAGCATTTGACATTTCTTGTTTATTTCATACACTGTTGGCATTTCTTGTTTATTACATACACTGTTGACATTTTTCGTTTCTTACATACAGTGTTGACATTTCTTGGTTATAATATACACTGTTGACATTTGCCATTTTATTGTTTATTACATACACTGTTGACATTTTTTGTTTATTACATACAGTGTTGACATCTCTTGGTTATTACATAGTGTTGACATTTCTTGGTTATCACATACACTTGTCATTTGATATTTCTTGTTTATTACATACACTGTTGACATTTCTTGGTTATCACTTACACTGTTGACATTTGACATTTATTACATACACTGTTGGCATTTCTTGTTTATTACATACACTGTTGACATTTCTGGGTTATCACTTACACTGTTGACATTTGACATTTCTTGTTTATTACATACACTGTTGACATTTCTTGGTTATCACTTACACTGTTGACATTTGACATTTCATGTTTATTACATACACTGTTGGCATTTCTTGTTTATTACATACACTGTTGACATTTCTTGGTTATCACTTACACTGTTGACATTTGACATTTCTTGTTTATTACATACACTGTTGTCATTTCTTGTTTATTACATACAGTGTTGACATTTCTCGGTTATCACATACACTGTTGACATTTGACATTTCTTGTTTATTACATACACTGTCATTGATGGCTAACAGATGATCAGTTAACCTAACCACTGTTTCCTTGGATCCTGAAAAGTTAACCAGTTCTCGAGCATACCCCATCTCCGCAAGTAGCTGATAACTCTCCCACTTGAATCAGCAGTGAGAGATAAATGATAATAAAACACAATGTTGTATATCAATTGGAGACTGATTGCCAGGCGGTGATTCTAACCTGACAGCCCCTGGATTGATATTCGCAATAGTTCTGGACGCTTCTTTACATATTGCTGGTCATAGGCATTTTTTCTGTACTCCTTGTAGTATATGCTATTGATTGTTTGACAGCCTGGAACCATGTGACTTGTCAGAACTCAACAAATAGCATACTTAAATATCATCAGTTGCTTTATTTTTCTTGCATCTGACGGAATTTTGCCGGTCTCTGTGGGTTCAGGGTGTGCCATTAGGCGGATTGTCGCTTCATTTCTGGTTCGTATTACATCCAGGTCTCATCTGTGGCAACGATTTTTGAAAGAAAGTCCCGACCTTCTGCATTAAAGCGTGAAACTAGGTTGGTCGCAACTCAAGCAACATTCAGTTTGATCCAATGTAAAGTGATTGGGCACCCATTGTGCGGAAAATTTACGCATTTTTAAACGATTCCGTATAATTGAATGAACAGATCACACACTAATGTCCAATTCCTGCATTATTTCTTCACATGTCAATCTTCCGTCATGAATGTAAAAGTTCCATCACTTTTTTGGTATTGAACATATCAGTTGCGGTCACCCACTTCGCTAGTTGTCTTCAGTTGTGTATCTACCATTCTTAAATTCATTAACCCATCTAGTTACTTGAGAATATGAAAGAGAACATTCACCACAAGCTTCTTGTAATGCATTAAAGATTTCTCTTGCATTCTTATTACATCGAGACTCAATTTTTATGTAGCTGCAGTGTCAATTGACGTGACCACAGTGTCCATGATGCTTTTAGTGAAGACAGTTGACGTTGCACTGCTGATGACGACATTTAAGATAATGTGCTCAGAGTTTGCAGAATAATGAGCAAGTAGTTGATTCATTAGCATGTCAAGTTTCATCACAATACTATAAGCTGTTTTAGAGATAATTAATAGTTTGCATTATATATTCACTGACCCCGTATTGCCATAAGGATATCTGTTTAAACATACCAAAATAATATACTGAAACAGGGATTTCCTCACTTGACCTGCGCCTCTGGATTAGAACAAAATAGATTTCCCTCTTATTTCGTGTATCAAATGAGTCATGTGATTTCATTTTGATTTCAATTTGATCTGTCATACTTGTTTACATATTGTGTATACACATTTTTTCATCTTAGAAAGAATCCAAATTATGATGTGAAGGTCATCAAACAATAATTAAGTGCTGTCTATTTTTAGAATTGGGATTTCATTTTCAAGTTTGTCAATCTGATTAAAATACTATTTTGTCACATTTTTGTGGATTGTGATATACCACACAATTCAAATTTTATTCATTTATGATAATGAGATGCTTTGTATCCATTTAAGAAATATTTTTATTTTCTGAGCCTTTCTTTCCTTATATATATATACGTCCTTTTAATCCCATTCCTAATAGAAAAAAATGCATTGGTGGTCAAGGGTAAAGTGTCCACCTCACACATGCAGAGAGTTGTGGGTTTGATCACCTGCTGGGTCATACCAAAGACTTCAAAAATGGTACCAGAAGCTTCCTCACTTGGCACTCAGCATTTAGAGGATAATGGTAGGCTTGGTCGGCCCTGTGTCGGTTTATTGTGACTGGATAGGGTATCATATCATGTGTCTGTGGCATGATACTTATACTTTTATTTAAAAACCTGTTAACCATTAAATAAATAAAGGTCTGGGCTAAATAGTAATAGCAAATAACAAGTACAACCAGTAGGTCATGTCAGAGAGTTAGTGACCCTCTCTAGTTATCAATAGACGAAATTTACATACAGGCCGCATTTGGATGTTGGCAGTTTCTGGCTCTGACACGTTTGTCTGATTATCTATAACAGAATAGTGGAATAGCATTGAATCTTAAACATTATATTGATTAAATCTCCTAAACAGATTATGTATAATGTGGGCTGTTTTTGTCTCCCAATGCCAGGGTGACAGATAATTCTAATTTTTGACACTCAGCTATTGTGTATTGTTATTGCTCCTGTTACATTATTTACGTAAGTGCATTATATGTATGAGATGCTGGAAAGGAGATCGGTTGGAGAAGTGGAATAGGTTTTAAAATTGACAGCGGGAAGGTTCCCTTTCGGATTTAACTTTGTAGCAGTGACATATAAAAACTGTGGTGCTGGAATTGATAATAATCAAGAATTGAATCAAGGGAATGGAAATTTAATTAATGCTGGCATTGGATCTCGGTATGAAGTTTTAATAATTGTTTTCTGTTGAGTTTCTTGTTTTTTGTTTTAGTTCTAGTTTAAATTTGAGAGTATCAGG
The DNA here is from genome assembly GCA_029582155.1 of Panopea generosa. Classification (NCBI taxonomy): domain Eukaryota; kingdom Metazoa; phylum Mollusca; class Bivalvia; order Adapedonta; family Hiatellidae; genus Panopea; species Panopea generosa. The sequence continues at coordinate 6,212,452 of CM055897.1, read as the reverse complement.
GTCGCCGTCATTAAGAATAATTGTAGTTTCAACCCTGGTGGGTGATACAATTTATACTATTATATGATGTGGTTTTCATATCAAGGTGCGCTTTTCTGATTGCCATGTGTCAGTTGTCTGTTCATTCATGTTTAAAGATTTGGTTGTGTTCACTGTAGCGTGGCGGTAGTATAGTGGATAGAGTGTTGGCAGCTCTCCCAACAGATTGTAGGTCTTGATCCCTAACTTGACCTGATGCCTCTCAAAAAACACTTAGTGCTGCTTTTACCCAGAAAGTAGATTTGAAAACTAATCATATAAGCCCTGAGCTTTCTTTGCAATAGAGCTGAAATAAATTGATGTAAAATCTTAACGTTTGCATTATTTTTATTAGATATTACCAAACTTTCATGGTTAAGTAATATGTCAGTTTAAATCATCAAAAATTGTGTTATTTGACCTTGTGCATGCTCAAGCACCCATATTTCTCATTAGATGTCATATAACATTAGTAGTTATATAAATATAATATTTTTAACAATATTTTTAACTGGTCAAAAAATAGCAGTGGTGGTCTGGTGGTAGAGCAATCGCCTCACATGCAGAAGGTTGTGGGTTCGATACCCGACCGGGTTATACCAAATACTTAAAAATGGTAACTAAAAGCTTCCTCGCTTGGCGCTCAGAATTTAGAGGATAGTTATGGGTCTGTTAAGACCAGTGTCAGTGCAATGTGACTGGATGGGGTATCATAATATGTGTCTGAGGCATGATACTCCAGTGTGGTAGCGTTTAGAATGCTTTGTCAAATAGATGCTGTCGCGATATTACTGAAAAAATTGTTGAAAGAGATGCTTAACACCGAAATTAGATATACTTACTGTTAAAGTTGTTTCACTCGAATCATAAACCCCATACCCACCCTCCTACATCTTTCATTTGATTTTCACCAAGCTTACACATTAGTTATATACCTATAACAAGTGTGGAAACCTATGTCACATGCCTGCTAAATACTGGTACCAGAACGTTGTTCAAAAGCTGGTTTAAGTGATTTTTCGTGTTGATTTTGAATCCGTGTGTAGCTTTCATAGTTCCCACCAACCATCTGGGTATTAGAGGAATCTACTTCACTGTTTAACAATTCAGGGCGACCTGCAAAATTTCAGATTACCTCAAAACAGTTGAGCATCATGTCTGGTAACATTTACATTTAGAATGAACTGTTTTGAGATAATCTAGAATTGTATAGATCGCAATGATCTATATATTGATGAAATAGATTCCTCTTATACTCAGACAGTCGATGGGAACTATAAAATATGTATCAAAAATCGAAACAAAAAAATCACTTAAGCAGCTTTTGAAAAAATGTTCAAGTACCGTATTTAGCGGTGTGCGTGACGCATGTTCTCCCCCTTGTATAATATATGAAACAAATTATTGAATCAACCAGACTGGATAATGTCGCATTCCATTATTTTAGTCATCAAGTATTACACTATTTTGTCTTGTCTGCACTCCTTCCAACCTGTATATCAGTAGATTTTAATCAAACTTACACAGTAATTATATCACCATAATATCTTTTACAAATTGGTGAACTGACAAAATCTCAATTCTGATACATTATAAAAAAATTGCTCTATTGGCATTGGTCTTATGGCACAAGTGAGACAATTATGCCATTGTTGCCCTCTTGTTGTTCTCTCTCTTTGTACCGTTATATATATATCAGTTCATTGCTTCAGGAAACAGTGCTTTTCTGATCTGTGCACTTGTGTAGGTATGTGGATTAATTCTGGATACAACCGAAGGCACATGCAACATTTGGTTTAAATTTCCTAACAGGCTACGCAGTTTATTGGAAAGGAAAAACATGCAGATTTCTGTTTTTTCCTGGATTTTGAATGAGGTGAGGGATTTGTTCTCAGTTCTTGATTGCTGATTTAAGACAAATATGTAAGGGTTTATTGATTATTTTGTCATGTTTTGTTTTTCATTTCGATTCAGACATTGTGTGGGCAATGTTATATATAAAGTCAGATATAAAATATTCTCTCAGACATTGTGTGGGCAATGTTGTATATATGTCAGATATAAAATATTCTCTCGGACATTGTGTAGATAATGTTGTATATAAAGTCAGATATAAAATATTCTCTCAGACATTGGGTGGACAGTGTTGTATATAATGTCAGATATAAAATATTCTCTCAGACATTGGGTGGACAGTGTTGTATATAATGTCAGATATAAAATATTCTCTCAGACATTGTATGGGCAGTGTTGTATATAATGTCAGATATAAAATATTCTCTCAGACATTGTGTGGGCAGTATTATATATAATGTCAGATATAACATATTCTGGGCAGTGTTGTATATAATGTCAGATATAAAATGTTCTCTCAGACATTGTGTGGGCAGTGTTGTATATAATGTCAGATATAAAATATTCTCTAAGACATTATGTGGGCAGTGTTGTATATAATGTCAGATATAAAATATTCTCTCAGACATTGTGTGGGCAGTGTTGTATATAATGTCAGATATAAAATATTCTGGGCAGTGTTGTATATAATGTCAGATATAAAATATTTTCTCAGACATTGTACGGGCAGTGTTGTATATAATGTCAGATATAAAATATTCTCTCAGACATTGTGTGGGCAGTATTGTTTATAATGTCAGATATAAAATATTCTCTCAGACATTGTACGGGCAGTGCTGTATATAATGTCAGATATAAAATATTCTCTCAGACATTGTACGGGCAGTGCTGTATATAATGTCAGATATAAAATATTCTCTCAGACATTGTACGGGCAGTGCTGTATATAATGTCAGATATAAAATATTCTCTCAGACATTGTACGGGCAGTGCTGTATATAATGTCAGATATAAAATATTCTCTCAGACAGTGTGTGGGCAGTGTTGTATATAATGTCAGATATAAAATATTCTCTCAGACAGTGTGTGGGCAGTGTTGTATATAATGTCAGAGATAAAATATTCTCTCAGACATTGTGTGGGCAGTGTTGTATATAATGTCAGATATAGAATATTCTCTCAGACATTGTGTGGGCAGTGTTGTATATAATGTCAGATATAGAATATTCTCTCAGACATTGTGTGGGCAGTGTTGTATATAATGTCAGATATAAAATATTCTCTCAGACATTGTGGTGGCAGTGTTGTATATAATGGCAAATTTAAAATATTCTGGGCAGTGTTGTATTTAATTCCAGATATAAAATATTCTCTCAGACATTGTATGGGCAGTGTTGTATATAATGTCAGATATAAAATATTCTCTCAGACATTGTGTGGGCAGTGTTGTATATAATGTCAGATATAAGATATTTTCTCAGACATTGTACGGGCAGTGTTGTATATAAAGTCAGATATAAAATATTCTCTCAGACATTGTGTGGGCAGTGTTGTATATAATGGCAAATATAAAATCAATATTCTCTCAGACATTGTATGGGCAGTGTTGTATATAATGTCAGATATAAAATATTCTGGGCAGTGTTGTATATAATGTCAGATATAAAATGTTCTCTCAGACATTGGTGGGCAGTATTGTATATAATGTCAGATATAAAATATTCTCTCAGACATTGTGTGGGCAGTACTGTATATAATGTCAGATATAAAATATTCTCTCAGACATTGTACGGGCAGTGTTGTATATAATGTCAGATATAAAATATTCTCTCAGACATTGTGTGGGCAGTATTGTATATAATGTCAGATATAAAATATTCTCTCAGACATTGTGTGGGCAGTGTTGTATATAATGGCAAATATAAAATCAATATTCTCTCAGACAGTGTGTGGGCAGTGTTGTTTATAATGTCAGATATAAAATATTCTGGGCAGTGTTGTATATAATGTCAGATATAAAATGTTCTCTCAGACATTGTGTGGGCAGTGTTGTATATAATGTCAGATATAAAATGTTCTCTCAGACATTGTGTGGGCAGTGTTGTATATAATGTCAGATATAAAATGTTCTCTCAGACATTGTTTGGGCAGTATTGTATATAATGTCAGATATAAAATATTCTCTCAGACATTGTAAGGGCAGTGTTGTATATAATGTCAGATATAAAATATTCTCTCAGACATTGTGGGAGCAGTATTGTATATGATGTCAGATATAAAATATTCTCTCAGACATTGTGTAGGCAGTGTTGTATATAATGTCAGATAAAAAATATTCTGGGCAGTGTTGTATATAATGTCAGATATAAGATATGTAGATTATGAAATAGATAAGTGTTCTTTTATGTTGTACATAGACTTAATTGACTTTTGATTCAAAGGTTTTGTAAGACCAATGATTGATATTAGTTTATCCATCTGTTTCACCATTTTTTTCAGTGCTAATTTATCATTTTAATTCTTTAAGGTGGGAACATCTTGTGTTAATGAATTGATATTCTGATCATAATTTGATTCAGGGCTTGCTTTTCATTGAATTCATCTGGATAGCAATACAACCTATTCCTTTCTGGTATTTTGATGCATTGGGCAAACCAGTTTTACCAGCCTTTTTTATTCATTGGTACAAACTTTTGATGGTTATTGACCAGTGCATTCTGATATCTAACACATTGAGATTTGACCAGTGCTTTTCTGACTTTAAGTTCATAAGGATGACATGTTAGACAAACCTTTGTCAAGTGGATGGTTACAGGTAGTGTAGGAAAAACACTTGTCAAGTTGACGGTTACAGGAAGTGTAGACAAACCTTTGTCAAATGGATGGTAACAGGTGTGTAGACCAACCTAAGTGGACGATTACAGGTAATGTAGACAAACCTTTGTCAAGTGGATGGTTACACGTAGTGTAGGAAAAACCTTTGTCAAGTGTACAGTTACAGGTAGTGTAGACAAACCTTTGTCTAGTGGATGATTACAGGTAATGTAGATAAACCTTTGTCAAGTGGATGGTTATAGGTAGTGTAGACAAACCTTTGTCAAGTGTACGGTTGCAGGTAGTGTAGACAAACCTTTGTCAAATGGACAGTTACTGGTAGTGAAGACAAACATTTGTCATGTGGACAGTTACAGGTAGTGTAGACAAACCTTTGTCTAGTGGATGATTACAGGTAATGTAGATAAACCTTTGTCAAGTGGATGGTTATAGGTAGTGTAGACAAACCTTTGTCAAGTGTACGGTTGCAGGTAGTGTAGACAAACCTTTGTCAAATGGACAGTTACGGGTAGTGAAGACAAACATTTGTCATGTGGACAGTTACAGGTAGTTTAGACAAACCTTTGTCAAGTGGATAGTTACAGGTAGTGTAGACAAACCATTGTCAAATGGACGAAACCTTTGTCAAATGGATGGTTGCAGGTAGTGTAGACAAACCATTGTCAAATGGACGAAACCTTTGTCAAATGGATGGTTGCAGGTAGTGTAGACAAACCTTTGTCAAATGGATGAAACCTTTGTCAAATGGATGGTTGCAGGTAGTGTAGACTAACCTTTGTCAAGTGGACGGTTGCAGGTAGTGTAGACAAACCTTTGTCTTGTGGACAGTTGTAGGTAGTGTAGACAAACCTTTGTCAAATGGATGAAACCTTTATGAAATGGATGGTTGCAGGTAGAGTAGACACATTTGTCATGTGGACGGTTACAGGTAGAGTAGACAAACATTTGTCTTGTGGACAGTTGCAGGTAGTGTAGACAAACCTTTGTCAAATGGACAGTTGCAGGTAGTGTAGACAAACCATTGTCATGTGGACGGTTACAGGTAGAGTAGACAAACATTTGTCAAGTGGACAGGTTACAGGTAGTGTAGACAAACCTTTAGTCAAATGGACAGGTTGCATATCCAATTGATATCCATTTTAAAAGATGTACCGTATATCGGGATTTTTAAAAATTTTAAAACAAAAAATACTTTTTTTTCTAATAAATGAATGAATTTAAAAATATCATACTCACTGAGTCCATATTGTCTATTGATTTAAACATGCCAAAATGCTAATTTCCTAACTGGGCCTATGTTCTTTGTGCGTACGTGCATGGGTTCATCTATTCATCAGTTGGATATGTCAAATTTGTACCTAGTGATGGTACAGGTCAAGTTTGATATTTGTCAGTTAAATTTTACAGCAGTTATGGCCCGTTTTTATTAGCTCACCTGAGCCGAAGGCTCACAGGTGAGCTTTTGTGATTGCCTGGTGTCCGTCATCTGTCGTCCCTCGTCGTCCGTCATTAACTTTTAGCTTTTAACAACTTCTCCTCTGAAACCACTGGGCCAATTTTGATATAATTTAACAGAAACGTTCCTTCGGGTGACCCTCTACCAAGTTTGTTCAAGCCATCTTGATTTGTCAAAAAACATGGCGGCCAGGGGATGGGGTTAGTTTACTATATAAGCTATAGTAAAAACTTAAAAAATCTTCTTGTCAGAAACTACTTGCTCGATTTTAAAATAATTTCACAGAAATGTTCCTCGGGTGACTTTCTACCAAGTTTGTTCAAGCCATCTTGATTCGTCAAAAAACATGGCAGCCAGTGGGTGGGATTAGTTTTATGTCAAATTACTCCCCGTTTTATAGCACAAATGTCTGTATATAGCAATTATTATAAGAAGAGGTAATAAACTCTTTAAATATACTTTTTTTTTGCTATTATTATACTATATTATACCAGATATAAGTTTTAAAAGATAATTCATCATAAAAAGATGAATGATACTATTATAATCAATGATTGAAATATTATTCATATTATTCAAATATCATGAAACATTTGATAATAGGTGTTTTTATATGAATATAAAAGTCAGAGTTTTGATGGTTTAGACAGGGATGGTTTACTGCTTCATAATAAAGCAATAACATATTTTTAGCTTAGTTTCATAACAGCAAGAAGTCTGCTTGAGATTTAAAAAATTCAAAAGCCTTCTTGTCAGAATCTACTGACCTGATTTTGATGTTATTTCACTGACATTTACCATGGGTGAACCTCTACCAAGTTTGAACTCTTCTACGCATCTGTTACATCTTCAAAACAAATAAAAATTCTAACTACTTGCCCATCTAGTCTTTCTGGAATTTTGAGCGTACATGTATTATATAATCTACTTTATGTTGGGTGACTCAAGGTCAGTCAGGTGAGTGATAAAGGGCCATCTCGGCCCTCTTGTTTATTTTTTGGTTGCTGGTTGATTTTATGGTGTTTAGCGTCGCTTTTAAAAAATGTTCAGTTATATTGCAAAGGTGTCTTGTTGAAACAGTTTTCTAAGTGATGTCACACTTGTGTATCATGCCAGACACATGGTTTGCTACCCCCACCCAGTCACTAGTTACAAATGTACTGACACCAGGCATAACAGGGCCCCATTTTAATTAAATTTTTGGTTAATTTAACATACATACAGTGGGAGCATCAGTTTCCTATCAACATATTTCTAGTTTGTCTTTTCTTCTCTTCTCAAACTCAGCGTTGCTCTAGTGGTAGGCAATTGCATCACATGTTGGAAGTCCTGAATTTGATCCCCAGCTGGGTCAAACAAACTGCATGAAAAAAAAGAACTAGAAGCCGTTTGCTTGGTGTTGATCTTTAGATGGGCCTACTCAGCTTAGCGTCTGTTTATTGTAGCTTGATGGGGCCTGGGGTATCAGTTAACATGATTCTACTTCTGCTTGGTGTTCATCTTTAGATGGGCCTACTCAGTCCAGTGTCTGTATATTGTAGCTTGATGTGGTCTGGGGTATCAGTTAACATGATTCTACTTCTGCTTGGTGTTCATCTTTAGATTGGTCTACTCAGTCCAGCGTCTGTATATTGTAGCTTGATGTGGTCTGGGGTATCAGTTAACATGATTCTACTTCTGCTTGATGTTCATCTTTAGATGGGCCTACTCAGTCCAGTGTCTGTATATTGTAGCTTGATGGGGTCTGAGGTATCAGTTAACATGATTCTACTTCTGCTTGGTGTTCATCTTTAGATTGGTCTACTCAGCCCAGTGTCTGTTTATTGTAGCTTGATGTGGTCTGGGGTACCGGTTAACATGATTCTACTTCTGCTGACATCACACTCCAGGGGGGCAGCAATTTTCCAAGCAGATGAAGTCACGATGTAATTAAAAGATAATTGAGGAGAGAGAAACCTGATCCTTTAGAAATTCTTTAAAGAAATTGCTCTATTAACTTGTAAATTTATTAAATTCTGTCATAATATACAGAAACTGTAATTCTAAAATTGAAATAACTTTAATATTAACATTTTACATATTAAAAAACATCTATATGGCAAATGTGTAAAGTTTTTAATTAATTTTTTTATGAGGTTTTGATTACCGTTTAATAACCCTGCAATGCATGCATGCACCCATGCATTGTCCTTACTGCCTTAGATGCATTTTGTGAGTGAGTGATGAGTGAGTGAGTGATTGATTGATTGCTATAATTCAGTAAAGGTATGCTTCAGTGGCTTTTCTTGAGAGTGCTATAATGCTTAAGTATAATTTCTGACGAGTGATATAATACTTAAGTATAATTTCTGGCTAGTACTATAATACTTCCGTATCATTTCTTGAGAGTGCTATAATGCTTAAGTATCATTTTTGGCGAGTGCTATAATGCTTCAGTATCATTTTTGGCGAGTGCTATAATGCTTCAGTATCATTTCTTGAGAGTGCTATAATGCATAAGCATCATTTCTGGCGTGTGCTATAATACTTCCGTATCATTTCTTGAGAGTACTATAATGCTTAAGTATCATTTTTGGCGAGTGCTATAATGCTTAAGTATCATTTTTGGCGAGTGCTATAATACTTAAGTATAATTTCTGGCGAGTGCTATAATACTTCCGTATCATTTCTTGAGAGTGCTATAATGGTTAAGTATTATTTTTGGCGAGTGCTATAATGCTTAAGTATCATTTTTGGCGAGTGCTATTATGCTTAAGTATCATTTCTGGCGAGTGCTATAATACTTCCGTATCATTTCTTGAGAGTGCTATAATGCTTAAGTATCATTTTTGGCGAGTGCTATAATGCTTCAGTATCATTTTTGGCGAGTGCTATAATGCTTCAGTATCATTTCTTGAGAGTGCTATAATGCATAAGTATCATTTCTGGCGTGTGCTATAATACTTCTGTATCATTTCATAAGAGTACTATAATGCTTAAGTATCATTTTTGGCGAGTGCTATAATGCTTGAGTATCATTTTTGGCGAGTGCTATAATACTTCCATATCATTTCTTGAGAGTGCTATAATGCTTAAGTATTATTTTTGGCGAGTGCTATAATACTTCTGTATCATTTCATAAGAGTACTATAATGCTTAAGTATCATTTTTGGCGAGTGCTATAATGCTTGAGTATCATTTTTGGCGAGTGCTATAATACTTCCGTATCATTTCTTGAGAGTGCTATAATGCTTCAGTATTATTTTTGGCGAGTGCTATAATGCTTTAGTATCATTTTTGGTGAGTGCTATTATGCTTAAGTATCATTTCTGGCGAGTGCTATAATACTTCCGTATCATTTCTTAAGAGTGCTATAATGCTTAAGTATCATTTTTGGCGAGTGCTATAATGCTTCAGTATCATTTTTGGCGAGTGCTATAATGCTTCAGTATCATTTCTTGAGAGTGCTATAATGCATAAGTATCATTTCTGGCGTGTGTGCTGTAATACTTCCGTATCATTTCTTGAGAGTACTATAATGCTTAAGTATCATTTTTGGCGAGTGCTATAATGCTTCAGTATCATTTCTTGAGAGTGCTATAATGCTTAAGTATCATTTTAGGCGAGTGCTATAATGCTTCAGTATCATTTCTTGAGAATGCTATAATGCTTAAGTATCATTTTTGGCAAGTGCTATAATACTTCCATATCATTTCTTGAGAGTGCTATAATGCTTCAGTATCATTTTTGGTGAGTGCTATAATGCTTCAGTATCATTTTTGGCGAGTGCTATAATGCTAAAGTAGCATTTCTTGAGAGTGTTATAATGCTTAAGTATCATTTCTTGAGAGTGCTATAATGCTTAAGTATCATTTCTTGAGAGTGCTATAATGCTTAAGTATTATTTTTGGTGAGTGCTATAATGCTTAAGTATCATTTTAGGCGAGTGCTATAATGCTTCAGTATCATTTCTTGAGAATGCTATAATGCTTAAGTATCATTTTTGGCAAGTGCTATAATACTTCCATATCATTTCTTGAGAGTGCTATAATGCTTCAGTATCATTTTTGGTGAGTGCTATAATGCTTCAGTATCATTTTTGGCGAGTGCTATAATGCTAAAGTAGCATTTCTTGAGAGTGCTATAATGCTTAAGTATCATTTCTTGAGAGTGCTATAATGCTTAAGTATTATTTTTGGTGAGTGCTATAATGCTTAAATATGATTTCTGACGAGTGCTATAATACTTCCGTATCATTTCTTGAGAGTGCTATAATGTTTAAGTATCATTTCTGGCGAGTGCTATAATGTTTAAGTTTCATTTATGGTGAGTGCTATAATGCTTAAGTATTATTTTTGGTAAGTGCTATAATGCTTAATTAATCATTTCTGGCGAGTGCTATAATGCTTAAGTATCATTTCTGGCGAGTACTATAATGCTTAAGTATCATTTCTGGCAAGTGCTATAATGCTTAAACATCATTTCTGGCAAATGGTATAATACTGGAGTAGCATTTCTTACAAGTGCTTTAATGCTTGAGTAGCATTTCTTGTGAGTGCTTTAATGCTTGAGTTGCATTTTCTTGTGAGTGCTATAATGCTTAAGTATCATTTCTTGAGAGTGCTATAATGCTTAAGTATAATTTCTGGTGAGTGCTATAATGCTTGAGTAGCATTTCTTGCATGTGCTGTAATTCACTGAAGGTATCCCTGAATGCAGTTTAGTCATTCACATCTCACACACCAATTAATTTTGTACTGTTCTACATATAGAGACATGCACTTCTGGAACACTGAATACATTACCAATGGTTCTAAAAGTGCCTTATTCCCATAGATAGTCCTCTGTTGGTCCAAATATGCAGAAAAAAACATGGGGTTGACCAGGTTGCTTTTTCACAATTTCAATGGTTTGATGGCACCCCTTCATTTTTAACAATTCTGCCCATTTGTTGCAGTGTATCACTACGCATCTTTAAACTGTAATAGCATCATCAAACAATTCCCACTGTCATCCAAACTTTGCAGAAATCATGAAAACGTTCTAATGTTCCCATATGCACAAAGAAATATGACATTTTATGCATTTTTAACAAAAAATTGCCCAACCGCTTTACAGAGCTCTAATTTCTTGGGCGTAATAATCTTGCTACCGTCATGCAAGGGAGGTAATTGTTCAGTGAGACCTTGAAAGTACAGGAACATTTGAGTGCAGAATGAGTAGTTGAGGAAAAGTTATATTTACAAATAAACAAATGAAGGGTATATTTCAGTGAGGGTATAATTCTGTGAGGGTATAATTCATTGAGGATACAATTCAGTGAGGGTATATTCAGTGAGGGTATAATACAGTGAGTGTATAATTCATTGAGGATACAATTCAGTGAGGGTATAATTCTGTGAGGATATAATTCAGCGAGGGTATAATTCAGTGAGGGGTATAATTCAGTGAGGGTATAATACAGTGAGTGTATAATTAATTGAGGATATAATTCAGTGAGGGTATAATTCAGTGAGGGTATAATTCAGTGAAGGGTATAATTCAGTGAGGGTATATTTTAGTCAGGGGTATAATTCAGTGAGGGGTATAATTCAGTGAGGGTATAATACAGTGAGGGTATAATTCAGTGAGGGTATAATTCAGTGAAGGTATACTTCTGTGAGGGTATAATTCAGTAAGGGTACAATTCAGTGACGGTATAATTTTGTGAGGGTATAATTATGTGAGGGTATAATTCAGTGACGGTATAATTCAGTGAGGGTATAATACAGTCAGGGTATTTTTTGTAAGGGTATGATTCGGTGAGGGTGTAATACAGTGAGGGTATAATTTTGTAAGGGAATAATTCAGTGAGGTTATACTTCTGTGAGGGTATAATTCTGTGAGGGTTTAATTCAGTGAGTGTATAATACAGTGAGGTTATTATTATACCCCCGACAAACGAAGTTTTGAGGGGGTATACTGGAGTCACCCTGAGGCCGGTCTGTTGGTCTGTCGGTCTGTTGGTCTGTCGGTCTGTCGGTCTGTCCGCAATTTTCCTTGTCCGGAGCATAACTTGAAAAGTACTGGATGGAATTTCATCAAACGTCATACAATGGTAGAATATAATGAGAGGAAGTGCAGTGTACAAGAAACATAACTCTATTCTTGCTAATTACAGAGTTATTGCCCTTTGATATTTTTTCTTGTCCAGAGCATAACTTGAAAAGTACCGGATGGAATTTCATCAAGCTTCATACAATGGTAAAATATAATGAGAGGAAGTGCAGTGTACAGGAAACATAACTCTATTCTTGCTAATTACAGAGTTATTGCCCTTTGATATATTTCCCTTTGATATTTTTTCTTGTCCGGAGCATAATTTGAAAAGTACCGGATGGAATTTCATCAAGCTTCATACAATGGTACAATATAATGAGAGGAAGTGCAGTGTACAGGAAACATAACTCTATTCGTGCTAATTACAGAGTTATTGCCCTTTGATATATTTCCCTTGTCCGGAGCATAACTTTTAAAGTACTGGATGGAATTTCATCAAACTTCATACAATGGTAGAATATAATGACATGAAGTGCAGTGTACAAGAAACATAACTCTATTCTTGCTAATTACAGAGTTATTGCCCTTTGATATATTTCCCTTGTCCGGAGCATTACTTTTAAAGTACTGGATGGAATTTCATCAAACTTCATACAATGGTAGAATATAATGAGAGGAAGTGCAGTGTACAAGAAACATAACTCTATTCTTGCTAATTACACAGTTATTGCCCTTTGATATATTTCCCTTGTCTGGTGCATTACTTTTAAAGTACTTTTAAAGCCATCAGTGATAACGGTTTAATAAAGTTCATGAAAGAACCAAGTTGATGAATACATGGAGTTCGAGCAAAGCAGGTTTGATATTGTATTCCTAGTGCTCTTGTTTGTTTCTTATCCATAAAATTGTTGTCCCTCAACATAACTCGAAAAAGTATAACATTTATTGATTGCCATGAAAGCTTGTACACTGCACAATAATTAAAAAGACCATTTTTAATTTTAACAAAACCATAAAAAAATTAACAATACAAACAACTCAATCCATAACATTCTCTTTTATTAAGAATTTCTTTTGTCTGGAGCATTACTTTAAAACTATTGGATATAATTTAATAAAACTTCATACAATGGTTAACCATTTTCTGTCATGGCGGCGTTCGGGGGTATTCATCACTACAGTGATAGGTCTAGTTTTGTTAGGGTTTAATTTAGTGAGAGTATAATACAGTGAGGGTATTATTTTGTTTGGGTTTAATTTAGTGAGGGTATAATTTTGTAAGGGTATTATCTGTGAGGGTGTAATACAGTGAGTGTATAATTCTGTGAGTGTATAATTCTGTGAGTGTATAATTCTGTGAGGGTATACTTGTGTGAGGGTATAATTCTGTGAAGGTATAATTCAGTGAGGGTATAATTCTGTGAGGGTATAATTCTGCGAGTATATAATTCAGTGAGGGTATAATACAGTGAGGGTATTATTTTGTAAGGGTATAATTCATTGAGGGTGTAATACAATGAGGGTATTATTTTGTGAGGGTATAATTCAGTGAGGGCATAATTCTGTGAGGGTATAATTCAGTGAGGGTATTATTTTGTAAGGGTATAATTCAGTGAGGGCATAATTCTGTGAGGGTATAATTCAGTGAGGGTATAATACAGTGAGGGTATTATTTTGTAAGGGTATAATTCAGTGAGGGCATAATTCTGTGAGGATATAATTCATTGAGGGTGTAATACTGTGAGGGTATTATTTTGTGAGGGTATAATTCATTGAGGGCATAATTCTGTGAGGGTATAATTCAGTGATGGTATAATACAGTGAGGGTATTATTTTTAAGGGTATAATTCAGTGAGGGTATAATACAGTGAGGGTATTATTTTGTAAGGGTATGATTTAGTAAGGGTATACTTCTGTGAGGGTATACTTCTGTGAGGGTTTAATTCAGTGAGGGTATAATACAGTGAGGGTATTATTTTGTTAGGGTTTAATGTAGTGAGGATATGATACAGTGAGAGTATTATTTTGTAAGGGTATCTATAGTCTGTGAGAGTGTAATACAGTGAGGGTATTATTTTGTAAGGGTATAATCTGTGAGAGTGTAATACAGTGAGGGTATTATTTTGTAAGGGTATAATCTGTGAGGGTGTAATTGAGTGAGGGTATAATTTTGTGAGGGTATAATTCAGTGAGTGTATAATACAGTGAGGGTAATATTTTGTAAGGGTATAATTCAGTGAGGGCATAATTCTGTGAGGGTATAATTCATTGAGGGTGTAATACTGTGTGGGTATTATTTTGTGAGGGTATAATTCAGTGAGGGCATAATTCTGTGAGGGTATAATTCAGTGAGGATATAATACAGTGAGGGTATTATTTTTTAAGGGTATAATTCAGTGAGGGTATAATACAGTGAGGGTATTATTTTGTAAGGGTATGATTTAGTAAGGGTATACTTCTGTGAGGGTACAATTCTGTGAGGGTATACTTCTGTGAGGGTTTAATTCAGTGAAGGTATAATACAGTGAGGGTATTATTTTGTTAGGGTTTAATGTAGTGAGGGCATAATTATGTGAGGGTATAATTCATTGAGGGTGTAATACTGTGTGGGTATTATTTTGTGAGGGTATAATTCAGTGAGGGCATAATTCTGTGAGGGTATAATTCAGTGAGGGTATAATACAGTGAGGGTATTATTTTTTAAGGGTATAATTCAGTGAGGGTATAATACAGTGAGGGTATTATTTTGTAAGGGTATGATTTAGTAAGGGTATACTTCTGTGAGGGTATAATTCTGTGAGGGTATACTTCTGTGAGGGTTTAATTCAGTGAAGGTATAATACAGTTAGGGTATTATTTTGTAAGGGTATAGTCTGTGAGAGTGTAATACAGTGAGGGTATTATTTTGTAATGGTATAGTCTGAGAGAGTGTAATACAGTGAGGGTATTATTTTGTAAGGGTATAGTCTGTGAGAGTTTAATACACTGAGGGTATTATTTTGTAAGGGTATAATCTGTGAGGGTGTAATTCAGTGAGGGTATAATTTTGTGAGGGTATAATTCTGTGAGGGTATAATTCAGTGAGGGTATAATACAGTGAGGGGCATATTTTGTTAGAGTATAATCTGTGAGGGTACTATTTTGCTAGGGTATAATACAGTGAGGGTATTATTTTGTTAGGGTATAATACAGTGAGAGTATTATTTTGTAATGATATAATTCAGTGAGGGTATTATTTTGTAAGGGTTTAATCTGTGAGGGTGTAATACAGTGAGGGTATAATTCAGTGAGGGTAGGCTTGAGTACAGTGTATTAGCTCACCTGGGTCAAAGGCTCACAGATGTTGTTAACATTTGATCCAAACACGTTCTTAATGTGAAGCATTCTTACATGAAGCTCTCTCAAGTTTGTTTAAATCTGAACCTGTTTTTGGTCTCTTACAATACAGGTGAGCAATTAAGGTCCCACATAGCCCTCTTGTTCTATTAAGTTTAGGAAATTATTAATTTTATAGCCTTACATGATAGTGACAAGTATTTCGTAGTGTCTTTTAATGCTGTAATAAAAGTTTTTTTCCAAACAAGTCATTCACAGCTGGTGGTATGTGATATACTGTTGTACAAGTTGTACAAGCTATTGAGCGGACACCTTTTGGTATTCAGACAGCACCAATCATGTGCAACATGGGTAGTATAAAACATCCAGAAATCAATAACTTGTTAATAAATGCAAAATTTTCCCATATCATTATATAATAAATAAAAATATTAATTTTGACATTTGTGATTTAAATTAAAAACCAAAGCTTCAGTTGGTCATAAGGGAGTGGAAAATGACAAGGAGAGAGTTGAATATATAACAGGAATTGAAAAGAGATAGAAATTAATTGGTTATGTTATAAATTAATGAATGAATGAACACTTAATGAAACAACAAAACAGAAGAGCCAAACATTGATGAAACATGAAGTTTCCATTCGTAATAAAGTTCATTTCATTCTGATTTGCAAAAAATATATTTACATTATGAATCAGAACCTAAGTTCCCATAGTTTGTATAGTGGGGATGAAAGGGGTTGGGTCCATTGTAGATCACATTATACAACAGAACCTAAGTTCCCATAGTTTGTATAGTGGGGATGAAAGGGGTTGGGTCCATTGTATATCACATTATACAACAGAACCTAAGTTCCCTTAGTTTGTATAGTGGGGATGAAAGGGGTTGGGTCCATTGTAGATCACATTATACAACAGAACCTAAGTTCCCATAGTTTGTATAGTGGGGATGAAAGGGGTTGGGTCCATTGTAGATCACATTATACAACAGAACCTAAGTTCCCATAGTTTGTATAGTGGGGATGAAAGGGGTTGGGTCCATTGTAGATCACATTATACAACAGAACCTAAGTTCCCATAGTTTGTATAGTGGGGATGAAAGGGGTTGGGTCCATTGTAGATCACATTATACAACAGAACCTAAGTTCCCATAGTTTGTATAGTGGGGATGAAAGGGGTTGGGTCCATTGTAGATCACATTATACAACAGAACCTAAGTTCCCATAGTTTGTATAGTGGGGATGAAAGGGGTTGGGTCCATTGTAGATCACATTATACAACAGAACCTAAGTTCCCATAGTTTGTATAGTGGGGATGAAAAGGGTTGGGTCCATTGTATATCACATTATACAACAGAACCTAAGTTCCCTTAGTTTGTATAGTGGGGATGAAAGGGGTTGGGTCCATTGTAGATCACATTATACAACAGAACCTAAGTTCCCATAGTTTGTATAGTGGGGATGAAAGGGGTTGGGTCCATTGTATATCACATTATACAACAGAACCTAAGTTCCCTCAGTTTGTATAGTGGGGATGAAAGGGGTTGGGTCCATTGTATATCACATTATACAACAGAACCTAAGTTCCCATAGTTTGTATAGTGGGGATGAAAGGGGTTGGGTCCATTGTATATCACATTATACAACAGAACCTAAGTTCCCATAGTTTGTATAGTGGGGATGAAAGGGGTTGGGTCCATTGTATATCACATTATACAACAGAACCTAAGTTCCCATAGTTTGTATAGTGGGGATGAAAGGGGTTGGGTCCGTTGTATATCACATTATACAACAGAACCTAAGTTCCCTTAGTTTGTATAGTGGGGATGAAAGGGGTTGGGTCCATTGTATATCACATTATACAACAGAACCTAAGTTCCCATAGTTTGTATAGTGGGGATGAAAGGGGTTGGGTCCATTGTAGATCACATTATACAACAGAACCTAAGTTCCCATAGTTTGTATAGTGGGGATGAAAGGGGTTGGGTCCATTGTATATCACATTATACAACAGAACCTAAGTTCCCTTAGTTTGTATAGTGGGGATGAAAGGGGTTGGGTCCATTGTAGATCACATTATACAACAGAACCTAAGTTCCCATAGTTTGTATAGTGGGGATGAAAGGGGTTGGGTCCATTGTAGATCACATTATACAACAGAACCTAAGTTCCCATAGTTTGTATAGTGGGGATGAAAGGGGTTGGGTCCATTGTAGATCACATTATACAACAGAACCTACATTATACAACAGAACCTAAGTTCCCATAGTTTGTATAGTGGGGATGAAAGGGGTTGGGTCCATTGTAGATCACATTATACAACAGAACCTAAGTTCCCTTAGTTTGTATAGTGGGGATGAAAGGGGTTGGGTCCATTGTAGATCACATTATACAACAGAACCTAAGTTCCCATAGTTTGTATAGTGGGGATGAAAGGGGTTGGGTCCATTGTAGATCACATTATACAACAGAACCTAAGTTCCCTTAGTTTGTATAGTGGGGATGAAAGGGGTTGGGTCCATTGTAGATCACATTATACAACAGAACCTAAGTTCCCTTAGTTTGTATAGTGGGGATGAAAGGGGTTGGGTCCATTGTAGATCACATTATACAACAGAACCTAAGTTCCCTTAGTTTGTATAGTGGGGATGAAAGGGGTTGGGTCCATTGTAGATCACATTATACAACAGAACCTAAGTTCCCATAGTTTGTATAGTGGGGATGAAAGGGGTTTGGTCCATTGTAGATCACATTATACAACAGAACCTAAGTTCCCTTAGTTTGTATAGTGGGGATGAAAGGGATTGGGTCCATTGTAGATCACATTATACAACAGAACCTAAGTTCCCATAGTTTGTATTGTGAGAATGAAAGGGGTTGAGTCCATTGTAGATCACATTATACAACAGAACCTAAGTTCCCTTAGTTTGTATAGTGGGGATGAAAGGGGTTGGGTCCATTGTAGATCACATTATACAACAGAACCTAAGTTCCCATAGTTTGTATAGTGGGGATGAAAGGGGTTGGGTCCATTGTAGATCACATTACACAACAGAACCTAAGTTCCCATAGTTTGTATAGTGGGGATGAAAGGGGTTGGGTCTATTGTAGATTACATTATACAACAGAACCTAAGTTCCCTTAGTTTATATATATATATATATTTATATATATCCTCATATCCTCAAATACATATATAAATATATATATATTTGTGCATTGGTTTATATTCCTTTTTTAATATTCAGGAAATCCCAAGGGAAATGAGGTCTGTGCCAACTGTACCCCCTTTCAAATCCGCGAGTGTCACATACACACATATATACAAACACTATGTTAACAATATCTGCATGTTAAAGTAGGTTTGCCTCGTGTCTTATTAATTAAAGTATCAGCCTGGCTGCTGTACTCATCCTGCCCAAAGTGTTTAATTGGCGATCCAATTTTTCATTGTAATCACCAGTAGTAAGTGTTGCATGCAAATGACATTTAAATCTACAAAGTAAAATTATAACAATCTGGCGGATGTTTTACTTTCCCAGAACCCTTGTTTGCCATTTGTTAAAAAACATAAAGCATTTCCACGATTTAGATCAGCGATAAGCCAGCATGTAATGAAATGATCATGACTTTGGCCTTTGCCGTTATACACATAATTACAGTGGCCCATTGTGTGGTACACACTTTGTTATAATGAACAGGAAGTATGACATGTAAGTGGGCTGTCCCAGCTAATGTTGCTTGTGTAGAGAAAAAGGAGTGGCCCCTGTGAACGACAAAAAATACGTTATGTACTGACCAGGCTCACTTGTGAGATATCTAGCTGTGACTTCGTTGTGTTGTTTAAATTCATATAAATGTGGATTTTTATTTGGATTATAAAAAAATATTTGTTTCTTTTATGTACAAAAGGGCTAAATGGGGAAAAATGTGGATTTAATTGTCATTGATATCAGTGCATGAGATCTGGTGATATGAAATGGTAGGTTTAAATTAGATCAATTAAATCTGCGTTTTTATAATTTGTTTTAGCTTTAGTTTAGATTTTCACATTAGTATAATATTTATTTATATATAGTGTTACAAATGATTTGTATGTATAACATACACTTTCACATAAGTATAAGATTTATTCATATATAGTGTTACAAATGATTTGTAAGTATAACAAATATATGTATTATAATTGGCAGGTAGGTAAGTTTGCAGTGCAGGTAGGCTCAAGATCTTTAACCTCCTCTTTAATCTCCTTTCCCTCCAGGGGCGTTTCTTAAAAACAATATGGGTTCTTCTTCCACCGATAAAATTAGCCAGCTGTTATTAACATAGCAACATGATTGTAATATGCTAAAAATGGAGTTAAAAGATGGCTTGAAAAAATTTAGACCAAAAATTATTTTATTATCAATTTTTTATCTAAAATGTGTCGGTTGGATTGATAGTTAAAATATTTTTAATTCTGCGTAACTTTCAAGTTGGTAACTATTTACTTTTTATAAACAAAATTTCTCATTTATTAGAATATAATTATAATTGTAGTTAAATTTGATTTCAAAATTATTTGAAATATGATATGCCAGTCCGAGTAAGCTCAGTTGGTAGCAGGTCTGGCTAACAATCCAGGGAACATGAGTTTGATTTGAATCTCTGTCCAGCCGTAGTCTCCATGATTGTGGATAATTATATGACATTGTATCTCATTGCCACTTGTCTCTCGCCACTTACACAAGTGGGAAAGTCATCAGTTACTTTGGAAGATGGGTGTGCCTGAGAACATGTGTCCACAGCTTGACACTCCATTGTGACAGTGCTTGGTATACCGTGTCAAGTAGACACCATTTCAAGTAGATCATGTTGTGATATAACTAAGAAACTGTTGAAAACAACACTAAACATAATGCAACAACATTTACTTATGTCAAGTTTATATTTTTTTAAAATGTAAATCTATTATATAGAGTAATGTAGGGGAATATTGGACACTCGCAGTTTTCTGGACGATCTTAAAATGTGCTATCTGCAGCTTTCTGCATGTACTACATTTGTTTTCAGACCCTATCAAAACAGCTGATACATTAAGACATCCTGGATAATAAACGGGTGTTATACACTGTGAGGATATGTGGCGACAATTTTGATTGGAAGAGTTTCCCCTCACCTGTTCACTCAGATAGCGCTGGCGACAATATTTTGTATCACATTTTCAACATGAAACAGAACGGTTAAACTGGTTTTACAGTTATTGATTTTGTATTTATTTGATGAATAAGAAATTGAAACAAATTTATGTTTAACTTCATCATAAACAATAATTTAAATGAAAACAAAAGTGTCCAAAAAACTTCTGATGAATAATTAAGTAAGCTGTCCGATGAACCCCACATGTGATTTCAATGTCCGATAAACCCCATTTTGTTGTCTGATAAACCCCACAAAACGTCCAATACTCTCCATGCAGTGGTGTACTTAGAAAACAGTTGATTGGTAAGTGTTGTTTTAGTTTTACGCCATTTGACCACCACAACTTCTTGGACATAAACATATCTATCGGAAATATAAGAGTTTATCTGAATTTCATAACATTTGGCCAAGCAAGACAGACACAGTTCCTGAGGTGTCCGATATTCCCCCATTTTATGGCAGTTCATTTAGAAATAGACAGTTTTGGGCTATGTAATGTTGTATCCTATAGGTATTTATAATAGTTTCAACATAATAAATTATTATGTAATTGCTTTTTGAGGCGCCAAATTTTATGGTGTCTCATTAGTATTATAGGATGTTGGAAAATTTAGCTCATTTGATATGCACCCTCTAACTGCTCAACAGAAAGTAGTTCTTCTTTTTTTTATGTATCTGTCTGATGAAAGTAACTTTTCAATGTACAAAAAATAAACTTATGACATGAAAACGTGTTTAAGTCTTTGCTTTTGATATTTGATGTCTGCACACGATTATTATTTACTATGAAGGCTGAAATGTAGGAGTGCCCATACTAGTTAGCATATCGCATATCAACAATGAAAAAAGTCCTCTTGTGTCCATAGTAATTAGCATATCGCATATCAACAATGAAAAAAGTCCTCTTATAGGAGTGTCCATACTAATTAGCATATCGCATATCAACAATGAAAATATTCCCTGAAGCAAATGTAAAATTAACGGCTTTCTTCCTGTTGTCAATCATGGTCGATTTCAAATTTATGTTAGATACAGAAAAGTTCTATAATATGCTGTAATAGGCCCTATGTTGTATAGATTCAGATTCCGATCAGTCCATTTAAAAGTATGTAATAAAATCTTGGAGTAGGCTAATCTGGAAGATTTTAATCTTAATGTATTTTTGAGAGCATTTTACAAGTAAACAAAACAATGCAATCGTAAAGATTTACTCAGCATCTAATTAAAAAAAAATAGGATAAAATCACTACTTAAAACAGTTCATTTTTTAAACAAATTGTAGAATAGGTTACTGCAGTCCTGTTTATTAGGGATGTTTTAAGACTTAACTATTAATGTCTACTTTTATGAAATTTATATTTATTTTAAAATACACAGATACATAATGAAAATATTCTTCATTACAGAATCAAACATTAAAACTGCAAACTTATCAATTGTATTAACTTTGAAATATGACAAGTTGTCCATTAAAAAAACTTGCACTATTTATGCGTCGTCGGAAACCCCTTGGTGTCAGTTTTATACATCATGATGGGTGGCGAGTATCCCAGTTGATACCCCCGGGTATCCGACGATACATTAATGAACACAAAACTTAGACCCATCCTGTACCCATCCACTCTCATTTCTTGTTACATGTGTTTCTAAGAGAAACACTGAAATGTATATATGTTTTTTATCTGAATAAGCTATGATTTTCTAACGAGAATTGCTTCATAATGGTCAATATCAGTATTTCCCCTGCGGCGAGCATATTACAATCCTTGGTTCATGAGTTTAAATACCACATACCCAGTACATGTGATACCTCAGACAAAAACTCACTTTTTTTTTACCGAACAGGTCGTGATCAAAATGTCACAGTAAAACCATATTTCAAAAGAAGTAAAGAAAATGCCGCTATTTTCCGAGTTTTACAGTAACATCCGACTTTAAGCTTGTTTAAGCATATTGGTTTTGGTGAACAAATCCGAGTAAACCGAATGACGCGCACTTGGTAATTTGCAAAACAAAACATGTGTCGTCAACAGTATACCTCGGGGGGTGGGGTTAATGGATTCTGTAATTAATTAATTGATTATGTAAATAAATCATTACAACTGGAAGATAATCTTTATAATTGAAGTGGATTTATGACTTAAAGGAAACACATTTGTCTCAGCAGATCATATAGAAAACGAGTGTTTGGTAGATGGATGATTTGCGAACAATCCTTGGTGAGTAAACAGATACAAGAGATTTGTTTTGTATTTTAATAATTGATTATTAACGCATTGAATTGATGTTTGGTGTTCGTACGTCAATCTTTGAAGTTTTGTTTTCGTATTTTTAAAGCAATATATACATTACATTTACTCAGATGATTTATTTATGTCTACCAGGTTGTTGTTGGAAAGATGATAACACGTTTGTCATTCCATGAGGTGTTCTTTGATCCCTGGAGTTCCTGTGTCCAGAGACTAAACATAAGGTGCCTGTTTTGGAAGGTGTGTATATATATATATATATATATATATATATATATATATATAGTTTTTTTTATAGGTGAATGCACAAGACCAGGATGAAAAACATTCATATTGAAGTGGATGCTGGAAATGATGGAAAAAATGAAAATTAAAATATTTATTTCTATTTAATATTACAAATGATAATGAATGAAAATAATCAATATCAGACTCCATCTGTAATATATCCTGTCACTTCCAAAAACCACAAGTTAAAAATTGCAGATAAAAACATATATTAATTTTATTTTATGATAATTTATATTTTTCAGTTATGGAGCTGTGCTAATGATTCCAGACCAGTATTATCTACCAACCAGTTTGAA
Organism: Panopea generosa; assembly: GCA_029582155.1. Taxonomy (NCBI): domain Eukaryota; kingdom Metazoa; phylum Mollusca; class Bivalvia; order Adapedonta; family Hiatellidae; genus Panopea; species Panopea generosa. The sequence continues at coordinate 6,188,920 of CM055897.1, read as the reverse complement.
GAAAAGACTGAAGAATACACCATCCCCCCAACAACAGAACTAACAGTTTTATTTAATCTTTTGAGTGTCAAAATCAATAATCAGTCAAAAGTATCAAACTGAACAAGACTGTCTTTTGAAAACTGCAGAGAGAGAAAGTGTGCAAGGAATTATAAAAAGAAGTCCTTCTATACAGGACCTTGGTGTGTGTAATTAAACTCAAAGTATGGAATTGAAATGTAAAAGAAATAATGTAGAAATAAGTAGAAAAATAACATAAATCATGAAAATAAAGTATGATATAAATAAAGAAAATATTTGTTTTTGAAACTTCTTTTCCTGTTTTCTTGTTAAATGTTGTAAGTTACTTAATTATACACTGTCTTAATTTTAAACATCCTTATGATGCTCATAATTAAATCAATTAATCCACATATGTAAATTTTTATAACAATGATTGAATTTCGCCCACTAAAATATACATTAAAAAAACTCACAGTTTTGGCATGAATTCACAGTAAATAACCACTAAATTCACAGGTTGGAAATATCACATGTATGATCCCATCTGGCCAAAGTCTTTATGATGATTGATATATGGTATTATGTCTCATTGTCCCGTCTCTCACTGCTGATTCAAGTGGGAACGTACTCCAGTACTGGTTAACCTTCCAAGATCCCAGGAAAGAGATGTTAGACTAACTGATCATCTTTTAGCCCTAGATGGAATAGCAATTTCTCTAAATATTCAAACAAACAAACAAATGGCGCCTCTCAGGACCTCTAATCCTTTGATTTAATTTTCTAATTATTTAATTCTATAATTGCATAAGGCCATTGCAAATCATTTGCTAGATTATCATCCAATTATTTCTTTAAAAGGGGAAGGGTGTGAGGGTGGGGGGAGGGGATATAAGAATATGAAAATAAAAAGTGTCAGGGTGGCATGAAAATTAGGGGGTAGGCGGGGATGATAATCTAGCAATTAAGTTATTATGGCTTTATTATGATGTTTATTCATTTTTCTCTAATGGAAATAAAACATGATTATAATAAGTAATTTTTATCTTTTAGTGACGTTATTATATGAAAAAAAGTAAATATAGCGACTGTTCTTGCATTAAAATGTGGCTGTGAGAGAGGCTATCATGTTATAACTGTTTTACAGTGGAATGCAGCTACTTCTGACACCCTGAGACACTCTTTTTTTGTAACACAGCATTAAATTACGGACATGGAATTTTAGAATATGCAATAAATGAAACTCAAGACCCAATTTTAATCTTAATTTGATTGTTTTTTATATCAATGACGAAAATTAACAACAAAATGTGTAAAGGAATGTGAGGGAGTGTGTACCAACATTGAATACAGAGGCACAACCGTAAATACAGAGGCACGAAAACAGCAATTATCTCCACACTGACTTGGCTTGTTTTGTACATAAAATGTAATTATTCTGTTTTAGTGTTTTGTTTAGTTCCTTTGAGAATTAATTGGAATAAAAGTTCACGTTTTCGGTGATTTCAATTTTGATGAATTGTAACAGTATTGAGAATAAATTCTTAATGTCTCTCTCGTGTGCTCAAATTCTAATTTTAATCAATAATGGCGGAACACTATAGCCACAAGATGTGATGGCGGAACACTATAGCCACAAGATGTGATGGCATGGCGGAACACTATAGCCACAAGATGTGATGGTGAAACACTATAGCCACAAGATGTGATGGCGGAACACTATAGCCACAAGATGTGATGGCAGATGAATCACAACAGAGAAGAGATAAAAAATATATACTTAATTTAATTTTATATTGATTTTGAAAAAAGCTAAATATACATTGTTTAGCTGGTCTAGTTTGTGGATCCTAGGAATGAAGATTAGGTCCACTGCATGCCCGCCTTTGAATTACTAAAATACTATTGAAAAAAGGTGCAAACCCCTATACAAAAATTAAAAAAAAGTAATTTGGACTGTATAAGAATAAACCAAGGATTTATATAGAAGAATAGGAAACTTGCATCTCTTGACTAAATGTTGAGAAAATAGCACACAAAGGATTAATTATTTGGCAAATTATTCATTCGTAATGCACAGGCAACTGATTTCTTGTATATAAACTGTAAGTTGTATGTAATCTTAGATGTTTAAACATGTTTCGATCACACAAAATGATCTTGAACTAAAGATATTGAAGTTTGAAGGAAAATTGATCGTAAATTGTCAATTATTTTAGCTGCAGTATACAAATTTTGTAATCAAAAGTTAAGATAATCCAAAACGAGGTATTGTGAGATTTAGCACAAATACACGAGCATTCACAAAATCTCAGTCAGTTGCCTTTCCTTCTCTATATAATTCCTCGTAGAAACCAAGGAAAACAACATGTTTGTTTAGATTACCGCTATACCAAAAACAAGACACAGAATTGGGCTGGCTACCTTGTTGTCTATAACATTAATACTGGGCTGCCCTTGTTATCTACAACACTGAAGAAAAATGTTGACAACAATAATTTAATTTGAGAAGTAAAAAAGATCTGTAACAACATCCCGCTGGCTCAACTGTGTACTTTAGAAAATTCTTTTTAATTCCGCCCCCCCCCCCCCCCCCCCCCTTAAAAAAGTTGATATCTGTTGTTTCAAAGAAAGTTGAGATTTTTGTTTTTAATAAATGTGTATATTTTGTGCATTTCTTTTTAAAAGTGTTACTGGTATGTGTAACAGTTATGAAATCACAGGTTGTTGAATTTCGGAAAAACTCAGGAAGTTAGTTAAATATCGTGTAGTTTAAATTCTTCTTAAATTAAGTCGTTGTGATGATATTAGTTATTTTTTACATGATTAGTGTGAAGTTTAATAATATATTGCTGCAGTTATAATGAATCTCTCATTTGTATTGCATTTAATGGTGTGTGAGAGTTACGTGTAAGGATGAATGGAAGGGTTTTACCCAATTTACAACCAATGACGGGCTATATAATTATGGTATCTACAATTCTATTGTTAGAAGAAGACCTGAGTATGAATCCGACATCATCCGCCCACAAATAATTGTCAAACTTTCTCACATGGCACTTTTGGACTGAGTTAGGCTTGAAACCAGTAACACAGCTGTGAGAGGTTAGTGGTCACTAGATGACATTGCCTTGGACTACTTGACCTTTGAGGACTTTGTGGAAGTATCAGTCAGTCTTGTAGCAGTTTTCATCTATTAAGTGGTCATTAAATGATCACTTGACCTTTGAGGACTTTGTGAAAGCATGAGTCCGTCTGTTAGCAGTTTTCATCTATTTATACCAGTTTTGACTGCTAGGGTGGTAGAGTTACACAATCTTGCAGGTGGTTAGCAGTTTTCATCTATTTATACCAGTTTTGGCTGCTAGGGTGATAGAGTTACATAATCTTGCAGGTGGTTAGCAGTTTTCATCTATTTATATCAGTTTTTGGCTGCTAGGGTGGGAGAGTTACATAATTCTTGCAGGTGGTTAGCAGTTTTCATCTTCTTATACCAGTTTTGGCTGCTAGGGTGGTAGAGATACATAATCTTTCAGGTGGTTAGCAGTTTTCATCTATTTAACCAGTTTTGGCTGCTAGGGTGGTAGAGATACATTATCTTGCAGGTGGTTAGCAGTTTTCATCTATTTAACCAGTTTTGGCTGCAAGGGTGGTAGAGATACATTATCTTGCAGGTGGTTAGCAGTTTTCATCTATTTAACCAGTTTTGGCTGCTAGGGTGGTAGAGTTACATTATCTTGCAGGTGGTAAGCAGTTTTAATCTATTTATACCAGTTTTGACTGCTAGGGTGGAAGAGTTGCATAATCTTGCAGGTTGTTGTTTAAGCATTTTTTACAATTTAATATCCGCACCTACAGATATTTCTTTAACACAATGTGTGCGTTGTGAATTTTTTTAAAAAGCTTTCTTAAATTCTTAATATGATGTTGTTAGTGAAACACTAAAGGAATTGTGTGACTATTTATGAAAGGTAAAATTTGTCGATTGCTAAATAAACTTGAATTAAATCATTATTAAATAAATCATGTAACTGATAACTTTCCTACTTGAGTCAGCCGTGAGAGATGAATGACAGTGAGACCCCTTTATCTTATATCAGTCATCACGGAGACTGTGGCTGGGCAGGGATTCGAACTGGTGACTCTTGAATTGTAGGTCAGACACATGGTTGACTAAGCTAACTGGGTCTAGCTAGCGAAACGAGTGTTGTGATGTACGTGTCTGTAGTTGCTATTACAGAAAAGCTAGCTAATTGGCCCAGCATACTTGTTTAGTACTTGTTTGCCATACAGGAACAGTCTGATGTCAGCTAGCTGTTACTGCATCTTACATTGATACAATAATAAGAGCTGAAAATGTATCTTTGGTAGAAGAAGGGAATGGATATGTTTTAAGTTGAATGAAAACAAAATTTTGTTTTTGAATATAAAACACAGGGAAAGGTGTTTTATTTATAGGCCTTATTGATTCCTATCATTCATATAGACTGGTTGGCAGTAGAATTATGCCGGAGGCAGGAATTGTTTGTCATTTATTACAGTCAGTACCCAGCACATGTTTGTCAAGTTTTCCCACACAATTTACCTGAAATGAAGATAATTAATAGTAGAAGAAATTCTATGTCATATGTAGGAAATACTTAACTGAAATTTAAAATTTAAAAGTAATCTAGATATTTTTTACTTAAATAATGTCAACAAAAATGAAACAGGAAAAAATGTTGATATAGTTCATTTGTAAACGACTCTTAAAATATTGTTGGTAAATATTAGAACTACTTTATTATAACTAAGTTATAACTAGGTTATTGCATGGCAATATTTTATTCACATGTTAAATCAACGATAGAGTGCATGGTCTAGTGGTAGAGCACCGAACCAAGACGTCTATATGTCATTGAGCAAGACATTTTTCACACACATGCTTAGTACTGGTTCTACCCAGGAAGACTTCGAGAGTGATTTGTATAAGTTGCAATAACTTGTTTCGCAATCGCAGTAAAATAAATAAGTTTAAACTAAATCAGACCGCGGCGTGGCCTAGAGGTAGAGCGTCCGCCTCACATGTTGAAGGTTGTGGGTTCAATCTGCGGTCGGGTCATACCAAAGACTTTAAAAATGGTACTAGAAGTTTCCTCGTTTGGCGCTCAGCATTTAGAGGAGAGTTCTAGGTCTGGTCAGCCCGGTGTCAGTATAATGTGACTGGGTGGGGTATCATACCATGCGTCTGCGGCATGATACTCCAGTGTGACAGTGCTTAGAATACTGTCTCAAGCAGACACCGTCGCGATATGACTGAAAAATTATTGAAAGCGAAGCTAAACACCGTACAACAACAACAACAACAACAACAACAACAACAACAACAACAACAACAATTAAACTAAATGAACCTTAAAACCAAATTTTTGCTTAATAATATCAAGAGCAAAATGTGGAATGAAGAATCTTGTCCGTGTTTCTTCTCTGATACTTGCTGGAAAGGATAAGAATGAGATCTTGTTTCATAAATCTTTTTTGTGGTCCAGTTGGATGATTTTTAACTGAGTGACAGCCGTTTGTATTTTCTGAATTAAAAGTCTTGTCTGTGCTGCTTTACTTGAACCAACACTCATATATCAATGAAACTTTTGGCAAGGACCACCATGACTTGAGCATCATTTTTGTCAAGCCCGCATGTGATGAGCTCAACATGTTGTCACAACCGCGGTTAGTGTATGTGTGCATGCATGTGTACGTACACCCTTCTTGTCAGGGCTGTAACTCATGCTCAGGAAGATTTTCAAATAACCTGGCACATAATATTATAATTCTGCTTAATTCACACCATATGTGCTTTTGGCGAAAACAATTGCTTTCAAATTTCATTTTTCACTAATACTGATGTTGTTTTTTATTTCAGTTGTGCAAAAGGGTAATAAAATCTAGGCCATTTTTGATGTACCACATAAAATCTGGTGCACTATGATTGACTATTGTGGATAAACTGGATATGTAAATGTGACGAGAGATAGCATCATTCTGCTAAGTGGGAGGGTAGTACCAGTATGATTCGTTTGATAGGCGGGTTCTGCCAAGGTTGACATGTCGAACCAAAATGTGGTGGTATGTATATTATTTTTATTCACCTGTTTGCTTTATAGAGGGAATAAATCATTTTCTAGTTCAAACTTTTTTTTTACTTTGATTGTGACACATGTTATAACAACTGATACAAGTCCCCTCAATGTGTTTCTGGATAGAACCAATACTTTGCATTATGCAGAAAGGGGAGGATCGAACCTGCGATCTTCTGATCCTGGGTTCGATGCTCCATCTCTGGACCACACACTCCATTTCTCTGCCACCAATGTAACAAATTCAAAATGATTTAATAAAGAACGACCCTTGGATTACAAGTCTTCTACTGGTATGTTTTTTATCATATTTATGAACAACTAAGCACAGAATATTATATCAGATGACCAATTTAGGGCCATGGTGACCCTGTTGAGTTTGCCCTTAGGCAGGTAAATTGGGTCAAGGTCAAAGTCACTCTTACATTACTAAAAATAGAAAATGTTTTCTGCTTTATTTTGTAACTTTAGTTTCCTTGATGATATAATTTGTTATAGCTTTCTATCACGAAAAGGAAGCTTGTTTTTTTATTTTATTTAATTTCTCTTATTAGATAACATGAGCCCAAGGCCCAAGTGAGCTATTCTGAAATTTTGCTGAAATGTTGCCCTAGAGTGACTCTGTAACAAATTTTTTTTTGTCCGAGTATTATACAATATGGCCTCTATAGAGCTTGGCCAATTTTTACATAAGATTTTATATAGGGAAAAAATTTATATTTTTTATGTCTGAGCATCAAACAAGATGACTGCCATGGTTAGACAATTTATACATAGACTTACATAAGAAAATATTTTTCTCTGAAACAACTGGCTCAATTTTTTGAAATTTGGCGGCAATTTAAATTACACCTCTGAAACTATTGAACCATTTTCATCAAAATTTATTTAGATTGTTTCCCTGGTGACCATTTACCAAAATAGTGTTTATTTTTGTCAGAGTGTCAAACAAGATGGCAACCAGGGTTCTGCTATTTGTACAGGTTTTGACACATGTTGCCTTTTCAGAATTCAAAACTATAGTGCCAAATCAGTCATCCAAAATGGCTGTCTGGGCTCTGCTTATTTTAAGAATTTCAAACTCTAAGCAATATCTTCTCTGTTTTCTTCCAACTATTCAGATATTATTTTTAAAGTTACTGCATGCAGTAAAAAAATTGGACAAGATGGCTTCCTCGGCTCAGCTAGGCCAAATAAGTAATATGATTACTTTATTCCAATTTGGGCCTCTTTTTTATTTTTAAGCTCCTAGAAAATTCCAGGGGATGATTATTATAAAGAATTTGTTCATCCTTCTGTCTGCTTAACCAGAGTATTGAGGATGATTTATTGAAACTTCAGTGGTGTGCGGTGCACAAGAATCAGAGCTCATGATGAAATGCATATTTGTGTTGTGATGTATTTATATTTGATAAAATTGCATTGATAATAAAAGTTGTGTTAAAAAATGCACATGAAATCATTGATAAGCATTACGGTTTGATTATGGCCATATCGGGTAAAGCAAATTAAATTGAAATTTGCCTGTGATCCACAGGTATGGTAGAAGCTTGTACTCATTTACAGTGATCTCAAGCATCTATGCTTATAAGTATCTTACATGGGTTGGTGGTTCGGAGAGAAAATTCCATCCTGAGGGATAACTTTTTTTGAGGGTTGTACCCAGGAAGACTTCAAGAGATTTGTCTTAGTTGTAAGAACTTAATTGTTTCATAATCGATGTAAGTTTAAAACAATGTATGGTTTACCATAGTTTACTGTCTGCAGATAATTGTTATTTTCATCCCTCAATGAGGATATAATACTAGTTAATTTCTGGGGGTTCTATCTCTCCTATCGCCTTCATTATTGATACCTACTTCAGTCACACTTTTATTTGCTATATATACACACCCTACAACAACAACAACAACAGCAGCCAGCAATGCTGCTTCAATCAGTGCATCATGGAGAAATCAGTTGCTGCCAATCATTACAAACTAAATATACAACACAATCATAGATCAATGTGTGATAAAGTATCCTTCAAGTCTCCAATCATACCTCCTGCTTTACTAGACTGGCTGCTGTATCAAGGAACGGAGCCTCGAGGACTGGTGAACTATCAGTTATGTCCATTCTTATTTAGAAAGTATAGTAAATAAAAGAGAGTGTATGTTTGGGGGGAAGGGTCCTCCGTGGCCGAGTGGTCTAAGGCGCTGTCTCAAGATTACTTACCTTCACGGCTAAGGTCCCAGGTTCCAGTTTCGCTCGCTCCAAAAACTTCATGTGAGAAAGTTTGCCAGTTACTTGCAGAAGGACGGTGGTTCTCATCGGTCTGAGGTCTTCCTCCACCATTAAAATTGGATATGCCATAATTATATAACTTGAATTGAGTTGAAAATGGCATTAAACCCTATTCAAAAAAACAAAAAAAAATGTTTGGTGTGTTGGTGTGGAACCAATAGAAGTTGTAGAGAATGGTCGATGTGAGCCTCAATATGCATAATCCACTTTGCTAGTTTCGTTTAATTGCAGATTGAGTCACTAAATTCTCCAGTTTTGAAGATTAACAATTATAACATTTAAGATAATTATCACATTTTTATGAGGTGGAGACTGAAAAACGAATTCTAATATTGATATAGATAAAATTAATAATCAAACTAATAGTGTAATAATTTACCTAATGGTTGCATTAGCTGTAAATATGCAATCTGGAATGCAGTAGAGAATGAAATGTTTCTGTTGTGACAGAGCATTATAAGTGTCTCCATAATATATAGACTTTGGCAGGCATGGGTGTAAGATTTGTTGTCTGGTATGGTTGAAATCTTGTCTCCAATACCAGATAAAGGTATTTGCTATTTTTATAGGAAATGTGAGATATTTTTTATCTGGCCGTGGGATTCAGTAAACATTCTTTACTCTGATAGTTAATTTTTTGTATTGAATATAATTATGATGTTTAGCCCCATCTTTCAAATTTTTTCAGCTTTTTATATTGTGACTCTGTCACTCGATACCCAACCCAGTCACATTATACTGACACAGGGCTGACCAAACCAAGAACTATCCTCTAAATGATGAGTGCCAAGCGAGGATGCTTTAAGTACCATTTTCAAGTCTTGAGCATCCGGGATCGTACCAATGACCTTCCTCCATATGTGAGGCAGACACTCTACCTCTAGACCACCGCTGTGGTTTGGGATAGTTAAAACTTTGGTCTATACAGTATTGTGCATAGAAAATCTATGACGTAAATGATATGATCATTTCGAAAGTGACTGTTATGAAAAAGATGTCGGTGATGATGAATTAAATCAAAATAATTAAAAATGTGTTTGATATGCAAGGGAAAGAATCCTGACTTTTCCAATTTGCTGAAGCCTCACTTCCACCAAAACATTGCTGCTATCCCGCGGGACGGAATCTTTATTAAGACCTCAAACACTTATGGTATCATTTGGATGCAATATAATGTATATAAAATTATTCTGATCATGTATCTATATTGGTCAGATGAGACATTGCCAACGATGATCAAGCTGTTCTTCAGTGTTATAATAATTTATAGTCTCTCTTAATTAGGAATAAAACCGATCTGCTAATTGGTGGACAGACGCCAACTTATTTGTTTATGCATGTCTACATAATGCCCCAGTGGGTCCTCCATGGCTGAACACAGCTCTCGCAGTGCAATTGGGTCAGAAGATGTTGGCCCGTTGTGTGCGGAAAGGTGGTGGTTCTACTCAGATTCATTATGAGGTCTTCCTTCACCAGTAAAACTAAATATGCCATAATTATCAGCTGAAATGTGTTGAAAATGGCAATAATGCATGTTCAAAAAATAAAAATATTCAAAGTTTAATTAATAAAATTTTACAAAAATCTTTAAAATACCTCGACATCATTCTCAGTACTGTATAGTCTTAATGTATGATTCTTGCTTATCAATAATAGCATTCTCAAACTGTTTTAAAATTATGAATTGATGGAGTTAAAAAGTAAACAACTGTTGGCTCATTACACATAGTCAATCAAAGTATTGTAAATTTCTTAAACTGTAATATACATTAATGTTATTAATTGTGGGATCCTCCACGGCTGACTGGTCTAGGTCGCTCCCTAAACTGTAATATACATTAATGTTATTAATTGTGGGATCCTCCACTGCTGACTGGTCTAGGTCGCTCCCTAAACTGTAATATCCATTAATGTTATTAATTGTGGGATCCTCCACTGCTGACTGGTCTAGGTCGCTCCCTAAACTGTAATATACATTAATGTTATTAATTGTGGGATCCTCCACGGCTGACTGGTCTAGGTCGCTCCCTAAACTGTAATATACATTAATGTTATTAATTGTGGGATCCTCCACTGCTGACTGGTCTAGGTCGCTCCCTAAACTGTAATATACATTAATGTTATTAATTGTGGGATCCTCCACGGCTGACTGGTCTAGGTCGCTCCCTAAACTGTAATATACATTAATATTATTAATTGTGGGATCCTCCACGGCTGACTGGTCTAGGTCGCTCCTTAAACTGTAATATACATTAATGTTATTAATTGTGGGATCCTCCACGGCTGACTGGTCTAGGTCGCTCCCTAAACTGTAATATACATTAATGTTATTAATTGTGGGATCCTCCACGGCTGACTGGTCTAGGTCGCTCCCTAAACTGTAATATACATTAATGTTATTAATTGTGGGATCCTCCACGGCTGACTGGTCTATGTCACTCCCTAAACTGTAATATACATTAATGTTATTAATTGTGGGATCCTCCACCACTGACTGGTCTAGGTCGCTCCTTAAACTGTAATATCTATTAATATTATTAATTGTGGGACCCTCCACAGCTGACTGGTCTAGGTCACTCCTTAAACTGTAATATCTATTAATATTATTAATTGTGGGATCTTCCACCACTGACTGGTCTAGGTCGCTCCCTAAACTGTAATATCCATTAATATTATTAATTGTGGGATCCTCCATGGCTGACTGGTCTAGGTTGGTCCCTAAACTGTAATATACATTAATATTATTAATTGTGTGATCCTCCATGACTGACTGGTCTAGGTCGCTCCCTAAACTGTAATATCCATTAATATTATTAATTGTGTGATCCTCCATGACTGACTGGTCTAGGTCGCTCCCTAAACTGTAATATCCATTAATATTATTAATTGTGGGATCCTCCATGGCTGACTGGTCTAGGTAGGTCCCTAAACTGTAATATCCATTAATATTATTAATTGTGGGATCCTCCACTGCTGACTGGTCTAGGTCGCTCCTTAAACTGTAATATCCATTAATATTATTAATTGTGTGATCCTCCATGGCTGACTGGTCTAGGTCGCTCCCTAAACTGTAATATCCATTAATATTATTAATTGTGGGATATTCCACGGCTGACTGGTCTAGGTCGTTCCCTAAACTGTAATATCCATTAATATTATTAATTGTGGGATCCTCCACTGCTGACTGGTCTATGTCGCTCCTTAAACTGTAATATCCATTAATATTATTAATTGTGGGATCCTCCACTGCTGACTGGTCTAGGTCACTCCTTAAACTGTAACATCCATTAATATTATTAATTGTGGGATCCTCCACGGCTGACTGGTCTATGTCGCTCCCTAAACTGTAATATCCATTAATATTATTAATTGTGGGATCCTCCACTGCTGACTGGTCTAGGTCACTCCTTAAACTGTAACATCCATTAATATTATTAATTGTGGGATCCTCCATGGCTGACTGGTTTAGGTCGCTCCTTAAACTGTAATATCCATTCATATTATTAATTGTGGGATCCTCCACAGCTGAATGGTCTAGGTCGCTCCTTAAACTGTAATATCCATTAATATTATTAATTGTGGGATCCTCCATGGCTGACTGGTCTAGGTCGCTCCCTAAACTATAGTATCTATTCATATTATTAATTGTGGGATCCTCCATGGCTGACTGGTTTAGGTCGCTCCTTAAACTGTAATATCTATTCATATTATTAATTGTGGGATCCTCCACAGCTGAATGGTCTAGGTCGCTCCTTAAACTGTAATATCCATTAATATTATTAATTGTGGGATCCTCCATGGCTGACTGGTTTAGGTCGCTCCTTAAACTGTAATATCTATTCATATTATTAATTGTGGGATCCTCCACAGCTGAATGGTTTAGGTCGCTCCTTAAACTGTAATATCCATTAATATTATTAATTGTGGGATCCTCCATGGCTGACTGGTCTAGGTCGCTCCCTAAACTGTAATATCCATTAATATTATTAATTGTGGGATCCTCCATGGCTGACTGGTCTAGGTCGCTCCCTAAACTGTAATATCCATTAATATTATTAATTGTGGGATCCTCCATGACTGACTTGTCTAAGTCGCTCCTTAAACTGTAATATCTATTAATATTATTAATGGTTGGATCCTCCACAGCTGAATGGTCTAGGTCGCTCCTTAAACTGTAATATCCATTAATATTATTAATTGTGGGATCCTCCACGGCTGACTGGTCTAGGTCGCTCCCTAAACTGTAATATCTATTAATATTATTATTTATTGTGGGATCCTCCACAGCTGACTCTTCTAGGTAGCTCCCTAAACTGTAGTATCTATTAGTATTATTAATTGTGGGATCCTCCATGACTGACTGGTCTAGTCGCTCCTTAAACTGTAATATCTATTAATATAATTACTTGTGTGATCCTCCATGACTGACTGGTCTAGGTCGCTCCTTAAACTGTAATATCCATTAATATTATTAATTGTGGGATCCTCCATGGCTGACTGGTCTAGGTCGCTCCCTAAACTGTAATATCTATTAATATTATTATTTATTGTGGGATCCTCCACAGCTGACTCTTCTAGGTCGCTCCCTAAACTGTAGTATCTATTAGTATTATTAATTGTGGGATCCTCCATGACTGACTGGTCTAGTCGCTCTTTAAACTGTAATATCTATTTATATAATTACTTGTGTGATCCTCCACAGCTGACTGGTCTAGGTCGCTCCTTAAACTGTAATATCCATTAATATTATTAATTGTGGGATCCTCCATGGCTGACTGGTCTAGGTCGCTCCCTAAACTGTTATATCTATTAATATTATTATTTATTGTGGGATCCTCCACAGCTGACTCTTCTAGGTCGCTCCCTAAACTGTAGTATCTATTAGTATTATTAATTGTGGGATCCTCCATGACTGACTGGTCTAGGTCGCTCCTTAAACTGTAATATCCATTAATATTATTAATTGTGGGATCCTCCATGGCTGACTGGTCTAGGTCGCTCCCTAAACTGTAATATCCATTAATATTATTAATTGTGGGATCCTCCATGGCTGACTGGCCTAGGTCGCTCCCTAAACTGTAATATCTATTAATATTATTATTTATTGTGGGATCCTCCACAGCTGACTCTTCTAGGTCGCTCCCTAAACTGTAGTATCTATTAGTATTATTAATTGTGGGATCCTCCATGGCTGACTGGTCTAGGTCCCTCGCTTAACTGTAATATTTATTTATATTATTAGTTGTGGGATCCTCCACAGCTGACTGGTCTAGGTCGCTCCTTAAACTGTAATATCCATTAATATTATTAATTGTGGGATCCTCCACCACTGACTGGTCTAGGTCCCTCCCTAAACTGTAATATCCATTAATATTATTAATTGTGGGATCCTCCACCACTGACTGGTCTAGGTCGCTCCTTAAACTGTAATATCCATCAATATTATTAATTATGGGATCCTCCACAGCTGACTGGTCTAGGTCACTCCTTAAACTGTAATATCCATTAATATAATTAATTGTGGGACCCTCCACAGCTGACTGGTCTAGGTCGCTCCCTAAACTGTTATATCTATTAATATTATTAATTGTGGGATCCTCCACGGCTGTGTAGTCTAGGTCGCTTCCTAAACTGTAATATCCATCAATATTATTAATTGTGGGATCCTCCATGGCTGTGTAGTCTAGGTCGCTTCCTAAACTGTAATATCCATCAATATTATTAATTGTGGGATCCTCCATGGCTGACTGGTCTAGGTCGCTCCCTAAACTGTAATATCCATCAATATTATTAATTGTGGGATCCTCCACTGCTGACTGGTCTAGGTCACTCCTTAAACTGTAATATCCATTAATATTATTAATTGTGGGATCCTCCACCACTGACTGGTCTAGGTCGCTCCCTAAACTGTTATATCTATTAATATTATTAATTGTGGGATCCTCCACCACTGACTGGTCTAGGTCGCTCCCTAAACTGTAATATCTATTAATATTATTAATTGTGGGATCCTCCACAGCTGAATGGTCTAGGTCGCTCCCTAAACTGTAATATCCATCAATATTATTAATTGTGGGATCCTCCATGGCTGACTGGTCTATGTCACTCTCTAAACTGTAATATCCATCAATGTTATTAATTGTGGGAGTCTCCACGGCTGACTGGTCTAGGTCGCTCCCTAAACTGTAATATCCATTAATATTAATAATTGTGGGATCCTCCACGGCTGACTGGTCTATGTCACTCTCTAAACTGTAATATCCATCAATGTTATTAATTGTGGGAGTCTCCACGGCTGACTGGTCTAGGTCGCTCCCTGAACTGTTACATCTATTAATATTATTAATTGTTGGATCCTCCATGGCTGACTGGTCTAGGTTGCCTTAATGGAGAATCTACTCTTTTAAAAATCTGCCCAAGCCCTCTCTTAACTTCCATATTTTATTCAAATTGGCTATCTTTCTACTGAAAAACATGTGTGACCATTCAGATTTCGTATTGCGCCCCATAAGTATGCCCCCTTCAAAGTGAATTCCTAGATCAGCCCCTGGCTCCCTTCTCACTGATGACATCATGCATTATAGCCCTGATCATTCTAAAAACTTTATTGGACAGTTCATCAGTTATTGGTAAAAGCTTGGCAGATCTTATACTCAGATTTGTGGGTATGAATCTTAAGTCTTTCTCCACCATTAAGACTTGATCATGACACACATACATGTAAATATACATATATATATATATATATATATTGTATATATTGTAATATAGTGATAATGTCTTTAAACCCAATTTTAAAAAATATCAGTCCTACAAAATGACTGAGATGAAAATACTATGGAAAAAACTCATTAACATTATTGATATTAATATCTGTGGGGGAGAGGGTGGGAGGATAAACATTCACTTATAGGTGAAATAAAGTTTTTTGAAAAATATCTGTAAGTTCTTTCACCTGGCAACTCTAAATTTTAAGAACCAGTCTGGTGTCTATAATAAAGACAGTGCACAGTCTTGGAGGTGAGTCACGGCAGATGCTGTGTTAGATACAGGCAATTACACTAATTCTGTAGGCTATTTACATGTACCTTTAAATGATTGTTACTATTTATAGAAGCACTTTAGGTAAACTACTTCTAATCAAATCTCCGGAGAATCTATTTTTAGTCAGAACAGTACTTGATGAATCATGCCTCATATCCTTCCAATCCAATGGTCATGAACTCTTCTAATGTAGAAATCTTTTATAATAATTGTGAACAGAAGTAGAGCATAAAATGTAAAATTGGAGAATTAAGAGAATCAATAACTATAGAGGTCCATGTCTATCGCTAAAGTGTTACCAGAGACACATAAACATATGTAATTAAGTGTTGCCTATGTAATAGTGTTGCCTATGTGTTGCCCTGGGTTATAGTGTTGCCTATGTCCATTCATCTGTCCTAGGTTATAGTGTTGTCTTTGTCCATCCATCTGTCCTAGGTTATAGTGTTGTCTATGTCCGTCAATCTGTCCTAGGTTGTAGTGTTGTCTATGTCCGTCCATCTGTCCTAGGTTGTAGTGTTGTCTATGTCCGTCCATCTGCCCTAGGTTGTAGTGTTGTCTATGTCCATCCATCTGCCCTGGGTTATAGTGTTGTCTATGTCCATCCATCTGACCTAGGTTATAGTGTTGTCTATGTCCATCCATCTTTCCTAGGTTATAGTGTTGTCTATGTCCATCTATCTGTCCTAGGTTATAGTGTTGTCTATGTCCATCCATCTGTCCTAGGCTGTAATGTTGTCTATGTCCATCCATATGTCCTAGGTTATAGTGTTGTCTATAGTGTTGTCTATGTCCATCCATCTGCCCTAAGTTGTAGTGTTGTCTATGTTCATCCATCTGCCCTAGGTTATAGTGTTGTCTATGTCCATCCATCTGTCCTAGGTTATAGTGTTGTCTATGTCCATCCATCTGTCCTAGGTTATAGTGTTGTCTATGTCCGTCCATCTGTCCTAGGTTATAGTGTTGTCTATGTCCATCCATCTGCCCTAGGTTGTAGTGTTGTCTATGTCCATCCATCTGTCCTAGGTTATAGTGTTGTCTATGTCCATCCATCTGTCCTAGGTTATAGTGTTGTCTATGTCAATCTATCTGTCCTAGGTTATAGTGTTGTCTATGTCCATCCATCTGTCCTAGGTTTTAGTGTTACCTATGTCCATCCATCTGCCCTAGGTTGTAGTGTTGTCTATGTCCATCCATCTGCCCTAGGTTATAGTGTTGCCTATGTCCATCCATCTGTCCTAGGTTGTAGTGTTGTCTATGTCCATCCATCTGACCTAGGTTATAGTGTTGTCTATGTCCATCCATCTGACCTAGGTTATAGTGTTGTCTATGTCCATCCATCTGTCCTAGGTTATAGTGTTGTCTATGTCCATCCATCTGTCCTAGGTTTTAGTGTTACCTATGTCCACCAATCTGCCCTAGGTTATAGTGTTCCGTATGTCCATCCATCTGTCCTAGGTTATAGTGTTGTCTATGTCCATCTATCTGTCCTGGGTTATAGTGTTGTCTATGTCCATTCATCTGCCCTAGGTTATAGTGTTGTCTATGTCCATCTATCTGTCCTGGGTTATAGTGTTGTCTATATTCATCCATCTGTCCTACGTTATAGTGTTGTCTATGTCCATCCATCTGCCCTTGGTTATAGTGTTGTCTATGTCCAGCCATCTGTCCTAGGTTATAGTGTTGCCTATGTCCATTCATCTGTCCTAGGTTATAGTGTTGTATATGTCCATCCATCTGTCCTGGGTTATAGTGTTGTCTATGTCCATCTATCTGTCCTAGGTTATAGTGTTGTCTATGTCCATCCATCTGTCCTGGGTTATAGTGTTGTCTATGTCCATCCATCTGTCCTAGGTTATAGTGTTGTCTATGTCCATCCATCTGTCCTAGGTTATAGTGTTGTCTATGTCCATCCATCTGTCCTAGGTGTAGTGTTGTCTATGTCCATCCATCTGACCTAGGTTATAGTGTTGTCTATGTCCACCCATCTGCCCTAGGTTATAGTGTTGCCTATGTCCATCCATCTGCCCTGGGTTATAGTGTTGTCTATGACCAGCCATCTGTCTTAGGTTATAGTGTTGTCTATGTCCATCCATCTGTCATAGGTGTAGTGTTGTCTATGTCCATCCATCTGTCCTAGGTTATAGTGTTGTCTATGTCCATCCATCTGTCCTAGGTGTAGTGTTGTCTATGTCCATCCATCTGTCCTAGGTGTAGTGTTGTCTATGTCCATCCATCTGCCCTGGGTTATAGTGTTGTCTATGTCCATCCATCTGTCCTAGGTTATAGTGTTGTCTATGTCCATCCATCTGTCCTAGGTTATAGTGTTGTCTATGTCCATCCATCTGTCCTAGGTGTAGTGTTGTCTATGTCCATCCATCTGACCTAGGTTATAGTGTTGTCTATGTCCACCCATCTGCCCTAGGTTGTAGTGTTGCCTATGTCCATCCATTTGTCCTGGGTTATAGTGTTGTCTATGTCCATCCATTTGTCCTGGGTTATAGTGTTGTCTTTGTCCATCCATCTGTCCTATGTTATAGTGTTGCCTATGTCCATCCATTTGTCCTGGGTTATAGTGTTGTATATGTCCATCCATCTGTCCTAGGTTATAGTGTTGTCTATGTCAATCTATCTGTCCTACGTTATAGTGTTGTCTATGTCCATCCATCTGCCCTTGGTTATAGTGTTGTCTATGTCCATCTATCTGTCCTGGGTTATAGTGTTGTATATGTCCATCCATCTGTCCTAGGTTATAGTGTTGTCTATGTCCATCTATCTGTCCTGGGTTATAGTGTTGTCTATGTCCATCCATTTGTCCTAGGTTATAGTGTTGCCTATGTCCATCCATTTGTCCTGGGTTATAGTGTTGTCTATGTCCATCCATCTGTCCTAGGTGTAGTGTTGTCTATGTCCATCTATCTGTCCTGGGTTATAGTGTTGTCTATGTCCATCCATCTGTCCTAGGTTATAGTGTTGCCTATGTCCATCCATTTGTCCTGGGTTATAGTGTTGTCTATGTCCATCCATCTGTCCTAGGTGTAGTGTTGTCTATGTCCATCTATCTGACCTAGGTTGTAGTGTTACCTATGTCTGTCCATCTGTCCTAGGTTATAGTGTTGTCTATGTCAATCTATCTGTCCTAGGTTATAGTGTTGTCTATGTCCATCCATCTGTCCTAGGTTATAGTGTTGTCTATGTCCATCCATCTGACCTAGGTTATAGTGTTGTTTATGTCCATCCATCTGTCCTAGGTTATAGTGTTGTCTATGTCCCTCCATCTGTCCTAGGTTATAGTGTTGTCTATGTCCATCCATCTGTCCTAGGTTATAGTGTTGTCTATGTCCATCCATCTGTCCTAGGTGTAGTGTTGTCTATGTCCATCCATCTGACCTAGGTTATAGTGTTGTCTATATCCATCCATCTGTCCTAGGTTATAGTGTTGTCTATGTGCATCCATCTGTCCTAGGTTATAGTGTTGTCTATGTCCATCCATCTGTCCTAGGTTATAGTGTTGTCTATGTCCATCCATCTGTCCTAGGTGTAGTGTTGTCTATGTCCATCTATCTGTCCTGGGTTATAGTGTTGTCTATGTCCATCCATCTGTCCTAGGTTATAGTGTTGTCTATGTTCATCTATCTGTCCTGGGTTATAGTGTTGTCTATGTCCATCCATCTGTCCTAGGTTATAGTGTTGTCTATGTCCATCCATCTGTCTTAGTTGTAGTGTTGTCTATGTCCATCCATCTGACCTAGGTTATAGTGTTGTCTATGTCCACCCATCTGACCTAGGTTATAGTGTTGTCTATGTCCATCCATCTGTCCTACGTTGTATTGTTGTCTATGTCCATCCATCTGCCCTAGGTTATAGTGTTGCCAATTTTCATCAATCTGTCCTTTGTTTTCACAGCCATGTATTCAAAAACTTCAGTTTGAGATTTAAAGCATTGTCTGCTCGTAGCAAATCCCTATGAATGGAGTTATGAAATTGGGACAAATTAAATGGCTGAATTGCAGAGGGGACATGTATGGGGATTCTATTTTAGTTTTACAGGAATGGTACCAGGAAGTGAACATTTCAATATAGAGCATTTCCTTCTCTATTGTAAATAACTTTTCATTCGATAAGAGTGGAGTGGGGAATATTCCAAAAGGGAGTTGTTTGTGTGTTTGGTATTACTTAACTATTTTCTACTGACTAAATTATGTATTTCTTATTCCCAGTCTCTGTGAAAGGTCACTACTCAAACAGTAATTTGACAATCATTTAGGATAACAAACTTGTCATACCAGCCTGACCAGCAGTACGAACATGTCACAGACAAATATAAGCACATTTCTACTTATTTTTCCTAATTTGGAAGTAATTCCTCACAAAGTATGTGGGATAGAGAAGATAGGAAGTTAATAACAGGCAAATTTGGGTTTAGAGAGTGTAGGAAATATGGCACACCAAGATCTGCTATAATAACTCTGTAAGAAGATTATGTGTCGACAGTCATTAATTTCTTACACGATGAAACTGTACAAGCAGTCACTTGTTTCTCTTCTTGAAGATATGAAACTTTTGGTTGATCTTATTTCAAGGCAGCTAAGGCTGCAGCATAGTCTAGTGGTAGAGCGTCCACTTCACATGCGGAAAGTCGTTGGTTTGATCCACGACGATGTCATACCAAATACTTTAAAAATGATACTAGAAGCTTCCACGCTTCACGCTCAACATTTAGAGGAGAGTTCTAGGTCTGGTCGGCCCCGTGTCAGTATAATGTTTTCCGTTTTCCCTTTCTGAACTTATGTTATTATGATCTGGATTTGTTGTTGTTGTAGTTGTTGTTGTTGTCGTTGTTGTTGTTGTCAGGGAGCAAATGATAACTGCAATATATATATCCCAAAGAGTGTGTGTTTCAGAACTTTATATATTATGTACATCAACATACAGAAACAAAATACATACAAAATGAAATATCAAATTTTTTACGTATATGTTGTTTAACAGAAATCAAATATATGTTGTTAAACAGAAATCAGATATATGTTGTTAAACTGAATTAAAATACATATTAACATATATTACAAAACAGAATCAGTTATCAATAAACATACCGGTAGCTACATGATATTTATTAGATGGGGAATGACTTGCTTATCCCTTTACTTCATGTAGACACCTTTGGACACCACTAATAAAGATGCCTTTGGACACCTTATATAAAATGCTTTTGAATTATTGGGTGAATTATGTATATATAACTGACAGAGTGGAAAACAGTGCAGGAAGTGTTCAGATTGCTTGTTACGAACAATCTGAACTCTTCCTGCACTGTTTTCAAAGGCCTTCTGTGATTGGTGCGGGAAAACATGTATCTATGAAGTAAAGGGTTATGTGAGAGATTTGTGAAAGGTATAAGGTATAGTGACTTAAATTAGTTATAGTCTAGTTACTAAATGTAATTCTTAATTTCTTAATTACATGATGATCATAATTGTTTGATGAACAAGTTACTTTTTAAACATAACTTCTTAAGTTAAAATCATAAAATCAAGACAAGTTTTAACTTAATATTTTAACCAGAAGTTTAAGGTATATTAATTTAATTTAAACAGAATATTTGAATTAACATTTTGCTTACCTGCAATAAAATATATCCCAAAAAGTGTGTATTTCTGAACTGCGAGATCAGCCTACTTTCAGGATATAATTACAGGAAACTGTTTATATTATTTGTCATTGCAATTATTTGATTTTGGTTTGATTGTCCTTAAGGCACAAATTAAACTAATAAACATTTCCTGTACTTGCATTTAATTGTTGAAAAAATACCTAAAACATAAAAAATATAATATGTAAAATTTCACAATATAAAATCTTTGTGAAACATTATGACTGAAAAATTGTTGAAAGTGAAGCTAAACACCATACAACAGCAAGGTAGCTAAAGCATTATGCAGATAAAGTTTCTTGCGTGAGATTATCTGTGACACATAACTGTGGCGGCAGATCGAATCCATTTGAAATTGTTGCTTTTGCATACACAGTACTAGCAAATTACCATGCATGTACTTAATTTTGGTTGAAGAATAGTCTAAATTAACATCCCTTTGTCCTTCTATTACATGGTTTTATTTATTAACAATCTCAAGGGTCCTCTGTAGTCAGCTTAGTCACTATATCTTATTGAAACTGACAGTATTGTCCAATATATGCATTGTTTGTCAACACCTGTAGTAACTATTTTCCAATGAACCGTTTTCTTAAAAACAAACACACACAATGAAAGAATTGGCCAAATAAATGTAAGAAATAGAAGAAGACAGAACAGAACAGAACAGAACAGAACAAAACATATGTTTTATTAAACTTAAGCAATTCAGCTATTGCCATACAAACATATATACAAAATCAATATATACATTGACATAAGGTGGTACCGGTATATTAAATAATTATTGTTTCATTAAGTTTATATTTTTGTGATATTTTTGTTTTGTGTCTGTGACAACCAGCTAAGAATGGTCTTTAATAGGCTGTGCTGAAAGACAACCATTATTTCATCTTTTGCTTGATTGCAACTTTCTCGGAACTGCCCGTTGATGTGAAGTGATAGCCGTCCATTAATCACCATGTAATTATGATAAAACTGGATATTTAACAAAGATAAAGTGCAATGTATCAGAACAAAGGTTTATGAGCTTGGTATAGTAGGTAACAACAGAAACACTGGACAAGATGAATACTCTTAAGTGTATAGCAGGGGTCAAGTACAACACAGATGTAAATAACATTCACTATTGGAGGAGATAGCACATTCCTGTATCCCACAATCCATATTGACTTGTAATGATGATGGATCGAGATTATTGGCTGAGATACAAATAAAATTGCTTTTGTCTGTCATATTTGAAAATGGATGGATTTTCATAAATAATGTGTTTCTGAAGTCCATTACTATAACAGATATAGCTTTAGATTGTGTTATAATGCTTTTAGACATTATTCAAGGGAATATCATCACTGACTGGGTTAGGGTAGGAAGGCTAAAAATGTGTCATATAAAATGTCAAATTTGTATTTCAAGTATATATAGGTCATATTTTGTGATGATAGTTGAATTTCAGAATATAGGGAGAAATCCCTTTAAAACATAGATCTGAAACAAGATCAAAACTTTTCCTCTACAATACAAGGCTGATAAAGTTATGTCAAAGTTTTGTTTGAGAAATTTCTTTACAACCTTGAAATAAAGATTTGTCAAAGGTGTTTTATGGAGAATATTTTGTGTAACATTGGCACAAGTCTATTTTTAAGAAATTCTACTGCTATACATTTTAATACATTGGGATAACCACAAAGTTGTTTTAATGATCTTCTGCAACTTAGGGCATTATAAATTAATTGCTAGATTATCTTCCAAACTTTTCTTAAAAAGGGGGAGTGGGGAGGGTTTTATTTTTTTCTATATTTCTTTAAGAAATTATTTGTTGAAAAAAAAGGGTTGGGGCAGTATGAAAATTGGGAGGCAGGCAAGGATGATAATCTTACAATCGATTTATTATGGCCTTAGGGTAGGTAATTTACCAAAAACTTATTTTGCTCAAAGCTGTTTTATGACAAGAATCTACTCCAAAATAGCTTATATCTGGCTGAATTGAAAGTGTGTTAATTTCAACAATTAGTAAATGTCTACCTAAGCTACTTGTGTTACATTAGGACATTGCCCTGAATCGTTAATTAAAAAATAATTGAAACTTCACTGACTTTATCATTGTTTATTATTTTTAGATTCATAAAACTCCAGGACAGATAATAATTTTGATAATTATGTGCAGCTGATGTTTATAATGAAACCAATATAGTCCCCAGTGGTGGAACTTCCATTCCATAAACACCCAGTGTTGCATCATCTACAGTTGATGTTGTTGTATGTTGTATCGTGTTTAGCGTCGCTTTCAACAATATTTCAGTCAAATCGGGATAGTGTCTACTTGAGACAGTATTCTGAACGCTGTCACACTGGAGTATCATGCTGCAGACACATGGTATGATACCCCACCCAGCCACATTATACTGATACCAGGGCCGTCCAGACTGAGAACTGTCCTCTAAATGCTGAGTGCCAAGCGTGGAAGCTTCTAGTACCATTTTTTTGGTATGAACCGGCTGGGGATCGAACCCACGACTTTCCGCATGCGAGGCTGATGCTCTACCATTAGACCACGCTGAGGTCTTCTACAGTTGATATTTTATAACTATAGTCCCCTATAGTAGAACTTCCAGAGTCCTGCCGTGGCCGAGGGGTCTAAAGCCCAACCTCAAAATCACTTACTTCTTACCGCTAAGGTCTTAGGTTCGAGTTCCGCTTGCTCCAAAAATATTATGTGAGAAAGTTTGCCAGTTACTTACGAATAGGTGATGGTTCTACTCAGTCTGAGGTCTTCCTCCACCAGTAACACAGGATATACCATAAATAAACTGAATTCTGAGGTCTTCCTCCACCATTATCACAGGATATACCATAAATAATCTGAATCGTTTGCCCACTCAAAGAAAAGAAAGTTAAACTTGGGCCTGATCCCAGGAAAGTTTGGTTTAAGGATTAACTGATCATATGTTACCCCCAGATGACATAAAATGAATAAATGAATCAATCAATCGATCTATCATTCAATCATTCATTCATTCATTCATTAATTCAATTAATTAATCAATCAATCAATCAATCATTCAATCAATCAATCAGATATTAACACCCTTTACTGTTAATCTGTCATGTAAACAAAACCAGTTTAGGGTTACAGAAGTGAGCATGGATACATACAAGACAACATTACTCCCTGCCCATCTGAACAGCTGACTGCAGGGCTACAGTACTGGCAGAAACATTTGTAAATCTTGGTTAACCAAGCATTCGCGTTTATCAGTTCATATTAGCTACATAATATCATGTATTCCATATTGACAATATAACTTGCTCACTGGGATAGGCAGGGATGGTAACAGACCACAGTGACTACATCTTGCTGATGATTACACCTAACCACATTGTTTAGAAAATCATGACTATGTTAAAACCGTTTTGGTTACTTTGACTGCAATAAATTAAGTTATATATTGAACTAAGCTTCAAAATGAGTTGGTAAGCCTAGCAATTGGGTGAGTTTAACACACCAGTCATTGAAGTGAAACTTCCAGTGTTAACATCTGACTGCAGCATGGTTGTAGGATTAACTGCACATCTTCCTAACATTAGTTATTGTTTCTGTTAGTCAGTTTGGATCGATTCGCATTGTCAAATGGAAGCAAGGTATGTGAAAATTCAACATATATTTTACTGGCTTATTTATATTGAATGGTTCATCACTTTATAATACTTGCATTTAAGAAATATATGGCAATTTTGATAAATTTTCACCTAAAATTATTTTCTGAAAATTATATACATGTATCTAAATGATGCAAGTATGAAATAACACATCGTCAGATAACCCCAGGTAACAATTCCAATACTCTCCATCCATCAGTGATGAATGTGAAGTGAAGACGGTGGAAAGGGGCATAACTCTCGGAAATAATTGGAAGGCATCCCACTTTACAGATTTTCTATCATTTGTGATCAAAGTGCTAAATATAAAATTATTTTTCAATTTATTGGCCTTAAAAAGATCAGTTTGTATTTTTTAAAAATATTTTTTTACACATATTTCCAAAACCAAGTGGTAGAGCAAATGGCCCTTAATTTCAAAAGTTTAATGGAAAATTTAACTTACCAGATACTCTGATATTCTAGTGCCATATCTCGACCTGCTGGTGAATATAGCCCTTTTTGTTACATTTCATTAACAACAGCTTTTTAAATGTCTATGTTTTCATATGTGATACTGTACAATTACAATGTTATGTAGAGAGCAAAATTTCGTCACCTTATGGGAGTTTTAAGAAAATCATGAAAAACACATTAAAACAGTTTTATGTAATTTTTTATTTAGATCTTTAAGAATAATGAGAACTGTGTAATCAATTCATTTTAACATGACATTAAGTCAGACGCAAAACTCGCAATAGAAGGGATAGTTTGAAATTTGGTCTGACGAAATTTCAAATAACACTGCATTCTCAGGTGCATGTGATATATCATCTTCTAGGGCATGCAATGCATGGTAACTATTTATCAGACACACCCTCGCCAGACCCACACCCTGGACACGACTTTTGTTCATCATAGTCATCATACGATCCAATAAGATTAAGTACATCTTCATTAATGCATCTGATTGGAAGATGATGAAACTTCTGTTTTTACGCTTCTTCGTTTGTTTCATTTGAAGTTTCTCCAACCTAGCGACTGTTTTACAGATTAAAAAAATAATGAAATAACATTTATAAATGCTAAAAAATGTTTTCCTCAGATACATAATTGAAAAAATTGTAGAACTTTGATGGCTCAAACCCGACAGGACTGGACCAAACAGTTTGAGTTAAGGGTTGTTCAACATCATACCATACATGTTTATGTATAATATTGAATTAGGAATTCAGCCAGGATCAAATAAGTGATTCATGCTACACATGAGGTTCCAGTCATCGGTGCTCCTGTCAGTGAAGTTCTAATGAAGTACCATTTTCAAGTCTTTGGTATGACCCAGCGGGGATCCAACTTACAACTTTTCACATGTGAGGCAGACCCTAATGTGACCCAGTTGGGGATTGAACCAATGACTTTCTGCATGCAAGGCGGACGCTCTACCACTAGACCACGGCTGATTGCAATAGAGATACCCTAGAGACAATGGAGACACATGATAAGATTCCTAAGTACATACTACATGATGTTACAGGACATATAATGTGGGCCCTTGTAGTGAGTGACATTGGATTTTAAATGTAACGTTAATTTAATATTAACTTTAAACATGTTAATGTATTGAAAGACATAAAAAAACACTTTATAAGATTCGTAAACACATTAAATTATGCTTAAAAGTTAATAAAAGACTAAATAATTAAGATAAATGAAAAGATAATAAATATCGTATTACAAAATTTGCCATTTTAATATTATATGGAAAATTAAAGACAAGAAAAAGTCACAACTAAACTAATTATAGCATTCAAATGATATTTCGACTTGATTATAAAGTTGATAGAATGATAATTGTATGCACAATTATCAGTGGCATCATTTACACAAACATGTACCGGTAAGACCGCAGTGATAGGACTTGAAATAGAGCGTCCGCCTTGCATGCAGGTCGCTGGGTTCAATCCCTGGCCGGGATTCATATCAAAGACTTAAAAAATGATACTAGAGGCTTCCTCACTTGGCGCTCAGCATTTAGAGGATAGTTCCAGGTCTCAGGTGTCAGTATTATGTGACTTGGTGTCCTTGGCATGATACTCTAGTGTGGCAGCGCTTAAATACTGTCTGAAGTAGGCACTATTGCCATATAACTGAAAAATTATTTATAAAAATGCTAAACAGCATACTACAACAACAACACCAACACATAAGAATGTTTTGTAGATATGACAAAACTGATAATTCCTCTGGTACATTAAACATTTATTAATTGTTTCATTTTCCGTACTATAACTATGAAACAGATACATGTAAGATATTGATGTGTATATATTGAGTGTATGACTATAAACCCAATACACTATTTTGAAACTATGTCATTCTGTTTTAAGATGGAACCTTACCATATAAGGGGTGTTTGTTGTATGATATCAGATATATCTGTTACATTAATTATGAAATAAACTAGATGTCAATATTAAGTGTATTGTACTACTGTCCATTCCCGAAGCGTAATAATAACGGTTTGGACAGTCAACCCAAATGTCGTGAGTTCAAACCCTATCCACATTGAATTTTTTTTAGCAATTTAGTTTGCCATAACAGTATCAAAGTACTTTTTTAATTTATTTTAATATATCTTGTGTTAATTATATAATTTTAGTCCAAACCATTACTATTTATGCTATTAGAAAGGAGAATAATATAACATACTTAATATTGATATCTAGTTTTTTTTATAATGTATACAACAGATCAATCTGCTATCATACTCTAAACATCTCTAGTACAGAAGGTTACATCTAAAAATAGAATGACTGTAGTTTCAAAATAGCATATTAGATTTTTACCATGTTTATTGTAAATAAAATATTGTTTATATAAATAAGATCATTTAACTCCTCGGCCACTTTAAACTTAACTTATGTTTTTCCTCACCAGGTGAAAATTCAAAATTGTGCTTTTATAATTTAATAATATTTTCTAACTGTTTTAGATAAAACTATAACTTTAATTTTCCCATTTTGATGTTAAAAACGCAAAACCAACACATTGAGTCAGTGCACGCAGTTTTATGACAACTTGTGGCAAATGTCGCGTGAAAGTCATGACAACGTGACTGATGTTGCACCAGCAACACAAGTTTGTACCACCAATGAAATGTAATCTGGTTATTTTTAGCTCTACTGCAGCTGCAATTTATGTTTATCATTAGGAAATAAAATACGGTTAATCCATACAACACATTTAGACAGTGTAAATATTCACAACAATTGCACATGTGCATAACACATTGTAGATCTGTATTTGGATATGTACATTACTACGGATATGTACATTACTACAGATATGTACATTACTACGGTTATGTGCTTTATCTTTTGTTATAGCCAACCTGAGCAGAAGGCTCACAGGTGAGCAGAAGTGATCACACAGGAATGTGTCCATTGCCTGTCCGTGGTTAACTTCAAAAGACTCCTCAGAAACTGTTTGACAGACATTCTTTAAATTTGCTGTAAAAAAACATTCATACATAAAGCTCTTTCAAATTTGTGCAAATGATGATGACCCCTGGACACCTGAGGCTTCTCTGTTTGTAGCTGACCTGAGCTGAAGGTTTGGGGAGTGGAGGAGGCATATAGAGTTACATTAACTTTGTAACCAATTAAGTGACATTAAATATTTCTCACAAATGTTTATTTGACATGATAATGTGTCACTTAACTATTACTAATTTGCATGTCAATAACATAGAAATTGAAAACGTTAAATGCCAAAAATTCTAATTCTAATATAGAAGACTTATGAATTATTTGGTGAATTATGTTTATATTAACTGACAGAGTGGAAAACAGTGTAGGAAGTGTTCAGATTGCTCTTTACGAGCAATTTGAACTCTTCTTGCACTGTTTTCAAAGGCCTTCTGTGATTGGTATTTATGGAGTAAAGGGCTATGGAAACAATGGGGAAACTGCTCAGGTTACAGTAGAATTGGAAAAAAGCTAGAATCATCCCTGATATGGCGTATGATTCTCCATCTAAACCATTGTTTCCGGAGCTTAAATGGTTAAATGTTGCAGAATGAATACATTTTCACAAACCAATACAAGTTTATAAATGTGTCAACAAGCTGTAACTCCAGATTATCTTACATCTTTTTTTTCAAGAGGCTAAATCATCTTATGAATTAAGAGCTTGTGTAAATGGGGATATAGTTGTTCATAAATATAGATTGAACAAATACAAACAAAATCTTCACTATTCTTGGGCTCTCATATGGAACTTTATAACCCCAAGTGTACGACAACTAAAGAATATTAAAGAATTCAAAACGAAAAAGCAACTCTGTTAAGTAACGCTAACTGATACAGTGGTAGATTAAATATCTCAATATTCCTACAAGACAGTACAATATCTATGCTATATAGTTGTCATAACATTGTATATTCATGAATGAATATCTTAGAAATGCAATTAATTTTATGATTGTATGTTTATTTAGTATTTGAATGTATTTGTTATAACTATACTTTGCTTTGTTGAGTGCCTCAAGGAAGAACAGTTATTGTAATTGATTGAGTTATGATTGCAAATAAAGAATTCATTATTATTATTATTATTATTATTATAATTATTATTATTATTATTATTATTATTATTATTATTATTATTATTATTATTATTATTACTATTATTATTATTATTATTATTATTATTATTACTACATATAATCCAGGTGACAAAATAAATAATTAAATTGGAGGGGTAAACTCGAAACGAAATCTTCATTCTAAAATTTTAATAGACATCACTCCAATATTTCTTGGTGACCTTCACATCATCATTCAGACTCTTTCTAAGATGAAATTATTTTTACTATGTGTTAACCTGTATATAGAATTAAAATGAAATCAAAGTGAAATCATGTTACTCATTTAATATACATCTTTAATTAAATGTTGCAATCTTAAGCAGGAAATCTATTTTAGTCTAGCTTAGGCACACTGCCGCACTGCCCATGTTAGGAAATTGCTTTTAAATATATTTTTTTGCATGTTTAAATAGATATCCTTTTGGCAATATGGGGTCAGTGAGTATTAAATAGGCGTGGTATATTGAAATTTGAATTTTTTTAAAAATCCTGATATATTCCCTTTAATGGTATTTATTGCTGCTTCACTATATTTCTCAAAAGCTGTTTGACTTGTGATGACCAAATAAAGGGACATTAACAATTAAAAATCCTCTCACTTTTTTGTCTTATTTCATTTATTTTATTTTCATGATTCAATCTCCACACAACATCTCTGCAACAGCCATTAAATGCGGGCGGTAGACTATTGGATAGAGTGTTGGCCGTTCACGGTTGCGTGTTCGATCCCCAGCTCGACCAAGTGCCTCTCATAAAATAACACTCAGTACTGGTTCTACCCAGGAAACTGACTCGAGAGCGGTTCATATAAGCTCTGTACTTTCATTGCAGTCAAGTTAAAATAAAATTTGTATAAACTAACAGCCATTTTTGCCACTGTTGCACTACCCAGGTTTACATTTATACATTCTGTGGTACATAGGAGAATGTTGTCACAGTATGTCAGGCCGAGTTAGCACAGTCAGTAGCCATCTGACTATCAATCTAGGAATCCTGAGTTTGAATCCCTGCCAGTCCACAGTCGCCATGATGATCGACATATTGCATCTCATTGCCATTAGTCTCTCACCATTGATCCAGATGGGAAAGTTATTAGCTACTTGTGGAGATGTATGCTCAGGTATTGGTTAACCTTTCAGGTATGGTTAGGTAACTGATCGTCTGTTGGCCTTCGATGGAATAATGATGCTAATTAATAAAACAAACAAACTTTCGCAAGTATTGTAGGACAATTTTCTGCCTTACATAATATTATATGCACACATGTGCACAAACATGCACATACAAACACATCAAAATGCAAACAAAAACACATAAAGGATGCGTTTTCTCATTAAACAACCCTTTCTATGATACAGGTTGCCTTGAACTTCATTATGACAAACTTGTTTACAAGAAAAATAATAGTACAAAAACTTCTGGTGAGATATTTTATCTTGAAAGGATACTAATTAAATAGCCAGACATTATCTCGAAATGAAAAATAGGGCATGCAATGTTAAATTACTACAATTGTTTTCATCTTTTCCAAGAGACATGAATCAGTCTCGGTAATTATAGATTCCAATACGCAGCATCAGACTGTCAAATGTGTGATCCCCAGGCTTTGATTACAGCATTATATAGAACTGTGGCTTGCAGCTTGAAAACAAAATCATTTTTGCAGTCCTTTTCAGATCACAACATCATATTTATTGTGCTGGATGTAATTATTATTGTTGAAAGTGTACGGGGAGAGAGTCACATCACTCAGTGATGTTGTTATGACAAGAATGTTTGTTTATCTATAGATAGCCTGAAGAGAAATAATGAAATGTTGTTGTTGTTGTGTTAAGCTTTAGAGTTGTTTTCAATAATTTTTCATTCACATTGCAATGGTGTCTACTTCAGACAGTATTCCAAGTGCTGCCGCACTGGAGTATTATGCCACAGACACATAGGTATGATACTCTATCCAGTCACATTATACTGACACTGGGCCAACCAGACTTAGAACTAAGCCTCATTTGAGGAAGCTTCTCAGTGCCATTTTCAAGCCTTTGGTATGACCTGGCCGAGGATAAAACCCATGACCTTACACATACAAGGAGAATGCTCTACCACAAGACCACCTGCTGTGGTAGAAAATCATGAAATAATAAAAAAAAAGATATAATTAAAAAAATATTGTAGCTAAGGAGGTAATATAAGGTTACTTCCTATGAAATTAAAACGTTGAATTGCAATGAAATTAATAAACTAAGACACAACAACATGCTTAATTAATCTGAATTTTAAATTTTATTCACTTCATCAAAAAGTCCAACTCAAAACTATAATAGTGTATGATATAATGGTAGAGGATCAAACTCAGGATGAAAGGGTCATGGATTCAATCCCCTGTCACAGCATTATGTGGTGTCCTGGAGCAAGACACTTATCCATTTATGCTTAATACTAGTTTTAGCCTGGTAGTGAGGAAGACTTCGAGCATGATTTGTCTATTGTAGTGAGGAAGACGTCGAGCATGATTTGTCTATGGTAGTGAGGAAGACTTCGAGCATGATTTGTCTAAGTCATGAGAACTTGTTTCACAATCAGTGTAAAACATTTTTTTTAAATTACCATAAATTAAGATCTCGGAAATAAATAAAAATAAAAGTGTATGTATTGGTAAAGATTTTATTATTTCTATATCAACTTATGAGTTATAAATATCTAAACATGAGAACGAATTATTGTAACATAGTGCATGTGCATAAGTACATTATGTAAAAAGGTCAAGGTCACTGTCCAGTAAACTTTAGAGAGTGTACAAGTCCAGTTGTTCACATGAAGGTATATTTTTATATTTCCAGCTATGCTCGTATTTTGGCCCATTATCCATATGTGGTGCTGACAGCAGTCCTTGTGGTGTCCATCACATGTCTCATAGTTACGGTAACCATTGGTAACAGGCCAAGCTTTGAGGAGCCAATGACGGTGAGTATAGGCAGTACAACTGCTGTCACGTTGTTTGTTTTGATAAAATGAGATCTGTTCAATTTTGGAAGTACATGAAAACCTTTTTTTTAGATGGTCCTTTGGTATGATTACCACAAGATGTACTAATTACCACAAGGTGTACCAATCACCACCAGGTGAACAAATCACCATAAGGTGTACCAATCAACACAAGGTGTATCAATCTACACACAGTGTACCAATCACCACAATGTGTACCCTATCACCACAAGGTGTAACCAGTCACCACAAGGTGTACATATCACCACAAGGTGTAACCAATCACCACAAAGTGTACCAATCACCACAAGGTGAACCAATCACCACAAGGTGTACCAATCACCACAAGGTGTACCAATCACCACAAGGTGAACCAATCACCACAAGGAGTACCAATCACCACAAGGTGTACCAATCACCACAAGGTGTACAAATCACCACAAGGTGTACCAATCACCACAAGGAGTACCTATCACCACAAGATGAACCAATGACAAGGTGGTGAACCTATCACCACAAGGTATACCAATCACCACAAGGTATACCAATCACCACAAGGTGTACCAATCACCACAAGGTGTACCAATCACCACAATATGTAACCAAAATCACAAGGTGTACCAATCACCACAAGTTGTACCAATCACAACAAGGTGTACGAATCACCACATGGCGTTTCAATCACCACAAAGTGTACCAATCACCACAACGCATACCAATCACCATAAGGGATAACCAATCACCACAAGGTGTACCTATCACCACAAAGTGTACTAATCACCACAAAGTGTAACTAATCACCACATGGTGTACAAATCATCACAAGATGAACCAATCACCACAAGGTGTACCAATTACCACAAGGCATAAGCAATCACTACAAGGTGTACCAATCACCACAAAGTGTAACTTATCACCACAAGGTATACAAATCACCACAAGATGAACCAATCACCACAAGGTGTAACCAATCACCACAAGGTGTACCAACCACCACAAGTTGTACCAATCACCACAAAGTGGAACTACTCATCACAAGGTGTACAAATCACCACAAGATGAGCCAATCACCACAAGGTGTACCAATTACCACAAGGTGTACCTATCACCACAAGGTGTTCCAATCACCACAATGTACCAATCACCACAAGGTGTACAATCACCACAAGGTGTACCAATCACCACAAGGTATACCAATCACCACAAGATGTACCAATCACCACAAGGTATACCAATCACCACAAGGTGTACCAATCACCACAAAGTGGAACTAATCACTACAAGGTGTAAAAATCACCACAACATGAACCAATCACCACAAGGTGTACCAATTATCACAAGGTGTAATCAATCACCACAAGGTGTACCTATCACCACAAGGTGTACCAATCACCACAAGGTGTACCAATCACCACAAGGTGTACCAATCACTACACATAGTACCAATCACCACAAAGTGTACCAATCACCACAAGGTATACAAATCACCACAAGGTGTACCAATTACCACAAGGTGTAATCAATCACCACAAGGTGTACCAATCACCACAAGGTATACAAATCACTACAAGGTGTACCAATCACCACAAGGTATACAAATTACTACAAGGTGTACCAATCACCACAAGGTGTAATCAATCACCACAAGGTGTACCAATCAACACAAGATGTACCAATCACCACAAGGTATACCAATCACCACAAGGTGTACCAATCACTACAAGGTATACCAATCACCACAAGGTGTACCATTCACCACAAGGTGTACCATTCACTACAAGTTGTACCAATTACCACAAGGTGTACCAATCACCATGGTACTTGAAGTTGCCTTGGTGGTTTTCAGCTACTGAATGTATGATACCATGTAAACACTCTGGTATATATAACCTGGCAGAGGATTGAATGCACAACTTCTTGTATGCAAGGCAAATGCTTTACTACTATTTCTTCAGTCACTTTAATACCTTTGATATTAATTATGGGAGTTTTATATTAACTTCAGAATGTACAACCCGGTGGTAAGCTAGTTGAGGTTTCAGGTTAAATTTCACAAAAATTTAAATGGCCCCTTAGTATAAACACCTAGTAGTGTTAAGTGGACTTGTAGTGATTTTTCTTTAAAGCTACTGTGAACTTAAACTAAAAGTAGATGGTTGCTTTTGGTCACAAAAGCTTCTCCCAGTCCTGCTGAAAGTAAAAAAAACTTACTGGATTTTAAATGTAGCTTATGGTAGATTGACGGGTGCATGCTCTGCACATAGAATTGAAATGGAGAATATTTGCAAAATCCTGTAAGTGGTTTAAAAGATATGGTGTTGACATGAATTACTGCCTGTTAAACCTTTAACCTCTCAGTCTCGGTATGGCCTTATCCTTGAACTGACATGGCTGGAAATTATGCTCTGCACATTGTCTAAATATGGCAAACATTTGTTATTTAAATATCCCTTAAGCAGTTAAAAAGATATGGAGCACACATGGAATTTGACCTCTAAATATGGTAGTGACTTTAAACTGACATAGCTGCAATGTGCAGTAAACATAATCTCAATATGGCCTTGACCTTGAACTGGAAAGTTCCCTCAGCACATTGTCTCAATATGGCAAACTTTTGTACCAAAGTATTAAGAAATCCCTCAAGTGTTTAAAAAGATATGGAGCAGACATGCAATACTGCATGTTTGACCTTTGTTGGTACGACCTTGACTGGAAAGTGTCCTTTGCATAATGTATTGATACTAAGTTAATTAAAACAAACTTCAAGAAGTTAACAATATAAGGAGTGGATACATATTGTTGCCTGTTTGACCTTTGACCTCTCAGTATGACATTGACCTTGTACGAACATGCATGGCATTGCACTTGGCATATCTTCTCAATATGATGAATATTTGTATTAAATTAATCAAAACTCCCTTCATGCACTGAAAAGTTATAGAGTAGACTTGATTGGTGACAGACAGATAAACACACAGATAGACAGACATCCAAGCTAAAAAAAAATGCACCCTCAAAAGAGGGGAAAGGCATTATAAATTATTTCTAAAATATTTAGCAATGAAAAAATATTGTAGAAAATTGGAACACACAGATAAATTCATATTGATTGAAATGTATTTGAAATTTGTTTTAAACCAAATAAATTTAAAGGCCAAGAGATGAAGGTTACTTTTACTGGAAATGAATTATTATAACCGACCAAAAGCTTATATAAATAAAGAAGGCAATATTTTTCATCTCAGATAATGCATTAACTTATAGCAAAAATATCAAATGATGTAGCGGTATATTCCATAGATATTTGACATTCTGTCAAAAATACTGCTTTGTTTCCTTAGTTTTAGTCGCCATGGAAACAGCTTTCACCAGCTCGTTTGTCATTTAATGTCTAGAAATAAGTATCAACCTTTTGATAAATGAGGTATCTTTTATAAGACGGTGTTATTTGTTATTGTTACAGATATAAAATGCAATTAGTATAGGAATTTGTCATTGAAGGTAAATCTTTTGACATGCCGGAAAAATGTAACTAATTCATGCCATGGCGTTCATCAGGAAAGCAACTTTAAAAGACTTAATGGATTTGGATGTAAATGCCTGATGAAAGCTATAACAATGATCTAAGAGCACTTCATTAATACTGAGTGCATTATACGATGTTGATCAACCTATTCTATCTGGTCTTTTCCTGCAATTGTAAAATTCTGTAATTCTGTCTCTCTAGGAGAACAAGGTAAAGTATCAAAATATTGTGTAAAAAAAAAATGTAATTGTGTTGGTGAACCAGCCATAGGGTATTGTTTTTTATGGCTCACTCCCAATGATGTTGCCGCTAGTTTATACTATTACTTTAAATTTAAGCTCAATTGCAGGAAAGCTCCAGAGCCTGTATGAATAGTTTTGCATCTGCTTCCTGAGTAAAACCAGTGCCGAATGTTGTTATTTGAGAGGCCAATGGGCTGAGCTGGGGATAAAACCTGCAATCTCTAGTGTGAGCATGGAACACTGTCCAGTGCTCTATCGTCCAAACCAATCTCCCGAGTAACTCATAACATTAATTTCCCACTGCAGTCAGTGGTGAGAGAGGAGAGATGATAGTCGTATTTCAGTTATCATAGAGACTGCCCTAGTGGGAACCTGAACTCGAACTCAAAACTCCCTGGATTGAGTCATTATGCGTGACGGAATGAGCTAACCGAGCCGGCAACATGGGACGAAGAGCTTGATCAAAATGTAAAACAATTGTTGCTATGCATTTTCCCATTTCAGTCTTTTGGTGAAATTTCACTAAGTATATTGATTTGATTTAATCTAGGAAGTAACGAAACAGTTTTTATATGTTTCATTAAGATCCATTATTAGTACAGTGTGCTTCATGTTTGCTGGTGTCTGTCTTCCTTTATTTATACATGTATCTTTATTGTGATTCTCTACTAAAAAGAGAAACATCACGTTCAAATGTGAATGCAAAACTGTTTTATTATGTTCTTTATTCATATTTGATTTAACCTGTTTCTTGGGACACATGCACAGTTATGTTACTCAAATATTTGTTACATCTAGTGGTAATTTAATATGCACTTGCTACAAAGGATAAATGGTTAAAATAAAATTTGGTTGGTATGTAACCAGAAACTTTTTGTATTGCATTTATCTGGTTTTTCACATATTTGACATGAAGATGTTAACCAAATTTAGATTGTATGCCTCCTTACTGTACATTTTGCTGTATTCGGATATATTTCAGAGTTTAATTCTTCATGATTATATTCTGATTTAAATTTAGAATTCATTCCCATGCGCATATTTATAACATTCCAAAATCACGCTGGTGGTTCCCTCTGATTCATGCTGAGGTCTTCCTCCACCAATAAAACTGGATATGCCATATATAATGGTGTTAACCCTTTACTTCATATAGACGCCTTTAGACACCTGTAATATTGATGCCTGTGGACACCTAATATAGAAGGCTTTGGACACCTCTAATATAAAAGGCTTTTGAATTATTGGGTGAATTATGTTTATATTAACTGACAGAGTGGAAAACAGTGCAGGAAGTGTTCAGATTGCTCGTTACAAGTAATCTGAACTCTTCCTGCACTGTTTTCAAAGGCCTTCTGTGATTGGTGCAGGAAAATGTGTATCTTTGGAGTAAAGGGTTAAACCACAAAAAAAATCCAAAATCAATACATGTATATAAATTATCACACTTTAATTTATACTCCAAATTCAGTATATGCCTTCAGTCTCTTTGTTATCTGTTCTGCAATGTATAAATTACAGGTGGTGTCCCTTTGATACATATTTCAAATTCCAGATATAAGTTCTGTCCGTTTAAGTATTATATATTTTCTAGATTATATTAATGATGTCCTTTTCTATACACGTGTATTTTAGATTGAATATATGAACTTCGCCCATTAATTTATATTCCAGATTCCATACATGGAGTATGTCCCCATACTGTTACACACATTCCAAAATCAAGAATATTCTCCATTACTAATGTTTTCAATGTCTGCTTACTTCAATTTGAAAGTATAAGAGGGATGATGGTTATGTGTATATTTTATTTAAATATTTTCAGGGTTTTGAGCCACGTGGTACTGAAATCAGCAATCGCTTGACAGCTTACCACAATCTCCTCAATGATCCAGATCTTACACCGTCTCAATGGCAACAAGAAGCTATTATACAACAGAAGGACAACAAATTGGTTGTCCTGGATACGCAAATGTCCCATAGCAACACCTCGGCAACATACCGTTACAGGAGAGGCAGAATAAAGCAGCGCAGACCTTTCTTCTGTGATGTACCAGGTGAGGTAGAACATCAAAATTGGTTCGATTTATTTTTATTTTAATGTTTAGCATCCCTTTTATGCCATCAAGGGCTAACAGATGATCATTTAACCTAACCACTCTAGTCTGGTATCCTGGTAGGTTAACCCTTTACTCCATAGATACGCGTTTTCCTGCACCAATCACAGAAGGCCTTTGAAAACAGTGCAGGAAGAGTTCAGATTGCTCGTAACGAGCAATCTGAACACTTCCTGCACTGTTTTCCACTCTGTCAGTTAATATAAACATAATTCACCAAATAATTCAAAAGCCTTCTATATTATGTGTCCAAAGGTGTCTATATTAGAGGTGTCAAAAGGCGTCTATATGAAGTAAAGGGTTAACCAGTATTGAGTACATCACAAGCAACTGATAACTTCCCTTATTGTTCATTTTTATGCCATCAAGGGCTAACAGATGATCAGTTAACCATGCCAGAGTATTTCCTGGGATCCTGAAAGGTTTACCAATACTCTCATACACAAATATCCGTAGTCCTACTTGAATAAGCGGTGAGAGACGAATGACAATGAGATGCAATGTTGTATATCAATTTTCATAGAATCTGCTTATCAATGGAATAAAAATAAAAAGATGGCTATGGGGCATCAAACTAGTTTATCTTGAAACAATAATTGCCACCAAAACAAATGTCAACACTGTTTACATTACTGAAAACCTATAGATCTTAGCAACATGCATAAAGACCAACACAGGTCATCGTTTTGCTAAGACCACTAGTCAGGTGAAAATTTCAATTGACTAGTGCAAAACTTTAGTATACTGTACTCTTTGTTTACAATTAAGTCATAATGAAACTTAACATTGAGATGAATATGAGATGACCTCTTGAGTTTGGTCGTGCAGAGATAACTGGGTCCAGAATTGAAAACAGTGTTGTTAGCATTATGACTGTCATATTGTGTTCAGCTTATTTAGGCCATAATAAATTAATTGCTAGATTATCATCCCTGCCCCCCTCCTTAATTTTTATGCCACCCCGACTCTTTTTATCTTAATTTTTTTTTTAATTAAAAAATAAAATCCTCCCCTCCTCCCCTTTTGGATGAGAATCTAGCAATTAATTTACAATGGCCTTAGCTTTAAATATTATAATTAATAAATGTATTTTATTTCTTTACAGATGGACGCTGGATTAAGGTGATATATCACAGTCCTGTTAGTGAAGACCTGTTTACACTGTCCAACATCCAGGCCATGTGTAAGCTAGAAGAGAAATATGTCACCTCCAGCCCAGTCTACACACGCAATTGTCTGAGACCTCCTGATAAATCTCACTGCTGTCGGCCATTATCCCTGGGAAACTACGTGGCACTGCTTACAAATAAACCAGGTTGCTCAAATATCTCTGCAGCAGACGTGATGAATGTGAGAAATAATGTGCAGTTGTGCGTTAAATATTACCAGAATTTTTCTCTGACGGATAATTGTGACTTTCGGCACTCTCCGTACGGAGAATCGTTCTCAAAATGTTCAAACATACCAAAACAGTGTCAAAAACACAACGCCATCTACAACATAATGCACTTCATATCGGATCGCTCATTCCAATTGAAGAGTAAGAAGTTGAATTTTGCTCTTTCATTTCTACCGGTATCATTCCAATTGACGACTTCCAAAAAGTTAGAAGATGCGATTCAGCTATATTTAGATATGGAGGCAAGGGCAGAGCCCATGGGGAGCGTAGAGATTGTTGCTGCTGACTTCGGAATAAAGGATCATCTGTTTCATCATTATTTATCAAAAGACAGCAAATGGATCACAGTCAGTGGCATTGTTATATTTTTTATTGTTTGGATATTTACGGGATCTATTTTTGTTACAATCATGACGTTTATCACAATGTTCTGGTCATTGGAACTCGCTTATTTTTTATACGTTTTTGTATTTGAAATCAAATTTTTTCCATACATGAATCTCGTGACTGTTTTAATGGTTATTGCCATTGGAGCGGACGACGTTTTTGTTTACTCAAAAATATGGCATTTGGCGAAAAAGGAAAGAAATAATGGTACGTTAGAAAAGCTAGTTTCGGACACGTTAAAGCATGCGACTCTGTCAATGTTTGTTACCAGTTTAACAACAGCAGGTGCTCTCTTCGCCAACGTTGTCAGTCCAATCACGTCAATAAAATGTTTCAGTATCTATGCAGGAACAACCATGGTGTGTAATCTAGTTTTCATGATTACGTGGACACCTGCAGCCATTGTTATCGAAGAAAAATGGTGTAACTTTTGTTTTATTAACAGTCCCAAGATATACAAAAAGATGCGACATTATTACCGCATTTTTTTTGAAAGATTGTTACCAAAGTTTGTTATACGTTTGCGATATTTGTGGATTATTTTATTAGGTTGTGTAGGAATATTCAGTGGAGTTTTGGTGTTCCATTATCCAAAGTTACGTCTGCCTACCTCATTCCATTTTCAGGTGTTCCGCAGCGAACACCTCATGGAAATGTATGACCAAGAGTTAAGAGAGAGTTTTTGGTTTGAAAAATCGGTTGGTGAAGGAAAAACACTGATGCCATTAACAATAGTGTGGGGAGTAAAAGATACAGATAATGGAGACAAATTGAATCCTCATGAAAAGGGGACTTTGGAGTATGATACCAGTTTTAATCCTGGTACCCCACAGGCACAATTATGGTTAAGACAGTTTTGTAGAGCTATTCGGGAGACAGAGTTTTACAGAAAGGTAGAAGCATTTGAGACAACAAATTGCTATATAGATTTCTTTATTCGCTACATGAAACAAAACTGTACCAAAGAAGAAAAGATTTGCTGTAGGAATAATCGATTCCCATATCAACAAAACGTATTTGAAAGATGCATAAATAAGTACATTCCATTGGCCATGAAACAGAATCTGTATTCATGGGACAAGTATACACCAGGTTTAAAATACAGAGGGAACAAAATAAGTGCCCTTGTGGTTCAGTTCTCTGCAAATTTGACTTACTCCTATGAATACGAATCAGTTGGTGCATTTTATAAAAGAGTGAATCAATGGGTTAATGAGCGTCTGTTATCAGCACCAGTAGAGATGAGAAATGGTTGGTTTGTAAGTGATTTAAAATTCTTTAACATTCAGAAAAGTTTAGCGGAAGGTATTCCGGTTGCGTTTGGAATATCTATACTTGTTGCTACTGTTGTGACATTTTTTACCTCATTGAATGTTTTAATCACAATCTATGCGATGATAACAATATCATTTATAATGTTGGTCACCATAGCATCTATTGTGCTACTTGGATGGGAGCTGAATATTTTAGAATCTGTGATCATTACAGTGGCAGTTGGCCTATCTATAGACCACACATTGCATTATGGGGTGGCTTACAGACTTGCTCCAGATCTTGATAGACAGAATCGTGTATATTGCTCACTTGTGCGTGTTGGCAACGTCATATTTGTTGCTGCGCTGACAACATTTCTTGCTGGATCTTTCATGTTACCATCTGTTACACTCGTGTATCAAAAGTTTGGAATATTTCTTATGTTGGTTATCTCGATCAGCTGGGTTTACTCCACCCTCTTCTTTCAGTCATTGCTCAACGTGATTGGCCCGGAGGGAGGTTTTGGACAATTTCACTGGCCGTCACTGGACTGTTGCTCACTTTTATCACCAAGTCGAATTGATCGGACGGTGTACACTATGTCAGAGTCGACAATGTCAACGTCAAGTTCTGGGTACCCATATCACCCTAGTATAGACACTAACGCTACCGAACATGACTATTTGCCAGACAGATCATCAGATTCAAATAGCGGAACTCCATATGCTAGCAACTATCGCAGTCGTCCCGGGAGATATTACCCACGGCCCAAAAAGTGAAAGCGTGAGTCCAGATAATCAGTGTGAGAGAAAACTGCTCAACGGCGAAGACAAGAATAATAAAGATAATGTGTGTGGTGAGAGTGCATGTAATGTAACCATGGAAGTACACGACATATTGGAACAAAACACAGAAAAATTGTGCACAGAAGTTTAACATCTGTCCTTAACTAACTCTTACCTTGCTGTTCACAGCAGTACTTTCAAAAGATATGAAAACCAACATTCAAGAGATATGAAAATGCAGCATAGGAAAAGGTATGAAACACAACACAAGGTTTAGAGGGGACTTACTTTGAAATGAAAAAGTGACACTTATGCAGGAGGTACCAAATTATTCAGTAACATCTCAAGTAAACAGCCAATAACACAAACAGACAATAGTTACTGTAGGATATGGATATATGCATTTTGCGATTTCATATATCTCTTGAGTGTTGGGTTTTCATATTTCTTGATTGTTGGGTTTTCATATTTCTTGATTATTGGGTTTTCATATCTCTGGAGTGTTGGGTTTTCATATCTCTGGAGTGTTGGGTTTTCATATCTCTTGAGTGTTGGCCCATTTACAAATAATTTAGACTCAGACCAATTTACATCTCACAATTTGCTCTGATTCAACAGTGTTTGAAAATAAATAAATTACTGAAACTCTTTTAAATTGATAATGGAATCCACCAAAATTATGGATGGAAGCATCCATTTAAGAAAATCAGCAAGTTGATGGTTTAGGAAGACCATCGTTGGCAAAGATAATCTTTATTATAAAATACAAAGGGGAAGGCCAGCTCTTTTGTTAACTTATATGAGGATAGTAATGAATATTTTTATATTGTTTGGTGACTGTACTTTTCATTTTTTGTAAGCTTGTAGATTTTAGATATTTTAATGTAATAATTCAAAGTAAAATTCTTGCAACTGGATGGATCCACCTACAATACAATATTATGATCTGTGGTGCTGAAACTGTCTGTGTAATATATTTGGTTCCTGTTCCCTTATTCAAAAAAACATCTTAGCATGTGGGTGCACTCAAGGTGAATGTTAAAAATTCTGTATTAAAAGTTATGAATGTT
Organism: Panopea generosa; assembly: GCA_029582155.1. Taxonomy (NCBI): domain Eukaryota; kingdom Metazoa; phylum Mollusca; class Bivalvia; order Adapedonta; family Hiatellidae; genus Panopea; species Panopea generosa. The sequence continues at coordinate 6,145,769 of CM055897.1, read as the reverse complement.
TTATGAAAGTGAAAATGCTTGTAGGTATAAATGTTTTATGGAAAATGTTTATAATCTAGACATAGATATTTGAACCATAATTGTCAATGCCATGATAACTGTTCAGAAATCATAATGTTAATAAAAATTAAAACTTTGAGTTACAAGTGCATCCTTAGGTTGAGATATCTGTGAATACATGGCAAGGACAGTTAGAATAATACCATTGCATATTAATGAAGACCTGTTAAACACATAGAGAAGTCAGGCCTCGAAAATACATTTATACCTATTTATCCTGAGGGACTAGAATACCTGAAAATGTACTTGTTCTAAGTGATTTTGTATATGTCATTTTTTCCCATTTATTATTATTTCTGTCATCCCCTAAATAATGGAAACCTTTCAATGTATTTCAATAATATTCAATGTTTAAATCTAATATCAAATTAAACTGCCATTGACAGATATCAACAGTGTGTGAACACAGACAGGAGTAACAGACCTTACCCCATCTCACTTTTTTTTCTCAATTTTTTTTATCCAATTTATTTTTCAAATCTATGTTCAATCCATCATATAAAACAAAAAAAAAGAAAAAGAAAAAAATGTGACGAACATAAAGTTTAGTAAAGGCCTTTTACTTCTAAGAATGGCCACATACCCCCAACTGTCTTCTGACACCTGTTGTGCAAAAACTATAATGAATATTCTTATACGGTATGCACAGCCAGCTGGGGAAGGTATTACGTGACAAAGTAAGCCCAACAACAGAAATATTGAGCCAACTGTTTCTGAATAAGACCCTTTCAAATCACTCATTTAAGGGCTAAAAAGTTTAGTCATAAATAAAGTGGCACAAATTTTAACGGATTATTGCAAGACTTATCCGGCTCAACACAACTATAGTCTGGTATGACATGTTGTTTTTTATTTGGTTATATATGATGGATTGAAAATAGATTGGATTTTTTTTTTTTGAAAGAAGTCAGATGGGGTAAGGGACTAACCAAAGGCAGTTACTCCTGCCTGTGTGTGTGTGAATTGGATGGATGTGAGAGAGACTGCGTTGTCCGTATCCAAAATAAAGGGGCTGTCTGAATTGGTGTACGTTGCACTAGTTGACTGAGTATTTACATGTGCAGTTGCTTTAATGTGGTTAGCTGTCATTTTTTTACCAGAGTTTATATCGGAGAGTTTACTTTATTATAAACCATCATTTTATTTTTATGTGCCATTTTCTTCCTAAATGAGCTTGCAAAAATTAGCAATATCAATGGAGTTACTTCCCTTGAATACAAATCCATGTGCTTTAAAACATCTTGGAACTGAATTCTGTCTTATGATAAATTGTAACTTGGATATTGAAGTGATGACAAGGGACAAGTCATATTTACCTGTTCCAAATGATATATTTTAGGTTAGCTGTATATTAAAGACTATATTTTTATCGTCCCACAAGATGAATGCATTTGAAAGTTTACTCCCCAACAGCTGTTTGGTCTCTCAGATTTTTGAGTGGATGGGTGAAGTTTTGAAACCTGACATTGTATGAAGTGTATAGTATTCGATGCCCTCATGTCATATCAATACTGATGCTGATAATTATATTGGTATTTTCGAGCGGATGAGTGGAATTTTCGAAGCTTGAAAGTGTATAAAGTGTACAATATATGATGCTCTCATATCATATCAATACTAATGATTAATTGTGTTGTAGCGCTCACACAAGTTAGTGTACATTATGAAGTTATACATCTGAACATAGTAGACGTGTAACGATTCACAGATGCATCGATTCACCTTTTTGCCGATGTGTGTATCGGGTGTTAAATGAAACTTCCAATAGATTGCAATGCATTCTTAAGACATTCGATCCATCGATACAATTGTCAGATATTGTGCATCACAATTCAATTCTTGATGAAACATAAAAAACTATCTTATAAACTGACAAACAAAAAAGAACGATTTTTTAAAAAGCAAGACAAATTTTCGGATATAAACTGACTAAACATGTGACATATATTACGAACAGCATCTCCTTCGAATCATGTACTATCCCACTTTGTTTCTTTCATCACTCTCAGAGTTATGCAGTGTAATAAGTTTTGTTATTCTCTGTAAAAGATACTTTTAGGTTGCATACGAGCATAGTTATTACATACACCTTATTAAACAATCATGGTGATTGCATAAGATACAGTTAAAATATTGGTATCGTGATGCGCATTGCACCGTAACTTACATATTGCAATATGCATCACTTTTTATTTTCACAGGCAATATGTATCGTGATACATATTATTCTTAAAATGAAGTATCGCGATATGCATCTCAGATGAAAAAAAATGCCAATGCACAGCCCTAAAACATAGTCTGAAGGAAGTTGATTCAATCCAGTATTGATTTCGGGGAAATGTCGAATATATTGAATTCTATAAATATCATTCCTATAAGTACTCAAGATAATTTATTTTATAGACTAGCATTTGTGAATGAACTGTATCTCATAAGTATCACTTCGATTTCATATCTTGATATATTCATTATACTACCAGTAATGCTAAAATTTAAAAAAATGATAATTTATATAGATATTGTAAAAAAAGCCAAGAACCTGGAATAAAAAATTTGTATGCATTATTTGCATATGTTACCATGTTTTTAGCTCACTCGAGACAGAAATCTAATTTTGTTAAATTTAACATGATTCTCTGTCAATCTGAACCATTAGTAGGGCTGCTTCAAACATAACAAATTGAATATAGAAATTATTTACGTTATTTTTGATCTGTGTGTACACTTTTATGGCTTCCAAACAAACTTTATTTTTACCTGTGAGTTGTAATATGTTAAATCTCATATGGTACACACAATAGCAGTAGATTGTAAGGCATGGGTAATGTAAACATGTTAGAAAATGTTTACCCAGAAACAAAGTCAAGGTCACTGAAGTCAAGGTCATTGAAGTCGAGGTCATTGTAACATAAGTTTAGTGAAAGTTTTTATATAGTGCAAGTGTGGATTGTCCATGGCCTATTGGACTAAGGAGCTGTCATCTACAATGACTAACCTTTCAACACTGAGGTCCTGGACTCAAGCCCTGAGACCACCAGTAACACTAGATATGCTATATGGCCTGTCATGTGATGAAAATGACGTTAAACTCTTGTGAGTGTGCAGTCATTCTATAAACAATGTTGTTGCAGCAGACGACAATCCACTACCTACAATGACGTATTATAGTGTTTGTCTATTGTAAGGTCAACATTGATGTTTCATCATAACACCTTGCAATGACGAGGGAGATTAATTGGGGGAAAAAACATAATAATATATCCAAACTATTGACTACTGATAGTGTTAGATTTGACATATATGTGCTTGTCTTGGTGAAAAAAACAATCTACCTATAAACCTATGACATAAATAAATAATAATCTACAGTAACAGACATGCTAGACCATATGTGAGCATTTGTACATGTGTCCTGATCAAATTAGTGACAAAATGTGTACACGTGTCTTGATCAAATAAGTGACAAAATGTGTACACGTGACAGGATCAAGATAGTGACAAAATGTGTGCACGTGTCAGGATCAAGTTAGTGAACAAAATGTGTACACTTGTCCTGATCAAATTAGTGACAAAATGGATACATGGTTCTTGATCAAATTAGTGACAAAATGAACATTGTAAACATCCTGATTATGTAATGATAGAATGAACATTGTACACATGTCTTGATTATTTAAGTGATAGAATGAACATTGTACTCATGTCTGGGAAATGTTAATGTTAGAATGAACATTTTATACATGTCTTGATTATGTTTATGTTAGAATGAACATTGTACACATCTTGATTATCTAAGTGATAGAATGAACATTGTACACATGTCTTGATTATTTAAGTGATAGAATGAACATTGTACTTATGTCTGGGATATGTTTATGCTAGAATGAACATTGTACACATGTCTTGATTATGTTTATGTTATAATGGACATTGTATACATGTCTTGATTATGTTTATGTTAGAATGAACATTGTACACATGTCTTGATTATTTAAGTGATAGAATGAACATTGTACTCATGTCTGGGATATGTTAATGTTAGAATGAACATTGTATACATGTCTTGATTATGTTTATGTTAGAATGGACATTGTACACATGTCTTGATTATTTAAGTGATAGAATGAACATTGTACTGATGTCTTGATTATGTTAATGTTAGAATGAACATTGTATACATGTCTGGATTATGTTTATGTTAGAATGTCAAGCATATGTTATTTTTATCATTGTGTCACGATTATTGTTGGTATACATGCTGTTACTACATTAATGTCACAGAGTGAATATTCATAATGCAAGTTTTGATTTACAGAATTTTTATTTTGAAAAAGATGAAGATCTTTTGCCATAGCCTTATCATCTTCACCAGCTTCATTTTCTGCCGCATCCACTTTCTGCCGCATACATGTCTGATTTGTTTTTTGCACTTACATTACTTATGGTTATTACTCATGTTTCTCTTTTGGTTAGTACATCCATAAACTCGTCCAAATGTTCTTACATTTGTCATACATTATTTGTGACCATATCTTCTCCTACATTTTTGTATCAAGCTATGAAGAAGCTTCAAATGTGGGCAGTACATAATATCTAGCGAACATATGCATATTTCTGTCAAGATTGGTCATATTTATATTTTATTTTACTTTCCCCTAACTATGCCCTTATTCCATTTTCACTGATGTTTGAGCTATAATTTTGAATCTAATGTAGGTATTATTAAAATGATTCACAGAAATGTTTCTCATCTAAAGGTGATCTGTTATGAACAACTTCCTTGAAGGTTAAAGGCCAATTAGTATTTATAATTTTTGATCACATATTGATTCGACATCCTGATCAGTAGCTTGACAGTCAAATTCATACATAAAGGTCAAAGGTGACTATCTGATAAATTCTGATAATGATCAGTTAATATTTCTTAAACTTTTTTACACATTACCTTTAGTTTATAGGTATACCTCTAATTAAGCATGTAATGATATAATAATTAACATAAATACACATGTCTTAATAATGTCTGTGACATAATTAGCATTTGTACACATGTCTTCATAGTGTCTGTGACATAATTAACATTTGTACACATGTCTTGATAGTGTCAGTGACTTAATTAACATTTGTACACATGTCTTGATAGTATTATTGACATAATAAACATTTGTACACATGTCTTGATAGTGTCTGTGACATAATTAACATTTGTACACATGTATTGATAGTGTCAGTGACATAATTAACATTTGTACACATGTCTTGATAGTATCAGTGACATAATTAACATTTGTACACATGTCTTGATAGTGTCAGTGACATGATTAACATTTGTACACATGTCCTGATAGTAGTCTCTGGTATAATTAACATTTGAACACATGTCTTGATAGTGTCAGTGACATAATTAACATTTGAACACATGTCTTGATAGTGTCAGTGACATAATTAACATTTGAACACATGTCTTGATAGTGTCAGTGACATAATTAACATTTGTACACGTCTTGATAGTGTCAGTGATGTAATGAACATTTGAACACATGTCTTGATAGTGTCAGTGACATAATTAACATTTGAACACATGTCTTGATAGTGTCAGTGACATAATTAACATTTGAACACATGTCTTGATAGTAACAGTGACATTATTAACATTTGTACACATGTCTTGATAGTGTCAGTGACATAATTAACATTTGAACACATATCCTTGATAGTGTCAGTGACATAATTAACATTTGAACACATGTCTTGATAGTGTCAGTGACATAATTAACATTTGTACACATGTCTTGATAGTATCAGTGACATAACTAACATTTGTACATATGTCTTGATAGTGTCAGTGACATGATTAACATTTGTACACATGTCTTGATAGTGTCTCTGATATAATTAACATTTGAACACATGTCTTGATAGTGTCAGTGACATAATTAACATTTGTACACATGTCTTGATAGTGTCTGTGACATAATTAACATTTGTACACATGTCTTGATAGTATCAGTGACATAATTAACATTTGTACACATGTCTTGATAGTGTCTCTGATATAATTAACATTTGTACACATGTCTTGATAATAACTTGATGACATAAAAAATAATTGTACACATCTTGATGACAAAAAAAAAACACATTGGAATACATGACTTGATGACAATAAAAGCATTTAAACACATTTCTTGATAGCCGATTAGCATCTGTATGCATGTTTTGATGGAAGAAATAACATTTGGACACATGTCTTGATGGCAGAAATAACATTTGTACACATGTCTGAAAAGCAAACTTAGCATTTGTACACATGTCTTGATGGCAGAAATAATATTTGAACACGCGACTTGATGACAAAATCAGCTTTGTACACATGTCTTGATAGCAAGAATAGTATTTGTACACATGTCTTGGTGACAAAAATAACATTTGTACACATGTCTTGTTAACATAGTGATTGTAATTTGTGATTGATTTATCTGTTAAGGCGAAGATATTTTTAGGTGATGATGTGTTGAAATACAGTGTTATGAGATATATAGCAGTTGTTCTGTTGTTCTTTCAGTCCATTCAGTAACATTTTTAAGCACACTGGTCCTTGTAAATATTTACCTGCGTTCAGCCATGATATATGTACACATGAATCTCTAAGCTTGTTTATATCACAGTGGTCCTTGTAAATATTTACCTGCGTTCAGCCATGATACATGTACACATGAATCTCTAAGCTTGTTTATATCACAGTGGTCCTTGTAAATATTTACCTGCGTTCAGCCATGATATATGTACACATGAATCTCTAAGCTTGTTTATATCACAGTGGTCCTTGTAAATATTTACCTGCGTTCAGCCCTGATATATGTACACATGAATCTCTAAGCTTGTTTATATCACAGTGGTCCTTGTAAATATTTACCTGCGTTCAGCCATGATATATGTACACATGAATCTCTAAGCTTGTTTATATCACAGTGGTCCTTGTAAATATTTACCTGCGTTCAGCCATGATATATGTACACATGAATCTCTAAGCTTGTTTATATCACAGTGATCCTTGTAAATATTTACCTGCATTCAGCCATGATATATGTACACATGAATCTCTAAGCTTGTTTATATCACAGTGGTCCTTGTAAATATTTACCTGCGTTCAGCCATGATATATGTACACATGAATCTCTAAGCTTGTTTATATCACACTGGTCCTTAACCTAACATAGTACACTCAGTGGTGAAATTAAACTCAACCTATAAACAGTTGTGTAAATTAAACTTGATCTACACTCCAGTGCTACAAAATGAATTTGGACCATTGGTTTACACACAGTGGTATGAACTGACACATGATGGAGCAAAATTAACCATACCCTCACATGGTAAACTTGGTGGTATGAACTGACACATAATGGAGCTAAACTAACCAGACCCTCACATAGTACACTCGGTGGTATGAACCTGACACATAATGGAGCAAAATTAACAAGAATCTCACATGGTAAACTCGGTGGTATAAACTGACACATAATGGAGCAAAATTAACAAGAATCTCACATGGTAAAATCGGTGGTATAAACTAACACATAATGGAGCAAAACTAACACTGAATCTCGCATGGAAACTCGGTGGTATAAACTGACACATAATGGAGCAAAATTAACCAGACCCTCACATGGTACACTCGGTGGTATGAACTGACACATAATGGAGCAAAATTAACAAGAATCTCACATGGTAAACTCGGTGGTATAAACTGACACATAATGGAGCAAAATTAACCAGACCCTCACATGTTACACTCGGTGATATATACTGACACATAACAGAGCAAAATTAACCAGAATCTCACATGGTACACTCGGTGGTATGAATTGACACATAATGGAGCAAAACTAACAAGAATCTCACATGGTAAACTCGGTGGTATTAACTGACACTTAACGGAGCAAAATTAACCAGACCCTTACATGGTACACTTGGTGATATGAATTGACACATAATGGAGCAAAACTAACAAGAATCTCACATGGTAAACTTGGTGGTATAAAATGACACATAATGGAGCAAAATTAACCAGACCCTCACATGGTACACTCAGTGGTATGAACTGACACATAAAGGAGCAAAATTAACCAGACCCTCACATGGTACACTTGGTGGTATGAACTGACACATAATGGAGCAAAATAAACAAGAATCTCACATGGTACATTCTGTGGTATAAACTGACACATAATGGAGCAAAATTAACCAGAGATTCACATGGTAAACTCGGTGGTATGAACTGACACATAATGGACAAAATTAACCAGACATTTACATGGTAAACTCGGTGGTATGAACTGACACATAATGGAGCAAAACTAACAAGAATCTCACATGGTAAACTTGGTGATATGAACTGACACATAAAAGAGCAAAACTAACAAGAATCTCACATGGTACACACAGTGGTATGAACTGACACATAATGGAGCAAAATTAACCAAACCCTCACATGGTACACGCGGTGGTATGAACTGACACATAATGGAGCAAATTAACCAGAACCTCACATGGTAAACTCAGTGGTATAAACTGACACATAATGGAGCAAAATTAACCAGACCCTCACATGGTACACTCGGTGGTATGAACTGACACATAATGGAGCAAAATTAACCAGACTCTCACATGGTACACACAGTGGTATGAACTGACACATAATGGAGCAAAATAAACCAGACCCTCACATGGTACACTCGGTGGTATGAACTGACACATAATGGAGCAAAATAAACCAGACCCACACAAGTTACACTCGGTGGTATGAACTGACACATAATGGAGCAAAATTAACCAGACCCTCACATGGTACACTCGGTGGTATGAACTGACACATAATGGAGCAAAATTAACCAGAATCTCACATGGTACACTCGGTGGTATGAACTGACACATAATGGAGCAAAATAAACCAGACCCACACATGTTACACTCGGTGGTATGAACTGACACATAATGGAGCAAAATTAACCAGACCCTCACATGGTACACTCAGTGGTATGAACTGATACATAATGGAGCAAAATTAACCAGAATCTCACATGGTACACTCGGTGGTATGAACTGACACATAATGGAGCAAAATTAACCAGACCCTCACATGGTACACTCGGTGGTACGAACTGACACATAATGGAGCAAAATTAACCAGACCCTCACATGGTACACTCGGTGGTACGAACTGACACATAATGGAGCAAAATTAACCAGACCCTCACATGGTACACTCGGTGGTACGAACTGACACATAATGGAGCAAAATTAACCAGAACCTCACATGGTACATTCTGTGGTATGAACTGATACATAATGGAGCAAAATTAACCAGACCCTCACATGGTACACTCGGTGGTATGAACTGACACATAATGGAGCAAAATTAACCAGACCCTCACATGGTACACTCGGTGGTACGAACTGACACATAATGGAGCAAAATTAACCAGACACTCACATGGTACACTCGGTGGTACGAACTGACACATAATGGAGCAAAATTAACCAGACCCTCACATGGTACACTCGGTGGTACGAACTGACACATAATGGAGCAAAATTAACCAGAACCTCACATGGTACATTCTGTGGTATGAACTGATACATAATGGAGCAAAATTAACCAGAATCTCACATGGTACATTCTGTGGTATGAACTGACACATAATGGAGCAAAATTAACCAGAATCTCACATGGTACACTCGGTGGTATGAACTGACACATAATGGAGCAAAATTAACCAGAATCTCACATGGTACACTCGGTGGTATGAACTGACACATAATGGAGCAAAATTAACCAGAACCTCACATGGTACATTCTGTGGTATGAACTGATACATAATGAAGCAAAATTAACCAGAGTCTCACATGGTATACTCGGTGGTATGAACTGACACATAATGGAGCAAAATTAACCAGAATCTCACATGGTACACTCAGTGGTATGAACTGACACATAATTAAGCAAAATTAACCAGAGCCTCACATGGTTTACTCGGTGGTAAAGTGGTGCAAATCGGATTTGAACCCCGCATACACAAAGTAGGACTTGAAACCTTGACCCAACACACAGGGTGGTACAGTGGTTTTAGATTTGTCTTGACCCCCAACCCCACCTCCTCAAACACCCAGGCAGTGATACAGCAATACAAATACACACACACAGGTACAAATTAAACTTAAACCGCCCCCAATCCATCAACACCTGCAAACATGCACACACACTGTAAGTGGTTCAAATTGAACTTGAACCTAGAATCTTCAGATTCCAAGTATGCATACAATTCAACATACCCACTGTGAGCACAGTGTAAGTAATAGTAGTATCAGGTATGGTAACTGCTTATATATAATGTTTAATGCCACATGCATGTACATGCACGCAGATGTATAACTATGTTGTAGTGGCAGAATGGTGCAGGCTGTTGCAAGTATATGTAAATATGTCGTGTTTCACAATAAACACTGTAATCATATTACAACTACCGGAACAGGATGTGACACATCTCATTACATACAACCTGATATTGGCCAGAAGGCTTACTGGCAGGTGTGAAACATGTGACACCATTACAGCTGGTCCAATATTGTACGGTGATTTCCAGCAAACAAAACATGCAAACGGAAGATATTTAATTACTTATTGTATTTGTAACAGTAGCAATTTCCTAACATGGAGTTGTATCTGAAATATACTGGTAAGGTTTCAATGAATGCTAAATAATATATATATTATCATAATTATATGATAGGGAAAATCATTACTCTAACAAAACATCTTTCAGGAGCATCATAACTGTGAAGGATGCATAAATGATAGAAATAGTAAATACAGTAGAGAAAATTATCATTTTACAGTGCTAAAACATGGTCTTTCTGCTGAATATATATACATATATATGTATTTCAGTTTGTTTATTTTACCTTGATTAGGAAATCAGATGTTTTGTCAACTCTTGAGTCTGTTTCCAGGCAATCACCAGTACTGATTGAATTGAGAGGCCGTCAAATTTACTAAATAAGCATCAAATCTGGATGATGGGTTTGAATTAAATTGGCTTTACCTCTATCTAACCAATTAAATTGTTAAAATAGCATGAATAAGTAAATTTTAATATTTCTGATCACCAGTGCTTGTCGTCCATTGTTAATACAGTTAAATTTACCTTTAGCAGACAGTCAAGAGAAGGATCAAAAGTGGACTTTTAAGACAGGTTGTTGCTTAATACAGGTTAATTTGCTCTGAAAGCAAAGATATGGGAATTCACAAATGTGGCTGTTTAAGACAAGTGGCTGCTTAATAGAGGTGTCTGCTAAAATGCAAAGGTTGACTGTATTTCTGATCACCTGTGTATGTTGTCCATTGTAAACTTTTTTAAACATGTTCTCATAATGTACCTAATAGATTTTGCTCAAATGTTCACTGAATTGTTATTGTCCTGTTTCTGGACAGCCTTGTTGTTCAATGTTAATTTTAGTTTTCAGTCACCAGGTAAACATCCTGTCTTTATAACAATAACAATTTAAAAAACAAAACAAAAACAACAACAAACAATTGAAACAATTTCCTTTACTGATTGCATGTGGGTAAAAATGGTAATAAATTGATAATAACAATAACCGATCATGTAAACTGATAATGAATTTATTTGAAAATTAAAATAGTACATTCTTAATAAAACAGAAAATGTAGAGTATGTATATAAGAAAGTAATACTGTAATAATGTAAAATGGTTGTAACAAGGATTTTCACTATAACACTTAATAATGATTTAAAAAGTCTAGTAACACAATAACAACAACAACAACAACAACAACTTGATAGTAAGTTATGCACATAAAAGTCATGACAATCATTTTGCTCTCATCTATACTGAATGCCACTTTAAAGAATACATCTGGAGCACAGACTGTTATAAAACATGGGCTTATCCATGAAAACATAATTATATAATTGTTTGTTTGTGTGCATTATTCAAGATTCATTTTGGAAGTTTTCAATTTTATTATATCTATATTACTTAGATTTAAACATCAAAGAAAACTGTTAAAATTGAAAAATATTATCCCTTAAATTATATTATTAATCCACACTGTGTTAATGCTGCATACATGTATATTCTATAGTAAGAGCACGGTCCCCCGCCCCTCGTTTCTCTTGTTATAAAGGGACACAACTATGGTTTTCCTTCCTTTCAAGTTACATCAGAATGGTCTCCCTTAATTCACAGTTGCGTTTACTTTTACCTGGCAGCAAGGAATTTTCTCCCTGAAAAGAAAAAAAATACTTCACTAATATGTATATGAAGTAATTAAACAGTTCATTAATAAGAAGGGGTGGTAGTAGTGTTAATTGATGGGTGTGTATAGGGGGAGCCACAATGGTTCAACAATCATTAAATCCTATGGCCTAATATGTACACAGATGCATATGGCAGAAACAGTAGGGCTGGTGTTACATCTAGTTGAAATTAAAAGTAATAAATAAGCAGAAAAAATATATATATATGGTAAATATGTCACAAAGATAAATAATGGTAGATATTGTATTTTGAAATCAATGTTTATTTTTCGACATGTATTACTAAAAGTCAAATTTATTATACATACCTCCAGTCATAGATTCCGGCTTGATAAAGTCATCCATGGCAGTAGAAACAAAATTGTTTCCTGAAATTAAAAATTTGTATTTAAATATAACAGATAGTTTCAGTAACAGTACAGTGTTAAGTAACACCAGTAATCGACGTTTAGTAACACCAGTTTAGTAACATTAGCTCCGAGTGGACATCAAACTCACAATTTACAACAACAAAGTGTTACTTATTGCATTATCAAGGTATAATTACAATGAAGGCTGTCTATATATCCTGATGTACCTTGAACTTAAATATAAAATATAATTCCTGTGAAACCATTGAAAGACCAACAAATAAAGGCTGTGCTGTTATAAACTATGTGACGGTAAAGTATCTGGTCAGGATATTGATACCAGTGTTACTTACTTCCAGAGTTGTCCGTGTGGAAGAAATGCGAGCCCGATATATCCTTCTGTGCAATCTTGTCGTATTTGTCAATCACACGTATCTGGGCCTCAGTTAAACTGTAACAATATAGACAACATTAACTGTGATCATTAAATGCAACACTATGAAAGGAGTTTGCTTGTTTGAATTTTAAATGTCATTTTACGCCACTGAATCACTTAACCTAACCACTTTTTTCTGGGATCATGGACGGTTAACCAATACTTGAGCACAACTCATGCCGTGAATAACTGATAACTTTTCCACTTGAATCAGCAGTGAGAGATGAATGTCACAATGTCTTATTTCAATCATAACGAAGGATGTGATTAGGCAAGGATTTAAACTCATGCCTGAGCTAACAAGACACAGTTTTATTATAGAAGAAGGGTGCAGGGGTTCTGTGAGGTGCATGGTACAGTGACGGACTGAACATCTTTGGGTTTTGGGCTCAGTTCTTCATAAGAACCATATGGAATGTCTTTGAGCAAGCAGCTCTATCCATATAATTACGTAGCATGGTCTCGTGGTAGAGCGTCCAACTTGCATGCGGAAGATAGTTGGTTAGATCCCTGGTCTGGTCATACCAAAAACTTGAAAAATGGTACTAGAAGTTTCCTCACTTTGTGCTCATCATTTAGAGGATAATTAAAGACTGGTCAGCCCGGTGTCAGTAAAATGTGACTGGGTGGGGTATCATACCATGTGTCACTCTCTAACACATTCAGCTCATTACATTCATGAAAGGAGTGTAATTAACAATAACTCTGCCAAGGAGATTGGCCATGTGTCTGCGACATGATACTCCAGTTTGTAGCACTTGATATACCATCTCAATGGAAGACACCCTGGCGATATGACTAACAAACTGTTAAAAGCGATGCTAAACACCATACAACAGCAACAAACAAACAACAAACAAACAACACCAATAACAACCATATATGTTCATTACTAGTTCTTCATTTTGGGAAAACATTGGGCATGACTTGTACAAATTGTTAGAACTAAAATGGTCAGTGACCAAATTAACCCTTTACTCCATAGATACACGTTTTCCCACACCAATCACAGAAGGTCATTGAAAACAGTGCAGGAAGAGTTCAGATTGCAATTTGAACACTTCCTGCACTGTTTTCCACTCTGTCAGTTAATATAAACATAATTCACCCATTGCTGATACGTAGTGAATTAATGCTTTCAATATTAGAGGTGTCAAAAGGCGTCTATATGAAGTAAAGGGCTAACATACTTCTGTTTCATCATTGTGCGTAGAACCGCCCAGTCCAGAAAAAGCTGCCATTGAACATAAATGTTATAAAATAAAACCTCACTTGATGAAGCTATATTTTAAAAAGTTTGGTTTACCTGGTAATTAACAGTTCATACATATTTCCAGATCACAGTTGACTCTAAAAGTTTATTTACCATCTACAAATATGTCTAGTCTAACTCACAGATAGGATCCTCCATGGCCAAGTGGTCTAAGGCTTCATTTTAAGAGCACTTACCTCTCACCACTGAGGTTTGAATCCCACTCATTAACAGAAAAAGTTCCCACTTGGTTCTTGCGGAAGCACGGAAGTTCTACTTAGATTCATCTCTCCATCAGTAAAACAGGATATGCCATAACTAACCTTGATTGAGTGGGAAAATACCCTGCATGCTATATACAGTGTGCTCTACAATATCCTGCAGGTTATATACAGTGTGCTCTGCAATACCCTGCAGGATATATACAGTGTACTCTACAATACCCTGCAGGCTATATACAGTGTGCTCTACAATACCCTGCAGGCTATATACAGTGTGCTCTACAATACCCTGCAGGCTATATACAGTGTGCTCTACAATACCCTGCAGGCTATATACAGTGTGCTCTACAATACCCTGCAGGCTGTATACAATGTGCTCTACAATATCTTGAAGGTTATATACAGTGTGCTCTACAATACCCTGCAGGCTATATACAGTGTGCTCTACAATATCCTGCAGGCTATACACAGTGTGCTCTACAATACCCTGCAGGCTATATACAGTGTGCTCTACAATATCCTGCAGGCTATATACAATGTGCTCTACAATATCCTGAAGGTTATATACAGTGTGTTCTACAATACCCTGCAGGCTATATACAGTGTGCTCTACAATATCCTGCAGGATATACACAGTGTGCTCTTCAATACCCTGCAGGCTATATACAGTGTGCTGTACAATATCCTGCAGGCAATATACAGTGTGCTCTACAATACACTGTAGGCTATATACAGTGTGCTCTGCAATACCCTGCAGGCTATATACAGTGTGCTCTACAATACCCTGCAGGCTATACACAGTGTGCTCTACAATACCCTGCAGGCTATATACAGTGTGCTCTACAATACCCCACAGGTTATACACAGTGTGCTCTGCAATACCCTGTAGGATATATACAGTGTGCTCTACAATACCCTGCATGCTGTACACAGTGTGCCCTACAATACCATGCAGGTTAAACACAGAGTGCTCTACAATACCCTGCAGGCGATAAACAGTGTACTCTGCAATACCCTGAAGGCTATACACAGTGTGGTCTGCAATATCCTGCAGGCTATATACAGTGTGCTCTACAATACCCTGCAGGCTATACACAGTGTACTCTACAATATCCTGCAGGCTATATACAGTGTGCTCTACAATACCCTGCATGCTATATACAGTGTGCTCTATAATACCCTGCAGGCTATATAATGTGCTCTGCAATACCCTGCAGGCTATATACAGTGTGCTCTGCAATACCCTGCAGGCTATATAGTGTGCTCTACAATACCCTGCTGGCTATACACAGTGTGCTCTACAATACCCTAAAGGCTATACACAGTGTGCTCTGCAATACCCTGCAGGATATATACAGTGTGCTCTACAATACCCTGCATGCTGTACACAGTGTGCTCTACAATACCATGCAGGTTAAACACAGAGTGCTCTACAATACCCTGCAGGCTATAAACAGTGTGCTCTGCAATACCCTGAAGGCTATACACAGTGTGCTCTGCAATACCCTGCAGGCTATATACAGTGTGCTCTACAATACCCTGCAGGTTATACACATTGTGCTCTACAATACCCTGCAGGCTATACACAGTATGCTCTGCAATACCCTGCAGGCTATATACAGTGTGCTCTACAATACCCTGCATGCTTTACACAGTGTACTCTACAATACCCTGCAGGTTAAACACAGTGTGCTCTACAATACCCTGAAAGCTATACACAGTGTGCTATGCAATACCCTGCAGGCTATATACAGTGTGCTCTACAATACCCTGCAGGCTATACACAGTGTGCTCTGCAATACCCTGCAGGCTATACACAGTATGCTCTGCAATACCCTGCAGGCTATACACAGTGTGCTCTACAATACCCTGTATGCTATACACAGTGTACTCTACAATACCCTGCAGGTTAAACACATTGTGCTCTACAATACCCTGCAGGCTATATACAGTGTGCTCTGCAATACCCTGCAGGCTATACATAGTGTACTCTACAATACCCTGCAGGTTAAACACAGTGTGCTCTACAATACCCTGCAGGCTATACACAGTGTGATGCAATACCCTGCAGGTTATTCACAGTGTGCTCTGCAAAACCCTGCAGGCTATACACATTGTGCTCAACAATACCTTGCAGGTTATACACAGTGTGCTCTGAATACCTTGCAGGCTATACACAGTGTGCTTTTCAATACCCTGCAGGTTATACACAGTGTACTCTGCAATACCCTGCAGGTTATACACAGTGTGCTCTGCAATACCCTGCAGGTTATACACAGTGTACTCTGCAATACCCTGCAGGTTATACACAGTGTGCTCTGCAATACCCTGCAGGTTATACACAGTGTATTCTGCAATACCCTGCAGGTTATACACAGAGTGCTCTGCAATACCCTGCATGTTATACACAGTGTGCTCTGCACTACCCTGCAAGCTATACACAGTGTGCTCTACAATACCCTACCCTGCAGGCTATATACAGTGTGCTCTGCAATACCCTGCAGGCTATATACAGTGTGCTCTACAATACCCTGCAGGCTATATACAGCGTACTTTGCAATACCCTGCAGGTATACATTGTGTTGAACTGACAGACCACAGACATCTATCGCTCATGGGAGATATTCAACTTACGATCTGCCTCCAAGTGGACCATAATCCTTCTTCATGATGGACTTCGTACTGGTATGTTCCGGAAGCGGATTGAAGTGATTCATTCTGGCGGGAAGACTTTCTTGGGCAGTCGTGATGTGTGGGTCAGCGGCCTTCAAATCCAGAATGTTTTGACTATGTGACAAGTGGTGCATTTTATTTGGATGGATGGTCTCACTTTTACCTTATATAGAGAAAAGGAAGGAAGTTACTTTGTTATTCGTGTACAACCTAGCTTTCCCAGCCTCTGACATTAAGTAGTTACACACTACTGCATTAAATAAAACAAATGTCAAACTGACTTCTATCTGTTTGATGAAGTAAATATCCAAGTTGAATGGACACCAACTTGTAACTGTTAAAATATATGGATATATCTGATATACGCTAATTATATAACATTTTATGCTATCGAGGGCTAACAGACGATCAGTTACATAACCACTCTGCCTTGGGATCCCAGAAGGTTAACCAGTACTCAGGCACACGCATCTCTGGAAGTAACCGATAACTTTCCCACTAAAGTTTGATTCAGCGGTGAGCGCCGACTTGCAATGAAATGCAATGTCATAGATCAATTATATCTACATGTCTTTGATGTCGTTATGCCGGAATGAATAGATGTTCAATAATTATCAAGATAAATTTAATGATAAAGAATGGCTATAGATATTTCGATAACTAGTATACATAATGCAATACAATTTCTGGCGCCGTAATATGGTATTGGTATGTTTTTTATATTGTACATGGTCAGAAGATGAGACATATGCCAAATGTTTAAAGTTTAGATTTAATAAATAAACATAAAGTTTAGCTATACTTTAGATTTGTATACATTTAACACAGGCAATACTTTACAAAATGTAGGTTATATGTTCAGATAACCTGATTATACATCTAGGTAGAATCAGTGGTAGTACATCGGACCTAAGATCTGAGGGTTGCGGGTCCGATCATCCGGCACGACTATACATGGTATCCTTGAGCACAACACTTTATCTGCATGCTGAGTACTGGTTATTCCCTGAAGTACTTTGAGCGTGATTTTACTAAGTTGTTAGAACTTGTTTCACTATAAATGTAAAATAGATAAATTTGGAAAAAAAATCAAATTGTCTTTTCACAGATTCCTCCTTCACTGTCGTGCTTTGAGCCATCAAATTCCCCAGCGATCATAGATTATAGGCGACCATGTTTAAGATACAACCTCTAACATTGGTTTTACCGCCTGTATGTTAATGCAAACAGTTTTTTGTGAGAAAAAAGTGATTTCGGCACACAACTTTGTGATTTACCTGCAGGAGCAATCTCTCCATCGTTTTTGGAAACACCTCTAAACTTCATTTGTGTTTCCGAGGAGAAATCATGTGGATTATAACCAACCACAAAATGTGTGCTACGTCCATCATCCCAACGGCCCCGGGCTTCCCTTTTACGTGTTGTCCGCCTATTGCTGGCACTCGAGCCTTGTGTAAACATCCCGGTGAAGTTGTGCTGGGAACCAGAAGGTTAATATATAGTATTTATAAAAAGTTATCATCTGAGGTTATTATGTAGAATCAAGACAATAATACCTCTAACACGTATAATGGAGTATGTAGTACAGTGGTAGAACATTGGACCCAGGATCGGAGGGTCGTGGGTTCAATATCCACGTCTGTCTGTGGCGTCCTTAACAAGACACTTTATCAGCATATGCTTAGTACCGGTTATGGCCAGAAAGACTTCGAACGTGATTTGTCTAAGTCATAATAACTTGTTTCACAATCAAAGTAAAATAGATATGTTTAGATAAATAATAAAATGTTTATCTTGTATTATATTTTACTTATACCACATGGACAGTACTGAAACTTGAAACAGAGAGAAACTTGACAACTTCATTTAATTTATTTTCTTATTGGCGACAAAATAATACCATCTATTATACAGAATGTCATGCGGAAATGCTGACCGGTCTTTATTAAAGGTTTAAGATAATCGTATTTCAGTCTCCATCCGAATGTTCATCATTATATCACACACCAAATGGGCAATTACGGAAGTTTCCGATGTATTTATCGTTATATCACACATTATTTGACCACTTACAGAAGCCTCGGAAGTGTCTTTGGGCGGTGCCGGGTATGGCAAGGCATCGTCAGTCTGTAAATAGTCCACATACACGGCATGTTTCTTGGCCAGCTGCATGGGTTTGAAGTCACGTGGGGGACCAATGTAATCACTATGATTCACTGAAATAAACATGCTTGTTAGATAGAGAGTATGCCTTATATAGCACTAATTAACACATGCTATATTGCACTAATTACCACATGGTTTATAGCACTAATTTACACCTTTATATAGCACTTATTTATGCATTTTAATAGCACTTACTAACAAATTTTATATAATACTTATTTACACATGCTGTACAGCACTAATTAACACATTCTATCGAGCAGTTATTAACACATTCTTTATAGCACTAATTAACACGTTTATATATCACTAATTAACACATTCTATATAGCACTAATTAACACATTCTATGAAGCACTTACTAACACATTCTATATATATCACTAATTAACACATTCTATATAGCACTAATTAATACATTCTATATAGCACTAATTAACAATTTATATATCATTAATTAACACATGCTATATTTAGCATAACTAAACACATTCTATATAGCACTAATTAACACATTCTTTATAGCAATAATTAACAGATTTTATAGTACTATTTAACACATTCTATATAGCACTTTCTAACACATTCTATATATCACTTACTTACACATTCTGTATAGCAATCATTAACACAATATATATAGAGCACTAATTAACACGTTTATATAGCACTAATTAGCGCATTTTAATAGCACTTACTAACACATACTATATATCACTAATTAACACATTATATATTGCAGTAATTAACATATTCTATATAGCACTAAATAACACATATCTATATAGCACTTATAAACACGTTTATATAGCACTAATTAACACATTTTATACAGCATCAATTAACACATTCTTTATAGCAATTATTAACACATACTATATAGCACTAGTTAACACGTTTATATAGCACTAATTAACACATTGAATATATAGAGCACTAATTAACACATTTTATATAGCACTAATTAAAACATTTTATATAGCACTAATTAATACATTCTATATAGAGCACTAATTAATACGTTTATATAGCACTAATTAACATATTATATATAGCACAAATTAATACATTCTATATATCACTAATTGACACATTCTATATAGCACTATATAACACATTTTATATAGCACTTATTAACACATTCTATATTACACTAACACATTTTATATAGCACTTACTAACACATTTTATATAGCATTAATTAACACATTTTTATAGCACTCATTGATACATTTTATATAGCACTAACTAACACATTTTGTATAGTACTTACAAATTTTATATAGCACTAATTAACATGTTTATATACCACTAATTAATGTTTTTCATATAGAACTAATTGACACATTTTATATAGCACTAACTAACACATTTTGTATAGTACTTACAAATTTTATATAGCACTAATTAACATGTTTATATAGCACTTATAAACGCATTTTATATAACACTAGATTACATATTTTTTTATAGCACTAGCTAACACATTTTATATCACACCAATTTACACATTTTTTATAGCACTTATTAACACATTCTATATATTACTACTTAACACGTTTATATAGCACATGCTTACATATTTTATATAGCACTAACTAACACATTTCATATGGCGCTAATTAACACATTTTATATAGCACTATTTAGCACATTCTATATAGCACTTATTGACACATTCTATATACTACTTATTAACACGTTTATAAGCACTAATTAACGCATTTATATAGGACTCATTAAAGCATTTATATAGCACTAATTAACAAATACAAATTTTATATAGCAATAATTAACACATTTTATATAGCACTAGTTAACACATTTTATATAGTACTTACTGAAATATTTTTTAAAGTATTAATTAACATATTTTATATAGCACTATCAAATTTTATATAACACTAACTTACACATTGTTTATAGCACTTACTAACGCATTTTATATAGCAATAATTAACACATTTTATATAGCACTAACTAACGCATTTTATATAACACTAACTTACACATTGTTTATAGCACTAACTAACACATTTTATAAAGCACTAATTAACACATCTTATATAGCACTAACTAACACATTTTATATAACACTAACTAACACATTTTATATAGCACTAACTAACACTTTTTATATAACACTAACTAACACATTGTACATAGCGCTAACTAACACATTTTATATAGCACTAACTAACACATTTTATATAGCACTAACTAACACATTTTATATTGTACTAACTAACACATTTTATATAACACTAATTAACGCTGTTTAACGTTATTTTCAACAGATGTGTAGGTTATATATGTATGCCATGTTTAACTAGTGGTGATAGATCTCAGAAAGGCTCTGGGTAGAACCAGTCCTTTCTCATATTAAGCTTTGCTGAAACGTCGACATCAGTTGTCTTGTAACAGTACCTTCATTCACCCAACTGCGGAGATCCTCAAACAGCAACATACACATACATAAACCTGAAGTAGGAGAAACACGTGGAAATATGACGACTTCAGATACACTTCAAACATGAACTACATTGACACTTACATGATTTTTGCCTGTCTTTTAAATGTCTGCTTAGATCGAAACTGAGAATGACGTTATCAGTGTCCCTCCTATCTAAGTTCATCTCAAGAGCCGTCTGTCCGAGGGAATTCTGATAAAACAACAACAAAATGGCAATGGAGAAAGATCTATATTCAAGTTTGGTATATACTGGAAGGATAAAGAAACGCAGGGTGCATTTCAAAACCATACTATCAAACTACTGTAAGCAATATTAACAGTTTGTATGTAAAACTAAATATATTTCACTGATGATTTTGCCGTTAATGATCGTATTAACAAAATCATTTATACACATATCCAAAAACAATATATCGCTTACATGTGCAATGTTTTGATAGTGTGGCTGTGCAATTATTCGGCGTTTCTTTAACCTTTCCCTTTCAGTGTACATATGAAATATTCAGAATAGACACTCATATATCAAAATTCGTGATATCTATAAAATGATTATACAGCACATTGTAATTTTTCAGATGTACCCAACTTTGAGTTACCATAATGAGAGGTAAAACGCACGTGATTTATACCATCGTCTTGTCTTCATACGTTTAACGATTGGACAACTTATTACCAAAACAAAATGGCAGCAATAAACTATGGGACAAATAACTATATCATACATTAACCACAGTGACTGTTTTACGCATATGAATTAGAATGGACTGTTAATGTACACAACTGTGCATATTTTTTGTAGAAATAGGTCATACATGTAACACCAGTCGCCTGCGTCGGTCATAAGTACTATGTATAGGTTTAAAAGTTATATGGAACTTCCTATGGAACTTCTAACCAGCTTAGAAATTGGTCTACTTTCTCGTTCCTGGAGTAATTTCATTGGCTGAGGAAGTAGGTCAACATCTTCTGACGGTCGTGGCATTCTATGTAAACTGGAATGTTCTATTTTGAAAAAAGTGGTTGCTGAAGTAGGACAACATCTCAATATTGATTTGACGACATTATAACTGTTTAACGTACGGAATGCCGGGAAATCTCGTCCTATTACTAAGGACAACCAACTTAAAAACGGGAAACTGCCTTTCTTACCAAGTGTTTAAATAAACTTACGCAAGACACCAAGTCTTCATCAAAAGGAAATACTCAAACACTGTTCTCTTATCGGCAAACATTAAATACAAGTAATAAATGCATGTACATTGTCTTATATTCGAGTACATGCGCAGTTCTGGCGTTCAGTAATACGACATGGGGCGTGTCGATTTCGCAATTCATCTCCTATCTTCTATTATATAACGTGTAGAATCAAGATGAACAACACACAATTACTTTGTATACAATATTACGGTTTGTCATTCCCTGGAGAAATAGAAGACGCTATACTGCCTTGTATAAACTGAAATGCTATACTGCCTTTGTATAAATTGATATTACAAATTATTAGAACAGAACATCACGATATAACAATGAAGTATAATATATATTGCATACTTTTATAGACATATTTAAACGAGCACCTGCAGTTAATCACGCTAATGAGATTTGCAATAAAGATTGGAAGAACCAAGTTTACTAGTCTCTGAAGCACACTCAAGTTTCTGAAATAATAATGATTAATTGGAGAGATAAAAGTTGCAGGGAAGTTTTGTAGTGACAAATGATGAAATAATCTACAGTAAATGATCATAATGCATTGTCATTATGGACATTAAACTGATTACGATGGGTGCGTTCAGCACTGTTCTTACACTGCCCGGCTCCCTAAATTTATTACGCACTGCGTGCTGCTTTAAGGTTGGGCCGGTGTCCACGAAATTCTGTCTAGCCGAACTGAACTCAGCCCCGGCTGGCGTGCGTTTCACAAAAAAGCACATATACTTCATTTTCACGTATAAGTTCTTTTAATTGATATACAAAGTGTATTTAATTGCATACACATGGTATATTTGTTAAACTGACATATATGGTATATGCCAGATATTGGATATGGTATTGGTCTTTAATTGCTATACATATTTTTGTATTTAATTGACATATGCATGCTTTTTGTGTTGGATTGGCATATACTTGGTATTTGTGTTTAATTGGAAGACATCGTATATGAGGTATGGTATTTGAAGACATTTGAATGTATATGTCATTGCAAGACAACACTTTTGTAACTTGTTTAGCTTCTGGTGCATTCCTTCACAGACCCAGTCCACGATAGTTGTTGTCATGTTGATACTTCTCACCGCCATTTGTAACTGGGCTGGATGATATATAATATCGACTGGGGACTCGAGCACTGTCTTCTATGTCGTAAAGGTTTATCAACAAGTATATAAGGTGATGATTTGTACGAAGTTATTTTCCCTTACAATCTGTGTAAGGCCGATGCGCCATGTGAAATGCTATCTGCGAATTGTTAAATTTTCTAAATGCGAATTGCTAAATGCGAAATGCCAAATGTCAAATACGAATTCCTAAATGGTAACTATTTTGAATGCGTATCAATCAATTAGTCAAGCTAATCCATAATTATTAGATGTTTTGCGTAATTTTCATTTCATTAAATTTAAATTGAACTAAAAAACTTCAAACTGATCGTCTGTCAGTCGATCTGTCACTCTGAAGTTCTGGTCAGTGCCCATATATAGCAGCGTAACTTTCATCATCCCTGTATATTAGAGTCTGAAGCTAGCTTACTTATATTCGCTTGTTATGGATACGTATTCTGATCCAGCTTTTGGAAACAAGCAGCTTAGACATATAACGAATTGGGAATTTCGAAATGCTAAATGTCAAATGCAAATTGCTAAAAGTACCATGCGGAATTCTTTTGTGAATGCGAAATGTGTGGTTGGCCAATTTGAAATGAACCAATTAGCTTGGACGAGAACGACTGTTCTTATCAACCAAATTGGTCGCCAATGAATAGAAACTAGCCTACCACACATTGTCATTTTGCGTTTCACAAATAGAATTTCCAATTTGCATTTAGGAATTTGCAGCCTGCAATTTGCAAATCCATCGACAAAATATGGCAATTGTCGTGTAAGGTGGAAACTGTTTTAGTGTTGGTGCGTTTAATCATGTACTTTATTGCAAGTTTCAAAAGTTGTTAAACACTTTTTCTAATTAAGCAAAGAGAAATCAGTTTGAAATGTTTTTAGATTCACAAATACATCATGCACATGGTACATACATATGCTATACTTTAATTACAAGTGCTGTTTATGCCTGATGTGATAGCTTTTGGATAGGTGTGTTTGTATTTACACAATTATGCGTTTGTTCTTGTGTTGATATTTGTTTGTAATTGCCAGGTTTATAAAACGATGGTTTATCCGTCTTAGATCTTCTTACTGTATTAAACCAATGCCGCCGATGTAGCACACGGTTTTGAAAAGGATATATCTACCTACCCTGTATTGTTTGTACATACATTGTTTCTACCTACCCTGTATTTTTCTACATACATTGTTTCTTCATACATTATTTCTACTTACCCTGTATTGCTCGTACTTGCTGTTCTGGAAATCTACTGAACTGGAGCTGACTCCGAACTTTGATTGGTTAGGGTCGAATTGCAGTAACTGTAAACATACACGGATTATAAGTAACACGTGATTTAGCCAGTATTTCTGGTCAGTTTTTACTGACATATTTTAGCTCTTCGTTTCTTCCAAAGACCTAGAGAGAAGTCTCTAAGTTTTAATAAGTCCCTGTTTTCTTCGAACTGATTTGAGTATAATATTACACGTATAACAGAAATATGTTTACGTTGCATTTACAACTTTGCTATTGTAAAACTAGCAATTTGACGCATAAGATGAGTTTATACATGTATCAAACATGCCATACCTTGCCAGCAGACGCCGTTGGTCGGACGTTAGGAGGCAGGCGCTCAGCCATAGCCGATAAAGCGAAATCTTTCTCATATATGGAGTGCCCGGATTCGTTATCGTGACCAAACTGAAACAGAATAAATATTGCTGTACACACAACGTCGCACTATGTATACAGTTACGCCCCTTAATATGATTCTTGTGCTTAATTGTACTGTGTAAATTGATTTGAAATATTTTCAAAATGGTTCATAGTGGTTGTGATTTTATTGCTGAAGATAAGTGGAGCAAAAACTGGCATACACGTGCAGCATAAATTGCAATAAGACATCACTGGTGTCAAAAAATGACTTTAATGGGATTTTAACAGGTGGATTATTTTATGAGCATTTGCGGATTTTTTTAAAAAACAAATAGGAGTGTGAAAGCAATGTCTTTAAATACCAAGCCGGTCAACCTACCAGTTATTGTGCATTTATTATGCATTATGTCCGGATACATTCCTGTTCTGCAAAGAACCTACTATAAAAATCGATGTGGATTTTTGTTTTTACCTTGAAATTCCTAGACCTTCTTTTATATAGAGCAGAGAACAACATTTAAGTGTATAATGAGACCTGGATATGCATTGTAGAGACTTCTTATCATTGCATTTGTTTTCAATGCTATGCTTTTTGTTATCTCTTTTGAAAACATATTTGTTAAAATGTAATACGATTGTTATCAATGTTGCAAAGTCTAAACTAGTTTATCTTCAAAGAAACGGAGGATGTTGAACATATGATCAATTCCAAACATATGAGTTGAGATAAATACTTCAGATGTATGTATCGGTATTGATGTGTTTTTGTGTACATGTTATAACTCACGTGGAAATGAGCGTTACTCTGGTTTACTCGTCCGTCAGCTGCATCTGAAAAGTGAAACATTTTGATTTGGTTATTTTAGTTGTATTTTATTTTGAATATTAAAAGCAATGTAGATGTTTGCCAAACGTCGTATATATATGTCACATATACATGTCTTACGATACCTGTATATTTCTAACATTACTTTATTATCATATTATTATTCATCATCCATTTTCAATATCTCACTTTTACTTTCTGTTTTCTATATCAAGTTCAGACATTTCAGACTAGTGCAGCCAGCTTTAAATTCCGGACTTCGTTCAGCACCGTTAAACATCAAACACGTTTAATGCCTGGTTCCTTAAAATTATCACGTACAGCGTGCTAATATGAAGTTAAACCAGTATCCATGAAAATATGTTAGTCAACGTTAACACACATTTGAAGATGCAATGCCCATAACTTTCTGTTCAGTAAATGTTGAAAAAATTATTGAATTACAAAGACGAAAGTCCCATTTAAATATAATGGTTGATTCCGTCCTCATAGGCTATCATATTGGTAAAAATTCGTTAATACACAGGTCGGAAATTTCCGGTTTATTCGTCAATGTTTTAGCTTAACCCGATGCTGGCCAATGAGTGGCTTTATCGCGGGTCGCGATTTAGTATTTGGTCAACAAAAATAACGAATTTTACACTACAGAGACAAAATACAATATTTATTATTGAACAGAATATTCATAATACATGTATTATGATGTTTGACATAAATGTACAGTTTTACTGCTAAGATAGATATAGGTGAGACCTGTTTAACCGAACTGAACGCAGCCCTGTTTACAGGCCAGTGATTTAACCTCACACTTACAAACTTGGGCGGGAAAGTTAGAGTCCTCCTAATTTAGCGCTAGCCATATTGTCAATGAAGACGAACATAATTTCATCTTTCAACTATTATTCAATTGTTTTGTAAAGGAATTTTAATACAGGTTAGTTGTTTTTGTTAAACTATTCATCTGTACAGTGTGAATATTTTATCAATTTAAAGTGCATAGTTATAGATAAACATGTGCATGCAATATGGCGTTCCATCATATTTAAAACGTATGTAAATTACTTGTATGTGTATTTTTGTTAATCTATATTAAGATATGAAAGTAGCTGCCTTAATGTTTTTTTTTGTAATTATATCTTAACCCGTTACATTACAATATACACAAACTATTTTGTATCATATCAAACACGGGTTGTTATACTTATTTAATACATATGTTTGTCTCCATTGACAGTATGTCTAAGTACAGTATCAGCCTCGAACTTGTTGTGTTTTATACAACACATAGGAACAGACCTTGACATATCAATACATCAACTTATCTTTAAGACATATTTGGAAACTCATACAACAAAACCCTCATAAACTGCTCTGTTATATGTGTTGAACAATTTGTAAACTATTAAGAAAAACGAACTCGCTCTTTCAAATTCAAAAGAGATAACTTTAAACCCACTCAAATGTATTTAAAATTTAAATATTAATGTTATCTGAACATATAAAACACGAACAATGTAACATATCTGAATCTGTATCCAAACCGATAGTTTAAAAAAGATATCAAATTGCTGTTCCTCAATATAACAGTTATCTTTCTAAATAATTCACTGCGTCATTATCATATATCAAATAAAATGAGATCAAATCTATTGTCGAAACATTGCTCTTTTGTTATTTGTTAAAAGTGGGTGATTGTTAAAATGTTAACACCTTTACCAGATGTGACGACAGGCCTGGCAAAAGGTGCACATATAAACCATTTACAAAATGAATCCTTATGGACGTCTATCATGGATTTCTGTAGTTCGTCTATGTAATTATTACAGCACATTGAGCAGTTACTTGACATACACAATATTAATGAAGTTACGTCTTGTTCAAGTCCTAAATTCATTAAAGTGTCTTAAACTCAGACGCAAGTTTTTTTAAAGTATGAAATTATGCATTTGCATTAAAAACAATTTTATAAGAAATTCTTCCAAATTTCTTCCAAAAACAATCAATTTCAATGATACATTATCAGAAAATATAAACAAATTACATTTTTAACTAAATATTTTGCTATTAAAAATATGTAAAATTCAGCAGCTCTAAATTTTAGTCTGGGTTATAGACTCAAATGTTTTATGAATACTTGCCCAGGCCTCATTGATCAGTCACCTGGAGAAGCTTATACTTCGGCTACTTAATCACTTTTACTTCTGAAACATACCTTTGAAAACTTCCGGCACTATTTGCTCTCGGGCATATTTCTGTAACTTGTTTATATTGCCGTACCATTCGTCCTCCTCTTCTTCCGCACCGTCACCTTCTCTTCGCACTGCTCTGAAAATAGAACGGCACAACATTCTTCATTTAAATACATAACTGACATTTGTAATTAGTAAACATAACAAACGGTTATTGTCTGTTAAAAAGCAAACTCTGTTTTAAATCATTAAACTCTATCTTACTTGATCTATGGTTTATGCAATACATGAATATTTAAGAAAAAAAGCCATACGTACAGCACTTTTTGTAAAGCCACTTCGCTTGGAGGGACAGTTCGGGGTCCGTAATCGTCGTTACACGTGGTGACGAAGTTTCCCGCTGAAATTGAACAACAATGATGCATGATGGTACAAACAACAGTCTCTGACGTCAGCCGGAGTAAAGATCAGATCGCAACACATTGGTCATGCCGCTTTAAATATCAAAAGTCGGAACACGAATTCTAAACTAACGTCTCTGATGAATGACTATCCCAGTTGATTAAACACTTTTATATATACTAAACGAAAAGAAGTCCAGCCCATCTTCGCTAAAGTTCCTATGTGTGCTTTGTTTTTAAAGGGTGTTAACCCATTTTGGCAATACTTGTAGTTTGAGACCGCGCCGAGGTTCCATACCCGGATTGGGCATAAAACACTTTAAATCAATTGTAATGAAAGCTTCATCGATTGCAGTTCGTCATTCAAACGGAAGATATATGACTGACCAGGTATTTCAAAAGTTTAATTTTATAGGGTGGGTATCTGGCATTGGTTTGCGACAAAATGTCACAATCAAACACAGAACTACGAGGTAACTGTTATTGATATATTATATTAAATCGAGTTTTGATTGAAAAGCATCAATATCAGAGTCATAGTCAGAGACAAAGACACAGCCAAAGACAGATAGACAGGGCCAGGGCCAGAGACAGGGCCAGAGACAGAGACAGACAGAGACATAGACATAGACACAGCCAAAGACAGATAGACAGGGCCAGGGCCAGGGCCAGAGACAGGGCCAGAGACAGAGACAGACAGACACATAGACATAGACACAGCCAAAGACAGATAGACAGACAGGGCCTGGGCCAAAGACAGAGACAGACACATAGACAGAGACAGAGACAGACAGAGACAGAGACATAGACACAGTCAAAGACAGATAGACAGGATCAGGGCCAGAGGCAGAAACATAGACACAGCCAAAGACAGATAGACAGACAGACATACAGACAGACAGACAGACAGACGGACGGACGGACGGACGGACGGACGGACCAACAATTCAGGTTAATGAGTTTCCTAGATTATGTGGTTATTTTTATCCAATATTAAGGGGCCATAAGTTTTACTCCAACATTTTGGTGTTAATGTGGTTTCAGTTAATGGGGTGATTGTCCAAGTCCAAAAAAAGACTGCTAAAGGGCTTCTGGAGACAACAAAGCCATATACAAACAAGAGCCATTGCTGAATGCTGTTCAATTAATTTACTAGTGTTTGAATACCTAGTAATCTGTGAACTAAAATGAACAAAGTTATGAGACAGGAAACTGAAGTATAAAAGTTTACTGTTGCCTTTCAGTAACAGTACATTTTGTATTGTATGATGGTATCCCACTAAAAAAAACTATTCAATACAAGAAAAACACATGTACATCAGAACAAATCAAAACTAACCCAAAGAATATTCATAGTCTAACTGAAAAGGGGGCATAATCCTATCAAATATTGTCAGAATTATGAACCTAACATTGTCCCCTTTATAAATGTATTAAGTTTTAAAAGGATACCTTCCAAGGTTCTAGAGATATGACCAGTCATTCTTTGGACATTTTCTTAGTGAAAAAAGGGGCATAATCCTGTGAAAATAAGGTTCAGAGTTATAAACGTTGGCTGATGCACTAGGTCTCAGAACATTTGTTCATGTTTTAAGTTTCAAAGTTATTCCTAATAAGGTTCTACAGATACTCAAAAAACTTAATTGGTATGGACAAAGTCATTCCTATATAGACCCCCACCCCACCGCACACAAACTTTTGTTTGGTGGGGGAATAATAATAATAATAACTTTTAACATTTTAAAATGCTTTTTGAGTATTCCTTTTAGAAGTCAGAAAAATAAATGATGAAGATGCAGCAGAACCAGTGTTAAGTAGCCAGTCTAGGAATGTACCAGAAATGAGGACTAATCCTGCCCGCTCAACTCAAAAGGCGAGTGCAGATAAATGAGAGGTCAGACTTTTGTTCTACATGATGATTTGATTAAATAAATTGTGCATGAAATCCTTCTGAAAACATCTGACCTTTCTGGAGAAGTCAATTTGTTGAGAATAGTCCTGTACTGGTTCTTAATCCAGGAGCACTGGCTTTGTTTACTAGTCACTATTAAATTACTTACCTCCCCCCTGAATTTTTTCTAGTCACACTTATTCTCTATGTACATGCATCTTATTCAGATCAGTTCTAAGATCTCTTCCCAAAAAAGAAACAAGGTTTAACAAACAAATGTTATCTTTTTACTTTTTATTTTGATAAATCATTGTAATGGTAAACATAATGGTTAAGTGACCCCACAAAGGTGGCCATCTTGAAAAGCCCATTAAGCACAGACAGACAAAGGGCCACACTGACAACCCCATACAGCCACAGACAGGCAATTACTGACCCCACAAAAATGGACATTTTGACCCAGAGAGCCCACAATTATGGACATCTTAAAAAACCCATAAACCACAGACAATT
Organism: Panopea generosa; assembly: GCA_029582155.1. Lineage (NCBI taxonomy): Eukaryota > Metazoa > Mollusca > Bivalvia > Adapedonta > Hiatellidae > Panopea > Panopea generosa. Next base: position 6,114,002 of record CM055897.1, on the reverse strand, counting down.
ACTGAATGGACATCTTAACGGACATTTAACCCAGAAAGCCCACAAAAATGGACATCTTAAAAAACCCATAAACCACAGACATTACTGACCACACAAAAATGGACATTTTGACCTAGAGAGCCCACAATAATTGACATCTTGAAAACCCCATAAATTACAGACAAACAATTACTGACCCCACAAAAATGGACATCTTGACCCAGATAGCCCACAATGATGGACATCTCAAAAAACCCATAAACCACAGACAGACAATTACTGACCCCACAAAAATGGACATCTTGACCTAGAGAGCCCACAATGATGGACATCTCAAAAAACCCATAAATCACAGACAGACAATTACTGACCCCACAAAAATGGACATTTTGACCTAGACAGCCCACAATGATGGACATCTTGAAAAACCCATAAACCATAGACAGACAATTACTGACCCCACAAAAATGGACATTTTGACCTAGAGAGCCCACAATGATGGACATCTTGAAAAACCCATAAACCACAGACAGACAATTACTGACCCCACAAAAATGGACATCTTGACCTAGACAGCCCACAATAATGGACATCTTGAAAAACCCATAAACCACAGGCAGACAACTACTGACCCCACAAAAATGGACATTTTGACCTAGAGAGCCCACAATGATGGACATCTTAAAAAACCCATAAACCACAGACAGACAATTACTGACCCCACAAAAATGGACATCTTGACCTAGACAGCCCACAATAATGGACATCTTGAAAAACCCATAAACCACAGGCAGACAACTACTGACCCCACAAAAATGGACATTTTGACCTAGAGAGCCCACAATGATGGACATCTTAAAAAACCCATAAACCACAGACAGACAACTACTGACCACACAAAAATGGACATTTTGACCTAGAGAGCTCACAATGATGGACATCTTGAAAAACACATAAATCACAAATAGACAATTACTGACCCCATGGAGATGGACATTTGAACTTTAGAGCCCACAAAGATGAACATCTTGACAAACCAAGAAAGCAGACAATTGTTAAACAGTTATTTACTTAAAGACATCTAACCATCATGCTTCAGTAATTATGTTTTGTCACATAAATTCACGCAAGAATACCCAAGGTACAGTTACATACACTTTTCAACTGTTAAGTAAACCAAGTGACAAAGCAGTAATATCAAGCCGGGATACCATTTCATTTTAGAGGAACTTTTATAGTATTAATGCAAGTCAGTGACCAAATAAGGCGAAAAATAGATATACACGCATTTAACATGTAAAACTTATCTAGATAGTATTGTCAACTTTAAATCTTGTTACCCTTTATAAGTTCAAGTATGTCTGAGAGTGACAAAATATATAAAAATGCTTTACAAGTAAAAACTCTCATGCAGGGCCAGAGAAAGTATGCACTGTATTAACCACATGTAAATCTTTTTTCTCTTCACTAGAAACATAAAGCATTTATTGTTAATAGGGTAACAGTTTGAATAGGCTGGTTAGATGTCTTTAAATTTAAAGCAACATGAAACTAATAAGATAAAATACATTGAAATACTAAATCTTCCATTAAAAACCAGTTATAATAACATAAAACTGAAATCTGAAAACGTCAAACAGATCCTTTAACTTTTTTTAATTCAATGACTAGGATGTGCAAAGTACATGTAGTAGTTTCAAATTATAATAACAAGAGCTGTCGGAGGACAGCAACGCTAAAATTTACAACAGCCTTGTCCAATGAACGAATACAAGTATCAGCTCATGACTGAACAAGTGTGTGAAGTTTCAATCCATTTCAATTTGTAGCTCTCAACATTCTTCAATAGTTGAGCTAAAATTTGTTAACAAGACTTAGGGGACCGTTTATATAATTACACAAGCATCGCTAAATACCCGACAGCATTACGATTTGTGGAATATATTGACCTCTAGTACTACATGTATGTCTACATGAATATTTCAACTGTCGTCTATCCTATAAAAAAACACTCTAAATTTTGATTTATACAAAAACTGCTTAAATCTTTCAAAATGTGAAAGGAGAAAGAATCTTATAACATATCATGATGACTGTCACTACAAAATACAAAAGCCTGATTGGCTTCAAAATTGGAAAGAAAAAAAAGCCACTGAACACTCATTTGCCAGCTTGAAAACAAAACTTTACCCAAACAAGAGGGCCATGATGGCCCTAAATCGCTCACCTGTTAAAAGTTGCCTCCTTTTCAAAGAAAATATTTACCCAACATGACCCAAATTCCAACTTGATCTAGAGATCCTAAATATAAACATTCTGACCAAGTTTCATTATTATAAGTCATAAAAGTGATCTAAAGGGTGTAACAAGCTTTCCTACAATTTGACCTGATGATCTAGATTTTGATCTCACATAACCCAATTTCAAACTTGAGCTAGATGTCATTACATTTACATTCTGGCCAAGTTTTATGGAGATAATGTCATAAATGTAACCTCTAGTGTTAACAAACTTTTCCCTTGATTTGACCCAATTACCTAATTTGTGAGCCAATATGACCCAGATTCTAACATGGCCTAGTGATCATCAATACAAACATATGACCAAGTTTCATGAAGATACAGTTGTAAATGTGACCTCTAAGTGTTAACAAGCTTTTCCTATTATTTAAGCCAGATTACCTAATATCGAACTTGTCCAACATTTAATTGAGGGTATCATTCTGACCAAGTTTCATTAAGATTCAGCCCAAATTGTGACCTCTAGAGTGTTAACAGTCAAATTGTTGAGGACGGACACAGGGCGATCTCAAAAGCTCACCTTGAGCACTTTGTGCTCAGGTGAGCTCAAAATCACAAATGTAGCAGCTCAATGGTGTATGAAATGAAGTCAAAGTCCTGATTTCTGCAAAAATGCTTACAAGTCTCAAACTCAGCAAATTGGAAAAACCCAACAGTGCCCATATTGCAATTTTGGAAGCCAATGACTTCATATACATTATCTTCACAAAATGCCATCACTTGGCTCAATTCCATATTTTTCAAGAAGAAAATAAATGCAACAGGAAAAGTCATAATTGTCTTACCCTTTTATAGTGTATGCTGAAAACTAAAAAAATACAATATCTTAATTATGGTAAAATTAAACAGGAGCTCCACCAAAAGATGCAAACACTTGTTTGCAAGTGCTCAACATTACACAATGTGCTAGAAAACACTTAAGGTATTCCACCTCTAATAGAAATATTCTAGAAATGGCATTTGATGGGTGACCTTGTTTTGAACTATGTAGCAAATTTTTAACAACTTTTACTTAAATGAATTGAATGCTCTTGTGCTTTTAATTGTTTCTGGGTTAACATCAACTCTTGACCTGTTCAAAGCAGGATAAACATCTGATGCACCCGATTCTGAGTCACTGTCTTCAACTCTGTCAGTGTCGTGATCTGGTTTATAATCAGAGTCATAGTTCGAATCATCATCAGTCATTTCATCTTCACTCTTTTCGTCATCTTTGAAAGTACAGTCACTCATTATTTCATCGTCACTCTTTTCATCATCTTTGGAATTACAGTCATTCAATATTTCATCTTCACTCTTTTTGTCATCTTTGTAAGTACAGTCATTCAATATTTTATCTTCACTACTCTTTTCATCATCTTTGTAAGTACAGTCATTCATTATTTCATCGTCACTCTTTTCGTCATCTTTGTAAGTACAGTCATTCATTATTTCATCTTTACTCTTTTCGTCATCTTTGTAAGTACAGTAATTCACTATTTCATTTTCACTCTTTTCATCATCTTTGGAATTACAGTCATTCATTACTTCATCTTCACTCTTTCCGTCATCTTTGGAATTACAGTAATTCACTATTTCATTTTCACTCTTTTCATCATCTTTGGAATTACAGTCATTCATTACTTCATCTTCACTCTTTCCGTCATCTTTGGAATTACAGTGACTCATTATTTCATCGTCACTCTTTTCGTCATCTTTGTAAGTACAGTAATTCACTATTTCATTTTCACTCTTTTCATCATCTTTGGAATTACAGTCATTCATTACTTCATCTTCACTCTTTCCATCATCTTTGGAATTACAGTAATTCACTATTTCATTTTCACTCTTTTCATCATCTTTGGAATTACAGTCATTCATTACTTCATCTTCACTCTTTCCGTCATCTTTGGAATTACAGTGATTCACTATTTCATCTTCACTCTTTTCGTCATCTTTGTAAGTACAGTCACTCAATATTTCATCTTCACTCTTTTCGTCATCTTTGTAAGTACAGACACTCAATATTTTTTCTTCACTATTTTTGTCATCTTTGTAAGTACAGTCACTCAATATTTCATCTTCACTCTTTTCACCATCTTTGTAAGTACAGACACTCAATATTTTATCTTCACTCTTTTCGTCATCTTTGTATGTACAGCATAACTCTGTCAGAATGTCTGGGTAAGTCACATCATCACATCTAAAAGAAAACAGATGACAGAAAACTAAAATGCCCAGATACAGATTATTTTAAACATCACACATGTACATCATTCCATACATTCTTGCAAAGGGTTTTCTAAAAAATTGTTTAATAAAGTATTAACCTGAAAGAATACATTTTCAAATCTAACTAAAGCTTTAATTGACCCGAAAGGTTACTGCTAACTTTCTATATTGTTTAAATACTTTTGGCACTTTAAACAGTTAAACCAATAAATGATTTTATCAGTAAAATATGCAGTTTTAATAAAATGCCCATTGCAATGAACATTTATAATAATATAACAATTGGTACATAAACAACAGCATTAAACATGAATATTAACTCTTTGCATGCTAGCAGCAATTGTATTTGCCTATGCAACCAGTGCAGACCAAGATCAGCCTGCACATTTGTGCAGCCTGATCATGGTCTGCACTGTTTGCTATTCAGTCAGTGAATATTTATAGGTCACCCCCTAGAATAATGAATGGTTTAACCCAAAGTGAATGATGGACCAGTCCATTTTAGAAACTTAGCATGCCAAGGGTTAAACATCCAATAAACACTAGCATTTCTGTTCTGGTGAGGCTCATAATATTCAGGATTTATTAACTGAACTTGGTTTAAGCAACAATCTTTAGCTGTTAGATCGCTTGACTGCTCATCTTAAGGTCGCGAGTTCGAAACCCAGGTCAGGTGGTCATTTTTTTCATTACAATATGACTGAACAACATTGCATTCAAAGTCATTTGTCCTTTACCTCTTGATTCATGTGGGGAAGTTGTCAGTTGCTTTGGAAGAAGAGGTAAGTACTGGTTGGTAACAATTGAGCACCGATAAGGCTAACTGACTGCCTATACAAATGAAGTAATGTTGAAAAATGGCATAAAACGCGTTACATTAAGCAATTCACCAGCAATTTATGATCAGAAAAGATCTTTTATAAAACTATTCCTATTACCTTGGTTTTTCTGGCAGATCAATACATTGTGTACAATCATGAGATAACGTTTGGTCACCTGTATTGTTAAAAAGGAAATAATTAAAATTAATAAGTTAAGAATACATATAATGCCCCATGTAAGGTAAGTTACTACATAACAACTGAACCACATAAAATTTACCAGACATGTCAGACAATATTTGAGAAGATTATCAGACAATAACTTTTATATACATTTTTTGTACAATATCCACTACATGTTTTTGATAATCTCCCATGGGACTCGCTTTTCATTCTATAGACAAATAATATTTAAAAAAAAAAAAAAATCGCTGAAGCTATCACCTATAAAAGCAAGCCTTCAAAAAAATTCTATAATATATGCACATATACGGAGAGTGTAATAGAATGTTAACTCAATACGTAAACTTATCTGCACCACTAAAATCAAGAACATCATGGTGGACAGAGTCTAATAAAAAGCTCACACAGCTCCTTAAAAATGGACTAACAGTCCAATGAATCCAATGACACTGGAGGTTCCATATATTAAACATTTAATATTGAAATATTGCAAAGCCTAATAAAATCATATATTCTATTTGGTATACATGTATGTATTATAGTAAGGTATTGTGTACACTGACCTTGTGCCCACTCGATGTCATTAATACATTCCTTAACTGTGTTCTTTCTGTTCTTTAATGCAGCTGAAATTATAAAATGGAAAAATAAAACTTAAAAAAAAAATTTTAGCCCAGTACTTAGCGAGTTAGTCATATTGTAGTTAATGCCTGAAAACTGTTGTTAATTCTAAGAAGAGGTCAGTGTTATCTCAGTGCAAAATGTCATGGAGCAGAAAACTGTTGTTCTGTTTCAGACCCAAGGACAATGAAATATCCAAGTAGATTGATCCGTACCATGACGGCCAACAAGAGTAACCTTTTATTGCCATGCACTCGAGAAAATTGCTCTCGGCGTTTCATATATATTTGGTCCGTGACAAAGTACTCTAAAAAAATATTTAGAATGTTTTGCGGGAGCCACATGTCACATGTCATGAATTAATTCACCCCATCTTATTTCATTTAAATCTGTCAAATAATGAGGAAACATCGCAATGGACCTACAGTGTTTATTGTACTGAGCATATGCATTGGCTTTTTAGACAAGATAGGTTGAACGGTGCAAGCAAAACAATGCCTCTGCATTCAGGGCTTTTTCCACCTATCTCACAGGGCAGATTACCGGCCACATTCCCAATGCAAAATATGCTCCATTTTCCCCAATCCAAAGCAAAAATTCCGCAACAAGAATTTTTTAAGATTATTCAAAGTTAATTCTTGCGTAGTACGTTTGTTTGCAAAGGAAATTGGGAAAACCAATATCTCTGTTTTTAGAAATAAGACCGACTGCAAAATCGGCAAAAATTTAATGCATGATTCTGTCCAAATAATTGACAAAACATTATATGAGAAAACCTTTCAAAATACATAAATACAGAAACATTTGTTGAATAAGGTAAACTATCAAAAATAAATATTGTAACCTTTTAACGGAACGCTTGGAAGAATATTCCGAGTGCTGCTAGTCCCGTTGTACACATAATAAATACACCGTAATGATTAAACACAATAAGATAACCGTTATTGTATCTTATGACGCGGTGATGCTGAAGGTAACGGTATGGAATGCAATCAATCGCTTTAAGTAGGGCAAAATCATTTAAAAGAAACAATGCTGGATAATTATTCAAATGAGGTAACATAGCAGAAACCCTGCATTAGGTGGTTATGTCCTTATAACCCTCTAAAAAGCTTTAACTTACCCTGGCTTGTTTTTCTCCTTTCCCGCGAGGACTTCAATTCCACGAGGTCGTTGTCGCGAAAACTTCCGACTTCCGGTTAAAACTGGTATACGGTTTCAAATGACGTTCGTCTATTACCAAACAGTAATTTGTCGAACCAGTCTACTTGATTAAAACAAGTTATTTAATCAAAGGGAGATAACCTTATTTAACTGTCCATAGAATAGACAAATTGGTTTGTCCGAGATAATGCGGTATTTTCAAAACGAGGTTTAAAAGCTGTATAAGCTCATAAGGAATGTCCATGAACAATTGGACAAAAGTTTATGGGGTTAAGCCCCTAAACCAATATAACCTCATAAACAACTTTCAGACAAACACATTAACTCTTAAACCTGTTATGTTAGAGCGGACGGACGGACGGGGCCAGAGCCAGAGCCAGAGCCAGAGACAGAGCCAAAGACGGATAGACAGGGCCAGGGCCAGAGACAGACAGAGACATTGTCACAGCCAAAGACAGATAGACAGGGACAGGGCCAGAACAGAGACAGACAGACAGAGACAGAGACAGACAGACGACAGGCAGGGCCTGAGCCAGAGACAGAGACATACATAGACAGAGACAGTAGCAGAGACAGGAACATTATCTTTACATCCAATATTATCATTGCCATCATCATCATCATCATCATTACATCATCATCATCATAATCATCACCATCATCTTCATCATCATCATCACCACCACCATCATCATTATCATCATTACAATTTAATGTCACGACCTATATACCCACCTATATTGTCATAATCTCCCTGTCTGAATACATGAGACACCTTGTCCATCTCCTTCATATCTCGATTCACCTTTATAGCATCGTCCTTCTCTTTATTGTCTCTCTCAAACGCCATTGATCCTCTCCCGAACGCCTTCTGCTGTTCACTTATCAAACTAGGAAATACATAAAATTCTATATTAGTGTAACTCACAACTGTGCCGTATTAGACGAAAATGGAAAGAAAATACGAGGGATGGTAAAATAATTACAAGAATGTGTTTGTATTTACCGTTTAGTATTCTAAACGTTGGTATGCATTCGATAAAATGTTATAAGCAAAATTTAAAATTACTTTCATATATATATATAAACATATATTGAAATAATACGACCATATCAAAGTTAGCTAACCCATTAAAATCAATTCACCATTAGCACATATACCATTATCAATACTATTACTTGCTGGGATTTTATCACATGTTCATGACTTAAAAAATAGGCAATATTGGGTAATAATCTCACTAAAAGTCACGATAATTGTGAACTGTGCGCTTGAATCATTGTGTTAAAACCATCATTCCTACCCGTCGTTATCACTGCCAAGGGAGAAGTTTGTATTTCTTTGTTTCCAGAACTTGGCGGGATCCAGTGGCAGTTGTAGTTTAGATGTGTCTGCACGTGGGTAACATGGCGCTGAACGATTACGTAACTATATGAAAAAATACACCTTTTATATTAATACTACTAATAATCTTTTGCACGATGCTGAAAGTATGTTTAGTGCTGACACTATGTTAAGTGCTGACAGTATGATAATGCTGACAGTATGTTTAGTGCTGACACTATGTTAAGTGCTGACTTAATGCTGAAAGTATGTTTAGTGCTGACAGTATGTTTAGTTCTGACAGTTTGTTTAGTGCTAACAGTATGTTTAGTGCTGACAGTATGTTAAATGCTGACAGTTTGTTTAGTGCTGACACTATGTTTAGTACTGACACTATGTTTAGTGCTGATAGTATGTTTAATGCTAACAGTTTGTTTAATTCTGACAGTATATTTAGTATATTTAGTGATGACAGTATGTTTAGTGCTGATGGTATGCTGACAGTATGTTTAGTGCTGTCAGTATGCTTTGTGCTGATAGTATGTTTAATGCTGACAGTATGTTAAGTGCTGATAGTATGCTTAATGATGACAGTATGTTCAGTGCTGACACTTTGTTTAGTGCTGACACTATGTTTAGTACTGACACTATGTTTAATGCTGACATTATGTTTAGTGCTGACAGTATGTTTAATGCTGACAGTAAATTTAGTGATGGCACTGTGTTAAGTGTTGACACTGTGTTTAGTGCTGACAGTATGTTTCGTGCTGATAGTATGTTTAAAGCTGACAGTATGTTTAGGACTAACAGTATGTTTAATGCTGACAGTATGTTTAGTACTAACACTTTGTTTAGTACTGACAGTATGTTTAGTGCTGACACTATGTTAAGTGCTGACAGTATGTTTAGTGCTGACAATATGTTTAGTGCTGACAGTATGTTTAGTGCTGACACTATGTTTAGTGCTGACAGTATGATTAATGCTGACAGTATGTTTAGTGCTGACACTATGTTAAATGCTGACAGTATGTTTAGTGCTGACACTATGTTTAGTGCTGACAATATGTTTAATGCTGACAGTATGTTTAGTGCTGACAGTATGTTTAGATGTTTGTATGGTGACACAAGTGCAGCAAAGGTAAATCATCCAAAGATAACAATTAGTTTGTAATTTTCTAATATGTTGAAACAAAAACGATTCAGTTACAAAAAGTAGTAAATTGCAGAATGAATTAACGTAGTCGTAAACTGTTTACATTCCATTCACATCCACCGTGTTAATGGCATATAACTGATCATATTGTTCAATATATATATATATGTGTGTGTGTGTGTGTGTGTGTGTGCGTGTGTGCCTGTGTGCGTGTTTTTAATATGTGTACACTTTCATTTCTAACTCACATTTGTGATGAAACTTGATGTGTATTCGGATGGTCCGACCCTTCTGTCTTTCATAAAACGTGGTGCCATGTCCTACAAAGTAATATACACGTCAATAATAATAATAATAAAACAATGTTGCTACTATGCATGTAAATTACATTAATCGTCAACATTATGGCGGCGGTATGACGTTCTTATTTCACAAAAAGTTGGTCAGTGCACTTGAATATATGTGAGTAACACATAAGAGCTATCATTTATTTTCGACACCTGATATTGATATAAACATAAGTTAGTATAGGTACCTGAATTTATTATAGACACCTGCTATGTTCATAATTTATTACAGACACCTGCTTAAACATAGTTTGCATGTGTGTGTCCTTTATTAAACAATTTATAGTTTGTGTTAGCGTACTGGAACATTTAATAAAGTACTGAATATACCTACCGGCCAGTTGATGATTCGACTTTCACCGCACAACTCAGGCTGGAAAAAATATATTGAATAAATTTTAATGTGTAGTGTATTGAAGTAATAATGGTAAATCTATAAATATTGCTCATATCTATTAATCTATACTAACAGTAACCGGGCAGCAGTTGTAGCGATATCCCTTTATTTGTATGGCATAAATAAGTTTCACACACCAACAATATTACCTGGCTAAATAATTAAATTAAGACAAGCAGACTGAGTTATAATACAGTCAAATCTGTCTGAACCAGTCAGTCAAGGAAGGAGCAAAAGTGGCATTTCAAGACAGATTGTTGCTTAATGCAGGTTACATTGTTTTAAAAACATAGAAATTTGAAAGAGCAAATGTGGCTGCTTAAACAAGTTGCTGCTTAATACAGGTGACCGCTTACACAGGTTTTAAGATATGCCAACATGTATTAAAACTTTAAGACTTTTACTTGGATAAGAACAGGTGAGAATAACTAGAGTATAAATACCTAATTACAAGACACACAAAGTTTTTATTTTAGTATTTCCCTTTTGTCTCCTTTCACTGTAACATTTTATTCCGGTGTTAAAATCGTGCAAAGAACAAAGTATACACATCATCACAAAGGGTAAACTGTCATTAATTCCGGGTGGTCATTTATCAAGGTATTCAATAATGCTCTTTGTATATAAATATACACCATATTCTGACCGATGATAAGTAACTTTGACTTGACTACACATTGCCCATCGTTCAAACGTTGGAGTTCTTTTTTTTTATTAAAAAGAAGGTTCAAATCCCATAATTCTCCCGGTCCTACCCGTCTCCACCCACACGTACCTTGACTGTTCCGTTCGGTAAGAAGTCGACCTGAGTTGTACTCCTCCGGAATATATCCTTGTCCAGTAGTCCGCCGCTCATGTTGCCCATGTTGAAGTGATGGACCAGCTGAAAACAGTGGTTTACAATTGATAACACACAACTCGGTATCCATGGCATACGGACAGAAATACATGAAATTCTAAACACATAAAATAAAGAAACTATATGACAATATACAGATGTTTATTTGATCATAATCACATATAGTATTGGTGTCTTTGAATATAAAAATATGATCGTTCTCGATTGTGCGGATGCAGACATTATGACTTATATGTGGTCTTCTCATTATTTATGCTTTCCATACTTATCGTTTTGTAACTTTTGGATGTGTTTCTTTCTCCAACATTTTTTCCGCATACAGCCTGACATTGAACATGCTTTTAAACTAAATATAAAGCTTTAATGGGTATAAACAAAGACTATCCGATGCATATCGATATATAACGTATTACAAGGTTTTACTAGTAAAGAAATACACTTGGCCAATATGAAACATACTAGACCAATATGACACAAACTGGGCCAGTATGACACATACTAGACCAATATGACACATACTGGGCCAATATGACACATACTGGACTAATATGACACATACTGGGCCAATATAGAACATGATGGACCAACATGACACATACCTGGCCAATATGACACATACTGGACCAATATGACACACACTTTGCCAAAATGACACATACTGGGCCAATGTGACACATAGTATGCTAATGTGACACAAAGTATGCTGATACAACATATACTGGACCAATATGAAACAAATTGGACCAATATGACACGCACTTAACCAATATGACACAAACCGGACCAATATAACACATACTATACCAATGTGACACAAACTGAACCAATATGACATATAGCTGACCAATAGAACACAAACTGGGCCAATCTGACACGTACCGGACCAATAAAACACAAACTGGGCCAAAATAACACGTACCGGACCAATAGAACACATACTATGCCAATGTGACACAAACTGAACCAATATGACATATAGCTGACCAATAAAACACAAACTGGGCCAATCTGACACGTACCGGACCAATAAAACACATACTGGGCCAAAATAACACGTACCGGACCAAAAGAACACATACTGGGTTAATCTGACACGTACCGGATCAATAACACACATACTGAACCAATATGACACGTACCGGATCAATATAACACATACGGGGCAAAAATGACGCGTACCGGACCAATAGAACATATACTGAACCAATATAACACGTACCGGACAAATATAACACATACTCGGTCAATCTGACACGTATCGGACCAATAGACGACATACTGAACCAATATGACACGTACTGGGCCAATCTGGCACGTACCGGACCAAAGAATACATAGTTGGTCAATATGAAACGAACCGGACCAATATCATACGTACGGGACTAATAGAACATGTACTGGGCCACTATGACACAAACTGAACTAATATGACACGTACAGGACCAATAGAACATATACTTGGCCAATATGACACGGACTGGACCAATATAACACATATTGAACCAATATGACACGTACCGGACCAATATAACACATACTGAACCCAAATGACACGTACCGGACCAATATAACACATACTGGACCAATAGAACATATACTGAACCAATGTGTCACGTACCGGACCAATAAAACACATACTGGGTCAATCTGACACGTACCGGATTAATAGAACACATACTGAACCAATATGACACGTACTGAACCAATATAATATATACTGGGCCAATCTGGCACGTACCGGACCAAATAACACATACTGGGCCAATATGACACGTACCGGACCAAGATGACACGTACTGGACCAATATAACACGTACTGGGCCATTATGACACATAATGAACTAATATGACACGTTCAGGACCGATAGAACACATACTGAATCAACACGACACGTACCGGACCAATATAACACATACTGAACCAACATGACAAGTACCGGACAATAGATCACATACTGGGCCAATATGACACGTACCGGATCAAAATGACATGTAGCGGACCAACAGAACACAAACTGGGTTACTATGACATATACTGAACCAATATATCACATACCGGACTAATAGAACACATACTGGGCCAGTCTAATACGTACTGGACCAATAAAACACATACTGGGTCAATATTACACGAACCGGACTAATAGAACACATACTGGGCCTAGATGTCACGTACCGGACCGATAGAACACATATTGGACCAATATGACACGTACTGGGCAAAAAGAACACATAATGGGCCACTATGACTCATACCGAATCAATATGACACGTACTTGACCAAAAGAACATATACTGAACAAATTTGACACGTACTGGACCAATATAATACATACTGGGCCAATATGGCACGGACCGGACCAATAGAACATTTACTGAACCAATGTGACACGTACCGGACCAATAGAACACAAACTGGGTCAATCTGACACATACCGGATCAATAAAACACATACTGAACCAATATAACATATACTGGGCCAATCTGGCACGTACCGGACCAACAGAACACATACTGAACCAACGTGACACGTACCGGACAAATAAAACACAAACTGGGCCAATATGACACGAACCGGACCAATATGACACGCACAGGACAAGTAGAACACGTACTGAGCCACTTTGACACACACTGAACTTATATGACACGTACCGGACCAATAGAACACATACTGGGCCAATATGACACGAACTGGACCAATATGACACGTACATGACAAGTAGAACACGTACTGTGCCACTTTGACACATACTGAACTAATATGACACGTACAGGACCAATAGAACACGTACTAGGCCACTTTGACACATACTGAACTAATATGACACGTACCGGACCAATAGAACACATACCGGGCAAACATGACACGAACCGGACCAACAGAACACATAATGGGCCACTATGACTCATACCGAACCAATATGACACGTACCTGACCAATAAAACAGATACTGAAGAAATTTGACACGTACTGGACCAATATAATACATTCTGGGCCAATATGACACGAACCGGACCAATAGAACATATAATGAACCAATGTGACACGTACCGGATTAATAGAACACATACTGGGTCAATCTGACACATACCGGATCAATAGAACACATACCGAACCAATAAACATATACTGGGCCAATCTGGCACGTACCGGACCAACAGAACACATACTGAACCAACATGACACGTACCGGACCAATACAACATATACTGGACCAATATGACACGTACCGGAACAATATGACACGTACATGACCAGTAGAACACGTACTGTGCCACATTGACACATACTGAACTAATATGACACGTACAGGACCAATAGAACAAGAACTGGGCCACTATGACACATACTGAACTGATATGACACGTACAAGACCAATAGAATACGTACTGAACCAATATGACACGCGTACCGGACCAATATAACACATAATGGGCCAACCTGACACGTACCGGACTAATATAACACAAACTGAATCAACATGACACGTACTGGACCAATAGAACACATACTGAACCAACATGACACGTACCGGAACAATAGAACACAAGCTGGGCCAATATGACACGTACCGGACCAAAAAGACATGTAGCGGACAAATAGAACACAAACTGGGTTACTATGACATATACTGAACCAATATAACACATACCGGACCAATATGACACATACTGGACCAATAAAACACGAACTGAACCAATATGACACGTACCGGACAAATAGAACACATACCGGGCCAATCTGACACGTATTGGACCAATAGAACACATACTGAATCAACATGACACGTACCGGACTAATAGAACACATACTGAATCAACATGACACGTACCGGACCTATAGAACACATACTGAACCAACATGACACGTACCGGACCAATATAACACATACTGAGCCAACATGACACGTACCGGACCAATAGAACACTTGCCGGACCAATAGGACACGAACCGGACCAATAAAACATATGTAAATCTCGTTAAATGAAAAATACTACTGTTATTATTATTATTATTATTATTATTATTATTATTATTATTATTATTATTATCATGTTTAATTATAATAATAATAGTAGTAGTACTTTTCATTTAAGTCAGTGGGTCCTCCGTGGCCGAGTGGTCTAAGGCGCCGTCTCAAGATCACTTACCTCTCACCGCTATGGTCGTAGGTTCGAGTCCCGCTCGCTCCAAAAACTTTATTTGAGAAAGTTTCCAGTTACTTGCGGAAGGACGGTGGTTCTACTCAGTCTGACTCAGTCTGAGGTCTTCCTCCACCAGTAAAACTGGATATGCCATATATAACCTGAAATGTGTTGAAAATGGCGTTAAACCCCATTCATTTAAGTCATTCTTTCATACGTCCTCTGTCGACTCGTGTTACTTATCGCGTTTTCTCTCCGACCACAAAACATTGCAATATATATATATATAGCAGTAAACGACAGAGAACTTGCAATGAGAAATATAATATCTCGATTATAAACTTAAGAGTTAATAACGTCACATACATAACAGTGAATTACCGACAAATTCAACGTGTAAACTCGCTATTGTGTATAGCTGCTAAAACGCTATACTTTTAACTCAGTCAAATTCTTAATCTCATATAACAGATATCTCCGGGAGAGAGAGATAAAACATGCTCCTATTGTGAAACATAGCTGAGTTCAACCCCATTTACAATAATAATGCCCTAAATCATAATACTAACAATTAGAGAACATGGCGGCAACATAGCCGGGAGTACTGGTAATCGATATGTTTAAAGTGGTAATCCGGGGATTAAATCATAATCATACTAAATCATAATTCGATCTTCTGTTAATAAGTATAGCATGATTTGTTTAGATAAGAAATATTAACCGGGTATTGGTTTTCTTTTATGTAATCTGTAATATGTAAACGCCTGTAACTGTATCACTGGCTGTAGTAAAATGGACATATGGAAAATTACTTACAGAATGACGTACCACCTGCTGTATGGGCATTTATTTACACCAGTATTTCATTCCATGTCCTCCATTAGGCGTATCATATATATACCCACACAGACACCGATCACAAAGACGGGCATTATTCTGTTATTTAAATGTCCCAGACAGTAATTGGCACAGTTGTGGCTAATTATTGACTCAATTAAAACAAAAGTACGTCCTTGCCTACCTGACTGCTGGTTCCCTGTAGGTTGCTGGGGTCCAGGTTGTTGCCCTGCGGATAGACAGAAAATATAATTAGGCTGAGAGTATAATAATATCTTTATTTAAAAAAGGTAACATATTAAGCTCATACAACAGTTTAAAACTTATCTACCACTCAGCCTTCTAATCGACATTAAAATTATACAAAAAGACATAGTAAGCACATTTGAACAACTGAAAAATATATATACATATATTATATAAAGAGACCTATTCAAGATTCTGACATTTAGCCGTTAAACAAATATATTCCATAATTACTCTTAAATGCATGTAAGGAAGATGAGGTTTAGCATGATGACAGTACTGAATTGTTATCAAATTGAATTATTTGAATGAAATTTAGTGTACAGTCTCTTGTTCAAATTTACCTTCCATATCCCCCAGGTTTACAACCCAGTATGTAAGAAAAGAAAGTAAAAATATGAAATATGTTCGAAGGAATTCTGAAAAATAAACTCTTAACCACAACTGCACTTGGAAGGATTATTTCGAGGAGACGTAATGTTACTTGTATGGTCAAGGACTACATCGGAAACACTGAAAACAATGTTTAACTGATAACTCAATATTTTAGGCTTCATACTCATTGCATATTTATATTTTTCATTACAGTTCTATGTTTTCACATTCATGGCCATTGTCCAATAGCAAGATGACAAATTGTATTAACGACTTCTCACGTATTTGGTATATGTCATTTTATATCTAGATACGTATCAAATAGCAGCCGGGATATCGTGTATCCACATACCCTCTTACACTCTCGTCTCACGACTGACAGAAATCAATTACACGGATATTGTTTGTCAGCAGTTCAATCCATTATTAATGTGATATTAACTGTCTTGTTTATGGCATGTATAACACTTTCTTTTTGTTAAGGTTCTGTGGGGTATATATCATATATAAAAGGTTCTGTGTGGTATATATCATATATAAAAGGTTCTGTGTGGTATATATCATATATAAAAGGTTCTGTGTGGTATATACACTATATAAAAGGACTGTTGTTGCATGATGTTTAGCGTTGCCTTCAACAAAATGTCAGTCATATCGCGACGGTGCCTATTTGAGACAATATTCCAAACGTTGCCACACTGGAGTATCATGCCGCAGACACATGGTATGCTTTCCCACCCAGTCACCGCTGCCACACTGGAATATCATGCCGCTGACACATGGTAAGCTGTCTCATTACTAGTACATGTATATTGGCACCTGACCGACCAGACCTAAACCTGTCTTTTACAAGCTTCTAGTACCATTTTCAAGTCTGTGGTATGACCCGGCCGGGTATCAAACTCACGACCTTCAACAAGCGAGGCGAAAACTCTACCACAATACCACTCTGCGGTGTTTATATAAAAGGAAAGTATATCGAATGGTAAATTTAACATAATGCTCACTGAGCCAGTTTCTTTCTAATTTGAATAATATTTGGTTCAAGTGGTAAATAATGCCTTATTAATTGTTGGAAAACAACGCCATCAACATAATAGCACGTGATTATACTTCAAACACTTTCTGACATAAGATCTGCCACGCATGCGAAACAAACGCACAGTAATGAATTTAACATGCACGGACGGTGAATAAAATAATACATATGAAAACAAAGGTTTTAAACGAGAAACTAACAAATGTACATTTTAATTAAAACATTACTTAACAAAAAAGTCATGTTGTAGAAGAAGAATAGATACATGAATAAAACATGTAGGGAAGTAATAACGCATATACGATATATACTGACAAATACGTTTACAGTTACGTACAATAAAGACTGTTGTTGTTGTTGTTGTTGTTGTTGTTGTTGTTGTTGTTGTATGGTGTTTAGCGTCGCTTTCAACAATTTTCAGTCATATCGCGACGGTGTCTACTTGAGACAGTATTCTGAGCGCTGCCACACTGGAGTATCATGCCGCAGACACGTGGTATGATACCCCACCCATTCACATTATACTGACACCGGGCCGACCAGACCTAGAACTCTCCTCTAAATGCTGAACGTCAAACGAGGAAGCTTCTAGTACCGAGTCCTTTGGTATGACCCGGTCGGGGATCGAACTCACGACCTTCCGCATGCGATGCGGACGCTGTACCGCTAGACCACGCTGCGGTCCTCAATAAAGACTGGAACGTGAGATTAATACACGTGTGTTCTACTGCATACAATAAAGACTGGAACGTGAGATAAATACATGTGTGTTCTATTGCATACAATAAAGACTGGAACGTGAGATTAATACATGTGTGTTCTACTGCATACAATAAAGACTGGAACGTGAGATAAAAACATGTGTGTTCTATTGCATACAATAAAGACTGGAACGTGAGATTAATACACGTGTGTTCTACTGCATACAATAAAGACTATACGTGAGATAAATACATGTGTGTTCTATTGCATACAATAAAGACTATACGTGAGATAAATACATGTGTGTTCTATTGCATACAATAAAGACTATACGTGAGATAAATACATGTGTGTTCTATTGCATACAATACAGACTATACGTGAGATAAATACATGTGTGTTCTATTGCATACAATAAAGACTATACGTGAGATAAACACATGTGTGTTCTATTGCATACAATAAAGACTGGATACGTGAGATAAACACATGTGTGTTCTATTGCATACAATAAAGACTGGAACGTGAGATAAACACATGTGTGTTCTATTGCATACAATAAAGACTGGAACGTGAGATAAATACATGTGTGTTCTATTGCATACAATAAAGACTGGAACGTGAGATAAACACATGTGTGTTCTATTGCATACAATAAAGACTATACGTGAGATAAACACATGTGTGTTCTATTGCATACAATACAGACTATACGTGAGATAAACACATGTGTGTTCTATTGCATACAATAAAGACTATACGTGAGATAAACACATGTGTGTTCTATTGCATACAATAAAGACTATACGTGAGATAAATACATGTGTGTTCTATTGCATACAATAAAGACTATACGTGAGATAAATACATGTGTGTTCTATTGCATACAATAAAGACTATACGTGAGATAAATACATGTGTGTTCTATTGCATACAATAAAGACTATACGTGAGATAAATACATGTGTGTTCTATTGCATACAATAAAGACTATACGTGAGATAAATACATGTGTGTTCTATTGCATACAATAAAGACTATACGTGAGATAAACACATGTGTGTTCTATTGCATACAATACAGACTATACGTGAGATAAATACATGTGTGTTCTATTGCATACAATAAAGACTATACGTGAGATAAACACATGTGTGTTCTATTGCATACAATACAGACTATACGTGAGATAAATACATGTGTGTTCTATTGCATACAATAAAGACTATACGTGAGATAAACACATGTGTGTTCTATTGCATACAATACAGACTATACGTGAGATAAATACATGTGTGTTCTATTGCATACAATAAAGACTATACGTGAGATAAATACATGTGTGTTCTATTGCATACAATACAGACTATACGTGAGATAAACACATATATGAGTACCATTATATATAATTAAATTATGGAACAAGAGTTCACGTATACATATATACCAGCACATACAATAAAGACGTTTTGTGAGAGAGAAAAACACAAACATATATACCGTTGCATGCATTAAGTTTAAAACCAAATATACATATAACATTACTTGTAATGCACAAGAATAAAAAAGGACAACAAAATAAACAAACAAATGAATACTTGAAAGTAAGGATATGAATAATAGAAAAAAAAACGGAATCCGGACAAGAGAAGAAAAAATCTGTAATTGTGTGCATTAAGTGACACGCGGATACGAAATCAGCAAATATATATTATAGCAATATACACGTGTATTGTATATTATTAATGAAGTTTTCGATATATGTTTTTTTATTTGTCAATCAGATGGAAAGACGCGGTCAATTAGAATTCATTCAAAGGTATAAACGTTCCATTAACAAAGTATTTATGTTATTGATCCGTGTAAGTAGATATGATTGGTTTGGTAATCGAGTCTTTGTTCACTAAAATGCCAATGAAGTATTACTGTTGTAGTTTCATAATGACAAAAAGCATGTCAAATACAACTCGTGTTAAATAGTTTATTGAAAAGAGTGTATAATTACGTCGCAGAAGATTAGCCATTATGAAACGAAGCGTCATTTTCATTTTGATAAATACCAGCTTGTGACAAAACTTTTCTACTTAATTACATCAACATTACCATTTACGGCGGCCGCATTACGACGTAAGCAACCTTTTATATATTCTCTACCGAGTAAGTAGAATGCTTCGATCCAGCAGCGAAAGTTGTGCCTTGGTAACGATGAGAGTAAAGTAAACATTTACATGTTGTTACCCCAAGTTGTCACACCTAGCTGTCACCACTAGTTGTCACCGCTAGTTGTCACTTCTAGTTGTCACACCTAGCTGTCACCACTTGTTGTCATACCTAGCTGTCACCACTAGTTGTCACCGCTAGTTGTCACCACAAGTTGTTACACCTGGCTGTCACCACTAGTTGTCACCGCTAGTTGTCACTACTCGTTGTCACACCTAGCTGTCACCACTAGTTGTCATACCTAGCTGTCACCACTAGTTGGCACCGCTAGTTGTTACCACAAGTTGTCACACCTAGCTGTCACCACTAGTTGTCACCGCTAGTTGTCACTACTAGTTGTCACCGGTAGTTGTCACCACTAGTTGTGCTTGTTTAAATATGTAATTATAATGAACATTTACATGTCACCACTAGTTGTAACCACTAGTTGTCACCGCTAGTTGTCAACACTAGTTGTCACCCCTTCTTGTCACCCTTACTTGTCACCACTAGTTGCTACCACAACATGTCATCTCTAGTTGTCACCTCTAGTTGTTACCTCAAGGTATCACCCCTAGTTGTAACCACTTGTTGTCACCACTAGTTATCAACACTAGACGCCACCCTTGTTTTTACCACTAATTGTCACCCTAGTTGTCACTCCTAGTTGTCACTCCTAGTTTTCACCACTAGTTGTCACCAATATTTGTCACCCCTAGTTGTTACCACTAGATGTCACCCCTAGTTTTCACCACTAGTTGTCACCACTAGTTTTCACCACTAGTTGTCACCACTACTGGTCACCCCTAGTTTTTACCACTACATGTCATCCTAGTTGTTACCACTAGTTGTCACCACAAGATGTCACCCCTATTTGGCACCATTAGTTGTCACCACTAGATGTCAGCATTAGTTTTATTTGGGTTACAATGGGAGTATAGTGAATATTAACATGTCACCACTAGTTTTTACCACTAGTTGTCACCACTACTGGTCACCCCTAGTTTTTACCACTTCATGTCATCCTAGTTGTTACCACTAGTTGTCACCACAAGATGTCACCCCTATTTGTCACCACTAGTTGTCACAACTAGATGTCAGCATTAGTTTTATTTGGGTTACGATGGGAGTATAGTGAATATTAACATGTCACCCCTAGTTGTCACCACTAGTTGTCACCCCAGTTTCACCACTAGTTGTCACCTCTTCTTTTCATCACTAGTTGTCATCCCTACTTGACATCCCTAGTTGTCACCACTAGTTGCCACCACTAGTTGTCACCCCCACTTGTCACCCCTAGTTGTCCCCCCTAGTTGCCACCACTAGTTGTTACCGCAAGTTGCCACCACTAGTTGCCACCACTAGTTGCCATCACTAGATGTAAGCATTAGTTGCACCTGGGTTACGATGAAACTATAGTGAACATTAACATGTCTCCACTAGTTGTCAACGCCAGTTGTCACCGCTAGTTTTTTTCTGAGTAACAATGAAAGTATAGTCAGCAGTTACTTTCAATACTAGTTGTGTCTCGGTAACGATGTAAGTATAGAAAAAAAAATAACCTGTGTTCAGAATAGTGGTTGTGTATGAGTGGTTGTCAGTACGGATATTAAAAAAAGAGGATAACGATTGAGGGTGTCGTGGATTTAAACTCCGAATCGGATGACAAATTTCTCTTTGGAGTCTACAACCGCGGCGAGGGAGGGACATGCAGAACGCGGATATGAATGTTGAGTTCCTGAAGAATTGAAGAAGAAAAGTGTGATTTGACATTATATAATAGATGTTTGTGGGTGTTCATTATAACAAACGTCATAGTTTATACTAATATATCTTAGATCGATTGCGAAGAAAGCTCAAAGACACGCATTTGAATCCGCTTCCTGTGTAGTACCTGGTCTAGCATCTACACTACCAACCTGCTTAAGTTTATGAGCAAGGCACCGTATGATTAATAAAACGAAGTTATATGGGCTGTTTCGGGCACGTTAAAGAAATGAAACTTGTTTATCAATCAGGTCAGCTTTAGGAATGTCATTACAGGATTCAATTTGTTCTATAGTCTGTACCACACAGTTTCAATCACGTTTTACGTTTAAACGTGATGTTAAGTACCTAACCACTAAGCCATCGCTCTTACACTTTATACTTTAGCGAAAACCGTTTTCAATGAAAAAACTACACTGTACTTTTACATTTTAACAATGATCCGTAAATTTGATGTACAATGAAAGGGTATATGATCTCATGTATTATGTAGGCATAGAGACACTATATTTCAACTACTGCAGTGTTGAAGAGTGCCACCGAATAGGTGTATTGTTATATATATATATATATATATATATATATATATATATATATATATATATATATATTTATATAATCGTCTTGGTAATCATTTATGGAATACGCTGACGAGAAAAACCTTTCTTTGAATTATTATTTTAGTGACTATATATTGTTCAATCGATTTATTTTGTACTAAATATCAAGATTGCGCAATATAGTTTGGCTAGATATAATTAATATAAAATTCAGCAGTAGTTGACGTCATGACGTCACACTCTCCATTGTTACGACGTTAGTAATATACATGCTATGTACTTACAGAAAAATCTGTACTATGGCTTGTTCTCCAGAAATCACGTTTAAGTTTGTTGTTTGTGTAATTATATTCTCCATCCTGCAGCACGTGCGAGCGTGTTAACACGTTCCGTATATTCTGAAATCTCACATTTCGCTCCGGGCCGTACAGCTCGCGGCTATTTTCTTTTGATAACGCCATTTTGTTATAAAGTAAAACTTAAATAAATATCCTTTCTAGTTTAAGTTTAACACGAGATAACTTATCCCGGTCGTATCTCAAAAAGGTATCCGTAAATCACATGTTTAGTTTATTGATGCTTATATGAGAGAAAAAAGAACGAAAGTACACTGGGCTAACAAAAGATCCGAAGTTTCCAAATGACGTGACACCTTAGCAACTACAATGGTCAATCGGAACAATTCTATCCAATCTGATTGCGCACACTCACTCGGGGCCCAAAAGATAAAAAAGTATTTCAACGACGAATGTCTACATAAAGCATTCTTAAATATTTGAAAAAGCAGGTTGTTCATCAATGTTCTTTTTTAATTGAATACGTTTGTGTTTATACTAATATATCTACTTAGCTACACAAAATCGGATAGACAAAGAGAGCGATAAAGTTACGGCGACCGATATAAGGTGTATAAAGTATTAAAGCTACGTTGAATGAACGGTGACAAACACATGAATTAACTGTTAGTTCGAATAATATGTTCCTTTATTTGTCGGCAACACAATTAACTGAAAAGAATTTAATGAATTAAATTCGATAAAAACGAACAACTGTGGAATATATTGGATTTTATTATTTATTTAAAAGCCTCAAAAAGAATTGAATGGTATTAATTGGTATGCGGATAAAAAACATTGACGACAGATGGTGTTTCCCGATTGTTTCTCGGTTATGCACTGTACTTGCACTCCCACCCTCTGCTTCGTTGTATTATTACGGTTGTCGGTATGAAACCCATTCCCAACTCCACCCTACTTTCTCAATACCACAAGACGCGACAGTATAGAAATGTTCTCAGTTTACAATATATTTGCACAAAGCACTGTCTCAGTCACTTATAACAATTGTTTTAATCTAAAATTGAGTGTGAGTATTTAAATATCAGTTGTGTAATTTGTTCTCTTATTGTATACTTTCATTCATGTATCGTCTCAATAACATTGAATTTTTATGTTGCATCCGGGGTCTTCCTTGATAAATACAATGGCTGCCTTACACAACCTGTATTGCTTTAACCTTCACTAAAATGTAGCACGTATATTCAAAAGTATCATAATATACATATTAACTTAACAGTCTGACCGGGTTTCTAGTAGGCATAATGACATATTGTTTTTAGCTAGATTGCTAAGTAACCCCACAGCTGACATGGACCACTAATCCAGTACGGAGAGCTGACTGACCAACGGGTCGAACAGAGAATCGAGCCCGCATCCTTAAGCTGGCTAACACTCCATCCACTGCACCACTGACCTGTATTTAAGTGATATTATATATAAGAATGATTAATAACGAGCATTTGGGATTTATAGACTGAATTGAACAAGTGATGCAAAGTCGCCATTTGACCTACCCCAGAACTCCAATCTGAGATTTGTAAATAAATTAACAAAATTAAATATGGCTTGTAGCGATGGTATATGGCTTTGTTAACATGGCGGTTTATAATACTACATATTACAACTTCAAAAACCACCGTAAATGTATAGGTGTGGATTTAATTTTATGCACCGGTCTGTTAAACCTGTTTCGATAATCTCGTATTGGATTACCTTTGTCTTTATGTACTCGTATCATAAAACATTTAATATACCCTAAACCAATACACTGCAATACCAAACATATCGTACAGCGTGGAACAATACAAATCTGATTAGAGAAATGGTTTTATATGAGGTTATATAAGGTCACGCTTGTCTGCCTGGTATCTGCAGATAACGCTGAGTCGAGTATAACTTATCACACCCTGTTGTATAAACTGTGAGATTACAACACACATTGTACATTTAATACATATATATATGGTCTTGCCTTCAGTATAAGATATATAATGTATGTTGACGTAGCTTTATCATAAGGTATATAATTATGTTGTCGTAACTGAAATGTAAAATATACACGTTGTCTTAACTTAAATGTAAAATAATTATGATGCCTTTAATTAAATGTAAGATATATATGTTGTCTTAACTGAAATGTAAGATAATTTTGTTGTCGTAACTTAAATGTAAGACATATATGTTGTCTTAACTGAAATGTAAAATATATATGTAATCTTAATTTAGATGTAAAATTTTATGTTGTCTTAACTTAAATGTAAAATATATTTGCTGTCTTAACTGAAATGTAAAATATGTATGTTTTCTTAACTTAAATGTAAAATATATATGTTGTATCAAACTGAAAAGTAAATTATATATGTTGTCATTACTTTAATGCACGTCATATGATGTTGTCATAAAATTTGGCACAAGGTGTATATATGTGTTACTTTAATGCAAGATATAATATTTGTTGCCGTAACTTTAATGCAAGATATAATAAATGTTGCCGTAACTTTAATGCAATATGTAATATATTTTGCCGTAACTTTAATGCAATATATGATATATGTTGCCGTAACTTTAATGCAATATGTAATATATGTTGCCGTAACTTTAATGCAAGATATAATCTTTAATGCAAGATGTAATATATGTTGCCGTAACTTTAATGCAAGATATGATATATGTTGCCGTAACTTTAATGCAAGATGTAATAAATGTTGCCGTAACTTTAATGCAAGATGTAATATATGTTGCCGTAACTTTAATGCAATATATGATATATGTTGCTGTTACTTTAATGCAAGATGCAATATATGTTGCCGTAACTTTAATGCAATATATAATATATGTTGCCGTAACTTTAATGCAATATATAATATATGTTGCTGCAACTTTAATTCAAGATATAATATATGTTGCCGTAACACGGCATTACAAGTACTTTCACTTCAGGAGGAAATCGCCATCATTGAGAACACAGTTCATGCGTCCGCCGCACAACCAAATAGGACAACATGTAGGTCAACTGTAAAACATGGGGTCAACCACCAAACAAATGTATCTAGCCAACAAATTATAGTCATACTACTCTGCCGGATCTTCGTTTCAGCTAAAAACATTTTCTTTATAATTTGTAAACTCGCATTTTGGAGTAAAATAACAAATTATAAATTATGTTTTTTGAACAATTGGTGTCATTATTAAGTAATATACTTTGGTATTTTATTTTTGGAAATAGGTATCCTGGTACTTTTATAATCTATCACAGAATCTGATATCTCCCGAATCAGGTCTATTAACCACCAATGAAAAAGCAGGGAATTCTATGCCTGTCTCACAATTCATAGCAATTGAACGCTTACTAAACTGTGACGTCATTCAAATTTTCAGATGTAACAATTGACCAATCAAAGTGCTTAAATGCGGCTTTTCCAATATTGCTATTTAACGGACCCAACTGGGAGAGCTGAGTCCGTACTACAGACTAGTACTTTAGGAAGTAAATATTATCTCTTGTCATTGTTTCAAATATGCAACTAATATTAATGTTATTATCTCTTGTCATTGTTTCAAATATGTAACTTATACTTTAATATGTTATTATCTATTGTCATTGTTTCAAATATGTAACTTATACTTTAATATGTTATTATCTCTTGTCATTGATTCAAATATGTAACTTATACTTATGTTATTATCTCTTGTCATTGTTTCAAATATGTAACTAATACTTATGTTATTATCTCTTGTCATTGTTTCAAATATGTAACTAATACTTATGTTATTATCTCTTGTCATTGTTTCAAATATGTAACTAATACTAATGTTATTATCTCTTGTCATTGTTTCAAATATGTAACTAATACTAATGTTATTATCTCTTGTCATTGTTTCAAATATGTAACTGATACTTATGTTATTATCTCTTGTCATTGTTTCAAATATGTAACTTATACTTATGTTATTATCTCTTGTCATTGTTTCAAATATGTAACTAATACTAATGTTATTATCTCTTGTCATTGTTTCAAATATGTAACTTATACTTATGTTATTATCTCTTGTCATTGTTTCAAATATGTAACTAATACTTATGTTATTATCTCTTGTCATTGTTTCAAATATGTAACTAGTACTAATGTTACTTTCTCTTCATTGTTTTTAATATTGTATAAGCACCCCCGTAATGGTGAATTAAACGATTATCATAATGCAAACTTTAGTGTACGATAATATAGATTTATTTACATATAAAATTGGTTAATGAACATTTAACATTCTGAAATATGAGGATTGTTATTTGAATATCCGTGTTTCGTCTTTCGATATTCAATCTACTATTGAAACTACCCCTAACATCAACCTTCTCAGTCTCCAATATCTCAGCATCGTCAATGTTGGGGTGACCTTTGGCGTGTCGTCCAATACAGAATTTCACAACAACATTGACTTGCACAATATAAATCCATATTGTACAGTGAACTGTTTACTAACCTTATGATATTGGACCTCTCTGACACAAGGAATATCTTGCTGCTTCCGGTTAACGGTGGAGCGCCCAACCTGGGCACCAACTCAAGTCTTAGATCTGGTCATGATATAGGTACTAGTAAGGAATGCCTCATTCAATTCGATAGGGTACAACAACAGAACCCTCCGATAGCGAAAGTGTTGCATCATTATAAAAATTATGCTCGTGTGTCAAATAATTACCAAAATAGTTGTGCTGAGAAATTTGTATAAATTCAATTTTGTAAAAATCTTCTTAAATTAGAGATCCTAGGTAAAAACGTCTGATTGATAGAGCACATCGAATGGATTCACCCAAAAAAAGGCAAGTGCCGCCCGGTCGTTGTTAAATTCAAGGACACATATTCTACAATGAGGGTATAAAACTCTTTGAAAAATGCAAATATAAGGGATACCCCATATGGTGCGTTCGGCCAGTACCAACTAGTTGTAAAGGAGCGTAGAAAAGAGCCTATTCCAGTGATGATAGAAGCGCGTAAGAACGGTCAGACAGCCTGTCTGGCAAAGGATAAACTTTTCATAAACACTAGGCCTTACAAATAAGGTACAAGTTAGTACAATAGAGAAGAGTTTGGCGTTTCCATAAGGCCATTGAATGTTGAAGGACTAAGGAACTGTTTAAAGGACCATGAGTTTATTGAATTTGTAAATAATGTTGATGTAGTTTTTATAATGAGATATGGCAGCGAAAAAATGATGTGTTTGAAATAAATGGTTACTCTACTCTTCTCATATATTCGTATGTATGTTATATTTTTGTTGCCGCCAAGTGCTTGGTGATAAACATGAAATAAGACATTATATTGACTTAAACTATATGCGGATTCTCGTCATCATATACATATATCTATATAAATTAGCACATATTTCATTATATGGCAAGTTTGCTATTTACTTTAAATTGATCTCTGTAATAAAAGATGTTATAATCATTTCATAAAAATTATAAATATTTGTGTCATCAACAAAAATCGTGATAATGAACATAATAAAGCACATTTTAAGAAATAATAATTGGAATTGATCGCCTTATTACAAAAGCTTCCGAAATAAATTTACTTAAATTTAGAAGTTCTCTTTTATTTGTAGATTGCACTATTGTTATAAACTTAAACACATTTGGTCCTGTGTAATAAAACTTCTTTATATACTTCTTTCTAATTTCATTATAGTATATTAAA
The DNA here is from genome assembly GCA_029582155.1 of Panopea generosa. Lineage (NCBI taxonomy): Eukaryota > Metazoa > Mollusca > Bivalvia > Adapedonta > Hiatellidae > Panopea > Panopea generosa. The sequence continues at coordinate 6,084,731 of CM055897.1, read as the reverse complement.
ACAAAGTGAAACTTATCTTCAATATCATGATTATTGCATATCTGGCATGGTCGCCCTGTTTCAATTCTTAATGAATGTGAAGATAATCTTAATTTAGTTAAAACACTGCGTAGTTGTTTAGTACGTAACAAATCTAAATATTTTTCATAATCATTTGTTAGTTATATATGTCTACACAACAGGTTCAATACTCTATTCGGCTCCACATCTACCGTCCAAGTTTGAATAAAACTATCAATCAGTCTTTCACGAAAAATCTTAAGAAATTATTTATTATTTACATTTGTTGGATTATCGCATACATACATAAAACCATAATTATTTAGGATGGACTTAACCTTTGAGACCGTTGATTAATCCTTTTTCACAATCAGCTAACGAGTCTTTATAAACACTGCTTAAAATAATATTATCAATTGTGGAAAATATTAGCCAATACTGAACAATTTTAAAGTACCGAGAAATAAACATCGGATAACGTCCTAGTTTGCCATAAATACCGGAATTGCTAATAGTTGCTTTTACACCCAGTATAGCTTTGCAAAATTTTAAGTCAATTCTTTTGATTTTGTAAATCCCCATACCTCGCACGCATAATTAGGAATAGAACTTACAAATGTATCAAATAACTGTAACATGTAAATATGTTTGAGCCGAAATAAACGAAATAAATTGAGGAAAGGAATCAACGTGAAGGTGGCAATCCTCAGTCTGTTTTTGTCGGAGTCGGTAAGTGTATTGTTTTATCTATATGTTGATGTGTGTAACAAAATTGTTAGGTTGTTGTGGCCTAATTTAGTAGTGTCAGCTAGTACGTGTCCATTCTAATGATATAGGCTATATTTAGAACGGGTAGTGTGGAATTGTTAAAACGTATTGATAGCTCGATAGATGTAACGTTTTTAAGATCTTTTTACATTTTCATTATTTGATTAAAGATTAAATCGTTTTGAAGTTTATTTCATCAAATTCCATACAGTATTAAGAAAGTTAAAATAATTAAACGGGTTTATTTGTCATAAAACGAAAGTTTACATTGGTCTAATAGCGTAAAATCTGCATCGTATGATATTGGAATGTTTGTTATTTCATGATTTACACGAAATTCACTAAAGTATGTGGACTGTTTTGCTATATATTCTGACTAGTGTTATGGGGAATCTGTCCAGTATTAGCAAAAACATCTTTGGAGTTGGCGTGACGAGAAGGATTGAGCATGTTACTGTTCCAGTACATAACGGCAGATGGGTATGTGAATTTTATATTATGTGGTATTTAAATGTCTGATAGATATATTTTTGACATAATCAGATCTAAGTAAAGTTGTATGAATTATTCATATCCATTCCGACGACAATGTCTGTAATTTAATACACATCCACGGTATTGAGAAGCGTTTTGTTAGAATATAGGCCGAGGAATCTGAGAACGTATTTTGAGCTGCTGATATCGTGTTTACGATGAAGTATTGAAATTGACAATGTAAGAATTGATTGATATGTGTAATTAAATTTTGTTGATGCTTATTCTGATATTCACAATGTGAATAGATACAGAATTAGTCAGTAATTTATATTATAAAGGAGAAATTTTGTAGAGATATAATTGCTATTTTGAGATTGACGGAAGGTCGTTTATGAGATGTTGTTTAAAGTGCCATGAAACTGCAGATAGTAAGAATTGAATGAACTGTTATCATAAATTGATAAATCTACCATGAAACTGTTAGATTGTAAGAATTGAATGCACTGTTATAATATGTTGATACATCTACAATGAAACTGTTAGATGGTAAAAATTGAATGCACTGTTATCATATATTGATAAAAATATCATGAAATTGATAGATGGTAAGTAATTGACGGCATGTCATTACATATTTGAGTAACTAGTAAATCTGAGTTTATATAGATATTGTAGCTGTTTTTGTTTTTTAAGACGTAAGCGAGGTATGTGTCCGCTACATCAACGACGTATCTAGACGTGACAGGAAGTCAGCTGGTGGTAGTACCGTCATAAGGACAACACCCCACATAATCGTCATATGGACAACTTGACGGTCGTGACGTCGGAGTACGGTAGATAGTCGGTAGATAGTCGGTAGATAGGAGACGTAAAGCCAGATACTCAGTATAGAGTTCTAGGGAAGATAACCCAGTTTACATAGCCACCGCCGCAAGGGACAAGTGATGCTAAATCTATGAGAATCCGGACGCGATAGTAGTATCTTAAATACCATAATAGTACATTTTTAAAAACAGTTAACATTCATATGATATAAGCAGTTTGAATCGCGATGTAGATTACGGAACGTGTAGGAGATAGAACTGTGTAAAAAAATGTTAATACCATCATAAGACCTTTTTAAATCCAGCTGTGTTTGTTTTGTTGAGTAATTATCTTTAATTTGTATATATTGTATAATTGTATATTCGTAATTTTATTCATGTAAAATTAAAATTGTAAATTTTACTTTGTGTATGCTTGTATTCTACCCTCGTGAGTTGTCGGCCCTTGGTCATTTTGCTACAATGCGATATTTTATTTAGATGATATGTTATAAAATGACCCATGCAAAACCACGTTAAAATGCTTTATTTGCTATCTTTTGGCAACATGTGTAACAATCAAACCTTAGAAAGAAGATTTGCCTGTTTTACTTCACTTACATCTCATCGGTATTTGTGAACGGCGTTTTCTGGTTTGAAATTAATTATTTTTGTAATTGTCTTTTTGGACTAAAATGAACTGTATCTTCGTCTTGTCCATTTAATTTTATAAGTACAACAGTGGACAAGTTAATATTTAAGCAATATTTACTCACGGCTATGACCTGCTTATATCGGTTTATGTTAATGTTGACATAAACCAGTTGTTCGTACTAAATCCTCCACGTGTTTTATTCTAAAAAAAAAGTACATTGCTTTCCATGGAGAAATCTGATTAATCAGTCTGATTAATTGACCGAATCGCTGCTTTGTATTTATTTAATAATTTAATTCACACCTGTTTCTAACTGGAAAAAGGTGGGGTGTTTAAAAAGAGACACACTCATTTGCCAAACTAAATGATATTTGCTTGAGCTTAGAAACTGATAATGGTTTTGTTTCATTTTTTCTCTCTCTCCTTTCTGGTATAGGAAACTACTCGTCAATTCGTTTAGTGTGCACGCACGTTCAGAATAGATCATTTACAGTCATTTTTGTTGATTAATTTTGTTTTCCCTCATATTTATGATTGTGATCGCGTGTTAATTTAATTAAGTGAAATAAATAAGACACTGTGTTTATATTTCTAATACTCAGCAATCCTTCGTGATCTTCTGTGGGTCTGATCACCGTCATTCAGGCCTTAACGTATCATTCTTACCTCAATAAATACTCGTATAAACAGTATCATTAATCGGATAATCTGTTTGTATTAAATATACTTGAAAACGAAAAGTTTTGTCAGTAAAAATACATGAGAAATCGCACAGGGTACATTTAAAGCCGGATGTGTGCCTGGATATGGAAATGATATTTTGAAGACTCAGTCTGAAATTGAATTTTGGTTTGTAACAAACAGAATCGGTGATTAAATAAAATATACCAACTTTCATTCTGGTGATATTCGCCATCCTAAATCGTTCTTTTTTTCAATGTTAAGGGAGATAATTTACCGACTACATAACTACATAACAAAGAGGGAATGCATGTACAGTTAATGCTATGTATGCATTCTTTTTTACAAGTTTTACTATTCTGTGGTGCTTTATCTCATCATTTACACAGTTTCAGTTGTTTAACTAGACAAATAGTGCTTTTATTTGACAAAATGCTGTTTGACACAAACGGGCAATAACTTCCAACCAGACTATAGAATAAATCCAAATTCTGTTGATGTTGCTCTTAAAACTTCGACAAATATAGTTGAATAAAAAAATATCCAAATCTTTTCTTGTATTATAGTTATAACTTGCATGAAAATACCGACACAACTTTTGGAACTCGGTATATATTAATAACGAAAAGCTTTACCTTCCTAACAAGTTTTCTGTGTTTCATTTGTTGAATATGCTATTTTTGTTTTACTTTTTGCGGTTAATTGATTATGTGTAGAGCTGATATGTTTTGAGGGTTTTGTGATTCCAGGAATTGATGTTTTGTTTGGCGGTATAATTATAAAAACAGAAAACAGGAAATGGATTTATCATGCAATTTTAATCTAATCTAATAATTATCAAGACAGAAATAAATAGAAACACGCTATATCATGATATTTTTTTTATCTTAATCAGTTTCAACTTAATGCGTTTATGTTTAAAGAGTTAATGATAAAGTGATTTTGTTAATTTTTTAAGCTCAAGAAAAACCGTTTGTTGAATTGTTGCTTCTGTTGATTACAGAATAGTTCACTTGCTATAGTGACCATGCAAACTCCAAATGTCGCTAAAGCTTACAATATCTTGGTAATGGTAATGATACAGACACTTTTAGTAGAACGGTGTCAGCTGAGTTTAACGTCTCACAACACTGTTACATTTCCCATAGGGATCAGTTGTAACATTTACGTCTCACAATACTGTTGCATTTCCCACAGGGATCAGTTGTAACATTTATGTCTCACACCACAGTTACATTTCCCATAGGGATCAGGTGTAACATTTACGTCTCACACCACTGTTACATTTCCCACAGGGATCAGTTGTAACATGTATGTCTCACACCACAGTTATATTTCCCATAGGGGTCAGTTGTAACATTTACGTCTAACACCACTGTTACATTTCCCATAGGGAATAGTTGTAACATTTTTGTAAAAAAACCACAGTGAAACTATAAAATCTGCAGCAAGTGCCTCCCTCAAGTCATTCACTAGTTCAAGATCTGCAATTTTAAAGGGAAAAAAAATCATACAGTGACCAGGTCTTTATGCCCCCCACCCAAAAAAAAAAATGGGCGGTATGTAGTAATCGCAGCGTCTGTCTGTCTGTCCGTCCGTCCGTACGTACGTATGGAGCGGCAGTTGTGGGTTGCGTTGCCAGTACAAAATGGCATTGTGGTTTTTTTGGTACTTGTGGGGTGCAATGTTCACCCCACAAGTGCGAAAACCCGTCCAAATGGCATTGTGGGGTTAATTTTATTTTTTCACATTTTTCTTTTACTTTTTTCCCCACCTTTTTTCATTCTTTTTTAGTGTCATTAGAGTTGGATCTCAAGGTTTGTGACATTAGGGTTAAATAGAAAATAGGTTTTGTTTTGTTTTATGAAAAAAAAAGATGTTTTATAACATATAAAAACTGCACCCCACAACATCACTTCCACCAGAACGCCCGTCCGTCCGTCCGTCCGTCCTTCCGTCCGGTATTTGGTGCCCGACCTGTAACTTTGCTACAAATGATTAACATAACATGACGACGTGCCACAAGTAAAACCCACATCCGTCCCTTAATGGTCAAGGTTACACTTTGAGTTTGTTCGACACCATTTCGAGTCTGTGTGATAATTCGTGTTCGGCCTGTAACTTTGTCATGCATAGATGAATTTTATAAATGATCAACATAACATGATGACGTGTCACGCATAACACCCATATTCCCACATTAAAGGTCAAGGTCACAATTTAACTTTGTTTGACGACACTTTTAGTCTGTTTGAGATTTTGTATCCGGTCTGTAATTTTGTCACCTATGGATAAATTTTAAAAACACTTGGCTCAATTCATCAACATTTAATGACGGCTTAAGACGTAAGCGCGTAAGACCCACACTCATACTCCAAAAGTCAAGGTCACATTTTGAGTTTGTTTGAAAACACTTTGAGTCTGTGTGAGATTTCGTGGCTTGGCCTTTGTCATGCATAGATATATTTTATAAATGTCACCTATGGATATATTTCAAAAACACGTTGCTTAGTTGATCAACGTGACATGATGAAGTGTCGCGTATAAGACCAAGAACCGTTCTTCAAAGGTCAAGGTCACACTTGCAATGTGTTTGATATTTCATGTCAATTCTGTAACTTTGTCTTTAACTCGGCTCAATTGATCAAGATGACATGACGACGTGTCGCATGTAAGACCCATACCCGTACATCAAAGGTCAAGGTCACACTTTGAATTTGTTTGACAACATTTTGAGTCTGTTTGAGATTGAAGTCCAGTCTGTAACTTTATTATACATCAGTTGATCAACATGACATGATGAAGTGTCACGTGTAAGACCCAGAACCTTACCTCAAAGGTCAAGGTAATACTTTCAAGTTGGTTGATATTTCTTGCCTGGTCTGTTACTTTGTCTTAAAATAGCTTGAAACAAGTGATCAACATATCATGATGATATATCGCTTGCATTGACCTTTCGAAATACCCATACCCTTTCATCAGATATCAAGCTCAAGGTTACACAAAGGTCAAGGTCACTCTATATCGACCCCCATTGAATTGTGTGTCTTGTCTGAAACGTCAGTCTATTACTCTTGATATTCTTGGCTATTTCGCTGCTATTATAAAATAAATAATTTATTTCAGATTCCATTTAGGGGCATGTGACACTTACCAGTGATATTTCTTGTTTTTTATGAATATAATTGTTTTATGATACCTAACAAATTTCAAAGTAAAACTATGTCAACTATTCGCCCACGACGCTGCTCAAGCCAGCAATCCCAAAAAGGACACCAACTTAACTAAAAGTTTTTAAAAAACTGACCGTTTAACACATGGTAGGAAAAATAAATCTCTGCAATTTTGTATTCTGAATATATTCTGAATTATATTCTGAAGAGAACTAAAGTTTTACTTTTATAACCCTCAGTCAAGAGTATTTACGGGAGATAGTAGTGGTACAAGTCTTTAAGCTTTATGTTAAAGGACACGTAAACTATAGGATTAGCTGTTTTTTTTAACTGATTGGGATTAATTATACTTAAATTTAACATAACATATGCTAAAAGCGAAACAATTAGACTTAATACGAAATTAAACGAAACATAACAATGATTAAACCGAGCATCAAAACATCGTTCTCTGTTTACACCAGTGCCGCAGTATCCATTGACCAGGCAAGGGCAGTACCACTGTGTTGACGACCCTCTTGAACAAGGGAGATATTAATTGCTTTGTAGGTATTTTTCTTTTCTTAAAGTTCTCATATTTATGTATTATGTCGATTGTTTTCTCAATCTGTCTTCATATTGTATAACTGTAAAGAAATTCAATTGTCCCATGTCTTTGAAAGTATCTTCATGCCGCATAATTAATCCCGTATCTTGGGGACGTTTTATATTTACACTAGTCGTAGTCATTTTCGATGTTGGCCATATAAAACAAATATTTCAACACTTCACTTCAGTCTGTGCAGGAAAATGTTCGCAACAGGAACATTTAATTAGCTAAGACAAACACACATCCAACAATAAGATCTCTGAACATTTAAGAAGACATCAGATATGACAAATTCCAAAACCTTGGTTTGTGTTAGAGAGGGAGAGGGTTCATACAGCATGCAAGCATCATTTAAAATCTACTAAAAGTATAACTTACGCTGTTTAGATTTATATGATATGGCTAAATTTTATTGAAAGGATCTCTGTGTGTTACATGTTTTACCATTTACCAAACATTTCATTTTATGACCAAAGTTTGCCCAAAACAGTGTCTTTTACCGAATGACCGTTTTGTTGTCTATGTCTACACTCAGACGTGTCTTCACCTCCACCTTGACCTGAAATATTTAGCATTGTGTTAAAACATAAGCCTAAAGTTAAGAATAACCGACCAGTCCGCAAAGAACAGAAAATGCGTGTTAACATGGCCTGCATTCAGTTCGGTTAAAGTTTGCTAAAGTTAGCAAACATATTTTCCTTGACACTGGCTAAACCTGATATTAGCATAATTTTAGAGAACCAGACAGAAAACGCGTTTACTATTTAACGGTGCTGAATGTAGCCAAGATGATTACAAACTTTTAACACCAAATACATTAATGACAAAATGGTATGTTATGCAATAAATATACGAATACGTACTGACATAATTTACTATATGCATGTGAACAGTTTTGGATAAAGTGTCAGATTTAATGTTGAAAAAACTACATGTAATGATAAAATAAAAAAATGTATTTATTAAAACAACACTATATTTAACACAGTAGAACGTTTACATCGTCTGGATTTCTCCATAGACATGACGTGCAATAGGGATGAGGCAATTCTGGAAGAATTACGAACAAGATACAGGACACTGAATCAGGTAAATCATACCTAGCCATCTCAAGATACATGGCACTGAATCATGTAAATCATACATAGCCATCTCAAGATACAGGACACTGAATCACGTAAATCATACATAGCCATCTCAAGATATGGGACACTGAATCACGTAAATCATACATAGCCATCTCCAGATACGGGACACCGAATCACGTAAATCATACCTAGCTATCTCGAGATACAGGACACCGAATCACGTAAATCATACATAGCCATCTCCAGATACGGGACACTGAATCACGTAAATCATACCTAGCCATCTCCAGATACGGGACACCGAATCACGTAAATCATACCTAGCCTTCTCAAGATACAGGACACCGAATCACGTAAATCATACATAGCCATCTCCAGATACATGGACACTGAATCACGTAAATCAAACCTAGCCATCTCCAGATACAGGACACTGAATCACGTAAATCATACCTAGCCATCTCAAGATACAGGACACTGAATCACGTCTATCATACCTGGCCATCTCAAGATACAGGACACTGAATCACGTAAATCATACCTGGCCATCTTAAGATACAGGACACTGAATCACGTAAATCATACCTGGCCATCTCAAGATACAGGACACTGAATCACGTAAATCATACCTGGCCATCTCAAGATACAGGACACTGAATCATGTAAATCATACATAGCCATCTCCAGATACAGGACACTGAATCACGTAAATCATACCTAGCCATCTCAAGATACAGGACACTGAATCACGTAAATCATACCTGGCCATCTCAAGATACAGGACACTGAATCACGTAAATCATACCTAGCCATCTCAAGATACAGGACACTGAATCACGTAAATCATACCTGGCCATCTCAAGATACAGGACACTGAATCACGTAAATAATACATAGCCATCTCATGCGCTTAGTAAAATATATTAGAATTTATTTAGCAAATTATCATTGCCACTCTTGGAACTTTTTGATAATTTTATATCAATGATGAATTAACTCTTATAAATTAAGATGTAGATTAAACCGAGATACAAAACATGCTGACAAAGATGTGATTTATACTAGGACACATGCTCTCGGTGTGTGGTCGATCTAACGGACCACACACTCTTTACCTGAATACTAATTTAATAATTTAAGTATAAGAATTAGGATTTCCAAGATCAAACCATATACTTATTGTAATGTCATTGATGGTTGTAAAGCAATAAGATATATGTAAACACTATTTGATTTTAGAATCTCTAGAAAAATGAAATTCCTTCATGACCTTTCATTTATAACATTATAGATATGAGAGAAAGAGCAAAAAGAACGCAATTAACAAATATGCACTTTCTATTCGTTTTGTAGCATCAAACACATAAAAACATAACGTCTTTATTCTACTAATTTTAAAATCGCTATGACAGTCTATGAATGTATATTTAACATGGTTATATTGATGAAATGTGTCTCGGGGGAAGTATAACGTAGATTCTAATTCCAAAGCACAAATCTGTCTGTTTTTTTGCGTATTGATTGGCAAATTCATTAAATGAAACATTCAACATTATTTTGTAAATAAATAGTTCTATAGATATGTTAATGATAAATAAAATGAAACCACAGTGTCAATAAACATATAGATGATGACTACAATCGAATATAGAATACCATCTTAACCAACAAATGCAGTTAAAAATAATAATATTTAATTTAAACAAAAGTGCAAACGATTCTGATATTCCAAATAAAATCCACCAATTCCTTTTTCAGTAGTACTCTGAATTCAGTGTAATCATTCACCGGACACACGTTGTCAGTTTACTACCTGCTTTACCACATATGCATGTCTTGTACCTTTGTTGCTTTTATCATATACGCAAAAGTGTCGGTTTATGAGAAATGCAGCTAAATAATGATTCCAAGGGAACGAACTTTTAGGTGACCTACTTTTAGAAACTTAGATATTTGTATATTAAAAGGTCGCGTAGGATTGTCTCACTGTTATACTAGTCATAAAGAAAGAATGTAGCTACATTACTTATGGTACAGTATAAATCTACATGGTAATGGTACTGTATAGTAAAATATTAAAAAAAAAGAGAAATTTAATGCTATCATCAACACACTCATTGTTATATATGGCATCAAGATAGACCGCGGCGTGGTCTAGTGGTAGAGTGTCCGCCTCGCATACGGAAGGTCGTGAGTTCAATCCCCGGCCGCGTCATATCAAAGACTTTTAAAATGGTACTAGAAGCTTCCTTGCTTGACATTCAGTATTTAGAGAAGAGTTCTAGGTCTTGTCGGCCCGGTGTCAGTATAATGAGACTGGGTGGGGTATCATACCATGTGTCTGCGGCATGATACTCCAGTGTGACAGCGCTTAGAATATTGTCTTAAGTAGACACTGTCGCGATAATGCTAAACCATTGTTGAAAGCGACGCTAAACACCATACAACAAGGCATCAAGATATATTGATGGTGGAAAACCTAAGGTATAAGTCCGAGTTGATCGATCTTTTTCTGCATGTCACTGGCATATCCCTTACATTTTCTGGATTATTTGGAACAAGCTTGACTGAATGGAATCTATAACCCCAGCGATTATAGTGATGTGACCTTAAATTCATTCGGTCTGTTTTTAACAATCATATCACATACTAAAAGACAAAAGTATATACTTTAGAGTGAACATAACGTAAAAGCATTTATATTAAATTGATGCTAAATATATTCTCTTGTCTCATTTTCACCGTGTCCTGTGAACTTTTATCAGGCTTTGTTATTAACATCATTGAGGTACACCAAGGACAATATGATGACATAATAAATTTTTCCCAATTAGTGTTATAAAGTACCAAGTGCCTACTTATTAAATATACACTTGGTACCTTATTGAGACGATCATTTTCATGACGTGAAACACAACATGACGCAACACAATTTTCAGTTACTTTATATCTATATTAGTATTAACATATTGGTATTTACGCTTAACATAATTGTAAACTCTTTTAAGACAGAAACTCAATTCAGTATATATGTACAAGTTCGCGATCAATAATACATACACGTGGAAATAATTCATGTTTAATTGATGGCATATCAAAATTAAGATAAAGATATAGAATAAATGCCTTTGCAAATTAATTGCTCAATTTTCATCCAATTTTTTCTCAAAAATGGGGAGGAGTTGGGAGAGGATTTTATGTTTTATTTTTATCTTTTTTTAACATTTTTTTATGAAAAAAAAAAGGGTTGGGCGGCATAAAAATTAGGGGGGAGGGGGTGGGGGAGGTGATAATCTAGGAATTCATTTAATATGGCCTAACAGGGGACGCAGCATTTAAAGGGCGCGGCCACCAAAGCAGCACGGTCGCATTTGATGTACAGAATAATCACCAAACCGGTACAGTACATATATAGGTAAGACGTGACAACATGAGCCTAGGAACGCTCAGTAGCACAATACGCCACTGGGGATCTTAAGTCTGTTTAACGGGGGTTCTCTATTGCATTTTTGTGTCCGGCATATTTTCCATTTCCAGATTTGGTTAGAACTTCATATAATTTCCTTAAATATTCCGTACATTGCTTTAGATAGATGGGAACACCCGTTAAACAGGCTAAAGATCCCCAGTGGTTCTGTACATTAAGTACTTAAATGTATTTTTACTTTAAAAGAAACAATAAGAAATGGTTAAACTATCAAATACTGAAATCATGCAGAGAAAATAATTTATAATAATTTTTTCGCGCAATCAATATCGTGACACCTTTATCATCCCAATATTACACGGAATGGATTATGTTACAAAGAAGTTCATCGGAAATCACCAGACGACAATCTCCTATGATTTAGTGAAATTAGATCAATACTTGACAGTTATCATCAATAAAATTACAAAAATATATTTCGTTTATTAGTTTAAATCAATTTCAAGTGGAATAATAAGATTAAGGTTGAAAAACAGTATGAAAGTAGTCAAGTTCCAACACAGTTTGTTCTTTTTTTATATAAGATGCGTCATTTAGAAGTTCACTGTGGTGTTCAGTGTATGGAGTGCGTGATCTGGTAGTGGATTGTCGGATTCAGGGTTGAAGATTCGTGGGTTCATTCTACACCACGGTTAAATGTCCTTGAGCAAGACACTTTTTTCAACATGTGTGTTGACTTCAAAATTGCAGTGTGAATAGATTCCAAAAGAAGCGTACATCCTGGTTATTACCGAGTTGTCGCCTAATAAACTGAAATGACACAAACTATAATTAAAACATTGTTTTGGGCTTATAATTTACACACTGTTTTAGGCTTAAATATTATACATTGTTTTGGGCTTGTAAGATACACACTGTTATGAGCTTATAAGATACACACTGTTATGGGCTTATTAGATACACACTATTTTGGTCATATAAGATATACACTGTTTTGGACTTATAAGATACGCACTTCTATGGGCTTATAAGATACACACTGTTGTGGGCTTATAAGACACACATTGTTATGGGCTTATAAGATACACACTGTTTTGGGCTTATAAGATACACATTGTTATGATCTTATTAGATACACACTGTTTTAGGCTCATAAGATACACACTGTTGTGGGCTTATAAGATGCACATTGTTTTTTAGCTTATAAGATAACAATGTTTTGGGCTTATAAGATACACACTGTTTGGGATATATAAGATACACACTGTTATGGGCTTATGAGTTGCATATTGTTTTGAGCTTATAAGTTTCACACTGTTTTTGACTTGATAGTTAAACTGTGCTTTGAGCTTGTATTTTACAATACTTGTCGACATTAGAGTACAAGGCTGTTATAAAGATGTTCAGATACAACCAGTGCGTTTTTCGTAGAAGTATATTACCAAGTCTGAAATTACTGTCACTATTTCTCAGTTTGACGAACACAGTGCTTCTAACAATAGCTTTTTAATTTTTTACTGAAATACTAGAAATTGACACACTCAGTCCTTATAGAAAATTGATGTGATAGCGATATTGTACCAGTTGACTAGAGCCAAAAATACAACGAAGTATGGTGACGTGAAATTGTCTAAATTAAAGATTGTATCGCTACTTTTCATCACTTGGGAAAAAAAGTAACGATCAATGTTCAGAATTCGAGTAATGTCCTGAGTATATGTAGGTCATTACCGAGACCTTTATTCATCTACTATACGCACTACTGGTTTGGAAATAATTGCACATTTTTACGGAAGGACCTTTGATTAAGGAAGAAATTCATCCAGCAAGTCAAACTAATAATTAACATTATGTTCGCAACACAGGGACATATAACTTAATTAGACCGTTTTGTTAATGTAAATGATTTTTATGACCTACAAAAATCTTTTTGATCCAAAAACTTCAAAGGCAACAAATATTGTAATGAGTTCAACAGTTCTATAAAACGGCCATGTTTCTCCGTTCAAACCAAAACGTTCTCTGCGACTGTCAATATATTAACTGTTTAGTTAAATAAAGGAAAGGAATCAACATGAAGGTGGCAATCCTCAGTCTGTTGTTTGTCGGAGTCGGTAAGTGTATTGTTTTATCTATATTTTGATGTGATCTTTTTATTCAGATACTACTTTATATAAAGACCGTACAATATCGCGTTAGAGTGTTTTATTCGTTATCGTTTGGCAGCATTATGTAACAATTAGCCATGGTTGATTCGAGTTTCATGGGGTCACCCCAGTACTTCATAAATGTGTTATAGTAGTAAGTTCTGTTCTACTTGCTCATAAACAAATGAAATAGGATTTTAAAAAGTGATTTGGGGGATGTTATTGCAAGCGTACATCGTTTAGTTTATTTATCCGCATTATCTACGATTTATTGCGACAACCCTCGTATGTAACAATAAGACTTTAGAAAAGAAGATGTTACCGGTATTACTTCACTTGCATCTTGCAAGCAATTGGTGAAATTTGATTCTATTTGTATTATTTTATATTAAAATGGACTGTTCGACTATAGCTTCGGTTGGTCCATTTAACTTTATATGTAAAGCAATGCACACGTTAATTGTTCATCAACTGTTATGACCTGCTTGTATCGTTTATGAGAATGTTGAAATAAACAGATTACTAAATCCTCTACGCGTTTTATACTTGAAAATAAACAGTTTACTAAATCATCTTCGCGTTTTATACTTGAAAATACAATGCAATGCTTTTTATGGAAACATATTTACTGATTAATTTACCGAAAGCTGTTTTGTATTTATTTGATTATTTAATTCACTCTTGTTTCCAACTTGAAAATGTGGGAAGTTTAAAAATACACATACTCAAATTAAATAATATTTTCCTGACCACTGAGCGTATAATCTGATTATGGTAACCGTTTTGTTTCATTTGTTTTGTCTCTATCCTTTTTGGTATTGGAAATAAGTAAGACTCTGTATTTATATTTCTAATAATCAGCAATCCTCCATGATATTCTATGGATCTGATTACTGTCATTCAGGTACTATAGTATTATTCATCGTTTTATGATATATCATTTTATGATTGCCGTCGTACACTTGTAAATGTCCCAAGGCGTCGAGACCTTCTAAGAGTGGGACAGTGATTTATTGGTTATTGTGTTCAGTGGCATATATGTAAACTGTATACTTCAGATTCTTTGAAATGAATTGTTGTTCATGTCATGCAATGCAGCAATTTAATGTAGTCATGTCTTTAGTTCTATAAATATATGTTGTACCACAATGTATGCTTTATGTGTCCTTTCCCGAAAATATTTTCTGTGTTTTGTTTTAAAACATGCTGTTTTTGTTTCATTTTTGCAGTAAGTTGATACCTGATTTGGAATGTATCAGGTGCAATATAGAGAGTACCTTGGCAATGATATTGGTACAGTCGATTTTAAAGTCGTACGGTTTGAGCAGAGTTTAAGCCCGACGTTACAGGACACTTAAACATTTGGAAATAGCAGATGATTTTTAAACGTATTGGAATTAGTTATATTTAAATATAACATATACTTAAAACGAAACAATTTAATCTTAATATAAAATTGAAACATAACAAGGATTTAACCGAGCATCAACTACTCTAAGTGTATACATTCCACATAATTCAATCTGTATCATGGATACGTTTTACATTTACACTAGTCTTGGCCATTTTCTACCTTAGTTTTGATTGGCTTAGACAGTCGCACATCCAACACAGCCTATGCTTGTTAAAAAAGGCTACGATATATTTATTAAGATGCAAACATAATTTTGACAAGTGCGGAAAAGAAAACATAAGAGAATCCCGTTAGCAACTTTCAAAGAAGAAATTGTCAAGACGTTTGTATTTTGGAAAGACAAGCGCCGAAGATAATCAAGACCAGTGTAAATATGTTAATAACTCAGATCGTTCCAAGGAAAACAAAAATAGAAATGCAATTCAAATATTAACACGGTCGCAGAAATCGACAAAAATTCTAAGCGGAATGTGTACATTTTGTGACCGACAGTCATTGTTTATGTAATCCTTAATTATTGATACTGATTTTTGTAATACTTGACTTAATTTATATATTTCATACGAGTGATCGCAAGAATAGGATCACTATGGCTCATGCATGTTGTATGAAGGGACAGTTTGAGTAGTACGATAGCATTTGCTGAAACTCTGTAGTTCTGCAGGTATCAAGGTTCTAGGTTCATTCAGCATATTCATTTGTTGATGCTTCTTTTTAATATGTATGTTAATTTGTTGTTTTTGTGCATGTAGAGTGAACCTGGAATCTTCTTTCCTGTAGGCGTCGAATAACATATCATGCTTTGGTACGCCGTAAAACCCCATTCATTCAATGATTCATGATATATTTCAGTGTCGTCCAGTCTGTTGACAAGAAGATCACCGCGTAAGTTATTTATTGGTACTATAAAGTTAAAATGTTCTTGATATTTGATTGTATTTTACTTAGGGCCACTTGAATTATGTTTTAATACGTTTACGCTGAGCGCTTGCCAGGCCCGGTTAGTTTAGTCAGTAGCGCTGACTATCAATGCAGGTCTCGTGAGTTCGAATCCCCGCTCGGTCACATTATCCGTGCTGATTGATATACGAGTTTGCTTTTCATTGTCATTCTTATCTCACAGCTTACTCATGTCGAAAATGTTCCACTTACTTTAGGTAATCGGTGTGCTCGTGTACTGGTCAACCTTCCACGATCCCAGGAAAGAATGGGTAGGTCAGGACGTCAGAGAAGATTTGCCTTAGTCCAACTGAGTTTTCTCGTAAAATATAGTCATTGTCATTATTATTATTATTATTATTATTATTATTATTGTTGTTAACTGATCGTCTTTTAGCCATCGATGACATGAAGACACAAGTCGCTGTAATTTCTTGGAAATGTCGCAAAACCCTGCAAATAGTTATAACATCCATTGATTTAGATTTTCAGTCGCTTCACATGAATGTGCTGAGATACTATCCAATTTTCACCACGAGTCCAATGTTGTATTTTATATTTTATTCAATTGACTTCGCAGCTGTTACAGTTGCTAACGCCAATGGACTTGTCCGGATGGAGCTGGCAGGAACATTTGGATTGGTCTGCGACAACGGCAACGGTGACAACATCGCTAAAGTCGCATGTGGAGGATCGTAAATATATTTTATTAAAGTTTTGAACACACTCACACACGCACGCACGTACGCGCACAGGTGCACATGCATGCACACACGCAGAGTACCTGTTTGACTTTCTATAATAGAATTACTATTATTTTTATTTTGAAACTATTTTGATATCTTATTTATTTTAAACTGTAACTATTTTTGACCGATTTATAAGTTTCTATTTACGTATCAGTGTACACTTTAGAAACTCCGTATTGCTCTGTGTGATTTGTCCGCTGTTACTGTATAACTGATATTACTTACACGTCAAATTAAATATGAGCTCTGCTCTGTGCTATTCCGACATTAATCATATGTAGATATATACATATTTATCAGTATACTAAGCATAATGTCCTTGGAAGTACATGCACTAATACAAATAATACATAGAGTGTTTAGAAAGTTCGCAAACATTAATTGTGCACGACCATTTAATTAATGAAAAGTAACAGTACTATCTATCATTGTTGTTTTAATCATTAATAATCAATTAGTAACGTCAAATCATTTTTAGTGTTACTGTAGTAACATACATATCCTTGTAAAATCACAGCGTGATCTAGTAGTAGAGCGTCCGCCTCGCATGCGGAAGATCATTGGTTTGAACCCCGGCCGGATCATACCAAAGACTCGCAAAATGGTACTAGAAGGTTTCTTGTTTGGCGCTCAGCATGATAGTTCTTTGTCTGATCGGCCCAGTGTGGCAGCGCTCAGCATGATAGTTCTATGTCTGATAGGCCCAGTGTGGCAGCGCTCAGCATGATAGTTCTATGTCTGATCGGCCCAGTGTGGCAGCGCTTAGCATAATAGTTCTATGTCTGATCGGCCCAGTGTGGCAGCGCTCAGCATGATAGTTCTATGTCTGATCGGCCCAGTGTGGCAGCGTTCAGCATGATAGTTCTATGTCTGATAGGCCCAGTGTGGCAGCGCTCAGCATGATAGTTCTATGTCTGATCGGCCCAGTGTGGCAGCGCTCAGCATGATAGTTCTATGTCTGATCGGCCCAGTGTGGCAGCGCTCAGCATGATAGTTCTATGTCTGATCGGCCCAGTGTGGCAGCGCTCAGCATGATAGTTCTATGTCTGATCGGCCAAGTGTGGCAGCGCTCAGCATGATAGTTCTATGTCTGATAGGCCCAGTGTGGCAGCGCTTAGCATGATAGTTCTATGTCTGATCGGCCCAGTGTGGCAGCGCTCAGCATGATAGTTCTATGTCTGATCGGTCAAGTGTGGCAGCGCTCAAAATACTGACTCAGGTAGACACCGTCGCGATATGAAAACAACAACAATCTCTGAACATTTAAGAAGACACAAGACTTGGTTTATCTAAAAAGAGAGCGGGTTCATACATAATGCAAAAGCATTTAGAATCTGCTAAAATATACTGAACGGAACAGCTTGCCTGACAATTTATGTACCTGACATGGTATGTACCTGACATGGTATGTACCTGACACTGTATGTATCTGATATGGTATGTACCTGACAATTTATGTACCTGACATAGAATGTACCTGACATGGTATGTACCTGACAATGTATGTACCTGACATGGTATGTACCTGACAATTTATGTACCTGACAATGTATGTATCTGACATGGTATGTACCTGACAATTTATGTACCTGACATAGAATGTACCTGACATGGTATGTACCTGACAATGTATGTACCTGACATAGTATGTACCTGACATGGTATGTACCTGACAATTTATGTACCTGACAATGTATGTACCTGACATGGTATGTACCTGACAATGTATGTACCTGACATGGTATGTACCTGACAATGTATGTACCTGACATGGTATGTACCTGACATGGTATGTACCTGACATAGTATGTACCTGAAAATGTATATACCTGACATGGTATGTGTTTTCTTAAAAGTATCAAAGCAATTTTCTTGAATTTGGACTAGAATAAAAAAGGTCAATGTTGTGTCAAATCAATAGATACTTGTCTCTTTGTGTCATATACACAAATTTGATAACACTCCTCCATATTTTGAGGAAGATATTAAAAATACAAAAGTGGCGGGATGGCTGTTCAATTACAGTATATAACTTACGCTGTTTAGATATATATCTACTGACCGTGATATAGCTGAAACTTTACCGGAGACATCTGTCTGTGTGTAACATATTTTACCAAACATTTCATTATATAACCAAAGCTTGCCCCAAAACATTGTCTCAAAATATTGATTTAAATGTATCACCGTTTTTATGATCATGTTTATTGCCCAGAGGTGTCTCCACTTTGACCTGGAATACTCAACATTGTGTTAAAACATTAGCCTAAAGTTAAGAATAACTGACCTGCCTGCATAGTTTGTTATGGCAGAAAAACGTGTTTACATGACATGCGTTCAATTCGATTAAACATTTGCTGAAGTTAGCCGACATATTTTCCTTGACTCTGGCTCCGTCTCATATTAGCACGCAGTATGCGATAATTTTAGGGAACTTGGCAAAAAGCATGTTTGCTGTTTAACGGTACTGAACGTTGACAAAATCGCATATTATACGTAATGACATAAATAACTACATGCATGTGCACCTTTTTGGATAAAGTGTAAAAGTTTATATTGAACAGTATGATGTTACGAAACTGCATGTATAAAAACGTGTTTATTAAAGCAATATTATATCTTTAACACAGCGGAACGTTTACATCATCTGGCAACACCCTGTCAGAAGATGTTCTTCTGGATTTCTCAATCGACATGACGTGCAAAGGAGATGAGGCTAGTCTAGAGGAATGTACGAACAACATACAGAGTCCTGAAAAATGTAGTTCATACGTAGCCACATCATGCTGTTAGTTAAATATAGTAAAATTTATTTAGCAAATTATCATTGCCACTCTAATGACTTTATGATAATTTTGCATCAATGGTGAATCAAGTCTTTCAACTCTTATACATTAAGATGGATCTCTTGTAAATTAAACCGAGGTACCGAACATGCTGATAAAGAAGCGATTGACACATGGACACGACACATGCTCTAGGTGTGTGGTCGACCTAACGGACCAAACACTTTTTACTTGCACAAGATTTTACTTAGAAGCATAATACATGTTTCCTTAATCAAACCATATACTTTTTTTAATTTCATTTATGGCTGTATATCAGTAAGATAGACGTAAACACTATTTGATTTAAGTATCTCTAGAAATATGAAATTCTTTCATTTATAACATTATAGATATGAGAGAAAGAGCAAAATAACACGCTTTTATCAAATATGCACTTTTTATTCGTATCGTAGCATCAAACGCATAAGAACATAACGCCTTTATTCTTCTATGTTTAAAATCGCCATGACAGTCTATTAATGTATATTTAACATTGTTATGTTGATGAAATGTGTCTTGGGGAAGTATAACGTTGTTAAAGAAAGATCATGCTCAGACACTTATAACAGAGATGTGATAGAGATTGGGTTTTAACTACTTTCTATGAGTTAATCTGATCCCAAAACACAAATCTGTCTGTTCATTGTTTTTGTTCATATTAGTTGACAAGTTCATAAAATATTACAGTCAACTTCATTTTGTAAAAAAGTAATCCAACAGAGATGTTGATGATAGAAAATATGAAACGACAAGATCGATGATGGTTATGATCGGATACCCTCTTCTTAACCAACAAATGTAGTTAAAATACGAAATTCAAATTTCTACAAAACAGAAGACGTGAAAATGATTATTATTCCAATTTTGCTGATAAAACCTACACATTCCCTTTGCAGTCGTATCCTCAATTCCGTAATCAGTCGCCGGACACAAACTGTCAATTTATTGCATGTCTTGTACATACACATGATCGCTTTGATGTTGTATTCTCCAATGTAGTTTTGTGTGTTTTGCAGCCAAGAGAGGACTCCGAGGGATAGAGTAAAGTCGACCATCTTCACACCCCAAGTTATACAGACACCATAATTATTACAGTTAAACAAACTGTCAAGAACGAAGAACGCAGAGTAGACGAAAATTTAACATTAAACAATCAGTTCATGTTATTGTGTTGTTTCATAACGTTTTGTTTCTATGCATTTTTAAAAATAAATTGCATTCAACGAATTCTGAATTGTGTTATTTCTTTTAAAATGTAGCTATGATGATGACAAGTGGACTAGCTGTTTGATCTCACGGTAATTGCTATAATATTTCTTCGGGATATTCAACATTGTGAGAAAATCTTTCTCCTAGAAATTAATACAACAAAAGTAAATATTTTTGTAATTTATTGGAAAGAATATTTAATGTCTATTGTCAAATTCAGTCAATTGATTGAGTGATTGAATATTTAGCGTCATTTTATACCATCGAGAGCTAACAGACGACCAGTTAACCTAACCACTGTTTCCTGGGATCCTTGAACGTTAACCAGTACTCGAGCACACACCATCTCCGCAAATAACTGATAACTTTCCCACTTGAATCTGCGGTGAGAAACGAATGATAATGAAAAGCAATGTCGTATATTAACCATCACGGAGATTATCACCGGGCGGGGATTCGAACCCACGACCCCTAGATTGATAGTCAGACGCGCTAACGACAAATACAGTCAAAATACATGATATCATATTTAATGCTTTCATACGTGCTATTCGACCTAGTATCTCTTTATCTCCATATACATATACATGGGCGAAACCACGTGATGTTTAAGTATCATACAAGGATGTTGTTTTTTTTTTAAATATATATCGCTTTAGGATTGTCAAATATTAAAATCTTTTCATTTAAAGTATTTTGACTCATTAAAGTGCAAGTTCCCCTTAAACAGAAATGCTTCCCATGGCATTGGTAGTCATGGAGATCTCACAAATACTTCGATCAGCTGAATTTCAGGAAGGTTTGTGAATAATAACATAACAATTTGTATCAAATAAAACGTTTTGGAAACGTACCAATAAATCTGAGCAACTTTCTAGCGGTAGTTGCACTTTATTTTGTTAGAATCCGTTGGGTATTAAGAAAGATATTAAGATCCTACATGAAGAGTGACCTATTTTAAGAAAATTAGAGTTTTCTATATGGCCACGTGGGACCGCCAATCCTGCTATACCTGATAAAGAAATAATAGAGCTACATAATTATGGTACAATACGGAACTACATAACTTATTATACAGTAGACTATCAGAAAAAAATATTAATGCTA
Source organism: Panopea generosa (assembly GCA_029582155.1). Classification (NCBI taxonomy): domain Eukaryota; kingdom Metazoa; phylum Mollusca; class Bivalvia; order Adapedonta; family Hiatellidae; genus Panopea; species Panopea generosa. The sequence goes on along the minus strand of CM055897.1, from coordinate 6,062,677 downwards.
TCATCAACACACTAAATGTTATGTATGACATCCAGCTATATTGCTGGTGGAAAACAATAAGTCCGAGAATAATGACCATCCTTCTGCAAGTCAACGACACATCTAACATTTTCTAGGTTATTTGGAACAAGCTGAACTGGAACCTATAGCCTCAGTAGTGGCAGAACATATGGCCAAACCTTTACAAGCTGAACTTGAACCTATAACCTCAGTAGTGGCAGAACATATGGCCAAACCTTTTCGCGAGAAAATAGACATAGCGTCAATGGTCACTCGGTCATGGACGACTCGAAGCAAGTGTGTAACGATTATTTCTCATAAGGTACATTATAATGCACCATTGAACGGCTCAATAACTGATACAGCACCTAATTCTTAATTGTTATCCGGTTTGGGAACACTAATTTTTTATAAGCAGTAGTCATACGGAATGCCACTTGAAAATATCTAGCGGTAAATGAGTTCAATAGTCACACATGAGTTCATGAGTTCATTAACAATTGAAAAATCATTGTCTTTTTAAAACAGAACTCATTGATATAAATATAAGAAGGTACTGTTGCTTTCAAACAGTGTTTAACATCATATTGCATACAACAAAAAATACAAAATGATATACTGCAGCTGTGCTCAAGGACTAGTAACGGCTTGAATTTGATTAATATTTGACGCATACATCACTTTTTACAGAAAGAGCCCAGGTGTTAAATATTAGCCTGTATAACGGCTTACATATTAAATTGATGCTGAACATATTGTTTAATCTTATTTCGTATCCCGTCAATTCAGCTTAAATAACAAATCCAATCTCAGATTGGTGTCTTAGAAAGGATTGGACACGTTAACTTTACTTTACGCAAATGAATTAGGTGTATGTTGTCACGAGGCTGATATGTCGTCTAAAGAAGCTTACACACCTTTTGTTATTTCTTAACAATATACCCTTTTAGTCAAATTTGTTTTTGTTGATGAAAATACATTACTTGTGATATACAATATAACGATATTATACTTACTCCCACACTCGAAAAACACCAAAAATATTTAATACTTATACACGAAATATGTTTATATAGTATATCGACGTTCTTTTTCAAAAACCGTTGAATTTATGATTGCCAAAATATTAGCTCACGAACAGATTCAATAAAACCGAGTTTGCTTTTTTCTTCTTATGGTCATTTTTTCCAGAAAAGCTTAAACCTGGTTAACGAGTGCAGCCATCCTTCCAGGCAATGCGATAAATATGTGTACGAAATATATTGCATTTCTGAGTCACTGCGCGAAACACTGCTTATTTTTCCATTTCCAGGCTTGAACAGAATGCAAATAATTTCCTCCAATACATTTCTACTTTGAAAGAAACACTAAGAAATGGTTAAAATATCAGATACAGAAATCATACATAGAAAATAGTTAACAACCAATTTTTTTCGCGCTATCAATATAATGACAGCTTTATCATCCCAATATAACATAGGATGGAGTATGTACATGTAACAAGGAAGTTCATTGGAAAACACCAGACGACAATCTCCTATGATTTAGTGAAATTAGACCAATACTTGACATTCATCACCAATTAACGTTAAAGATATATTTGGTTTATTAGTTTAAATCAATTTCAAGAAGAGTAACTTGATTAAAGTTGAGAAATTGTATGAGAGGCAGTCAAGTTCCATTTTTATATAAAAGGCGTCATTCAAAAGTTCACTGTGGTGTTAGTTGTATGGAGTGCATGATCTTGTGGTGGATTGACGGATCATGGGTTCGTTCTGCCCCACGGGTTTATGTTGTGACCTTGAGCAAGTCCATATAGCTGCATGTGTCTATTACTCGTTCTAAGAAGTGCTTTGGTAAAATTAACAAATTACATAACAGTGAATAGATTCAAAGATAAAGCTACCATACGGGTTACTGCAGAGTTATCGCGTAATCAACTGAACTGACACAACATATAAGTTACACACTGAATCAGGCTTATAAGTTACACACTGATTTTGGCTTATAAGCTACGCACTGCTTTAGGCTTATACGTTGCACGCTGTTTTAGGCTTATAAGTTACACACTGTTTAGACATATACGTTACACACTGTTTTAGCCATATACGTTACACACTGTTTTGGGCTAATAAGTTACACACTGTTTAAGGCATATACGTTACACACTGCTTTTGGGCTTATCAGTTACACACTGTTTTAGGCATATACGTTACACACTGTTTAGGGCTTATAAGTTACACACTGTTTTAGGCATATACGTTACACACTGTTTTTGGGCTTATAAGTTACATACTGTTTTAGGCATATACGTTACACACCGTTTTGGGCTTATAAATTACACACTGTTTTAGGCATATGCGCTACACACCGTTTTGGGCTTATAAATTACACTATGCTTTTTGGCTAATATGTTTAACAGTTTCTTGGCTTGTAATGTACTTCTTGCCGACATACAAGACTGTTATAAGGATGGTCAGATGCAACCAATGCGTTTTTCATAGAAGAACATGCATTTTACTAAGTTTGACCTTACCGTCACTATTTCTAAATTTTACGGACAAAATACCCTGTATTTTATTACAGTATCATGTTATACTCAAATGAAAATGTTCAAAATCTGGGCAAGTGTGTTATTGTTAGTAGTTGCATTACGAAACGTCGTTATAACAAGTTTATATAAATAATAACCATTTAATTAACCGGAGGACGTCCATGAAGATCAACCGTTGAGTAGCTAAACTAGTTCAATAGTTGAGTTCTTCTACATATAACACAAACTTTATTATTCAATTTATATTTAACCATTGTTTTCCCAGGTTTCAGTGCTTCGACTTCTTTGATTTACCTCTTTTGCCCTCGAATGTGGTGATCTAAGTTTCTAATTTGGTCAAACAATTTCTTGTCATACGGATCCCATATGCATAATAACTAATTAAGTCGAAGAAACATAACTTGAATGACAAAAAACATATAACAATTATATTTGTATTGGGATCATTTGCCTGCTAGTCATTTTCATCCAACCAAAAATAAACTTACTGTTAATGTACGCGCTGAACGTCTCTCTACTCTTAAAGCAAATCAGAAGCACCGTCTCAGTCGGGGTAACTAAACATAAGAATGTTACTTTGGAGATATACGACCAACAACATGTGTTTGGAAACTTTATGCTTTTGTTTCAGCAATTACTTTTTTGAGAGCTAACAGAAAACAATTTAATTTAACCACCTTTGTTTGGACCTTAGAAGGTTGATCAAAACTTGAGTATACCTATCTCCACAAATAACAGACAACATTTTCACTTGAATCAGCGGTGAGAGACAGATGACAATGTATAGAACGGGGCTTGGACACAGAGGGAAGCAATCCAACAATAATGAAAATAAAAATATCTGTGTATAAGACGCCAGCATTATTCAGGAACATTTGTATCGATTTAAAATTTAAATTTGAGGGACCGTATATCATATTTACATAGATTGTTTTATTGTGACGTATGTTACATAAATAACTTACTACCTTAAACGCAACTCTCAAAATTTTCAGGACAACAAATATTAATACGTAAACTAAGAGTTAACGCTTAAACATAATTTATTAATAATTAATGAAACATTTACAATATGCGCATGCGTTTTCTTATCAGGTAAAATGTTTAATAAAAGTGGTTGGTGAAAGATAACAAATTGTAAACATGATAGAGTTTTGGTGATGTTAACTTTACCGTTCGTACATTAAGTTTATGTAGTGTGGTTTTTTGTTAAAGATAAGGACAAAGGTATTCCAATAAGAACATTAATGAACATGAAAGGATCGCTCTTCGTGCTGCTATTTATATGTGTCCAAGTCGGTAAGTTTATGATTTATTATGCGAAAAAGGGTTATGGACTTTGATATTAGTTGTCCGTGGCATGTAAAGACTATATCTCAGGTTGATTTACCTTTAACTGCTGAACAACTGGTTCTAAGTTTAACCCTGCACTGCACACAGCCATATTCTGTTAAAATTGCTTTTGCCGATAATTCTTTATTTGTACATTAATCATCGTTGTCAGGTCATTGGTCAGTATTACAAATGAAGGTTATGTATATTATATGTATAGTGTATATCATGCAAGTGTTACTTTGGTCTGTAAAATTGCTGTTTTACATAAAACAAGTGCGCCAGAACCCTTCGCTTCACAGACACATTTTGAATATTTTTCATGTTATATATTGCATATCCAGTTTTATTGATGGGGAGATTGAATCTGAGTAGAACCACCATGCTTCCGCAAATCACAGGCAAATATTCTCCCATAAAATCTTTGACTCAAACCTACATTGTGACAAAGATTATTTATGCCTAAAGGCTTTGGGAAGGGTTGGTGTTTGATACTCGTAGGAATAACTTTTGTGATAGAACTGGGGATTGATCCATGCACATTAGTTTGGATTGATGCTTTGAGTTTCAAACCGTTCTGTAACATATAAGTTTAGTGTTTGTTCTGGAACTGTGCTTTGTTTCATGCGCATAAGCTTAGTTCGAAGTCTTAGGTTTTGGAATAGTCTTCAAACATGTAAGTGTATTTTTATGCTGGAACAGAGCATTGTATAGTTTGAACTAAATGTTAACATAGTTTTAAGCTAGGCTGTCTCACAGTTTATTCCAACAATTTCTAAGATACTTTTATACATAAACAAAAAATAAAAATAGATAGCCTACAGAGGACACTTCCACTAATTAGTGTGGACACAATTAATGGAATAATTAAAAGAAGATCAATAGCACCTGTAGGAGTGATATTAGAGGTCATCGCCTTGGATATAGTACGCACGTGACAAACACTGTGTCATAAACATTCGTCATTTATGATGTAATAGCGTTCTCTTCTTGTTCAGTTGTTTGTATTATTAATGTATATATTGGGTCATATAAAGAGAGTGAGTTAGTTGGGAAAAGGACAAGTTGATTAATTTTAATGTTTCAATGTTGATCAAAATGAAAATGTATGTATTGTTTGTCTTATACAATACAGTCAGTGGAAAAAGACACTACTTGGGAGCTGAAACCTGGGGAACGTATGCATTAATTTGCTCTTCCCTTGTCGTCATATCCAACACGAAACAGTGTAAAGAAAGTATCCCCGCCAGATTAATGCCTTATTATCCTAGTCGAAAATGCATTTAAAACAGTTAAGACTTCCCAACTTTTAAACAGCAAACAGCAAAATTTAGAGAAACGTCCCCGTTTATTCTTTATTTTATATCAAATAAAACATGTTTGCATGATTGTCATTCATTGAAGGACCCAAAAGAAAACATGTTTGCATGCTTGCCATTCATTGAATAACCCAAATAAAACACGTTTGTATGCTTGCCATTCATTGAAGAACCCAAATAAAACATGTTTGCATGAATAAATAAAGAAGCAAAACTTATATTTTATTGTTTGTCAACCTCTGTACTACCACAATATGATGAGAACAATAGGAGTCATGTAGCGTCCAAGACTTTTTTTTCTGTTTAGTGAGTAGAATGTTGACAAAGTGAAAGTAGACGTCAGCAATCATGTACGATTACCCCAATTTCCCAGCATCGATTGATTTTGCTAAATGAACAATTCAAATATGACAATGCTTTCAAAATCTTCAAAATGCACGAAAATGATATTCAAATACTAATTTATGGGCATTAAAATAAGAAAAATGCATTTTCAAAGAAGAAGAATAAAGGATCAATTATAACAACCATTATGCGATTACCCAACGGATGACTTTCCATTGGTGCTGCAATGCCTATCCTGAAGTGTACGAATTAGGAACAACTGCTTGGTTTTGTTTCCATTACATTTAGGTAATTTATAACATCAAACTCACGTTTCTGGCACAGATTTAGAAGCTTACACCCTTTTATCGGATGAACGTCAAAGTTCCACTTATTGTTTTTAATACAAACGACTTGCCATTTATATGCCATTGTTTTGTCGATTATGCAGTAACTGCTATTTGCGCAGACGATATATTACCTTCTACTAACAATTATTATCTGGGAAATGTCATTGAATACCTTACAGAATACCTATTCATCATATTGAATCACATATATTTTGTCGTTTAAAGCGTTTTACAACCAATCATCTTCTTATAGTAGATTTTTTTCATAAATGGTCATATACGAAATTTTCACTTTATTCTCCCTCAGACAAAATAGGGATTTTTCAAAAGAATATTCTGGATATAAATATTGAACTCTTTTCGGTCTCATGTAAAAAACTATCAATCTATTTATACAGTGAAGCAAGAAGAGTATCCATTAATAGTTTAACATCCTACTGGCTTGGGTCTTTTTTATTTGAATATTCACTAATTTTTGTGCATAATTCATTCTTATATTCAAAATGCTACAATTATCATTAAATTTTGTTTTAACTTTATTAGTATTATCGATTATAATTCACTTTTTGTAAATAGTATTAAAACATATATGCATTGTTGAAGACCACATGGTAAAGTGAAATAATTCAAATGAGGTTATAAATGCTTTATTATTGAATATGATGTACATGTATATTTATAAATGTATTACAGTATTAACGACCGAGCCAAGATACTGTGCCCCTGGAGATACTTCCCCTGGGTGCAATCAATGTCCACCAGACCATGCCTGGGTAAATTGTGATATTGACCCATGTAAAAGAGAGGAGGAGTTCGGATGTCCCTTACATAAGAACCAAAACGCCACATGCATGTGCGTTGTTCTTGTATTATTGATTTATAAATAACCAAAGTAAAGAATACACGTTCTCTCTTAAATTTTGATCAAATTAAAGTTATCGTGTCGTATCAAAAATATAACTTAATACGTTTGTCACAGAAACGCCATCTCTTTTTAAAGTGTTTTAATGCACCACTGTTTCATTATTCCTGTAGCACTGGCCTTTAACAAGATGTATACAGACGATCGGCTAACCTAAATTGGTGCATTAAACGACTCATTGACAGAAAGTGATATGTCAAATTGGTCTGAAAGAAGTTCTAACAAATATTTCAATAAGTCATCGACAAACAGGCTATTATTATATTATTATAACATTCTATTGTTTAAATATTTGAATGAAAATAAGCGCCGAATGCATTTAGTCCAGTATGATTTTTATTACAGTACGTGGTTGTGCACTATATTCCCATATTGTACAAAACACTGTAAACATACCATTTTATTCTATACATCAATCTGAATAAATTTTCAAATTCAAGATCCTTTTGAACATGTATTGAAAGTGGTAGACGAAGGAAGATGTAGTGACATCTATTCGGAATATCTCAATGTCTCGATTGTTATGAGGAACATTTTGTCTGTTGTTTGTTTTTCTAAATTTCTTTTATTTTAATCGCTATTTTGAATTTGAACCGTATAATATGAACATTTTTTATTTGAACTTCTATTTGCTTTACATTTACAGGCATAGAATAGTATATAATATAACTTACAGTTGTATACATTGTGTTTATGATGCGTAATGTTTACAATCGCTTACTTTTCCAGCTCAAACCAATGTGGTGGGTGTAATGACATGTGGTACCTGCCCAATGGACGCCGTGTCTGGTGCTGGGGACCATAAATCAATAAATGTCCAATCAATACTACAAAATAATGGATTTATATCTACACTACTGAAATCAGTTAAAACCTTTTTATTTGAAAATATTGTCAGAAGATATTAATAAAGTCTTATTGTGTTTTTTTTTCTTTCCATAATAACTGTGTACATTTATAGTCTTTATGTGTCTTGATTAAAACCTCAAATTTTCTGCCGGGGCAGAGGGTTATGTAGGAATGGCTAATAGACAGTAGTTTTATTTACCTGTCAGTAACCGTACAGTGTGTTAAAATAGACCATGATAATCGGTTGCTTCAAGCTTACTTATTCAGATCCATGTGTATTTGTTAATGGTTTAGAGTTCATGACCGCACAAGCTCCTCCATGGAATTTCAAATTGTCTAACTTTTTTTCAAACTGCATATAACACACACTTATTGGACAATATCTTTTTGCTCATTAAATGTATTTATATGACTCTAGTCGTAGGAAATATTATATCAAAAACAGTTTTAAAAAAGACATTTTTAAAAGGGTTCTCTGATTTCGATCATGTATAGAATTATATAAAACCTGCCCCAGAGCCATCTTGTTGCTTTCATATCGCAGTTTGGGCTTAGAGCGCACTCTTAACTTATTTCTACATTATATTGAATATTCTGTATGGAACTATCTCAACTATATACAGTATAATAGCTATATCACTATCTGTATGAAATATCCATATCACCACATGTATGATCTTTTCTCAGCCAAGTAAAACACAAAAGCTTTATTCCTATATGTATGAAACGTTCTCAACCGAATAAAATACAATCTCCTTATCACCGCATGTATGATCTTTTCTCAGCCAAATAAAATACAATATCTTTATCAACTTAATAAAATATAAGTGCTATATCACTATCTGTATGAAATATCCATATCACCACATGTATGATCTTTTCTCAGCCAAATAAAACACAAAAGCTTTATTCCTATATGTATGAAACTTTCTCAACCGAATAAATTACAATCTCCTTATCACCGCATGTATGATCTTTTCTCAGCCAAATAAAATACAATATCTTTATCAACTTAATAAAATATAAGTGCTATATCACTATATGTATGAAATATCCATATCACCACATGTATGATCTTTTCTCAGCCAAATAAAATACAATATCTTTATCAACTGAATAAAATATAAATGCTATATCACCATATGTATGAAATTTTCTCATTAAAATTAAATATAATAGCTCTATCACTATATGTAGGAAACTTTCGCAATCTATGTTTTAATTTTGTTGTATGTTGTATAAATTGTAACTGTCTAGAACACTCTTTGTTTACCTTCTTTCCTTCAGTACAGCGGAATGTCGTTTTACCTTCAGTACAGCGGTCTGTCTACTTACCTTCAGTACAGCGGCCTGCCTACTTACCTTTAGTACAGCGGTATGTCTATTTACCGTCAGTACAGTGGTCTGTCGACTTACCTTCAGTACAGCGGTCTGTCTACTTGCATATTTTATGGTATCGTTCCTGGGTCCGGCAAGCGGTTTACCTGGTTATTTCTTCAAGTTACTGACTAACTTCTCACATATAAATACTTGAGATAGTGCGGCCGGAAGGGCATTCAAGCGTAATAATGATATTGGGTATACAGCTGGATGAATACAATAGTAATTAATACTTACAGACCTGTGGCAACCCTTAGTGTAACAAAAACCAATAAGGGTTGAAAACAGCAACCTTTATGTAACAAAACATTTTTGTTACACTAATTAACTAATTAATGTTACAATATGGGTCATAACCTCAACCATTAATGTAATAAACATATTTTGTTACACTAAGGGGCAGTAAGTTACATACTGTTCGAATATGTAACAAAATTTAAGAAATCATCTTCTTTATAATATCTTTACTTATAATGGCAAATTACCCAATTTATACAATGAATTTGTTTATTACGGTAACTTCATGTTTATGTCACCGCCTTGAAATGGGGAAGGGGGCATAGCGCTACCAATGGCCACCTGTTTGTCCGTCGTATCGTCCCTCCGTTCTGTCTTGCGTCACGATTTTCAGGTCAAGTTCAAAGTCACCGTTACTAATATCAGAAGATCGCCATCACTGCGCTACCGGCCTTATTTTACATCCAACTTTGATTGAACTTCATGTCGGTTTTCAAGACCAAAATACCTCGAAAGAATTTGCGTTTCACGATTCTCGGCTCAAGGTCAACGTCACCATTACTAAAGTAGAACACCGCTCTACCGGCCTTATTTTCCATCCGATTCAAGTTGATGAAACTTCACACAGATGTTATGAACAGAGATTCTTGGGATAAGTTTGCTTAATGCATTTTTCTACTTTTGTTGTAAGAGTAAACTGAGCATCATATTGAGAAAAAGAGAAATTTTCAAATCGGTTTAATTTGCGAACATTGATACTTTCTGGCATTTCCATCAAAAACTGCACTTATCGTCGGAATAAGATTTATTTTACTAAATCTCATCCACATAAAACTTATTTTGTTACACGAAGGGTTGTGGTCATGAATAAGTCTTAGTGCAACAAAACGATACTTTGTTACACCAAGGGTTGCAGTTATAACCGTTCATGTAACAAAATCAGAGATGTTGGTCGTTTTTCTTTGCCTCTTTTTAAATAGTTTTTATCTAAATTTGAAGTGGGAAATTATACTTTAAAGGATAACCACAACATTAGAATAGACTGATATTTATTTACGTTTTAACAAGAGTTTGAGATATTAAGTGTCCACTAACCTTCCAACATTATCATAAATATAAACACAAAGAGATACATTTATTAGTTCTATAGCTGTTCCATAATTACAAAATGTCCAGTAAATTTAATAATACACCTTTGAGATAATGCTTTTGTAATGATGGTGATCAAATGAAGTATAGTTTTAGAACAAAAAATAAAACTAGAGCACTGACATGGCAACAATAGCCTCGTAGTGTACCTGACCGTATATACCCTTGGCTTTGGTCTCGGGAATGTATTCTCATCATGGAGCTATGTCACTTTAAAGAGTTGAAAATCTGACAAAAAGAGAGCATTTGGTGAGTGACAAATAACAGCGTCTATGCATTGGTATAATTTTGGTGAAAGTGATATTGACCTCATGCTTCCTAAACCACAACCCATATCCCCAATTCAATATGAGTATTCTTTTTCTGACAATTAGAACTTAAGATACTGGTATTACTAGGAGAGCATTATTTTATTTGTAGTAAAAATGTTGACATACTATAAACTTTAGTTTTATAAAAAAAACACCAACATTTCAAGATGTGTAAATTCGATATGGACCACTACGCGACAGACAGACAGACAGACAGACAGACAGACAGACAAATAAATTTCTAGTTGGAAAATAATTGTTACACCTTAGTGTAACAAAACGCATTTTTGTTACATAAAGGTTGCGACTATGACCCCTAGTGTAACAAACATTGATTCTACAACACTAAGTGTTTCCATAGATCTGTTATCATCAATTTATATCGATTTTTATACAAACAAGAAGATATTGAAATAATTTAAATTACATCATATCAAAACAATTTTTTGCAGTAAACAACTGCAATATTAGCGGTAGAACATACCAATGGCTACTTACACATACACATACTTAAATTATTAAGAAACGTCGAGCGAGTGGATTTCCGATTTTTGATAATTATAATAATAAATTCAACAATGCAAAATCTTATTATACATATTCTTAAATTGTTTCATTATGTGGCTCTGAATTTCATCCGGTATTGTTTCATGATCCATTCATTCAGTGTTTATCAGAATAAATATTTATCTGAGTATTTTCTTTCTCAAAATAATCAAAGTACTTAAAAATAAAAAAAATAATTAAAAGTTTAGAAATGATATTGATTTACATATTGATTTATTTGAAAATATCATATCTATAAATTTCTGCTTTACAATATGTTTAAACGTGAATTGTCATTGAAATTCATTTTTGAACGGCACACAATATATTCAGGCTTGAATTGTAACAGAATGATATTTGTACGACATAAAACATGTTTAGATATTAAGTATTACTAAAAGTCATCTCTGTACGGCACATGGTATGTTCAGGCATAAATTGTCACAAAATAATTGTTGTATGACACGAAACAAGACACGTTCAGAAATGAGTCGTGCTAAAACTATTTTTAAGTACGTGGTTCATTTTTCTTGACAGGAGTGCTAAGCATAACTTAATTTTGATACAAAAAGAATCCCCGCAGAAGCAGCTTAATTACTGAGCGATACATACAGCTTAATTACTACATTCATACAGAATAATCAGTCGTCTCTCGTGTCATTCCGTGAAACACTACTGTAAAAGTATAAATAAGATCTTAATTAAATTTACAATACACACCTCTTGATATAAATACCATTACCGAAAGCTTCCATGTTGTTAAAACACATTTCATTACGAGTGTTTTTGCCAATAAAACACTGGCGTAAAGAGATTAAAGCCAATAACAATTGTTTTTGATGAGATAATGTTTCATAATTGAATAGCAACCTGTTTCATTAACTATTAAATGCACATACTTTTTAGAAACAGAAATAGAACAAAAACCCGTTGAATATTGAAAAAGATTAGTTGCTTTCCATTTATCAAACGTGGTAATTGTGTTTATTTGATTTGAGTTGCAATCACAGTGGCTTTGTTACGTGTTTGGGAAGAACATCTGCAAGCAACACCACAAGATCACTCTGTAGGACAATTGTCATGTGAGCGATAGATTCATTGTTCGAGTTGGTAATTTATTTGCACATAATGGTTAAGAATGAGCTTTTAACTATTTCTTATTTCATCAAAATGTTTTGTATATTATCAATTTCACCAGTTACTCGAACTAACTTTAAATAGAGAATACGTTTGTCTACCTATTCGTTCAAACTGTGGTGCTCACCGACTAAGGCAATGCTGAACAATGTTGTTTAAGTACATTTGAATATATATATATATATATCCATTTCACCAACTACTCGAAATAACTTTACCTAGAGGAAACGCTTGTCTACCTATTCGCACGAACAGTGGAGCTCACCGACTGAGACGTTGTTGTGTGTGTGTGAGAGATTTTGCACGCATCAGTATCCCTCATGACAAGACGTGATAAACTGAGTTTACTATTGTCTTCTGTTGATTCCAAGTCCTTTCGGACGTTGCTCAATTCAAGAAAGAATAGTTATACCTAACTGTATTATTACTAAAAAACATAAAATTTATAAAATTCCGCTAGCAATAGGATTAGACATGAATGGACATTGGAAATATCTTTGTGCGACACGAGACATGTTCAGGCATTTGTCGCAGGAATACATCTTTGTACGAATAACATTATTCAAGCATGACTTAACAAAGTTATATTGAGAAATTAAAACAAAATGTCAATAAAATTCATGTTTGTACGAAACAAAATGTTTATTTATAAATTGTCGAAAATAATCTTTGTGCGGTACTAAATATGTTTAGGCATACATTGTCACAAACTAAATTTTGTAAGGCACAAAACATGTTTTGACATGTATTGTCACAAAATAATCTATATACGACACAAACTGTTGTCAAGCATGAATTGGCACAAAATAATCTTTGTACGGCACAAACATGTTCGGGCATGAATTGTCACAAAATACTCTTTGTATGGTACAATATATGTTCAGGCATGAATTGTCACAAAATAATCTTTGTACGGCACAAAACGTGTTTATGCATGACTTGTTACAAAAAAATCTTAGCTTGACACAAAACGTGTTCAGGCATGAATTGTCACAAAAAAAATCTTTGTACAGTACAATACATGTTCAGGCATGAATTGTCACAAAGGTTCTCTTTATATGGCACAAAATATATTCAAACATGCATTGTCAATTAAAGTTATCTTTGTGCGACACAACATATGTTCAAACAGACATTGTCATTAAAATGAATCTTTGTACCATGCAAAATAGTATCGTGATAAATTTGTTTTGTAACCAAGAAATACAGTTATGTGGATTTACAAGAAAGCCAGGTTTCATTTTAATACCGAAAGAATCCTCGCAAACGCATCATAATTATGGTGCAGTATACAAGTTGTTGACCACAATCATACATAAATATGGTGCAGTATACGAGTTATTGACCACAATCATACATAATTATGGTGCAGTATACGAGTTATTGACCACAATCATACATAATTATGGTGCAGTATATAGGTTATTGACCACAATCATACATAATAATCAGTTGCCGCTGTTATCATTTCATGAACAACTGCTGAAAATTACATTAAAATTTAATTTACATTACAAACTCATTGTTAAAAATATCACAACCGAAACCCTCCATGTTGTTTAAAGCATTTCAGTACGACAGATTTTGCTTATAAAACACCGAAATAAAGATATCCAAGTTAATAACAATTGGTTTTGATGGGATAATGTTTTATATTCAAATAGCAACCAGTTTCATTAACAATTAAATGTACATACCTTTAAGGAACAGGAAAAGAACAAAAAACCCGTTGGATATTGAAATAAATTAGTTGGTTGCCATTAATCAAACGTTGTAGCTGTGTTTAATTATTTTTAGTTGCAATCACAGTGTCTTTGTAACGTTATGAAGATCATTTGCAAGCAACACCACATGATCGATCTGTAAGACAATTGTTACGTGAGCGAGAGATTCATTGTTCGAGTGTGTGATTTATCTGCAAATAATGGTTTGGATTGTGTGTTTAATTGTTTCTTATTTCATCAAAATGTTTTGTATATTTATGAAAAATGTTCAAATATTCTGTTACATTCATTTGATCTTACATTTTGTTTTGATTTTCAAACCGTTTAGATATACGCTTTTCATTGATTAATGTGAACTGTGAATTCTTGTAGCCAACATGCATAATGGACTTGTAGGTCTTTTGTAAAATTGTGCTATCTGACCATTATAAGGCGTATCTTTGACAATATCAATACAAATGTGTATATCTTAGCAGATGGTGCACTGTTACTGTGCTTGTAAATTGAGGCGTATCAAGGGGAGATGTATGTAATTCTATTTATATCTGTGTAATGATTTGCCGAATGTGTACGTTAATAGTATGGATTAACTTAAATGTGTAAAAGTGAATTGCCTATACAGGTATATCTATATTCGATAATGAACTCTCCTGAACAATGTTGATTTAGTACATTCGAACATGTGTGCATATCTCGATGACAGCACACATGCATAGCGTGGAATATCGGATGGTTCTCATCTATCATTTGACGTCAATAAAAGTTTGTACTTCACCAACTTATCGAAATAACTGTAACTAGCGAACAAGTATGCCTATTTATCCCTTGGAACCATGGAGAGCATCAACAATAGAATACCGCTTACAGCTGAGGCCCCGTGACCAAGTGATCTAAGGCGCCGTCTCAATATAACTTACCTCTCACCGCTAAGGTCGTCAGATCGAGCCTTTCTTGTTCCAAACACATTGTGAGAAAGTTTGCTAGTTACCTGCGGAAGGACGGTGGTTCTATTCAGATTTATATGGATGTCTTCCTCAACCAATAAAACTGGATATGCCATATCTTTGGACACCATCATTTGGATTAACTTGATCATAAATTCTTTAATTTTGATAACGATGCAAATGTTTGTGGAATTAATTTGTGGGGAGAAGATTCCCCTGCATATAATATTGCTAAAGATGATTTATTTGAACTTCTGGAAAATGATATGTTTTTTTATGAACGTCTCGGGTCGGTGTATGTTATGGGTGATATGAATAGCAGAGTTGGTACCAAACATGATTATATTATACAAGACAAGTGT
Source organism: Panopea generosa (assembly GCA_029582155.1). Taxonomy (NCBI): domain Eukaryota; kingdom Metazoa; phylum Mollusca; class Bivalvia; order Adapedonta; family Hiatellidae; genus Panopea; species Panopea generosa. Next base: position 6,047,237 of record CM055897.1, on the reverse strand, counting down.
AACATAATGACCTCTGAGCACTGACCTCCGTACAGATTATGCCTCATCAGAGATAATGACTTCTGCTGATTTGAGGTAATTACTATGTTTATTATAAAGCAGGTCAAAACTCTTTATCGAACAGTTGATCAAGAATTTAAGGGTTACATCCAGGATATGTGAAGTCCATTATCTCAGCATGGCTTAATTATCATTAGTTAAAGAATGAGGTTAATTACCTTGTCTATGATGTGTTTTTCACAATATTGGTATGTTTTAGTCATTATGTCCACCATATGTATTTATTCAAGTATTCTTGATGAACAAAACTGAATATGTAAAATCAATTATCTCGGCATTTACTTAATTAGTAATTGTTCCTCTATTGTATGCATAGGTTGATAAACGAAACTTAATTACTTTGATTACTAGTTAAAGAATGCGGTTACTTAAATTGTAACGATATATATTTCATAATGTTGGTGTGGTTTAGTCATTATCTATATAATATGGGTATCAAATGGTTCCCCGATTAAACAACTTAATATGTAAAATCAATTACCTCAGCATTTAACTGTCTAAACAGATTTATAAATCAAAGTTGATTATTTTGTTTACTAGTTAAAGGTACCAAATTTAGGTTAATTAGATAGTTTATGCTGTGCATTATACAATACTTATATGTTTTTGTCATTATGTTTGTTTATTACATTTTACCACATGCTTGTTTCGCAAGGATTGCATCAGCTTTTAATTACTTTGTTGTTTCCCCGAACCTATATAAACTCGAGAAACTTTAGTATCAGGAGGGAAGGAACGGGAACGTTGAGAGTGAAGGATGTTGGTTACATCTAGGAGACTAGTTGTTTAATACTTTTTGTATGTTTAAAAATTAATGGAACTTGTTTTTATATTAGAACACGGACTTATAAAATATAACTGAATAAAATGTGTGTGTTTGAAAATTCGAGTTCTTTAATCTATGCAACCACGGGAGTGCTACATAGATTCATTTTGGCGCACAAGTGACCAGGATTTAAACAAGTAAACATTGTCGCGGACACAACACAAACTAACCGAAGTACGGACAACAACGCTGAAAAAAATTCAAGCGGATACACCAGAATACAGAAAAAACGATATACTACTTAGCATGGTGAGTCACTGCTTTATTTATTTTTTGGTTAGAAATGGTTGACAAGGTCATAAACGCGGTTTTTCACAACTAGCAAATGTTTCAGCAGCTGTTGGTACGCAGGGAATTGCTCAAATTGTTGTACCATTTGATGGGAATCCTAAAAGTTATAAAACTCGGATAAAATCTATTGAAAAGTATGCTGTTTTAACTGGCTTTGCAGATGATAAAAAGAAATTAGTGGCATATCAATCAAGTCAAGGAGCTGTAAGTGATTTTGTACAGAGATATCTAAATGATCATCTAAATGACACTTGGGATAATTTCAAAATAGAATTAGCGTCACAATTTGCTGAAATTACTGACTCTCGGCATGCATTTATGCTACTTAGAACCGTTAAACAAAAAATGTCTGAACCCGTGCAATTATATTGTGAACATTTGCTTGCTCTAGCGGAGGAGGCATTTGAAGGACATCATGGGGAATTGGCAACAATCGAAAGGCAATTGGTTGGCTTCTTTGTTGATAGGTTAGCACATGACTATCTTAAAATGAAGATTATGAGAGAAAATCCAGCCATATTACAAGCTGCTGTGAGAAGCGCGATGAATGAACAACATCTAAGAACTAGGTTCAATTTAAGATTAGGTAAAGAAACTGAAAACCATACTAAACGACCTGAGCCTATGGAAGTTGATCACTATGGACCAGCAAAGAAATGTTTTTATTGCAAACATACGGGGCATGTTGAACAAGATTGCAGGCTTAAAAGAAGAAAGGTTAACGCATTCGATAAAGACAGGAAACTAAGCAACTATGAATCCTACGAATGTTGGAATTGTGGGCAAATATGTCATCTCAAACGTCAGTGTACCCAACCAAGGGTATTCTTTAGACAAAGGAGAAACCAAAACATGAGACAGGAAAACTAGGATCCTCTTATCATAATGAAGCTGATGATAAGAGTAAAAGTAGGTCAATATTTAATATTTCTCTAGGCGGTAGTCCAAGTTTGTGCATTATTAAAATAGGCAAAAGTAGATATAGATCATTGGTTGATTCTGGAGCCGAAGTGAGTCTGATAAGTCGTCGATTGGTTTCGCTTTTGAAGGACAGACCGAAACTAATGAAGAAGAAAGTTTCGCTACCCTCTGTTAATGGAGGGAATCTTACAACTGACGGGTGCATCCAGCTCAATTTTCGAATCGGGGGTACCGAAATGAATCACACGTTCTATGTAGTAAAGGGCATGAACAGAAACATGATACTTAGACGGGACTGGTTAATTAAAAATGGCGTCCGACTATACTTTGACCTTGGTTGTCTAAGAGTTGGAAAAACATATGTCCCCTTAGAAGAAGACATTCATATCTGCTCCCTTGTAAAAAGTAGATATGACACCATTTTAAAACCTCAAACTGCAAGGATTTGTTCCGTTAAGGTTAAAAATAACCCTGACATTCCAATTGCTGAAGTTTATTCATTAACGAGTTGTCAACGTGGTTACATAAGTACTGAACCAGTACTTATGGTTTCGAATTCTGTCATGAAAATGAAGAAACGGCAACACATCCCAATTTTATTTGTCAATAACACTAATAAAACTATTAAACTAAAACGGGGCTGCATACTTGCTAGAATTGAACGATTTCAGGAAGATAACATCGCGTCAGTAAATAAAATATGTCAACAAAATAGCCAAAAATATAGATATATTTGCTAATAAGGATTCTGAGCTCGGACACACAGAAACTGTCCGAATGACATTGGACACCGGAAACAACACACCGATAAAGTTGAGGCCTTACAGAACACCTCTTAACAATAGGAAGGTTACAGACCAATCCATCGACGAGATGTTAGAAGCTAGAATAATAACTAGATCGAAATTTCCTTGGAGCTTTCCAGTTGTAATAGTTGATAAGAAAGACGGTTCTAAGCGTTTCTTTATAGACTTTAGAAAACTCAATGCGATAACAAAATCTAATGCATTTCCTCTTCCGCTTATTGATGACTTGTTGGCCCTGTTGGGAGAAGCTAAATACTTCACATCTTTAGATCTAAAGAGTGGGTACTGGTAAATACTCATGGACGAAAAAGACAAAGAAAAGACAGCCTTTGTCTGTCATCGAGGTCTTTTTGAATTCCAAGTTTTGCCATTCGGACTTGGCAATGCTCCAGGAAGTTTCCAAAACTTATGTCAGTTGTCCTCGAAGACATGGATAAGTTTGCGGTTGCTTACTTGGACGATGTATTAATCTATTCAAAAACATTGGAAACTCATGTACATCACAGCGAATTAATCTTCCAACGCTTGCGATCGCACGGACTCAAACTTTAGTTACGTAAGTGTCAATTTCTGTAGTCTAAAACCAATTACCATGGGATTTGATTTCAAAAGATGGTGTTCGACCAGATCCAACTAAAGTAGAGGCGTTGAGGACATTACATACTCCTCCATACGTCAGAGAAATTAGAAGTTTTATTTGAATGAGCTTATTTTACAGATTGTTTATCCCTCAATTTTCAGAGATTGCTGAACCTCTCATCAATTTAACGAGAAAATATTCCAGATTCAATTGGACACAATCTTGTGACACTAGTGTCAAGACATTAAAAAAAACATTTAACTATAGTGCCCTTGTTAGCATACCCAAATACAAATATACCCTATATTCTGTATACCAACGCCAGCGACACATGCATTGGTGCTTGTTTAACACAAAAGTTTGAGAAAAATGAAACGATCGATGACAATTTTCAAGATGAAAAACCAACTTACTACCTCTCTAATAAATTTAATAATGCCCAGTGTAAATATTCAACGGTGGAGCGAGAGGCGCTGGCTATACATTACTCGTTTCAGAAATTAGATACCTACCTTCATAATGCTGAATTTGTCATTCGCACAGATCATAAACCATTAAAATTGAGTCACCAATGCAAAACAAAAAGATTCAACTATGGGCCTTGGGCATCTCTGGGTATAACTGCCGAATTGAATACATTGAGGGTTCTAAAAATTACTGTGCTGATTTGCTCTCAAGAATGCCGACGGATATTTCGTTAGGAAATAAACCGGGTGAACAAATAGTACCCGACATCAATGATGGGACGTTTGAAATAAGTGCTATAAAATTCCAATCTATTTGATCCAAAAGAATTCGCGGAATATGTTCCACCACAGAAAGACTCGTTACAGAAACCTGAATCCGAATACAACAAGAACAAGCAAAGGATAGTGACATACTGGATTGAGAATGATATTAAAATATGGTCAACCTAGCAAATCGATTCAGAACAAGAATATTGAAATGAAAAATGTCTTATATTATCTATCAAACCCAGATGAAGAGCCTTGTCTCCGGCTTTATGTACCAAACCACTTAAAGGAAGCAGTTGTCGAACAATTTCATAATGACAATGGGCACATGGGAACAGACAAATTATCCTATACAATCAAGCAAAGATACTTTTGGTCTTCATATTTAAGGAACTGCAAGAATATGTATCCAAATGTGTCACCTGTCAAACCCGTATTTTAAAAAAAATAAGAGCACCAATACAAGTAACTGGCGTTCCGCCGTATGCTTTTGTGTGCATTGGATTAGATATGAGTGGACCGTTCCTCTCACTAAATCAGGGAACAAATATATTGTAGGATTTATAGATCTATATAGTGGCTACCCAGAGGCTTTTCAGTCCCAGATAAGAGTTCAGATAATATAGCTTACCTGCTCATTGAAGAAATTTATCCACGGTATGGGATGCCATTGAAAATCATTTCTTATAACGGTTCTGAGAATTGTTCAAAAATGGTACAAGAAACACAGGAAGCATTAAACATTGCATTACTTTTCATCCACAAGGAAATGCACGTAAAACATTCATAAAACATTAAATGATATCATCTCAAAGAAAATAGAAAACAGGCAATTAGACTCATGGGACAGGTTTTTAAATCAAAGTTTGGCAACAATCATATTTAATGTAAGCGAGACAACGAAATTCTCCCCATTTTACTAGGTCTACAACCGTGATGTCGTATTACCATTACATAATTTATTGAAACCTTGCAGAAAGTATGAAGGAGAGGAAATGCATAAAATTGCTTTACAAGAGCAACATCGTGCTTTCCTCACAGCATATAGAAACCTAAAGAAAGCAAAAAGAAGACAAGCAAAATATGCTAACCGGAATGCTAAAGAAATAACATTTGAAATAAATGATCCCGTTTACTATATGAATTTTCAAAGAAAAGGGAAGCATGACAGAAAATGGAAGCCATAATTTAGAATAATAGAAAAGACGTCGCCAGTAAACTATACCATCAAAAATCAATTGGACAACACGACTAGGACCATACATGTTGAACAGTTGAGACGTGCAAACGTTGATGACTGGGAAATTCCAAAAGATACAGCAAATAAAATTAAAAGAAAGACAACCTACGTTGTACCTCCTGAAACATCTGACAGTGCAAATACTTCCGACAATGAACCTACCAGGCCGATAGAGGACAGAATCAGGAAAGAACGTGATAATTCTGACGATGAAGAGGATATTCCCCTTATGGAGTTGGCTAAACGTTTAAGACAAAAACAAACTGACAATTATGATCGCGAAATCAATGACCCACATAATACCTCTTCTTCTAGTGAAAATGGCGGGCTATTTGAATCGGACAATAACTCCACCAACTCGGTAGCAATGACAAATAATAATGAGACAGAATTGTCTGACGACAATCAAAATCTCAATGATACATCTGACAATAAAAAACACATGATTGTTAATGAGGTTATGCCACACTCAACTGCAAACTCCTTTAACTCAAAACGATCAGTTATCAGGAGTAGGAGATATAAGTGTGATAATATAGGATATAAAGAAGACGTGAAACCATTGCTCTAATCGATTGTCAATTTGTTATAAGCAAACAAATAACCACCACGCATGTATTAAATGTTGACATACGCATAAACGTGTCAATAAGCTGTAACTTGTATATGATAATGAGCAAATGCTATATTTTCAGGAATCATGAATGGTTTCCTGATATTTTACCTTGTTGGCTTAACTTGCGCAACGGTTATTCATAATAATGTGGTTTTTAATAAGGTGAATGACATCACAACGACGCGTTCTCGTTGGTTAATTACCTGTGTAATAAGTTTACAGGAATATGAGAACTTCCTGACAAACTTAAGTGAGGATATAGAAGCGGCAGTTTATATTATTAAACAAATAATTCAACATTTTAATACACCTCAAACCGAACGGATTTTGTCAGCATTTAAAAATATGAAATCGGAAATTGAAAATCTAAATCAAACGCACCGCTCAATCATAAACAGGATATGTTGAACTTAAATCCATACCAGATAGAACGAAACGAGCTATTCTACTCTTAGGTAGTGTGTTCAAGTTTATGTTCGGAGTAGCGTCAGAGGGTGATATAAAAGCTATCCAAAATAACATTGGAAAATTGGCTGCAACCCAAAGAGATATTATTCATATTCTTGAGCAAAATCTTTCCATTCTTAATGTCTCAAGGAAACAGATTGCTCAAAATAGCCAAACTATTAATAAGCTAATTGCCTCTGTAAGCCTACTTAACGCGAATGTTAAAAGAATAGCCAATTCATTCCAAATTCAAATCAATAAACTGACTGATTTTACAGATACATATCTGCAATTTGAAGGTACATAGAAGAGGTGAAACAAATGATGCAACAGGCAAACCCCTACTTAGAAACATTCAAATAACAGTTAACCATGCAAAGTTTAGGACATTTGTCATCAAGTCTTGTGACACCAGAAAACTTGAGAGGACTATTGCACGAGATAATGGCACGACTGCCTAGATCATTGACGCTTTCCATGTACCGGTCCTCGCTTGATAAAACATGTAATAGTCAGGGAGTTAAACTTCATGATTTATGCAAGTCGCCTTGTTTACGCATAGCAAACGGTAGAATGGGTATTACTACGGATGTGTGTACCTTTGTGTCACAGCAAGGAGATTCCATGATTGATTATTTACTTACAAATGAGTAATTTTTCACGTACCAATACTTTTACAATCGACCCCATTAATAATGGAGTGACAATTCAGCCATTAAATATGCTTTGTGTTGTAATAGACCTTCGGTTATACCTGTAGATGTGCGCGACGTAAAGTATAAATGGGATAATTTGCTTCGTGAACGTTTTTGCTCAGGTTTAATAAATACATTGTCTGATTTGAATAAATTGACAAACAAAACTGATTATTCAAATATAGATTCTGTCAACGATGTTATGAATGATTTTACCAATATAGTTTGTGCTGTGTCGGATTCTTTATTTTAAAAAAGTTATATACATAAAAGTTATGTCACATTTTCTGACCAGTCATTTGTAAAACATGCAGAATGGTTTGATAATGATTGTGTTATTGCCAAGAATAAATATTTAGAAGCATTACGTATATATACCTGTTAAAAATCAGATTTACCACCATACTCAATAAAAGGATTGAAACATTTTGTAATAATAATGATATCAGTTCAGATGCGCAATTTGGATTTCGAAAGGGACGGTCAACAGTTGATGCTATATTTATGTTAATGTTAATTATCCAGAATTATTTATATGATAATAAACGTTTATATGTTATTTTCATTGACATGATGAAGTGTTTCGATTGAATATATATAGAAATGCACTTTGGCTAAAATTAAATAAGATTGGTATTAGGGGTAAACTTCTACGTATTGTTGAAACATGTATCAAAAGGTTAAATCATGTGTAAAGAGTTGTAATAGTTAATCTGACTATTCTGAATATGCTGTGGGATTGAGTCAAGGGGAGGCAATTTCGCTTATATTTTCTCTATGTTTGTGGAAGACTTGGAGCTGTATCTACAAAACAGCGTTGATTCTGAATTGAATATTGATGATATTGTTTAGATTATGTTATTTTTTTTGCGGACGACATGGCTATTTGAGGAAAATCTCCTTCTGAATAACAGGATATTCTAAACCGTTTGCATACTTATTTTAATAATTGGGGCTTAAAATTAATATATTGAAAACAAGAATAATGGTATTTGGAAGACGTGGTGGTTTGTTACTCAATGAATCTTCGACTTATAACGAAGAAATTATTGAAGTTAATGATGATTTTAATTATCTTGGAACAATATTTAATTATACTGGTCATTATAATTTAAATCAGAAACATTTGGTAGGCAGTCTTTGAATGCTTTTAATACCCTCTTATTTAATTGTAAAAAAATCCATTTAAAGCTGCCAGTTATTTGATGCATTCGTTGATTCTATGTTAAGTTATGCGAGTGAAATTTGGGGATAAACCAAGTCGAAAGTAATCGAAATAATACACTTAAAGTTCTGTAAACATTGATTAAATGTTAGATTAAATACATGTACAGGGTCTATATGACTGTAATAGAGGTTGTAAGAACTGGGTATCAAATATTAAAACCATGTTAAATGATTATGGATTCACATATATTTTTGAGAATAATCGTTTTGTTAATCCCAAAATATTCCAAAATATTTTTAAACAAAAGGTTATCGACAATTTCATTGAACAATGGTTTGGATCAGTAGAAAAAGTTCAGTGCTCGAATTTTATAAACTTGTCAAACATCAATATAAGTATGAGAATTATCTCGATTTATTGCCCTGTAATCTTAGATTATTTTACATTAGATTAAGACTTTATATTAATCCTCTTAATTACAAACTGGACGATATGACAGAAATAGAATTCCAAAAAAATGAAAGATATTGTTTATGTTGCAATTCAAGGGATATAGAAGATGAGTTTCACTTCTTATGTATATGTCCCTGTTTTAATAATTTACGAAAACAGTATTTGAAAAAGTATGACTATCAAAGATCTTCTGTGTTCAAATTTTTAGAGTTAATTAATTCACATAATAAAACCATATCATATAATATTTCAAGATATATAAAAGAGGCATTAGAAATGAGAAAAACAATGCTAAGTGTTTAAGCATAGTGTTCATCCTCATTTCATTTATTAACATTCATTAGATATTTTGTTATATACTCTAATGAATATAATCATTGCTGTTAAGTGACTTTTTTATATTGATTGTATATTGTATATATTATGATGGTGTACTTTGTACAAATCCTCATACAATATATGTTCTGTTCTGTTCATATATAACCTGAATTGTGTTGAAAATGACTTCAAGTCCCATGATAAATACCGCTTAAGTCGGTGTTAGGTGTGCATAATGGTATTTGCATGTTTCATTGTCCCTTGAAAGAACAAACTTGATGAAACCCCTTTTACTATTTTTCCTTCTTTTGTTTTCAAGTCCTTCTGCTCGTCGCAAAATCAATGAAAACAATCATTACGGCTAAATATAAATTTGTCAACCATCAAACATGTAGCACGCTGGAAAATCACAGCATTGTTGGTAACTTCGTTGGACAAACGTTTTAAGAGACAATGACGGAGGAACATTCGAGGCTTGTAATTGATAATGATAGTAGACTTTAGATACCACCTTCAGTAATTATAACTGTTATCCTTTATAGATGCTGACAGGGGCTGAGCCCCTTGAATGGTATGCCGATGTATATATGTTTTTTTCATGTTGTTGTTTTAAATATAATTATATGATCAAAACTAGACAGGAACTTTTTATAATAATATTACCATTAATACGGAAAGATAAATACCCTCATATAAATCGCAACACAGAAAGATATGTATAAAAGCAAGAGTGGGTTTAGAGGAGATACATGGAAATAAAAGAAATAACACCAATACATGTGTAACAAAATTATTCAGTAACTTTAAAGTAAATAACGGATAGCATCAACAAACAAAACTCACTGTTGTACATGTAAATTTATATATACACTCGTTCTAAATATGTTTTCATATCTCATAAGTGTATAAACTGATTGGAAACAGAAAGCCCGGGTAAATATCTGAGCAACATAATCAAATATTTATACGCGACATGACCACTTTTATAATATATATTTTAAGGTATTCTTTTAATCTTTTTTGTCAATATTAAAGATCATATTGACACTATCATTAATAAGTTACCTTTACAAACGTATTCTAAAACTGTAGATATCGCTTACAATAGTTTGTAAACATGGCTCTGAAATTCAACCTGCGTTTCTTTATACTTCAGTTTATACTAATTAATTTAAGCTCGATTGCGATGAAAGCTCAACACTTATATGAACCGCTTTCGAGTCCGCTTCCTGGGTAGAACCAGTACTGAGGCATCCGGTCGATCGGCGGATAAACTCTACTCTTAATATGTAAAGAAGTTGTTCCTGATAAAATTTTCATTTCAATAGTCAATATTTATTTTAAATATATAAGAAAAGAATATATTGCTTCTCGGGGTTACCTGATTATACTGACTTGATAGCATTGATTTAATTATGGATTCTATATTTCCAGTCCAACATTTAGATCATCATTATGTTTGGTTTCATATCTAACTTAAAATATCCATATTTTAATGGAGCGATTCTTGCTCTCAAGGGCTGTTGAGAAATTAAGATTCAAAGCTGGTGTACATTTTAAGACAGAACGTTGTTAAAGAAAACTTTGGCCATTTCCAAAACAACACACAACTTAATTCAACTTAATAGAAATAAAAGGAAAAATAATCGCAACCAAGCTGCCAAGGGTCGCCCAAAGTAACAGTTTGGTTAATTTTTCTTTCCAAAATGGTATTCGGATAGCCGGTCATACAGTGGGTTTCTTTGAACATTTAGCTTCGTTTTTATGTAAACGACCTAACCACTCTTTCCTGAGACCCTGAAAGGTTAACCAGTGCTCGAACACACTTATCTCCGCAAGTTACAGATGATAAGTTTTTTTCCGCTCAAATCAGGGGTGAGAGACGAATGACAATGAGACGAAATGTCTTATATAAGCTATGAAGGAGATTGTGGCGGGGCGGAGGATTTGAACTAAAAAACACATTGGATAGCCAGACGAGTTACCGACTAAGCTAAATGATCACTTCACATACAATGAAATCACACGTTCTCAGGTTTCTACACTTGTATAACTACCATAACATATGTTATCATAATCCAAATGCTGTCATTGTTTATTCCAATTTATATTCTGGCAAAGGATTTTACGATAATTAAAACAAAATAATGTGACAAATCCAGAAAGGAGGACTCTAGGTGTACTTTTCGTGTACAAAGACAATACAATCACGCCCACTTTGGATAAAAGCACATCAAGCAATTGATTATTTGTAAGTATAGTGAACCTTGAAAACTGAACCTGCAAAACTTATATATTTTTCTTCATTTGTTTAAAAGAACAAGGACATGTTCTTGCCACGTCTGGTTGCCCTGGAACCACAAAAGAGCTGATATTTTAACCAAAATAATGAACATGAGTGAAATTCTCCAAATAAACATTAAACACCAATGACACCTGATCTGACATCCAGATAGAAGTTTGATGTTCTTTTTTCGTCTTAAAATTCTATCTGACTGACCATGTTGCCAAATGTAGCATAAATATGGGGCTTGAAAAAAAGATTTATTCTTAATAGTCATTGAACTGTTCTGAAATTAACATGTTAACAATTCTGACGGCGATTGGAGGTCGAATCTCAATTAATGATCAAGTTTGACCATTAAATACAATTACAGTAAAAATGATAATGATTAAGAAGACAATATATGTCCCACAGGAGCCGTAATATGTGTTACACAAAACAAAATTGACAATATAAAATGAATACTCTTAATAAGAAGCGACAATATCGGTCGACGCTTCGGGTCGGCTAGTGGTAAATTTCTGGCCAATACCTTGTGTTTACCAAAACTGTACATGCATGTCTTTAAGGTGCTGATTTCTCCAGCGTCGTGTTTGATTGCATTCTTTAGTTCTTCTGTGTCGTTTGAAGAGTGTAATCAAAAGGGAACTAAGATAAGTCGGACAGATCACGTGCGCATCAGTTGTAAGGAACTTCAGGGACCGTCTTGGCGTCGTGATACAGCAAAAAGGACGTCACTTGGAGCATATTCTATAAAACGTGTTATAGATTTCAGCGTCTGTCATATGTATACACAGAGAGTTAGTCCCACTTATTGCATATCAAAAATAATAATAAAAAAAAACTTTATTGTATAACCTATAGCATGATACACATATTATTTGATTTATTATGAACAGTATTAGAAATATTTACGTTCAAAACTTGTTGAGACATTTTGGGACACCCTGTATAAAAGAGTAGAGAATAGTAAGTACTGACGACTCGTTACAAACATTAACACGATACGCAAACTGGTCTACTCTCTACACTATATAAATACTTTCTTACGCATACTGAAAGGAATAAAGTTAAATCAATTGACAATTATACTATTATTGGCTTTATCAAAATATAGGCTAGTTATAAAAGCGGTTTTAATTTTTTAAGTTTCGTTACAACCATTTGTAAATGTGCCAATCGACTTTCACGTAAATACCCTGAAGTTACGGTACAAATAACACATCAAAGATTAGCATCTGTAAAGATCTTGATAACGGATAAATAAACAATACTCGTATGAGTGTTAATTGTTAATTTTACTATAAATAATCTAATTTTCTTCATTTTATTTTGTCAATCAATGGATAACGACCAGACAAGGTCGACACAGACCATTCCCGGGACGAATAATAGCACCATGCATCCGTGTCCGAAGAGATAATATTGTCATGCAAGTTAAGGTATTTAACGAGAAATCATGTTTTCCATTGATTCGATCTGATCTGATTAAATCAGTTTGCGCACAAATGGAATTAACTTGTCACGCGTATACATAACGGCGTAATGTTCGTTTTGTGTTTAATATTTAGCGTATTTTGTGCCATATAGGGCGATTGGTTAATTGAACCACTCTTTCCTGGGGTCCTGGAAGGTTATTCCGTACTCGAGTACACCCAGCGAGACGCAATGTCGTATACGGAGAATATCGATTGTCGTGGGAATTAGAACTCACAAACCCTTGATTGATAACCAGGCGAGTTACCGACATAGCTAACCGATCAAATTATATGTTATATTATATATAAGTTGGTGATTGATCTATAGTATACTACTTAAGGCACAACACAGTCTATAAGGCAATTTTTCTAACATACCATGTAGACGTAACTGTTCGCCTTCCGTTTAATATATAAACACATTTTTAAGCAGGATGATACTGCATTTGGATAGTTACAGTCAGTGTTTTGGCCGCTCACACCAGAGGTTTCAGATTCAATCCCAGACTCAAACCAATGGTCTCTGAAAAACAACATCCAATACAAGGTATACCTAGGAAACAGACCCATAAATGTTCAGAGTTTGAAGAAATGAATATGAACCAAATATATATTACATTTATCCAAAATTCACTTTTATTAAAACAAATGAAAGCATGTTGATAACAATTTGTAAGAATAGCATTATTTTATGATATCAAGATATTAGCCAGTTAGATGTGATAGTTTATGTCAAGATTACCTTTGTTAGCTATAATGTATGTATTTCTGTCTTAATATCTAAATTTGTTTGAAAACGCACCACTTATATATAGGTAATTTTAATGCCGACAAAGTGATCCGATTTCAAAGAAAGTTTATATACGTAAAAAGTGCTATTTCTGTTTTCTACTGTCAAAATGTAATGACTGAGAGTTGAATATTTGATGCATTATTTTCATTTTTCGAAGTTACCTAAAAAAGTGAAAATATTTCTTTACAATGTAAATTTAAGAGTAAAACTATATTTATAGACATAAAATCACATGATGACAAACCGTAAAAGTGTGTACTTCAGTGTAATAAATCTGACTGTATATATCCCGAAGAAATCCCGAAAAGGGTCGAAACTAGTTGATAATAAAACAAGCAAAACCAGTTCACCGTCAGTAGTTATTTCCATTAACAAAACCTACCAGTCTAATATTACTTGTATATGATTGGTGCGTTTTTAAAGTCCCTGAGTGTATATACATAAGCATTTTGTCGTATTTGTTAGAAAATAGTTTTGCAGGGATCCTTTTGTTTACACTGTCTTGTCTTATGTTATGAAGCCACCACTTCGAAATTACCTCTTTATATGTATTACGTATAATGATTAGTCTTTATATTAAGTGTGTTCATTACGTTTTGGCGGCTGTGTCCTTAAATGCTCACTCTTCTGCTTATTATATATTTTTCTATTTTTCTATAAGAATACATGATTTACCACGAGTTTTCACGTATATAATACCTTATAAAAATATGTGTCTAAACAATATATTTGTTTTTAAATGGATGCAAAGCATTTGTTATCGCTCGTATTAACGTGACAAAAACAAAGATTTAATCAGAGTAAAATTTAAATAAAATCCTCATTTAAAAAAACATGACTTAAAAACTGCTTGCCGACTTTCATCTCGTCATTCGAACTCTTTTTAAGATGAAACACATTCTATAATACTCTACAAGTTTAACAAATACGAAGGTTCAGATTGATATTAAAATAACATAACGTGACTCATTTGATATCACAGAATACAATGCAATTTTAAGTGGGATGTCTATTTTGTCTAACCTCTGAGTGTAGACGAAGTGAGGAAATATTATTATCGCGTGTTAAACTTATTACAATAAGGAGTCAGCCAGTATGTATAGGCACAATATGTGGAGGAGAAAATGTTTTTATGATTTTTATATTTGAAAAAAAAAATCTATACTTTCTTTTACATTCCAAAATAATCGTCTGAAGCCAGATTTTGTTTCAAATCAACCCGTGTTCAGTAAAGTCACACATCACACATACAATTAGACAATGCAATATGATATTTGTATTATAATGAAACTTACCCTTTTAAACTTTCAATTATAAATATTGTTATTGGTTTTCAATAACCAAAAAAACATGAGTTAAAATGTAGAACGTTTATTTTTGACAGGTTGATGCTTTACTTCACAAACTCCAATCGTACGACGTGTTTATGTTGCCGTTTAGTCCGGTCTGTTCCATCGACATATTTAAAAAGTGTTCTGACAATAAAAAGAGTGCTCAGTGGTTAATTCTATAAGTATTGAAAAAATCCTGATTGTGTGAGTAATAAACAAAATAACGGAAAACACATCATGTGAACAAAAAGGGATGCCTTACTTTGGTGTAAAATCCAAGCTCGGAACATGGGATTTCCCGGATGGAACTATCGTGTTAATTAAACAATCAGAAACTACAGTGTATTTCAAAAACAAAGATTAATTTAGATATGAAACAAGTTTTAGCACTGGTACGACTTTAAATTCATTGAAAGCATACTCATTGTTCCCTGTGTACCATATTGCTGAGAGTATCATACTCTGGGAAAAAATATTGCAATGATGTGTTGTTAATTGGCTATGATATAGAACACGCTTGATGAAGTTGATTGTCACGTTATGATGTATAACAGATCACCTATGTTATCTGTGTAAGTTATATTATGCCGTTGGGTTTACAATGACACTCTGCAATCCACGTACCATGACACCAAGTACACTTAATACTCTAAACTTATACAAATGGTGAATTATGAGCATACATGGTTAATAATATATGCATTACTACTGAGTTTTCTGTTGTCAGTGATTGGCGACAACAATGATGCATAAACCTCAGACAACGGTGTACTAGACAATGCGGCCGACCCCATACAACTCAGTACTCCAGCATCTGGGTGTGTTATAGTTTTGTAGTGAGTACGTTTTATGTGTCAGCAGAGTCCGTATAGTTTTGCATAGCTGCTCTGACATGGAGCTGGCAACCAGCATTTCATTAACTCCGTAACAAAAGGAACAAAAAGACTGTCAAATGCAGAAGTGTTCACTTTTTCGAAAAGGAAGTAGAGTGAAACATTCCAGCAGAATTTGTCATCCGAATAGACATGTTTATACTTTCTATAGACTGTATCTTATAATGTGATCCAACGTAAAGGCGAGCTCATTAATGATGACGCTTCTCTTTTAAAAAAGCAAGCGTCTCAAATGATCAAGGCTACCTAGGAACTAGTCCGTAACTACGACGAACTTCATCCTCTGCGCTCACTGTGAAGGTCCTTTCATTAAGTCGGTCAGAGCACCAGGCAACTTTGGAACAGACAGAATAACACTTTGCTGTAAATACAGTAATACCAAAGCTTTTTTGACGTAGAAAAATAAATGTTGTTTTTTTAAGAAAAATAAAACTTTCATTTTTTATTCCTGTATCTTGATTTTGAAGTGTTTGTTTTTATACAGGACCTATTTAATGTTTAAAACCGGCAAAATTTTTGCTTACCGCGGAACCAAGTTTTGTATTCACTCCGTTAGTGATTTGAACTTGTTACAACAAGTATGTTATTATATGAGCTTGCTTTGCTCGTAACTACAGCTCGTTACCTTGCTCCTGTTTCAGTAACATATACCTAAAAACTTTAAAACTTTAATCTCAGTAAATCATCCTGGTGATCATGATTTTAGACTGGTTTAAATAAAACTGCATATAGTTTCATTGATATTTATTATGTTATAGATAAATAGCCAGTCAAAAAAGTACGTTACATTTTTAAGTAACTAAGTAAAATGTTGATGAAACAGAAACCATATTTTTTTTATTAACCTTAAAAAATAATTAACTCTCCAAGTTGTTGGAACAACATTTTCCTTCCAATCTCACATTAGTCGATTTCCAATAACTTTATTTTATTATATTCATTATATATGTACTGTTATCACGTGTCCGCTAAATCATGTTTATACTCTTTTATTTGTTCGACATTTTATACACGTATATTATTTCCACTCACATGATAACGTTCTAGAGAAAACGTAGGCACAAGAATGCTGTGAAGACTGAAGACTTTAGGAGGAGGAAACTGTGCACCAATAATGATTCGTAAACAATTAAACTTTACAAGTAGAATTGTGTATTGTTCTGTTGAAGAAATGATCATGATAACATTTGCAGTTAACGCCTATTTTATTACTTTCATTGAACGTTAAGATGAATTTAACATTAAAACTTTTTTCCTTGGAATGTCAATTCAAAAATGAAAATTTGCCGTCTATCCTTAGACATATATTTACCATTATTTAGGAACATAATGAAAAACATTCACGTTCTGTATCATAGAAACAAGCATTTTCATACCTTAGTGACTGTCCTTAATTGTTTGATACATGAATTGACTATTTGTTAAATAGAAAAAATGTATGTTCCTATTGTGTTCGGCTATCATGGAACTTTTTTCTTTTTTTAGCTTTACGCACATGTTTTAATTTCGCTGCATTGTTTTCATTTGGAAAGTTTAACTGCTCGGTATATCCTATTGTAGGATGTGTTTAAGGGCTGTTGTATCAGCTATATGTATACGTTTACATGTAGGCGCTGCAATGCAGTTTAAGCAATGATATAAAGGTTCAATGAAAACATTTTATGTCAAAGTAATAATTATATATTTTTTTTATATAGCAGTTTCCATGATGTATTTTAGTGCGAAGGTGTATATGTTACAGTTAGATTGTGAAACCCTGAAAATTTCAGTAATTTCGCAAAATTACTGTTTCACTTAGGGATTTCATGAAATCCCTGAAAATTCCAGTAATTTCGTGAAATCACTGAAAAATGTAGTCAGGGATTTCATGAAATCCCTGAAGAGGAAATAAGCAGACAATACATCTGGTGATTTTTTATTTATTGATACATTTGAATAATCAGGTATACATTTCAGTAATAGTTTCTTGCGTAGTCCAACCAAACTGCAAACAAACCCCTTCACTGCTTACCTTAAACTATAGTGTTATATGGAAACAGATTAGATCAGGATGAGACACCGAGTAACTCGGCGTCTCATCCGGATCCATGCTGTTTGACACTCGGCCAATATTTTCGCCAAAATTACAAACTGCAAACTGTTGTGAATCAGAGAGAAAACAGTAAAACTCATCAATTTACCGGCATCTAATTTATGGACAATTAAGATTCCGCAATAACAGCAGAACGAAGTGACGTTACATTCTCCTGACTAACATCAGCTTCTGTCAGTAATCGCTGAGGACACAGATCAAACTGGTTCCTGGAGTATTATCCTTTTAAAACACCCGCCTTTACAGCAATCTTGTACTGATCAGTATCGACGTCTCTGTTGACGATGACACCAAGAATGTTACGAGGATCCCCTCTGCCACGATCTACTGCCGGTATAGGAACAGCCACATTGTCCCCAGGCACACCGGTTTTGAGATCCACACGGCTGCGTTTCACCATCATCTCTGCCTGAGATAGTAGTGCTGCATAGGCTTCAGCTCTAATAATCAGAAAAAAAACCACAACTGTATAGTAAGTTAACTAAAATAGAATTACACAGATTTACTGAAATCAGCCAGTACGATAGTGTAAAATCCCTGCCCATATTTCAGGGATTTCATGAAATTACTGGAATTTTCAGGGATTTCATGAAATCCCTGAGTGAAACAGTAATTTCGCGAAATTACTGAAATTTTCAGGGATTTCATGAAATCCCTGGTTTCACAATCTTACTGTAACATATATACATATACATCTTGTATGGCTAAATGCGTTTGCACACTTCCGTTATACCCTGTTATAACCGAGGCAAGATAGGATGTGCACACCGGTTCATCAGCTTCAAGATAGGGCCACTGGTCATCTTTCATTCCAAGGAGCCCGCCCGGCCACAGTCTCTGTGATGATTGATACACAACATTGCGTCTCATTATCATTTGTCTGTCATCATTGATAGGAAAGTTATCAGTTACTTGCGGAAATGGGTCTAATTGAGTTCTGGTTAGTCTTCCAGAGTCCAAGGAAAGAATGGTAAGGTTGATTGGTGGTCTATTCGCCATCGATAGCAAATAATAAAATCAAGCTAAATATCAAACCAATCAATCAGTCAATCCATTCCAAGGCGGTAATCTGTATTGTCACTTAATATGTATGTTTGTAATCGCTTTATTATAATGTAGGAATGAAATTTCTATGATAATTTGTTTCATACATTTCAATGTAAAAACGTTACAAAGTTGCTTTAATGTATCACGTTTATGCAAGAGTATCTGTAACGCAGGTGTCAAGTGTAAGGGACCATAAGAAGGTTTTCAGTTTAATGTTTATAAGTGCAAACCTTTCATGTTTTAATAACCGAAACGCACTTTTCTAAGTGAGAAATACATAGCCGGAAAACAACAGTATAGTCTTTAAGAAGCATTACTCTGTAGACACTGGGAAATGGCGGAATCAAGAACATGTTTTGTGGAATAACGTTAATCAGACAATTATTTTCAGTCGAACAAACAGAACCAAATCACAAAGAACCCTGTCGGGAGAGAATGGTGGTTGTGGTAGCTGCACGATCATGTATTCCTCCACTATTTGATTATCCACTGTTCTCTTATTGGAAGCTGCGTTAACATCCATTGCAAACCAGGTGCTGGTCTTCTTTTTCATATAACTGCTTGACCTTTTCCAAGACATACTTTTTGTAATAGTAATTTTTTTAATTCACCTTGAATTTGAATGACATAGCCCCTGGAATTGAAAACCATCTAGACGAGTATCGTTTTGGCACACCTCGGACGCTTGGCAATGATTTGTCGTTTTCATTCTTTGCTTGCTATCAACCCGACGTTGTGGCTTGAAAAAAATATCCATGTTTCGTTACCAGTAAGAAATTAGCATATTCATTTAAACTACAATTTCTATACTTCTGGCGGTTTATATTATCATAGCCATTCGGGAATCAGTTAAGAGATGAGATACTATCTAGTACAAATTGATTTAACCTGTCGATGCTAAGTCAGAATTTATTTAACAGCTGCCGATAATATGCAAACTACACCGAAACTTTTTAGAAACGCATCACTCAGATAAACAGCAATAAAACGATTCACATAAACAATGAATGAATGAATGGGGTTTTACGGCGTACCAACACATTTTATTTAAAGGTTATTCGACGCCAACAGGAAAGAAGATTCCAGGTTCACTCTACATGTACAAAGACAACAAATTAACATATAGATAAAAAAAAAATACATCAACAAATGACTATGCAGAATGAACATAGAACCTTGATTCCTGCAGAACTGCAGAGTTTCAGCAAAACTTTTCGTATTATTCAATTTGTCGCTTCTTACAACATGCATAAGCCACAGTGATCCTATTCTTGCCATCACTCATGGCTCCTTGGAACCGCACAGGGGTTGATAATTTAGACACAATAGTGAACATGACAAAAATGATAAAATGAACATGACACCCATTCGGAAGATTCTTACCCCTCTGCAAAAATCGACAGTGATTCTATTCTTAGCCGGAACACCACGGGCCCACATAAACAAAACACTTTTATGGTTCGCCCGTCCGTCCACCGTAACGATCATAACATTTTACACAGTTACCATTCACTCGTTCATTCGGAGTTAAAATATCCATCTTTAAATTGCTGTTACCAAATGTTTTTCTGAAGACATTAGGTGATAAGTGAACATCACACAGTTCAGAATGTATATCTTGGCAAGGTATATTTTAAACAACACGTGTTTTAATATAATCTCATTTTAGATTTGAAATTCTTCTTCATGAAGATAAACAAATACGACCAGTGCATGCATCTGACTTTTTGTTAAATAAATATATCTACGGTATTGTATGCCCAATTGCGATTGTGTAGCTATTGAATACATCTTTATCATCATATAAACCGTTCGGAAATGCCAGGTGTAGTTTCTGTGGAAACGCATTCGTTTAAAAACGTTCTGATATTCCCAGACTGCGTTCTACATCTCCGTTATTCTGAAATTGTGCACGTGCGCAGCAACTATATATTTAGATATAAAAAGAAATCAATACTATCTCTTAATTTATTTGGAAAATAGATTATATTATGCTATAGTAGTTATTTTCTTCTTATCATCTACTAATTGGAGAATATCGAGCCTACACATTCATTATATACGTTAATACGGTTAGTATTTAGTACGTGTTTGTTATAGATGGCTTCCTCCCACTAATTAAATAAGACTTAATTAGTGGCTATAAACAATCCGTTATAGCATCACATATCGCCATAGAATAATGAAAAAAGTATAACCACACTCTATTTATACCAAGACTGACAGGAAAACTCGAAAACCTAAGTTAGCCTACCCTTGTTGTTCGGTATAGACAAAAGTGTGGGAGACAATCAGTTATAATGTGTAAGAAAGCAATAACGCCAACAAACTAATAAGCAAAAACTATTATCATTTGAAGTTATTTGTGCAATTACTTAGTGGGAAGAAAGTTCAATATTGTAATGAAAACAATTTGCGAGTTAAGTCACTGTATATTAAAAAGAGCAAAATGATAGTTTATATTATTAAATTAATTTCGAAATCACGGATACAAATAATTTCCAGTCAAGGAACTTAACCGGAGGCTGCCAGGCCCTTCAACATGAGACGCAGAATCTGGTTAACGGATACATCTTACCTCGCAAATCCCTCTGTCGGCAAACTGTAAATCAATATGGACATATTTTATTTCATTTTAAACTAATTCATAAGAGCGCGATTGGCAACTATGGTTATACTTAAATAAATGGCATAGCTCTCGAGTCCGTTTTTCAGGAATAAACCAGTACTGAGGATTGTTTATCATTTGAATAGTGTGCAGTTAAATTTGTTGAAATCAATGATGTTGATATTCGCTGAGTAAATAAAAACTTATTTAGAAATACGCGTATATTCCAGTGTAATAAAGCATTTAGTAAATGTTAAGAGACATCAGCAAATCGAAATATTAACGTTTTCGACGAAACTGTATCAATGGACCTAAAATGTAGTTTGGCGTTTAATTCCCAGTGAACACATACTCATTAACCTACTGACTTCGGGCATGGTTATCAAAAAATCAACATTGTGCGAGATTTGCGATTTATTAACTTTAGTATATATAAAGAAGGATAATAAACTTATAGCATATGAACATACTCGTATTCACATGTACTCACGATTTTAATTAATTTTATCTCAGAAATTCAAATAAAATTGTTACTTTGCAGAATGAAATTTTCAACAAAATGAGACCATTACTTTTTAAGTACTGTTGATTACAAAATCCATATATTACCACTGATAATCAGTAAACTGGCTTGACATTTAACTTTAAACTGCAATAATATCAACTCAAGATAGTGTTGCAGGATCAAAACATAAAAAAGTTAAAAACACAACAATTGCCTGTATATGTTGAATGGTTAGTTTGCAAAATATATTATCCTTCGGGTGCTATTTCATCAACATTAAGTCTGGAGATGCAAGCTTCATTTTATTATCTAAACAATTGCTTGACATTACTCATAATTTACATGCATATCGGTGTTAGATAACTATGAAACATGATAATGTGGTGTTCATCGCTTGTGTTAATGATATAAATATCAGAAATGAACTTTATTTGCTTAACATTCATGAAGATATAAGCTTAAATAGCAAAGTTTACGTCATATTACTGTGCCTGTGTTACATGTATAGATGGTCTTTCATAAGAGCTTATTTATAAATATATAAAACGAGTTAGCAAAACTATATTATGTGAGGACTTGGCGAGCGTAATATTATTTTCGCCAATGAGTTTAATAATAATATGAGTATATTATTCCCAAACATGTAACTCAGGAAATCGGTACGTTTACCATTTAATTTTCAGAACGCCTCTATAACGAATGGGGGAAAATCGCACATATAAATTTCCGTCAGTCGTCGTATGATGTAACGTCTGAAAATAACGTAATGTTAAAATCAACGTCTTTTATAAGCTCGGGAAAGTCGTAAAGCACTTCGGCATTTCACGAACGCTTACCGAGTTATACGAAAAACCCGAACGATGACTCGTTGGTGATGTTACAATAGGTTAACATAAAATATGTCGTGGGTTTATTGCACCCATGAATGGCAAATATTTTGATCAAAGTATATATATCTCATGAATTTTTAATAAATGGGATGCATTTCACAAAAAGCATTTGATCAAAATCGTCGCAAAGTACACCAACAATTAGTTTTATCGTTTAAGTATTCATCTAATAGAACCCAAAATTAACTGATATCATGTAAAATACATACCACAAATATTCCGGAAATGTGGCAATTTTAAACATCGATCAAGAACATAAAACGAAGCAAATTGTCATACGGTGATATTTATAGTAAGGTACTTTACAAAACACAGTTAGACAACAACGCAGAGACTATTCCCAAATACTGACAATACAAAAATGCAATAAAGATGACAATAAGGTAACCACTCCATGACAGTCAGTGGGAAAACCCGCTTCAGAACAGCAAATGAAAAAAATGCTTTAGGACAGTCAGTGGGAAAAACCCTCCAGGACAGTCACTTGAAAAACCGCTCTAGGACAGTCAATGGAAAAAAAACCTATTTGAAAGTCAGTGGTAAAAAAAGCCCTAGGACATTCAGTGGCAAAAAACTCAAGGACAGTCAGTGGAAAAAATGCTTAAGGGCAGTCAGTAGGTAAAAAACCCCAGTGGAAAATCTCTATAGGACAGTCAGTGGAAAAAAATCTCTAGGAATGTCAGTAAAAACATCTCTCTACGACAATTAGTGGTAAAATTCTCTAGGACTATCAGTGGAAAACCGGCTTAGTCAGTGGAAAAATTACAAAGATAAGATATTCACCTGCTTTATATATAACTTTAATTATAATGCAATGCTCGCATTCTTTCTCTGATCATGTAACACGGCGATGTGAGCTCGATGGCAGCCGTCACGTCAGCCAATTTGTTGGTGTTGGCTAAACACTGTCTTAAGTGAAATATTCAAACAACTATTATATAGATCAGTTTACATTAAGGTAACGTAACTATCTCTTTAAAAACTCAGCTTAATATATATAACACTATCAAACCACACGTTTACTTCACGCCAATGAAACAATGGGAGAAAGATGAATCTACCCTGTCAAGTAACGTCCAAAGTTTCTTTTATGTGTAGATGTAAGATATTGATACTCGACAGCTCACCAACCTTAACAAGGACGTAGCGCCTAACGTCCATTAATTTATCAGTGTAATTGATATATCATATCAAGGCTAGCTTACATATTCAAAATAATTGGTTTTCGAAAATCTCCAAACGCTAAGGACTTAATCTTGTTTCATTTTTCAAAGATCCAAAACGAATGTACGTAGTTTATCTCCATAACTCTTGTAACTAAGTGTATAATATTTTATTTGAACATCACAAGAAATATTTGAATATGCTTCTACCGTCAGTTAACAGGTACTATCAGGCTTGAATCTAGTACTTCTTGAAGGCATGTCGACCAACTTTTATTGATCTCTGTGGAATAAAACTCTGTATTTGAACGGTGTATCATACTTGTGAATTACTTGCAGAGCAGTTTACGACACTTTGATACATTGAACAAGGGTATCAGATCATTAATACTATAAAGAAAAAACATATCATTACCAAGTCCAACAAAGATCAGCTCAACATTATCATAGACGTGAATCAATAAAAATTCAAGATTAGACCTGGCAGATTTGTCTTTAACTATCTTTAGAGGATTAACTATATTTTCATTTTCTGAAGAGAGAGAGAGAGAGAGAGTCGTGAAAATGGTTGTCATAGAGAAATATTTATTGTATAAATGTTGTATACTATAGCGGATGGTTCACACGCACGCTTTCAGTAATAACGTCTGTTCTTATTAATCTGAGAACAAGTTTAATCTGAGTAAACTAGTCAGTAGCTGTTTATATTGTTTCGTATCAATAAGTCGTCTTTTTATGAATCATAAGGAAGACATAAAATTATGAAGATATTTGCTGAAACTTTAATTAATTATATTAGATAATAAATTCAGAAATAATGTAACACTATATTGGAACAAGATAACAGGTGAATAAATAAAGCGAATGCGATTGAGAAATATAGTTTTAAAATAAAACGGAACCCAATTAAATTGTCAAATTACAACAGGTGAATAATAAGATAAACTTGATAAACTGTTTTTGTACACACGGATTTGATTTGCAAACCTTGACTGAAACAGATAAATCTATTTTATTGTCTAGCTAAAGTTTATTCAATGCTCTACCAAAATAAAAGTCCAATTGCTACACTATTTCATGCATTTTGTAGCTATTCGATAAATCTTTATTATCATAAAAAAGTTCCGATTGTAGCAGAATTAGCTTTACTTGACAATAATTCTGAAATTGTGTACGTATACATTAGCTATATATTTAAAAGAAAATCAATACTGTCTCTTAATTTATTTAGAAAATAGATAATATTCAAAAAGTAGTTACTTTCTTCTTGTCATCTTGTCATCCACAAATTGGAGAATATCGAGCCAACACGTTCATTATATACGTTAATACAACAAGTATTAAGTACGTGTTTTTGTACAAAACTACTTCCCACTAATCAAATAAGACTCAATTAATTTAGTTAATATAGCCAATTTATTATCTTATCCATCGCCATAAAATAATGAAAAACATAACCACACAATAGTGATACCAAGATTGACAGGAGAACTCGGAAACATAAGTGGGCCTACCATTGTTGTCCGATATAGACAAGAATGTCGGAAATATCCAGTTACATTGTGTAAGAAAACAATATTGTGACAAACTTATAACCAAAAAAACCAATATCATTTGAAGGTTATTTGTGCAATTACTTAGTGGGAAGAATGTTTAATATTATAACAAAAACATGAAATAGATACTTTGAATCATTTGCAATTAAATTTGAAGACGAATTCTGTTGGAATCAATGATGTTGATATACGCTGAACGAATAAAGAACGTATTTAGGAATACGTGTATAACCCAGTGTAATAGAGTTTCTGATAACTGTAATGAGATATCAATATTTCCAAATATAAACGTTCGCCACGTAACTTTATAAATGGACCTATATAGAAGTTGGGCGTTCATTTCCGCTTGGACGCCCATTAATCTACCAGCTTCGGGCGTGGTTTTGAATAAAACCAACCTTGTGAGAGATTTGCGAATCATTAACTTTACCATAAAGAAGGAAAATATCTTATTGTTTATGAAAACACTCGTGTTCTGGTGAAATCGCGATTTTTATTAAATTCATATCAGGAGTACAAATTAAAAATTATTACTTTGCAGTATGAAATTATCAACAAAACGAGACCATTGCTTTTGAAGTACTATTGATTACAAAATACTTATACTTCCACTGCTTCATTAAAAAAAAACAACAAAAAAACACAAACAATTGCCTGTGATAGTTGAATTGTTCATTACCTAAATTATTTATCCTTCGGGTGCTATTTCATCAATATTTAATCAGGTTATGCAAGCTTCAATTTATTCTCTAAACAATTTATTAATTAACACTTCAATATGGTGTCATGAATAAACATTACAAGTACAAAGAAATACATTAAACCTTCATATTTATGAAAGCAAGGTATATAATTATATATTGCCGATTATTATATGCGTTGGCTTTCTGAACCTATATCAACTGATTCGTTTACATTTCCATTTTAAACGAACAGCATTCGGTACTCCAATCAACCATAGTAAACCACCGCAACGGTGTGAACATTTGTGAACAGATGCATAGTTTACAACTGATCAGATGCGTGCACAGATATTGTCGGAAATTCGAAGCTATGTTCGGAATGTTTACGGAAATAAATAGAAATATTTACAGTACTTTTTTGCGCCCTGTTTGGTGCTAATTTAATAACTCTTAGGTAAACTATGGCATTGAAACGGTACACACGCACTATTTTTTGTGCATAACATATAGAGAAGTATTCAGCTGTATCTTTGCCACTATAATCTCTTAAATAATATAAATATAAAAAAATACAACTTTATTTGCTGAACATTCATAAAGATATGAACTGAATCATTTAAGTCTACGTCAACTTACTGTTCACGTGTTACATGTTTGGAGGATCTTACATAAGGGTTTATACAATAATTTATTAAACAATTTTGCAAAAATGTATAATGCAGGACTCTGCCGAGTATCTTATTATTTCGTCAATGAGTTTGTTAACAATATGAATCTTTTATTCCATACATGTAACTTAGGAAATCGGTACATTTACCATTTAGTTTTCAGATCGCCTCTGTAAAGAATTTGGGAAAATCGCGCATATAAATTTCCGTCATTCATCGTATGATGTAACATCTGAAAATAACGTTAATTATCATTACAAATCGACATCATTCTTAGTTCGGGAAAATCATAAAGCACTTCAGCATTTAAGGTATGACAGCCGAGTTATACGAAAGACACCGAACGATGACTCGGTAGTGAAATTACACTAGGTAAATTATCACATATATGTCACGGGTTTATTGCACTCATTAACGGTAAATTATATTATAAAAGTTTATATCTCGTGAACTTTGAAAAAATAACATTAATTCCTTTAATAGTTCACAACTTCTTGTATTTTGTTAATTAGTATCACGTAACAGTTCCATGAGGTGCGTTTCACATACGCTTTTGATAAAAAGCGTCGCAAAAGTAAACCAACAATTTATCGTATCATTTTAATATTCATCTAAATGAACAAAAAAAAAACTAATATCATAAAGTATACATACGACAGATATTCTGGAAATGCGATAATTTTAAAAATCGATCAAAACAATCAAGACATGAACATACAACGACGAAATTGCCAGATTATCATACAGCGATTTTATATCGTAAGTTATTTTGCAAATCACAGTCAGACAATAATAGATAAATTCTTTATGTACAAAAATAAAAAAACGTGACGCGGCTCTAACAATAATGGCAATACAAACATACAATAGAAATGATAAGGTAACCGCTCTCGAACAGTCAGTGGAAAAAATTGCAAAGATAGCAGAGTATTTTGACTTACATATTACCTGAGTAATAATGTAATGCACGCATTCTCGCTCTGGTCATGTAATAAGGCGATCTGAGCTGGATCGAAGCCTTCCCGTGAGCCCATTCGTTTAAAGATCCGTTCGCTTAACACTGTCTTAAGTGAAATATTCGTAGAATCGTATAAAATGGCAATCCGTTCATAGATATACATTGTACTTTATATTTTACTTTTTAATAAAGATATCAGCCACTATCATAGCTAACGCAGTGTTAAAGGCCCATCGCCGGTAGCTCCTACACACAGTATTATAGGCGGGGCTTATCACTAGCAGCCGACAAGTTTACTACAGTTATTTGTCCAACATAAGCTGTAACTACCAGCATAGCCATAGACGATACTGCCTGTTACAAGTTAACACACACTAAATTTCTTGTAAATATATTTCATTGATATTATGGAAGTTAATCTAAGCAACAATGTTTCTTGTGCAGTGCAGGTTCCTCAGTATTATGGATTAAAATAAAGGTTTTCCCAGATTTAGTACAGCAAACACAGCACTCAAATATATTGCAATGGACATCTTATCTGCATGCATAATAAACAAAATTGCTAATTAGGTACATCCAATTTACAGTATCATGCTGGGTTACATATAACACATCTCTGGTCATGATCAAAGAGATAAAGTGAAATTATTTGGGTCAAGTTCCATGGATTAGTACATTATTTACTTAGAGAAAATGAAACTATTTATGAAAAATGGTTTATCTTATTTATTATGGACTTATAATATCAAACAGGCATACATGTTGTAATTAATTGTAAATAAATTGCTTGGACACAAGTAAAGGGCAAACAATTATTTGTGAGACAAAACATACAAAGATTGAAAAATACAGAAACCCCTTTGACATAATAGAATGACCCATTCCATTTAGGTTCACAATTTCCCTGGCAAAACTTACAAATGGAAGAAAATCACGGAAATACTTTGAAGGTTTCGAGGGAACAGTTTTGTATATTATTCCATTTATTTGATTATAATGTGTGATTTTGAGGATCATTTAGTTACACCAGACTGGTCAAATAATGTTGATGAAAATAACTATAGTTAAAAACAGAACATACTTGCAGGAATATTTATTGTCAGATGGCAATCAGGACAAAAATTGAGGCACAGATGGGGAAAATGATAACATGATTATTGATGCTGATGATGATGATGAAAATAAATGTGGATATTGTTTTCATGTCCGTTTATAACATTTCAACATCAGTTTTGGCTAGGTGAATTTTCATTTCCTAAGAAACAGTCATTTACCAAAACGTAGATACAGAAAATACTGGAATATGTTTTCAAATGTAGGAGTTTGGTTCCTACTTAATTGTGTAATAACAAAAGCAAAGAATATTGAACCAACCAAGATCTAAATTATGCCAAGTTGTGTTTTGAACCTAGTACATGGTGCATACACATACATCCAATGCCACCTATATAGCACTAAGTGGTTTTAATTGAAGGCTGTGATATAAGAACTGTATAAACAATAAAATGACATTTATTTGCTAAAAAAACAAAAACTTAAAGTTATTTCCAAAAGTAAGCTATTGTGAATTATGGGATTCAAAACAATGATCAACCAAGGTTAGTGTGAATAGTTACTTATTTGCATCCAAATAAAAAAGCATGTATGCATGTATCTGAGATAAGCCATCAACTACAATGTATAATCATTTGTTTATAATATGAAAAAGGCAGAAATATTATGAAGATTAATCTTCCTAAACATGTAATTCACAAACTGAAAGTCAAACACATTATTCTACTCTGAGATATCAAACACTGCATGGCTCCTCAAAGTGGGTTATACACATCTCCAAGCAAGTGTTGCTGTTTACACCACGTGACAAGGGTCAGACAGGGTTCAAAATTCAAATATTTAGCAAATTTTCCTTGATATTTCAATTTTGTAAGGACTTCTACTCCTTTGTTTCAGGGAGCTTTTGTGAATAAAGAGTATTTTTATAAAGACAAAATATGTCCCTACAACTGCACTTCTTTTTGAAAATAATGACAACTTTGTTACTATGTTTTACAGAAAAACATCTCCCAATTCAACATTGTTGCAAGAAAGTGCCACCATTTGAAATTAGGCTCCTCCCATTTCTTTTTATAGAAAAGTTTGGGGTTTAAGATACCGGAGTTTTGAACAACTCAGCTTGGTATATATAACCTTTTCAAACCAAGCGTTTACTCCACGCCAATTAAATAATAGGAGAGAGATGAAAATACCCTGTTAAGTGATGTCCAAAGGTTATTTTATTTTTGGAAGTAAGGTGTTGATACTCAACAGCTCACCAATCTTAACAAGGGCGTAATGCTTAACGTTCATTTATCAAACAGTGTCGTTGATATTCCATATCGTCGATAGTTTAACAATTTCTAAACGATACGGCTCAATCTCGTTTCATTTTCAGTGATCCAAAACGAATGTACGTAGTTTATCTGCGTGTCGAATGCAACTAAATAAATGTCACAGAAAAGGTTTGATAATGCTTCTACCAACAGTTAAAAGGGACTTGCAGGCTTCAATCTGATATTTCTTTTTTTGAACGCTATATTATTCAATTTGATAATTAGCCGTACTCTTTACGATATTATTAAACGGGGAAATTAGGCCATTCATATTACAAAAGAATAACCACATCATTGCCAAGGCCAACACAGATCAACTCAACGTTTCCACAGGCGTGAATCAATCAGAATTGAGGATTAGACCTGGCAGCTTTGTCTTCTAGTATCTTTTAAGGATTAAACATGTTTTCATTTTCTGAAGAGAGAGAGTCATGGTTGTTAAAGAGACATATTTATCGTATTAGTGTTGCAGAATATAGCGGCTGTTTAACATCTATACTTATTAATCTGGTAACAAGTTTAATCTGAGTAAACTATTCAGTAGCTATTAATATTGCTTCGTAGTCTTCTATAAATCATAAGGAAGAAATATAGATTTATGTAGATATTTGTTAGGATTTTGATACATTATATTAGATAATAAATTCAGAAATTGAAGTAACAAATATTGAAACAAGAGAAAATCTGATTAAATAAAGCGGATGCGACAGAAAAAAAATAGTTTAAAACGGAACAAATTGAATTGTCGAATTACAACAGGTCAATAATAAGATTGACTCATATTTTTGCTGAGATATTTATATAAGGGACGAAATGCACTGGTTTCACAGATGGAGTATATTGTTAACCTTAATAAACTGTTTCTGTACACACAGATTTGATTCGCAAACTTTGATTGAAACAGGTAAATCTTTATTTTATTGTCTCTCTTAAGTTTATACTGTCTTCTGCTAAAATGTAAACTGATCTTATTTCAAATGAATGTTACGTGTCGACGTGCCGTAAAACACCATTCATTCATTCAACTGAATGTAACTACGGTATTATATGCCCAATTGAAAACTATTTTGTGCATTTGTAGTTACTGAATAGTTCTTGTTTGTCGTATAAACCGTTACGCAATTGCAAGTGTAATTTCTTTGGAAACGCGTTCGTCTAAATAAGTTCCGAATGCCATAGAATGAGTTCAACATAGAAAATCAATACTATCTCTAAATTTATTTGGAAAATGTGTGATATGCTAGAAGTCTTCTAATCATCCACTAATTGGAGAATATCGAGCCAACACGTATATTACATACGTTAATACGATAAGCATTTAGTACGCGTTTGTTATATATGACTTACTCCCACTAATAAGATACGACTGAATTAGTGAACATGAACAATCAATTATCTTGTCAATC
Source organism: Panopea generosa (assembly GCA_029582155.1). NCBI lineage: Eukaryota > Metazoa > Mollusca > Bivalvia > Adapedonta > Hiatellidae > Panopea > Panopea generosa. Next base: position 6,015,358 of record CM055897.1, on the reverse strand, counting down.
ACCATACATAATGAAAAACATAAACACACAATATTGATACCAAAATTGACACGAAACACGGAAACATAAGTTGGCCCACCATTGTTGTTCAATATAGACAAGAGTGATGGCAATATATAGTTATATTGTGTAAGAAAACAATAACGCCAACTAACTATTAAGCAAAAACCAATATCATTTGAAAGTCATTTGTGCAATTACTTAGTGGGAAGAAAGTTCAATATTATCACGAAAACATAAAATATATAATTTGAATCGTGTGCATTTGTCATGAAAAATGGTTGTCAAAGAGAAATATTTAACGTATTAGTATTGCGCATTATAGCGGATGGTTCACACGCACTCACTAATAACGTCTGTACCTTTTAAGCTAGGAACAAGTTTGATCTGAGTAAACCAGTCAGTAGCTGTTAATATTGTTTCGTATCAATTAAATTTATATTTATAAATCATCAGGAAGGAATATAGGTTGATGAAGATATTTGTTGGAATTTTAATTTATTATGTTAGATAATAAATTCAGAGATTAATGTAATTAAATATTGAAAAAAGAAAAAAGCTGATTAAATAAAGCGGATGCGATTGAAAATTCAGTTTAAATATAAAACGGAAACCAATAAATTGTCAACACACAACAGGTGAATAATAAGGTTGACTTATATTTGTAGAGATATTACTATCAGTGACGAAATGCACTGGTTTAACAGATGGAGTACATTGTTTACCTTAATAAACTGTTTCTGTACACACGGATTTGATTTGCAAACTTTGATTGAAACAGGTAAATCTTTATTTTATTGTCTTACACTTTCTTCTGCCAACATGTAGACATATACATTTTGCTTTTTTTTAAGCCTTGCATATTTGAATTAAATAAATAATAAACTAGAATAATTTTTTGAATCTTACATGAATATATCACCTGAAAGGTGTTTTTATTAAATTGCAGCATGATGTTTCAAAATGATTTACATTTCTTTATTTATTTAGATCATATGATTTCTTACAAAGTACGAACGTGGTTTATTTCATGGCATATAAATGTGATCGTTATAACTAATGTTTAATATTAACTGTAAATAAAGGACATTATTATTGATCCAATGAACTTTTTTTTTCTTCTTCATCTTGTTTTTCTTCTTCATTATTTTAATTCCTAGAGTAAAAGGAGAGTATGAATCACAATGAAATAAAAGCAAGAACAATACATTATATACATGTACAATAGAAATAATATATATATATATATAGTATTCAATGTTTTTATCTTGTTATTTTAAAGTCTGTATGTATAAGGTAATAAAAAGTAAGTATTTTCCCATATAAAGAGAACCTTTAGCGGAACGAAAAATTAGAACAATATGTATAACGAACATAATAATATATCCATCGAGGTATTTGTTACTTCTAACAGTAGATCTACCTACACAAAATTTGAAAAAGAAAAAAGAAAAAAAAAAGATTTTTATTATGGTATCAAGTTTAAACAACTCCACAAACTGAATATATGGGTAATACAGTTCAGCCTAATTGGTTATATTTTTTTTTTACATAAAGTAAGATCTTACACGGTAAAAAATGTCTTTAAATAAAAGAAAATCATATCAGGTAAGTATCTGCACATAAGTATGCACAATAACTGGTAGGTTCACTAGCTTGTTATCCCCTGCCATCGCTCGTATAGCGGAGCAGGGTGATATAAAATGGGCTGCGCCAGTGCATCCGTATGTCCGTCCGTCCCTGGATGCGTCCGTGCGCCCACAGTATATCTCCTTCAGTTGTGATTGGAATTTTATATAACTTTGCACAAATGTTCACTAGGACAAGACGATGTGTCATGCAGATGACTTGGGTCTGTTCGTCAAAGGACTAGGTCATAGCTCAAGGTAAAGTGTTGTGAAATCCAATGTATACACTGTGTTTCCTCTTATCCGGACCGTATCCTTCTTTAGTTGTGATTGGAATTTTAGATAACTTGGCACAAATGTTACTAGGACAAGACGATGTGTCATGCAAATGACTTGGGTCTGTTCGTCAAAGGTCAGATCATAGCTCAGACTCAAGTGTTTGAAAATCCAATTTATACACTGTGATACGTCCTGTCGGGACCGTATCATCAAAGGTCAAGGTCACAGCTCCGTCCATCCGTCCGCTGCTGTCCGGACCTTATCTTCTTTAGTTGTTATTGTATTTTTAAATAACTCGGCACAAATGTTCACTGGGACAAAATGATGTGTCATGCGAATGACTTTTGTCTGTTCTTCAAAGGTCATGGTCACAGCTCCGTCCATCCGTCCACTGCTTTTTGGACCGTATCTTCTTTAGCCCAAGACGATGTGTCATGCCAATGAGTTGGGTCTGTTCGTCAAAGATATTTTTTCTTTTGTTTTGAGGTTATAACTTACATATTTATGGTTCGATTTAGAACATCACATCAGTGCTCACTGGGACAAGACAATGTGTCATATAACAGTCGGCTACGTATTTCAGTTTGCGGCATTTACATGTGATTTATGTGCTTGGCGACTTTTCATTTTGCATAATTTAATCTTTTTTTTAAAAGAATGTATATATAAATACACACATCTATTAACTATTATATACTGTCATTTTTAACACCAGTGATGACTTTTACGCAGCAAGAAATTTCATAAGGTTATCGTGGCAAAAATTGGGCACAAATGTGCATTGCTGACCTGCATAGCATATTTTGTAAAGCAATATTCGATTTTGAATCTAGACAAAAAAGGTAAACCTATTTATCATTTCCAAAACGTGAGTTTAAGCTATGCAAACAATCGATTCTTTAATCAATTAACAACACGTAAATTTTACTTATGACATGTTCTTCATTTCTGTTGTATTTTATATCGCATATCTCACATGTGTGTTCCATCTCTTCAAAAGTTAATAAAGATAATGGAAATACAACATTTAAAATGTTCTATTGACTTTCGATATTTCATACTGAGAGTACATACGCAACAATATTGAAATTGGATGCATCACTTTTAATTTAATCTTATGGAAGCCAGGTCGTTCGTTTCAATTCTTTATTCAAAATACATTTTTTCAAGAAAACATTTTTCGTCTTGGTTTATATTTCTCTGTTTTGGTCAATAAAACATTTCAAGGAACAATGACTTTAACCATTCGCCTCAAGAGAATGAAAAGTTGTATAATACCAAACGAATGATCAACATATTGTATAGAAAAAAATACGGTTGTCGTTTACTCGTACAATCTTTCAAGCTTCCTGCACAAAGCACGAAACATTTATTATGAGCTAGATGGCAAACAAGGAGTACTTAACCGAAATATCGAACACAACCAAACATGTTTTAACATTAATAAAATTATTACAATCAATTCATTGCAGAAAAAACGCGGTTGGCAACATTGGTGCAAACGATAAACGACTGCCTACATCAATTAAATTTAGTATCAATGTGTAATTTGTATTGGTACTATTCAAAATGTAAACTAAAAATTTATATTGATATGATTAAGTATAATTGGACGATACGAATATATCTATACATTTGATTGTAAATACAACCCGGTAGGAAATGTTATTGATATGAAATAACAGCTCTCCTGCGTCTCGTGAATTCAGGAACTTTGAAGTGTTACAAACAAACGCCAATGACGCAAATAAAAAAAAGATACGGGAGTGTGCGCCTTCTGAATGTCGAACTGAAAATAACATTTGCGGGGGTGGGGTGGGGTGAAATACATTTTCTATAATGAAAATGAATATTTCAAGTCTAAAAAAGGATACCAACGCTGAAAAAACGTTGAGATACGAGGGAAAATGATCCAATGTTAAATCATTTAAACTTAAATGGTCTGTAAAATCAAACGACTACTTTTTCACTCATATTTATGGTTTCTTTAGTTAGACTGTTTGAAGTATAATAGTACAATTGACGTCATCCTAGTATCAACGTCTGCGTTCATCTTCATAAACAGGACACAGTGTAAGCGTTGTTTAGGTTTATATAGTGTTGTTACATTGTTTAGGTTTAAATATTGTACTTACCCTGATTATATTTATATACTGTACTGTCTTTGTTTAGGAAATTATTGTTCTTACTTAGTGTAGGTTTAAATTCGTACTTACTGTATTTACTTTCAAATGTTTTATTTCTTATGTTAGGAAGTTCGAATTTTCGCAAGCTTATTAACCCAAACAAGTGCGTAGTACTTAAGGGCTAATCTCGTCTAGAACATAATTTACGGTGCCTCAGGAGTGTAATTAACCAATGACATATTTTTTATATAAACCTTGTGTAAAATCATTTCGGATTCATTATTCGGTGTTTCCGATAGTTCATAATAGGAATATAATCGATTTAAAGTTAGTACTCAATTGGGCAATTTCATCATTGCGCGGTATAGCTATAGTAAGTGATTATCTTTTCGAATGATAGCAATTCATAATTGAGTACATGTACCTGTATTACCAGTATCGGTGACCGAAGGTGATAATATGTGTACACCTGTTCGTAAATAAAAAAAAAAACGGACTGTGGTTCTACTTATTCAAAATATTGATTTTTCGAAAATTCCAACGGCTTACCTTTATTTGGTTTTAGAGATATAAAAAGAATGTACGTTGTTTCCACTTTAAGTACTACCGCGTGATGCTTGTTACGAACTGTGTGCTATTTTATTAAAATGTTACAAATAATGCGTGATAACGCTTCGACTAACAGTTAAAAGGCGCTTGAAGCCGATGTTGCTGAAGGTCTTGTCGGCGTATTTCATTGATCTCTTCGGAATAATCACTCTCAATTTGAACGCTGTTTTATGCCTTTTAATAATTTGCAGTACTTTTTACAATTCTTCATAACATTAATGGAGGAAATTAGATCATTAATGTTATGAAAGCATAACCGTATCGCTGACAAGGCATGCAAAGATCAGCTCAACGTTTCCACTTATCAGTAGGCGTGAATCAATTAGGATTGAGGATTAAAGCTAGCAGATTTGTCATATTTTTAAAGGATTATATATATTTTCATTTTCTGAAAGGATAGTCATAAAAATGATCATCAAAGAGACATATTTAACGCATTAGAGTTGCATTTTACAGCCGATGGTTTACACGTTGTCAGTTATAACGTCTATACATAATTGAGAAAGTTGGATATCAGTGCACTGGTCAATGGTTAGTTTTACTGTTTCGTATTAAAATTCTTCTATGAATTACATAGAAAAAAATACAAATTTATGATATTTAACGATATTTGTTGATGTTTCAATTAATTATAGTAAAATTTTTAAATTATTGAGAAAAAATATTGACACAAAAGAAAAGCTGATTAAATACAACCGATGTGAGTGAAAAACATAATTAAAAGGAAGCCAACTAAATTCTGTTAATACAAAAGGAGAATAACAAGATTTTAGTACATTTTTACGAAGTATCATTTAATACTCGTGGCGAAATGCACGTATTGAACAGATGGAGAACTCTGCTCATCTCAGTAACCTGTATTTGTACACATGGATATGGTGTACAGACATCAGTTGGAACAGGTAATTAGTTATCTGATTATCTTGTCATTCTTTGTGTAACATTTTTAAAATCTGACTGGTGTTGACACGACGATGTTGAATAAAATTCTATTCTAGTTTGTAAACTTTCATACAGACCTATAGAATAAAATTATGACATAAAACACGTGTCTTGTTTTAACACCAGTGTGACGTAACAAACTGTTATTATTATTATCATCATCAACATTATTATTATTACTATTATTATCTGTATTTCATTTAAATAATAGGACATGCAGTTTTGTTTAACCGTTTGAAGTTGTTCATCAATATTTCTATACATTGGCAGTTAGATGTTATCATACTGATATTCTATTTCGTTCATTTAATAAATAGTAAAATGAACAGTATACGTATACATGTATAGAAATACTTTACAAATTACAAATAATGAACATTATACGCAAACATGTATAGAATACTTTACATATTGCAAATAATAAAAAGTATACGCATACATGTATAGAAATATTTTACATATTACATATAATGAACAGTATACGCATACATGTATAGAAATATTTTACATATTACAAATAATGAACATTATACGCATACATGTATAGAAATACTTTACCTATTACAAATAATGAGCAGTATACGCATACATGTATAGAAATAGTTTACATATTACAAATAATGAACAATATGCGCATAAATGTATAGAAATATTTTACCTATTACAAATAATGAACATTATACGCATACATGTATAGAAATACTTTACATATTACAAATATTGAACAGTATACGCATACATGTATAGAAATATTTTACATATTACATATAATGAACAATATACGCATACATGTATAGAAATATTTAACATATTACAAATAATGAACATTATACGCATACATGTATAGAAATACTTTACATATTTCAAATAATGAACAGTATACGCATACATGTATAGAAATAGTTTACATATTACAAATAATGAACAATATGCGCATAAATGTATAGAAATATTTTACATATTACAAATAATGAACATTAAAAATAATGAACTTTATGCGCATACATGTATAGAAATACTTTACATATTACAAATAATGAACAATATACGCATACATGTATAGAAATATTTTACATATTACAAATAATCAACAGTATACCCATACATAGAATTATACTACATATGCATAACACTATGAAGACATTGGCAACAAACGTATACAGAGGCATTAACTACATCGTAACAGTTTATAATACAATATGTATTTAAATCATCAGTATAAATTAAACAAGGTGTTCCTTAACATTCACGCATGCACGCATGCACGCACGCACGCACGCACGCACGCACGCACGCACGCACGCACGCTCACATGCATGCTACGTACATTTAAGCACGCATGATCACATGTACACACCCAAAGCATGCGTTGTTAGTGCGATGTAAGGACATATACTACGTAAGTACATATACTACAAACATTATTGATGTATTTGTACGCTCAATAGGAAAAATACAATTTGATATAAACTGGAATGATAAATGTTTTCTAAACATTACACAAAGTGCGATAGAGATTGTGATTTACACTTTTTTTAAATAGAAAAATATCATAATATACTAAGCGCTATATAGATAACGTTCTTTAGATATTCAAAATCATTATAAAGGTCTTAAATTATTTGTACCCTTTTTTTTCTTAGTTATGGTTCTGAATGCACTCAGAAATAAGAAAATGGATAACCAATAGGAGACGTAATGTTTAAAGGAAACAATCATTTACGCAGTATAAATAAAATATCATAAGACGGATCGGTGTAAATAAACTGATTCCCTCAAGAAATAGTGTGTAACAAACGCGGCAGAATGTACATGTGTATATTAGGAAAACCAAGGAAATAATCAGGAAAATAATGCTAATTACATATGTACTCGGTGACTTTTGACATGTTTAGAAAATGACATACTAAAGTCACAATGACCAAGACTGTTACTAAGCATATAAATCGCATCACCAAAAAAGTCAGGTAAAGAAAAACCGAAATATATATTGTAGATCGCTCAATCTGTATTAATTTTCATTGTACAGTATACACTTTGAGTGTACGATGCCTTTTTCAAACCATGTTTTCATTTAATTGGTATTTTCTCTATTTCCATTTTTACTCCGATAAATAATACATTGTATTTTATGTTTAATCAGAAACATGTTTGTTTGTTCATGTTTGTTGTACACTATGTTACGTCACAAATTAAAAGTTAAATAAAATTATCTCAAAATATTCTCTTAAAACGTGTGTATTAGTAAGAGGGATTTCGACCAAATATGGGGCGAGATGTTTCATTCCGGGAGGGAGCATGACATTTGGCAAGAACAACAAGGAATACTACTTTTCTTTAAAAAATTGTTTCCAGAAACTTTTTTATCTTTGATATTTTGATTGGCAATATCTCTCAATGTGAAAGTAGACCGTAAAATCGCAATGGTACTATTTGAAGGTTGAAACAAATGAAGATAATTAAATTCAAAATATTACAAACCAGCGATAAGCAAGTATAACCAAATGAGGAGTCGACATATATATGAATTCTCATAATTCGGTTAACAGGTGTTATATCGACTAGCACCAACACCATCTAGGGAGATAGACACATTTGCATTCCTACCAATAGTATTAGATTACCAGCAACATGATCTTTCATATAGGTAAGGAGGCACATTATCAGAAAAACAAATATTTCTTTTAAATAAAAGAACCCTAATAGGGACACCGGAGGTTTCCACGAAATCTTAAAATATTTACATATATTAGAAAGATATAAAAAATATATAAATAGTTTATATAATGGTAAAAATCGATATAATTCGTCATCATAAATAATACAAATTACATAAAATTTATGTTAAAAAGGATGTAAATTTAAATGTTAGAAGGATACTTAAGTCACATATTGAGTGATGTGTTTCCTTCCAATGGAAAGCATGAGGTTTTATATGTTTTCTTTATTGCATTCTCTTCAAATATATAAAGCTATTGTATGGATTATCAGTATTTTATCAAATGAGGATCGAATGAATACACCGTTGTTATAACAAATAAAAAAATACACGAGTTGAGATTCTTTTCGAAGTTAAAAACTTTTAAAGATGTTACGAGATAAACAGCTTTAAATAAGTATATATATATAAACGCTTGTATATCAAATATAGAAGACCAGTGTTATCGGTTGGTGGTTAACTGAGACTGATCAACATGAATCTGTGTAAAATACTCGGCCATCTGGTACGTCCACTACACAGTTGCGCCGCCCTTTTTCGCCACGGTAACATGATTCTCGCTTTAAAAAAATATTCCTTCGTTTGTTATTTGTTGTGATTTTTTTTAAAAATATTTCCAATATAGTTCATAGGGGTTGTGATTTCTTGCTGCAAAAATGTAATAGCATATACTGCAATAAGACACCACTGATGTTAGATAATGACATAACTAAAACTTGACAAAGATTCATGCATCTATTAGCATTTGACGACTTTGTTAAAAGGTCATATGGTGTCACTGCACCGTTTTAAAAAAACCAAGCCTGTCAACCTACCAGTTAATGTGATTTCAATATATTCCTGCTTTAAAAAAAGACTTTCAAACGTAGTTTGGTGAGATCTGAAAAGTTTTCAAATCATATAACGTATACTTACGCAGTTGTGTGAACTTGGCTATGAGATCTACAATCGTAGATCGACATTCAATACAGATCCAGGTCTGAAATCGTAAATCAACATTAAAAAAAAAGTCGAAATTTGAATAACGACCCAGATATGCACTCGTAGATCGACATCCAATGCATGTCGAGGTCTAAGATCGTAGTTCAACATTCAAAATAAAGTCGTAATTTGAATAACGACCCAGGTCTTCAATCGTAGATCGACATTCAATGCAGACTCAGGTCTGAGATCGTAGATCACATTCAAAATATAAGTTGGAATTTGAATAACGACTCAGGTTTGCAATCGTAGATCGACATTCAAAATTAAAGTTAAACGATGGACAGAATTTGAATAACGACCCAGTTGTGAGATCGTAGATCAACATTCAAAATAAAAGTTAAAATACGGACTGAACTTAAATAACGACCAAGGTCTGAGATCGTAGATTAACATTCAAAATTATACTTAAATGACGGACAAAACTTGAATGCAGACCCTGGTCTGAGATCGTAGATCAACATTCAAAATAAAAGTTATAATACGGACTGAGTTTGAACAACAACCTATGTCTGAGATCGTAGATCAACATTCAAAATAAAAGTTAAAATACGGACTGAACTTAAATAACGACCAAGGTCTGAGATCGTAGATTAACATTCAAAATTATACTTAAATGACGGACAAAACTTGAATGCAGACCCTGGTCTGAGATCGTAGATCAACATTCAAAATAAAAGTTATAATACGGACTGAGTTTGAACAACAACCTATGTCTGAGATCGTAGATCAACAGTCAAAATCAAAGTTAAAGACGGACTAAACTTGAATTCAGACCCAGGTCTGAGATCGTAGATCAACATTGAAAAAAAAGTCGAAAATTGATTACGACCCAGGTCTGCAATCGTGAATCAACATTCAAAATTAAAGTTAAAAGACAGACTGATCTTGAAGCAGACCCAGGTCTGAGATCGTAGATCAACATTCAAAAAAAAAGTTAAAAGACAGATTAAACTTGAATGCATACCCAGGTCTGAGATCGTAGATCAACATTCTAAATTAAAGTTAAAAGACGGACTAAAGTTTGAATGCAGACCCAGGTCTGAGATCGAAGATCAACATTCAAAATAAAAGTTATAATAATGACTGACCTTGAATAATGGCCCAGGTCTAAGATCGTAGATCAATATTCAAAATCAAAGTTAAAAACGGACTGAACGTGAATAACGACCCAGGTCTGAGATTGTAGATCAACATTCAAAATTAAAGTTTAAAGACGGACTGAACTTGAATAACGACCCAAGTCTGATATCGTAGATCAACATTCAAAGTAAAAGTCGGAATTTGAATAACGATCCAGGTCTGAAATCGAAGATCGACATTAGACTATTTACCCCCACCCCACACACATTAATGTCGGAATTTGAAAAACAATCCAGGTCTGAGATCGTAGATCACTATTGACAATTAATCAACATTTAAATGTTACTGTAGTATTTCGATGTGTATTATTGTATACATAGTATAATCAGGCTGATTAGTCACTTTTTTCTTGTTATTACCAAAATGCATGTAACACAATATGTTTATTCATATATATAAAGAAGGTGACTGTTATAAAGTGAAATTACAGTCAGCCGTAAAAATGACTAAAATCCTTATATTATCTGCAATATTAATATTAGAAAACTTGTGTTATTCCGGGTAAAAACAGAATCACTGTCGATCTCTGCGGAGGGGTAGAAATCTTCCGAATGGATGTCATATTAATATGATCATTTTTGTCATATTCTTTATTGTGATTAAATAACCAACCCCTGTGTGATTCCAGGGAGCCATATGAGTAATGGCAAGAATATGATCACTAAGGCTCATGCATGTAGAAGGAAGCAACAATTCGAATAATACGATATAATTTGCTGAAAATCTGCAGTTCTGCAGGTATCAAGGTTCTAGGTTCATTCTGCATATTTATTTGTTGATGTGATTGATTTTTAATTTGTATGTTAATTTGTTGTTTTGTACATGTAGAGTGAACCTGGAATCTTCTTTCCTGTTGGTGTTGAATAACCTACAATGTGTTAGTACGCCGTAAAACCCCATTGATTTATCCATTTATTGTGTTAGAAAACATATTGAACAAAGTGTTAACAATTTCAATTGATAATGAAGTGTCCTGATTTAGAAATCATTGTTGGGTTGGTTTATAGTACTTTTAATTTTTCTGTAGAATTAACTGGAAACATATTGCAAGTGTTTGAATCATGTCAACACGATAAACATGCACATTAATTCTCTAACAATGGAGTCAACTGGACGTGTATTTCGGTTTCGAAACATTGTGATTGACATTACCTACATTGGAGCTCGTGGTCCAGTGGTATGGCACCGAACCCATGATCGTAGGGTCGTAAGTTCGATCCTTCGTCACGACTATGTCATTTTTCCGCATAAACATTGCACTGGTTCTACCTAGGAAGATTTCGAGCGTGATTTACCTAAGTTTTAAGAACTTGTTTCACAATCGAAGTAAAATAAACTAAACATTTCCTACTCATTATTTCATCTCTTGGAATTTGTAGCTACCTTCCAAACTCTATGTGAAATAGTAACGAGTTGCCCTGAATTAAGCTTTAACTGAACGGATATATTTTCTACGTTCAATTCGACATAGTCAAAGTTGCTTTTGTATTATGTATGTGGGTCCTCCGTGGCCGAGTGGTCTGGAGCGCTGTTTCAAGTTCAATGATCTCTCTCCGCTAAGGGTAGTAGCTTTGAGTCCTGCTCGCTTAAAAAAATAGATGTGAGAAAGTTGGTGGTTCTACTTAGATTCAGTCTGAGCTCTTCCTCCACCAATTATAACTGGTTATGCCATATTATAACCTAAATGTGTTGAAAATAGCGTTAAACACAGTTCTATTCATTGACCTTATATTTTAATAACTCATGAAAATCAGAACTAGCAGTGATACCGGTAGGTAGGTAGGTAGGTAGGTAGGTATCTCTGTGACGTTTATCAAACTCTTAACTTTGCTGGTACATAGTAAAAGGGACAAATCCTCGAAATTATTTAAAAACATTTTTTTTGCACTATCTGCTGGCAAGTAAAAGCTAGTCAAATCATTCATATTTTTTTACTCATATTTTCGTGATTAGCTTGAAATACAAGTTAACATTGTAAATGTTAATTTTTTTTATAAGTAAAGTGTCAGATATATGTTTTCATAGATGTTAAGTTTGAAAAACAACCTGAACATATGTAACATTAATTGTAACAATTGCCGATTGTCTCTTAAACATACATTTACACTATATCAAATACACTTAATATTCAAAACAGTATGTCAAATTGTTTTTTTTATCTTTTGATATCTTTATGAATATTATATCGCCATATACTGAAGTCCAATTTTACAATGTTGAATAAATTTCACAAAAGAAATCACTAGTTTTCATACCCTTCAAAGTATAACATCTTGATATTAAACACTCTTTATCAAATGCTGTTTTTTTCATAATTATTCGAGAAAAAAACCCTGTTTTTGTATCACATGTCATATGTAGAGATAATGTATATATATAAAATATATATTTTTGTTCTTTCCAAATTGCAAGGTGAAAGAAAAACGAAAAAAAACACAAACAAAACAAGAAATGCCACTGGTAAGTGTCACATGCCCCCAAATGGTCTGTGAAAATAATTATAAATTTTGTAATAGGAAGTGATATATCTACGAATATCAAGAGTAATGGCATGACATTTCAAACTAGACACGCAATTTCATTTTTTTTCATATTAAAGTGTGACCTTGACCTTTGTGTAACCTTGACATCTGATGTAAAGGTCTCGGTATTTATACAGGTAAATGCTGGCGACACATCATCATTACATGTTCATCACTTGTGTCAAGCTACTTTAAAATCTTTCCATGTAAGTTACAGTCCAGACCTGTAATATCAAACAAACTGAAAGTGTGACCTTACCTTTAGGGTAAGATTCTGGGTCTTAACGCGACACGTCGTCATGTCATGTCGATCAATTAATAAATACAGCCAAGTGTTTTTGAAATCCATCAATGTATGATAAAGTTACATACTTGAAATCTCAAAAAGATTCAAAGTTTTGTCAAACAAGTTAGAAGTGTGAACTCACCCTTTGAGGTACGGGTCTGGGACTTATATGCGAACACGTCGTCAGTCATCTTGATCAATTGAGCCAAGTTGAAGACTAAGTTACAGACCAGACACGAATATCAAACAAATTGAAAGTGTGACCTTGAACTTTAAGGTACGGATGTAGGTCTTACTCGCGACACGTCGTCACGTTATGTTGATTATTTGAAGCAAGTATTAACATTGAATGTTGATCTACGATTAGAGACCTGGGTCGTCATTCAAATTCTGATTTTTTATTTGAATGTCGATCTTCGATCTCAGATCTAGGACGTTATTCAAATTCCGACTATCATTTTGAATGTTGATCTACGATCTCACATCTGTGTCGTTATTCAAGTTTAGTCTGTTTTTTAACTTTTATTTTGAATGTCGATCTACGATTGCATACCTGGGTCGTTACTGGAATTCCGAATTGTATACTGAATGTTGATCTATGATCTCAGACCTGGGTCTACATTGAATGACGATCTACGATTGCAGACCTGGGCCGTTATTCAAATTCCAACTTTTATTTTGAATGTTGATCTACGATATTAGACCTGGGTCTGTATTCAAGTTCAGTCCGTATTTTAGCTTTTATTTTGAATGTTGATCTTCGATCTCACACCTGGGTCGTTATTTAAGTTCAGTATGTATTTCAACTTTTATTTTGAATGTTGATCTACAATCTCAGACCTAGTCATTCAAGTTCAGTCTGTCTTTTAACTTTAATTTTGTATGTCGATTTGCGATTGCAGACCCTGGTCGTTATTAAAATATCGACTTTAATTTTGAAGGTTGATCAACGGGTCTCAGACCTGGGTCTGCATTCAAGTTCAGTCCACCTTTTAACATTAATTTTGAATGTTGATCTACGAGCTCAGACCTGGGTCGTTATTCAAGTTCAAACCGTCTTTTTACTATAACTTGGAATGTCGACCTACGATTGCAGACCTGGGTAGTTATTCAAATTCAGAATTTTATTTTGAATGTTGATCTACGATCTCAGTCCAGGGTCTGCTTTCAAATTTAATCCGTCTTTTAACTTTAAATTTGAATGTTGATCTACGATCTCATACCTGGGTCGTTATTCAAGTTCAGTCCGTTTTATAATTTTTATTATATTAAATCTTTTTTTAATTAATTATGAATGTTGATTTACGATTTCAGACCTTGGTAGTTATTTAAGTTCAGTCCGTATTTTAACTTTTATTTTGAATGTTGATCTGCGATCTCAAACCTGGGTCTATATTGAATGTCGATCTATGATTGCAGGACTGGGTCGTTATTAAAGTTCCGACTTTATTTTGAATGTTGATATCCGATCTCAGACCTGGATCTGCATTGAATGTCGATCTACGATTGCAGACCTGGGTCGTTATTAAAGTTCCGAAGTGTTTTTTGAATTTTGATCTACAATATCAGACATGGGTCTGCATTGAATATCGATCTACAATTGCAGACCTAGGTCTTTGTTCAAGTTCCGAATTTGTTTTTGAATTTTGATCTACAATATCAGACATGGGTCTGCATTGAATGTCGATCTACGATTACAGACATTGGGCGTTATTCAATACCGAGTTTATTTTTGAATGTTAAACTACGATCTTAAACCTGGATCTGCATTGAATGTCGATATACGATTGCATATCTGTGTCATTATTCAAATTCCGACTTTATTTTTGAATGTTGATCTGCGATCTCAGACTTGGATCTTCATTGAATGTCGATCTTCATTTGCCGATCTCATAGCCAACTTCACGCAACTTAAACCCGATCCAATATTTCCTCCCACATCTGCATAATCTGTTGTAGTGGGTATCCTAATTAGTCTGTGTTGAATTTAAGTATATATCTATCTTAAACAGCAATTTATTTTCTGTAATTCTTATTGCCAGTCAGAATAAAATGATATCATACAAACAAATGTCATTGTCGTAAAACTATTTTACTAAGTGTTGAAGAAAATATTTATTCATGTTATATATAAGTTTGCTCTTTATTATTTGCAAATTTTGCAGGACTTTATTCTTATTTGTTGTGCCCGTTTCGGTTCCTCTTTTACATCGCTGCCTTTTTCTGGTAGTGTGTTTCCTTATCTTAATAAGTATAAATAATCTTATTTAAGATACTTATAGGCCAAGTTGCACGCTTTTTTCCAGAAAGAAACATCTTTGATCTATATCAGCCTATTTGTATATAGAAAAATCATTAAACATATTTATCGTTTATAAATATCACTTGTCTTAAACACGAAATAACTTAAGTTTCAAATCAATTTAAACACGAAAAATCGAAACAAATCCAAATTCTAAAATCAATCCTCACACACGCATTGTTTGACAACATTTACAATGTATTACGGACTCTTTCGAAAATTAATCATCACGCACGCATTGTTTGACAACCTTTTTAATGTATTACGGAATCTTTCGAAAATTAATCATCACACACGCATTGTTTGACAACCTTTTCAATGTATTACGGAATCTTTCGAAAATTAATCAACACACACGCATTGTTTGACAACCTTTTCAATGTATTACGGAATCTTTCGAAAATTAATCATCACACACGCATTGTTTGACAACATTTTTAATGTATTACGGAATCTTTCGAAAATTAATCATCACATACGCATTGTTTGACAACCTTTTCAATGTATAACGGTATTTTTCGAAAATTAATCATCACACACGCATTGTTTGACAACCTTTACAATGTATTACGGATTTTTCGAAAATTAATCATCACACACGCATTGTTTGACAACCTTAACAATGTATTACGGACTCTTTTGAAAATTAATCAAATACAAAAATATGCATCCAATACGTTAGACGTCACATGTTTAAAATGGGACAGTAATTATAGTTTAACCAAGGCAAGTTTAAATGATTGACGTAATTGTACCTTATAAGTAGTGAAAGAAGACGGCGTCTTCTGAAACGCAAGCTAAAATCCCTCCACGGGGAAAATATAATCAAATGTGGCATTTAAAGTTTGGAAAATGTTTTATTCTAAATCTCAATAGGTTACTGGCCAACAAAGGTGTAATGAAAAATATTCAATGTAAATCATTTAAACTTTAAATGTCTTTTAAATCATATTACCTATATTCCATTCTTATTGATGGGTTCGTTATCATATTCGTTAGACTTTTTGAAATATACGAGCTCCATAGCAGACGCGTCTTTGACACAGATTATGAAACGAGAGTTCAATCTTTATAATTACATTTATTTCGAGAGATAAATGGAATACGAAAAACTTAATGGTTGATAAAACTGTTTTGTTTCGTTCTTTCTCATTCTCTCTTTGCGCGTATTGTTTTACGAATCGAACGTGCAAATACATCAAGAACAGGTAATTGATATTAACTGTTAAATACATCAAGAACAGGTTATAGATATTAGCTGTTAAATACATCAAGAACAGGTTATAGATATTAACTGTTAAAATATGCTCTAAGCTAAATAAAAAGTAATTATTATATACGAGGTATGTCCCAAAAGTAATAAGACGCATTTAGAAATATGCCTTTTAGTGTTTCAATCCAAACAAAACTTAGCATGTATAATTTTCCATATTTAAACTTTAAGCATGCACAATTTCAATATCGTACAACAACATCTAACATTAATTTTGACAGGTCAAAGTGTATATGTAAGAAAGTACGGGGGAGTTTGGCGTTACTTGTACGTCGTCAAGTTGACATTCAAACGAAAGTCTTTCTTTATATATAATAAGATGTATTGATACGTTTAAATATCAATGTAGCGGCAAGTGTAGTTTCTTACATTTTAGTTTCAATGTTGTATCTGCATGTATAGATTTAATTGTCATATAAAAAGCTTTATCAATATTTCCCAATTCGCACCGAAAATCCCATGAAGATAGTTTTCTTGTATACAACCCTAACTGTGTGATTTTTTTAAAGATTTTTTATAACAGTTTATTTGTTTTTATAGTAGCGCAAGAATACCATAGTATTTATGAATGAATACCTACCAGTGCACAGATTTTGTCATAGCGTGAGGATTTTATGACTGGCGTTACATCATAGCGCAAGGAATGTGTCATACCGCGAGGATTTAACGAATGGCTTTACGTCATAGCGCGAGGAGGGTAGGATAAGCGGACAACCTTGTCCGGTATGCCCGAGTGTTTGTTCTTGTATTTTGTCCGATTATTAACTGAGATGAAGAAAAACATGGGTGTGGTCGGCGTGTTACGATAAGATCTTATTGCATCAGATAGCTCGCCCTGCTATGCGACCCTTCTTAATATTACTTCATGAATATGTATGAGATATCCAGAACGAGGATAAGCAGACACCTGCTGTTCTAGTTACTCGCGTCCGTAGAGATAACATGGCTTCTTACAGTGAACGAGATATCAGTTTGATTCCAGATTTAACATTTTTGTTTGTTGAGAACAACATAAAAAGCAACAAATCATCATCTGGAGAGAAGTCAATAAACAAAGGTTTTAAACATTACAGTGATGGATACATTCGTGAGTAACAAGGTTAGTGTTTTCATTTTACAGTTAACATATATCAATATCTTGCTAAACACACTGACCAGTAAGTTCATCCTTATTTCATCTTTCATTCATATATCTTTAGAGTATTGTTTATTTATCTTGCTCATGGTGGTTTTACTACTGCAATAAAAATTACCCAAAACTATAGTCAACACTGGGTCAGTAAGCTTATTATTTTGGGATTAATTGGATGTGTATTCTAGTGAGGAATCGGGTAACTCTGATACAAAGTACATTGTATGTATTATTTAGTTACCATATTATTTGAAATAAATGAATTTTATTTATTTCTAGCATGCTGTATGTGCAATTAACTATATCGTTTACAGTACATAAAAATTGTAGACATCATTATACAGTTTAATCTACTTTTTTCTAATTATTTTATACATTTTATTTATTTCAGGCAGTGTTATCATCTGTAAATAATGAAACTAGTGTCAACACAGCTAAGTGGCGGAACGTTTTGTTATTTTCAACATCAGACATACATTCTGTATACAATGAAAAAAATAAAGTAACATGACCATGTGGAGATATACCTAAAATACATTTGAATGAACATGTACCTTCATAATGTCAATACATTTGAGAATTTAAAACCCGAGAAGATGTTGTGGTCTCATTTCTGTGCAGTCTAGAATGACCCTTGTTCTACGATATAGTGTTTAAGACATTCTGCATACATTTAATGACAGTGGTTTTTGAACGCCAGGTATTTTACCAAGAACAATATACAGACAATTAACCCATGTGATTATTTGTCGACTTACAGTCGAAAATGAACAATTAAAATTTTATACTTAAATCCTGTTCCATTAAGCTTACTCTTCAACGACACGAAAACTTGAAAAAAACATCTATTAGAAGCATATTTACTTTTCCTTCCAGCAAGACTCAATGTTCCACTACCATGGTAATAGTTTGTGCACTGGGTTATTCATGAATATACATTGAAAAATGTTACAAAAAGAATATAGGTAGGAAAACCAGTGTGAAATTAAACAGTTGAGTCATCTGTACTAAATATGTTTACTCCAAACCTTTCTAATTTAAGTTGTTTTTTGAATAATTCAAGCATAGCAGTTTGTTCTTTTAGTTCATGACGCAATTAAGGCATTTCCTCTTTATATTTTAAAGCTTCTGAGTTAGTGTTGATCTCCTCGTGATGTGGGTTACTGTCTTTTGTTGCTCATCTGTGTCTTCATTTTGAACCCTAGAATGGCAGTAGTATGAATTAATAAGTTTAACATCATCAATGTAACACATTTTACTACTTCAATTACTTATGTGTTATGAAATTCTTATAATGTATAATGTTCTTTTTTATCAGTTTTATTCTATAATTATACAATATATTTATATGAACATTTGATCAATAAACTTATTTTAACTTACATGTTGTCACTTTCCCTTTTCTTTGGCGAAATAATTTTTCTTTTCAAAGCCCTCCTTGGTGTGTTTATTTTTTTCCAGTCAAAGACAGAAGGAATGGTAGCTTTTTTATTCTTTTTCTGGCCGTTGACCAACTTGAAGAACAAACCACAGTTGAACTTGATATATACAAATGAAATATAATTCATATTCTTACCTAGTTTATGCTAAAATGTTCAGTGTTTGAAAAATATGGAACATGACCATGTTCTGATTATATTAACTACGGTAACAGATAAAACAGAATATTAAATGATTGTAATGTATTACCAAATTACAGTTGCATTCTCGCTTTTTGTATATTATTATGTAATACATATTTAATAAATGCTTATATAAATGCTGTGCATAATGCATTTAATATCAACACATTTACAATGAAGAGAAAATACTTACCCTGAATAGAGGGCCCTCATCTCTTCTTATTTTATAAATCCATATTTTTCAATTCTGGTTCTCTAGGAATGTGATGAAAAATGTTATTGTAATGTTGCATCATATCTAGAACCTGAATTGCAATATGACACACAACAATGAAAATTAGATCCTTTTTATTTGAAGATGAGCTAGCCTCAGTCAAAGTAGCCATTACTCCTCAGGTGATGTTTACATCTGTGTCTGCTTATCCTCGTTCTGAGATTGGTATCTCTGGTATGCATACAATTTGAGAGAGGTCCTGATTCTGTAAAGTTACTCTGATGATAAAGCAGACTCGAGAACGTTTGTACGATGAAAGGTGTTTCGGCAAATTGCTAAAAATTTTCTGACCTAAACTGAGAAGCGCTGTCTCTCATAATTTTTACCAAATCTCCCAATGGGAAAGTATATTTATTGATATTTGAAATAACTGTTGCATTTATTAACGAACATGATATACTTTGAATAATATTCAAAATATTCACATACCTCAATAAAATGTTGTGTTTTTTTAATTCACAAATACCTGCTTCTATCTTAATCCAAGGTCCCGATGGTGACTGAAAAATTAAGTAGTACATGTATTTCGAGATTTGACAGTTAATAACGTGCTCAAAATTTTTGGCAATCATGTTTATTGTGATATCCCCAATTTGATATTTTTTGTAATTCTCTGTTGTACATTTTTTCCCCAGAATCATTTATTGTTGTCTCTGCGGAACAACAACGCTCTGTCAATGAAGCAATAAATCATTCACCACTGAAAGTTCATTTCATACCTTACATTAGCATCTGGTTTGGCTGTGGCAATGACTTTATTTCCTTCTCTGGGTACATATTGAGTATTGATGAAATAAACAGGTCTGAGTAGTACAGTGTTTTGTGCTGCTTCATAATTATGTATATTTCAAACTTGAATCAGTTATTTGTTAATTTGCAGTGACATTTTTGACATGCGTGTTTATTTCATTTTCATATATTTGTCACTTATTACTGAGAGTGTCAGAAACAAACATATCAGATATCCAAACAGCCAAATTTATTAACTTTGTTGACTATTAACATGTATATACTAACCACTATGTCATCCTTAATTTCGTCGTCTTATGGCATATTTTTTTTATTAAAATTGCCAGGATTTTCAATGATAAGCCTACGTGCGACATCATGTGATGTCACAACATGATCAAAATGTAAAAATTCTACAAAAAGGTGTATATTCATACTGGAAATAAAAAAACAATGGAAAAAAAACTTTTTTTATTTTTCAAAAATATTCGGTCAAAATTGGTATATACCACACACCTAGTCTCTTGCAGCCGTTTCATAGTTTGTATAGTCTCCTCGAAAAACGTGTAGCTGAGTTCAAACAAGTTAGATATGACCAGTCCGTGGATTGTTATTTTGTTTTGAGAATAAAAAAACGTCGAATATCACGATAACCTGATCAAAATTTTAAGATCATTTGTGTCAAGTCTGAAAGATTTAAAAACCTGAATTTCACTAATTCCATTTGTTTATTTTGTTGCCGGTCTCTGTATACTTAAAACCTGAATATCCCTATAGAATTTAAAAAAAAATCTATATTCTGTTTATAGATACATAATTTAGTTTCAAATTTCAAATATAATAATATTTATTTTTATTCTTTTTTAAAACTGTTCAACTAGTGAACAGAACATAATTATGTTTTAAACTTTTACCTCGTTTAATGTGTGAGGGAAAATGTGCCTTCATCCAGCCTTCATTTTGATAAAGATGGTGATAAGTTATACAATATGTTATATTTAACAATGGGAATAATGTGAAGAACATGTATACAAAGTTTCTTATCCTCTTTCAGAAGGAAAATCCCACTTTTTATTTGGCAGATATCTTTCTAAACATTTTGCATTATTTCTCTTTAACAGTAATATTATGTACTGCTTATTACGAGCCATGATAAATGTTTTGTTTTTATGGTAATCATTATACATTGTAACTATATTAAGTAGACATGATAGCTAAATTTGGAAGACATGATAGCTAAATTTGGTAGAGACGATAGTTGGTAGACATAATACATTGTAGCTATATTTGGTAGATATGACATTTGATTTCATTTATAACAGAAATGTAAATTGTGACACTGCTCTTTAAAACAGAAATGAAAGATAATCATTTACATAACAGAACAAAACACATGCGAACATAACAGAACATAAACAGAGCAGAACCTACATTATCCACTTAACCAGAAACATCTCAACATCATACAAAAGGTACAACAATCGTTGCCCGTATGAAACAAACAGAACAAAACACAACATAAACATATGCAACTAAAGGAATAAAGTGAATTGTTTTTATTTAAACAAGAACGATCATCTTGATATAAGATGGATAATCAGAATGTCTTGATATAGTCCTTTCAAGAGTATCTGTGCCAATATCGTCCATCTCAAGCTTTAGGAGCATCTGTTCGGATATAGTTTGTTTCAAGCGTTAAGCTTTTCTGTTCCAATATAGTTCGTTCCAAGCGTTAAGCTCTTCTGTTCCAATATAGTCCGTTTCAAGCGTTAAGCTTTACTGTTCTAATATAGTCCGTTTCAAGCGTTAAGCTTTTCTGTTTCAATATAATCTGTTTCAATCGTTCTGCTATTCTGTTCGGATATAGTCCCGTTCAAGCGTTAAGATCATCCGTTCTGATATAATCCGTTCCAAGCGTTAAGCTCTTCTGTTCCAATATAATCCGTTTCAAGCGTTATGCTATTCTGTTCGGATATAGTCCCGTTCAAGCTTAAAGATCATCTGTTCGGATATAGTCCGTTTCAAGTATTAAGCTTTTCTGTTCCAATATAGTCCGTTTCAAGCGTTAAGCTCTTTCGTTCCAATATAGTCCACTTCAAGCGTTAAGCTCTTCTGTTCCAATATAGTCCGTTTCAAGCGTTCAGCTCTTCTGTTCGGATATAGTCCCGTTTAAGCGTTAGATCATCTGTTCGGATGTAGTCGGTTTCAAGCGTTAAGCTAATCTTTTCGGAAATAGTCATTTTCAAGCGTTAAGAGCATTTGCTCTTATGTTAAATATGTTTAGACCGTAAATTACGCTAAACAACAATTTGGTATTTGAATTCAGAAGATCAATAAATGTAAACCTAGCCTTATCATATTTCAAGAGTATTTTCATTTATTTCAAATTAAAAGCTTCTACAATAGATTGATGTTTTCCCACATTTTGTTTCATTTTTTAACGACATTATAGATGTAAATTCATTGAATGTAAGCTATGTGGCGTAAACATTTAGTACGAACATCGTTTAATTTAGAACAACATAGCAAAAGATAGTATTCGGACGCAAAAACGGTCTTGATACTCAATTCACTTTATCTATCAGCACGAACAACACCATAATGTCGCCAGGTCACAATATCAATAAAGTGTAAACTTAATTTTTAACACGCAAAATGCGTAGTGATCAACTATTAAATTCATCAAAATAATCTTAATATCAAAATGCGTTTATAAATTTAAGGCGAATTATGTATATTCATACTTCATTATTGAATATACTGGTCACGAAATCTCCTTTTAAATAAAGGTCAATTATCTGCTTTGATCCGATATTATTTAAAACAAGGCTAGTAGTAGTAGTTATATACGATTAGCATTACAGCTTCCATTTATGCTATAACATTGATCGACATATATGTACATACTGTATTAGCTAAATTAACATCCTTCATAAACTTTCGTCTGTGAATCTTTGGTGGCATAAAAATGATGCAAAATATTTAAACACACACAATTATTACATATATATATATATATAATGGAGATCGCCATTTTTATCATAGCATGATTGGATGTTTGTTGACGTACTTGCAAAATTTGGTATAAGATTGATCAAGTTCGTTGTTATAATTATACACAACTCATACTTCAGCTCCATACAATACAATTGGTACAATCATTGAATCGAATAAAACAGATTCGTTTGTACATCTAATTATCTTCTATCAAATATAGATTACACATTATCATATGACCTTATGGTTTGATCAGAAAACGTTTTAACAGTGTAGATATGTGAAAGTAATGCGTATATATGTAAAATGATGTACAATTTCATTTATTGTGAATACAATATCATGTCATCGGTCGTCATTGTAACTTACTTATACGATACTCGGTTTATCGAGCTCGCTCGATTGACTCAAACCGTTATAACAAAAGTATCACATATGTAGAAAATACATTCCGCGTTTTTGTGCTGATCCGAATCTGAAGTTAGTACTTGTAAGTAAATTTATACACACCTATTCTTTTGTTTGACAGGGATCTATATATTTCGGAAAGACCTGTATTAACAATTACAAATCTCATGGGAAGGTCTATCTGGGAACGTGGACGGGTCTGCTATTACTCTGTCCTGAACTGTCCACGTGTAATATTTATGAATTTGAAACAAACTGGTCTTTTTTTTAACGAAGCCATAGGCCTGTAAATAATAAAGAACATGGGTAAAAATAAAAAATCAATCAAGTACCAATTTCATTCATTTTAATTACCATTGTTAAAGGTCGAATAAAGGTTTACCGCAGAATTTTAGTAGAAATCACTGGCATCTGCTCCTGGGCAATTAACTTGAATATGTGTCATCTGGAAATATATGCATTTATATATGCTCGTTTGATCCTTCATACACTTTAATTCGTTCATAATAATAATTTATTCTTTCATTTACATAGTCATTTATTTAACCTATTTATTTATATATATATTCATTCATTCATTCATTCATTCATTCATTCATTCATTCATTCATTCATTCATTCATTCATTCATTCACTCATTCATTCATTCATTCATTCATTCATTCATTTATTTATTTATTTAATTGTTTGTTTGTTTGTTTATTTATTTACTTATTGCCGTTTTCTACCAAAATCTCGGATCGTTATATTGCTTCCTGCCTCCCTGTCTCTCCTCTTCCGTTCATTCATTCTTTCATTTGTTCGTTGTTCGTCCGTTAGTTCGTTCGTTCGTTCATTCATTCATTCATTCATTTATTCGTTAAATCTTTTAACACATCCGTCAATCAACCAATTTTAATTGAATTTCATGGCTATTTTGTAGGGTTCGTGAACTTTGTCTTTTAAACACTACAGTTACTAGTCCTGTCCCCACTTTTATATTGCAGTTTGAGAATTTGAAATTACGTCTAGATATTTACTGAAACATCTGACTTTATGGGCACGATTAAAATATATACTACCAATATATAAGTTAAAGTATACATCTGACAACAAAAATATTTAAATTACCTTATGTATTCTGCATTAGAAACATTTCTTCACAAATATACAGATTCTGCGACAAAATGTCATTGGAGTTGAGGACCTGACGAGTAGTACGACGTTGTTAAAGTCGGATATCGGACTCGCACATCAAATTTTCTGTGCAGGAAAAACCTGCCCATGGGCTTCATTAAACGGTCCGAGCGAAACATGCTTTCGGTGTCAAATGTAGCCCGTGGCACGGAAAGACTTCATACTCGGTCGATATCATACACATATATTACATCTTTAAGTATAAGTATACAATGATGATTGTATATATTGTACATATTGTATATATTGTTTATGTTGTATATATTGTATATATTGTTTATAGTGTACATACTGTATATATTGTTTATAGTGTACATATTGTATTTATTTTTTAAAGTGTATAAATTGCATATATTGTTTATAGTGTACATATTGTATATATTGTTTATAGTGTATATATTGTTTATAGTGTATAAATTGTATATATTGTTTATATTGTATATATTATTTATATTGTATATATTGTTTATAGTGTATAAAGTGTATATATTATATATATTGTTTATATTGTATATATCGTATATATTGTTTATAGTGTATATATTGTTTATGGTGTATTAATTGTATATATTGTTTATATTGTATATATTGTTTATAGTGTATATAGTGTATTTATTGTTTATAGTGTATATATTGTATATGTTATTTATATCGTATATATTGTTTATAGTGTATAAAGTGTATATATTATATATATTGTTTATATTGTATATATTGTATATATGAACAACTGTTGGATTAGATGATTTGTGTTTAAATTATTTTCAAGAATTCATACAGACGTATACGTCTCGTGCCATTTAAGTTATCTCTGTAATCTTTACTGAATATATTTATACATTTATGACAATAGCTTTTACAGTATGTTTTTTTTCGTTTTGTATAGTACTCACTTCAAATTCCTATCATTTCGTTAATATTTTGAGCTTTTTGTAAAGTTCATATTTATGTTTTAGTTCATAGTACAACTAGTTTACTAACCTAAATATGTCATTATCATAATAGGAAAACTAAAATATCATCGGTCGTGTTTACTAATTCTTCCTTAGTTTTTGTGTTCTTCCAATAATATCTTAATTTCCAGAAATAATTGTTTTTAATAATTTATTTATCTGTTTTTACATCATCAATATCAATAAATGGATTCAAGTCCTTATTTGTGATACATAGACATGCAAAGGTTAACGCTAATACTCTCTCATTGACTATGTACGATTTAATGTAGCATGTCGTTATACAAGTGCTTTAAGAAATGACCTTAAATATATTGTACATATTGTTTTATCGTGTTCTCATTAAAGATATAAACACAGTCGTACTTTTATTAATAGGGAAGCCGTCTTTAATTACAGCCAAACAATAAAAATGTATCAGTCTCTTGAAGCTGGCTCAACCTCTTTTTAGCACACAGAACACTGTAACTTTAAGCGACAAGACTGCGAAACGTGTTAATTGTTTAGAGGACCCCGCATCTATGCCAAAATTGAAATGTGTAAAAAGATTAATCAATAACTTGAACACGGATTAGAATCACGTAATATTTATAATGTACGTACTAACTATACCAACTTCGGTTTGTTTGTGCAAGAGAATCGTTTGTCACTTAAGAATTACCTCCCTTACTTGACGGTAGCAAATTCTTACGCCCAAGAAATTAGAGCTGTGTAAAGCGACTGGGCATTTCATTTTGATGGAAATGCATAAAATTTGATATTTCTTTGTGCATATGGAAATATTGGGATATTTTCATGATTTCTGCCAAATCTGGATGAAATTGGAAACTGTTTGAACAGATGCATAGTGAGACACTGCAACAAATGGGCAGACTTGTCAAAAATGAATATGTTCCATCAAACCGTCGAAATTGTATAAAAAAAGCAACCTGGTCAATCCAATTTTTTTTCTGCATAATTAGACCAACAGAGGACTATCTATGGGAACAAGGCATTTTTAGAACTATTGGTAATGTATCCAGTGTTCTAGAAGATCATTTCTCTATATGCAGAACAGTACAATATTAAGTGTTGTGTAATAAGGTATCAAGTATATTACTAAAAAAGCTCAAAATGTAGCCAAATATTCATTTAGAGTGCTCTGCAACAAAACTATGGGTCAGTTTCAGTTTCGTCTACTCACTTCATAAGCAACACACATGCAGATAGTTGAAAAAAGGTTCTTTTTGAAACATTTTCATTCTTTCGTGCTCTTAGTAGAATATACTTTAACCAATAGGTAGTAGAACGAAATTCTAAATGATGTCGAGGTTAGTTACCTCCTTGCTTCGGAGGCCGTGCTTCAGTGAACGTCACGTGGTCCTGTCCGTGTCCAATTCTTATTATACTCTTGACAACGTCCTCTACCGAATACCCATAACGTGTGTACAAATCTGAACACATCAAAGATTCCCCTAACTAGCGTTTATCAGAATATCAGGGTAATATACGTTTATGTACAGTAAGACTCTCAAAAAAGTCATTAACCAGAACTGGAAGCAAGAAAACACACGTTTAAGAGCAAACATAGTAATTACTGAACGCACACAAACTATGACATCACTGAACACACACACACTATAGCATCACTAAACACAAGCTTACTATGTCATCACTGAATAAAAAAAACTATGACATCACTGAACACACACAAACTATGACATCACTGAACACACACAAGCTGTGGCACCACTGAACACACACAAACTACAACATCACTGTACATACACAAACTATGACATCACTGTACACACACAAACTATGAAATCACTTAGCCAACAAAAACTATGACATTACTGAACATACATACTATGACATCACTGAACATGCACAAATTATGACATCACTGAACACACCAAAACTATGACAGCACTGAACACACACAAACTATTTCAACACTGAACACACACAAATTATGACGTCACTGAACACAGCCAAACTATGATAGCACAGAACACACATAAATTATGACATAACTGAAAATACCTAAAACTATGGCATCACTGAACACACAATTTGTTTAACGGTTCTTATTAATTACGTATAAACGTGATATGTTACATACAAGCAAAAAACAGGATTGTCTTGCCGCAGAGTAAGTATTTGATACATTTACATGTTACTATTAAAACATCTGTCGTACGAATGCATTTTTAATGATAATTTTATAATGAATATCATCTGAAAATAGAATTAGAGCTCAACATATAGACGAAGATCGATCAACTGTAAATAGTGGGAGCACTGTAATGAGACACTAAGACACTATAAGGTGTATCATATACTGAACGAAACAGTTAATCCGCCATTATTGTATTTCCAATATCTTCGTTTAATTGTTGAATAGCGGAGGTTTATCATTTACTGAACGGAACAGTTAATCCGCCACTTTTGTATTTCCAATATCTTCGTTTAACTGTTGAATAGCGAAGGTGTGTCATATACTGAACGGAACAGCTTATCTGCCACTTTTGTATTTCCAATATCTTCGTTTAACTGTTGAATAGCGAAGGTGTATCATATACTGAACGGAACAGTTAATCCGCCGCTTTTGTATTTCCGATATCTTCGTTTAACTGTTGAATAACGAAGGTTAATCATATACTGAACGGAACAGCTAATCCGCCACTTTTATATTTCCAATATCTTCGTTTAACTGTTGAATAGCGAAGGTGTATCATATACTGAACGGAACAGTTAATCAGCCACTTTTGCATTTCCTATATCTTCAATTCACTGTTGAATAGCGAAGCTGTATCATATACTGAACGGAACAGCTAATCCACCACTTTTGTATTTCCAATATATTCGTTTAACTGTTGAATAGCAAAGGTGTATCATATACTGAACGGAACAGTTAATCCGCCACTTTTGTATTTCCAATATCTTCGTTTAACTGTTGAATAACGAAGGTTTATCATATACTGAACGGAACAGTTAATCCGCAACTTTTGTATTTCCAATATATTCGTTTAACTGTTGAATAGCGAAGGTGTATCATATACTGAACGGAACAGTTAATCCGCCACTTTTGTATTTCCAATATCTGCGATTCACTGTTGAATAGCGAAGGTGTATCATATACTGAACGAAACAGTTAGTCTGCCACTTTTGTATTTCCAATATCTTCGTTTAACTGTTGAATAGCGAAGGTGTCATATACTGAACGGAACAGTTAATCCGCCACTTTTGTATTTCCAATATCTTTGTTTAACTGTTGAATAGCGAAGGTTTATAATATACTGAACGGAACAGTTAATCCGCCACTTTTAAATTTCCAATATCTTCGTTTAACTGTTGAATAGCGAAGGTGTATCATATACTGAACGGAACAGCTAATCTGCCACTTTTGTATTTCCAATATCTTCGATTCACTGTTGAATAGAGAAGGTTTATCATATACTGAACGGAACAGCTAATCCGCCACTTTTGTATTTCCAATATCTTCGTCTAACTGTTGAATAGCGAAGGTGTATCATATACTGAACGGAACAGCTTATCCGCCACTTTTGTATTTCCAATATATTCGTTTAACTGTTGAATAGCGAAGGTGTATCATATACTGAACGGAACAGCTAAGCCGCCACTTTTATATTTACAATATCTTCGTTTTACTGTTGAATAGCGAATATATATCATATACTGAACGGAACAATTAATCCGAAGGTGTATCCTATACTGAACGGAACAGGTAATCTGCCACTTTTGCATTTCCAATATCTTCGATTCACTGTTGAATAGCGAAAGTGTATCATATACTGAACGGAACAGTTAATCCGCCACTTTTGTATTTCCAATAACTCGATTAACTGTTAAATAGCGAAGGGGTATCATATACTTAACGGAACAGCTAATCCGCCACTTTTGTCTTTCCAATATATTCGTTTAACTGTTGAATAGCGAAGGTTTATCATATACTGAACGGAACAGCTAATTCCGCCACTTTTGTATTTCCAATATCTTCGTTTAACTGTTTAATAGCGAAGGTGTATCATATACTGAACGGAACAGCTAATCCGCCACTTTTGTTTTTCCAATATCTTCGATTCACTGTTGAATAGCGAAAGTTTATCATATACTGAACGGAACAGTTAATCCGCAACTTTTGTCTTTCCAATATATTCGTTTAACTGTTGAATAGCGAAGGTGAATCATATACTGAACGGAACAGTTAATCGGCCACTTTTGTATTTCCAATATCTTCGTTTAACTGTTGAATAACGAAGGTGTATCATATACTGAAAGGAACAGTTAATCCGCCACTTTTGTATTTCCAATATCTTCGTTTAACTGTTGAATAACGAAGGTTTATCATATACTGAACGGAACAGCTAATCCGCTACTTTTGTATTTCCAATATCTTCTATTCACTGTTGAATAGCGAAGGTGTATCATATACTGAACGGAACAGTTAATCCGCCACTTTTGTATTTCCAATATCTTCGATTCATTGTTGAATAGCGAAGGTGTATCATATACTTAACGGAACAGCTAATCCGCCACTTTTGTATTTCCAATATATTCGTTTAACTGTTGAATAGCGAAGGTGTATCATATACTGAACGGAACAGTTAATCCGCCACTTTTGTCTTTCCAATATCTTCGTTTAACTGTTGAATAGCGATGGTGTATCATATACTGAACGGAACAGTTAATCCGCCACTTTTGTATTTCCAATATCTTCGTTTAACTGTTGAAAAGCGAAGGTTTGTTATATACTGAACGGAACAGCTAATCCGCCACTTTTGTATTTCCAATATCTTCGTTTAACTGTTGAATAGCAAAGGTGTATCATATACTGAAGGGAACAGTTAATCCGCCACTTTTGTATTTCCAATATCTTCGTCTAACTGTTGAATAGCGAAGGTGTATCATATACTGAACGGAACAGTTAATCCGCCACTTTTGTATTTCCAATATCTTCGTCTAACTGTTGAATAGCGAAGGTGTATCATATACTGAACGGAACAGCTAATCCGCCACTTTTGTATTTCCAATATATTCGTTTAACTGTTGAATAGCGAGAGTGTATCATATACTGAACGGAACAGCTAATCAGCCACTTTTGTATTTCCAATATTTTCGTTTAACTGTTGAATAGCGAAGATATATCATATGCTGAACGGAACAATTAATCCGCCACTTTTGTTTTTCCAATATCTTCGTTTAACTGTTGAATAGCGAAGGTTTATCATATACTGAACGGAACAGCTAATCCGCCACTTTTGTATTTCCAATATCTTCGATTCACTGTTGAAACGTGAGGGTTTATCATATACTGAACGGAACAGTTAATCCGCCACTTTTGTATTTCCAATATCTTCGTTTAACTGTTGAATAGCGAAGGTGTATCATATACTGAACGGAACAGTTAATCCGCCACTTTTGTCTTTCCAATATCTTCGTTTAACTGTTGAATAACGAAGGTTTATCATATACTGAACGGAACAGTTAATCCGCCACTTTTGTATTTCTAATATCTTCGTTTAACTGTTGAATAACGAAGGTGTATCATATACTGAACGGAACAGTTAATCCGCCACTTTTGTATTTCCAATATCATCGTTTAACTGTTGAATAAGGGTCCTCCGTGGCCGAGTGGTCTAAGGCGCCGTCTCAAGATCACTTACCTCTCACCGCTCCCGCTCGCTCCAAAAACTTTATGTGAGAAAGTTTCCAGTTACTTGCGGAAGGACGGTGGTTCTACTCAGTCTGACTCAGTCTGACTCAGTCTGAGGTCTTCCTCCACCAGTAAAACTGGATATGCCATATATAACCTGAAATGTGTTGAAAATGGCGTTAAACCCCATTCAAAAAAAAAAAAAAAAAAAAAATAACTGTTGAATAACGAAGGTTTATCATATTCTGAAATGAACAGCTAATCCGCCACTTTTGTATTTCCAATATTTTCGATTCACTGTTGAATAACGAAGGTGTATCATATACTGAACGGAACAGCTAATCCGCCACTTTTGTATTTCCAATAGTTTCGATTCACTGTTGAATAGCGAAGGTGTATCATATACTGAATGGAACAGCTAATCCGGCACTTTTGTATTTCCAATATCTTCGTTTAACTGTTGAATAGCGAAGGTATATCATATACTGAACGGAACAATTAATCCGCCACTTTTGTATTTCCAATATCTTCGTTTAACTGTTGAATAGCGAAGGTTTATCATATACTGAACGAAACAGTTAAACCGCCACTTTTGTATTTCCAATATATTCGTTTAACTGTTGAATAGCGAAGGTTTATCATATACTGAACGGAACAGCTAATCCGCCATTTTTGTATTTCCAATATCTTCGTTTAACTGTTGAATAAATAGCGCTATTAATGGTTATTATAATTCTTCTTCAAGCACAAATTTGAAAAAAATGCTTTGATGATTTTTGAGAAAATACATAAAATGGCAGATACATAACATTTCAGGCAAAGGGTAAGCTGTTCCGTTCAGTATATATTGCATAGAAATATGTTACCTTTTATGGAAATATACTTTTTATGCATGTACAATATTGAATATTGAAAACAGTACAAAAGGCCATGTATATCTTAACACAAATCGTATGCCGATCTCAGAAAGTTCAATATGATGCTTGTTTCAATAACAAACATGCACATTGTTAATTATGCATACGTGTAGCTGATAATGATCCGACTAAATATTTTCATTTGCGTACAAATGATGGTTTTAAAAGCATTTCATACATTTCAAAGTATAATTGTACTTTATATTCATATTTTGTAAAGGCAATCTTACTTTATATTTTTTAAAGCCAATTTTACTTCATAGTCTGTAAATCAAATTCCGCAATTTATAATCCGGATAAAAACCTACCTGGGGTTATAAAATCTGCAATAGTCGTCACAACGTAAAAGACATGCCGTCATTTTAAAAACAATAGCTGTGCACCAGCTGCGGAGGCGATAGTATCTAGGGACATGTTGGTATGCTGAAAATTAAATTATATCAGTGAAACAGCTTTCTCCGAACAGCGCAAACTCTGGCCCATCCAGAGGTTCAACGTTTTCGTTTATTTGATAATAAAGATTATCTGTACTTAGTATTTTCCTTTTTTGAGGCAAATAGTTTTGACGCATAGAAACCTTTTGGCCATGGAGTCATTAAATGTATTTTCCAAACGTTAACAGAATAAAACACTGTTCGAAAAGAAATATATAAATACGCTCTTAAAATGACATCCACACATGAGTATTCTCGGAACATGTCTAAAATCATATATTTATCCGGAAACGCCTTCTGCGTTACGGCTGTCCACTACATTCTTTCAATTCATATCGAAAAAGTTCCGTTTATTCTATGCTTTCATCGTTCCTTATTTTGATTATTTTTTTAGTCAGCAGAAAGAAATATCAGAAAACTTCAAAAGTTATCTGAGAGGAAAGCAAACATATATCTAAAATACAAATTAGTATAGTTCAAAGAATATAAGAATCCATCATGAGTATCCGTTTGGGATAAAAATATTTCACCCGAGGAGTCGAAATTACATGCAGGGACGAGGCTCTGCCGAGTTACCTACATATAATTTTGACACCGAGGATGAACTCATGATGGATTTTTTTCTCCCATTCATCTCAGTAAATGATAGATCTTCGATAATGGCCTACATCACAAAAATAGTCTACCTTTTTAATGCGTGTTTAACGTCCAAAATTACACATGCAGATCTATATGAAGAAATGGAGTATGTACCAGAAATTACACCTGTTAATCTCTCCGCACATTGACTTTTCAAATAATTCACTTCAAATATAATTTTTACTCTCACCGTTTCCAGTAGGCAAGACGTCATATAAATATATATGTTGACGCCATTATTCTGACGTAACGTCTGTCTGTTGTTTACGGTTTCCTACGACAAAATCAAGTTTTGAAATAGATTTCGTAGACATGAAAATGAAAATGTATATGATAAAGATTTGTGGATAAGGAAATAGATTACAAAAAATAATATAGTCCCAGATTTTCGCCAGGCCATGTGAGAAAGCTATCACGTGACATGGAAGATTATAAGAATCTCACATGAGTTTGAGGTTCGGATAGAAAATTCCGACCCGAGGGATGGGAACGAGACTCTGCCAAGTTCACGTGAAAACAGTTGTCCCAAGGAAAAAGCCATGAATGATTCCTTTTCTTGTATACCGGACGCATTAATATTTATTTTAACTTAATTTATCATTATAGATTTTACAACGATAGCTTTAATTACATGTATATGATGTACGTCAGTTATTTTATACGCTACGTCATCGAGATGGTTCCAACGTGACTGTGCGAGAATTTAACCTCGGCCCTAGGGTGAGACAGACATATTTTACCCGGGCAAAAATGCAAATATCATTATCCGGTATGCAAGAAAGAGTTTGACTCCATGGGAAAATCCCGTATCTTCTATGAGCAGAAATGGGAGAAAGTTATTTCCTCCATCTTAAACTTCTCCAGCAACCTTCCTTTACGACGTGAATATTGAGAAAAGCATGTTTTTTAATGGAGTTCCTAAAACGTTATGTTAAATTATATTTTCCACAATAACGGAGAAATATACAATTATATTCTTCCACAATATCGGAGTAATATACAATTATATTTTCAACAATAATGGAGTAATGTACAATTATATTTTCCACAATAACGGAGTTATAAACTATTATATTTTTTTCACAATAACGGAGTAATGTACAATTATATTTTCCACAATAACGAAGTAATATACAATTATATTTTCCACAATAATGGAGCAATAAACTATTATATTTTTTTCACAATAACGGAGTAATGTACAATTATATTTTCCACAATAACGAAGTAATATACAATTGTATTTTTTCCACAATAACGGAGTAATTTACAATTATATTATCCACAATAACGGAGTTATGTACAGTTATATTGTCCACAATAATGGAGTAATATACAATTATATTTTCCATAATAACGGAGTAATATACATTTATATTTTCCATAATAACGGAGTAATATATTATTTCAACATCACACATAACTTACACAGAAAGAATGACTTTCTATATATATTAATTTATACATTGTCACAACTGTCACTTTGAACTTTAATAAATTTTATTAACCCATATGCACGTTTCTAAAATATAGTTCAACCACGTTCCCCATTTTAATATAACAGTTCACATTTAAAACCCAACTGCATGTTAACCCATTCGCGCCCCAAAGTGTTCTCCTAAACTAAAACTTGACTTAACATCTCGCCTACCAAAATCCATCTCCTAAACTAAAACATGACTTCACATCTCGCCTGCCCAAAGTAAACTAACTAACTTCTCGCTCCTCCAGAACTAACCCCTACCCCAATTATTTTCATATCACTCATTATTTATCAGATAAACTTCCTGCATAGATGTCGACTCTAGTCGTTAAATGCCTATAAAACATGTTTACTATCCCTAATTTTAGCCTGCTCTACGCGAACATTTGACAGTGTAATATATCAAAAGTTCAAACTAATTAGAACCTCCACAGCTTAATGACTAATGCATGTACCTATAGAAATATCTATACACAGGTATTATATTGGGTTTAATTTTTTCATTATCAAACTAAATAAAATACAATAATTAATAATTGAAGTGACTGACTATAATACAATACAATTTTATTGTCCACAATAACGGAGTAATACACAATTATACTGTCCACAATAACTGAAAAACATACAATATATTTTCCACAATAACGGAGTAATGTACAATATATTTTCCACAATAACGGAGTGATATACAATTATATTGTCCACAATAACGGAGTAATGTACAATTATATTGTCCACAATAATGGAGTAATATACAATTATATTTTCCACAATAACGGAGTGATATACAATAGTATTATTTCCCACAATAACGGAGTAATACACAATTATATTTTCGTTGCAGACACGGATGCCAATATTGACAATTTAACAGACGACATACTGTCCTATTTTCGGCTCAGATATAGAAAACGACATGTTGGTGATATAGATTTTCACCATCAGTTTGAAGGTACGATATGTTTTTTTACATGTGTTAGATTCAAAACTTTATGTGAGAAAGTTAGTCAGTTACTTTCGGAAAGACGGTGGATCTAGTCAGATTCATTCTCAAATCTTCCACAAATAGTAAAACTGGATATGTCATATATAACCTGAAAATTGTTGAAACTGGCGATAAAGCCAATTTGTCGTGGCAACGCTTGTTATCACCATGTTAGTATGTCATTGTCCACTAGATCCGCTCAGTCCTAGCCGTAATTTCAAAAGTACTCAAAACAAGATTCAGTGAGAAGGTATGACGCAATCAAATATCAAGTCCCAACTTTTGATAGGTAAGGTAAAAAACATATAAAATCCTACGAAAACTGTGAAAACACCGAAGATATTTTGTAAAACACCAAACACATGTCAAGCACAATTAGAAGATAGCTATGACCCGATACATACACATTTCGTGTTCATTGTTCATATTCTATTACATTTGTCACGTACTATTGACATTTCGTGTTCAATACTCATATTCTATTACATTTGTCACGTACTATTGGCATTTCGTGTTCTATGCTCATATTCTTTTACATTTGTCACGTACTATTGACATTTCGTGTTCAATGCTCATATTCTATTACATATGCTCATATTCTATTACATTTGTCACGTACTATTGGCATTTCGTGTCCAATGCTCATATTCTATTACATTTGTCACGTACTATTTACATTTCGTGTTCAATGCTCATATTCTATTACATATGTCACGTACTATTGACATTTCGTGTTCAATGCTCATATTCTATTACATTTGTCACGTACTATTGTCATTTCGTGTTCAATGCTGATATTCTATTACAATTGTCACGTACTATTGATATTTCGTGTTCAATGCTCATATTCTATTACATTTGTCACGTACTATTGACATTTCGTGGTCAATGTTCATATTCTATTACATTTATCACGTACTATTGTCATTTTGATTTCAATAAAAGATGCCCCGTTCGAGATGCCCATCACTACTATTTCGAACCGAATGTCACAATAGGGGGACATCCTCTCTGGAAGCGTATCAAAAGCAAAAATCAAAGGAACGGATATCGAAAACAGAACCCGTTACGTAAAAATCTTGAACTGTGTTCAAGTATTGCCTCTAGCTGTTGAGATAAAGAGATTTACTCTGAAAGTTTTTGCGGACAATAACCGCACACCGTGTAAACACTGCGGCATTACGAACCATCCCTACTTCAAATGTCCGAACAACCAAAAACCTACAAACCAAAAAATATGCTGGACCTATAAAAGTATAGCATGTGAAAAGGGATTGCCCAAACAATGTGATTCGCTTTTCCTGTAAAAATGTAGGTCACAAACAAAACGAATATCTTGTATGGTGACTACGCAGCCGATATAATGGAGGGCCAATTAGCCGATGAATTTGAAACCGTTTCGACGATAACCGATAGTGATAACTGCTCACGCGACGATCAATTGCCTATTCAGTCGACCGAACCTCGCGAGATACATGAACCTAACGTTCAAAATCACCATAAAAGCAACCAATCAACAACGTGCACAGACGACCACTTGACAACAACAGCTATATCGACACTCGAACAAACAGAACTTAAGGAGGTTCCCATACAAAATTCTGAACAAAAAACTCACTAAATGGATAGAAATACTTTCTTTATATAAGGTGATTCAAACTGTGCTAGACTACATGTAATTGACAACGACATACAAAATGTGTCCATAACTGGACAAACTATCAAAAACATTGACTCAATGTTAGATAAAGTGGATTTATCTGTAAACAAAAACATATCTGCTATCGGCCTGCATTTGGGCTCAAACGACATTTCTAAATACGAAAAACTGGAAGTTGCTAGGAACTGCCAATAAGCTATAAATAAGCTCGCCAAATATTGACCAAAAACTCCTGTAGCTTTTTCAAGCATAATGTTAGAATAGGAAAAAGTTCGTTTGTGCGCAAATTTAATGATAATGCAAAGTATGTAAACAACTGTATGCTAGAAACTATAAAAACGCAAAGTACTTGCACTATATAGGTAATGATAATATTTTTAAAAGGAGTTGTCAAGCTGTAAAAAGTCTATTTAGCCAATCATATCCGAAAGGAATTCACGTGTCTGAAGATGGTGTTCGAAGTCTGTATTGCAACTTATCCGCTTTTTATTGAATGGTATTTCTGATGAACTTGACATGATAACCCAAATGGAGAAGCGAACAAGGAACAACAACTCGTCTACACCTCTTTCGGTCAGTAGACAGGCCAAGTAAAGTAAAAATTAAAAATCTGAGGCAAAATCTGAAGCTGGCTTATATATGTTTAATTAGAAAAAATACTTATTTATCAAATATAATATTATCAGTATGTCCAATAACGTTTACCATACATTATGCTTAGTAAAAACAGATATTTATCTCCCAAATATGACATTACCAATGTGTCTAATAGGTGTTTATACACGCTTGATTCAACAAAATATAATTTATTTTTCAAACATGACGTTATCAATACGCCAAATAAATGTCAGAAGGGGACATAAGCTTAGCATTTTATTTCAGTGTTTCATATTTCATACAATTATTTTCGAATTAAGTCTTTTTTTTTAAAAAAAATATACCTATGAATACAACATGACACTATCAGTATGCTAAATTAATGTTAATTGTTTAAGGGAAAATAAAAAAACGTCGCCATATTTTCTTCTGGTTGGATAAAAAGAAATTCGATATTATCTTACTTTAAGAAACCCATCGCAAAGACGAATTTGAGTCTAATTTATGGGTAAAACAATGGGGTGGGACCAATTATTGGAATAACGGCAATAACACATCCAGGGGCGTGGGCATCTTAATAAAAAAACATTTACAACTCGACTGTAAGCAGCTTGTTGAGGACAACAACGGAAGGCTTATCTCATTATCTTTGAACGTGGAAAACATATCAAACTATATAATTTCTAACATTTATTCACCAAATGATGGCAAAACACGAAAATTATTTCTAAATAAAATAAATAAAACATTATCTGAATACAATTCTAATCACGTTATTTCAGGCGATTATAATTGTGTAGTCATTAAAGAAAAAGACCGTAAATCTAGTTCAGGCGTTGCAAGTGACCAATGCGGGTTAACGGAACTTAAAAACTCTCTGATCTTGATATCGAGGACGTCTGGCCAAGACGAAACCCTACCAAAAACAGAGTCCACATTCTCACGTGCGTCCGCAAAGTCGAGAATCGATTATTTTCTTTGTAATAAATCTATTGATAATAAGATAGGCCAAGTCAAAATACGCCACGTTCAATACTCATGACGCAATTTCACTTCGATTAAACACGGATAGTATTGACCTGGCCTATGGAAATTAAATGCAAGTATTATAGAAAATTCGGAGTATAAGGAGATGATAAAAATCTTTTGGGGTACATGAAAAAATGAAATAAATAAGTATAATTCGAAAATACGATGGTGGGAATTAACTAAACGTAAAATAAAAACACTTTCAATGGACTTCTGTAAAGAACAGTCTCAAAAATATGCACGAAACATACACATTGAAAAACAAATACAAGGTCTCAAAAAAACAACAGACTATGAAAAACTGCCAATATTCAATAAAATGTTCTAATGAAATTAACTATGAAATGCAAACAAACGCGGCAAGAATAAGATCTAAGGCTTATTACATAGAGAAAAACGAAATATCTTTAAATATTTTTTTAATCTTGAAAAACAAAGGGGGAACAAACTATGGTCAAAAATAAAAGGCTCTGATGGGGTCATGAAATTTGATATAACGTCTTTTTCAAACGAACAAGTTCAATTTTACAAAAATTATTACATCCGAAGGAAAAGAGTCTGATTCTGCTAGAATTCTTTTATCTAACTTAGATAAAAAAGTGAATACGGACACTGCGCGCAATCTAGAGATACACTCAAACAAAACGGAAAACGAAACTGCAATTTTTAAATTTAAAAAATGTAAATCCCCTGGTGAAGATGGCATTATTGCAGAATGGAACGAAACATTTTGGCATCTTATTAAAAACGAATTCATTATTGTTATTCATGAAATTCTTCGTCAATATAAAGGTATATTATCCTTAATGTATAAAAATGGCGAAAGTGAAAACTTGAAAAATTGGCAACCATTAGCACTACTATAAAATAATTGCAAAGAGTTTTGCACTCAGATTTAACCCTTTTCTACCAACGCTCATTAACACAAAGCAAAAAGGATATGTAAACGGTAGATTCATAAATGAATCAAACATGCTGATTCTAGACATCATTAAGTATGCAGATACAGAAAATTTGGATGGGTTAATAGTCTTTCTTAACCAGACCAAAGCATTCGACAGGGTCGAGTGGTCTTGAGTCAAAATGTGTTTACAAAGATTTTGATTTGGCGTAAAAACGATAAATTGGGTGCATATGCTACTAAAATCTTCTAAAACGGCCATACAATCTAACGATTTTATTTCAGAATATTTAAATATCTCACGTTCAATAAAGCAAGGCTGTCCGATCGCACCGATTTTATACATCCTTCTAGCCGAAGCCATGGCATGCGCAGTAAGAAAGAATAACAACATCGAAGGTTTAAGTCTACCAATTCATGAAAATAAACAGTTAAATATCAAGCTTAAGTCAATATGTTGATGACACACAATTTTTTTTTTAAAAAAAAGAAAGGTCTTTACTGCACCTATTTAAACAATTGAAAATATACGAAACTGCGTCCGGTGCAAAAATGAATAAGGAAAAGAAAACAACCGGCCTTTTTATAAGGAAATTTAAAAAGAAAAATCCGACATTTAACGATAAAAGTTGGACAAAAATCCACGTGAAAACATTGGGTGTATGTCATGGTTTCCAAATTGATAACAACGCAATTTGGCTAGACAAAATAAACAAAATAAAAAACTGTCTTCAATTATGGAAGTCAAGAGATTTAACATTTACAGGGAAAATCCTTATTTTAAAAACCTTTGTATTATCGAAAATAAATTATGAGCTAGAAATGCTAGGAATACCGGATAATATTAAAATGATTTTCAAAAGGTTATGCTCATTTTTTTATAGAACAATAGAAAACCGCTAGTAGCAATGCAAACAATATGTCAAAGTTCACGACAAGATAGCCTTGACATGATCGATCTTGATATTGTCATACGATGTATGCAAATTAAGACAATCTGTAAAATTTTAAATTAAAAACTAGACCACTGGCAATCGATTGGCAAATTCTATTATAAAACAGCGGATTCTACTTATAATCAACACTATTTTATATGTAACTGCTATTCTATCGAATGTCCTAACTAGTCAAACCAAAGCAAAATACCAACATTTTATAAAAACGCCATTTCAGCTT
Organism: Panopea generosa; assembly: GCA_029582155.1. Lineage (NCBI taxonomy): Eukaryota > Metazoa > Mollusca > Bivalvia > Adapedonta > Hiatellidae > Panopea > Panopea generosa. The sequence continues at coordinate 5,973,774 of CM055897.1, read as the reverse complement.
GGGCATCTTTTGAACAATTATTCACACCAAAAAATTTGAATGACGTAAAAAATCTACCGTTGTTTGGAAATCATGAAATTTGCTTCAGAAAGAAAACCTTTCTTTCAGTCTTTCTCAAAAAGTAACATCATGATAATTTCTGACATAAGCGATTTTGAAAAGAAATCCTTCATCACTGAAACTGATCTATTGAGGAAACTAAAATATAAACAAAATTGGATAGCTGAATGGATAATTATTAAAGCGCAATTCCTCAAAAATACGTCAACACTTTAAAAGAACAAAATATTGAGACCTCCATACAATGCTTGTATACATTAAATATAGAGGGAACAAAACTTCCAAGTTCTAACAAAAAAATAATCTCGCCATGCAAATTTAACACGGAACTAATACAAACGTACATCAATTCCAAAAGTACGACTTAACCAAAAACCAAAAGCACATCGAAACTGGGAAAAAAAAGTTAAACTTAAATAATATTGATTGGTACACCGTTTGGAAAAATATCAAAACGGCTTACTGCTAAAATAAAACAAAATAATTTCAGTGGAAATTTCTTCACAATTCAATTTTCACTGAACACCGATTAAAACTTATGGGAGTATCTAACGGTCTTTGTAATATATGCAAACGGGAAAGAGATACTATTGTTCACTTATTCTTAAGCTGCGAAATTATAAAACCAGTTTTAGCGAATTTGAAATTATACTTTATAAAGTAATCGACAAGTAAGATCTAGACTTGCGCAATTTGCAAATTGCCGACATTGTACTTGGTTATTACAATGTTCCAGATAAACGTAATATATTAAACATTATTGTATTTTAATTGAAATGGAATCTATGGAAGTACAGGAATAACTGTAAATTTGATAATCAAATACAAATTTCACAGACATTATTTTTTAATACAATACGTTGTATAAAAACAACAGATTGTATATTTAAAACCAAGAAAAAACAACATTGCCGCTATAAAATACTTGTTGAGAATTGACACAAACAATTTTTGATTTGTTGAATATTTCATTCTTTAAAAAAACATCATCTCTTGAAATATAGCTTAACTCTTCTGTTTCGTTTTGTGAAGGTTGCTTTACACACGAGATGCCTCTGTAAACGTTATCTATATAGGGCGGCAGTTGTTTGCTTATAAGTATTATAAGATTACCCCTTTGTCCTATAGTTTATAAATATATTTATGAAATGTGTAAAAGCATTAATTCAACTTAACAGTCTTGCTATATGCTGAGTAATCGCTAAGGATTAACTTGTACGTTTTGTCTGAACCGATATTCCAATATATTGTGAATATTAACGTATTGCAATTATGCAAAATCGAAAAGAACGAAATAATAAATTCGTTAATGCTTTCGTTTCGCTTTTTTCAAGTTTACATAACTGATATGAAATGTGAAAAACATTAATTCTACTAAACAATTTCAATATATGCTGGGATATCTGTAAGGATCAGCTTGTACGTTTTGTCAGAGCCAATATTCCAGTATATATAGTGAATATCTAACGTATAACTATCTTGTTTTGAGATATGTATGTTTAATATTTTTGCAACTATGCAAGTCAAAACGATTAACAAATAAATGTGATTTAAATATTATATGACAATATATGTTTTGAAAAATGTTGCTAAACTTGTATACATGTTATTATTGTGCGTGTTGCAGCGAGATGACCACGACCCCTGCAGACCAATTACGGGGTAATAAAGGGGCAACCTTACGGTAGCTCGAAAAAAAAAGAAGATTATCAAACAACTATTTTAACATACAACGAAAATAATCAATCATTACACATATCACCGAGAGACTTTTAAATATACATGTATATCATGTAAATCAACTACATTACCATAATAAAATATCTACAATAGAATAGTTTCATACCTCAAAGGAAGCTTAATGTTTTTAACAATGTTGATATAATCTGATACAGGAGCCGCAGGACAATTTCCCATTGAACATATAATAAGGCAATCAGTTGTGATTATGAAATTAAAAAAAAAATAACAATGATCTGCTAGGTGTTACAATCCAATGTAGAAGCTTGAAAGTGGTATGTTTTCTCAAAAATTAACAGTTGTTTTGAATACAGAAGTGCTAAAGGTGTCACCTTTTTATCTATGTAAATTTTATATTGATATTATGATAAATCTATTGAATGAACCAATACCACTAAAAACTTCCTTACTATTGATATTTCAGATGGAAGAAATATGAACATAAATGCATGGCTTAAAATGGACGCAGACGACAAACGATCTCAACATATGTTCGTAATTACCAATGAAGGTGCTGGAAGGTATGTAGATGACAACGATGAAACAGTAAGGACAAAAGAGACACATTCAATACTTTCTGATTACATATATAACCAAGGACTTGAAGACACACTTTTCAACAAGATTCTTATCCCTCAGAAAAACGTTGACGTTGTAAATAAACGTCAAGATCAATTTGTTATACCTAAGGACGATGAGATGAAAATTAACGCTATTGCATCGTATGTGGATAATGGAGGTGTAACTGGTGCGCCGTTAAATGAAATAGCACGTGACAACTTTAATATGGAACAATTTCCAATATGGCGCCAAAATATGAACGAGAACAAATTTGACAACAACTTTATGACCAAGGGAATTCAAACAAATCTGCGTTTAAAAGACATCATATCTCCCAACAAAATCGCATTTCATCATCTTCCAGAACTTCATAAACGTAATTATTCGATAACTCCCCCATCACGTGTCTGGCGTCGACTGATACATTTAAACAAACGATATTCTATCCCCTCAATTACAGAGAACAATAAACAGAAAGGTAATCTAGACCAACTGATTAATGATTATAACATGTTGACCGATCATGGAGAGAAACGAAATGCCATGATAACCCCACCTGCACGTGAATGGTGTCGCATATTTGGCCGACGAGTATGTCTTCGCTCATATCAAAGATAAATAATCGAGAGAATATGCACGGCAAAACTGATTGCTGAGAATTTTTAAATACTTACAACATTCTTATTGAGGAATCAATTTATAAAGTCTCGAAATAATTCTTAGTAGTTTGAAAAATGAAAACGCTTTGCGTCTGAACAAAAAACACAATTATAGAACATAGAAGTCATTTTGAAATTAGATTATTTACCATTATATTGGGAGACATTTTCACGTTTTGACGTCTCTAGCAACAAAAAAGTTCTTTATGAAGAGAAATGTACTCCTGGATAAGTAAGCACATTATCAATTGTTCTAAAGGTGTCTTACTTCCATAAATAATCATCTGTTGGTACGAACATGCTGGAAAACATGGGAGTTTGCCACAGTACTTCTTCGTCATTTGAAATAGTTTCTGGAAATACGGCCTATGTGTTGTACAGAGTGTATCACTACGCACCTTCAGTCTGCTATATCTTCACCCTGTAGCACCAAATGTAATCCAAAGTTAGCAAAACTCATGGAAATATTTAAATGTCTCCATGCGTACAAACGAACAATACCATTTTAGAAACAAATCCCTAAACAAATTTATAAAGCTCAAACTTCTCTAGCGTAAGAATCTTGCTCTTGTCACAATAGGTAGGTAATTGTTAAGTGCACAGCTTTACTGCTATAGGTGTATTTGGGAATGTGAAGGGCGTCATTCCACAAAGACGCCAGACGTATAACGTCTTATCAGCCTTAGATATAAATAGAGCTACAGCGAAATAGTTATCTTCATTAAATGGTTTATTCAACTTTTATCGTTAAAGTAATTTTACAATTATTCTTGCTTATTCTTTACTTTTATTATATGAGCGTACCAAGTTACTGAACATTGAAATTGATGAAAAATAAATAAATGAATACATAAAAGTTTACTGTTTTTTTTGTATTGTTTATAATTTAAGTCAGTACATGACATAACATACTTTATTTTTTATATTTGTTCCCTAATGCGTTATTCAATTTAGGTTTTTAGCTCAATCTGTTCAACGAGAAGTACACAGTGATACTGAATGAGGTTAAACGCCATTTCAACATATTTCAGATTATATATGGCATATCCAGTTTAACTGGCGGAGGAAGACCTCAGACTGAGTCAGACTGAGTAAAACCACCGTCCTTTCGTAAGAAACTGGCAAACTTTCTCACATAAATGTTTTGGAGCGACCTTAGCAGTGAGAGATAAGTGATCTTGAGACGGCGCTTCGGCCACATGGTCATGGAGGACCCGCAGTGATACTGAATGCAGTTTTGTTTGGTGCACAGAAGCAAGTAGAAATATCATAACGTTGCAGTAATACAGAGGTAAACAGTGATACAGAAGTAAACAGTGTTACACAGGTAAACAGTGGTACAGAGGTAAACAGTGAAACAGAGGTAACAGATGTTAACAGTGGTACAGGAGTAAACAGTGATTCAGAGGTAAACAGTGATTCAGAGGTAACAGAGGTATACAGTGATACAGAGGTAAACAGTGATACAGAGGTAAACAGTGATTCAGAGGTAAACTGTGTTTCATAGGTAAACAGTGAAACAGAGGTAAACAGTGATACAGAGGTAACAGAGGTAAACAGTGATACAGTGGAAAACAGTGATACAGAGGTAAAAAAGATAAACAGCGATAAAGAAGTAAACAGTGATACATAGGTGAACAGTGATACAGAGGTAAACAGAGGTAAACAGTGATACAGAGGTAAACAGTAATACACAGGTAAGCAGTGATACACATATAAACAGTGGTACAGAGGTAACCAGTGTTACAGACGTAAACAGTGATACACAGGTTAACAGTGGAACAGCGGTAAACAATGATACAGAAGTAAACAGTGATACAGAGAAAAACAGTGGTACAGAGGTAAACAGTGATGTGCCACTATTTTATTGCACTAGTGGAATCATGCTTTACCACTATTTTTACCGGTTTTAAATCAATAACTGCCTTGACTGTTAATTACTAATATAAACTTATTTGTATAATCTTCATGAGCTTTGGATATTTATGTACATGTACAAGCGAAGTTAACATGATTGACATACTGTGCACGTGGTACATATATGTCCAAATTTTATATACAAATATGACTCTTTCATTAATCACATATCCAACACATGTTTCTGTTTATGCAACAACATCTTAATGTTGCGTCGATATCACATGTCTAAAAATCTCTGAACAACATGATCATTTTCGTATGGTATAATACATTACTATCAGTAAATATATCACATGATAGTTTCCTTATGGTATAATACATTACTATCAGTAACTATATCACGTTATCGTTTCCTTATGGTATAATACATTACTATCAGTACATATATCACGTGACCATTTCCATATGGTATTATACATTACAATCAGTACATAAATCACATGATCATTTTCGTATGGCATAATACATTACTATCAGTAATTTTAACACTTGATCATTTCCGTATGGTATAATACGTTACTATCAGTAACTTAAACACTTGATCATTTCTGTATGGTATAATACATTACTTACAGTGCATAAATCACATGATCATTTCCGTATGGTATAAAACATTACAATCAGTACATAAATCACATGACCATTTCCGTATGGTATAATAAATTACTATCAGTAATTTAAACACTTGATCATTGCCGTATGGTATTATACATTACTATGAGTACATAAATCACATGACCATTTTTATATGGTAAAATACATACTGTCAGTAATTTAAACACTTGATCATTTCCGTATGGTATAATACATTGCTATCAGTACATAAATCACATGATCATTTCCGTATGGTATAATACATTACTATCAGTAAATATATCACGTTATCGTTTCCTTATGGTATATTACATTACTATCAGTACATAAATCACATGACCATTTCCATATGGTATTATACATTACAATCAGTACATAAATCACATGATCATTTCCGTATGGCATAATACATTACTGTCAGTAATTTAAACACATGGTCATTTCCGTATGGTATAATAAATTACTATCAGTACATAAATCACATGATCATTTCCGTATGGTATAATACATTACAATCAGTACATAAATCACATGATCATTTCCGTATGGTATAATACATTACTATCAGTAATTTTAACACTTGATAATTTCCGTATGGTATAATACATTACTATCAGTAATTTAAACACTTGATCATTTCCGTACGGTATAATACATTGCTATCAGTACATAAATCACATGACCATTTCTATATAGTATAATACATTACAATCAGTGCATAAATCACATGATCATTGCCGTATGGTATTATACATTACAATCAGTACATAAATCACATGATCATTTCCGTATGGCATAATACATTACTATCAGTAATTTAAACACTTGATCATTTCCGTATGGTATAATACATTACTATCAGTTCATAAATCACATGATCATTTCCGTATGGTATAATACATTACTATCAGTACATAAATCACATACCCATTTCTATATAGTATAATACATTACAATCAGTACATAAATCACATGATCATTTCCGTATGGTATAATACATTACTATCAGTGATTTTAACACTTGACCATTTCCGTATGGTATAATACATTACTATCAGAACATAAATCACATGACCATTTCTATATGGTATAATACATTACAATCAGTACATAAATCACATGATCATTTCCGTATGGTATAATACATTACTATCAGTAATTTAAACACTTGATCATTTCCGTATGATATAATACATTACTATCAGTACATAAATCACATACCCATTTCTATTTAGTATAATACATTACAATCAGTACATAAATCACATGATCATTTCCGTATGGTATATTACTTATTATCAGTAATTTAAACACTTGATCATTTCCGTATGGTATAATACATTACAATCAGTACATAAATCACATGACCATTTCTATATGGTATAATACATTACTATCAGTAATTTAAACACTTGATCATTTCCGTATGGCATAATACATTACTATCAGTAAACAAAGCACATAATCATTTCCGTATGGTGTAATTTGCAAAAGGTCAAGCAAGAAACGCCTCTCACGTTCATATAAAAACAAGCCATAACTTGGCCATTGCTAATGTGGTGAGCACTTGTGGCCAGACCCTTTTGCCTCATTATTTCAATGTGTCTTGTAATATGTATATTTGTAAATATACTGGCAATAAAATATGTTTAAACTAAACTATAAATACAAGTTTAAGACAAGTGGTGCACAATTTGTTACCATGGAAATACGAACAATATTGTATTTTAACTGTTCAAGTATCATATGAATAAATTGATGTATTATCAATCGTCGCTACATTCCTTCTGACATGATACTGGCGTGTACGAGTATATATGTTTATTAATGCAATACACAAGAACACATTACAGAGAGGTCACATGAGATCGACCTTCTCGACCACAGTTCATACAAATAAGCAAATTCATCCTAGTTTTCTTGTCTAATTTGTTCAATACTCGTATTATCAGGTGTCGTATTGGAAAATACCCATAATATATAAAATTAATTAAATATTTAACGTTTAAATCAACTGAAATACTTGTAACGTACATTTATTCGTCACAAGTCAGCGTTTTTTTCAGTCTTGATTAAGACTTTCAGTCCATAAAGTGTAAGTTTTCAGCAAGTTTAAGAGTTTTGATAAACATTCTGACTCGATTCTAAATGGATCGGATTATGACTTAAAGTCATTCAAGTTAAAAGTTATTAAATTTATTAAATTCAGCCAATGCAACAAGGGCCATAACGCTGTCCACAATGGTCTGATATGTCGGTTCAAAAGCATTCCAAAGCTTTTATGATGTTATTAGTAACGGCGATAATAAATGTTCTGGTTTAAATTGAATTTACTACAGTGTGTGCAATGGTGATTCTAAAATGGTAACTATTGTACATAGCTCTGTTCTTCTAAGTTTAACCTGGTAGATTCAAGAACTCGTTCGAAATTTCAGGGTCATACATATTTCATCCATGTTTTATGGAGGGCCCTTGAAATGTTTAGTAACCGAATCATTTCATTTTTTAAATGACCAGTGAAAACAAAAAATCCAAAAGCGATTTGCAAAATACCGTTATTTGATTGGTCGATTGAAAAGTTTACATAAAGGCTAAGGTCTGTTAATATATCGATATATGTATATATATTTAGTATCATATAGTCTACATGTGATGTCAAGTGTGTTTTTGTTTGTTTGTTTGTATGGGTTTTGCAACATTTTTTGACAGTAAACTAGCAATATAACAACGGACAGCATACCAATTCACCAGTCCTGGGATCCGCTTGACAATTAACCTTTTATAGTAATATACTATATATCTGAAAACATTCGCACATATTCCGAGGTCGGATTTTCATGGCCAATAATCACAGAAAGTGTGACCGGGCGAGCAACAACAAGACCACAGGATTGACTGTCCGACGTGTTACCGACAGTGCTAGTCAGGCCTGGTATGTTTACCGACTGTTCAAGCCAGGTCCTGTATGTTTACCGACTGTGCTAGCCAGGTCCGTTATCTTAACGACAGGTCCGGTATGTTTACCGACTGTGCTAGCCAGGACCGACTGTGCCAGCCAGGTCCGGTATGGTTACCGACTGTGCCAGCCAGGTCCGGTAAGTTTACCGACTGTGCCAGCCAGGTCCGGTATAATTACCGACTGTGCCAGCCTTGCCAAGGTATATTTACCCAACTGTTCCAGCCAGGGCCTGTATATTTACCGACTGTGCCAGCCAGGTCCAGTACGTTACCAACTGTGCCAGCAAGGTCCTGTATGTTTAACGACTGTGACAGCCAGGTCCTTCCAGCCAGGTCTTATATGTTTACCGACTATGCCAGCCCGGTCCAGTACGTTTATCGACTGTGCCAGCCTGGTCCAGTATGTTTACCGACTGTGCCGGCCTGTTCCGGTATAATTACCGACTGTGCAAGCCTTGTCCAGGTATATTTACCGACTGTGCCAGCCAGGTCCTGTATGTTTACCGACTGTGCCAGCCAGGTCCTGCCAGCCAGGTCCTGTATGTTTACCGACAGTGCTAGCCAGGTCCAGATACGTTTACCGACTGTTCCAGCCTGGTCCGATATGTTTACCGACTGTGCCAGCCAGGTCCAGTACGTTACCGACTGTGCCAGCCAGGTCCTGTATGTTTACCAACTGTGCCAGCCTAGTCTGGTATGTTTACAGGCTGTGCCAGCCAGGTCCGGTATGTTTACCGACTGTACCAGCCAGGTCATGTATGTTTACCGACTGTGCCAGCCAGGTTCAGGTACATTTACCGACTGTGCCAGACTGATCCGTTATGCTAACCGAATGTGCAAGCCTGTCCCGGTATGTTTATCGACTGTTCCAGTCATGTCCGATATGATAACCGACTGTGCACGCCAGGTTCGGTATGTTTACAGACTGTGCGAGCAAGGTCCGGTATGTTTACAGATTGTTCCAGCCAGGTCCGATATGTTTACCGACTGTGCCAGCCATGTCTGGTATGTTAACCGACTGTGCAAGCCAGGTCCAGGTATGTTTACCGACTGTGCCAGCCAGGTCTGGTATGTATACCGACTGTGCCAGCCTGGTCCGGTATGTTAACCGACTGTGCCAGCCAGGTCTGGTATGTTAACCGACTTTCCCAGCCAGGTCCAGGTATGTTTACCGACTGAACCAGCCAGGTCTGGTATGTTTACCGACTGTGCCAGCCTTGTCCGGTATGGTTACCGACTGTGCAAGCCAGGTCTTGTATGTTAATCGACTGTGCCAGCAAGGTCCAGATATGTTTACCGACTGTGCAAGTCTGTTCCGGTATGTTTGCCAACTGTGCCAGCCAGGGCCGTCGCGATTACCGACTGTGCAGGCCATGTCCGGTGTTTTTACCGACTGCGCCAGTCAGGTCCGGTATGTTTACCGACTGTGCAGGCCAAGTCCGGTATGATACCGACTGCTCCAGCATGGTCAGATATGATTACCGACTGTGCAAACCAAGACCAGTATGTTTACCGACTGTGCCAGCCAGGTCTGGTATGTTAACAAACTGTGCCAGCCAGGTCCGGTATGTTTTCCGACAGATTGTGCTAGCCATGTCCGGTTTGTTTACTTGTAAAATTATTTAGGAATATATACAAGGAATGACATTACATTCTATATTCAAATAAGAAATTGTTTAATTATCTTAACGCTTACAGTGTATTCTTAAAGTTTAAAACACGACCTCAGCAAAATCTAAGAGACTAATACAAACAATATGAAAATTCAGTCCGTTGCTTAATACTTTATTAAGTTACATCATACATGAGCGGGTGAGTTAATATTCCAATCCTTTAACTATAAATACAGCGTCATGGCACACCTTGCTTTCAATTATAACAAAGTACTCAACGTTATTTTAACAACCGTGTATGAAAAAGAATAGAAAAATTAATATTTAATGACATTGTGCCCTGCAAACATGTCGTTTATACCATTTTATCATCGGAAGTGTTTAATCAAATCGAGATTAACGAAGTTTTCAGACAAACTGCTTTATTTCTCTTATTGCCTTTTTGTGATATAAAATGTTAACAAATCACAGCGACACTGATAATTAAATATGCCAGAGGAAAACACTCCCTCCGTTAATGTAATGTGGATTGGTTGACTTTAATGTCACACGAAAACGTTTCTTTCTTTGCATTTCAAGTACAGTCAAACATTAAACCAGATATATTGAACTTGAATGCTTACGTTGGAACGAATCATGTTTTGTCAATTACCCTGTTGTGGTTGTACTTATACTCGAACAATACCAGCAATAACATTGCGCAGGCGTATATATATCACTTTTATAATGGTACATCACTCTAATAATTGTCTTTCTGTCATACTTCTATTAACGACCTTACAAATAACGATAAATGGACTGTTGTGGATTAGTTTGATCCTATGTCTAAATGCATTGGCAATTGTGCTTGATTTGAATCCCATACTACGACTTTGTTGCTTAGATAAACCGTTACTTTGAAAGTCTTGTCGATATTCATTATAATCAGGATTTTTGATAAATGTGGTCACGACAAAGATACTTACTAATTCAAAATAGTAAGCCTCATTTAGCCTTAGTTAAACGACATTATCCTCTAGTTTAATTAGACCTTCTATCTTATAATATAGGAACAAGTCTGTTGTTAATTATGTTTAAGTAAATCTGCGTATATCATCGTTGATTCCATTGGTGTTTTACACCCTGTATATTATGCATGCTGTCGTATTTGTACGAAAATGGTTCTCATCAATCTTCGAACACTCAGTAACAAAAGACACTCGCCGGAGTGACTTTTAAACTCGGTAAACAAGTGTTCCCAATCTCGCACTTTCATCGCTAATCATAGTAATAAGCGAGAGAGTGTAAACTTGTCCCCGTCAGATTGTTTTCTTAAACAATAGCAACATGCACTTTTGATAAAAAAACTTATGAGAATATATCGCATCTCATTATAACCATTTCCTTGTGTCCATTTGAAAACGTTACTTGTTTCTTGATTTAGAATTAAATAAAGTAATGCAAATTGGCTTTGTTTTTTGTTTTTTATAAACTTTTATGATTAAATTACCCACGCAGTTGGGTATTAATACACCTATTGTTTAATGAACAACAGTCAACTTGATTTATTTCGACAAACACACACTAATTGTCGGAAAATTTCGTCTGAAATAATTGTTTACCTTTACTGTTTCTATTGTATTGAAAACAAACTTTAAAAACGTTCCGTCATTTCAAACTATTTAATGTAACATTTTCATTTATTCATTTTCAGCCCTTTACCTGACACTCAAAAATAATAAAATGATTATAATATAACAAGCCTGTACATCATAATATGAAGCCTGAATTAACATTTAGTACTATAGACAAAATCGTATTCACAATAGGAGAACATTATGTCAAAGAATTTGCTATTCATTGCATCAAAAACTCTCAAACAATAGCATCATTGTACAGAATTATTAATGAGAGCTTTGATTAATGATTATGATACCGTCTTTATATTAAGAAGCTAATTAAATAAGATTAAACCTCAAACTGTCATGTACAAACAGAACGTTTATTACTGCGCTGTAGCAGTCCCATTAAACTAGGCTACCTCCAACTGTCCATCTTTTTTTCTTCCTCACTTTATATAGTGTGAAAATACCAATTACTACTGACAGTTAATTACATATAAGCCTAAAATAATAAATTTATACAGTCCCAATATTTCTTATAAAACTGATATTATCAACCCAATTCTCACCCTCCATCCATCGTCGCACACATGCACGTTGACAGGTAATCTATTTTATAATGGAAGCTATATGACAGTTTAATGTCCCAATAAGTGTAGTGTATCACTAGATATACCAATACCTGACCATGACTTATCACTTCACGGATTCATTAATTTTCGTGTCTCGCCTTTACCCGTAGCCACAAATTCATATTTTAATAATGATTTTGATAAGTTGAATTCGCTACAGGAATGTGTATGAATTTGTTACAGCGCTGATAAGAAACCAACAGTAGACGAAGTATCCAAATGATGCAATCACCAAAGCTGTATAAACATCTTAAATTTAAGGTATAATTATCATAGGTACAATTTTTTCATAAAAAAGAAATTACAAATTGGTTACCGGCTTTGAACAATCAGTAGCAAACTATGCAACTCGGAAGCTTATATTTGGTTACCGGATGTACTCAACAACTTTACCTCGCTCGTTCCCATTCATCACATCATAAGATTAGAAAAAAGCCACTGCGAATATCTCCACAAAACCATTTTCTTACAAATACGAAAGCATGCATAATATACAGGGTGTAAAACACCAATGGAATCAACGATAATTTACGCAGATTTACTTAAACATAATTAACAACAGACTTGTTCCTATATTATAAGATAGAAGGTCTAATTTTGTCACAGTAAACTAGAGGATAATGTCGTTTAATAAGGCTAAATGAGGCTTACTATTTTGATTAGTAAGTAACTTTGTCGTGACCACATTTATCAAAAATCCTGATTATAATGAATATCGACCAGACTTTCAAAGAAACTGTTTATCCAACAAAGTCGTAAGTATGGGATTCAAATCAAACACATTTGCCAATGCACTTAGACATAGGATCAAACTAATCCACAAAAGTCCGATTTATCGTTATTTGTAAGGATCGTTAATAAAAGTATGACAGAAAGACAATTATTAGAGTGATATACTTTTATAAAAGTGATATATATATACGCCTGCGCAATGTTATTGCTGGTATTGTGCGAGTACGAGTGGCATTTCAAAAGTAATGCAACTGATTATCGTGCGGCCTCGCCTTGCACGGGATTTTCGTGAAAATTATACCGATGTAGCGAGACATCCATTCTCTACACATACATACCGAGTTTACAGGTATACACGCAGTATTATCGTTAATACAGTGATAAAAGCAACATATAGTCATTGACACTATAGTAAAAATAAAACAAATTAAATAAAAAAAAAGCTTTGCGTTTCAGCGAAGGAGATTTTTGACGAATTGTGTGTTGTTCATGGACAGAATGAATTGTCGTATGCCACCGTCACGAGGTGGATTAAGAAGTTTAAAAGCGATGTGACACCATTAATGATGCACCAAAATCGGGACGTCCTTGTAATGCTACTTCTAACATTATGGTTAACAAAGTATGTGATGTCGGTTAAGTCTGACGCCAGACTAACTGTTCATCAGATAGCTAGTATAGTTGGTATTTCAGCCGCAAGCGTATTCCGCATTCTAAAACGTAATTTAAAAATGAGGCGTATTACAGCTAGATGGATCCCTCATTTGTTGTCAAACAAGCAAAAGAGTGTCCGACTTGAAACCGCCAGGAAACTGCTTAAAATCTTTGCAAAATATCAAAGAAAGCAGTTTTCTGACATTATTACTGGAGATGAGATATGGGTACACTTTTCGAGCCTACCAGAAAAATTAGCAACAAAATATGGTCTACCAAAAACTGTCGCCGCCCCACAATTGCCAAAAGATTGATCAGTGCTAAGAAAGCAATGTTTGTTATTTTCTTTGATATACGTGGTCCTAGTTATGCATCTGGTTGTACCAAATAGAAAATCTATGACTGGTATATTTTATAAGGAAAAAGTGTTGAAGAAACTTAAAAAACAATGTTTCAAACGTCGCCCACACACTGGCTTAAAGCACCTATCCCTGTTGCATGACAACGCCCCTGCTATTGTGACCTCGTTTTTGAACAAGGAAAGGGTTCGGGTTATTCCACATGCACCATATTCCCCAGACCTAGCCCCGTGTGACTATTTCTTGTTCCCTAGACTGAAAAAAAAAAACCATTTAGCTGGTAGAATGTATAGGTCCCCGACAGGTCCCTGGGGTCCGCTGTTTATCAGTGTATGCTGGGTATACCTGAAAATGAGTATGAAAATGCCTTTAAGAACTGGATTAAACGTTTGAAACTTTGTGTACGTAACAAGGGGGATTACTTTGAGGGTATGACGCGTAAATAATTTAATATCTATCAAACACGCTTTATATTACCCCAGTTGCATTACTTTTGAAATGCCCCTTATAAGTACAACTGCAACCGGGTAATTGACAAAACATGATTCGTTCCAACTTAAGCATTCCAGTTCAATATATCTTGTTTAATGTTTGACTGTACTTGAAATGCAAAGAAAGAAACGTTTTCGTGTGACATTAAAGTCAACCAATCCACATTACATTAACGGAGGGAGTGTCATATTCTATTATCAGTGTCGCTGTGACTTGTTAACATTTTATATCACAAAAAGGCAATAAGAGAAATAAAGCAGTTTGTCTGAAAACTTCGTTAACTCGATTTGATTAAACACTTCCGATGATAAAAAAGGTATAAACGACATATTTGCAGGGCACAATGTCATTAAATATTAATTTTTCTATTCTTTTTCATACACGGTTGTAAAAATAACGTTGAGTACTTTGTTATAATTGAAAGCAAGGTGTATCATGACGCTGTATTTATAGTTAAAGGATTGGAATATTAACTCACCCGCTCATGTATGATGTAACTTAATAAAGTATTAAGCAAGCGGACTGAATTTTCATATTGTTTGTATTATTCTCTTAGAGTTTGCTGAGGTCGTGTTTTAAACTTTAAGAATACACTGTAGGCGTTAAGATAATAAAACAAGTTCTTATTTTGTATAAAGAATGTAATGTCATTCCTTGTTATATATTCCTTAATAAATTTATAAGTAAACAAACCGGACCTGGCTAGCACAGCCGGTCGGTAAACATATCCGGACCAGGCTAGAAACAGTCGGTAAACATATTGGACCTGGCTGGCATAGTCGGTTTTCATACCGGACCTGGCTGGTGCAGTCGGTAAAAATACCGGACTTGGTTTGCACAGTCGGTAAACATACCGGACCTGGCTGGCATATTCGGTAAACATACCGGACTTGGTTTGCACAGTCGGTAAACATACCGGACCAGGCTGGCGCAGTCGGTATTCATACCGGACTTGGCCTGCACAGTTGGAAAACATACCGGACCTGGATAGCACAGTTGGTAAATATACCTGGACAAGGCTAGCACAATCGGTAATTATACCGGACCTTGCTGGCACAGTCGGTAAACATACAGGACCTGGTTTGCACTGTCGGTAAACATACCGGGCCTGGCTTGCAAAGTCGGTTAACATACCGGACCTGTCTAACATACCGGACCTGGATGGCACAGTCGGTAACCATACCGGACCTGGCTGGCACAGTCGGTAAACATACCGGACATGGCTTGCACAGTCGGTAAACATATCGGACTTGGCTGCAACAGTCGGTAAACATACCGGACCAGGCTAGCGCAGTCGGTAAATATACAGGGACCTGGCTTGCACAGTCGGTAAACATACCGGACCTGGCTGGCACAGTCGGTAAACATACTGGAACAGACCTGCACAGTCGGTAAACATACCGGACCTGGCTGGCACAATCGGTTAACATACGTGATCTTGCTGGCACAGTCGGTAAACATACCGGACCAAGCTGACACTGTCGGTTAAACATACCTGTCCTGGCTGGCACAGTCGGTAAACATACCGGACAAAGCTGACACTGTCGGTTAACATACCTGTCCTGGCTGGCACAGTCGGTAAACATACCGGACCAAGCTGGCACAGTCGGTAAATATACCGGACTTGGCCTGCACAGTCGGTAATTCATACCGGACTTGGCCTGCATAGTCGGTAAATATACCGGACCAGGCTAGCACAGTTGGTAATCATACCGGACTTGGCTTGTACAGTCGGTAAACAAATCGGATCTGGCTGGCACACTCGGTAAATATACCGGACCTCGATTGGCACAGTTGGTAAACATATCGGACTTGGCTTGAACAGTCGGTAAACATACCGAACCTGGCCTGCGATGTCGGTAAACATATCGGACCTGGCTTGAACAGTCGGTAAACCTATCGGACTTGGTTGGAACAGTCGGTAAACATACCGAACTTGGCCTGCACAGTCGGTAATCATATTGGACCTGGCTGGCACAGTTGGTAAACATACCAGACCAGGCTGGCACAGTCGGTAAACATACCGGACCAGGCTGGCACAGTCGGTTAAAGTACCTGGACCTGGCTGGCACAGTCGGTAAATATACAGGACCTGGCTGGCACAGTCGGTAAATATACAGGACCTGGCTGGCACAGTCGGTAAACATACCGAACCTGGCCTACACAGTCGGTAATCATATCGGACCTGGCTGGCACAGTCGGTAAACATACCGGACCAGGCTGGTACAGTCGGTTTACATACCAGACCTGGCTGGCACAGTCGGTAATTATATCGGACCTGGCTGGCACGGTCGGTAAACATACAAGACCAGGCTGGCACAGTCGGTAAACATACCGGACCTGGCTGGCACAGTCGGTAAACATACCGGACCAGGCTGGCACAGTCGGTTTACGTACCTGGACCTGGCTGGCACAGTCGTTAAACATACAGGATCTGGCTGGCAAAGTCGGTAAACATGCCGGAACAGGCTGGCACAGTCGGTAAACATACCGAACCAGGCTGGCACAGTCAGTAAACGTAAATGGACCTGGCTAGCACAGTCGGTAAACATACAGGACCTGGCTGGAACAATCGGTAAACGTACTGGACCTGCCTGGCACAGTCGGTTAACATACAGGACCTGGCTGGAACAGTTGGTAACGTACTGGACCTGGCTGACACAGTCGGTAAACATGCAGGCCCTGGCTGGAACAGTCGGTAAATATACCTGGACAAGGCTGGCACAGTCGGTAATTATACCGGTTCTGGCTGGCACAGTCGGTAAACATATCAGGACCTGGCTGGCACAGTCGGTAACCATACCGGACCTGGCTGGCACAGTCGGTAAACATACCGGACCTGGCTAGCACAGTCGGTAAACATACCGGACCTGTCGTGAAGATACCGGACCTGGCTAGCACAGTCGGTAAACATACAGGACCTGGCTTGCACAGTCGATAAACATATCAGGCCTGTCTAGCACTGTCGGTAACACGTCGGAAAGTCAATCCTGTGGTCTTGGTCTTGCTCGTCCGGTCCCACTCTCTGCAATTATTGGCCATGAAAATCCGACCTCGGAATATGTGCAAATGTTTTCAGATAGATAGCGTGTGACTATTAAGGGTTAATCGTCAAGCTGATCCGTGGACAGGTGAATAGATAGGCTGTCCGTTGTTATATTGCTAGTTTCCTTTCAAAAAATGTTGCAAAACCCATACAAACAAACACACACGTGACATCACATGTAGACTGTACGGTACTAAATATATATACATATATCGATATATTAACAGACCTTAGCCTTTCTGTAAACTTTTCAATCGACCAATCATAAAACTGGTATTTTGCAAATCGCTAATGGATATTTGTTTTCACTGGTCACTCAAATAATGAAATGATTCGGTTACTGAACATTTCAAGGGTCCCTCCATAAAATATGGATGAAATATGTATGACCCTGAAATTTCGAACGAGTTCTTGAATCTGCTAAGTTAAACTTAGAAGGACAGAGCTATGTACAATAGTTAATTTTTAGAATCAGTCATTGCACACACTGTAGTAAATTTAATTTAAACCAGAACAGTTATTATCGTCGTTACTAATAAAATCATAAAAGCTTTGGAATGCTTTTAAACTGACATATCGGACCATTGTGGACAGCGTTATGGACCCTTGTTTCATTGGTAAATGGTTCATTAAACACTGAATAACTTTTAGTCTTAATCCGATCCAGACAGAATCGAGTCAGAATGTTTATCAAAACTCTTAATCTCGCTGAAAACAACACTATATGGACTGAAAGTCCATAATCAAGACTAAAACAACGCTGACATGTTACGAATAAATATACTTACAAGTATTTCAGTTGATTGTCAGTACTTCAAAAAGTATTATAAAACCATTTTCCCGCGCTTTTCAATCTATTGCAATAAATATAGGCGACAGTGCAAGGCAAAGCCTCTGTTCCACTCACGGTTTTTTACATCATCACGTGACTGGCGTATTAGTTGTCGCATATTGTTTAAAAATTGACTTAATCGCAAAATGACTATTATTATAAAGTATAGAATATTCATATAGACAATAATTAATGCAAACTTTATTAATTAAACAAATGATATTATATTAATAGTGCGACTTCTTTCAGATAGATATAAACATTTGTATGCTTAGTTATTCTTAGTAAATCTACTATTTGCATTATTTAATAGATCCATCACTTTCATAATCATGAAACGGTGTAAACTGGGAATTTAATCCAAGAGTTTCAATCCATTCCAAAAAGTCACGAAAGCCATCACGAGGGAAAATCATTATCTAAAGATCTAAATATGAAATAATCGATGTGATGAAACATTTTCGTCCTATCATGCAATACTGCAAGTCAAAATTTACAATTGTCGTTTTCGACAGACCATTTGTTCTTCTATGTGCTAACTCAATAAAGATGACGATGCTAGTTACATAGTGGATGCTTTATATGTCTACAGGACATCAGAAACTATTGATGCATACAAATATTCAGTTTAATTAAATTTAAACCATTCAAGAAAATTACTTGTTTTTTTATAACTGGTTCAAAGCGGAATTCCCAGATGTCATTTATTTTCTTTGTATGTGCTTCACTAATTATAATTAGTCCGTATATATATTGTTATCATTTATGTTGTTGCAGAGGCTGTGTTATACAACACTACGGCTTCTGTTGGTATATAATATGTTTTTTATTTTTTGAAAACAATTCTAAAGATGCAATTTATATATCATATAGCAATTGAAATTATTTATCTAAGCATAAACCTTAATTAATCTAACCACGAGATTTCAGTTAGCATCAAATATCATAGTTGATTTATTTTCTGAGTGAATATTTTGTTTATTTTTTTTTGTTTGTATTAAAGTTGAAAATGTATGAAATTAAAATTATTTTCATGAACATTGTTAATTTCTAAATCATCATAGTAAATGAACGATTAAACGACAATGAGCGTGCCAATATTCATGCTTCCTTTTTATTACCGTTTGTATTGGGCACGGTCATTTTATTGTACTTAAGCTGTTCCGAGTTTAACAAAATTTAAAACAACTATATTTCAAACAGGAGACTGTAACGTTCAAATGACACCACAATTTGAAATCATATAACCAACCGATGACGATACAACTCTCCCGCTCTCACCTACTCGAACGAAACATTGACTGAGCTCCATGAGGCGGCGCACTTTTAATCTGATTTCACTTTGGACGACTCAAATGTATCGAAGATGCTAACTATAGTACTGGACACTAATATTGAGCGTGATATCAAAATCTAACCAAATATGCTCAAAAACAAAATATTTGTTAAGGATTATGACATTTTTCCCTCTAAGATTTTACTTTTATATCGAACACATTAATTCATTCAGCAAAATAGTATCCTCTAAAACACGTTGGTCTACTTAAACTCTTAACTCAAATTTCTTAGACGGGCAATAATTCTACCCAACACATAATTATTTCACATGTGTCCCTAGTAGGTCTCATTTAAGAATTACCTCCCTTACATAACGGTTGTAAGATTCTTACGCGCAAGAAATTAGAGCTGTGTAAAGCAGTTTTATTGTTTAAAATGCATTAAATGTCATATTTCTTTTTGCATACTGGGCATATTGGACCATTTTCATGATTTCTGCCAAGTTTGGATGACATTGGGAACTGTTTGATGAAGTTATAACAGTTTAAAGATGCATAGTGGTACACTGTAACAAATAGGCAGACTTGTCAAAAATGAAGGGCTGACATCAAACCATCGGAATTGATAAAAAGTAACCTAGTCAATCCCATGTTTTTTTCTGCATAATTGGACCAATAGAGGACTATCTATTGGAACAAGGCACTTTTAGAATCATTGGTAATTTATCCAGTCGTCCAAAAGTATATGCCTCTATATGTAGAACAGTACAAAATTAGTTGTTGTGTGAGACGCAGTAGCTGATGACAGTTGTGACGCTTATTTGATGTTCCATAAGCCTGACCATGGAGTCCCAATGATGCTGGTGAATACGCAAGAGAAGCATCGTTGTTGTATCTGTTAAAAAGCTTAAACAAACATAAAAACCACAACATCGCCGACGATGAAGCCGATGCCGGTGCCATTACAATAGCGCCTATTTCCTTTGATAGACGTGCTTCTAATGCTTAGGTCGTAGTCTCGAGTCCCGATAGCTCTAAAACCTTTATGTGAAAAAGTTTACCATTTACTTGCTGGTAGGGACCAGAACGGTTGTGAACTGAAATAAGTTGAAAATGGCGTTAACCCCCATTCAAAGAATAAAGAAGAAGAAAAAGGAAAAATGAGTTAAAAAGCGAAGCTATGTAGTTATTGATACACCATCAATTCCTGTGTTTAGTACCTTAGTACCATTAGCTATATAAAACGGGATTGAACGAAATCAGTTTAAATATTCCTATGAATGTTCACGTTCAAATCGTTTCAAATATAGACAGTTTGTCTCTTGATATTTGATATTGTTATCATGGTGTATTGGTTTTGAAATTTGTTAATTGCCGGATTATTCGTCCATTTCATCTTGGCCATGAGACTTCTTGACAAGTAGCTATAAATGTTTGTAAATTGTTGAAAAATTATAGTCGTGTATAATCTCATTAGGCTTGAAGGTCAAATCGTGAAGCTTATAGTCAGTTACAGCTGACGTATGATTTTTATAAGCTCATAACGCCTTAATATTGAACGTAATGTTTATCTCACAGTATAGTATTTAAATGAAAAAAATAACAGAAAAAATTACTAAAATGTGACAAAGAATACACAGACTAAGCCACCAGAGCAACAGAAACATAATTAATATAAGGAATAGTTATGATAAAATCAATACAAATATAGATGGAAGGTGACATCGACACCGTCTTGTAACAGTCGTTAGTAAATGGCGCTAATATGTTGGGTGATAACACTGGGTTAACTGGTACCCCAACATCGCTTTCCCACCGTTGTCATTAATGTAGATATAGAGAATACAATGGGAATAACCCTGGGTTAACTGGTACCTAACATAGCTTTCCCTGGGTTGTCATTAGTGTAGATACAGAGAATACTATGGGGATTACACTGGGTTAACTGGTACCACAACATCGCTCTCCCTGAGTTGTCATTAGTGAAGATATAGAAAATACCATGGGGATGACACTGGGTTAACTGGTACCCCAACATCACTCTCCCTCCGTTGTCATTAGCGTAGATATACAGAATACCATGGGGATAACACTGGGTTTACTGGTTCCCCAACATCGCTCTCCCTCCGGTATCATTAGTGTATATATAGAGAATACCATGGGAATAACACTGGGTTAAATGGTACCCCAAAATATCTATCACTCCGTTGTCATTAGTGTAGATATAGAGAATACCATGGGGATAACACTGGGTTAACTGGTACCCCAACATCGCTTTCCCTCCATTGTCATTAGTATAGAAACCGAGAATACCATGGGAATTACACTGGGTAACTGGTACCCCAACATCGCCCACTCACCACTCCTTTGTCATTAGTGTAGATACAGAAAACACCATTGGGAAAACACTGGGTTAACTGGTACCCCAAAATCGCTCTCACTTCGTTGTTATTAGTGTAGATATAGAGAACACCATGGGGATTACACTAGGTTAACTGGAACCCAAACATCACTCCACCTCCGTTGTCGTTAGTGTAGATACAGAGAATACCATGGGGATTACATTGGGTTAACTGGTACCCCATCATCGCACCAACTCCGTTGTCATAAGTGTAGATATAGAGAATACAATGGGGATTTCACTGGGTTAACATTGGGTAAACTGGTACCCCAACATCGCTCTCCCTTCGTTGTCATTAGTTATAGAGAATACCATGGGATGACAGTGGGTAAACTGGTACCGCAACATCGCTCTCGCTCCGCTGTCATTAGTGTAGATATAGAGAATACCATGGCGATAACACTGGGTTAACTGGTACTCCAACATCGCTCTCCCTCTGCTGTCATTAGTATAAATATAGAGAATACCATGGCGATAACACTGGGTTTACTGGTTCCCTAACATCGCTCTCCCTCCGTTGTCACTAGTGTATATATAGAGAGAATACCATGGGAATAACACTGGGTTAAATTGTACCCCAAAATATCTATCACTCCGTTGTCATTAATGTAGATATAGAGAATACCATGGGGATAACACTGGGTTAACTGGTACCCCAACATCGCTCTCCCTCCGTTGTCATTAGTATAGATACCGAGAATACCATGGGAATTACACTAGGTAACTGGTACCCCAACATCGCTCTCCCTCCGTTGTCATTAGTATAGATACCTAAAAAACCATGGGAATTACACTGGGTAACTGGTACCACAACATCGCCCACTCCCAACTCCTTTGTCATAAGTGTAGATACAGAAAACACCATTGGGAAATCACTGGCTTAACTGGTACTCTAACATCGCTCTCACTTCGTTGTCATTAGTGTAGATACCGAGAATACCATGGGATTTACACTGGGTAACTGGTACCCCAACATCGCCCACTCCCCACTCCTTTGTCATTAGTGTAGATACAGAAAAAAACATTAGGAAAACGTTGGGTTAACTGGTACCCCAACATCGCTCTCACTTCGTTGTTATTAGTGTAGATATAGAGAACACCATGGGGATTACACTAGGTTAACTGGAACCCCAACATTGCTCCACCTCCGTTGTCGTTAGTGTAGATACAGAGAATACCATTGGGATTACATTGGGTTAGCTGGTACCCCAACATCGCTCCAACTCCGTTGTCATTAGTGTAGATATAGAGAATACCATGGGGATTACACTGGGTTAACATTGGGTTACCTGGTACCCCAACATCGCTCTCCCTTCGTTGTCATTAGTGTAAATATAGAGAATACCATGGGATGACACTTGGTAAACTGGTACAGCAACATCGCTCTCTCTCCGCTGTCATTAGTGTAGATATAGAGAATACCACAGGATGACACTGGGTTAACTGGTACCGCAACATCGCTCTCTCTCCGCTGTCATTAGTGTAGATATAGAGAATACCATGGCGATAACACTGGGTAAACTGGTACCCCAACATCGCTCTTCCTCCGTTGTCATTAGTGTAGATATAGAGATAACCATGGATATTACACTGGGTTAACTGGTATCCCAACATAGCTCTCTCTCCGTTGTCATTAGTGTATAGAGAATACCATGGGGATGACACTGAGTTAACTGGTACCCCAACATCGCTTTCCCTCCGTCAGCATTAGTGTATATATAGAGAATACCATGGGGATGACACTGGGTTAACTGGGATCCCAACATCGCTCTCCCTCCATTGTCATTAGTGTAGATATAGAGAATACCATGGGATGACACTGGGTTAACTGGTACCGCAACATCGCTCTCTCTCCGCTGTCATTAGTGTAGATATAGAGAATACCATGGCGATAACACTGGGTTAACTGGTACCCCAAAATCGCTCTTCCTCCGTTGTCATTAGTGTAGATATAGAGATAACCATGGATATTATATTGGGTTAACTGGTACACCAACATAGCTCTCACTCCGTTGTCATTAATGTAGATATAGAGAATACCATAGCGATAACAATGGGTTAACTGGTACACCAACATCGCTCTCTCTCCGCTGTCATTAGTGTAAATATAGAGATAACCATAGCGATAACACTGGGTTAACTGGTACACCAACATCGCTCTCCCTCCGATGTCATTAGTGTATATATAGAGAATACCATGGGAATAACACTGGGTTCAGTGGTACCTAAACATACCTATCCGTCCGGTGTCATTAGTGTAGATTTAGAGAATACCATGGGAAAAAAACTGGGTTAACTGGTACCCCAGCATCGCTCTCCCTCCGTTGTCATTAGTGTAGATACAGAGAATACCATGGGGATTACACTCGTTTACTGGTAACACAACATCGCCCCCCCCTCCTTTGTCATAGATGTAGATACAGAAAACACCATTGGGATAACACTGGGTAAACTGGTACCCTTAAATCGCTCTCACTTCGTTGCCATTAGTGTCGATATTGAGAATACCATGGGGATTACACTGGGTTAACTGGTACACCAACATCGCTCTCACTTCGTTGTTATTAGTGTAGATATAGAGAACACTATGGGGATTACACTAGGTTAACTGGAACCCCAACATCGCTCCACCTCCGTTGTCGTTAGTAAAGATATAGAGAATACCATGGGGATTACATTGGGTTAACTGGTACCCCAACATCGCTCTCCCTTCGTTGTCATTAGTGTAGATATAGAGAATACCATGGGATGACACTGGGTTAACTGGTACCGCAACATCGATCTACCTCCGCTGTCATTAGTGAAGATATAGAGAATACCATGGATATTGCACTGTGTTAACTGGTACCCCAACATAGCTCTCACTCCGTTGTCATTAGTGTATAGAGAATACCATGAGAATGACACTGAGTTAACTGGTACCCCAACATCGCTTTCCCTCCGTTGTCATTAGTGTAGATCTAGAGAATACCATGGCGATATCACTGGGTTAACTGGTACCCCAATAATGTTCTCCCTCCATAGTCATTAGTGTAGATATAGAGAATACAATGGGGATGACTCTGGGTTAACTGGTACCACAACATCGCGTTTCCTCCGTTGTCATTAGTGTAGATATAGAGATTACCATGGATATTACACTGGGTTAACTGGTACCCCAGCATAGCTATCACTCCGTTGTAATTAGTGTTGATATAGAGAATACCATGGGAATGACACTGAGTTAACTGGTACCCAAACATCGCTCTCCCTCCGTTGTCATTAGTGTATATATAGAGAGAATACCATGGGGATGACACTGGGATAACTGGTACCCCAACATCGCTCTTCCTCCGTTGTCATTAGTGTAGATATAGAGATTACCATGGATGTTACACTGGGTTTACTGGTATCCCAAAATCGCTCTCCATTCGTTTTCATTAGGGTAGATATACAGAATACCATTGGGATTACACTGGGTTAACTGGTACCGCAACATCGCTCTCCCTCCGCTGTCATTAGTGTAAATATAGAGAATACCATAACTATAACACTGGGTTAACTGGTACCCCAACATCGCTCTCCCTCCGTTGTCAATAGTGTAGATACAGAGAATACCATTGGGAGTACGCTTGGTAACTGGTACCCCAACATCGCCCCCCCCCCCTCCTTTGTCATTAGTGTTGATACAGAAAACACCATTGAGATAACACTGGGTTAACTGGTACCCTTACATCTCTCTCACTTCGTTGTCATTAGTGTCGATATTGAGAATACCATGGGGATTACACTGGGTTAACTGGTACACCAACATCGCTCTCACTTCGTTGTTATTAGTGTAGATATAGAAAACACCATGGGGATTACACTAGGTTAACTGGAACCCAAACATCGCTCCACCTCCGTTGCCGTTAGTGAAGATATAGAGAATACCATGGGGATTACATTGGGTTAACTGGTACCCCAACATTGCTCTATCTTCGTTGTCATTAGTGTAGATATAGAGAATACCACGGGATGACACTGGGTTAACTGGTACCGCAACATCGCTCTACCTCCGTTGTCATTAGTATAGATATAGAGAATACCATGGCGATAACACTGGGTTAACTGGTACCCCAACATCGCTTTTCCTCCGTTGTCATTAATGTATATATAGAGATTACCATGGGTATTACACTGGGTTAACTGGTACCCCAACATAGCTCTCACTCCGTTGTCATTTGTGTAGATATAGAGAATACCATGGGGATGACACTGAGTTAACTGGTACCCCAACATCGCTCTCCCTCCGTTGTCATTAGTGTATATATAGAGAGAATACCATGGGGATGACACTGAGTTAACTGGTACCCCAACATCGCTCTCCCTACGTTGTCATTAGTGTATATATAGAGAGAATACCATGGGGATGACTCTGGGATAACTGGTACCCCAAGATCACTCTCCTTCCATTGTCCTTAGTGTATATATAGAGAATACCATGAGAATGACACTGAGTTAACTGGTACCCCAACATCGCTCTCCCTCCATTGTCATTAGTGTAGATAAAGAGATAACCATGGATATTACACTGGGTTAACTGGTACCCCAACATAGCTCTCTCTCTCCGTTGTCATTAGTGTATAGAGAATACCATGGGGATGACACTGAGTTAACTGGAACCCCAACATCGCTTTCCCTCCGTCAGCATTAGTGTATATATAAAGAATACCATGGGGATGACACTGGGTTAACTGGGATCCCAACATCGCTCTCCCTCCATTGTCATTAGTGTAGATCTAGAGAATACCATGGTGATAACACTGGGTTAACTGGTACCCCAATATCGTTCTCCCTCCATAGTCATTAGTGTAGATATAGAGAATACCATGGGGATGACTCTGGGTTAACTGGTACCCCAACATTGCTCTACCACCGTTGTCATTAGTGTATATATAGAGAATACCATGGCGATAACACTGGGTTAACTGGTACCACAACATCGTTCTTCCTCCGTTGTCATTAGTGTAGATATAGAGATTACCATGGATATTACACTGGGTTAACTGGTACCCCAACATAGCTCTCACTCTTTTGTCATTAGTGTAGATATAGAGAATACCATGGGGATTACACTCGGTTAACATTGGGTTATCTGGTACCCTAACATCGCTTTCCCTTCGTTGTCATTAGTGTAGATATAGAGAATACCATGGGATGACACTGGGTTAACTGGTACCGCAACATCGCTCTCTCTCCGCTGTCATTAGTGTAGATATAGAGAATACCATGGCGATAACACTGGGTTAACTGGAACCCCAACATCGCTCCACCTCCGTTGTCGTTAGTAAAGATATAGAGAATACCATGGGGATTACATTGGGTTAACTGGTACCCCAACATCGCTCCACTTCCGTTGCCGTTAGTGAAAATATAGAGAATACCATGGGGATTACATTGGGTTAACTGGTACCCCAACATTGCTCTACCTTCGTTGTCATTAGTGTAGATATAGAGAATACCACGGGATGACACTGGGTTAACTTGTACCGCAACATCGCTCTACCTCCGCTGTCATTAGTATAGATATAGAGAATACCATGGCGATAACACTGGGTTAACTGGTACCCCAACATCGCTTTTCCTCCGTTGTCATTAATGTATATATAGAGATTACCATGAATATTACACTGGGTTAACTGGTACCCCAACATAGCTCTCACTCCGTTGTCATTTGTGTAGATATAGAGAATACCATGGGGTTGACACTGAGTTAACTGGTACCCCAACATCGCTCTCCCTCCGTTGTCATTAGTGTATATATAGAGAGAATACCATGGGGATGACACTGGGATAACTGGTACCCCAACATCACTCTCCTTCCATTGTCATTGGTGTATATATAGAGAATACCATGGGGATGACTCTGGGTTAACTGGTACCCCAACATCGCTCTTCCTCCATCGTCATTAGTGTAGATCTAGAGAATACCATGGCGATAACACTGGGTTAACTGGTACACCAACATCGCTCTCCCTCCATTATCATTAGTGTAGATCTAGAGAATACCATTGCGATAACTCTGGGTTAACTGGTACCCCTATATCGTTCTCCCTCTATAGTCATTAGTGTAGATATAGAGAATACCATGGGGATGACATTGGGTTAACTGGTACCCCAACATCGCTCTCACTCCATTGTCATTAGTGTAGATATAGAGAATACCATGGCGATAACAGTGGGTTAACTGGTACTCCAACACCGCTCTTCATCCGTTGTCATTAGTGTAGATATAGAGATTACCATGGATATTACATAGTGGTAACTGGTACCCCAACATCGCTCTCACTCCGATGTCATTAGTATA
Source organism: Panopea generosa (assembly GCA_029582155.1). NCBI lineage: Eukaryota > Metazoa > Mollusca > Bivalvia > Adapedonta > Hiatellidae > Panopea > Panopea generosa. Next base: position 5,945,315 of record CM055897.1, on the reverse strand, counting down.
GATATAAAGAACACCATGGGAATTACACTGGTTTAACTGGAACCCCAACATCGCTCCAACTCCGTTGTCGATTGTGTAGATACAGAGAATGCCATGGGGATTACACTGGGTTAACTGGTACCCAAACATTGCTCCACCTCCGTTGTCATTAGTGTTGATATAAATAACATCATGGGGATGACACTGGGTAATCTGGTACGGCATCATCGGTCTCCCTCCATTGTCATTAATGTAGATATAGAAAATACCATGGGGATGACACTGGGTTAACTGGTACCCCAACATCGCTCTTCCTCCGTTGTCATTAGTGTAGATATAGAGAATACCATGATGATAACAGTGGGTTAACTGGTACCGCAACATCGCTCTCCCTCCTTTGTCATTAGTGTAGATATAGAGAATACCATGGCGATAACAGTGGGTTAACTGGAACCCCAACATCGCTCTCCCTCCGTTGTCATTAGTGTAGATATAGAGAACATCATGGGGATTACACTGATTTAACTGGAATCCCAACATCGCTCTTCCGCCGTTATCATTAGTGTAGATACAGAGAATACCATGGCGATAACAGTGGGTTAACTGGTACCCCAACATCGCTATTCCACCTTTTCCATTACTGTATATATATAATACAATGTCAATAACAGTGGGTTAACTGGAACCCCAACATAGCTCTCACTCCGTTGTCATTAGTGTAGATATAGAGAACACAATGGGATTACACTGGGTTAACTGGAATCCCAACATAGCTACACCTCCGTTGTCGTTATTGCAGATACAGAGAATACCATGGGGATGTCACTGTGTTAACTGGTACCCAAACATCGCTCCACCTCCGTTGTCATTAGTGTAGATATAAAGAATACCATGGGGATGATACTAGGTTAACTGGTACCCCAACATCGCTCTCCCTCAATTGTCATTAATGTAGATATAGAGAATACCTTGGGGATTACACTGGGTTAACTGGTACCCCAACATCGCTCTTCCTCCGTTGTCATTAGTGTAAATATAGAGATTACCATGGAAATTACACTGGGTTAACTGGTACCCCAACATAGCTCTCCTTCCGTTGTCATTAGTGTAGATATAGAGATACCATGGGGTTTACAATGGGTTAACTGGTAGCCCAACATCGCTCTCACTTCGTTGTCATTACTGAATATATACAGAATACCATGGGGATTTAACTGGGCTAACTGGTACACCAACATAGCTCTCCTTCCGTTGTGATTAGTGCAGATATAGAGAATACCATGGACATTACACTGGGTTCACTGGTACTCTAACATCACTCTAACTTCGTTGTCATTAGTGAATATATACAGAATACCATGGGGATTACACTGGGTTAACTGGTACCCCAACATAGCTCTACTTCCGTTGTGATTAGTGTTAATATAGAGATTACCATGGATATTACACAGGGTTAACTGGTACCCCAACATAGCTCTCCTTCCGTTGTGATTAGTGCAGATATACAAAAATACCATTTGGATTACATTGGGTTAGCTGGTACCACAACATCGCTCTCACTTCGTTGTTATTAGTGTAGATACTGAGAATACCATGGGAATAACACTTGGTTAACTGGTACCCCAACATACCTCTCCCTCCGTTGTCATTAGTGTAGATATAGAGAATACCATTAGGATTACACTGGGTTAACTGGTACCCCAACATCGCTCTCCCTACGTTGCCATTCGTGTAGATATACATAATACCATGATGATAACACTGGTTTAACTGGTACCGCAACATCGCTCTTCCTCCGCTTCCATTTGTGTAGATATAGAGAATACCATGGGGATTACACTGGGTTAACTGGTACCCCAACATCGCTCTCCCTCCATTGTCATAAATGTAGGTATATAGAATACCATTGGGGTTACATTGGGTTAACTGGTACCCCAACATCGCTCTCCCTTCGTTGTCATTAGTTTATATATAGAGAATACCATGGGAAGACACTGGGTTAACTGGTACCGCAACATCGCTCTTCCTCCGCTGTCATTAGTGTAGATATAGAGAATACAATGGCGATAACACTGGATTAACTGGAACCCCAACATCGGTCCACCTCCGTTGTCGTTTGTGCAGATACAGATAATACCATGGGGATTACACTGGGTTAACTGGTACCCCAACATCGCTCTCCCTCCATTGTCATAAATGTAGGTATATAGAATACCATTGGGGTTACATTGGGTTAACTGGTACCCCAACATCGCTCTCCCTTCGTTGTCATTAGTTTATATATAGAGAATACCATGGGAAGACACTGGGTTAACTGGTACCGCAACATCGCTCTTCCTCCGCTGTCATTAGTGTAGATATAGAGAATACAATGGCGATAACACTGGATTAACTGGAACCCCAACATCGCTCTTCCTCCGTTGTCATTAGTGTAGATATAGAGATTACCATGGATATTACACCGGATTAACTGGTACCCCAAAATCGCTCTCACTCCGTTGTCATTAGTGTATAGATAGAGAATACCATGGGGATGACACTGGGTTAACTGGTATCCCAACATCGCTCTCCCTCCATTGTCATTAGTGTAGATCTAGAGAATACCATGGCGATAACACTGGGTTAACTGGTACCCCTATATCGTTCTCCCTCCATTGTCATTAGTGTATATATAGAGAATACCATGGGGATGACACTGGGTTAACTGGTACCCCAACATCGCTTTCACTCCATAGTCATTAGTGTAGATATAGAAAATACCATGGCGATAACAGTGGGTTAACTGGTACCCCAACATCGCTCTTCCTCCGTTGTCATTAGTGTAGATATAGAAATTACCATGGATATTACACAGGGTTAACTGGTACCCCAACATCACTCCCACTCTGTTGTCATTAGTATAGATATAAAGAACACCATTGGGATTACACTGGATTAACTGGAACCCCAACATCGCTCCACCTCCGTTGTCGTTTATGTAGATACAGACAATACCATGGTGATTACACTGGGTTAACTGGTACCCCAACATCGCTCCACATCCGTTGTCATTAGTGCAGATATAAATAACATCATGGGGATGACACTGGGTTAACTGGTACCCCAACATCGCTTTCCCTCCATTGTCATTAGTGTAGATATAGAGAATACCATGTGGATGACACTGGGTTAACTGGTTCCCCATCATCGCTCTTCCTCCGTTGTCATTAGTGTAGATATAGAGAATACCATGGCGATAACAGTGGGTTAACTGGAACCCCAACATCGCTCTCCCTCCGTTGTCATTAGTGTAGATATAGAGAATACCATGGCGATAACAGTGGGTTGATTGGAACCCCAACATCGCTCTCCCTACGTTGTCATTAGTGTAGATATAGAGAACACCATGGCGATAACAGTGGGTTGATTGGAACCCCAACATCGCTCTCCCTACGTTGTCATTAGTGTAGATATAGAGAACACCATTGGGATTACACTGGGTTAACTGGAATCCATACATCGCTCTTCCTCCGTTGTCATTAGTGTAGATATAGAGAATACAATGGCGATAACAGTGGGTTAACTTGAACCCCAACATTGCTCTCCCTCCATTGTCATTAGTGTAGATATAGAGAATACCATGGGGATGACACAGGGTTAACTGGAATCCCAACATCGCTCTTCCTCCGTTGTCATTAGTGTAGATAGAGAGAATACCATGGCGATAACAGTGTGTTAACTGGTACACCAACATCGCTCTCCCTCCGTTGTCATTAGTGTAGATATAAAGAACACCATGGGGATTACACTGGGTTAACTGGAACCCCAACATCGGTCCACCTCCGTTGTCGTTTGTGCAGATACAGATAATACCATGGGGATTACACTGGGTTAACTGGTACCCCAACATCGCTCCACCTCCGTTGTCATTAGTGTAGATATAAATAATATCATGTGGATGTCACTGGGCTAACTAGTACCGCATCATCTGTCTCCCTCCTTTGTCATTAGTGTAGATATAGAGAATACCATGGCGATAACAGTGGGTTGATTGGAACCGCAACATCGCTCTCCCTACGTTGTCATTAGTGTAGATATAGAGAACACCATGGGGATTACACTGGGTTAACTGGAATCCCAACATCGCTCTTCCTCCGTTGTCATTAGTGTAGATATAGAGAATACCATGGCTATAACAGTGGGTTAACTGGTACCCCAACATCGCTCTTCCACCGTTTTCATTAGTATATATATAGATAATACCATGGCAATAACAGTGGGTTAACTGGAACCCCAACATAGCTCTCACTCCGTTGTCATTAGTGTAGATATAGAGAACACCATGGGATTACACTGGGTTAAGTGGTACCCCAACATCGCTCCACCTCCGTTGTCATTAGTGTAGATATAAAGAATACCATGGGGATGACACTAGGTTAACTGGTACCCTAACATCGCTTTCCCTCCATTGTCATTAATGTAGATATAGAGAATACCATGGGGATTACACTGGGTTAACTGGTACCCCAATATCGCTCTTCCTCCGTTGTCATTAATGTAAATATAGAGATTACCATGGAAATTACACTGGGTTAACTGGTACCCCAACATAGCTCTCCTTCTGTTGTCATTAGTGTAGATATAGAGATACCATGGGGATTACAATGGGTTAACTGGTACCCCAACATCGCTCTCACTTCGTTGTCATTAGTGAATATATACAGCATACCATGGGGATTACACTGGGTTATCTGGTACCCCAACATAGCTCTCCTTCCTTTGTGATTAGTGTAAATATAGAGATTACCATGGATATTACACAGGGTTTACTGGTACCACAACATAGCTCTCCCTCTGTTGTGATTAGTGTAGATATAGAGAATACTATGGGGATTACACTGGGTTTACTAGTACCACAACATAGCTCTCCCTTTGTTGTGATTAGTGTAGATATAGAGAATACCATGGGGATTACACTGAGTTAACTGGTACCCCATCATCGCTCTCACTTCGTTTTTATTAGTGTAAGTTCAAGCCTTGACGAGTGTTTATGTTTCTGTTCGAGCCGAAGTAATTTGATTGATGCAATTAAAATAAAAACAAATGTATTTTTTAAGGAAACTGTTTGAGTCAGTTATAATTATTTGTATCAGTTTACATTTATTGAGATAATTAACAGCTTATCAATGGTCAAAAAAGTGTCTAACTGTGCTCTAACACAACGCAAAAACAATGACGTCATCAAGTTGTGTGTTGCTTAAAGATAATTATTCCCTTCCGATGAAGCAAAAGTCTATCTTATCCCCGCTTTATTACATAAATATCCCTCAGATTATTCTCTTTCAAATACAGGCCCGGCAGCGTGGTCAAGTGGTAGAGCGTCCGCATCGCATGCAGAAAATCGTGGATTCGATTCCCGACCGGGCCAAACCAAACACTTCAAAACTGTTACTGTATGTTTCCTTGCTCAGCATTTAGGAGATAGGTCTATGTCTAAAAGGTCCGATGTCAGTATACTTTGACATGGTGGGGTATCATACTACATATCTGCGGCATGAATAAAATTCTGTCTCAAGTACCCACCGCCGCGACAATAAACGCCATACAGCAACTTACAAATACAGCAGCATGCACATATTGTAAAACACAGAAAGTCTTAAAAATGTATGGAACAGAATTGGTTCTATAAACTTACTGATAGACAGGAGAATATATTACAGACATTCAAGTGCTTTCAGTACGTCTTAAAGCCAGTTCAGAATAAAAGTCAATTTGCGGAATTAACTGAAGACTTACAAGTTAATAGTTATTTACATGTTATAGTAAATGACAGAGTTGAATCTGATAATGCTACTATTTGTTCAAATGTAAAACTTTTACAGCTTGTAAATTACAATATATAAGCACCCATCTATCGTGTGTATGACGAGTTCAAGTGGATACAGTTTACATGTAAGTACCCAGGTTAGTACCCAGGTACTGTTTGTATTAGCCGGTCTTGGTGAGCTTAGTCGGTAGCACGTCTGACATACAATACAGTGATCGTGCATTCGAATGCTCACCCACCACCTGTATCCGTTATGATTGGTGTGCAACATTGCGTTTCATTGTTATTATATCTCTCACCGCTGATTTAAGTGAGGAAGATGTGTGTGCTGGAGTACTGGTTAACCTTCCAGGATCTCTGGAAAAAGTGGTTTGGTTAATTGATACTTGTAGTATGTTAGTCCATGTTGACATAAAAAGATGCTAACTATTCAAACAAACAAACAATGCCAGGTGTAAGTATGCAAGCTGAGCTTGAAAAAAATTAAAATTGAGTTTGGAATTGAAATCCCTCTCTAGTCAATTTGTAGTCGTACCTGCCTTGCATTGTCAAGACGCAAACAAAATAAGAAGTATAGTATAGTATATATATTTATTTGAGTCTCATCAACATACATACATACACATGTAAAGTATCAATATATACAGCACATTAAATGTATATTGCCACACCATATTGGAGACTATCACAGGTGTATAATACAATCATAAAGAACACTGTACATGCAACATATAATTACCTAGGTAAAACTAAAGAAACCTTGTTAATCAATAATTAAGAACTGCCATAAAATAACGATAAGACGCTGAGAAGAAAAATAAGCACTATCGCGGATACTAAAAAATGGAAGTAAAATATTATTAAACACGTTGATCAGATCACTGTGAATTGGATAAGCAAAGTTGCTTTAGACGAGATAAGATAAACAAAAACAGGAAACTAAAATAATGAGCGATATTGAAAAATAAAAACATTATTTACTAATTAAAAATTGTCGTCTTTGTAGTATTTGATAGCAGGTTTTGGCACAAATACGTATCATATCCGAGTTGGAAAACAAGAAAATGAATTTATCAATATCAGACAGAGTCAAGAATATATTGTTACAAACTATTGCACGATTAAATAATTTTTCTCTTAAATCACCGTATATTGAACAATTGAATTAGACATGGTATTCGTTTTCAATAGTATGGCAAAATGGACATAACCTTTCATCAATTGACAGACCCTCGTTTCTACCAGTTTCAATCCTGATGGGGGCTACACCACAGCGAAATTTGGTAAATGCAGACCTATGTCTGGGAGGAAGAATCAATTTACAAAATTGTTCAGGTACAAATTCAGATTTGACGAGTTTATACAAACGGAGTTTATTACCACCTCGTCTAGAAGGACCAGTATCATTATTTATTCTATCAAACCATTTAGTAACATAAACGTTAAATATACCACTATGGACATCACCAACAAATGAAGCAGACAAAGGTTTTTCAATGTTGCTATACATATAAAAGTTATTGACATGATAAAATTGTCTAATATTAAATACCCAATTCTTACACTTGTTACTTGTTACCCAGAGTGCTATACGTTTATTGACCCGCTCTTCGCTCATAGATGACAAACGTGACCAATATAGCGAAACAGTTTTCCACTGTCTTACAATTGAAGGGTTCCAAACCATATCTCCTGATATTCCATCATTGGGTGTATACTTGCCAACACCTAGAAAAAAGCGTTGAGCTCTGCTATGTACCGCCTCAATGCAAGAATATGTACGGATACCCCATAACGGTGCACTATAATTTAAAACCGAACCAACAACGAAATCGTACAATTTAGTGTATACATTTTAACGCACGCCTCCCAAGTTTTTACATTTTGCGATTAAGAGACCCAATGCACGACTAGCGCTCTGAGCAACTGATTTAACAGTAACATTATAATCAAGATGTAAATGTAAAACAACACCTAAATAAGTATATCTATCTACAATTGGTAGTAGTTTGTCCCCACACTTAAGAATGGCATTACTGCGTTGTAACGAATTAGGCTGAAAATGCATAACATTACTTTTAGACGCATTCACGATCATGTTATTTAAAGAACACCAGTCGTTTAAAGCATTTAACAGCAACTGCAGCTCATCAGCGTTCTCAGCTAAAATAACTATATCGTCTGCATATTACATAATGCATATTTTCTCATCTCCAATATTAGTATCGATATCAAAAGATTTAAGACACATTGTCACATCATTGATAAATACGTTAAAAAGTAAAGGTGACAAAATACAACCCTAGCATAGACCACATTTAACATCAAACCATTCGGTTTTGAGTGACTACTCTAACACATGACATAATAGATACATATACAGATCTTACAGAAGATAGCATCTTGCCAAACACTTCAATATCAGATAACCTTTTTCAAAGGGTATTTCTATTTAAAGTGTCATAAGCTTTCTTGAAATCAATAAATGCACAATAAGTAGACAGTCTATTTTTTCTTTCGAGTATCATTAATGTTATTTAAAGATAAAATATGATCCATAGTGCTTCGACCTTTTCGAAATCCATTTTGCTCTTCACTTAATTTATCATAAGATTCAACCCAAGAATTTAATCTATTATTTAAAATCGAGCAATATAGTTTGTACATTTCAGGAGCAAGTGAAATACTTCGATATGACAATGGATCTCGTTTGTCTAAGGTGGATGATTTAGGAATAGGATTTATAATAGATTTACTCCATGAACTTGGCAAAATACCATTATCAAAGCAAATGTTAAATAGCACATGCAAAAATGACACAGCAGAATCATTGTTAAGATCTTCGACAGAAATGTTATCAATTCCACAAGCTTTACCTTTATTTGCATTGGTGATCGATTTATGTACATCAGTTATAGAAATATGATCGTTAAAACGCACATTTTCCGACTGTGTATCATTAATACAGATATTAGTATCATTATCACAGCTGCTGACAGATTGGAATCAAGAACGAAAATCAGTTTTCCATTTGGACAGTACAACATCAACTTCATTAGAAATAGATCCATCCTCATATATAACTTCCATTGATATTACATTACTTTTAGTGCAATTAACACCAATTTTACCAATTGATTTTCAAAATTTGGTAGAATCCACGTTGCATTCTCCAATAACCGATCTTGTAATGAATACAAATAGAAGCGCTTAGATCTCTGCACCTTATTGTCAAACATTTTACGAATACTCACATATTCTGATATCAAAATAATCTTGTTACGTTTATTATTGCATGATAGCCAAGACTTCTCAACAATACACACTCTATTCCATATGTCAGTTAATTCATCCGACCACCATGGCTTGCCAGGCCGTCGTTTTCTATTACATGTACCCGACTTCACTTCTTTAAAAGGTAATTGCTTATACATAGAGTTTTTAACAATATTACACCAACCAATCAGAATACACATCATCTATGTCTGCTTGGTTTCTAAAAATACTTTCAAGTTTAGTTATAGCACAGTTAACATCATACAAAGTTTCTTGGTTTAACATAAAATCATCTGGGATAGTGTTAATATCAAACTTTGTATATTGAGAGTTTGTTTTATATTTACCACTATCAACACTTATATCACATTCAACCAGTAAACACCATTTAAGTAACAAATGATCTTGCATTGCAGCTGGAATATTCCACCTACATTGTTTGTAGTGTTAACGAGTGTAGACACTTTGACAACTTCAAAATTGATTAACTTGTTCAACATATCATGGTTAACAAAGCAAAAGTCTACCACAGATTTACCTTTGGTAGAAATAGAGGTAAATTCCTTACAAACATTATTCACATATTTTCATTAATTAAAAAATCGGTCAATAGATCGCCATATGAGTTCATACTTAAATCGATAACTACCCGGTCAATGATATCATCAACGCCACGTATGGAATCGTCACTATCTCTACATCTACTGTTAAAGTCTCCACAAATAAACATGATGCCACCATTCTTGAACTGATAAATTAATGACAGTAATGCTTCATAAAAATTATTAACATCAACAGACCTAGATGAATTTTCAGGTGGTAAATAGCAAACACATGGCAATAATGTAAGATTACTTGACTTGTGAGAGAGCTTAAGTAAAAATATACCTTCAGTCTCGTTATCAACTATTGAAACGGTAAAATCTAAAAGCAGTTTATTTCTTATAAAAAAAGCCTACTCCTCCTGAACCCTTCCTAGCATTCTTGTGGATGTGAGTTCTTTTGTGTGCAAACCACGTAAAATCTTCGAGACGTAAATCTTCCTCACCAAGCAGATGGGTTTATGCCACCCCTTAAATGTCTTAATCAGTGGATAAAGTGCAAGTAGATCTAAAAATATTATTTTCACAGTTTATGTCCCGTGATTGATCCTCTATGTCCATCAGTTGAACGGTTATCCTGGACGGATTGGCTTGAAATATCGACGTTCCTGGTCCTGATAAATGATCCGAGATCCCCTCATGTAGAGATAACTTTGGTTGGATTTTAACGCACCAAGAATAGTAGCAAAGCTTTTGTTCGCTGATCTTTCAGAAGGCAACTGGTCGTAGTGAATAAATACTTTGGAATATTGGCGACTATGTCGATCGAAGTCGGAGCTTTGCCTTCATGACGGCTAGTTTATCAGCCTTTGATTTAAGTGTTGCAATGATCAGCCCGGACTAAGACTCGGTATATGATTTTTTCCTTTCTGCTTTGCTGATTGTGACATTAGACAGTTTCAGTCCATCCTTAAATACAGCATTGAACTTAGCATGGGTGTTTTCACTCGCGCTTTCAGGAAGGTTCCTTATCACTATATTAAATGAGCGATATATAAGGGGCTGCGAGGTCAACACGATAGTCGACTCGTTAAAGCGATGCTTTATCTTTCGAACAAGGCGTTATACAATGTTGAGTATACTTATATCTTGTCAACAGGACGTCATATCACGTTGACCAATACTCCGACTTACACTGCCATAATCAAACGGTCGGTCAACAATGGAGAACTCCCAAAATACTTGAGAGATACCAACATTACACCTGTGTGTGTTATATCAAGGTGACCGCCACAGAGGACTATGAACCGTTTTCACTCACCTCGAGTACATCACCTGTCATCATATACTCAACCATTTGGTAAGCATCAAGTGCTAACATGGCTCACACACGACTTCCGCTTATTTTACTCTTGTGGGACTCAGTAGAACTTAACGATTCACGATCTGTTTAACTACTACGACAAGAACAAAAAGATCGACATGGTTATTCTTAACCTCAATAAAGCATTTAGCACTGTACCTCGTAAACATCTACTACAGAAATTGCACATGTACGAGATCAGAGAACTCATACTGTGCTGGACAACTCATTTTCTGATACAACGATGGAGTACGTGTTGTAAAGGGTGAAAATCTAGACAAGATTAGTGTTCCAGTATATTATTCTTTGATTTTTGCAGACACATTGACAGCCAAAGTGTGTAAATAAATAAAGTAATAATGCCATGACTCTTGTATTTACAGTCTGAGTCTAAAGAAACGACAAACACAAATGCGTTTAATTTTTCAATCGTATTTTGAATGAATTAGGAGAATCTATTGTTAACCATTGAATTAATGCTCAGTTATGACGAAAACTATACATCCATAATGATGTTACAATATCGAACTTGTTGTTTGAAATAAAAATCAATGCAAATATTTTCATACTGGGTATAAGTATAAATAAACGTAGTATCTGCACATGCCATGAAATACGTGCATGTTCATTACATGTTGATATGCATCTTAAAGGTTCAACTTAACTGCATGAAAACTTAACCAGGATTTAGTTCGAAAAGAAAATTGTAGCGGATGGGCAAACCGACAAATGTACGATAACCATTACTGTGATAGAAAAAAGTAAACAACTATTATTATACGAAAAATCATTTTTATGATCTCCTTTCTTCCTGATCTAAACGTTTTATAGATTCTGTACATGTAAATAAAGATGTTTTTAATGGATAAGGAAATTTCACCTGTAGGTTAAATACGTGTTGAAGCTATAATGCGTCTTTACATGATGGGAGATTTGTCAAGATTAACTATTTCTCTACAACAGTGTATAATAAATTTGTTGCCTTTATCACGATCGTCGTAGAAAACAGTAACTTTACGCTAAAAGCCACATAAAGTATTAATGGATATTGTTCAGCAGTCATTACCAACGCAGGTATAATCGTTTCAACCTATTTGACCTGACGTGAGAACGACTAAATTCTCCGCCCACTTGACATGTAGCAGTGTTGTTAAAGTAATTACAATGTAGTGTTTATTTTGACATTGTTTTGTTTGTCTACGGAAAATGGTTCCGCAGCAATAAACATCGATCGCTGATTGGAATGTCGATTTATTTTATTGGTAGCCTGTGTCAGATTTTTTTACTTGTATTTCTACATTTTTTAAAATTCTTTAGTTTCGGCAATGTTGAACAGTGTATTCGAATTTAACAATTATGAATATTATTACCGCATGCAAATTATAATTTTTAAAATTTGCTATAGAAAACTTCATATTTTATGAAATTATTTACATATCTGGTTTGTCCTTTTTAACTTTTAAACCGGTATTTACGTTCCCATTTGGATTAAGATGTTGTTTTGTGTCAATGTTCATTCGCTTATAGTCAGCTTTGAACACAGCCATAAATGGTAATTTGCAATTAACACGCCACACACTGTCAAGTTCATTCACGCCGTTCCTGAAATACAAACATTGTTAGTATTCGATGTGTTGCAACTATTTTATAATTGCAGGTGACTAATAGAGCATTTGGACCGAGTTCTATATTTTGTCCTGTTTATATTATACTTTATAGTCACGTATATCATGCCCTAGTCACTATATTAATATACTTAATTTCGTAGTTATTCATGCATCGCATTAATATGTCAAGCAGTAATAATAATTTTAAAGATACATTTAATACATAGCGGACCCAATTAGCTCAATCGATAGTACGTCTGACAATTCAGGGGCCGTGCGTTAGAATCCCCGCCCGGCAACAGTCTCCGTAATGATTCATATACGACATAACCTTCCATTGCCATTCGTATTTTGCAGCTGATTTTAGTGGGAAAGTTATCAATTACTTGCAAAGATTGGTATGTCCGTGTACTGGTTAACCTTTCAGGATCCCAGGAAAGATCGGTTACGTTAACTACTCATCTGTTAGCCGTCGATGGCATAAAACTGATGTTAATCCACCAAAAAAAACCCAGACAACCAAACAAACAAAGATTTTATAAATAACCTTAAAAATATCAATATTGTAAAAATGGTTCTAAATGCATTCGTATATTGCCTTTTTTCTGTCTCATAACGCCAGCACAAATGTTTCTAAAATATTATCAAAATATCGTTTGTCATTATTAACTGGTCATTGTCAAAAGGATTTTGTATTGTTATAAAATGCATATTTTGAATGCTTACATTAATTTATGACCATCACGTAGAATAAAACCATGATCATCCTAATTGGGGGAAACCTGATTCATTTCAATAATGCCAAGCTTAAAGAAAACACACTATATAATTCATACCTATATCAGGTATCAGCTGGATTAAAAGAAACACCATGACATATAAGCTGATAATCATTCCCTGGAATTCAGTTAAGTTAACATGTTATGTATCTTTGTAACTGTCGGTAAATAGCTTTTCAGCTAGTGTTTTATATTTGTACATCCGACACAAAATAACGTGTCTTGTATCTTGTATATTGTACCGTATATGAAAAATGTTTATACATCGTAAAACATAAATACAAACGTGCATACTCTGAAATCACATTTATTGATTAAGCCGTGTCCACATAGAAAATTATATTCATTTTTCTAGATTTTAGGCATGTGTAAAGATATCAACATACGCACCTTCGGATTTTATTTGAATTGTGCGTATTCGGCATTATTAACACTTGCATATAAAACAGATGTGTTCAAATGAATTTAATTTTTAAATTTCAAATCCTGATCATAAACATTTTTTAGTTTAAGGCTCATTCAAGGAAAATATATAACAGGACGAGATAAATATGCGGCAAGTCCGGGACTGGAACCCGGGACCCTTCGCTTACAGAGCGAATGCTCTACCGTCTGAGCTAACAGAACCGCTTACATAAATTCTTCTCCTAGTAGGTTACGTACACACTGTGACAAATATATGATTGAATATGACGAGGTTTACGAACTCCAAAAATTCCCTGTTGAATGTGTAGCAAAATGACCAAAGGCCGACAATTCACTAAGGTAGAATAAAACTATACTCAAAATAAAATTTACAATTTTACAATTTTATTTTTGCATAAACAAAATTATGAATATAAAATGATACAATATATACAAATCAACAAGATTTATTCAACATGAAAAAAAAATCCCTGTCTGATAATGTTCTAATATGTAATTACGCTAGCACTTTTCACTTAAATAAGCCTTTGTCTAATTGATGCCGCGATACAAACTGTTACTCACTAGTATGTTACTGGTGTCGCGATACAAACTGTTACTCACTAGTATATTACTGATGTCGCGATGCAAACTGCTCTGCAACGTTAATGAATGATTTAAAATATGATTATACTTATTAAAACACTACGTCCGCGTCCGGATTCGTAGGTATATCCCAAATCGTCCCTTATGACAAATGAGGGTCGTAACAAATGTTGTTAGAACTTGTGGCTGGACATGTTTGGTTATAATGTGAACTTTGCAATAAAACACATATATGTTTAAACCATTTTTACCTCGAGATCTCTTCTTAAAAATATCTGCACACCTGGAACAAAACGATATACCTTTGTATTTTAGTGTGATGATTATGAAATGGCAAAGATAAGAAATAACAGTAAAGAGTTGTCATAAAAAATGCTTACTAAATATGTACCTACATATATATATATTAAATTAAAAGATACAAAATTACAGCAAGTAAATAATACCTACCTGATGATATTGATGACCCCATTATTGAAATCATATCTAGATGTCGTCGAGGATTTGCTTTGTGCACTCAGTGGTTTGTGTTCTAGTAAACAAAATACACATATCTGCATGTCAATGCAATATGATAGTTGTATATAGACAAAATACATCTATCTACATGTCAATGCAATAGCGGTTTATGTTCTATTAGATACAACACATCTATCTACATGTCAATGCGATAGAGGTTTGTGTTCTAGTAGACAAAATATATCTATCTACTTGTCAATGAAAAAGCGGTTTGTGTTCTATTAGACAAAATACATCTATCTACATTGTCATTGAAATAAGATTTGTGTTCTGGAAGACAAAATACATAAATCTACATGTCATTGTAATTGGGTTTGAGTTCTAGAAAACAAAATACATCTATCTACATGTCAATGCATTTGGGTTTGTGCTATAGTAGACGAAATACGTCTATCTATATGTCAATTCAATAGGGTTTGTGTTCTAGTAGACAACTGGATTTGTGATATGATAGCCAAAATCAACAGTAATTGTATACTCACTGATGTAATTGAGATATATCATTTCTCTCCGAATCAAACCTTGATCTGGAATATAGTCAAATGAAAATAAATCTCGTGAAATTTGTAGAAAATATAAAAAAATAATCGTCCTGGTTAAGTAAAACTTATGGTATCATTAAACTCTACAACTAACGTTTAATTTAAAAAAAAACAACAAACAAAACAAAGCAACATAAGTTTAATATTTTTGTACTAATCTTAATGATTAAATATAATACGATAGCAATTTTTATTATAGAAAAACTTCATGAAATTTTAACACATAATGACTTACCAGTTTCATTTAATAAAACGGTAGTTCCATTCATGTAAAAATTGAATAAAAGTAATAACCAGCGAACAGGTCGTCTAGGACAAATAGTTGTATAGTTTATTGACCAAACTGAAAATGGAACCACAGTACATATTCCAGTTTTGAATATTTTGGAAACAATTTCGAGTACTCGTATGAATAAACGTGCTAAATAATTGAATGCAACAAATTATTGTGATAATACCGTAGACGTCCGTTTATCTAAGTATTTGATACATTACCAGGTAGTGCACAATAAATAGCACATTACCGGGTAGTGCACAATAAATAGCACAATTATAAGTTTAATTTGTTATAGTGAATAAAGCTCTATATGTTAAACTACAGGAAACGGTTTTTGGTATATAAATGGATTTCTGACGATTGTTTGTAATATTATTTATTAGTTGTTGTTTTTTAAAATCTGAATTATAGACCAAACTCGATCTGTTATTGGTCGTTATGGTGATGCTCTTGACACTTTCCCGTTTGAATTCATTAAAAAAAAATGCCCGATTACATTGATGTAAAGTTTGTGGCTGTTTGACAAACTTAAGTAGAGATATGTTAATTAATATAAAAAAATCTTACTTTTTTGTGTCATAGCCATCATAGCTTTGGTTTGCTTTGAAACACACACTTTTGCTTAAATAATGAGATACGTTTAAACACAGGGGATCAAGACGTCTGTTTCTTATTTCAATAATAGCAGTATACACCTATTATTTGGCATATAAATCTTTATGTGAATAATAGCAGTATACACCTATTATTTGGCATATAAATCGTTTTGTTAATATTTTTACATTTTATAGCGTTAAATATGTCAAAATCGAAGGAGTAAGGGCATTTCAATTAATATTTATAACTTTATATTCAGGAACTGTCTTTAAAAAAAATTGATGAATCAAATAATAGACAATGATATGCTAACGCTGTTCAGAGACATTAGTACCAAATATATTGATAATTTACAAGGCAGACGACATAAAGTACATCTTTACGAAAATGATAATGACAATAACATGGCGAGATATTAAATAAATTAACCGGGGTGGTGAGGGGGAGTGGGGGGAGGGTTTTGGGGGAGGGTGAATGCACTCGTAGCCTTGCACAGAATATTTCCGACCACTTCAGCTGACGAATTTGGAAAATATACAGGTTGGTTTTCAATCGGCCATTTGTCATGAATCTTTATCAAAGGTTAATGGAAAATTGTCAAGGCATGTAGGAAAAATCTTTGGTAGAGTTATTTTTACCGATTGGGAACATTTATAGTGAAAATATACTGATTTCGTGGGACACCTCCATTGAGAAACTAATGCATATTGAGCGTTATTTTTTGAAATGCTGTTAAAATATTTAGGTCTTTAAAATGAGAAAGGACATCAATAGATTAAAGTAAAATAATGATTTCACGATGAATTTTTTTTTCTAGGCGTTCCAACAAATATTGGTTGAGAAATAAACGTTCGAATATCGACAAAATTGTGTCGGCCATTTTAAAAATAACAATAACATTTCCGGTGTTATACATCCTGTCTTGGATTGGATATTTGACCTGTCATACATTGTATATTGCATATTAACATTGTGGGATAAGGGTTATGGAATAGATCTGAAAATATGGTTGTAAATAAAAAGCACCGATTTGCATTTTATACTTGATGCTTACCTTTTTTGTGCGATCGTTTTAAGTAGCGAAAATTTGTGATGGCCTATGTAGACATTTGCTGTATAGAAAATATAAACTTTGATCCCGGGGTTTTCCCATCCATTAAAAAAACGCGGAAACTACTGGGAAATAGTCCGATGTTTAAACCGACATTAGAAAGTCGCGCATGCGAGCCTCGATACCTTATACAAGAAAAATGGCGATGGATAGATTCCTTGGAGATTTAACAATCCTTTCCTTGTGTTATAACTTATTGCAGAGGAACAATCAATGTCTAGTTTGCAAATGATTTAATTATTATAATTGCATTGATATATAGAAAGAATAAATACTTTAACAATTTCAGAGACGATTTTGTGTTATTTCTTTTTCACAGTTTTTCAGATTGTTTTTTTTTTTTGGTCTTGTGGCACAGTTGTGCTTTGAATTTCGAGACGCACTTTTCTTAAAGTTTCGAAAGTGTTAAAAGTCGTCTTTGGTATACAGTTTTAAATATTGATTTTCTTTATCGTTGTTTCGGCGGTAAACTATATGAAAAGACTACGAGCTATTTGCCAATCAGTCGTGCTGTTTCGAATGTCATTGTAAATTCTCGTGTGTTATCACGTTGAAAGATTCTGATATCATCTGCAATCTTATTGGCTTACAGCTGATAAAGGAGGAGCTTATGTATCTTGGTCATGTTTAGGACAATGATTGACATTCGCAATTAGTATGTTTTTAGCTCTACTGGCCAAAAGTCTTATTTTGAGAATATTGATAAAAACTCATAAAATTACAAAGTAATATTTTTTTTATTCTTATCTAGCATACCAATGAAAAACGTGTTGTATCTTTAGTCATATATGCCAATGACTATGCAAATTGTGGCGTCTTTCAACAATTAACAAGAGCTATGTACACATTAAACATTTAATTAATTTTCATTACCATCACATCTTGTTAAACACAAAAATATATAACATGATCATGTCTATTATAACAAAGAAACTGTTCAATAGATTATTTAAAAATGTTTGTCATCTTCTTGCATGAGGCTGGTGATTTACTAAATTCCATTAAAGTAAGGTTATTCTTAGCTAACAACATTGGATGTGATATGTAACCTGTTATGTATTAAAACTGGTGAGAAATCTAATTTATAATACCCTCCAGTTACTGATCAGACTTCGCACATAACTCATCAATAGCTTAATGCTTTATTGATATAATTCCATCCTCTCTGGGTTTTCCTTTTCACACGTCAACTTTAAAACCGGTATTTACGTTCTCATTTGGATTAAGATGCTGTTGTGTGTCAATGTCCATTCTCTTATAGTCAACTTTGAAAACAGCCATAAGTGGTACTGTTGCAATAAACACGCCGCACACTGTCCAGTTCATCCACGCCGCTCCTGTAATACAAGTATTGTTATTATTCTTTGATATTATTCTTTGACTATTCTATAATTGTACGTGACTAATAGACCATTTTGGGCGGATACTATGTATTTCCCTTGTTTGTAAAGTTTAACTTGCACAAGTAACTATGCTACAATACTTACTTACTTACCTTCCTACCTACCTATTTATCTACCGACCGACAGACCGACCGATTTACTCTCTTGCTTGCTTACTTACTTAACAATGCATAGCATTTATATGCCAAGCAGTAAAAGTATTATATAACATATATATAATGCACTACATTTTAGTTACATAATTTTATATTATATTATGTAATTATATTATATAATTTAATATATAAAAAAATAAATATAGATACATATAAAAATATTACTTACAATATATTTATTTGTGATGTCTATTAGTTTTGGGTTTTAGAGAATATATTGGTCTCTTCTGTTATCTTCTTTAATGTTTTTTTTTTTCAAACTTAATAACTCGGACAACAATTTAATTGAGAAATTGTATTAATTGATTACTGTAAATACTTAACATATAGCAGGCAAGCAGGGGTATTTTGCTGAAGTAAAACATTGTTTGTCTATACTATCCATGTAACATTCTTCAATTAAGTTCTAAAAATATACTTAATCACAGATGTCCACAGTCACATAATATTTGTCACCTTAAACTATTTTACTAATGGAAAGTTAATTGCCTGGCCAAGCCAAGGTGCAAACATAAGCCAAGTATTTCCTGTTTACAAAGAGGTGTCACAGCTAACTTGAGATCGAAATCTCTGTTAAGCAGACGCTATCAATTCAATTTGTAATTAAGTAAATTCTTGTTGTCATAATGGTTATCACACCTGAACTGGGTTTTCGGTATAAAAAACAAGACGATAATGTTCAAAGATCATACCATTTCTACTTACATACAATAAAGGATACGTTTGGAGATCTTACACATTGTCTTATATTATTCCAGATATGTGAAATTATCATTTTTTCATTTTATTCTTTTAAACTTCTATTTTGCTTTGAATATGCTTGTTCTCACATATGTTTTATTACATTGTTTAAAATGCTGATATGTTGTAATTGAGAGTTTACTATCTATTATATATCATTCAACACATAATGTTGCTCAGTGCGGAAACTCTGCTACTAAGATATGTTCTAGACATTTCGGCTTTATTTTCAATAATTAAATATTATAACTTATAGATTTTTGAATGAATACTTGGTTCTTTAATGAATATTTAAATAAAGTAAATTATTAACATAACTATTTTTTTTCAAGAAAACACAAAGTTAGATTTTTTTTGTATATCATACCTTAACATTATTATCGGAGTTAACAATTGTTTCTTTATTATATTGAGATTAGTAAATTGTTAACATAACTAGGTTTCGAAGACAACCTGTACAAACGCTTTTCCGATAAACATACGGTTTGAAATGTTTTAACGAATACAAACATATTTTGATAATGCATTTTCATTTCATGTAGAATTATAAGCAACAAACTTGTTCGGTTGATTATGAATATGATTTTGGTCAAATTGACATGTGTGTTAAATCACCTCTCACATTAAATGAAAAAATCGAGTTACCCAATTACTTCTATTAAATAAGGAATATTAACTGTATAATTCAATTTTACAATTTATGCTTTTATTGGGTAATTTGAATGATGTGTAAATCATTACTGTCAAGGTGTTATATGTGGGCAAACTCATTGGAAAATAGTAATCTTCCATGAGGCCCTCATTATGATGGTATTATATAATCATGCATACATGCATCTTTGAATGTTACAGACTATTGTGTTTATTACAAGTCTGGATACTGTAATACAATTTAAGAACTTGTATGTTGTAATATATCCATAATCTAAATATTTTAATATTATGTTTGAACGTATGATTTAACATGTATCATACCATTTCTACCTACATACAATAAAGGATACGTTTGGAGATCTTACACATTGTCTTATATTATTCCAGAAAAAATACCGATAAATCAAGAGGATAAAATATACATTAAATATGTACGGATCCAATTAGCTTAATTGGAAATGCGTTTGACTATCAATCAAGGGGTCGTGAGTTTTAATCCCCGCCCGGTAACTGTCTCCCGGATGATTGACATATGACATAATATTCCACTGCCATTCGTCTTTCGCCGCTGATTTAAGTGGAAAAAGTTATCAGTTAATTGCAAATATGGGTTTGTTCGTGTACTATTTAACATTCCAGGATCCAGGGAAAGAGTGGTTAGGTTAAAAGATAATCCTTTAGTCCTCGATGGCATAAAACTGACGCTAAACAATAAGTGTATCAATACAGTCAAAACGATACTTGATGTATTATTTTAATAATCTAATAGTGCCAACACAAATAATTCTAAAATATTAACACAATTTCGTTTGTCATAATCAAGGTGGAACTTGTCATTATCAAAAAGATTTTGTGTTATTCAAAAGTTGCATATTTTGAATGTTTACATTTATCAATGCCAACACTTAGAATAATACCATAATCATCATACACGATGAAAACCTGATATAGTTACATTTGAGAACACACTCTATAGAATTCATACATACCAATATTGGGTATCTGATTGATTACAAGAAACACCGTGGAAGATAAGTTGGCAAGCATTGCCAGGAACCTGGTTGTTACGCCTTCTGCTATGGGGTGCGATGTTTCACACATTATTTCTAAAAACAACTGTATGCAACTACTAACGAATATCTGCGAAATTAACACAGCTGTGAACAGCAGCACTGAAATAAATACGTACAGGTAACCATTCAATTTATTACACACGTATGCATATGATCTTTAATAAATTTAAGTTTAATAAATCCGCCATCATTATTGACGATATTATTTCCGGTATGAACTTATGGCTCTTCCACCAGTAATGTGCTGATAAATTTACACTTTTCTTCATAAACACAATGACGCCAGTGAATGGTATTTTCATGAATCATTTGGAACAAATTAAAGTGCACTGATGCTGCAGAATGTATATTGTCTTTTGTTTTCGATGAAATTGACATTTTTGAATGTCATATATGTTATTAACATCGGTTGATACGAAATCATGTTTGATATTATTTACCTTCAACCTATATTACCCAGTATGAAAAACGTTTATACATCGTAAGACATTGGATAAAAACGTGCTTATTCTATATTCCACTTCTTTTTTGTCGATACAGGAGATTAATATTTAAGTAGCGGGACGTTATGCTGATAAATATATTAACATAATTTAAATAAATAGATAGATTATTAATGTTTATTACACTATCTTTGTACAAACAAAGACACAATGCAATTTAAATAAGTTCTTGATCATACTATTTCTTTTAAATCTATGTGATCCAAATATAGAATTGTATTATCCCAGTATTAGTGGAGACTCTTAATTGTCTAATTAGGAAAGGTTAATAACTAGTGTACATGATTAAAAGGCAACCTGTCAATCTATGATGATATAAAATATTTGTTCAATACATCAGAAAAAAAGAATTCACAAGGAATATCATTTTTTACCCGTATTTCCAAACAAGCATGATGTCATTAGCATTAAAAAAATAATTAAAGATGTTGTATAGAACATTTCAGATATTAATACTTTGAGATTACCTCAAAATGGTTAAACATTCATATTGTAAATATTGTTTCAATCAAAATTTTATTTCATCATGACCGTGTGTGTCATTAATATTTATTTTTATATTAATATTAATGCTATTTGAATGTTGAATGGAGAGGGTCGTAACTAATGTTGCTAGAATGTTTGGCTGTTTTCTCATTATGTGAATTATGCAATGAAATATGTTTAAACCATTGCTACCTTCATATCTCGGCAATATGTCATTACACATGCATGCAAACCAAACAAATGCCACAGACGCCAACATAAAGTTTATCATGATTATTAGTTTCATCCGCTTCTTAAAAATACCTGCACACCTGGAACAAGACCATTCGCATTTGTATTTAATGTGTTGATTATGATATGGCAAATGTAAGAAATAACACGGAATGTAGACATTAAACGTCGCCCAAGGCGATCATGATAAGCGTTTGTCTTCAGAGGTCAAAACGTTTTTAACAACAAACAACAAAATAATGGTAGCGTTAAATGACGAAGAACTTGATAAAGTTATAAGTGAGAATGTTATCTGGCAAAAGTTCCACTGGAAACCTAGACCACAATTAACAGAGAAACATAGAAGACTCGGTTTTACTTTAGTCTATTCGTGAGATGCAACGAAATAGGTATCTACCCTAACGTCCCTGGCACCAGCTTCAGTGGAATTCTATTTTCGAGCAACACTGCACGAATGTCATAATGGAATATGCCATATTTAAAAAATAAATACGCAAATCGATTCCTTAAAAGAACAGAAAATCCCTAATAAAATTGAGTCTGTTCGGGACAGATAATGGAATATGCCATTTATAACCATGGTATGTGTTGAAAATGGAGGCAGACCCTTTCAACTAATAAAAGAATATAAGGATCTCTTGAACGAAAAAAACAAACAAGCTAGAGTCACTCTGTCGAAGTCCTTGATTTTTTCGTGCCGAACCAGATGAAGTTGATAATATGACATTGTCATGGTATTCTATTTATCATGTCAATATTTCTAATTCTATTTTTTATTCCTTTTTAGTAAGGTTAAAAGTAGTTCTGTCCAGGTCAAAATGTATATATATATATAACAACGTCATGACGTATACATAATGACGTCATGTACCTGAAAAACTTGCAATACCTTGATAAACCTATGTTTATCAGACAGGGAATTTATTAACAGAAATTAATGCATTAACATGATAAAAAAAGATTCTCACACTGGTGCTCATTTATTACTGAATTATTGATGTCGATGGTAAAAACGATGTTATACTCGGCACAGCCTCGCAATATATATTTGCCGACTCGTTTTATACATTCACAAATAAATCAAACCTTAAGTAAGATCCTGTAGATCTGTGTCAATTTATTTATGATTGTTTATTCTATCGGGGTCAACAATGTAGAGATTGAAACGATTAAAGTTTAAAACTAAAAATGTTGAATATAGACAAACACAGCTGAAAAAATGAAAAAATCTGCAATAATATATTAGAAAAATAGAAATGGATATAATTTAACAAGGTGGCTGAATAGCGCAGAGAATACAAACTTCATTATGTGCACATGAGTTAAATAGAAAGTAGTTATATTTTTATCAAGGGATAGCATACATGATAAACCGACTTTCAAAATGTTTAATACATGATCTAACTGCTATTCTTCTATTCTTGTATTGCAGATACACAACAACTGAGCCATATATGTTACCTGCGTTATACCTAGCGGACTAAGTACGACGTCCATTACTGAAAACCAAGTTCCGTTAACACCTGCAAGGACTGCGTACATAGTAACAATGTATCACACCCATGGACTCCTAGATTGTTTAAAATATAACATATCAAATAGTACAATTAAGTTTATCTTAGATTTAATATTAGCATGGCATTAGTAACATCTCATTGTAAGGAGAATAAAAAGATACCGTAGATTTATAAGTTGCAACATATATGTTAAATGCTTGTTATATTATAAGAAATATTAGTTAATTATGAACCTGAATTTCTGTTTTAAAGCAAAATACAACTATCTTTTTAGCTATTTGTTCAGTTAACTTTTAAATTCATTCCGTTAATACATAATATAGTACTTAATTACTTACTTGCTCACTTACTTATTCGGGTGACTTAGTTTATTGTTCGTGAGAACTCAAAAATTTGCTCTTAATATTTATATTTGCATCCTATTGTTTTAAACAAAACTATTACGTCATGTTTGCGTCATTTTGTTATTTTGATATGTCAATGTCATGATTGGAATAGCGACGTTGTCAACAAACTGAATGAGTGCATATTTATAGTGATTCATGGTACATGAAACTCATTGCAACGTGACTTCGTACCAGCCGAACAAGATCATGCAACCAATAAAATGCAAACTGATCCTTTATTGTTCCGTGCAGCTTCATTTTTTCCATTGGAAATTTGAATGCAATTTGCTTTTCGTCAATATACAAATATACAGAACAGTGTCTTCCTAATTGCTATCAACCAGTTGATACATGCACATTACATAGTTGTTATAAACTATGATTACTGAATATGTACATACATATCTATATTTGAAATTAAAATTAAATAAAAACAAGTAAATATTACCTACTTAATGATATTGATGACCCCATTCTTGAAATCATATCTTGATGCCGTCGAGGATTTGCTTGGTGCACTTGGTGGTTTTGCAGGAAAGTATAATAAACACAGTACCATCAGAGCAACCGCAACAGCAAATGCTGCATGAATAGATGTTTGTATAGATGAAATAAACGATATGCTATGGTTTTGTTTGTGCGCTCGGTTGTATTGCAAGGTGTATTAAACATATTATCACCAGAACCAGCAGCAAAATCAAGCGCTGTCTTTTAACTAGAATTAAATAAATGATAAAAAATGGAACGATGAGTTAGAATATCCCTAAAATACACTTGCTGAATTAAAAAAAAGTACTATCCCAGAACCTGATATCTCCCGAATCAGGTCTACTAACTACCAATGAAAAAGCAGGGAATTATATGCCTGCCCCACAATTCATTGCAATTGAACGCTTACTAAATTGTAACGTCATTCTTACTTTTAGTTGAAGCAACTGACCAATCAACGTGCTTAAATGCGGTTTTCAAATTTGCTATTTAACGAACCCAATCGGGAAAGCTGGGTTCGTGCTACAATTTACTATAAATGGCTAAATTCAAATGGTTATTTAAGTAAACCGGTGTTGATACCGATTTTTCAAAGACAGTGTTTGCTGTGCGCTGAAAATCTTCCTTGTGTATATATTATAGTTATTTTGATTATTTTATAGATTTGTTTATGTTTGTTATTATCTTATAGTGTTTTCCTCTGAATAAAACGTCATCTGTTCCTTTTTTGTATATGTTTCTTTGATGTAAAAATTTACATTCCAAATCGGCATGGTTTATGTTATAATTGTAAACAAAATTTATTTATCTACATTTAATAGCAACACGCGTTATGTTGTGATAGACAAATTCAACATTAATTGCATACTTACTGATGTAATTGAGGCATTTGATTTCACTCCGTAATAAATCTTTATCTGGAAAATAGTGAAATAAAGAAATTCTCATAAAATTTGTAAAATATATGAAAATTATAATCGTCCTGGTCAAGTAAGGCTTCAGGTATTACTAAACTCAACAACAAACAGATATTTTGTCTTAATTAAAGATTACAAAAAAGAAATGCCAATAAAACTAATTGCATACAATTGCAGTAAAATTTAACATATATTGTTTATTTTGGGCCCCATATTTTACAAAATAACGTTAGACAATTGTAAAAATTCGTTAACTTACCTGTTTCATTTAATAAAACGGTAGTTCCATTCCTGTAAAAATTGGACAAAACTTATTATCAGTGAACAAGTCTTGTATGTCATATAGCTATATGCTATTTTCTTTACCAAAGTGACACTTGAACCACAGTTCCAGTTTTAAATGTTTGGAAACAGATTCGATTACACATAGGAATAAACGTGTCAGATTGTTGAATGCAACACATTACCATTGTCGTTCTGAGATCATTGTATTTGATACATTTCCAGGTAAAACATAGTGAAGAGCACAATTAGAGGTCTGATTAGTTATAGTGAATGTATTTCTATATAGTTGGTTACAGGAACACTGTTCTTGGTTTGAAATGTTTGACAAGGATGTTTGATGATTGTCTGAATATTTCAAGGTTATATCTTTTATTTTTAAAATCTGAATCAATGACAATAATTTATATGTAATTGGTCGTTATGGAATTGCATTTAATACATTTCCCTTTTTGTGACGAATTTAAAATACATGTACATTGAGGAAAATAATTATATCTTAATAATTACGGAATGAAGAGTACAGCTGTATGACAGATAGAGATAAGTTAGTTAATATAATAAAATGCTTCGTAATAGTTTTTGTCTTTTTGTTACTGAAGCTTTGATGTGGTGTGAAACAAACGCATGTCATTAAAGTATAATTCTAAACTCTCTGAATTTATCATTTATATGCCTACATAATGGTTCAAGAACAACATCCATGGCTGGATGTTTAATTGTACAAAAATTAATTCAAGTTTTAAGACAGAAACAAATGGTTTCCTAGAAAGGTAGTATCCGTAGCAAGCCTTTAATGTCTCGGAATTAGGTAAACTATACGTTTAAAACACATTCTAGCACTAAACCTTTAAGATGAAGACTTAGAATATAAGGTTTTCAGGCTGTATATGATAGACCATCTGAGCTAGAAGACTGGAAACGTTACGGACACTATAAAACCGTGTAGTATCCGTAACCTTCAATTGTTTTGATTTAAGCTGACGTAAGTTGTCAACACTGACGAATCACGCTCAGAGTAGTCCTGGGTATAACCAGTACTAAGAATATACGTATCTAGGACACTACAAATAGCCATGGCGGAGGATCGAATCCATGACACTCCGATCTTGGGTCTGACGCTCTAACACAGGACTACGCACTTTTCTATCCATAACTGTAAGTTAAATTACAATATTAAATACATAAGGAATACTCGCATCCCTTTTAAAACTTAAAGAATTTTAAATGCGGAAAAATGGATTCATGTAATTTTAATTGCACCATTTTACTAACCAGCTGAACATATATTCATTCACGATTTGGCAGCCATGCTCTTTTGATATATCAGCTGCAGGCATTTACACAGATGCAACAATAGAATCTATCAAGATTAAAATGGTATGTGTTTGGGTTGTGTCTAGTACTTGGATAGAGAGATAGATACATTTATACACAGGGTGCTCAAGAAGTCTGTTTTATTTTTTACATAATTCACAGTGAACCACTATTATAATTTAGCATATGAAACGTAATGTGAACTTTTCTATATTTTCATAGCGTTAACATATGTGAAACGCAAAGAAGTGGGGGCATTTTAACTAATATTCATAACTTTATATTCGGCAACTGTCTTTTAAAACAGTATTTATAAAATGTCAGTAATGATTCAAAGACACTTACATTACAGGCATAGAAACCATCAATGGACCTGAAACGAAGGCAAAATTATTTTGAGCAAAAATACACTATTTCAAGATACTTCCTATAAACGCTACGTTAAAGCTTATAGTCAATTTCATGATGTCGCAATCATATGGTTCCAAAAGAAAGTTTGGGGTTACTGAGTATGTTACATTTTAAAAAATTATAATTGCATAAACTATATATTTAATTTTTTTGAACAAAATCTTATTTACAGATATATTTTTATTATACAAATATAAGATTTTTTTCCTTTACAAGTAAGATAATGTGCTTACATCGGCACCTGTAATTATAAAGTAATAATGTTATTATTCCTAACCTCATTTACATGTATGTTTAATTTTATAAATAGTTAAAGGCAACTTGCCAAATTAAGATATGAGGTTGGTATAAATCAAATCACTTAAAAGTACCGAAACCTGGGCAAACAATGGTCAAGTAGAAATGAGATAATAAAGTGTATGTAAGATGTAAACCGGTACATTATAAAAGCATACTGATGGGAAGTGCTTATATTAGTAAGATGTTACTATTAACATACCGTTGTTTGATGTATTGCATGGGTACAACACAATACCTATGGCAGGATGTTTTTTATTTATTTGTTTGAATAAACAGCCTAGGCGTATTAGATAAATGAATACTGAAAATAATAAATAATTAATATATATACAATAACAATATTAGAAATACCGAAATAGTTCCATGTTAGGCTAGCTGGTTTGTATTTCCAAACTAATTTGAAATTATGGACGATTCAACTCGAACTATTTCAGGACGTTTTCCGTTTTTTGAAAGAAGTTACTATTTATAGAACAGATATCCTACGAAATTTCGAAACGCGACAGTCACTACTAAACCTAGTTAAATTTGCCAAGGTAAAAACACGCACCAAGAAGGTATGTTGCTAGCTGGACCCAGACTTGCAGCCATGGCGGAACTCTGCCGTGGCCGTTGTACGTTCGTTGGCATGGAACCATATCTCTGATACCGCCGTCGAAATGGTCATAGTCACACTTAAGTCTACTCCGTTAAGCGCTTGGCCAATCGAAATCAATCTGCAAAAAAAATGAGAAAATGAAGTTATTTCGCTATTCGTTTTGGGTTTTTAAACCAGGACTAAACATTACTTTCACTACCTCCAATATTGTATTTTAGAATATATCTGCTTTCATTGAAAAAAAAGGAGATTAAAAAATTAAATCATTGAATTTATTGATTCAACAACTAGGAATTGAAGTAGAATGTATTATTTACCTTAGCTAGTTGATATATGATAACTAAGTGAAGAGCAAATTATATTTCCATCGATGCTACTCGAGTTTGAATTCCTGAATCGGCAGTGTACATGAGAGGTTATGATGACGGGGGAAGAGCGAGATTTGGTACACCCAAGTTTATGTTCTACAGTGGCATATTCTGCTGCTGACCGTTCCAAAGCGGTGATCCTATTTTCATTTATTTATGTATTTATTTTACCTATTATAAGCATTCCTTATATTATTTGTGTGCACAGTAGCATTTATGACTGTGTCATTTGCATGCTACGGCTCTTACTGGCTGTATACATATGGATATTTACTTTATGGCGGTAGCCTAATTGTACGGGTATTCTGGTTCATTCCAAATTCACAACAAAGTCTCTATCCATGTTATGGATAATGAATTATATCAGTTTGATTTGTAATCAGCGAAAAGTGTACATGGTTTGAATCGTCAACACAGGTTTATACCTCTAGTTGATTGCTGGTAGTCGTGTAATCTGTAGATACGTAACCTTTACATTATATATTTTTGAACTGTGCAAGTAATTGAAGTTTGTTTTCTTACATAGTAGCTCGTGTTTGGTCCATGGTAATGATTCTCGTTGTCGCTGATAAAGCCATGAAAATGGTGCATGTTATCATTGCCACACGAATACCTGCACGTCAAATATTACAGAGAAACAATAACATATATTTGGTATATATTATGAACGAAAACATGGAAATGAATCTTCCAACATGTGTTTCTTTGTTAATGACATAACTATGAGAGAAACCATAGATATCAATTATCAGTGGCATTTTAATGCGCGTTAACACATGACAGATGCATATATGGCACATTCAGTTTTATCGGTATAGGAAAACTTAAAATGAATATGAATAGAACCAACGTCCTTCCGCAAGTGACTGGCAATATTTCTTACATTTAGGTTAAAGACAGAGCTGGGCTCTGTAGTATATGGTAATACAATGGATATGCACAGCCTCGGTATGCCTTAGTTTTGTATGTGACCTTGAAATAAAGGAAGTCGCTCAATTGTTATAGTCGAATGACACGTTATAGTGTTATGCTAAACACTTCTATACAATTTTTTTTTGTGTGTGTGTGTGTGTGTGTGTTTGTGTGTGTGTGACTCTTTCTTTCCTTCTTTCTTTCTTTCTTTCTTTCTTTCTTTCTTTCTTTCTTTCTTTCTTTCTCTCTCTCTCTCTCTCTCCCCCCTCTCTCTCTCTCTGTATGTTTGTTACCACACCCTCTTTCTACCCCATCTCTCTCTCCTTTTTTTATTTCTATTCACCCCGTTTCTCTGCCTCTCCTCTCAGATACTCATTATTCCTGTCTGTCTGTCCGCACGGTCGACCGCCCGCCCGTCCCTCCGTCCGTCTCTGTCTGTCTGTCTGTCTGTCTGTCTGTCTGTCTGTCTGTCTGTCTCCAGAAATGATTTGTAACAATCTCACCAATAAGTAGATTACGTAATGTGTAAATTAAATGTTTATTGTTCATAAAATATTGTTTAAATTAAACCATATTGAAATACCAAGCTTACATAAACCAAAGTTATGCACGTGACATTGGCATTAAGGGAAGCCATCCATGTGATGCGGGCGACACTTGTCATGTGATCATAAACATTTCTGTTATTTGAAAATTAGTCTACTTCGGGAGTTAGTCGATGGAAAAATCTAGATCGACTGCAAATATGTCGATGTCAAATAAGTGTTCATATTACTGCCGACATATATATGATGTTGTCGAATACAGTACATGGTTTGTTCATCAACATGATTTCAGTTGTGGAGTCTTCCATCATCGCTAATACTTCAATGCTGATTTCAAACGTCGGCATAAAATTAGACCAATTTTTTCGAACATACCTTTAACATCGACGAAGTAACATCCCAGGAGAGTTGTGACAAAGCCCGCTTTATTTCCATAATTTACAATCCAAAAAAAAGTATTATTTGTCCATCCATAGACAAGCTTAGCCGATTGTTAAATAGGTCCCCATGATGCCCATATATATTTATTGACTATATTTGCCATGGAGACCATCATGATGACGTACCATCGTGAAATGTACACAGAGTACGACCCATCTTTGTCCACGAGCCTCGTGTGTTCACCTTCCATGCTGGTTATATGTGTTATTATCTTATCTTAGTTAAATGTCCATACGAATATTCACAAAGTTATCCTGAAATATCCGAGTTGATACTACTGACCTAGTTATATTTCACAAATTAACGACATATACTAGTATACCAGAGTGGGCTGTACAGGTTGAAGCATACTAAAATACACACACTGATTTTGTTGATTCGTTAGACATTTAGATAATATTGTTACATCTTATATCCTTTATAGTTCAAATATCTCTAACCAATGGCAAGCGAGATTGTCCAAAGAAAAGAAAGACTACCCTCTTTTATAACGGACAAAGTTGACCCACATGATCATTCATTAAGTGGTACAAAATACAATTTTGAAAAACCCTTGCTAATAATTGATTAAATACATGTTTTGAGCAATATCTAAATCATAACTAACAAATTATGTTCGCTTTACTTCGTATTCGCAAACTTAATCCGTTTTTTTAAACTTATTTATTTAACTTCGGTAGCGAAACAAGTTATTACAACTTAGGCAAATCACGCTCGAAGTCTTCCTGGTTAGAACCAGTACTAAGCATATGCAGAAAAGTGTCTTGCTCAAGGACACCACACAAAGCCGTGGCGGAGGACTGAACCCACGACATTCCGATCAAGGGTTCGGTTAGATATTATCATGTATTGCTATCGGTGATATGAGCGTTGATAACACATGTGAATATATGTTATCACTCAATTTTGATAACACACGTATAAAATTTAATGTTAGATTACCTGCATATTTTTGTTGTATTATTTATAATATTTGTCTCCTGTTTCAGACCATTTAAGGCTAAAAACGATGATTTAAGATAAACATATTTCCTGTGATCTAGGAAGGTTAACCAGTACTAGCATTAACTCCCATTTAGCAAGGAACTAACAACTTTCGATCATGAATGAGAGGAAAGTGAGGTACACATGATAATTAGACGCAATGGCTTATGAAACTAGTGCCGGACAGAAATTCGAACTTCTGCATGAATATTTTCTTTAAATAAATGATGTAATTGCAAGATCAACATGTGTTCCTACTGCAAAAGACGAATCATTATATAATGTTTAATGTCATGTTTGTTACCTCATAATTGATTTCATTTGATTGTTATAAATAATATATTCTTCCAAATTAGATAAAAATATCTGCATTTTTACCGGGGTTGACATCTCTATCTCATCATAAGACTGGGATAAATTTCTCGCGCTGTGATGTTTGAATCACCCATGACGTGACATATAAACATATATTCAGTCGTAAATAAATATTATTTTTAATGTATTTAAAGCAATCATGGTACTAACAAATGGATGAATGGATTTATTAGTGGATTGAATTTGATAATTTATCATGAAATGCTTTTGGATCAAATATTCCGTCCCTTAGGATAATTATTTTCTCTCGGGACAGAATGTTTAATCCAAATCTCGAATCCATGTAAGATTATTACAGTATCAATAGCTTAGTATTGTCGTATATGCCATAAGTATACGAGTGTGGATAAAATATCACATTAACTTTTGCTATGAAAATTCATATGCTGGTATATCTTAATAACATCTAAACAAAGATGTAGTTCGAATTTTAGATTTGGCAAAGTGTGGCTTTATTATTAGTAAGTGAATTCATATTTAGTAAATGTATTTATATTACACAATTCACAACCGATGTTCATTATTACAGTAACAAAGTACTACTCTCTAGTAGTCTATGTCCTCCAACTCTCTTGTCTTACTATTTTCAAACTCGCCCTATCGCATACTGTATACTGCGTCCTCTGTACTGGTCAATAGGTGTCTACCTTATATGGTAAGACTGATCATTATGCACATTAATTAGCTGATTATTAATATCCGCGGCTATACTGTACACGTAAACAGAATGTCGGTAGTCCATTTATTTGAAACAAATATCATTCCGCCAAACCACCATCAGTTATCTCAGTTTGAGCCACGAGAGTTACGTTAGTGAGTCAGGGCATATGAATGTGCTTAATATACCCAATACACCGATAATACATTATGTACTTGTAGCTTATATAGGTAATGCTAGTAGATTAATATTTAAGTAAATAGATATAGTATCAGAGAAACGAGAGATTACCGTCAAGCTTTGCTATATTATTACTAGGTATAGTTATAAATATATCACTGCTAAATAGTTAAAGCAGTTTTTAAAGTTTTCATATTGGAAACTAAGACAGCCATTAAAAATATTACAGATAAAGCTAAACAATTAGTAGCGGAACTCAAAGATACTTTGCCTCTTATATAAATGATATACTAGTACTCGAGTGAATTTTGGTATTAAAAATATTAAGAGAGCAAATCAGTAGTGAAAAGTCGAGAATAAGCTGCTCGAGTTATGCGCCTTTCTAACGACGATTTATACAGTTTTTCACGCGAGTGTCCCAATGTGTTGACAGCTCGGTCTTGATAAAGAAAATACAATATGAGACGCAAAAGGGTGGTTTACAATGAAAAAAGGTATTCAAAATAAAACGGGAAACATATGACCAGTATTAATCGAAGACAGGGATTCTCTTTTCACCAGTCAAACCAGCCAGTGTCCTTCGCGCTATTTTAGTATAACAGACTGTATCTCGTCCTCATTTACGGATTCGCCTGAAATTGGTATTAGGTTCCAGTACATAAACTATGCACACTGGTATAAAATAATCGTTTATAGCAATTTAACCTGAATATAAAATACTATAGAAATCCTAATCATTATAGAAATATGTTCATTTGGTATGAAAACGTTAATTTTGTAATTGTGTATTTTATTCAACAAATGTAATATATCGAGCTCTGTTTTTTATGCCATTAACAGCGGTCAAATTGATTGTCATTAGAATGCATACTCAGAGAGAATATTGTGATAGTATAAGCAATGGTTATCAATACACTATAACAAAATAATAAGAAACGCTATATTTTCATTGCCCAAAAGTAAACAAATTACACTCGGAAAAACGATTTTTGAAAAAACCTATTACAGTTAAATTCAAGCTTATGATTACCTTTTCCATGACAATTATTATAACCTGCATGTATCTATGTATGAGTTTGAATAACATACTAAATGTAATACCAATTTTAGATATGGTTTGCGCCTTTTTTGTAAAATCTACATTTCCGGCGTATGTTGTGAAGGAAGTAATAACAAATCATATGTAAGGTAGCATGCAAGTTTTTATTTTTGAATCCGTTTTAAATACCTCTAAACTTAAATACTGAGGAAGTTTCATTAAAGATATCGCAATAGAAAAAGTGACAAAATCTATATAGAAATCTATAGCAACCACTATAAGAATGAAGCTATCATTGCACGCCCACCATATAGTTGTTTTATTGTATGAACAGATGTTGGTCTATCAAATAAGGAATACCGGTTTGTGCAAGTTCAAATCCCTGCACGACTACAGTAAGAATACCGTTTGTGCAGAAGTTCAAATCCCTGCCCGACTACAGTCACCTTGATGATTGATATATTGCGTCTCATTATCATTCGTCTCTCACCTCTGATTCATAAGTGAAAGTTATGAGTGCCTTCCGGAGTTGGGTGTTTATTGTCATACTGGTTAAAATTCCTGGTAACTTATAGTCTTCGTTAACCTAATAATGTACTAAAAGGTCGATAAATATTATAAATTTTGAAAAAAAACGATCAAGGTATTCCAACGTTAACTTGAGAGGTAAGTAACGAATTCTGACTCTTATGTCACACGGACGTGGGCTATCTAAGTTTATGTACCGTATCATTGATATCAATTGTATGACCTATAGGTTATCAGTGTGTGATATGAAAAAAGGTCATTTCGTTTAAAAATCTTTACCGGTTGCATCTATATAAGTTATCAGTGTGTGTCGTCTATTTATCTTCTAACGATATTAAGTTTACGAAAACGAAGTATAGCGGACATCATAATTATCAAGTCAATAAGTGATTAATAATTAGTATATTTCTCAACACATGTGTTAAATCAATTAAAAGCAAGAGTATTTCAAAACTACTTACATTTAACCACTTAATGACGGATTATGTGGATCAACTTTGTGAAGTTAGGTTACAATATGAAAAAAGGTCATTTCGTTTAAAAATCTTGCTTGTCATTGGTTTAAAATGTTTCATCTATAAAGGATATTAGATGTTATAATAATTATAATAATTGTGTAATAAATCAACAAAATCAATGTGTGCCTTAGGTATTCTTGAACCTGTATACTTCACTCTGGAATGCTAGTACAGTACTTAAGCAGCCAGTCAAGGGAATGAGCAAAAGTGGCTTTTTAAGACAGGTTGTTGCTTAATACAGGTTAATTTACTTCGAAAGAAATCGAATATCATAGAAATCGGAAATAGAAAATATGGTTGCTTAAGATAGATAGCTGCTTAATAGAGGTGACAACTTACACAGGTTTTACTGTATATGTCTTATTTCTGTGGAATATATAACAAGGTCAGAAGCGACAACACGGATATTTCATGATGACTTTGAGAATACCATATGGTAATAATATCATATAAGTAACGACAAGACAATCATATATATAATAAGTATGGATGATGAAAAAAAGAGTCTTGTAGAGAAAGACGGCGCATATACAGTATACACGTCACGATGGTACGTCATCATGATGGTCTCCATGGCAAATATAGTCAATAACTATATATGGGCATCATGGGGACCAATATCGCAGTCGGCTAAGCTTGTCTATGGATGGACAAACAATACATTATTTTGGATTGTAAATTTTGGAAATATAACGGGTTTTGTCACAACTCTCCTGGGATGTTACCTCGTCGATGTTAAAGGTATTTTCAAAACAGCGGCTCTGATTGTATGTCGGCAGTATTTAATATCAGTAAGCACTGTCAATGACAGAAAATTCAATGACCGAAATGATCTTGATGAAAACCATGTGCTATATATACATTTATAATTAATCTATAATTAAAAAGAAAAAAATCACTAAAAAGAACAGACAAAAAATATAAAATATTCTTTTCTACTTTTTAATCTTCTGATAAGGTTATTTTTTACATTTTTACAATTTTAACACTGAAATTATCAAATATAATTCTTTGGAATCCACCAAAAGGAATGAAATTAAATATCGAATTTAGACGAATTTGTATTTGTATATAATCATTCTATGTTTAATTTGAGTATTTAATAAAATCGAAAATACTTGAAATAATCTTAGTGGATACTATGTGTAAAACATGTAGTTTACTGCCTGATTTACTGAAGTTAGTTTCCTGCTTTCGAAATTGATATCAAATCGATTTTTTAGAAAACGAAACACAAAAACAGAATGAACTATAAATGTTTTCACACACACACACACACACACACACACACACACACACACACACACATATTTTGAAAACCGCGAATTGTTTTAAAAAAAACAGCATTCTGCATATATTCGCCATTACATATCTAGCATCTTATTTATATACTAGTATGAATACTTATCCTTTATTATTTATAAAATATGAACATAATTAAAGTCGATGATGTTGAATGACAACGGGCCGGTGTAACATTAAATTTTGACCCCGTTGAACAATGACCCCATGGGTCACATTTCGACGGATGAGTGATACATTTTTAACGTTGAAAACTGACCCCTACCATTATTTAATGACCCACCTACACGTGAAAAATTGACCCTTGTTAAAATCTGATCACCAACAATTGAAAACTGATCGAATAGTCGGCCGGACCACATTTCAAGATTGAAAACTGCTATAATAAATTCGGATGTTCTCGAGGATATAAAGTGTGAATTATAACCGGAAAATGTTGATATACGCTATATAAAACAACGGCCGATATGCTATAGATACGTTGTTTCATTGGTGATAACACGTGTGATATAGGAATGGTGTTTGTTTAAATTTCCTTTCGTTAGTGTGGTTGTAGTTTCACAAGATAAGAATGCGACGAAGCACTCCTATATCAACTCTATCTCTCTCTGTGTTTCCGTCTCCCGTGCATCGGCGTCACACTTTCGGCTATAATTGTGCATGCAAGTTACTATCATGCAAATATCCTAGTAACCACCTACTAGATTGATTTGAAACCTCACCAGTCTTCAAGGTTATCAATCAATCAAGTTAAATAACTTTTGGTTTAATATATTGCAAATTATGGCCATTGTTCTACTTAGAAAACTGGTTAAAATTTTCCGTGCATCGTGATATCATGCACATATCTCTGTAACCTCATATGCGAAAGATTTGAAACTACACTAACGCCCTTCGTGTTCACAAACGTAATGGCTTTTGTTACACAAAGAGGTCGCGGTGTCAACCCTTAGCGTAATTGTTACACTAAGCGTATGTTTGGTACATGTATTGACATTTGATTATAAAACAGGTTCAATAAGGGTAACCATATTTGTTCAACTAGAAATGTATTTATCCCTGCTATGGAATGGGGCATATGGTGTTGTCCATGTTCGTCCGTCCGCACACACGAATGGGGAAGGTTTAGGGTTAGTAGTTTTTTGACGCTTGAAAAACAGTTGAAAAAATATGTGGCTGTTTATAGACACTTAAAATCAACATTTATGTAGCTTTTTTTTTTTTAATTACACAAGTAATAAGCTGATAACTGCAACCCGTAGTGTAACAAAATAAGTTTTATATGGATGTGATTTGATGAGAAAATCGTATTTCGACGATAAGTATATGTTTGTTACACTAAGGGTTATTTATAACCGCAAACATTAGTGTAAGAATAAAGTAACAAAATAAATTTTGAAGCACAATATCCCCCTCACCACCCCTTTCCCTCAATTTAAAGGACGTTGCATAAAAAATACCGATCAGTATTAAACAGATAAATTGTATAAATTATGTAGTTTGCCATAATATGTAGGAATTATGTATTATAGAGAAGATGATTTCCTAAATGTTGTTACATATTGCAACAATATGTCAAATATCGCCCCATAGTGTATGTGAAAAGTGCATGAGTGTAACAAAAAAATATAACTTCAGATCAGGTCAGGTCTTTAGTATTTATTGACAAAGCAGTGCGAATCAGTCCAGACAGCTGGGTTTTGTTTTTCTACCAATACCTCCTATTTTCGATGCAATTAATTACCTTTTTTGTAATATGATAATATATTTTAACAGTTTAAACATAAACGAGAATGCATACTGTACATTGTTGTTAAAGGGAGTTGCATTGCATTAAATAATGATATGATTATATCAAATGGTTCGCGCTTATGTTTAATTGTTGCAACATGCGACAGCAATCGTGTGATGTTTTGCTAATATTTAACAAACCGTTTAAAAAGGACTCCATGTCTGATCAAAATTTAACACTGATCAGTTTTCAACAACTGTTTTGATCAGAATTTAATGTTGAAATGTGACCCGGGTCAATTTTCAACATTTTTCAACGGGGTCAAAATTTAATGTTACACCGGTCCTCCGTGGCGTAATGGTCCAGAGTGCTTTTGTCTAATGACCACTTACCTCTCGCTCTTCTTCTAGTCAGATTCATTTTGAAATCTTCTTTAACCGATGAAAATTGATATGCAATAAATAACCTGTTATGTGTTAAAACAGCATTTAACCAAATTTAAATGGCAATGATAATTGGAATCCGTAGTTTCAATAATAGGTATTTCATTAGCAATAAAACTGTATGTTCGAGATGTTTCAAATTGATTTTTTGCTCAAAATATATGCCGAAAACTAAATTATGATATATTGTTTCTCTTTAATATTTGGCATACAGGCATTCGTGTTAGTTATGTTACTAACAATGAAACACACGTTGGAGGTTTCATTTCTATGATTTCCTATATAATATATACCGGAAACTAATTTATCTGTTATTGTTTCTCTTTAATGTTTGGCGTGCAGGTATTCGTGTGGCAATGATAACATGCACCATTTTTATGGCTTTATCAGCGACAACTAGAATTATCACAATGGATCAAACACCAGCTACTATGTAAGAAAACAAACTTTTATCATTTACACAGTTCAAAAATGAATTAAAAATATAAATCGTAAAGGTTACATATCCATGTTTTCCCCAGTCATCATACCCTCTCATATACACTCGAAATTCAAGGATTCAAACTCGAACTGTTTTAATTATCTGTAAAATCATTTAATCAAATTGACACTTTTTAAAAGTTTTTACTTTTTAGCAGACAAAAGTTCGTCTCTATGTATATTCAAATAAAGTTATGGTTAGGAATAGTTAAATAGGAGAATAAAATCACAAAAATACGGAAAACAAATCCCGAAAAAGCTGCTGATTCTCACTCTTTGCAGATTAATATCGATTGGTCAAGCTCTAAACGGAATAGCCACAAGTGTGACCATGACCATACCGCCGGCGGTATCAGAGGTATGGTTCCATGCCAACGAACGCACAACTGCCACTGCGGTGTCCGCCTTGTCTGGGGCCTTGGGTGCAGCGGCATCATACCTTCTTGGTGTGTGTTTTATATCAACTCAACTCTATTATCTGGCAAAGTTGCTATAATTATGTAAATACTGTCGTGAAATAATATCATTTACAACAAATGGTGGTAAAATTAAAACATTAACTTCATGTACAAATAAATATCATATATAATTTTAATTATTGCAAATAAAATGTTGTTCCAAATACTGAATATATACTTTATCTATTATACATATTTAATTTGCAACATATTTAGCAACCTAGAAACTTTCTAATGAAATTATGTAATTGCAACATCATGTTATGGAATATAATCTTTAACATAGCGTTTATAGGAAATATCTTGTAATAATGTATTTTTGCAAAAACTTTTTCTGTCTTTGTTTCAGGTCCACACATGGTTTCGATGCCTGCAATGTAAGTGTCGTTGAACAACGTAGTTTTGTCATTACTAGCATTTGTTATTATTTTTAATATCTCACCATGTTATTATTATTATTTGTTTCGTACAGGTGTGCATCATGTCGTCTGTCCTTTCAATTATTAATTTAAGAATAAAGTTGGTACTTTTATCTCTCAAAACAGCGTCAACACATGCTTTTCTATTATTTGGTTCATCTCAACATATGTGTACTAGGACATCAAATATTTTAAAAAGACAGTTGCTGAATATAAAGTTATGAGTTGAAATACCCATACTCCTTCGCGCTTGGCATATTTTAACGATACAAAATGTTGAAAGAATCTCATTAGGAAGCCAAATAATAGTAGTATACTGCGATATTATTGAAATAAGAAACACACTTCTTGATCACCCTGCGTTTAAATGCAATTCGCACTTTAATCAAATGTGTTTGCTTCGAAGCATAACAAAGCTTAGGTAGCAATGAGACAAGTACAAATTGTATATTACCTAACTTATCTTTCTTATACAGCTATACACTTTATATCAATGTGATCGGGAAAAAGTTCTTAAAAGTTCTTAATTCTATGTATTTTAAATGGGGGTAAAAGTCAAGGGCAACAATATTACGACCGACAATAGCTCGAGTTTAGTCATGTATACAGACTGTTTTAAAAAACGGTCAGATAATTAACCTTGAAGTTTACAAACAATCGCCAGAAATCCATTTCACATATTTCAAACCAAGAACAGCTTCCTTTAGATATACATAGAGAGGTCTATTCACTATAACAAATCATTCGTCTAATGTGTTTTACCCGATATGTATCAAATACAAAGATCAAAGACGTCAACGATATTATCACAATAATGTGTCACATTCAATTATTTGACACGTTTATTCATAGGTTAACTCAAAACAGTTTCCACAATATTTAGAACTGGAATATATACTGTGGTTCCATTGTCACTTGAGTAAATAAATATACAACTATTTGACCTAGATGATATGTTTGCTTGTTATTAGTTTTTTCTAACTTTTACAGGAATGGAAGTACCGTTTTATTAAATGAAACAGGTAAGTTGAAAAATTGCATTGCAGCTAAGACTAGTGGTGTAATATCATATTGCTCTAGGAGAAGAAGGGCGGTTGACAATTTTCTATCATTTTTATGTAAAATATATTATTCTGTAAATATGTGACAATACTTTAACCCTATGTGTTAACATTTCATGCAATTATTCTATAATAAAATTGCTATCGTAGTATACTTAATCAACCTGATTGGTACAAAAATATTAAAATTATTTTGTTTTGTTTTAAATGAACGTTAGTCGTAGAGTTTAGTGATACCATAAGCATTACTTAACCAGGATAAATATTTTTTTTATATTTTCTGCAAATGTTCTTATTTCACCATATTCCAGATGAAGGTTTGATTCGGAGAGAAATGAAATATCTTAATTACATTAGTAAGTATGCAATTACTGTTGATTTCATCTACCATAACATAAAACCTATAGGGTTTACATGTAGATATCTTTATTTTGTATACTTAATCACAAACCCTAATGCATTTACAAGTATATATATATATATATATGGAGATAACTATTTGTGAATAACCAGACATATATGTACAGACTAGACTACGGCGAGCGCGCCTAGCTACAATTCAAACATAGATACAATATCAAGACCTCTGCCAAACCAATGAATTTGGTGTCAGCCATGACTTATATACTACTATACTACTATATACATGCAACACATCTGGACTGGACGGACAATTTGCATACATAAACCAATAGCTTTATATTAGTAGGATCCAGTTAAGGATTCATGACTACTCGCATGCTATATAAAGGACGGATTCAGAAAGTGCAGTGACATGTAGATAGATGTTTTTTGTCTTTAATAAAATGAACCATTTTAAACTGACTCAGCATTTAGTGTTGCTGTTGTTCTGATGATACTGTGTTTATTACACCTTCCTGCAAAACCACCGAGTGCACCAAGCAAATCCTCGACGGCATCTAGATATAATTTCAAGAAGGGGATCATCAACATCATCAGGTAGGTCCTATTTACTTGATATAATATAATATTTGTTTATTTCAAATACAAATATGTAGTTACATATTCAGTAAGCATATGTTATGACAACTCTATAGTGTGCATGTATTAATGATTTATAGCCATTAGAAAGACATTGTTTTACTTCTGTACATTTGCAGTTCTAATGCAATTGGTCTAAATGAATTTCTGGTACATGTACGAGGTATGTCCCAAAAGTAATAGGACGCATTTATAAATAAGCCTTTTAGTGTTTCAATCCAAACAATATTTGGCATGAATACTTTTTAATATTTAAACTATAAGCATGGCAAATTTCAAAATCATACAACACCATAAAACACTAATTTTGACAAGTCGAAATGTATATGTAACAAAGTACGGGGGAGTTTGACGTTATTTGTGCGACGTCAAGTTGACATTCAAATGAAAGTCATTCTTTTTTCGAACTATGAACCGCTGTGCAAAACACAATTTTTGTGGTACTGCATCCACTACTGGTACATGTTACAATACTATGATGACTCATAGATCCTAACCACAGAATGTACACCCAGGCACATGGCCCGGAGGTACTGAAAGCGCTTTTCACCAAGATCTGACTTGAATCCCAGGAAAACCATACAAGATTTCGGTCGTCCAGATCGCTGATGGTCAGTTACTTTTGTCTCACCATTGGAAACCCGTTTGTACCACTTATAGATAAGACTCTAGGATATGCTTTCTGTTAAAGAGTTGTGTGAAATAAACTTCAGAGTATCCTGTAGGGTCATATTACACCCAACACAAAATTTTACCACACTCCAAATTTCCACTCTAGGCGTGACGTCGTCCAATTTTTTACTATTCAAATTCGCACTTGTTCTTTCGAAAGTGCGCACAATATTCAAATGTTTATCGATAACGTCGAATTTTTAAACGACAATCGCACATGATCTGAAATAACGTGATAGCATGATATCGAGCAAATTGTCTGCTTTTCAAGGCAATGTTGTTGTTTTAAATGGCGTCTTATTTCAAAGTCCCCCGTACTTCTAAACTTGCATTACTATGGTGATTTCTGCATGAATTTAATGATGACTGAAAGTTGATTTGATGTTATATGACAATAGAAGATGTGTCGATATATCCATTGATACCATTGCTTTGCACGTAACGCCCTAAATACAAAAATGACAAGGTCGTCCTATTACTTTTTGGACATACTTCGTATATAGCTTGGTTGCATTTTATTACCGAATGAAAACATATAGTGATATGGCCTGACAATGAATGATCAGTTAGCATTTCGTCTGGTTTGGCTGGTACGACGTGACGTTGCCATCAGATTTATGTGACATTTGTAATTGATTGCTAAAAATAACGCTCATTTAGTGTGTTGGCAACATCGCATATCCAATCATGACATTAAATGTAAAATTTTGAGTTTCAATTCGGTTTTCACGAACATTAAACTAGCCTTTTGTTTTTAATCACCCAACGAAAACTGGTAATGTAAATGATTTATGTATTATTCATAACTATCAATAATTAAATCCAAAGGTAAAACATAAGTAAGTAAGCATATAGTTCTGTTTTGCTTTTAAACAGGAATTCATGGTCATAAATAAATAACGTTTCTTCTAATATGATAAGCATGTAACATATATGTTGCAACTCATAAAGCCATGACATTATAGTATAGTATGCATTTTTGTGAAATGCAGTTACCAATTCCGTGCTAAAATTAAATTCAAGATTATCTTCATTTGTTATTTGATTTAGGAGTCCATGGGTATGGTATATTGTTATCTTGTACGCAGTCCCAGCAGCTGTTAACGGAACTTGGTCTACGTTATTGGACGTCATACTTAGTCCTCTAGGTATAACACAGGTAACTAATATAAAACAATCGTTATATATATGGAGTAGAGATAATTTAGTGTTGTGAAATTTGTCATATATGCGGCTAGAAATTGTTGCATGAGGTACGGCGTCTTCATGAACAGCAACCTGGCTATATGAGTTTACCACTATAATCTACATTAGAAACAGTCGGTTGCCAAAACATATTTGACCTTTTGACTTAGTAATAAGGTCAAATGTTACCACAAGCAACATTTTAACTGGACGATATAATATCAAATGTTTAAGATATATGTTAATTGTTTTGACCATCGCAATGGGTTTATTTGATAAAACCAATGACATGAGTATTAAATAATAACATGTCTTATAAATTTAGGTCATTGGGTCAAAGGTCAATATCTGAAATATTGATGAATATAGTCAAAATACGACACAATATTAAATTGTTTCAGCCTTATACAGGACAACTCATAATGGTTTTGTGGAACATGTGTCTTATGTCATTATACAAACTTAAGAACAACATTTTCTGTAGTTATGATACAAAAATCAGGTATACATCTAGTTTGACGGACTTAAAAGGCCAAAGGTCACCAAATAGTATCATGCGTAAAATGTTAAACTGGAACTGATTTATATATAAAATAACAATATTTATATTTAAGTTGTTTGTTATTAATTTTACCAATAGAACTGATTCATTTTATATATATCTTTGAATGTGTTTAAAATGATGTATCATTCATTAAGGTCAATAGATCAAAGGCAAATATGTCGTATTCTTTTAATA
Source organism: Panopea generosa (assembly GCA_029582155.1). NCBI lineage: Eukaryota > Metazoa > Mollusca > Bivalvia > Adapedonta > Hiatellidae > Panopea > Panopea generosa. Next base: position 5,900,402 of record CM055897.1, on the reverse strand, counting down.
TCTTTTAGCTCTATTATAGAATAGTAATCAAAATATGGTCACATGTTTGCTTTATGTCATTAAACACACAAAGATGTACTTTATATTCTGTCATTGATGGGTACGATATATTAATATATACATAGTTTGAATGAACTGGACCTTACATTCCTTTCTTCGGTATTTTGTACAAAATGCACAAACTTGCAAAACAAGCCTACTTTGAAGGTATGTCAAACAATTTTGTTCCTCAGGCTTTTTGCCTCATGATTAGTAAACTTCAATAAAAACAAATTAAATGATTCTAATATTTAGAAATCATACATACAAATGACCATACCAATCAACTGTATACAGTTTAATGTTTCAAACCCTGTAGTGTTGATCTTACTGTTGCTCAACCCTTTTTAAATGATGAGATCAGCTTTTCAGACAACGTGTCTGGACAGCATATGTTTGAGACTTGTTTCAAACTCAAACCAAAACAGTATGTCTGGAACACTGCTCAGTTCCTAGCATAAAAACACCTATATGTTTGAAGACTATTTCAAACATTGAATCACATTGGAAATGGCAGTTGATAAACAACAACATTTATCGGTATTATTTCAAATGTATATTTTAACGAAACAAACACTCAAGCAAAAACTTATTTTGTATTTGTTATATTGCCAGATAATTAAAATATTTTTGTTAAGGCTGGTATGGTCAGTACATACAAAAAGGATATAATTATTTTTGTTTAAACCCTTCGAAGTAACTATATTGTTAAAAATATACAATGTCTTAAACTAGTTTTCGATAATATTTTTCATACTTTGGTTATTTTGTTTCAATGGCTCAGAAATTCCCATATAAGGATAACTTTGCAAGTACGGTATTTGTAATAAGCAAATACATGTAGTTCATTGAAATAAATACTCAAATGCAGTCTCTATTATTTGAGTATATCAGAAACATCGAGAAACTCTAAACGATTACTTATTGCATCTAGTGACCTTTAACCTCCATTTATGCGTTCCTAATACTTTTTTTCTTGGAAAGCATTGAAATATGGTCAAGTATAGACTAAGGTCACTATCTGTTACAACAGACTACCATGTGCATTCTGTACCTCAAGCGATGACTTTGAGATGTTTTTGATAAAAAATAATATTGAAAGTGTGTTATTACTTATCTGTTTGTATTGATAAAGAACATATATAATTAAGGTTTGCCATGTTTTTTCGCAGACAGAGGCTGGTTGGATGGGATTTTATGCTGGTTTGGCTGGCGTCATAGCTGGGCTCGTTATGGGAAGGTATTAATATAAGATTATCATCTGAACATCTTTCTGTATATCTTTGGATATTGTGAAAGATAGTGTATGATGTATGCTATTCATTTATATAACGTTTTATTATTTTTAAACCATTCTAACTGATAACTTTAACAAGGTCTGATCTGCGTCATTTTACGATACCATTATTTTGTAGTTTATGGTTAAAATATTTTGACCTCTAGTGGTTAACGTTGATCATGATCAACCTACGCGACGTTTATTGTCCACATTTAGTGTTATTTCTTAGCTTTGCCATTTAATAATCAACGAATTATATACAAATGTACATCGTCTTGTTCCAGGTGTGCAGATATTTTTAAGAAGAGGATGAAACTAATAATCATGATAAACTTTACGTTGGCGTCCGCGGCAATTGTTTGGTTTGCTTGCATGTGTAATGACATATTGCCAAGATCTCAAGGTAAAAATAAATATTAATGAGACTCACGATCATGTTGAAATAGGATTTTGATTGAAACAAAATTTACAACGTAAAGATTTAACCACATTGAGGTAATCGCCAAGTTTTAATATCTAAAACTTCATCTTTAAGAAGCTTTCAGTTTCTTTTTGAAGTTTGTTTTGGACTGATGGTGTCACGCTTGTTTTGAAGATATAATGAAAATACATAATCATATTTAGTGTGGAATCCTCTTTTTCAAATTTAGCGTAAAAAACTACTCTAATCTAAATATCATTTGCTCTTTTTGTCACAGATGACTACAGGTGTATGAAACAGTCATTTTACCCTTTCCTAATCAGAAAATTAAGAGTCTTAACAGATGCTTGGATAATACAATTCTATATTTGAATCATGTAGATGTAAAAGAAACAGTATTAACTACCACAATATCAGGATCTACTGGTACTGCAGAATGCCACGTACATCACGTGTCCTCCACTTGCAGTTTCACGAGTCGCCCCTGACTTTCACTCAGCGTTATCATTTATTTGGTTATTTGGGTTCCTGGAGATATTTCAATGTTTATTTTTCAAATATAATTATGCACTATACCAGTGCCAGTATCAGGAGAATCGTTATATTTAGTATTAGCTTCTATGAATTAAATCGATTCAGCTTCTTCCACTCTTCTTAAGAATTCTTTAATTAAGAAAAGGATATCTTTTTAATGCTGATGGCAATTATAAATTTACATCGTATTACGAGCAAAGTGAATGAAACCCTTCGGGGAGAGGGGTCATGTAAGCTTACTCGTGACATGATGTAACGTTATATTTGTGATAAACATTAATAATACATTAAATTTTATTTCTTATATTCATATTAATCTATTTATCATTATAACGTCCCACTACCTAATTATTATCCCATGTATCGTCAAGTAGAAGTGGCCAACATCGTTTTATTAGGTCGATAAAATGAATTGCTTAAGACCCTTAGATACACAAAACAATACTATAGTCCTCTGGAGATTTTCTTTGTGTATTGTATTGCCATGGATGACGAAAGAACATGGGGAAACAGAAACAAACGGAAAATGGTTAAACAAACCTTGCGAGGATGTTCCAAACGTCAGTCACAATTCGGATTCTCCTTTATGGGTGGAGGTTTATATTGCCTTCGTAACTGTTCGTAAATTTCTGTTGCACAATGTTGATTTCTATTCAATGTAGATTTCTATTCCACAATGTTGATTTCTATTCCACAACGTTGATTTCTATTCCGCAATGATGATTTCTATTCCACAATGTTAATTTCTATTCCGCAATGATGATTTCTATTCAGTGGATAGTTCGCGTGAATTGTCGAATTTCTTTTGTCAGAATTGGTAGCAAAAAGGCTACTGTATATTTTCTATCGCCTCAATGTAATTCGTCATTTCATACACGAAAGTTGACCTGATAATGGAAGCAATACAATAATATTGGATATTACTGAATTTAATACCAGTTTTTCAGTATAATAGTATGCGTGAACTAGTTTAAAGGGCGTTTCAGAAGACCCAATATCGGCCCTGTAACATTCTAAATACTTATTTTTCAGCAAATCTTTGTGTATTTGTATTAAATATATTGTATACGATTAAAATATGTATATATTATTATTTTATTTTATGTTTTTTCTATTTATAGAATAACCCCAAAGACGGTTAATTTAAAGAAAATGCTCATATCCCTCCTAATTTTGCTCTATATTTTGCATTTAAATATTTATTTATTATGTAAGCGTTCTTGCCACAAAAAGAAATTTATTCAAATCATTGCCAGTTCACTTATAGCAAGATGTGTTTTTTTTCTTATGGCAATAGTGCCTTCACTGTTTAGACCATGATATGTTCACATAAAATGGTTTAAAATGAAGGAATATTTTCGCTCTACATGTATACCTTAATGGTATTGTACTAATCGAAACATGTAATATGAAACAATAAACTTTAACTAAATAAAAAACATCAAATTTGGCAAAAAAATATGGTTAACTTTTGTTGCATAAACAGGGCGTTTTTTAGTTCATGAAACTCGTCGTTTTGAATCATATGTTTTCCTTAAGTGGGCCTAAAACTAAAACTAATATTTAATATTAGGATTTAAAATTTAAAGATTAAATTCATTTCTGTTTTATATGCACGTGTAAATAATGTCGAATTACCCACAATTCAAATAAAGTCTGAAGGTGAGTAATTTTATATGCTTTACACATGCCTAAAATGCAGAAAAAAAATGAATGTATTCCAACATTAAGACGAAAATAGCCCGTCGTATAAATCAGCGGTTATTTTCTATGTGGCATGATCAATAAAAAAGATTTCAGAGTACGATGCATTAACATTTTTCATATACGGTTATATGAGTAGATGGTAAATAATATTTGTTTTCTTTTTAATTGTCAATACTATATAATTGTATAACATTCTAAAATGTCTATTTCGTCGAGAACATTTACAACAGGCATTCTACAACATCAGTACATTTTAATGTGTTCCAACTGAGTCAGGAAAGCATTCATTGACATTGTGTTTATGAATAAACATGTCAGTTGATCAGCAAATTACTGGTGGAAGAACATTAAGGGGAATATTTGTGTCAATAACGTAGGCAAATTTATTTAATTTAAAAGAAAAGCATATGCATCTGTGTGTATTAGATGAAACGTGTTTTTTTTTCAGCACTGTTGTACACAGCTGTGATAATTTCACAGACATTCGTTAGTAGTTGCATGCCGTTGTTTTTAGAAATAATGTGTGAAACATCGCACCCCATAGCAGAAGGCGTAACAAGTGGATTACAGGGAATGTTTGTCAACTTGTCTGCCACGGTGTTTCTTTTAATCCACATGATACCAAATATAGGTATGAATTATACAGTGTGTGTTCTCAAAACTTGGCATTATTGAAACGTAACTAAATCAGGTTCCCCCCATGTAGGATGATTAATGGATTATTCTAAGTGGTGGCATTAATTAATGTAAACATTAAATCAATATTCGAATAGCACAAATATCTTTTGACAATGATGACTAATAAACAATATTTTTGATAATATCTTAAAAAATATTTGTGCTGGTGTTATTATATAGAAAAGAGCAATAAAATAATGCATCCAGTATCGTTTTATTTATATTGATATACCTACGGTAACGTATCAAATGTGTGTTTGTTTGTGTGCTTATCGTCAGTTTTATGCCATCGAGAGCTAACAGACGAAAGTTAATCAACCACTCTTTCCCGGGATCTGAAAGGTTACCTGGTACACGAACACACCCATTTTCTGATACTGATACATTTCCCACTTGAATTAGCGGCGAATTACAAATCACAATTGGGAGTTATGTCATTTATCAATCATCACGGAGACTGTAGCCGGGCGGACATTCAAACTCACGACCCCTGTATTGTCAGACGCACTATCGATTGAGCTAATCGGGTCCGGCACATGTTAAATGGATTTGTAAAATTATGAGTACTGCTTAACATATAAATGCATTGCATGAATAAATATGTAAGTAATGAAGTATTTTAGTATAGAGACTCGTGCAAGGTTTGGATGACAATACAAGTATAAGTAAAATACAAGACAAATGAATAGCACCCTGCCCCCAATGGCATATTAGTCATGTACACTTATAGAATAATTGCAAGACATCAAAGACTAATTACATGTACACTACTCATATTACAGGAACGGCTTGGATGACTTGGACAGTATGCGGCGTGTTTATTGCAACAGTACCACTTATGGCTGTGTTCAAAGTTGACTATAAGCGAATGAATATTGACACTAACCCAAGTTGGAATGTTAATACCGGTTTTAAAGTTGAAAGAGAAAATCCAAAGATGTTAGTAATTTCTTAAATATGAAACTTTCGATAGAAAATCATGAAAATTATAACTTGCATGCGGTTATACAGTTATAAGTGTAAATATGGATTCGATACCTGTACTCAAGTAAAATTCAAATACATTGTATAACATTGCAGAAAAGAAAGAAAATTAAAAAGTGTAGAAATACATGAAAATCAATTCACCTGACATGGGCTGTTAATCAAACAAGTTGATAATCCAATCAGCGACGGACAATGGTTGATATAGTCCAAGAGATAGGGTGTGTGTATTTACTTATAATGTCCAAAATGTCTGAGACTTGTTTCTAGAGGTAACGGTTGTTGGGGAGTTTGGTCACAAATCAAATATGGCCGCCAAAATGACCGCCAAATATTAAAATTCATGTTATAACATACAATCTGAGAGAAAACATTAAAAAGTGTTTAAAATAGATGTGTTGTGTTGTTTTTAGTTCTATGACATGATTGAGGGTAAAAGAGTAAACATATGGTTAATTCATGTACACAAGGTCTAAGTAAGGTACAAAAAGACCTCCAAAATCTAAAAAATGAGCTTATAATAAAAAGCAAACGTCAGCCGTAACAGTGTATGTGATTTACACGATTGATCTTCCCCCCCCCCCCCCCCCGTCCCATCTCTCTCTCCTTTTTTTATTTTTCTAACCCCCGTTTCTCTGCCTCTCGATGTTTCTCATTATTCCTGTCTGTCTGTCCGTCCGGTCGACCGCCCGCCCGCCCCGCCGTCCGTCCGTCTCTGTCTGTCTGTCTCCAGAAATGATTTGTAACAATCTCACCAGTAAGTAGATTACGTAATGTGTAAATTAAATGTTTATTGTTCATAAAATATTGTTTAAATTAAACCATATTGAAATACCAAGCTTCTATGAACCAAAGTTATGTACGTGACCTTGGCATTAAGGGAAGCCATCCATTTGATGCGGGCGACACTTGTCATGTTATCATAAACATTTCTGTAATTTGAAAATTTGTCTAATTCGGGAGTTAGTCGATGGAAGAATCTTGATCGACTGCAAATATGTCGATGTCAAATATGTGCTTATATTGACAACTGCCGACATATATATGATGTTATCGAATATAGTACATGGTTTGCGTCAACATGATTTCAGATGTGGAGTCTTCCATCATCGCCAATACATCAATGCTGATTTCAAATGTCGGCATAAAATTAGACCAATTTTTTTCGAACATAACTTTAACATCGACGAGGTAACATCCCAGGAGAGTTGTGACAAAGCCCGCTATATTTCCATAATTTACAATCTAAAATATAGTATTATTTGTCCATCCATAGACAAGCTTAGCCGATTGTGAAATAGGTCCAATTATGCCCTTATATAGTTCTTGACTATATTTGCCATGGAGACCATCATGATGACGTACCATCGTAAAACGTACACAGAGTACGAGCCATCTTTGTCCACGAGCCTCGTGTGTTCACCTTCCATGCTGGTTATATGTGTTATTATCTTATCTTAGTTAAATGTCCATACGAATATTCACAAAGTTATCCTGAAATATCCGAGTTGATACTACTGACCTAGTTATATTTCACAGAAATAACGACATATACTAGTATACCAGAGTGAACTGTACAGGTTGAAGCATACTAAAATACAAACAATAATTTTGTTGATTCGTTACACATTAAAATAATATAGTTACATCTAATATCCTTTATAGTTAAAATATCTTTAACCAATGGCAAGCGAGATTGTCTAAAGAAAGGAAAGACTACATTTTTTATAACGGTCAAAGTTGACCCACATGATCATTCATTAAGTGGTACAAATTACGAAGTTTTGAAAAACCCTTGCTAATAATTGATTAAATACATGTTTTGAGCAATATATAAATCATAACTAACAAATTATGTCCGCTATACTTCGTATTCGCAAACTTAATCCGTTTTTTTAAACTTATTTATTTAACTTCGATTGCGAAACAAGTTATTACAACTTAGGCAATTACGCTCGAAGTCTTCCTGGTAAGAACCGGTACTAAGCATATGCAGAAAAGTGTCTTGCTCAAGGACACCACACATATCCGTGATGGAGGACCGAACCCACGACCCTCCGATCATGGGTTGGGTGATTTACCAGTGAACAACGCGCTCCACATAATCCGTTACAATATCAATAGGTATATATATATAATATAACCTACATATGTTATGTGTCTCAGCCGGTTAGATATTATCATGCATGCTATCGGTGAAATGAACGTAGATAACACATGAATATATGTTATCACTCAATTTTGGTAACACACTTCTAAATTTAATGTTAGATTACCTGCATATTTTTGTTGTATTATCTATAATATTTGTCTCCCGTTTTAGACCATTTAAAGCTAAAAAATGATGAGTTAAGATAAACACATTTCCTGTGATCTAGAAAGATTAACCAGTACTAGCATTAACTCCCATTGAGCAAGGAACTACATGTAACAACGTTCGATCATGAATGAGAAGAAGGTGAGATACACATGATAATTAGACGCAATGGCGTATGAAACTAGTGCCGGACAGAAATTCGAACTTCTGCATGAATATTTTCTTTAAATAAATGATATAAGTGCAAGATCAACATGTGTTCTTACTGCAAAACACGAATCCTTATCTAATGTTTAATGTCATGTTTGTTACCTCATAATTGATTTCATTTGATTGTTATAAATAATATATTCTTGCAAATTAGATAAAAATATATGCATTTTTACCGGGGTTGATATCTCTATCTTATCATAAGGCTGGGATAAATTTCTCGCGCTGTGATGTTTGATTCACCCATGACGTGACATATAAACATATATTCAGTCGTAAATAAATATTATTTTTGATATATTTAAAGCGATCATGGTACAAACAAATGAATGAATGGATTTATTAATGGATTAAATTTGATAATTTATCAAGAAATGCTTTTGGTATCAAATATTCCGTCCCTTGGGATAATTATTTTCCCTCGGGACAGAATGTTTAATCCAAATTTCGAATCCATGTAAGATTCTTACAGTATCAACAGCTTAGTATTGTCGTATATGCCATAAGTATACGAGTGTGAATAAAATATCACATTGACTTTTGCTATGAAAATTCATATGCTGGTATATCTTAATAACATCTAAACAGAGATGTAGTTCAGATTTTAGATTTGGCAAAGTGTGGCTTTATTATAAGTAAGTGAATTCATGTAAATGTATTTATATTACACAATTCAAAACAACCCATGTTCATTATTACAGTAACATAGTACTACTCTCCAGTAGGTAGTCTATATCCTCCAACTCTCTTGTCTTACTATTTTCAAACTACTCGCCCTCCCGCATATTCTATACAGCGCCCCCTGTACTGGTCAATGGGGTGTCTACCTTATATGGTAAAACTGATCATTATGCACATTAATTAACAGATTATTAATGTCCGCTGTTATACTGTACACTTAAACAGAATGTCGGTAGTCCATTTATTTGAAACAAATATCATTCCGCCAAACCACCATCAGTTACCTCAGTTTGAGCCACGAGAGTTAGGTTAGTGAGTCAGGGCATATGAATGTGCTTATTATACCCAATACACCGATCCTACATTATGTACTTGTAGCTTATATAGGTAATGCTAATAGTTTAATATTTAAGTAAATACACATAGTCTCGGAGAAACGAGAGATTACCGTCAAGCTGTGCTATATTATTACTAAGTATAGTTATAAATATATCACTCCTAATAGTTAAAGCAGTATTTACAGTATTCATATTGAGACAACCAATGAAGATATTACAGATAAAGCTAAACAATTAGTGGCGGAATTCAAAGATAATTTGCCTCTTATATAAGTCCTATAATAGTACTTGCGTGAATTTTGGTATAAAAATATCAAGAGAGCAAATTAACAGTTAAAAGTTGAGAACAAGCTACTCGGGTTAAGCGTCTTTCTGACGACGATTTCTACAGTTTTTCACGCGAGTTGTCCCAATATTTTGACAAATCGGTCTTGATAAAGACAATACAATATGAGACGCAAAAGGGTGGTTAACAATGGAGAATAGTATTCAAAATAAAACAATCGGGAAACATATGACCAGTATTAATCGAAGACAGGGATCTATTTCACCAGTCAAACCAGCCAGTGTCACTGCGCACTATTTTAGTATAACAGACTGTATCTCGTCCTCATTTACGGATTCGCCTGAACTTGGTCTCTTGTATTGTGTTCCATACATAAACTATACACACCGGTATAAAATAACTGTTTATAGCAATTAAACCTGAATATAAAATACTGTAGAAATCCTAATCATTATAGAAATATGTTCATTTGGTATGAAAACGTTAATTTTGTCATTGTATTTGATCTAATGATGGAATATTTCGAGCTCTATTTTTTTCCATTTACGCGGTAAAATGATTGTCATTAGAATGGATACTCAGAGAGAATATTGTGATATTTTAAGTAGTGTTTATCCATACACTATATCAAAATAATAAGAATACGCTTTATTTTATTGCAAAAATGTAAAACAAATGACACTCTGCAAAAACGATGTTTAAAAAAAATCCTATCCAGTTAAATTCAAACTTATAATTACCTTTTCCATGATATTTATTTTTACCTGCATGTATCTATGTATGAATTTGAATAAAATACTAAATGTAAACAATTTTAGATATGTTTGCGCCTTTCTTATAATACCTACATTGTTTTCGCCAAATCGTAAAGACGGGTATTGTGTTGAGGAAATAATAACAAATAATATGTAAGGTAGCATGCAAGTTTTATTTCTGATATCGTTTTAAATACCTTAAACTTAAATACTGGGAAATTTCATTAAAGTATATCAATAGAAGAAGTGACAAAATCTATAGAAATCTATAGAAACACTCTATAAAAATGAAAGTATCAATGACTCCCACTATTAGTTGTTTTATTGTATGAACAGATGTTGGTCTAGCAAGGATAGCATTAAGAATACCGTTTGTGCAGAAGTTCAAATCCCTGCCCGACTACATTTACCTTGATGATTGATATAATGCGTCTCATTATCATTCGTCTCTCACTTCTGATTCATTAGCGAAAGTTATTAGTTTCTTCCGGAGTTGGGTGTTTATTGTCATACTGGTTAAAATTCCTGGATCCCAGGAAAGTATTTTTATCTTAACTTATCGTCTTCGTTAACTTTATAATGTACAAAAAGGTCGATAAATATTATAAATTTTGAAAACAAAGCGATCAAGGTATTCCAACGTTAAACTGAGAGGTAAGTAACGAACCTGATTCATATGTCACACGGACATGGGTTATCTAAGTTTATGTACCGTATCATTGATGTCAATTGTATGACCTATAGGTTATCAGTGTGTGTCATCTATTTATTTTCTAACGATATTATGTTTACGAAAACGAAGTATAGCGGACATCATAATTATCATGTTAATTAGTGATTAATAATTGGTATATTTCTCAACACACGTGTAAAACTACTTTATATTTAACCACTTAATGACTGGTCATGTGGATCAATTTTGTGAAGTTAGGATACAATATGAACAGATTCATTTCGTTTAAAAATCTTGCTTGTCATTGGTTTAAAATGATTCATCTATAAAGGATATAAGATGTTATAATAATTATAATAATTGTGTAATAAATCAACAAAATCAATATGTGCCTTAGGTATTCTTGAACCTGTATACTTCACTCTAGAATGCTAGTACAGTAAACGCTGTCTTAAGCAGCCAGTCAAGGGAATGAGCAAAAGTGGCAGGTTGTTGCTTAATACAGGTTAATTTACTCCAAAAGAAATCTAATATCATAAAAATCGAAAATAGAAAAGATGGTTGCTTAAAACAGGTGGCTGCTTAATAGAGGTGACAACTTACACAGGTTATACTGTATATGTCTTATTCTGTAAAATATATAACAAGGTCAGTAGTGACAACTCGGATATTTTATGATGACTTTGAGAATATCATATGGTAATAATATCATATAAGTTACGACAAGACAATCATATATATAATAAGTATGGATGATGAAAAAACGAGGCATGTAGAGAAAGATGGCGCATATACAGTATACACGTCACGATGGTACGTCATCATGATGGTCTCCATGGCAAATATAGTCAATAACTATATATGGGCATCATGGGGACCAATATCGCAGTCGGCTAAGCTTGTCTATGGATGGACAAACAATACATTATTTTGGATTGTAAATTTTGGAAATATAGCGGGTTTTGTCACAACTCTCCTGGGATGTTACCTAGTCGATGTTAAAGGTATGTTCATAACGGCGGCTCTGATTGTATGTCGGCAGTATTTAATATCAGTAAGCACTGTCGATGACAGAAAATTCAATGACCGAAATGACCTTGATAAACCATGTGCTATATATACATTTATAATTAATATATAATTAAAAAGAAAAAAGAAAAAAAAATACAAAAAAAGAACAGAGAAAAAATATTAAATATTTTTTTCTACTATTTTATCTTCTGATCAGGTTACTTTTTACATTTCTACAATTTTAACATTAAAATTATCAAATATAATTCTTTGGAATCCACCAAAAGGCATGAAATTAAATTTTGACGAATTTGTATATGTACATTATTATTCTATGTTTAATTTGAGTATTTAATAAAATCGAAAATACTTGAAATAATCATAGTGGATACTATGTATAAAACATATAATTTACTGCCTGATTTACTGAAGTTTGTTTCCTGCTTACGAAATTGATATCAGGTCGAGTTTTTAGAAAACGAAACACAAAAACAGAATGAACTATACATGTTTTCACACACACACACACACACACACACACACACACACACACACACACACATATTTTATGAAAATCGCGAATTGTTTTTAATAGAAACAGCATTCTGCATGTATTCGCCATTACATATCTAGCATCTTATTTATATACTAGTATGAATACTTATCCATTATTATTTATAAAATATGAAACTAATTAATGTCGATGATAATCGATTTTTGCAGTCTTTTAATATCGATGATGTTAAATGACAACGGGCCGGTGTAACATTAGATTTTGACCCCGTTGAACAATGACCCCATGGGTCACATTTCGACGGATGATTGATCCATTTTTGATATTGAAAATTGACTCCGACCGTTATTTAATGACCCACCTACATGTGAAAAATTGACCCTCGTTAAAATCTGATCACCAACAATTGGAAACTGACCGAATAATCGGCCAGACCACATTTCAAGATTGAAAACTGCTATAATAAATTCGGATGTTCTCGAGGATATAAAGTGTGAATTATAACGGAAAATATTGATATACGCTATATATAACAACGGCCGGTATGCTATAGATACGTTGTTTCATTGTTGATAACACGTGTTATATAGGAATGGTGTTTGTTTAAACTGCCTTTCGTTTTCACAAGTTAAGAATGCCATGAAGCTCTCCTATATCGACTCTATCTCTCTCTGTGTTTCCGTCTCGCGTGCATCGGCGTCACACTTTCGCTTAAAATTGTGCATGCAAGTTACTATAATGCAAATATCTCTGTAACCACCTACTAGATTGATTTGAAACTTCACCAGTCTTCAAGGTTATCAAACAATCAAGTCAAATAACTTTTGGTTTGATATAATGCAGATTATGGCCATTGTTCTACTTAGAAATTCTGGTTAAAGTTTTCTGTGCATCTTAATGTCATGCACATATCTCTGTAACCTCATATGCGAAATATTTGAAGCTACACTAACGCCCTCGTGTAAACAAACGTAATGGGTTTTGTTACACTAAGGGTCGCGGTGTCAACCCTTAGCGTAATTGTTACACTAAGCGTATGTTTGGTACATGTATTGACATTTGATTATAAAACAGGTTCACTAAGGGTTACAATAGTTGTTCAACTAGAAATTTATTTATCCCTGTTATGGAGTGGTGTTATATGGTGTTGTCCATGTTCGTCCGTCCGCACACACGAATGGGTAGGGTTAAGGGTTAGTAGTTTTTGGACGGTTGAAAAACAGTTGAAAAATATGTGGCTGTTTCTAGACACTTAAAATCAACTTTTATGTAGCTTTTTTTAATTACACAAGTAATAAGCTGATAACAGCAACCCTAAGTGTAACAAAATAAGTTTTATATGAATGTGATTTGATGATAAAATCGTATTTCGACGATAAGTATATGTTTGTTACACTAAGGGTTATTTATAACCGCAAACATTAGTGTAAGAAAATAAGTAACAAAATAAATTTTGAAGCACAAAATCCCCCTCACCACCCCACCCCCCAATTTCAAGGACATTGCATAAAAAATACGTATCAGTATTAAACAGATAAATTGTATAAATTATGTAATTTGCCATAAAATGTAGGAATTGTGTATTATAGAGAAGATGATTTCCTAAATTTTGTTACACATTTCAACAATATGTCACATATCGCCCCTTAATGTACATGTATGTGAAAAGTGCATGAGTGTAACAAAAAAAATAGAACTTGGTCAGGTCTTTAGTATTTACTTACAAAGCAGTACGAATCAGTCCAGCGCGCTGTCTTACGGTCTTGTTTTTCTACAATTACCTTCCTATTTTCGATGCAATTCATTACCTTTATTGTAATATGGTAATATATTTTAACAGCTCGAACACAAACGAGAATGCATACTGTACATTGCTGTTAAAGGGAGTTGTCTTGCATTAAATAATGATATGATTATATCAAATGGTTCGCATGGATTTTGTCAAATGTCAATTTGAATAGGAATTGTTTTTTTTTTTGTTTTATCACTAACTTCTATAGCAACCATTTGTAAACATAGCAATCGATCGTAACAAAGCTTACCACGGCTTATGTTTAATTGTTGCAACATGCGACAGCAATCATGTGATGTTTTGCTAATATTTAACAAACCGTTAAAAAAGGATCCCATGTCTGATCAAAATTTAACACTGATCAGTTTTCAACGACTGTTTTGATTAGAATTTAATGTTGAAATGTGACCCGGGTCAATTTTCAACATTTAAAAATGACCCTTGGGAGTATTTTTCAACGGGGTCAAAATTTAATGTTACACCGGTCCTCCGTGGCGTAATGGTCCAGAGTGCTATTGTCTAATGACCACTTACCTCTCGCTCTTCTTCTAGTCAGATTCATTTTGAAATCTTTAAAATTGATATGCAATAAATAACCTGTCATGTGTTAAAACAGCATTTAACCAACTTTAAATAACAATGATAATTGGTAATCGTAGTTTCACTAATAGGTATTTCATTAGCAATAAAAATGTATGTTCGAGATGTTTCATTTTGATTTTTTGCTCAAAATAAAAAACTAAATTATGGTATATTGTTTCTCTTTAATATTTGGAATACAAGCATTCGTGTTAGTTATGTCACTAACAATGAAACACACGTTGGAGGTTTCATTTCTATGTTTTCCTTCATAGTATATGCCGGAAACTAATTTATCTGTTATTGTTTCTCTTTAATGTTTGGCGTGCAGGTATTCGTGTGGCAATGATAACATGCACCATTTTTATGGCTTTATCAGCGACAACTAGAATTATCACAACGGATCAAACACCAGCTACCATGTAAGAAAACAAACTTTAATCATTTGCACAGTTCAAAAATGAATTAAAAATATAAATCGTAAAGGTTACATATCCACGCTTTTCCCCGTCATCATACCCTCTCATATAAACTCGAGATTCAAGGATTCAAACTCGAAGTGTTTTAATTATCTGTAAAATCATTTAATCAAATAGACACTTTTTAAAAGTTTTTACTTTTTAGCAGACAAAAGTTCGTCTCTATCTGTATTCAAATAAAGTTATGGTTAGGTATAGTTAAATAGGAGAATAAAAACACAAAAATACGGAAACAAATCACGAAAAAGCTGCTGATTCTCACTCTTTGCAGATTAATATCGATTGGCCAAGCGCTAAACGGAATAGCCACAAGTGTGACCATGACCATACCGCCGGCGGTATCAGAGGTATGGTTCCATGCCAACGAACGCACAACTGCCACTGCAGTGTCCGCCTTGTCTGGGGCCTTGGGTGCAGCGGCATCATACCTTCTTGGTGTGTGTTTTATATCAACTCAACTCTATTATCTGGCAAATTGCTATAATTATGTAAATACTGTCGTGAACTAATATCATTTACAATAAATGGTGGTAAAATTAAAACATTAACTTCATGTACAAATAAATATCATATATAATTTTAATTATTGCAAATAAAATGTTGTTCCAAATACTGAATATATACTTTATCTATTATACATGTTTAATTTGCAACATATTTAGAAACATAGAAACTTTCTAATGAAATTATATAATTGCAACATCATGCTATGGAATATAATATTTAACATAGCGTTTATAGGAAATATCTTGTAATAATGTATTTTTGCAGAAACTTTTTCTGTCTTTGTTTCAGGTCCACACATGGTTTCGATGCCTGCAATGTAAGTGTCGTCGAACAACGTAGTTTTATCATTACTACCATTAGTTATTTTTTTTAATATCTCACCATGTTATTGTTATTATCTTTATCGTACAGATGTGCATCATGTCGTCTGTCCTTTCAATTATTAATTTAAGAATAAAGTTGGTACTTTTCTTGATCACTCTGCGTTTAAATGCAATTCGCACTTTAATCAAATGTGTTTGCTTCAAAGCATACCAAAATCTTAGGTAACAATGAGACAAGTACAAATTTTATATTACTTAACTTATATTTATTTTAGACTCTTATACAGCTATACACTTTATATCAATGTGATCGGGATAAAGTTCTTAATTCTATGTATTTAAATGGGGGAAAAGTCAAGGGTAACAATATAACGACCGATAACAGCTCGAGTTTAGTCATTTATACAGACTGTTTTAAAAAACGGTCAGATAATTAACCTTGATGTTTACAAACAATCGCCAGAAATCCATTTCACATATTTCAAACCAAGAACAGCTTCCTGTAGATATACAGAGGTCTATTCACTATAACAAATCAAACTTCTAATGTGTTTTACACGATATGTATCAAATACAAAGATCAAAGACGTCAACGATATTATCACAATAATGTGTCACATTCAATTATCTGACACGTTTATTCATAGGTTAACTCGAAACTGTTTCCACAATATTTAGAAGTGGAATATAATTATACTGTGGTTCAATTGTCACTTTAGTAAATTAATATACAATTATTTGACCTAGATGATATATTTTCTGATTGTTAGTTTTTTCTTTCTTTTACAGGAATGGAACTACCGTTTTATTAAATGAAACAGGTAAGTTGAAGAGCTGCATTGCAGATAAGACTAGTGGTGTAATATCATATTGCTCTAGGAGAAGAGGGGCGGTTGACAATTTTCTATCATTTTTATGTAAAATATATTATTATGCAAATATGTAACAATACTTTAACCCTATGTGTTAACATTTCATGCAATTATTCTATAATAAAATTGCTATCGTAGTATACTTAATCAACCTGATTGGTACAAAAACATTAAAATTATTTTGTTTTAAATGAACGGTAGTCGTAGAGTTTAGTGATACCATAAGCATTACTTAACCAGGACGATTTTTTTTTATTTTCTACATGTTCTTATTTCACCATATTCCAGATGAAGGTTTGATTCGGAGAGAAATGAAATATCTTAATTACATTAGTAAGTATGCAATTACTGTTGATTTTATCTACCATAACAACATAAAACCTATAGGGTTTACATGTAGATATCTTAATTTTATATACTAAATCACAAACCCTAATGCATTTACAAGTAAATATATATATATATATATATATATATATATATATATATATATATATATATATAAATATATATATGAAGTTAATTATTTGTGAATAACCAGACATATATGTACATAATAGACTACTGCGAGCGCGCCTAGCTACAATTCAAACATAAATACAATATCAAGACCTCTGCCAAACCAATAAAGTTCGTGTCAATCATGTCTTATATACTACGGTTATACATGCAACACATCTGGACTGGACGGACAATTTGCATACATATACCGATATATTTATTTTAGTAGGATCAAGTTAGGGATTAATGACTACTCACATGCTATATAAAGGACAAATTCAGAAAGTGCAGTGACATGTAGATAGATGTATTTTGTCTTTAATAAAATGAACCCTTTTAAATTGCCTCAGCCTTTAGTATTGCTGTTGTTCTGATGATACTGTGTTTATTACACCTTCCTGCAAAACCACCGAGTGCACCAAGCAAATCCTCGACGGCATCTAGATATAATTTCAAGAAGGGGGTCATCAACATCATCAGGTAGGTCCTATTTACTTGATATGATATTGTATTTGTTAATTTCAAATACAAATACGTAGGTACATATTCAGTAAGCATATTTTATGACAACTATATAGTGTGCATGTATTAATGATTTATAGCCATTAGAAAGACGTTGTTTTACTTCTGTGCATTTATAGTTTTAATGCAATTGGTCTAAATGAATTTCTGGTATATATATATAGCTTGGTTTCATTTTATTTCCAAATGAAAATAATATAGTGAAATGGCCTGACTATAAAGGATCAGTTAGCGTTTCGTCTTGTATGGCTGGTACGACGTCACGTTTCCATGCTAAAAAAATAATGCTCATTTATTGTGTTGCCAACGTCGCATATCCAATCATGACATTAAATGCACAGTTTTGAGTTTCCATTCGGGTTTCACGAACATTAAACTAGCCTTTTGTTTTTATCACCCGACGAAAACTTAAAATTGTGCTGTTTATCCTTAATATGTGTATGTTTATATTGTTGGTTACATGTTAATGATTTATATATTATTCATAACTATCAATAGTTAAACCCAAAGGTAAAACATAAGTAAGTAAGCATGCCATATAGTTGTGTTTTGCTTTAAAACAGGAATTCAGGTTCATAAATAAATAACGTTTCTTCTAATATGAAAAGCATGTAACATATATGTTGGAACTCATAAAGCCATGACATTATAGTATAGTATGCCTTTTTGTGAAATGCACTAACTAACCAATTCCGTGATAATATTAAATTTAAGATTATCTACTATTCAATGTGTTGTATTTGATTCGATTTAGGAGTCCATGGGTATGGTATATTGTTATCTTGTACGCAGTCCCAGCAGCTGTTAACGGAACTTGGTCTACATTATTGGACGTCATGCTTAGTCCTCTAGGTATAACACAGGTAACTAATATAAAACAATCGTTAGGTATATGAAGTAGAGATAATTTAGTGTGGTGAAATTTGTCATATATGCGGCTAGAAATTGTTGCATGAGGTACGGCGTCTTCATGAACAGCAACCTGGCTATATGGGTTTACCACTATAATCTACATTAGGAACAGTCGGTTGCCAAAACATATTTGACCTTTTGACTAAGTAATAAGGTCAAATGTTACCACAAGCAACATTTTTAACTGGACGATATAATATCAAATGTTTAAGATATCTGTTAATTGTTTTGACCATCGCAATTTGTTTATTTGATAATACCAATGACATGAGTATAAAATAATAACATGTATTATACATTTAGGTCATTGGGTCAAAGTTCAATATCTAAAAATATTGATGAATATGGTGGAAATACAACATAATATTAAATTGTTTCAGCCTTATACAGGACAACTCATGAGGGTTTTGTGGAACATGTGTCTTGTGTCATTATTAAAACTTAAGAACAACATTTTCTGTTGTTATGATACAAATATCAGGTATACATCTAGTTTGACGGACTTAAAAGGCCGAAGGTCACCAAATAGTAGCATGCGCAAAATGTTAAACTGGAACTGATTTATATATAAAATAACAATATTTATATTAAAGATGTTTGTTATGTATTTAACCAATAGAACTGATTCATTATTAATATTATATCTTTGAATGTGTTTAAAATGATGTATCATTCATTAAGGTCAATAGATCAAAGGCAAATAGGAATTGTTCCAAAAATGTCGTATTCTTTTAATAGCTTTTAGTTTTATTATAGAATAGTAATCAAAATGTGGTAACATGTTTGCTTTATGTCATCATACACACAAAGATGTACTGAATATTCTGACATTGATGGGTACGATATATTAATGTATACATAGTTTGAATGAACTGGTCCTTACATTCCTTTCTTCGGTATTGTGTACAAAATGCACAAACTTGCAAAACGAGCCTACTTTGAAAGTATGTTAAACAATTTTATTCCTCAGGCTTCTTGCCGCATGATTAGTACACTTCAATAAAAACAAATTAAATGATTCTAATATTTAGAAATCATACAGACAAATGACCATACCAATCAACTGTATACATATAATGTTTCAAACCCTGTAGTGTTGAACTTCAGACAACGTGTCTAGACAGTATATGTTTGAGACTTGTTTCAAACTCAAACCAAAACTGTATAACTGGAACACTGCTCAGTTCCAGCATAAAAAACACCTATATGTTTGCAGAATGTTTCAGATATTGAATCACATTGGAAATGGCATTTACAAACAACAACATGTATTATTTCAAATGTATATTTCAACGAAACAAACACTCAAGAAAGTGCTTATTTTGTATGTGTTATATTGGCTGATAATTAAAATATTTTTGTTAAGGCTGGTATGGTCAGCACATACAAAAAAAATATAATTATTTTTGTTTAAACCCTTCATAGAAACTATATTGTTAAAAATATATAATATCTTATACCAGTTTTTGATAGTATTTTTCATACTTATTCTGTTTCAATGGTTCAGAAATTCCCATGTAAAGATAACTTTGCAAGTACAGTATTTGTTATAAGCAAATAAATGCAGATCATTGAAATAAATACTCAAATGCAGTCTATGAAATATGGTCAAGTATAGACTAAAGTCACTATCTGTTACAACAGACTAACATGAACATTCTGTACCTCAAGCGATGATTTTAGGATGTTTTTTATAAAAAATAATATTGAAAGTGTGTTATTACTTATCTGTTTGTATTGATAAAGAACATATATAATGACGATTTGCCATGTTTTTTTCGCAGACAGAGGCTGGTTGGATGGGATTTTATGCTGGTTTGGCTGGCGTCATAGCTGGGCTCGTTATGGGAAGGTATTAATATAAGATTATCATCTGAACATCTTTCTGTATTACTTTGGATATTGTGAAAGATAGTGTATGATGTATGCTATGCATTTATATAACGTTTTATTATTTTAAACCATTCTAACTGATAACTTTAACAAGGTCTGATCTGCGTCATTTTACGATACTACTATTTTGTAGTTTATGGTTAAAATATTTTTACCTGGTTAACGTTGATCATGATCACCCTACGCGACGTTTATTGTCCACATTTTGTGTTATTTCTTAGCTTTGCCATTTCATAATCAACGAATTATATACAAATGTACATCGTCTTGTTTGAGGTGTGCAGATATCTTTAAGAAGAGGATGAAACTAATGATATACTGGTTCTGCAGAATGCTACGTACATCACGTGTCCTCTACTTGCAGTTTCACGATTCGCCCCTGACTTTCACTCAGCGTTATCATTAATTTGGTTATTTGGGTTCCTGGAGATATTTCAATGTATATTTTTCAAATATAGTTATGCTATACCAGTGCAAGTATCAGGAGACTCGTTATATTAAGTATTAGCTTCTGTGAATTAAATCGATTCAGCTTATTGCAATACGTTACACTCTTCCTTAGAATTCTTTAGTTAAGGAAAGGATAGATAGACGCCATTTCATAATCAACGAATTATATACAAATGTACATCGTCTTGTTCCAGGTGTGCAGATATTTTTAAGAAGAGGATGAAACTAATAATCATGATAAACTTTACGTTGGCGTCCGCGGCAATTGTTTGGTTTGCTTGCATGTGTAATGACATATTGCCAAGATCTCAAGGTAAAAATAAATATTAATGAGACTCACGATCATGTTGAAATAGGATTTTGATTAAAACAAAATTTACAACGTAAAGATTTAACCACATTGAGGTAATCGCCAAGTATTATTATCTAAAACTTCATCTTTAAGAAGCTTTCAGTTTTTTTTTTGAAGTTTGTTTTGGACTGATGGTGTTACGCTTGTTTTGAAGATATAATGAAAATACATGATCATATTTAGTGTGGAATCCTCTTTTTAAAATTTAGCGTAAAAAACTACTCTAATCTAAATATCATTTGCTCTTTTTGTCACAGATGACTACAGGTGTATGAAACAGTCATTTTACCCTTTCCTAATCAGAAAATTAAGAGTCTTAACAGATGCTTGGATAATACAATTCTATATTTGAATCATGTAGATGTAAAAGAAACAGTATTAACTACCACAATATCAGGATCTACTGGTACTGCAGAATGCCACGTACATCACGTGTCCTCCACTTGCAGTTTCACGAGTCGCCTCTGACTTTCACCCAGCGTTATCATTTATTTGGTTATTTGGGTTCCTGGAGATTTTTCAATGTATATTTTTTCAAATATAATTATGCACTATACCAGTGCCAGTATCAGGAGAATCGTTATATTTAGTATTAGCTTCTATGAATTAAATCGATTCAGCTTCTTCCACTCTTCTTAAGAATTCTTTAATGAAGAAAAGGATATCTTTTTAATGCTTATGGCAATTATAAATTTACATCGTATTACGAGCAAAGTGAATGAAACCCTTCGGGGAGAGGGGTCATGTAAGCTTACTCGTGACATGATGTAACGTTATATTTAAGATAAACATTAATAATATATTTATTTATTATATTTATATTAATCTATTTATCATTATAACGTCCCACTACTTAATTATTATCCCATGTATCGACAAGCAGAAGTGGCCAATATCGTTTCTTTAGGTCGATAAAATGAATTGCCTAAGACCATTAGATACACAAAACATTACTGTAGCTCCCTGGATATAGCAAATTTCTTTGTATTGTATTGTCATGGGTGACGAAAGAACACTAGGAAACAGAAACAATCGGAAAATGGTGAAACAAACCTGGCGAGGATGTTCCAAACGTCAGTCACAATTTGGATTCTCCATTATGGGTGGAGGTTTATATTGCCTTCGTAAATGTTGATTTCTATTGCACAGTGTTGATTTCTATTCAATGTAAATTTCTATTCAACAATGTTGATTTCTATTTTGCAATGATGATTTCTATTCCACAACGTTGATTTCTATTCCGCA
This sequence comes from Panopea generosa, assembly GCA_029582155.1. Lineage (NCBI taxonomy): Eukaryota > Metazoa > Mollusca > Bivalvia > Adapedonta > Hiatellidae > Panopea > Panopea generosa. The sequence continues at coordinate 5,877,548 of CM055897.1, read as the reverse complement.
ATGATGATTTCTATTCCACAACGTTGATTTCTATTCCGCAATGATGATTTCTATTCCACAGATAGTGGACAATTCGTGTGAATTGTCGAATTTCTTTTGTCAGAATTGGTAGCAAAAAGGCTACTGTATATTTTCTATCGCCTCAATGTTATTCGTCATTTCATACACGAAAGTTGACCTGATAATTGAAGCAATACAATAATATTGGATATTAGTGAATTTAATATCAGTTGTTTCAGTAAAATGGTATGCTTGAATTAGTTTAAAGGGCGTTCCAGAAGACCCAATATCGGTCCTGTAACATTTTAAATACTTTTTTTTCAGCAAACCTTTGTGTATTTGTATTAAATATATTGTATACGTTAAAAATATGTTTATCTTATTATTTAATTTTATGTTTTTTTTCTATTTATAGAATAACCCCAAAGACGGTTAATATTAAGGAAAATGCTCGTTTCCCCCCTTATTTTGCTCTATATGTTGCATTTAAATATTTATTTATTATGTAGACATTCTTGTTTTTTTTCTTGTGACAATAGTGCCTTCACTGTTTAAACCATGATATGTTCACATAAAATGGTTTAAAATGAAGGAATATTTTTTTGCTGTACATATTTAATATTAGGATTTGAAATTTAAAGATTCAGTTCATTTCTGTTTTATATGCACGTGTAAATAATGTCGAATTACCCACAATTCAAATAAATCTGACGGTGAGTAATTTTATATGTTTTACACATGCCTAAAATCCAGAAAAAATGAATATATTCCTATATTAAGACGAAAATAGTCCGTCGTATAAATCAGCGGTTATTTTCTATGTGGCGTGATCAATAAAAAAGATTTCAGAGTACGATGTATTAACATTTTTCATATACGGTTATATGAGTAGATGGTAAATAATATTTGTTTTCTTTTTAATTGTCAATACTATATAAATGTATAACATTCTAAAATGTCTATTTCGTCGAGAACATATTACAATAGTCATTCTACAGAATCAGTACATTTTAATGTGTTCCAACTGAGTCAGGAAAGCATTCATTGACGTCATTGTGTTTATGAATAAACATGTCAATTGATCAGCACATTACTGGTGGAAGAACATTAAAGGGAATATTTGTATCAATAATGTAGGCAAATTTATTTAATTTAAAAGAAAAGGATATGCATATGTGTGTATTAAATGAAATTTGTTTTATTTTCAGCACTGTTGTACACAGCTGTGATAATTTCACAGACATTCGTTAGTAGTTGCATGCCGTTGTTTTTAGAAATAATGTGTGAAACATCGCACCCCATAGCAGAAGGCGTAACAAGTGGATTACAGGGAATGTTTGTCAACTTATCTGCCACGGTGTTTCTTTTAATCCACATGATACCAAATATAGGTATGAATTATACAGTGTGTGTTCTCAAAACTTGGCATTATTGAAACCTAATCAAGTTTCCCCCATGTAGGATGATTAAGGGATTATTCTAAGTGGTGGCATTAATTAATGTAAGCATTAAATCAATATTTGAATAGCACAAATCTCTTTTGACAATGATGACTAATAAACAATATTTTGATAATATTTTAAGAAATATTTGTGCTGGTGTTATTATATAGAAAAGAGCAATAAAATAATGCATCCAGTATCGTTTTAACTATATTGATATACCTAAGGTTACGTATCAAATGCGTGTTTGTTTGTGTGTGTGTTTAGCGTCAGTTTTATGCCATCGAGAGCTTACAGATGAAAGTTAACCAACAACTCTTTCCCGGGATCTGAAATGTTACCTGGTACACGAACACACACATTTTCTGATACTGATACATATCCCACTTGAATCAGCGGCGAATTACGAATCACAATCGGGAGTAATGTCGTTTATCAATCATCACGGAGACTGTAGCCGGGCGGACATTCAAACTCACGACCCCTGTATTGTCAGACGCACTATCGATTGAGCTAATCGGGTCCGGCACATGTTAAATGGAGTTGTAAAATTATTAGTACTGCTTAACATATAAATGCATTGCATGAATAAATAGGTAAGTAATGAAGTATTTTAATATAGAGACTCATGCAAGGTATGGATGACAATACAATTATAAGTAAAATACAAGACAAATAAATAGCACCCTGCCCCAATGGCATATTAGTCATGTACACTTATAGAATAGTTGCAACACACCAAAGACTAATAATATGTACAATACTTATATTACAGGAACGGCGTGGATGAATTGGACAGTATGCGGCGTGTTTATTGCAACAGTACCACTTATGGCTGTGTTCAAAGTTGACTATAAGCGAATGAATATTGACACTAACCTTAGTTTGAATGTTAAAACCGGTTTTAAAGTTGAAAGAGAAAATCTAAATATGTCAGTAATTTCTTAAATATGAAACTTTCGATAGAAAATCATGAAAATTATAATTTGCATGCGGTAATACAGTTATAAGCCTGTACTCAAGTAAAATTCGAATTCAACTGACGTGGGCTGTTAATCAAACAAGTTGATAATCCAATCAGCGATGAACAATGGTTGGTATAGTCCAAGAGATAGGGTGTGTATATTTACTTATATTTGAGACTTGTTTCTAGAGGTAAAGTTTATGCTGATTCCGAAAATTCATTTCTTACTAACGGCTGTTGAGAAGTTTGGTCACAAATCGAATATGGCCGCAAAAATGGCACCAAAATGACCGCCAAATATCAAAATTGATGTTATAACATAAAATCTGAGAGAAAACATTGCAAATAGTTTAAAATTAGATTTGTTGTGTTGTTTTTAGTTGTATGACTTGAGTTAGGGTAAAAGAGTAAAAATTTGGTTAATTCATGTACACAAGTCTAAATAAGGTACAAGGTACAAGACCGCTAAAATATGAAAAAATGTCATTTTTGTCTGCAACTATACGCATTTGTTAAATGCTTTGGTCTTATCTTTATTCATATATGATTATTTTTAAAGGTTAAATGTATGGCGAATCCGAAAATATATTTCTTACAAACGGCTATGTGGGCGTTTGGTCACAAATCCAAAATGGTCACTAAAATGGCCGCCATGTATTAATTCATGTTTTTTTACATATATCAATATGTATTTGAATGCTTTGTCTTTTATCGGGTAAAACATCTGGGGTTTTTTCTCTTATATACTTTATTGTGAGATAAACATTAAGTTCAATGTTAAGGCATTATGAGCTTATAATAAAAAGCATACGTCAGCCGTAACTGTGTATGTGCTTTACCCGATTGACTTTCAAACCTAATGGATTTATACACAAATATATTTTATGATAATTAAGAGACATTGATAGCCTACTTATCCGACATCTCATGGCCAAAACGAAATGGTGTAATAATCAGGCAAAAACAAATCATAAATCGCATTTCACCAAAATATGCAAAATTAAATATCAAGAGATAAATTGTCACTATATAGTCAATGAGTTTCTATATTTGAAACGATTGGACATTCAGAGGGAGCTTTATTTCGTATATTCCTAATGTTTTCATTAATCCTCGTTTCAGATAGCTAATGGTACTAAATACAGGAATTGATGGTGTAGTAGTGACTATATAGCTTCGCTTTTCAGTTTTTGTCTTTTTTATTAATTGAGGCTAACGCCATTTTCAACACATTTCAAGTTATATATGGCATATCCAGTTTTATTGGCGGAGGAAGACCTCTGAAAGAAACTGGATAAACCCACCGTCTCCCCCCAACCCCTCGCAAGTAAATGGCAAACTTTCTCATATAAAGAGTTTGGAGCGAGCGGAACTCGAACCTACGTCCTTAGCATTAGCAGCTCGTCTTTCAAAGAAAATGGTAACTAATGTAAACGCACCGGCATTGGCTTTATCAACGGCAGTGTTGTGGTTTTTATGGTGGTTAAAGATTTTAGCATGCTCATATTTCAGCAGCCAAACTCTAACAGATACAACAACGATACTTAGATGCTTATGAAATACGGTTAAAGTGTTTTATCAAGCCCTTATCCCTGTAATGAAGTAGTAAAACGTCAAAGTTTCACATGTACCCTATTAAATACGGTATGTGATTTAAATAAGACACATGGCCTTTGATATACTTTAACTTTTGTGTTTGAAGTGGGAATTTTGCAAGCTCACATCTCAGTTATTTTTCTTATCAATATCATATCTCAGTACTGCCTTACTCTAATGAGCCTTCACATGTATCTTTATTATGGCCACTTTTTTCTTAAAACATGTGTTTGAAGTGTTGTGAAGTTTTTGTCAGCTAAGATATTAGTAAATACTAGACATACTAGCCATAAATTAAACATTCCATATGGGGTCACTGTCGTTCATAGGACTCAAAGGAGTCAATGTGATAGTTCCATTTTAATCAAGGCATTGCTTGACAAAAGAATTTTCAGCAAGCTAATTTCTTCTAGTCCTTCATATATGTGCATCACCATTAAAGGGACACGTTGAACATTTCGATTTCAATTTGGCTTATATGGTCCCTAGTATACTTGTTATAATATATGGTACACGTTCATATATTGGTTACTATTAGTCATATGGCAATGTGACGTTACATGTTAGTTAATTACACTACAACGTATTCAATCGAACAAGTTGGATAACTTCGATTTGATGTAACGCAAAGTTATGTCCCGTTTAATAACATTTTGTTTAGTTTCATATATGTGGCAGGTTCATATTTCATTAACAAAATCATACATTAATGCAAGTTCAAACATGTTTTCACTACCTTAAGATGGCTCAAGAGGACAAGTTGGTTAGTTTAATTTGAACTCTAGACAACATTATAGCCCCTTTAATACCTTTGGCTTAGAGTTTTACAGCAAGGTAACATCTTAGTAATACTAGTAAAACATCAATGAAACGTCAGAACTGTCTTCACTATTACTAGGGGCACAAGTGTTGTAATTATGTGTTGGGTATAGTATTGCCCCTATACTACTTAGTAATGTGAATTGATAGTTTTAGAAGATTAAACGGTTTTAGAGGATACTATTTTGCTTTAAATGGAACTGAACCGATGTGTCCGGTATCATGTAAACACATAGGTCCACAATTCAAATTTGAATAAAGCTCAGAGGATTCCATCAGTTTAAAAATAGGTTTTATCGTGTTTATAAAGTAACACAAGGCTCATTTAAAAAATGATTTTTATCAAAAATGTGGTAGTTGAAATGCTACAAATCTTTAAACGTTGATTGGTTACGTCAGTTAATGTAAAAGTATATTTCAGTAATATTAGTTGCATATACTGATGGAGGTTGAAGAAATAATTGACACGACCGCAACATGTAACATTGATAACATATAACAAATGGTGTAGGAGAAATAATTGACAAGACCGACCTTTGATTTGCGACATACCACGCTCGCAACATGTAACATGGATAACATATAACAAATTGTGTAGGAGAAATTCCTAGGAAATGCTTTGATGGACGGACACTAGGACAGACGAACGTAACATGTTGACAAATATATGTAAATATATATGCATATATATAAATTATATAAATTTAACATCTGAAAATATTATATCTCTTTTATGTATACATATACTGATTTGACTTTGTCAGAGTCTTGAAAACGTGATCAAACACTAGGAGGACCAAATTCTACTTTAACGAATAAAGATTGTAAGTTCAATATAGGTGCCAAAATATATCTCAAAGCATATACATATAGTTATAAGCATATAAATTGAAACAAAGATAAGTTAAGGATGACCTTAATGACATTCTGTGAACACCTATTAAACGTTTACCTATTAAGAACAGCACTATAAAATGATCCCATGTATGATCTCGTATACCACTTGATTCGAAACTTAACCAGTATGCACAGTTACCAGATCTATTGTGCACGGATAATTGTAGTGCAAGACAAGACAATGTTGAGTTGGACTTGTCTTACACTGATACATTATGGTTCATTCTAGACTAAATAGAGTGTTACGTCGGGAATTTTTATAATGTAAAATAGGTTCAACGTAGACATACATACCTTATAGAGAGTTATGATAATAACAATTGTGATAATAACTATTCAAATTAATAATAATCATGTCTTTATTTTATTCTTATATTTCAATTCAAACATTTTACTCGTGCTGTTAGTTTTTGTAACTATAAATGATTGCATTGGTCCCTGTTCACAAAATAATAATTGGACTCAATTAAACATATGATACATGTATATCAATATACAAACATATCGTTTGTAAAACAATATTACGAACTATTTTCTCAAATAACAGCATTTAGTTTAGCATTACCATATAAATGTATTATATTTAGACTGAAATGACATTTCAAAACACACTATCCAAATTAGCCATTGTTTCGCACCATAGCCAACAGTTATGAATGATTGTTAAATGCACATTTACATTTTTAGTCACAGCAGAAACAGCTTTACTTATATACGCTACATATATTAAATTTATGATCGGTATATTGGGTATGAGCAGCACATTTATCTGCCCATACTTACCAATCTTACTCAGACTCGTGTAAAATTAATGGTGGGTTTGTGGGATGATATTTGTTTTACATAAATGGACTAATGACTTGCATTAAGATGTCACAAGCTTTGAAGAACGTTACCATTATGCAATCGTTCAACACAATCAGGTATCAGTACTTTATTTCTTGCCTTTATCATAAGATGTCAAAGTGAACATTTTAGGCTAAACATATCATCATTGATCAATTACGTGTCTTGATTTGTGTGAAGTGAACCGTATAAGTTTGATTTCGAATTATTTGCAGATTAAAATCACCAGCGACAATCACGTTACCCAACGCGGAATCTGAGGCAACTAAGGCGAATAGATATTCAAAAGTTTTATTGAATAATGAACAGGAGTGATATCACGTGATATTCATCGTAAATTCAACTCTATACCGAATAGACGCTTGCTTTCGATGCACTAAATTTTGTAACACGGATAACATTGCCATTTTCAATGGATAAAAGGATACAACCTGTGAGTATACGTATGGGTTTGAGATTCTGGATCCAAGGAAAGCGTGTTTATCTTAATTTATTGTTTGTTAGCCTTCAATAGAATAACAAGAAAAAGCTATAACATGTGTTATAGCAGTGAGTACAGAATTTACAGTGATTGCATTGTGGATAAGGTATATGTAATTTGTCCACTGTTGGATGGGGAGTTTAGCGTCAACCTGGACCATTGTATTGGGTTATACACGGAAGAATAAAGTTTTAACAATTTGTTAAATTCTTTATTTCTGAAACAAGTTGCATAATATATCTTAGTACCAAGTTCGAACATCCATTGTATATTTTGAACAAAACGAAGGCTGTTCTATTCAAACTATATAAACGTAAACATATATGAGTATTTCTAATTGTGACAGTAAGTGGGAATTATGTTGCATGGTTAAAGACACTTTCCTGTTCTGGAAGTAAAATAAAACATTCAAAGCAATGACACATATAGATTGGTAATGGATGGAAGACACATTGACATCAAAATATATACACTTGTGACTGACAAATGGTACAAATATCAAGTATATTTGAGCAAGAGTGGGTTGAAATGGTACAAAGAAATTAAAAGGTTTGCATTTATATTTATTTTCGTACAACATTCAAAGCAATAACACATATAGTTTGGTAATGAATGAAAACACATCTTCATAAATGATACAAGTATCAACAATATCTGAGCAAGAGTAGGTTAAAATGATACCGAGAAATGAGTTGGGTTGCATTTTTATGTGCTTTTTCTTACAATAAATTTGGAATATTCAATGTATTATAAATGAAGTCTGACATATTTCACAGTTATATAAAACACTATTAACGTAAGCATATATATTGGCATTGCATACTGTTACATTAAGCAAGAAGTATTCACCATGGTGAATTAGCCTTTATCCCAAGTATGTTGAAACATATTAAGAAATGTCAGGTTTATGCTATGAGACTTCCAGAATGAATTAGAAAAAAACATGGATGTACGACTTTGGTTTTATAATTGACAACACATGGATGGTTATTCAATGTCAACAGGAAGGAAGATTTCAGGTTCATTCTACATGTACAGAAACAACAAATAAAAATACAAGTTATAATAAATGTGCATCAACGAGTTATATGCAGAATGAACCTAAAATCTTAGTACCCACATAACTACATAGTTTCAGTGAAATATTGTCTTCTTGAAATTGTTGTTTCCTACTATATGCCTGATTAAGTGGAAGATAATACTATGTAAAAATCGGATAATAGTTTAAACATGATTTAAAACAACGTAAACATTATTTTATCTACACAACAATAAACAAATGATTATATTCCCTGAACAAAAGCATCTCGAACTGTTATAAGAATTAAACTGTTTTGTATGGATGTGCACTCTTTCTCAGTATCAAATTGGAACATAAATTTTGTTAAAGGTGACTGCTGTCCTATTGCGCCAATATATAAAATCTTCATAAACGTAAATGTAAATGAGTGTTGTATATTGTTACAGTCAGTGGGAATTCTGCCGTATGGTTAAAGACACGCTTCTGAAAGATAAGTCGTTTATTCAAAGTAATGTAAAGTAAAGTCACATATACAGTTTGAGAAAGAATTATTTAATGCATAAACATCAAAATATATACAAAAGTGACTGATAATGGTGCAAAAGTCAGCAATATCAAGGTAAAAGTATATTAATATGTTTCAAAGAAATTAGTTTGTTTGCATTTATAACTGTTTTTTATCATAACGCAGTTACAATATTCAAAGTATTGTAAATGAAGACTGACATATTTAACCATTATGTAAAACTATTTAAATATAATCATATATGGGCAATGCATACTATAACAATGGTGAAGTGTCCTTTGCACTAAGTATGTAGAAACATCACTAAAGATGTCAAGTGTTAGCAAGCATACTATCAAAATGAATTAGAAAGCAACGACATTAATGAATGATTGACTTTGGTTTTACTGTAAAGGCACATGATAAGTTATTCAATGTCAAAAAGAGGGAAGATTTTAAGTTCACTTTATATGTACTAGAAAAACAAATTGAAATACAGGTTGCAATGGAGGAACATGAAAAATTTATATGCAGAATAAAATCGCTCCATCGAGTAGGCCCTTTGGCCAGTAACGCTAAAAATGGTACCCTAAAATGTTATGAAAACTGGGTATTTTATTTAAAAATACACCTACACAAATAATACAAACATAAACAAACATTTATATTATCATAAATGGGTGCTGGTCACAAAATGTTTTCAGAACCTCCTGACATGGTTTTTTTCTCTTATTATTAATTTGTTTTTGCATAATTTAAATGTCACAGTGTTAGGAGACAAATATTATATGTCAGCAGTCTGGTAAGCGCAGTCAGTAGAGCATTTGCCTTGTTAGCAAAAAGTTCCGAGTTGAGTCACAGACTGGCTGCAAATTTGTCTTGTCCTGTATCATAAACAAAGTCTATACTATAATTTACACTGTGTCGATAGCCAGTATTTATTTTAATAGGGTTTAACACCAATGTCAAAACAAACCTAGAATACCTAGTTATAAATCTCAGTAGAGCCAATATTCTTCTGCAAGTTACCTCCTAATTTTCACATAAAATGCAAAATGTTTTCTGTCCACCTGAGCGGGGATTTAACCAATAATTTAAGCGGTGAGAAGTAAGTGGTCATTTTAGACAACTCTGCCACTACAATAACCATTTGTGTTATTCTAAACACAGACATTCATACTGTATGCAAGCATAAGTAGAGTTTTTATGATTTAAATGTTAACCAATGATTTATCAAAGTATTTCTCTGGACAGGATTAATCAAATGTTGAAAACTTCAGGGTCACTTGACTAGAAAAACAATTTAAGAGAAATCTTTCGACATGTCAGTAATTTGGACCTCCATCTCTCATGTACCAAGGAATACTATATTTACATTGTCACCATAAAAGCATGACTGTACAAATGTACTTAAATTTCCAAATTAGCAGCTGAAGTATCCAAATACAGCCAAACCTGTGTAGTCGACCACCTTTATTAAGCAGCCACTTGTCACAAGCAATCATTTTTTCTATTTCCTATTTCTGTCTTAGAGTAAATTAACCTGTATTAAGCAACAACCTTAAATGGTCACTTTCGCTCATTCCCTTGACTGGCTGCGTAACACAGGTTTGAATGAATGAAATATACAATCTGGATATAAGCTCCCTTCAGTTCTTGTCCAGACTCTACTACAATCTAGTTGTAATACTAGACTAGTATGCTAAACAGGAACAAACAAAATAGACAAAAATATAGCCTATGCTGGGATTTGAATCCAAAATTAATTACTTTGTATGTTAATCACTCAATCTTTGTAACACTTACTTTTTAAAGAGAACATTGTAAACTGCAGTCCATGGAAAATGTATATAAAATGTTTTTTTTAATGTATAGCAATCAGAAAGAGTAATCACATAAGACTCTGAAGTCTCATAAAACTTAAAATATTAAAAGTAAGATTGAGGATGTGAGCAGCTCAACAAAAAGCAATAAAAAAATATGTTGTCCATGCAGCAACAAACATTATTAAAAAACATATTATATATATATATATTAATTATAGAGATATTTAGTAGAGAATAATTTCATTAAAAAACAACTTTTTTACCATATTGAAGCCACCTCTTTTCCATGTTGTTTGCAAATGCCGGGATTTGAACCCAGAATTTTTACAAAAGTGTAGATGTGTTTGCCAGTTACACCACAAAAGCATATCATGTTGTACTTAGATAATGGATTTCAAATTTACCAAATCAAATTATGTAAATTAAAAGTTAAAAGTATTTAAACTAGTCTAATTTTCTATTTATAACATACACTCTTGTAACACACACTCACAGCAGAAAATGTTTTCTAATAATATAAAGTATAATATCAATTTAAAAACCAAGTCGACTCATCATTTTATATGGTGGAAAATAAGCCTTACCAAACTGTAAGCCAGTCTTTAACCAAAATATACACATTGGTTTCAAATCTGGTTTAATTAAACATTTAAAGCATCAGCTGTGTGTGTTATTGCATTTTCCACATACATTTATATACATGTACCTTATATCAAGGCACCATTGTTTTGAATATTTAGTCTTTACTATGCCGTCTAGGGCTAAAAGACAATCAGTTAGCCTAACTTTTCTTTCCTGGGCAGTGCTAGAATTTTTTTTGTGCACTGGCAATTTTGGCCAGTGCCTAAAATTTCAACTCGCCAAATTTGAAACCAACTAGCCAAACCAACTTTCGCAGAAACTTGTAGTCCAAAATGTCTAAACAAACCCAAAATTAATTGTTTCAAAGCCCGTGTTTTATTAAATATGCTTTATTAGCTTGTATTTATTTAATAGATAATGGTATCAAGGTTATTATGTATGTTAAGGTATTTCAATTTCAAAGCAGTACTTTACAAAACGAAATATTTTCAAAATTAAATTGTCTTTGTTATTTATTATACTACCATAAATAAATGCATACAATAAATACTTTTAACTAAACAAAAATATGAATCATGGATTCAACAATAACAAGTGTACAGAGACTGAGATTGAAACATACACATATTTCTATTTATATAATTAATATAGCCGATGGCTGTTCGTTTTAAAATTAGATATAGATCTAGCCAAGGACATAGTTTAATTATTATGGATGATATATCGATCGCGCAGTTTTTACAATTGACATACCATTTTGTCATTGTCAAGTTTATAGCCCTGTGAGATATTGAGCTCTCGCTCCCATTTAATTACAGTATTAATGAAAGGATTATTTCTCTTTTTCTTTTTGGGACTCGCTTTCATTCGTCGGTTCAATGGAGAAAAAGATGTTATTTTATCAGCCATTTTAACAACTGACAAAATATGTAAACAATAAATTTGACAGGTTTTAACTTTACTTTTATTTTATAGAGTGAGTGCGCAATCGATCAAACTATTTGCAGTCTACTCATTATGTTGTTGACAGATTTTAACTTTACTTCCTTTTTGCAAAATGAACTCGAGATCAAAAACAATTGGACGCAGTCTTTTCATTTAAATATTTGATACATGTCATTGACAATCGTGCTGCTAGGGGGTAACTTGATGCGAGAAGCAAAAGAAATTGGGTAAAATTGACAAGAACTCGTTATTTTTACCTGAATTATACTCGTTTATTTTTAAAAATCAATAAAATGAATACAATAAGTAATTTTCTCAACTTGAAATCCATTCGCAAAAAAAGCCAGCTTAAGTAATTTCAACTCGCATTTTTAAAATACAGCTCGCATTTTGCAATGCTTAAGTTCGAGCCCTACTGGGAGGTTAACCAGAACTGGAGTACACCCATCTCAGCAAGTAACGGATAACGTTCGCACTTGAATTAGCGGCGAGAGATGCGACACAGCTATCTCAGCAAGTAACGGACAACGTTCCCACTTGAATCAGTGGTGAGAGACATGACAATGAGACGTAATGTCATATATCAATCATCTTGAAGACTGTAGTTGGATGGGGATTCAAACTCATGAACCAAGGATTGATAGTAATACGCTCGCCACAGGGGGTAAAACTGGTATTGACCATTATGATGCAAACTGTAAGTTATATGTAATCTTAGATGTTTAAACATGTTTTGATCATGTAAAATGCTCTTAATTAAATTAAAGGTATTGAGGTTTTAAAGAAAATTTATTTAAATATGCCGTTATATTAGCTGCAGTGTACAAATATTGTTATCACAAGCACTTCAACAATTTTAAACACAAATTTCTGGGAATAATATTGTTTTGATGACAATTGCATTCTGCAGTGTAAGAATTATAAATTGTGTTCCTAAGATGAATGGAAGTGAAGATAAATTAAAAACGAGATATTGCCTTTCCTTCTTTATACAATTCTATGACAGAGGGCATGTCTTAAACGGTAACAGCAGCTTCTTAATGCTGTTACCTATTGTTATGCAAGGATACGGAACAAGTACAAACTCACATTTTTTTGTATAAACGTAAAATAAACATCACAGAAAAAATAGCAATAGCTCTATAACACTGTATTTTTATCCACAAAATTGGAGGACATTACCTTAATAAATAGAATATATGGAAAAGTTGGCCATAAACATCCTCAATCATAAAGCAAAACAACTTGATTGGAAGGCGCACACTGTCGAGTCATTGAAATCTACATTAAGATAATGCGTGCAAGTAATAATATCAGTTAAAAGCATTACCATCAGTAATGGAAGAGTCCCCTGCAAACACTTAAATGAGAAAATCACAAGTTCACACGTAATGCCTAAACCTTTTACGAAAGCTGGTCAACCAATACCCAACCATAATCTTTAGTCTACAGCAACCAGTAACACCAAATGTTCCTCGAAAAGGTTTCTTATGAGATGAGCACACAGAATGTAACAAATCAAAGATTGTATACATGTTTGATTCCTTTCCTCTTCATATTTGAACCTATCTTCTTCCTTACTCTAGTGCCTAACCATTTCATGTGTCGGTCTATGCCTAACCCTTATCTTTAGTTTACAGCAACCTGTAACACCGAATGATCTTCAAAGAAGTTTATTTTCATGAAACAATCACAAAGAATGAGACAAACGAGATGACCCCACATAATGAGACAAATCAATGTTTTTACATGTTCAGTTTTTTCCCCCTTCTATAGCAGATGCCGCTTAACGGCGTCTTCCCCTCGCCGATTTGTTTCCCCTATGGCTAAAAATCCCCCCGCCGGTCATTTTCCCATCTCGCTAAACATATTCATTCCCGGTAAAAAGGATCCTTTTCACAAAAAACATGACCGGTTCGCTTATTTATTTTTCAGAGATCGTAAGTTTATATTCGTGTAGCGTAACATTTCACAAAGTAAATTTATGCAAGACATCATATGGTTACTATTTAAAGTTTTTATGAAAATAGCGTCTATTTGTAAATAGTGTCATATCAGTGACCAACGCGAGGTCATTGAATTGACCAGACTTACTCGGGAATAACATAAATATCCCCAATTCATATCGCAAAAGCAACACATTTCAATTTATTTTTCAAGAAACGGATATTTGTTGTAGCATTGCATTTCGCACAGTTAAATTATGCATGACATTAGAGGTTAGAATTAAATATACCGTCCAATCGTAAATAGGGTCATATCAGTGATCACACGAGGTCATCGAATTGTCCAGACTTACGCGGGAATAACAAAAATCTCCACATTTTCAATCGCTAAAACAATACATTTCAATTTATCAGTGATTACGCGAGGTCATTGAATTGTCCAGACTTACGCGGGAATAACAAAAATTTCCCAATTTTCAATCGCAAAACAATATATATTTATTTTTCAAGGACCGGTTGTTTATATTCGTGTAGCATTGCAGTCCGCGCAGTAAAATTATGCATGACACCATAGGTAACATTTAAAAATAGCGTCCAATCATATATACCCATGCCAGTGATCACGCGAGGTCATGGAATTTTCCAGAAAGATCTAGGTCAAATCTATTTTCTGAAAATGTACAGCGGTCTATTTTTATATTTTTGAAAAATCATGCGTGCCGACTGTGATCATTGACACGGTAATAATTCAATGTTTGTTTTGATTGCGATAATATAGTCTTCCTAACCTTAATGCCTAACCTTTTCAGGTGCCGGTGTAAGGAAGTATTTTGACCTCCATAGAATAATGACATCCCGGTGGTTATTTTATAGAAAAAAATGACTCCCCGGTCATAATATTATGACTCTCCCATATGGAGCATTTTAACCCCCATAGAAAAATGATCCCTGGTCGTTATTTTATAGAATAAATGACTCCCTGGTTAATATTTTATATAGTATAAAGACTCCCTGGTCATAAAATTATGACTCCCCCACATGAATTAAAATAACCACACTTGCAATATATGTTTATTTGCTGATAATACAGCCACGTCCTGCCAGGTAACGTTACATGTATAACAAAGTGCAAAACAAAACTGTTGGTGATTGAGCAGTACATTGCATTGTATTGACATACTCTGTGTTTACGGTTTCTTTTGTATCGTAGTGTCACTTGCGTTAACATACGTGTTTTGCTTTCTTCCATAAATATGCTTAACATGAATATATAAATGCACAATTAAATGCATACTTTTATCTGATTTTGCTTTTATACATGTACTGTCTATAATGTTGAACCAATGTTTATGAAAAAGCAATATGACCAGCTGTGGGAGTCATAATAATACTTCTGACAAGACTTTGTGACACCTCATATAAAGTTTTGAAAGTACTACTACTCACATGCGGACTGGCAGGGAGATTACTTTTTTCTGAATTTGGGTCATTTTAGGAGAGTAGTGACTATACGTCCAAAGTCACCATTCAACATTTTTGCGATGCTGCAAGCTAATTTATCACACTTATCTCCATTGAAACTACTGTAGTTCCTTTTGACAAGCATAGTCAATAAACATGGACAAGTAATTTAACTAAAGAAAAAAGTGAGCATAATGTGAGCGCTCATAGATAGAGTCCATATACTACAGAAAAAAAACCCATCATGTACATCTTTAAAAATCGATATATTTTAGTACAATCTACAATTTAACTGGAGTTAAAGTTGCGTTTATAGTCACAGTGTGGTTATCGGTTGATGTGTACGCTATTAAAGTAAAATTGACATGAAAATGAAGTCATGTTGCGGTGGTGTAGCGGTGAGCATAGTGGACTGGTAATCAAAAGATCAGGGTTCGATCCCCGGATGCGCCAGGCCTTATTTTCGTGTTTTACATTTTTAACTTTAAATAATAAATTATGGTTGGTTCGAGCCACGCGGAGACCTCGACCATATGGCTTTTAAATATGATAGAGTTGGCAATTTCTTACGGAGGATAGGGGTCTGGTACTGGTAGGAAACCCAGGAACGATGATTAGGCAAACTGCCCGCCTGTATATGATCATTCTTACGAGATTCGCATTTATACATTCATAATAATTATAGTTCAGTTAAAACTGTTGAATGAATACAAATTATCATCATTAAAATAAGACCTCCATAAATGTCAACTTTGATTTTGATTGACGCCTCCAGATTTATGTCAAATTTTTCGAAATTTAGAAAAAGACCTTCTTTAGTAATTGTAATAGAAATACAGTTTAAAGTGAGTATGTGTGTTTAAGGAACTTTTTATCTACAACAGCACTTTTATAGTCAATAAAATATGTAGAAAACTATCAAAAGCGTTAGTCACGCTATTGGTTTAAACATATTTACTCATTCAAATATACATACATACAAATCAGTACAAAAGTATAAATATGGCTTAGAACGGAAGATAAAATCTGATAAAGTTCTTCTCCATGACATAAATTAAATGTAAACAGATTTGGCAGATCATTCACAATTTTATGTATGCTCTTAACTTTATGAATATAACCTAGTTCAAAATATACTTAGTAAAAATATCTTTACATATTGTTAGAATAATATTTTTAATATGTTTAAGAAAAATAGAAGTGAAGCGGGTAATTAAAAAAAGAGTAGAGTAGTTATAGCTATGTATATATTATATAAATTACATAATTATACTTATTAGCATTTATGGACATGTTCTGAACGGCATGGCAAATGAAAGACGGACTGATCTCACCACGTAAATTGAAACAGCCTTGTTTGTTCTTCAGACTTACATATTTTAGGAGAAGCAATTAATAGTTAAAATGTATTTGTGGACTGCTTCAAATATTTTAACATTATTGTCATAAGAAAGTTGCGGTTTGCCAAAAAGAAGTATATTTAAAGACGCTGTACACAACTCATTGACAGTTGTCAGGAGTAGTATGCGTTGAAGCTGGTAATGGTGACAATTGAGAAGGAAGTGAGCTGTGCCCTCTAATTGACCACCTATACACAGAGGGGAATCTACGATGTGTTTAAGAAATAGATGTTGCTTAAGTGCACTACAGCTCGTTCGAAAGCTAGCATGCAGTAGTTGACATTTCCTTGTACCTATGTAAAATAATTTTGGTACTTTTGGTTCCTTACTTTCAAGTTGGTGTTTGAAAGCACTCAGAGAAGAAGCTTGTCTTGTTTCAAGTGGGAGAGTGTTCCATTCACGGAAAATGGAAGGAATGAAGGAACTTGAGTACAGAGTTGTTCTTGAAGTAGGGATTTGAATATTATTATTATTTCTGAGGTTGTACGTGGAGTTTGCATTTGTAAGAGGAGGAACCAACGAAGATAGACATGGTGGGACCATTCCATGGATCATTTTATAAAAAAGAGTAAGTTTGTGCTTAATACGCCGAGTTTCAAGACTTTCCAATCCTACTTCAGAATTCAAGTTATTAATTGATATTAATTTTGTAACTCCAGTTGTTATACGTGCAGCTTTGTTCTGTATTTTATCAAGTTCATTTTTTGTACAATGATCCCAAATAACATCGGGATATTCCAATAAAGGTCTTATAAATGAAATGTAAATAGTTTCGAGTGATTTTCTATCTATCTGAAATTTTATTTTTCTCATAATGTTTATTTTAGTCCAAGCTTTATTCTTAATATAGTCAATATGAGTGTGCCAGCTGTAGTTATTTGATAAATATACTCCTAGATGACTGTGTGATGGCACTTCTAAAATTTGTTTGTTCTGCATAAAAAGTTGGGGGTGAGCGGGTTGAGTGCGTTTGCGAGTTATATGCAATGATTCTGTTTTGGATGGATTAAACGTAACCAGCCATTTATTTGACCATTCAGATATTTTATTTATGTCCGAATTTAATTTCACAGCGGCATTAGCAATCTCATTATTATGGTTAATTATAAGGTATAGACCTGTATCATCGGCAAAAAGTCGTATGTTGGAGTCAATGTCAGATACTATCTCATTTATATAAACTAGAAACAGAAGTAGATCTAATATAGATCCCTGGGGAACACCATCTTTAATTGGTCTCCAATTAGACCTTGCACCTGGAATGACAACACATTGGCGCCTGACTTTAAGATAGTCAGTTAGAAGATTTAAAAGTTGACAAGATATGCCAGCTGCTTTTAATTTAGCCAACAACCCTTTGTGCCAAACTCTTTCAAAGGCTTACTTATATTAAAAAATACAACCCTGACCTCTTTGACATCATCAATTGCTTTGCAGAACGTATTGTAAAGATAGGAAAGTTGATTGATGGTTGAATCACCAGGGATAAAACCAGATTGAAATGATGAAAGAAAGATAGTATCTCAAAAATAATTAAACATATGCTTAAAAACGAGCCTTTCAAATACTTTTTCAATACACTAAGAAGTGAAATAGGTCTGTATTTATTAGCAAAAGACGGGCCCCCTTTCTTTTAAATAGCACATACGAAAGCTTCCTTCCAAACTTTTGGATATAAACAATAGTTAAACAAATCACACAATGGAGACGATAATTCCTTATTTACCACACGGAGAACATAATTATTAACTTTATCGGGGCCGGAAGCTTTACCTGCTGGTAACAAATTAAGAATATTGCATACATTGGCCGGTAGTAAAGCAAGATCTGGTAAACCGGGGATGTTATGTCTAGGTATTAAAATGGGTGAATCAATGTCTTCGTCATTTAAAATTGACTGAGATTGAAAAAAAAATTAAGTAAATTGGCTTTTAAACCAAAATCGGAAACATTAGTTCTATTGTCATTCAGTGGAGGGATTTCTGGTTTGTCATTTGGAGAGATTAACGACTTTAATATTTTCCACCAGTCTTTTGGAGAGAGAGAAGAATTAAGTTTGTTTGCTAAATTATCATAATATCATTGTTTTGCTTGGCGAATAAGTTGAACGATCTCATTACGTTGTTTTTTTTAAATCTGTTCCAGTGGTATAATTCGTTAGACCTCTTGGCTTTTTTAAATAGTCTTTTACGGACCCTGATATTCTTTTTTAACTCAGTTGATATCCAAGGAGGTTCATGAGGTTTAATTTTAATAATTTTATTTGGAATGCAAGTATTTGAAAGTTCAATAATTTTATTAGCAACATTGGTAGCGTACACGTTTACATCATCGTTCGATAGTTCGTTCCACTTAGTTTGAATGATTTTTATTTTTTAAAAGAGCATAGTCACCAAGTTCATATTTCCAAATATGTCTATTAAAAGCTAGTTGTTTATTTTTGTTGAATTTAAATACACCGTATATCGGACAGTGGAATCTGATATCTTGATCTAGAAAAGGATCAGCGACACCACTTGTAATAAGTCTTTATTACTTAAAAGTAAAACATCAATAAGAGACGATGAATTCTCGGTATAATGGATAAGATCTTTGATAGATTGAAACAGACCAAACTGTTGACATATATTGTTTAAACTTCGTGATGAAACATCATTCAGCATATTATAGTTCAAATCACCAGTAACAATTATATCTTTGATACCAGTATCAACAGCAAGACTTAAAGAATCATCAATTAAATTATCATAATCAGAGTCAGAGTTTGGAGGTCTGTAAAATAATCCAATGAGTATATGTCTGTGATTAATAGTAATTCAACCCATATGCATTCCAGACGATTGATTTCTAAATCATTTCTACGAGAAAAATGAATTGTATCTTTAATGTACATAATAACACCACCGTGGCTATCTCCAACGCGAACTTTTCTTATTGGTTTATGGAATGCTGGGAATTCTAGATCAGATGATGCAATAGTATCATTAAGCCAAGTTTCAGAGAAAGCTAATATATCAAATCCATATAGTTCAGAGTAAATTGTATCTAATTTATATCTAATACTTTGAACATTATAATGAACAAGAGAAAGATGATGTGAAAAGTCCAAGGCTTCCAAACTATCTGAAAAGGATGAGGATGATGAAACTGAGTTGTTGGTTGCAGTTGAGCTTATAGGACCTGAGTTTGGGTGAATATCTCCACAAGTCAGCAGTAGAATGTAGGTCCATGTTAGGAGTGTTGTAAAACAAACGGAACATATGAAATATTTGGTAAAAAATATATTATCTTTAAAAATGTTACCTAGTTATATACGTTTATAGGGATATACAATATCAGAGTTACATTGTGAAGCGCTTTTAATGTGTATAAAGAAGGAACTGGTATAGACTAAAGAGTGGTTGATAGACAGTAAAACAATGAGCTGCAGTAAGGCTGAAAAATTAAATCTAATATTGATCAACGGTGTGCCTATGTCAGAAAATGTTTTTAAACAAGTCATGTAATTGTAGAGAGGTAGATTAGAAACAGGTCTGACACCAGCACAAAATCGATCTTCAAAGGTAAAAAAACAAGTTGATTTCTAGGATAACAAACGTAAGTGTAAAGGTCTAACCGTCGCTCATGGTGTCCATGCATGAGTTCAGAACGTCCAAAGAAAATATTATTAAAGAAAACAAATAATAATGCTATGAAAAGCATGAAACTGTTTTGAATGTAAAATGGAAAGGAGGTAAGCAATGGTATACATAATGAATTAAGTGTATGCAAGGATCGATGTTTGGAATAAACAAGTAAAGTGTACAGTAATTTGATAAAAAGCAACATCTTTCGGATACTTGAAACAATACTTCAATGATTATATGCACTTGGTGTCACATTGTAGTGAAAAACAGAAAAAATCAATCTTAGGTACATTTAAGCAGTAGCAACATAAATAATATGTCTGCGCTCAAAGCAGTAATTACAATTAAATACAATTTAACAAAAGTAACTTTATGTGCGTTGCACTTGCAAACTTCCACATACATCGCATACATATGCACACGCAAATGAATAAAAAACACGTAAGCCAGCGAGCATTCATACTTCCACACGTGCAAAAATGTTACTAAAAATTGATATAGTTTTAATTTGTATTGGCACAACTTACAAAAACATTTCGCAGTATGATAAATAAATCATTCGTTATATAATCAGTTTAAAAGGCATTAAAGAAAAAGTACGGCTCTCACATGTACATGTGCATGTTAACGCATTCGCTTACACGTGTATGCAAATGTCAATATATACTCTTAGACACGTGTCATCTACGCACGCTCGCACGCACACATACACATACATACATAGTTGTAAATGTACAAAATAACCAATACAAATAAAAATAACACTGATAACACGTGGTGTATTAGCTTGATCATTATATTATATAGTTCAATACACATGTATAAGTTGCAATGAATGTGAAGTTTTAGGCCTATAGAGTTCAATACTGTAAGTCACAATAAATACAATCAGTACCCATGAAATGTCGATGGTTTCTAAATAAGGTATTCATAACATCAGAATTGAGTGATTTTAAGCACTGCATGCAAGTAAGATCAACAGGTAGAATTTAAAGCGATATTCCGTTAATTGTACTGTATTATAATAAAACCGAATTACATGTAGGCCTATTTCATTTAATCACAAAACCGCCAGTTGCTCGTATTAGTAAAACGTATCTAGGTTCACAGTGATTCACTGATGCATATAACCACACGGAGAGTGAATACCACTGGCATGTAGCCAAATACAAATGTTGGTTATGTCTCATTTTGGCTCCACTAGACTGAAGGGGGCTAGGTCATCTTCCTGCGTTATTCTATGAACGCTGTTGCTGTTGTCCTTAACCAATATATTGCCGTCTGATGACCATGCACCTATCAAATGTTTTCCTTTGACCAGATGACGGGCTTTATATAACAGGCCATTTCGAAACTTGGTCAGATCCTCGTTGATGTATTTGCCCATATAACCACGATCCTTGGCTAGGGTACGCGCGCGGTACAACTTCTGGCGAGCTCGATACGACCCAAACTTAACAATGATGGCTCGGGACTTGGAACCACCGGGCTTTCCAACTCGATGGGATCGATCAATATCGCATAGTTCGATGTTCGCGTTAATAGCCTTGGTCATGTTCAACACTAGAGCGTCAGTGTCTTCCCCGGAAGACTCGTCAATGCCGGAAATGCGTAAACAATTTCTACGGCTGTATTGCTCACTAGCATCTGCTGCAGATTCGAGGGAAGACACTCTCGTCTTAAGAGCGACATTTTCATATCGGAGCGCTATCACTTCATTCTTTAAGGCATCAACAATTCCACTTATAATGTTGCTCAACGTGTCTTTCAATTTTACCTCAAAGGTAGTCTGCAGGATAGAATCAATTTTGTCTATATCCTGATCACCGAGGGCAATTTTGTTGAACACTTCAGATGAGGCTGTGGCTGCGATATCTGACATGTCTGATATATCAACTGGATCACACACTTTTTTTAATTCAGTAGAGGTGATGATAACTCTCTTTTTTGTTGTTCGGTATTCCGCGGAATTGACGTTGATATTGTATTCATACTAATAACGTGAAACCTCAGCTCCGTGCAATAGTGAACTATCTATTGGACTGTTGAGCGTGCGTCTTTTATGTATGGGTAACACCAAAAAAGCGTGCAATACTGATCTATCTAGATGTAAACAAAGGGTTTAAATTTCACAAACTCATCAAATACTCAACACTTTATCCAAATTTCATAACCGAATGTTCCTTATATACACATTTTCGTACTGTCAGTGTCCGAACCTCCAGAATAAAGACGCTAAAGCATAATATTGATATTTTGACTCTGTCGATAAGATTTATAAGTTATTCGCCATTTATTATCACGTGATAGTCACGCTATTGAAATTTGAAATAAAATAAAATAAATTTAGCTGTACTTTGTATCAAACACATCAAAATATATATTTAAACAATACTGGTTTATCATTTTTAATATATATTATCCTATTATCAATTGCTTTCTGTTTTTAAAGTTTTGAAACTTTGATGTTGATCTGGAGGCATGTCCCTTTAACATATTGCCACATTTAACATCAACGGTTGACCAGTGAATAATTATCGAGCACATTATGACATAAATTTTGCACTAAAAAGTAAGACAAACTAATTTACTCACGTCTTTTGAACTCCGAGGTGACCGCCATTCTGCTGACAATGACTACTTTCTATTATCTCTCTCGTGTTTACCTTCTTTATGACTGTAAGTCGCGACCCTTTCTTTCCGGAGTTGTAAAACAACGCGTCTTCTTCAATAACAAATGCTGCACATTTGCGTCGAAAGCTCCTTTTTCTTGACTTACTTTTCTTAATGTTTTCGGGATAAGTCCTATGTTTTAAAAAAACTTCAATTTCAACGTACTCTGAGTGGGCAATTTTGGGAGTTTGATCACATGTCTACGAATAAGTTCTTATATAGGCAAGATGGAAGCTTTGATCTTGCCGAAAAGTTGATTCGGCATCACGGCCTTTGATGCTGGAAGAACGTGACACTAGTTGCACGTGGTCGCATTCTTCTACAAATCAAGAGAAGCGGTATCTTCTAAAGAAACTGCGCCGAAGCTTAACATCTGATCAAAGAGGTCAAAGACAGTTTTTTTTCATTTGAATTAAATGACTGATTTTTGCCGATTAACTTTGTTCAAATTGGTGTATTCAAATAATAAATATTTTTCTGACAGGGTGGTTGAACAAGCAAAACAATCTGTACATGTATATTACAATAAAAAAGATGAATATTTTTGCTTAAACAGTTCATAAAAGCTCCATCAGAACCGTTACAAACATGGCTAAACCGGTCCCGTCTTTAAACAAACCGAGTGATGTAAGTCTGGGTGTGCGGTCCCATATTTAATTTTAATTCACAACAAAATGTGTTTCTTTCGAAAGGGGGTCACGTTTCTACAACGGAAGTCATTATTTTATAAGGGGAGTCGTTATTTTACAGAAAAGGGGTAATTTTTCTATAAAATATCGACCGGGGGGTCATTATTCTATGGGGGTTTAAATACTTACTTACACCAGTCAATACCCAACCCTACTCATTAGTATACAGCAACCTGTAACAGGGTTCATACAGATAAGGACTGATAAAATTCAAGCACTTTTCAAGCACTTTTCAAGGTAAAAATGTTCAGTTTCAAGCACTAAAATAGATGAACTAGCCATGCATACTTACTATACCTTAGGAGTTCCTGCACAGCGATCCGAGGGGCTAGTAACAATATTATTATATATATTCTATATCCCTAAACATGTATATAGTATAATAAAGTCTTTATTATACTATTTATAGGGATAAAGAATATATATTTATATATACATTGTAACTAGCCCAGCTTTCACTCCCAATAAAGATAACTTTAATATATGAACATCAACACAAGGTCATAATAATTTGCTAGATTATCATCCCAGCCCGCCCCCTAATTCGCATGCCGCCCCGACTCTTTTTATTTTCATAAAAAAATAAAAAACAAAAAAAATCTTTTTTAATAAAATTATTAGAAAAACATAAAAAATAAAAAAATAAAAAATAAAATACTCCCGCTCTCCCCGTTTTTAAGAAAAATTTGGATGATAACCTAGACATTAATTTATAATGGCCTAAATTATTTTTTTACAACGTCAGTTAGTTTCACACAGCATGTACTCCCTCAGCCCTTAATGTCTTTGCATCCCATTTTTTTTTTTACCAATTTCTTTCTACTACACAAGTTTATCTTGTGCTCATTTGCAAATTGTCGGCATGGACATTTCATTTTTCTTGTGTTTCTCGCTCTTATCGTGCGACTTCAGGGCTGAATACACACTTTCTCCAAGGCATTGTTATCTGTTTATTACGACCATGTGCTTTGGATACATTGGGTTTCCTCAGATGACGTCACTGGTTCAAGACACAAGCAGCTGTTAAATTGCATTTTGTTCTGTTCTCTGTATTTTGGGTGTTCTCGGCAATTTTTCTTCGCGGGTTATGGGAGAATTATTTATTAACTGCGTTAAGTTTGTGCAATTGTTTGTTTAGACGACAACACACCGTTTCTATTTTTAAAATAAGAACAGGTGCGCACTGGTTCCCGGCATGCTGCACTGCACAATACTGCTGGAAAACAGATTTGTCAAATTGAGTAGTCTTCCTTCTCTTGCATACAGTAAAACACAGAGTAAAATAAATTGCGAAGATGGACATTTCATATTCTCCGTTACTGTTTTTTAAATTCAAACTCTTTTAAATTCAAGCACTTTTCAATGATTTGTGTTCATTTTCAAGCACGTTTCCCACTGACATTAAAAAATAAGCACTATTCAAGGATGTTGTTAAGAAATAAGCACTTTTCATTTGAGAGGTTGAAAATCAAGCACATTTCAAATCTGTGCGAACACCAATTGACCTACAAAGAAGTTTATTATCATGGTTGATAATTTAACCACAATAAGGCCAAAACAAATATGTGTGTGGTTAATATTTCTTTCATACCGTAGCCACTCAGAACATTTACTCTCACTGACAGTTTTTGTCGTTTTCCATGCAGAGGGAGTATACACATTGCTTTACACTATCATTAATAAATGGAAAGAAAACAAAATACCTCATAACCAGGGCTGTTCCGGTATACCGGTATACAGGTTTATTGCGGTTCATTCCTGAACAATATGCGTATTGTATATCGGCAAGGTCCATATCGACCGAGCCCGTGTGGTTCCGGCTAAGAATAGAATCACTGCAGATCTCTGCAGAGGGTTAGGAATCCTTCGAATGGGTGTCATGTTCATTTTATCATTTTTGTCATGTTCACTATTGTGGTTAAATTATCAACCCCTGTGTGGTTCCTGGGAGCCATGAGTGATGGCAAGAATAGGATAACTGTGGCTCATGCATGTCGTAAGAAGCGACAAATTGAGTAATACGGTAGAACTTGCTGAAATTCTGCAGTTCTGCAGGTATCAAGGTTCTAGGTTCATTAAGCATATTCATTTGTGTGTATATTTTTTTTAAATCTGTATATTAATTTGTCGTTTTTGTACATGTAGAGTGAACCTGGAATCTTCCTCCCTGTTGGCGTCGAATAACCTATAATGTGTTGATACGCCGTAAAACCCTATTCATTCATTCATTCCATATCGCCCGTACTGTGATACAGACGTAGAGTATGCATAATTCAATATCCTATAAAATAAAGCCGAAAAAACAGCATCAAATCCATTTAAATTATTAAATATCAAGAGATCGAATAGCCTTATTTCTGTATTGTATTTATAAACCGCGTAGAGCTAGTATTGGTTCTAGAGCTTTGATTTCGCATTTTAGATTTTCAATATGTGAGTACAAATACTAAATTTACGTAAATAGAACCCTGTTGGACATTCAAACTTTAATTTCAATTTGCATTGATAAAATAAAGAAAAATGAAAATTGGCAACAAAAAAAAGAAACAACAAATAACGGTTCCGTGGCAACGCAATCTATTTCACGCTCTTACACAGTCGACTCATTACACTGAGTTTAACGAACAATAACTCTGCGAAAGTGTTTGAATCTATTTATAAACATCAAAGAGAGCTAGTATCGGTACTTGAGCTCTGACTTATATACGAATACTAAATTGCCTTAGTAAAACTCTGTTTGGCAATCAAATTCTAATTTTAGTTTGCATATAAATGGAAATTGAAAACAAACAATAAACTGTTCTGGGTAAACTACAAGATACATTGTGTCGCATGCGCACTAACCTGTGTCCCAACGCATGAACTCTGGGATTTGTTGTCATTAGAACTATTTCCCCGTAACAAGTCGTCAGTATTCAAGCACTAAATTATTTTTAATTAAGAGATTTGGTGAATCCAAGATATACCGCAATCTCTTGCAGACAACTTGCCATGGTCTGCAATAGTACGAAAATTGTTCAGTGTATATTTTGATTGTAAAAAAATATTTAGAAATATGTATCTTTATTCTAAATGTTTATGTAAAGTTTATTAACATTTATTTCAAGGATGTGTGAAATATGAGACAACTATGAGCATATTTCTATTAAAATAGACTATAGTCCATGCCTTCTGTTAGTGATGTCTCAAATTGCACTTCAAAACAAGACATATCACAGTTTTAAATTAATAAGAACTTCAAAGCAAAAGTAAGATTGTTTTCTAATGTTAAGCAGCGTATTAAAACTACCTGGGTCGCGGGAGTGGAAACAAAATATATTTAAAGTCTGGCCTTAGAAACATGACTAACCTTCTTATGATGTAATGACCATACAGAATGCATACAATGGCATGAGAATTGCCCCAAAACATATAACAGCATGATTTATTGAAATATACCGAAGAAGTTCCATTATTATAAATGAATAAAGAGTTAAGACACTCACTGACCTGCGAATGAAATGCAGTTAAGTTTCTGTATAAATTGTGAACAAAACTTACTACCTTATGATGTGAATGATAACCATACAGAATGCGTATAATCGCATGAGAATTACCACAAAAAATGTAACAGCATGATTTCATAAAATTATACTGAATAAGTTCCATTATAATAAATGAATGAAGAGTTTAGACACTCACAGACCTACAAATGAAATGCAGTCAGATTTCTGTATAAATTGTAAACACGACTTACTTGCGTATGAAGTGATGACTATACAGAATGTGTATAATCGCATGAGACTTACCACAATATATATAACAGCATGATTTCATCAAAATTATACTGAATAAGTGTCATCATTATAACTAAATAAAAAGGTCAGATACTCACTGACCTGTACTGACCTGCAAATGAAATGCAGTTAAGTTTCTGTATAAATGGTAAACACGATTAACTTTCTTATGATCTGATGACCATACAGAATGCTTATAATTGCATGAAAATTGACACAAAATATATAACAGTATGATTTCATAAAATTATACAGACTGAATAATTGTCTAATGAAGGCAGGTTATGAAATGACCAATAATTTTGACCAGTTACAAAATGACCTAAATTACCCAATTATAAAATGGCCTCAAATCAATACTGAACATTATTGTTCTTTAGTTTAAATATAATTTATTGCTTTAACATGACGCGAAGACCATACACTATGCGAATAAATTGTGTGAAAATATATACATTATTTATATAAACAATGCTGAATAAATATAGGTATTAAAACTAAATAAAGAATTTGACACCGGCTCGCAAAACTAATTTCGTATATAAACATGACCTTCTTTCTTATAACGTAATGTAGGAATTATTTTTTTCCCTGCTGTGCTGTATAGCAATACCGCAAATAATACAAAGCATTCATGAAAAAATTTAGACATAAACAGGTCAATTTCAACATGAAACATTAGGTTATCATATCTTATAAAGACACTCTAATTGCAAACAGGAATTTTCAACAGCTATTAATTAAAAAAATAATCCAAACAAGGAATGCAATATTTAAACATATATAATCAATCAAACAATGAATATATGTTGTTATTATATCTATAATGACCATGAAATCGAAAAAAAATCTTTACGAAAATAAGATGGTAACCTGCAATGAATTGTAACCATGACCTACTTTCTTATGATGCGAAAGCAATACAGCAATGTAAATAAATCGCACAAGAATCGCTAAATAATACAAAACTGCATCATTCAATACAACAATACCGTATAAATATCGGTAGGGAAACTGCCGAATGCATTACTCAACTACAAACCAGTTTAGTTCCTTTAAACGAAATGTAAACATGACCTACTTTCTCATGAAGTAACGTCGCAATTATTACTTTTCCCTGTTACAAACCAATTCCCAAGTTACTCACCTAGAAAACAAGTCAATATTTTCACGAAATAGAAGATGACTACCTGCAGAAAAAAATACTGGCGCCCTTTCCCTTCACGCATGCGCATCAGTTGTAAACAACGGAAGTCTTCCATGAAAATAAATATACCATTAGTACATATCCACGAATTAGTTTCTCATGAATAGTTAGCATGACTATTTCCTCATTAGTATTCATCCATTACTGTCCTTCCGTACTAGAAAAGGGCGATAAATATTATAAATTATACAACAAAAGGAT
Organism: Panopea generosa; assembly: GCA_029582155.1. Classification (NCBI taxonomy): domain Eukaryota; kingdom Metazoa; phylum Mollusca; class Bivalvia; order Adapedonta; family Hiatellidae; genus Panopea; species Panopea generosa. The sequence continues at coordinate 5,848,645 of CM055897.1, read as the reverse complement.
GAAGGCAATCTTACATTAAATTCAGAGGTGTGTAACCAAATCTGACTGATGCATGCATATATTCACACAATCATAGGTTATCTACGTTCATACACCACATCACGGATAGCAATGCATGATGCTATCTAACCGGCTGCATATATGTATGTTATATATCATCTGTTAATTAGGTAGTTCACTATGTATGTCGTTATTTCTTTCAAATATAACTAGTTCAGTAGTGACAACTCGGATATTTCAGGCTAACTTTGTGAATATACGTATGGAAGTAAACTACGACAATATATTCAGACTTAAGCTACATAGAATCATTATGGAAGGTGGACAAACGAGATGTGTAGACAAAGATGGTGCGTATACAGTATATACGTCACGATGGTACGTCATCATGATGGTCTCCATGGCAAATATAGTCAATCACTATTTATGGGCTTCATGGGGACCTATATCGCAGTCGGCTAAACTTGTCTATGGATGGAAAAATAATACATTATTTTGGGTTGTAAATTTTGGAAATATAGCGGGCTTTGTCACAACTCTCCTGGGATGCTACCTCGTCGATGTTAAAGGTATGTTCGAAACAGTTGATCTGATTGTATATCGACGATGTTTAAAATCAGTGAGTTTTGTCGATGATTCAACGACCGAAATGATGTTGATAAAACAGTGGACTATATTCGATAACAACATCGATCTATATGTCGGCAGAAATCAATTTAAGCACATATTTGACATCGACATATTTGTAGTATTGGTTAATCCGGTATCCCGGCGGGTCGCAGTCTCCGTAATGATTAATATACAACATTACATCTCATTGTCATTCGTATCTCACCGCCGATTCATGTGGGGAAGCTATCAATTACTTCCAGGTGGGTGTGTTCTAGTACTGGTTATCATATTGGGATCCCGGGAAAGAATGTTTAGGTTAATTGATCGTCTGTTAGCAATCGACGATATAATAATGACGCTTAATATTCAAATTCAAATTCAAAATTGCATTAATGATGAAAGTTTATATTAACTGATTTTATCACTTATTCTAGATAATGTCAGATTGATAGTATCAACAATGATTTAATGTGGATAATTATTAATGTAATCTATGATTTAATGTCATTAAATTAATATCAGTACTTATTTAATCTGAATTATGATTTAATGTTAATTAGTTGATATCTGCTAGATTGTATTAGTCCTCTACCCGTTAAAGTAGGTTTCGGAGAATTTAGGATTGCTCGAACCTATCTGTCCGTCCATCCACATTTTCGTCCATACTTCTATTCACTAACACACATATACATAAACCAATGTTCAAATAACTTGCCGGGCGCAACACCTTTGCAATTGCTTCAAGTGTAAAGTTGTCATTCAGAACTTGGGCATATTGAGGCTGTGCATTTCTAAACATTAACAGAAGTGTTCAGTATAACTTGACGAAGAATCATACACATGAAGTAGCATTTCGTTTGGTACAGTTTTTCCGTATATAAACAACTCTCAAAATATGGTTGGTAGATGTCTATGGAAAGCCATCAGAGTCAAAATTCTTCTTATTAGATTCTTAATGCTAAATTATATATGTTAAATTGTATATATTTAATGTATGATTCTTTATTACTATAATGTATTCTAACTGATTAGTTATTCTTATAAAATCCTGATTGCCAAAATCGTAATAGTTTATGCTTGGTTATCATTTATATACAATTTGTATAGTGCTTTATTCTTAATTTCTATTTATTAGTTCTTAACCATAAATTCTTCATGCCAAATGATTAATCATATATTTCTGTTATTTTAATTGCTGAACTCTTAATCGTAATACGTAATCTGTAATTCTTATGCCAATTGCTATTTCTGTCCTGCGAACAAAATTAAAACTCGCTATGAATTGTTTGATGCAAGGAGTTTAACTTAATTTAACTGCAATGTTCAATATTCAAAATTCTATTTTCGTATTTTGATAACAGAGGGCGCTGTCGGATGAAGCTCAATGTGTTTCCCCAAATTACGTCTTTAGCTCCGACGTACCTAGCGGTAACTGAATGGATAAGGTTCCGAACAGAACTGCATCGCATTCCAAATGCATGAAATACACTGGTCAAAATAAACGATATAATAGTTTACCGTTTACCAGATCTTCTTTAGCCGCGATAATGGAAGACAATACAAAAAAAATCTCTTGGACTTCTATGAAAAGCGGCCGACATGCTTGTTTGTGCATTTCTATATTTTATATAAATCCGTATCAACAATAATGCCCATCTATAAATTCAAGCAGTAATCCAGCTCCAATAATTTTTTTTCAGTGTGTTAATGATTTAAATTCTTTGAAACATGTTACCATACGACTGACAGTAAAAAAAAAATTAATATAAATGGATCACCATTTCTGGTATTTTCCAATAGAACATAGTATTACATAAAAGTGTAACTGGATCAGGAACTCTAATTCAGGACCCTGAACTACATGTAGCAAGAAGAGTGCTTTTACCACAGCTATCAACACAAATGTTCTTAATTCCCATAAATTTATAAACATAACATATCGCAACTTTAAGTTCCATATCAACGACTATCACAACTAGATAAGCACAAGAAACTCCAATTAAATACGTAATTTAATATCTTTATCTATCTGGTCTACACGCACAAATTATTGTATTGGACAAATTGAAAATGTCCAGTGACGAGCTGCTCGCTAAGTGATGCGTGACTTTAGCCGCATTTCCAATAGCACAAATATGCTTTAGTTAATTAAATCGGAGACGCTTTGACCTCCGTCTTATTGATTATATTGCATAACATCTCCCATAACGAAGATGCAATCCCACCTGAATATTGTCTCATTACAATTAAAAGACCCAGTCGTTAATCCCATTCCATTGCCTACCGTCAAAATCTAACTGGCTCAGATTCTTACAAATCTTCCCACGAACCATTCGTTCAAGTTCAACCGAGCAGTTTACCAGGTCGAATATGCGTCTCCCTAGAATATCTCTTCTTTTAACCTTTTATTCTTTTCATCATTGTAAGTTGAGGAGGATCAAAGTCTAGATCCTCGACAGGTTATCAGGATAGATAGATAAGTCACAACAAAACATAATTTGAGCTGGGTTACTGCTTGAATTCATAAATGGCGTATTTACACGTATGTACTGCAGGCATTGGTCTGTTGTTTTCTGTATTCCGAAAAAATAGAAAATATTTAAATGCTTAAGTGATTGGTATGTTTTACATAGAAAAGAATGCGCACAAAAATCCACTTTTGCCTAATTACATTTTTAACAAGAATTGGCTGAGGATCCCAAGATCCGTAGAAATATTTCGAGGCCTGCACTTTTAAAATTACCAAGCTACACCCCTTGGAATTAATGACGAAACGGATTCATATAGAAATATACAAACCAAGCACATCGGCCGCCTTCCTCATACATGTATTTAATGCTCAAGACCATGTTTTTTTGTATTGTCTTCCATTAGAAGACCTGGTGAATGGTGCCATCGCACATTTTAGTGTATTCATGCGTTTGTGATTGAGTGTTGTTCGATACGACGATTTACCGGAAACCAATAGCTATTTCTGTCTCATATTGTTTCTCTTTACTATTTGGCGTGCAGGTATTCGTGTGGCAATGATAACATGCACCATTTTCATAGCTTTATCAGCGACAACAAGAATCATCACCATGGACCAAACAACAGCTACTATGTAAGAAAACAAACTTTAATAATTTTCAATGTTTAAAAATAAATCAATCAAAGTACCTAAGGTTGGATTGCTATTAGACGCTAAGAATTGCTGTGTTGTGTGGTGTTTAGCGTTGCTTTCAATCCTTTTTTTTTTAGTTTTATCGCCTCACTACCTACTTGAGATAGTATTCTAAGCGCTGCCACACTGGTATACCTGTCACTTTAAATTGATACCGAGCCAACCAGACCTTGAACTTTCCCCTAAACGCTGGGTGCCAAGAGAGAAATCTTCTTATACAATTTTCCAAGCATTGGTAAAACCCGGCCGGAGATCGAACCTACTACCTTCTACATTATTCGCTGCGATTGTATTTGACTTCAAATATTCCATGAATGCAGGATAAAATAAAATATTATTGCTGTAGGATATTAATGTGGATGGACAGATTGTTGAATGGTGGGTAATTTCTATCAATATCTAATGTTCACATTGTGTTACAATATCTAGTACATATTAGAATACTGGTGTTTGCCAGAGTATTAAAAAAACAAATAGTGAGGTTTCTCAGTTTCTCACTCTTTGCAGATTAATATCGATTGGTCAAGCGCTAAACGGAATAGCAACAAGTGTGACCATGACCATACCGCCGGCGGTATCAGAGGTATGGTTCCATGCCAACGAACGCACAACTGCCACTGCAGTGTCCGCCATGTCTGCGACCTTGGGTACAGCGGCATCATACCTGCTTGGTGCGTGTTTTATATTTTCACCTCAACTCTATTTTCCGGCAAATTGGCTATAATTGTTTACAAAATTAAACATATATGTAAAAACTGTCGTGAAATAATATGATTTACAATTAATGGTGGTAAAATTAACAAATTAACTTAATGTACAAAGAAATATCATATAATTATAATTTCAATTATTGTAAATGAAATTTTGTTCCATATACTAAATATATACTTTTTTTATTATTCTTGTTTAATTTGTAACATATTCAGCAACCTGAAAACTTTCTTTAGAAATCATATAATTGTAAAACCTTGCTATGGAATATAAGCTTTAAGATTTATAGGAAATATCTTGTAATAATGTATTTTTGCGTTTATTTCAGGTCCACTGATGGTTTCGATGCCTGCAATGTAAGTGCCGTTGAACAACGTAGTATTACCAGTACTAATATTAGTTGATTTATTTAATATCTCGCCGTATTATTATTATTATCATTATCGTACATAATTATCTTCTTCATGTCGTCTGTCTTGTAAAGCCGGGCCCGATTAGCTCAGTCAGTTACGCGTCTGACTATCAATCAAGGGGTCATGAGTTCTAATCCCCGCCCGGCAACAGTATCCGTGAAGATTAATATACAATGTCTCTCATTGTCATTCGTCTCTCACCGATGATTCAAGCGGGAAGGTTATCGGTTACTCGCGGAGATGGGGTGTGGTCGAGTACTGGCTAACACTTCAGGATCCCAATGGAACAGTGGTTACGTTAACTGATCGTCTATCGATGGCATAAAAATGACGACGCTTAATATTCAATCAATCAATCAATCAACAATCAATCAATCAATCAATCAATCAATCAATCAATTTGTCTTGTAAATTATCAGTTAACCAATACAGTTGGTACTTTTGTCTCTCAAAACAGCGTCAACACATTATTTTCTGTTATTTGGTTCATCTCAACTTATGTGTACTAGGACATCAAATATTTTAAAAAGACAGTTGCTGAATATAAAGTAATGAGTTGAAATGACCATACTCCTTCTCTTCTGACATGTTTTAACGCTGCAAAATGTTGAAAAAATCACATTACGTTGATCACCCTGCATTTAAATGCAGCTCGCACTTTAATCAAATGTGTTTGCTTCAAAGCATGCCAACGCTTAGGTAGTAATGAGACAAAAACTAAGTAAAATATTTATATTACCTAACTGATTATTTAAGTCTCTCATACGGCTATAAACTTTATATCAATGTAATCGGGCTAAATTTCTTTGTTTCTATGAATTTAAACGGGAAAGTGTCAAAGACATCACCATAACAGCCTATAACAGCGCCAGTTTGGTCCTTTATTCAGATTGTTTAAAAAAACGGTCAAATAATTAACATCAAAATTTACAAACAATCGTCAGAAATCGATTTCACACATTTTAAACCAAGAACAGTGCTCCTGTAGAAAAACATCTAGAGGTGCATCCACTATAACAAATAAAACTTCTAATTGTGCTATTTATTGTATATTACCCAGTAAGGGACGTCAACGGTATTACCGCAATAATGTGTTACATTCAATTATTTGACACGTTTATTCATACGTGTACTCGAAACTGTTTCAAAAATATTCAGAACTGAAATATGTATTGTGATTCCATTGTCACTTCGGTAAATAAAATATACAACTATTTGATTAAGGTGACCTGTTCGCTGATCATTCCTTTTTTCTAACTTTTACAGGAATGGAACGACCGTTTTATTAAATGAAACAGGTAAGTTGAAGAACTGCATTGCAAATACGTAGCCTAAGACTAGTAGTGTAATATCATATTGTTCTGTCGGAAGAGGGACGGTTGACAAGCTATCGTTATTATGTAAATATGTGACAATAATTGAACTGTATTTGTTAACATTTCATACACTTATTATATAATAAAGTTGCTTTCATATTATATTTAATCAACAAGATTAGTACAAAAACATTAAAATTATGTCGTAGAGTTTAATGATACGATAATAATAACTTACTAGTAATCAGGACGATTATTTTTTATACTGTCTACAAATTTTACGAGACTTATTCTCATTTCACTATATTCCAGATCAAGGTCTGATTCGGAGAGAAATGAAACATCTCAATTATATCAGTAAGTATACAATTACTGTTGATTTTGTCTACCGTAACATCAAACCTATTGCATTGACAAGAAGATAGATGTATTTTGTCTATATACAAATCCTTTTGCATTGACAAGTACACAGATGTACTTTATCTACTATAACATAAACCTTATTATACTGACATGTAAATATATGTATTTTTTCTACTAGAACTCAAATCCTATTGCATTGACATGTAGATACATGTAGATGTATGTTTTCTACTAGAACACAAATCCTTTTGCATTGACATGTAGATGCATGTAGAAGTATGTTTTCTACTAGAACACAAATCCTATTTTGCACCGATATGTAGATACATGTAGATGTGTGTTTTCTACTAGAACACAAATCCTATTTTGCACCGATATGTAGATAAACGCATTTATTCTACTATAACTCAAATTATATTTCATTGACATGTAGATAGGTTTTTGTCTTATAGAACACAAACCCTATTGCAGTGACATGCAGATGTAGATGTATTTTGTCTTCAATAACACACTTTTTTTACATTGACTCAGTATTTGGTATTGCTGTTGTTTTAATGGTACTGTGTTTATTACACCTTCCTGCAAAACCACCGAGTGCTCCAAGCAAATCCTCGACGGCATCTAGACATAATTTCAAGAAGGGGGTGTTTAAAATCAGTAGGTAGGTATTATTTACTTGCTGTAATTTTGTATTTTTATGCTCCCCAAAAGGGGAGAAGCATATAGTCGCCGCTTCGTCCGTGCGTGCGTGCGTCCCCAAGTTCTTGTCCGGGCTATTTCTCTACAACCTCTGGTTGGAATTTTATGAAACTTGCTAGGATGCATCATTACCAAGTGTAGATGCGCATATTGTCTTTGTGTTCTGGTTCGATGATTTTTTTCACGGAGTTATGACCCTTTGATTCTGTTTGTGACCAAATTCTTGTCCGGGCTATTTCTCTACAACCCCATGATGGAATTTTGTGAAACATGCTAGGATGCATCATTACCAAGTGCAGATGCGCATATTGTCTATGTGTTCCGGTTCGATGTTTTTTCACGGAGTTATGGCCCTTTGAGTGAGTCTGTGACCAAATTATTGTCCGCGCTATTTCTCTACAACCCCCTTGTTGGAATTTTGTGAAACTTGCTAGGATGCATCATTACCAAGATCAAATGCGCTTATTGTCTATGTGTTCCAGTTTGGTGATTTTTCACGGAGTTATGGCCTTTTGATTGAGTCTGTGACCAAATTATTGTCCGCGCTATTTCTCTACAACCCCATGTTGGAATTTTTGAAACTTGCTAGGATGCATCATTACCAAGTGCAGATGTGCATATTGTCTTTGTGTTCCGGTTTGATGATTTTTTACAGAGTTATGGCCCTTTCATTCTGTCTGTGACCAAATTATTGTCCGAGCTATATCTCTACAACCCCATGTTGGAATTTTGTGAAACTTGCTAGGATGCATCATTACCAAGTGCAGATGCGCATATTCTCTATGTGTTCCGGTTTTTCACGGAGTAATGGCCCTTTGATTCAGTATGAGACAAAATTCTTCTCCGCTCTATTTCTTTACAACCTGTGGTTGGAATTTTGTTAAACTTGCTAGGATGCATCAAAACCAAGTGGAAATGTGCATATTGTCGTCATGACGCTATTTCGCTACAACCTCTGGTTTTAATTCTGTAAAACTAGCTAGAATCTGCGCATATTGTCATTTTGGTACGGTTCAATGATTTGCGAATGAGTTCTGTGAAGTGCAGATCCACATATTGTTCCTGCTATGCAGTTTGGTATTTTCCAACCAAGTAGCCGGTACAGAGTCAAACACTCACTTGGGGAGCATCCATCGGTTCCACCGATATTTTCTTGTTTATTTTGTAGGTACATATTCAGTAAAGTATTTTATGGCAACTATATAGTGTCCATGTATCAAATGATTGTTTGCAATTAGAAATACATTAGTTTACTTTTATACATTTACATTTCTACTGCAGTTGATCTAAATTAATGTGTAGTACATGTATATTGATTGATTTTATTTTATTTCCAAATGAAAAAAAATAAAGTCGCGCGGAGCAATAAAGGATCAGTTAGCATTTCATTGGTTGCATGGTCTTGTTTGGCCGGTACAACGTCACGTTGCCATGAGTTTCATGTGACGTTTGTCGTTAATTGCAATAAAATTACGTGCATTTGTTCAGTGTGTTGCCAACGTCTCTTATCCAATCATGGCATTGAGTTTGCGTTTTAATGCGTATAAGCTGCCTTTTTAATATCAAAAACACAAAATAACGCAAATAAAACGTAATAGTTTTACATCAAACAGTTATAAAGTATAATGTAAATATAAATAATAAAATCACAGTTTTGAGTTTTCATTCGGGCTCCACGAACATTAAACTAGCCTAATGTTTTTAATCACCCGACGAAAACTCAAAATTGTGCTGTTAATCTTTTCTTTGAGTATGTTTATTTTGTTGGTTACACGTAAATAATTTATGTAAGTAAGTAAGTAAGTAAGTAAGTAAGTAAGTAAGTAAGTAAGTAAGTAAGTAAGTAAGTAAGATCTTAATAGTTATACAAATATGATCAATTAGTATAAAAAATTAATTTTGCAACTGCAGTTAATTTAACAATGGCATACTTTAAAAGTTTTTTTTTTCAAATTACGCTTTAAAACATTGTTTGTTATTTTGACTGCCATTAAAACAGCTGTCAGAGAGTACTTAGTGACTTTTTAGCAAAATTTATGCATATACTATATCAACATATAAAAAAAACGCTATATTTTCATTACAAAATTGAAAAAATTGGCACTCTGCCGACATGATTTTGTTATTAAAAACCCTAAACAGTTAAATTCAAACTTACAATTGCTTTTTCCATGAAAATTAATATTTTACGCATGCCTATATGTAAAGTTTTATTTAAATACTAGATGTGAACAAATTTAGATATATTTTTCCCATTGCTTGTTAAATCGATATTATTTCGCAAACTTTCAAGGACAGGTATATTTATGTGGAGGTAATACCGAACAATCTGTACGGTAACACATGTTTCTTATTTCAAATATTGCTTGAACATACATTACACTTAAGTAATGAGAAGTTTCATAAATTCTATCCATAGGAAAAATGTGACAAAATCTATAGCAATCGTCTTTATGTGAACGACAAACATGGCAGATAATTGTATTTTGCTTTAAAACAGGAATTCAGGTTCATCAATAAATAATATTTCTTCTAATATAATAAACATATGTGTTGCAATTTATAAAGCCATGGTATTTTTTTTCAAAACCGTAGTCCGCCTGTTTGTTAGATGCATTAACCAATTCCATGTTAATAGTAAATTAAATATTAACTTTATTGTACTATTTAATGTGCTCTTATTGATTTGATATAGGAGTCCATGGGTATGGTATATTGTTATCATGTACGCAGTCCCTGCAGCTGTTAACGGAACTTGGTCTACATTATTGGACGTCATACTTAGTCCTCTAGGTATTACACAGGTAACTAGTATAAAACAGTCGCTGTGTATTTAAAGTAGAGATAATTTATCTAGAAAGTAATATTGAAAGTATCTACCTGTTTGTATTTATAAAGAACATATGTAATGAAGGTGTACCTTGTATCTTCGCAGATAGAGGCTGGTTGGATGGGATTTTATGCTGGTTTGGCTGGCGTCATAGCTGGGCTCGTTATGGGAAGGTATTAATCTAAGATTATCATCTGAATATATTTCTGGATATCTTTGGATATTTTGAAAGTTGATATATCATGTTTGTTATCCATTTATATTAAGTTATTTTTTTATTATTATTTCAATAAATAACTACTTTCTATCTAATTCATGTACACATGTTGCAGTGTGTATTTTACGCGTTATTTAGCCACCTTGTAAATCGTTATTTATTTTACTTTCTCTGTTTATACGAGTCGGCAAAATATATATTGCGAGCTGTACTAAGCATTACATCATTTTTGGCAACGACTTCAATAAATTCAATAATAAATGAGCAAAAGTGTATAAATATTATTTTAACATAACGCTGGAAAATGGTACATTTGCCAAATTATTTTTTAAATCGTCTCTATAACTAACAACAACAATCGCGCACCTTAGTTTCAGTCATTTAGTCATCGAATGATGTCACGTCCGGAAACACCATATTTTATCATGGCAAATCTACTGCATTAATATTTATGTTTGGGCATGTCAGAAAGTAGTTTGGGCATTTTTCTTACAGGAGCCGTGTTAAACGCAAAATATAACACTAGGGTAATATGCAAATATACCGTTGGTTTATTACACTTTGGCACCATGAACTATGTGATAACTATTAATATTGCTGCATAAATATGTCCAGTGTTGAAATCGTCGCCCATGACTGTGTGTCAGTAAAAGATATTCAGTTTATTGAATCATGAAATTATGAAAAAACCAAACGTTTAACTATAAATATCCGCTTATATGCCTATGTAAGAATAAGATCCACACGATTACACAGTTACGTGTGGGCTCTTGTTAACCTGTCACAAGTGTTTATCAATTTTTTCGTTTTTAATACCGTTTTTTCCAAATAGTTTGACATTTTTGCGTAACTTCGTTTAAAAATGTAAATTATATTTGGACTTGATTCGTGAAAATTCAACTCCTCGTGTCATAGAGGTGAGAATATGCAATAGGAAGACGTTAATCTCTTATTATCATTTATTCAAATAAAAAAAAATTGCAATATCGCTGAATTCGATTTTGTTGTAGAATAATTTTCAAGAAGAATAACGCCTTTTATGGATTCATATATACAGGCGAATAACGACAATTGACCGGAAATTATATCATGTGTTATTATTTCTGTATAAATCGCTGCTAGTAGCGTTGGGAAGTTTCATATTTTATAACCTCTCATGAACGAACTAAATCAAATTATTTTATTCAGTTTGTGTTTCTATTCTTTTAAGCTGGTACGGTGCATCTCTTGAATATACCAAACTTAAGTAAAACCAAGTTTCCTGTTTTGGTTATAATACATGTTTCCAATGGAAACATTTATCAGAAATCATTCGTACTGGTAATTTTAACAAGGTCTGCGTCATTTAACTATACATTTTTTATTGAATTTGGTTAAACTCTTTTGACCGCTATAGGTTAACGCTTATCACGGTCACCTTATATGCCGTTTATTGTCCATATTCATTTTTTTACCTTTGTTATTTCATAATCAACACATTAAATACAAATTCCAATCGTCTTGTTCCAGGTGTGCAGATATTTTTAAGAAGAGGATGAAGCTAATAATCATGATAAACTTTACGTTAGCGTCCGCGGCATTTGTTTGGTTTGCGTGCATGTTTAATGACATATTGCCGAGATCTCAAGGTAAAAATAAATGTTAATGAGACACACGATCATGTTGAAATAAAATGTTGATTGAAAACAATATTTACAACGTGAACGTTTAACCATATTGAGGTAATCGCCAAGTATTAATATCCGAAACTTCACATTTAAGAAGGTCTGAAAGTTTATTTTTGTAAAAAACATCATTTACTCTTTTCATCAAAGATGACCACAGATGAAACAGGTTGCCTTTTAATCATGTACACTAGTTATCACGCTTTCCTAATTAGAAAATTAAGAGTCTCCACTAATACTGGGATAATAAAGTTCTATATTTGAATCATGTAGATGTAAAAACTGTGTAAATCAAGAACTTATTTTAATTGCCATGATGTAAAGTTACACATCAATAATACATTGATTTATTTTATTTATGTTAATCTATTTATCAGCATAACGTCATTATTATCCCCTGTATCGACAAAAAGAAGTATCTGTAAAAAGAATAGCCTAAGCCCCTAAGATTCACAAGAAAAACACTTTAAAAGAAATAGTTAGATGGAGATAGCAAATGTGACTGTGTCTCTTGTTCGCGATACACACGTTCAATGGATTTTATTTATCAAATATTCAATAAGATACAATTGGAGAAAAAACACTCATCACCGTTGTTATTGATGACTTATCACGTGCTGTTCTAAAGAACACTTTATAAGGGCTGTGTTAATTGGTCTCATTTATGGATGACAAAAGAACATGAGGAAAGAGAAACGTTAACAGTCGTCTGCATCTGTATGGTTAGAAATGAGTATGATATGTTTGGATACTAACTGTCAATATGTTATTATTTAGCGTGGTTGTTATATACACGGATTGAATGGTTTGTTTCATACATATTCTTACAATACAATGCAACAGTTTAGAACCAGAAGATGGCGAAACAGAATTTCTCCATTAAAGGTGAAGGTTTATATAGCCTTCTCCATTATAGGTGAAGGTTTATCTTGCCTTCGTCAAGGTTGATTTCTATTCCGCAATGTTGAATTCTATTTCACAACATTTAAACAATCGTGTAGACAATACCTTAACAACGACGTCAAGTACACTGACCGTATGTATAAAGCAGATTACATTGTGTAGATAGTTTGCGTGTATTGTCTTTTTTGGTTTATTAGAATTGGTAGGAAAAAGGCTGCTGTCTATTTTCTATCGCGTCAATATAATTCGTCATTTCGTTAACATATGCTAATGAAAGCAATAGCTTTTTATCGGTTATTATTGAAATTTTAGTATGTACTTTTACAACCCGGTGGATAACTTCTAGGGCGTTCAAGAAGACCAAGTATCGGCTCTGTAAAATGCGCTTTTTTCAATATTTATTTTTCAGAAAGTTTTGATGTATTTGTATTAAATATAGTTTATTCGTTCAAAATATGTAAGTTTTATTTTCTTACTCTATGTTTTTCTATTCATAGACGGTTAGAATTAAGGCAAATGCCCATTCTTCCGAATTTTATCCTATTTTTTGCATTAAAATATATATTGTTTACTATGTAGCCATTCCTGTCAGAAAAAGATATTTATTGTAAGCATTGTCCAGTACATTTCAAATAAGATGTGTGTAAATGTTTTCTTGTGATAAGAGTGCCTTCGCTGTTACAGCCATGATATATTCACAAACATGGTTTAAAACGTGTGCTACATGTAATAGCATATTTTAGCTGTACATGCACACTGTAATGGTATTGTATAAATCGTAAAATGTAAAATGAAAAACAAAATTTAATTAGATAATATAATTAAATAAAAAACATAAAATTTTGAAAAAAAAACTTACCAAAAATAAATAAATTTTACTGCATTAAAAGGGCATTCTTATGGAGTTCGTGAACCTCGTCCTTTTTATTCTTTTGTTTTCCTTGAGTGAGTCTAACACTAAAAAAATGTTTCATGTCATGATTAGAGATTTAAAGATTAAATTCTTTTCTGTTTTATATGCACGTGTAAATAATGTCGAATTACGCACAATTCAAATAAAGTCCGAAGGTGAGTAATTTACAATGCTTTACACAACTCCAGCAAAAAATGAATATAATCCTATATTAAAACGAAAGTTGACCGGCCTATAGATCAGCGGTTATTTTCTATGTGGGCGTGGCCTAATCCATTAATGCGATTTCAGAGTATGCACATTTTACGATGTTTAAACATTTTTCATATACGGTTAAATGAGTAGAAGTTAAATACTATCTTATGTGTTTTCTTTATAAGTGTCAATAATATATAATTGTATAACATTATAAAATGTCTGTATCGTCAAGAAACAGAGTAAAATAGTCATTCTACAGTATCAATACACTTTAATGGGTTTCGACTGAGTCAGGAAAGCATTCATTAACGCCATTGTGTTTATGAATAAACATGTTAATTTATCAGCACATTACTAGTGGAAGAATTTATATCCATTAAAGGGAATATTTTCTGACAATAATGTAGGAAAGATTATTTAATTTAAAAGTAAATTATAAGCATATGTGTGTATTAAATGAAATGCGTTTATTTCAGCACTGTTGTACACAGCTGTGATAATTTCTCAGACTTTCGTTAGTAGTTGCATGCCCTTGTTCTTAGAAATAATGTGTGAAACATCGCACCCCATAGCGGAAGGCGTGACAACTGGGTTCCAAGGAATGATTATCAACTTATCTGCCACGGTGTTTCTTTTAATCAATCTGATACCCAATATAGGTACGTATGAATTATACAGTGTGTGTTCTCAAAGCTTGACATTATTGAAATGTAATCATATCAGGTTTCCACATGTAAGATGATTAGGGTATCTTTATAAGTGGTGGCATTAATTAATGTTAACATTTGAAATATGCAATATTTGAATAACACAAAACCCTTTTGACAATGACAAGTTACACTTAATAACGACAAACGATATTTTGGTAATATTTTAGAAATAATGTTTTTATTTAGTGACTTGTGCATGATATACATAACAACAAAGTATAATTCAAACAAGACAAATAACTAGCACCAGGCCAAAATAGCCTATTAAACACCTACAATTGTTGAACAGTTGCAACATATCAAAGACTAATAACAATTCTTGTATTACAGGAACGGCGTGGATGAACTGGACAGTGTGCTGCGTGTTTATTACAACAGTAACACTTATGGCTGTGTTCAAAGTTGACTATAAGCGAATGGACATTGACACACAACAGCATCTTAATCCAAGTGAGAATGATAATACCATTTTTTTAAGTTGAAATGGAAAGTTCAAATATCTTAACATTTTCTTAAATACGAAGTTTTTATAATAACAATACGGTAATAATATATTCACAAGTGTAAAGATGGATTCAATGCCTGCACATAAGTAAAATTCGATTTCAACATTGCCGAAAACAAAGAAAATTTAAAGTGTAGAAATAGAAGAAGAACAATTGACATGACATGGGCTGTCAGTCAGACAAGTCGATAATCCAATCAGCGATCGATATTGGTTGCTGTGGCGCAACTTTCCTTAGACAAACAATACGATGTCTAAATAAACACTACATTGTAATTACATGGACACACACTGCCACGTGTCCAGAAGGTGGAGCGATAGTCGTTTTCTCGTCAGGTCATTAGGTTGAAAAGATTATACCTGCGTTGGTACATGTAATGACAGGTGAACAATCTGCATTATTACTGCTACGTAGTTTTTAGCGTAATGTAACTGTTTTCTACGATACTCGTGATTAACGCACCAAATTTATTATATAATTTTGTAGATGAATAATAAATCTAGACAAACCTCCAGTCGTGTATAGAAGCCTTGTAGTTTCAACACGTATTTTACCTACGTGTGAAATTTCCTTATCCGTCATAAAACATCTTCATTTACATGTACAGAAGCTATAAAACGTTCAGATCAGGAAGGAAGGAGATCATAAAAATTGTGTTTCATATAATAATAGTTGTTTTCTCTTTTCTCTCACAGTAATGGTTATCGTACATTTGTCCGTTTGCCCATCCGTTACAATTTCCTTTTCGAACTATTTTTTATTACAAACCACAAGTTCAATATTGCAACATCTTGACGAATGTACAGTTTACGTTATAAATCCGCATTCATTGAATGGTGAACAACAAATAGATTATCTTTTTTCATTCAGGTTATTAAAAGCATTATTGAATAATTAAACGCATTTGTCTTTGTCGTTTCTTTAGATTCAGGCTGTAAAATATTAGGTTCATAACTTATGCCAATATAACTGCGTTTATTTACACAGTTTGGATTTCAATGCGTCCGCTAAACATGAAATACATGCAATGATATATTGGAACACTATCCGCACCACATCCCTGTCTTACTGAACGTGTGTTTGATTTATTGTGATTCCTTCTCCAATTATTTATTCAGTTTGCCTTAAAGAAACCTTTTACAGCATTGATATGACTTTAAGATTGTATTAAAGGCAAACTATTTATTTTTGATAAGATTGCCTGAGATTCTGGAAGGTTATTGATATGACACAAACAACAATGGCCCGAGCACACTGCCCGGGAATACCCCCGAACAACTTAAGCATGTCGAGACTTTTCATCCTATACAACAACGTACATCTATCGTTGTATCAGATAATTAGTTATCCAGGAAAGTATGTTTTTTCTGACCACGTACATATCCAGCTTCTTTAATAGATGGTTATGACGTAAAGTGTTAAATGCCTTCTTGAAGTTAGGAATGACCATGTCGGCCTTTTTGTACTTGTCGTAGTAGCTAAACAGATCGAGAGCCGTTAATTACTACTAACTGAGTATCACAAGAGTAACTGAAGCGGAAGTCGTGGGTGATCACATGATGGTTGTCAAAATGGTTGAGGATGTCATGACAGGTGATATGCATGAGGCGAGTGAAAACGGTCTATAGTTCTCTGTGGCGGGCATCTTTCTTTAACACAGGCTTAATATTGGCAACTCTCAAGTATTTTCGGTAGTTCTCCATTGCCGACCGTTTGAGTATGGCAGTGATGGCAGGAGTAGTGTTCAACGTGATATGACGTCGTGGTGACAAAATATAATTATACTTCAACATTGTATAACGCTTTGATCAGAAGATAAATCTTCACTTTAACAGAACAGTATTAAAATCGAGTCGACAAACTATAATTTCGTTTTGGTAAGATATGATTAAGCCTATTAAAAAGTATTAAACAAGAGTCGACATAAAATAATTGTTGATAAATCTTTTTACGTCTTCACAATGCATTTATGACTGCAAAATGACTAGGGACGGATTTCAATTTCAAACGCAGCTTAATATATTTCAACATTTTTAAAGTTTAGCTTGCATACGTACACTCGTCATTGTTTGTTTGTTTGAATATTTAGCACCGCTTTACGCCAGCGTGGACTAACATAATTTATTACTCTTCTCAGTGATCCTGAAAGGTTAATCAGTTCTCCAGCACATCTATCTTTCCCACTTAAATCAGTGGTGAGAGACGAATGACAATAAGAATCAATGTCGTACACCAATTATAACGGCGATTGTGCTACCGACTAAGCTAACCAAGTCCGGCTAAAACAATTAGTACCTAAATACATACAAATACACTGTATCCACTGAACTCGTCATACAAACGGTACCTTTGGGTGCTTGTATATTATAATTAACAAACCGTCATAGTTTATATTTGAATCAATAGTATTAATATAAGATTCAACTCAGCAACTACAACATGTATAAAACTATTTACAGCTGATGCTTTAGATATTTCAACCAGACTTGAAATCAATAAATGTATATTTGGATTAAAGCATAGCTTCCAGATTGTTGAAGCATTTTCCCCCATAAAAAAGGAGGAGTCGACCTGATTTTTAATTTCACAAAATTTTATATTATACTACATGTATATAGTATTAGAAAACAAACATGTAGTGCTGTGTTACAAGAGTGCACTTTATTAATAGAAATTTGGGCTATTTTAAATATTAATTTCTAATAATTTACAAAATTTGATTTGGTAAATATTTAAGTCAATTATCCTAGTACAACATAATATGCTTCTGTGGTGTAACTAGCAAACACATCTACACTTTTGTAGAAATTCTGGGTTGGAATCCCAGCAGTTGCGAACAACATGAAGAAAAGATGGCTAAGATATGGTGAATTTATTGATTCAATATTTATCGTCATTTTTATGCCATCGAGGGCTAACAGACGATCAGTAAACCTAACATACCACTGTTTCCTGGGATCCTGAAAGGTTAACCAGTACTCGAGCACACCCCATATCCGCAAGTAACTGATAACTTTCCCACTAACATCAGCGGTGAGATACGAATGACAATGAGAAACAATGGTGAAAAAAGAAATGTCTGTTTTATTTTTAATGAAATTATTCTCTTTTAAAAATGTATATTTTTTATAGTGTTTGCTGCTGCATGGACAAAATGCTAGTGCATGGTTTTTATTGCATGTTTTTACCAGTATTACAGACATTTTATTTCGGCTGCTCACATTTTCAATTCAACTTTTATATTTTAAATTTTATGGGGCATCATAGTTTTTGCGGGTATGTGTGGTTTCCTTGAGCAAGACACCTTTTTCGCATATCCTTTGTACTGGTTCTACCTAGGAAGAGTTCAAGCTTGATTTGTCTAAGTTCACAATCGAAGTAAAATAAATAAATTTAAACTAACTTATGCTTACTCTTTCTGACTGCCTTTAAATGCCTTACATTCGTGGTATATTTTCCATGAACTGCAGTTTATAATCATACATGGTCTATATTTTTTGTCTATTTTGTTTGTCTTGTTTAGTATTACAACCAGATTGTAGAAGTGTCTGGACAAGAACTAAAGGGAACACATATTTGGATGCCTCACCTGCTAATTTGGGAACTTAAGTAAATGTATTGGTTTATGTATGCAGTCATGCATAATGCTATTGTTTTTTCTTGGTACATAGGCGATGGAGGTTCAGATTACTGCCATGTCAAGAGACTTCTCTTAAATTGTTAGTTTAGTCCTGTGTCCTTGACATTTCCAACACTTGTCCAGAAATATACATTTGGTTAAGTCATATTTTAACATTTAAACTGCAAGAACTCTATTTATGCTTGGATACAGTATGAATGTCTGGTGTTTAGAACTATACAAATGGTTCCTTCTGTGGCAGAGTTGTCCATAGTGTTGTTGTCAACTAACCACTTACTTCTCACTGCCGAAGTTGTCGGATCAATCCTCGCTCCGGTAGTCTAAAAATATTTTGTGAGAAATTTAAGGTTACTTATAGAAGGACGGTGGCTGACTGAGATTGGTTCCTATGTATTCTAGATCTGTTTTGAAATTGTTTTGAAACCCCAGTAAAAATACATACTTGCTATCTGCACAATGTAAACTATAGTATAGACATGTATTATGTTTATGTTATAAGACAAGAAAAATATGCAGCCATTGAAGACTCGAAGTCGGGACCTTTCACTTACAGGACAAGTGCTCTACCGACAGAGCTAACCAGACTGTTGACATATGTTTCTCTCCTAACAGTTTAGGTACACACTGTGACATTTATATTATGCAAGAAACATTAATAACAACAATAATCCACGTCAAAAGGTTCTGAAAAATTTTGTGACCAGCATCCACTTATGTAGCTTGATTAAATAAGGCGTGAATGGACAGCTTCTTTATTATTTGGATATCCTTTCTGTTGTCCATAACTCGGGAGACGCAAAATAAAAAAAACGTTAAAGGGCTCCTAGAGATGTGCAATATGTCGCACTACCATTTATGATAATAATAACGTTTGCTTTTGTTTTTCAAACCAGGAGATATTGTTCCTTGAATAAAGTTGCAATCATGTAATAAGCGATTTATTTATGATAAAAATAATACATATTAAATATTATGGAAACAACTGCAACGTTATCCTAAACATATAATACATGTATTATAAAGTTTATTTAGTATTTGTTTGTTTACTATACTTATAAAATTGAAGTTCGTCCCCAAGAGAGGCAATGCCTTAGTTCATATTACGTTTGTTTTATACTACATTATAAAGCGGGGATGAGATACTTTCCCTCTATCTGAAGGTTATTTTACAGCAACACACACATTGGTAACGTCTTTGTTTTTGTGTTGTGATGAAGCCAAGTTAGACACATTTTTGACCGTTGATAAGCTGTTGATTATGTTAATAAATATTAACTTATATAAATAATTATACCTGAGCCAAACAGTTTCCATAAAAATTACATTTGTTTTATTTTAATTGCATCCATTACACATTATTTGGAACTATTTTCAGACGCATTTACTGCAAGTGTGTGCCAAGGCGTTTGTTTGCATAACTCAAAGCAGATTTTTAAATAAAAATTATCATGAAATGATAAGTAGAATATACCATATAAGTGCATAATAGTTTAAAATCTATTATGTTCGGCTCTGACAAATACCTAAATATTTTTCAAGGCTTAAGCTTACTTTTTTCTTCCTCACCTGATCACTATTAAACAGCACTAACATGATATTCTCTATATCTACATTAATGACAGCGGAGGGAGTTCGATGTTGGGGTACCAGTTAACCCAGTGTTATCCCCATGATATTCTCTATATCTACACTTATGACAACGGGAGAGAGAGCTATGTTGGGGTACCAGTTAACCCAGTGTTATCCCCCCCCCCCGTATAGCGCCCCCCCCCCCCCCCCCGTATCATCTATACTCATATTGAGTTTATCATAATTATTCCTTATATCAATTATGCTCATGTTGCTTTGGTGAATATATCTTTGAATGCCATGTCTCATATTGGTAAATGTATTGTTATTTATTAATTTATATTCTGTATTGTGCGATAAACACTATGTTCAATGTTAAGGCATTATGAGCTTATTATAAAACTCATACGTCAGCCTTAACTGTGTATGTGCTTTACACGATTTGACCTTCAAGCCTAATGAGATTATACACGACTATATTTCATAACACTTTAGAGAAATCCATATTCTACTTATCAAGAAGTCTCATGGCCAAGATGAAATGGACTAATAATCCGATCAGTTACAAATTATAAATCGCATTACACAATAAAAAGCATCCTAAAGAAGACCAAGAAAGGGTCGAAACTAGTTGATATTAAAACAATCAAAACCAGTTCCTCATCAGTAGGTAATTCCACTACCAATGTCTACCGATTTAATAATAAGCAGTGTTAAATATCAAGATACAAACTGTCGCTCTGTTGTCAATCAGATACATTGTCTAAATTTGAAAAGATTTAAACATGGACATTCAGAAAAGACGGTATTAGGTATATTCTTAATGCTTTCGTTAAATTCCGTATCAGCTAATGGTACTAAATACAGGAATTGATGGAGTATCAGTAACTGCATAGCTTCACATATCAGTTGTCATTTTTTTTCTAATTGGGGCTAACGCCATTTTTTTTTTACACATTTCAGGTTATATATCCAGATTGATTGGTGGAGGAAAATCTCTCAATGAAACTGAGTAAAACTACCGTCTCCACCCCCGGCAAGTAAATGGCAAACTCACATATTGTTTATGGAGCGAGTGGAACTTGAACCTACGACCATAGCAGCTCGTCTTCCAAAGAAAAACGTAGCTAATGTAAACGCACCGTCATTGGCCTCATCGTCGACAGTGTTGAGGTTTTTATGTTGGTTAAAGCTTATTGGAATGTTTATATTTCAGCAGCCAAACTCTAACAGATACAACAATGATACTTATGTACTTGTTTACCATCACCATTGGGACTCCATGCGAAGTCTTAAAGCACCTTTTATGCTTATGGAATACGGTTTAAGTGATTTACCAAGCCCATATCTCTGTAATTTACAGGTCAAATGCCGAAATTTCACATGTACCAAATGAAATACGGTATCGGATTTAAATAAAAGTTATGGCCACTTTTATATTAATGTGTTTAAAATGGGGATTTTGCTAGCTCACATATTTTACTAAAAACATTCTAGTAGGTTTTCATCAACATCATATTTCAGTACTGCTTTACACTAAGGAGCATTCATATGTTTCTTCATTACCATCAAAGAGACTCAATTGTACAAGTGGTACAACTCCGTTTTAATAAAGGCACAATTATGCCCTCTTTTAGCTTAAAATATGTATTTGAAGTGTTGTTTTTTGCAAGCTCACATCTCAGTAAATACTAGCCATACATCAATGAAACGTCTCATATGTTCATATATAGTCACCGTTTATAGGACTCGAAGGGATAAGCGTGATAGCTCCATTTGTATTTTAGGCAGAAATATGACTCAATTTTTACTTAAAAAATTCAGTTAAATTTTTCAGCAAGCTAATTTCTTCTAGACCTACATATATGGTGATCACCATTTAATGGCAGCATTTGACAAATCGATTTCAATATAGATAGTATGGCCCCTATTATACTTATTAAAAAATATGGTAAACGCCCAAAGCTTGATAACTATTAGTCACACACCAATATGACTTTACATGTTATTAAACTACACTTATGTTCCGTTTAATACAATTTTGTTATGTTTCATACAGGCAGCAGGTTCATATCTCATTAACAAAATCATACATCAATGGAAGTTAACATATGTCTTCATTACCATTAAGAAGACTCAAGAGGACAAAACAAAAAGTTGGTTAACTTAGTTTTAACTTTAGATAACAGTGTAGCCCTTTGATACTTCCGTTAAAGTTTAGCAAAATTACATCTTAGTATCACTAGTCACACATCAGTAGAACATCACAACTGTCATCACTACTACCAGGGACACAAATGGAGTAAGGTATAATGTAGGGTATAGTTTTGCCCCTATACTACTTAGAAATTTGAATTGAGAGTTTTAGAACACAAAGAAAAATTTATCCATACACTACAGCAAACTATTAAAAAAAACGATATATTTTTATTACAAATTGAAAAACAATTGACACTCTGCCGAAATGACTTTGATTTTAAAATCCCTAAACAGTTTAATTCAAGCTTATAATTACCATTTCCATAAACATTAATATTATATGCATGCATATATGAAAAGTTTTAATTAAATACTAGATATAAACAATTTTAAATATTTTTTTTCGCATTGCTTGTAAAATCTACATTATTTAGCCCAATTTCAAGGATGGGTATGTTTATGAAGATGTAATACCAAAAAATCTGTACGGTAACATGTTTTTTTTTATTTCTGACATTGCATGAACCTACATTACACTTAAATACTTTCATAAAATTCTATTCATAGGACAAATATGACAAAAACTATAGCAATCGTATTTAACAAGTATTCACCATGGCCCAGATCTATTGTGCATGGATAATTGTAGTGCAAGACAAGACAATATTGAGTTGGATTTGTCTTGCACTGATATATTAGGGTTCATTCTAAACCAACTGGAGTCTTACGTCTTACGGGGAATTGTTATCATGTAAAATAGGTTCAACTAAGTAGTATATAACTTATAATAATAACTATTCAAACCAATCATAGTCAAGTCTTTGTTTTATTTTTACATTTCAATTCAAACATTTTACTAGTGCAGTTAGTATTGGTAACTGTAAATGAATGCATTTGTTCCTGTTAACAAAATAATAATTGAACTCAATAAAACGCATGATACATGTATATCAATATACAAACATACCGTTTTTAAAACAATATTCTGAACTAGATGTCAGCCACTCTCAAATATGAAACAACATTTAGTTGAGCATTACATTAAACAATGTACTATTATTAGACTGAACTGACTAAAACACAATATCCAAATTAGCCATAGTTTTGCTATATACTCAACTGTAATGAATGGTTGTAAAAAGCACATTTAAGTTTTAGTCACAACAGAAACGGCATTTTGGTATCTTAAATATCAATATGACATGATAGCAAATCAGATGTGAAAAACGAGAATAAGTTAATCATATATATAAGTTTTATAAGCGTGAACGTACCTTTGATTTCCGGCACTAATTGTTTAGCTTTATCTGTAATAACTTCGATGATTGTTTCAGTTTCAAATATAAATCTACTGCTTTAACTATGTTTAACAGTGTTATATTTATAAGTACGAGTAGTATGGAAATACACAGCTTGACCGTTATCCCTTGTATCAAGGAGACTGTGTCCATTAGTTATATATTTAACTACTACTTTTACCTATATAAGCTACACATATTAAATTTTTTATCGGTATATTGGGTATGGTCAACACATTCATATGTCCATACTTACCTTAACTCAGACTTACTCAGAATTGTGGCTCAAACTGAGCTATAATTAATGGTGGGTTTGTAGGATGATTTTGTTTCACATAAATAGACTATTGATTAGTTTTTAGAGACAACTAGTTTTGCAGAAGTTTTACCATTGTGCAATCATTCAACACAAGGTAGTATCAGTTCCTTATTTCTTGATTTTATTATAAGATATTAAAGCGAACATTTATGTGATTACATTTACGCTAAATCTATCACCGTTGATTGATTAATATTTATTTTTGTAGTACACGTAGATATAATGTATTGATCCTCAAAGCATAAGTTTGATTTCGAATTATTTGCGGGTTAAAATCACCAGCGATAATCACGTTGCCCAACGCAGAATCTGAGGTAACTAAGGCAAAAACATATTCAAAAGTTTTATTGAATGCTGATAAGGAATGATTTCACGTGAGATTTATCGTAAATTCTATACCAAATACTCGATTATTTTCGATGCTATAAACTTTTTAATACAGTTTTAGAAACATGTATAATATGTATGAAAAAGCCTCATCATCATTTGTAAATTGAGACTAACCACACGGATAACATTGCCATTTAATGGATAAAAGGATACAACCTGTATGCATACGTATGGGTTTGAGATTCGGATAGACAATTCCATCCCAAGGGATAACAATTATCCCAAATGACGGAATGTTTTGCACGAACCGCAAAAAGTCACGATTTCTTGGATACGAGAACATTTCATAGTTTATTATTTTATTCATTTCACTATTATATTTACAACAACAGAACAATTTACGACATCAATATGTTTAAACGTCACTTCATCGATGATTCCATACTAACAGCGCGAGAAGTAAATACCAGTTCTAGGGTGAGATACATATATCTATCCCCAGTAAAGTGCAAATATTTATCTAATATGCAAGAATATATGTTTCAACATCACACATAACTAACACAGAAAGCAATACTTAATATATATATATATTTATTTCTTACATTATCACAACTGTCATTTAATCTTTAATGAATTCTATTAACACATATGCACGCTTCTAAACATAGTTCAAACACGTTCCCCATTTTAGTATAACAGTTCATATTTAAAATCCAACTGAATCTTAACCCATTCGCGTCCCAAAGTATTCTCTACTCAAAACCAAACCAAACTTAAACTCGTCTTTACATCTTGCCTCCCAAAGTAAAACTAATCTGATTTTAAAAACTTGTAGCTTGCACTCTTCCAATTAAGGTGACAGCTAATTTATCTCCCCCATTTTGATGCGTATATGTGCTAGCTAGATGTCCACTAATTTCCTATAAAAAATGTTCACTATCTCTATTTTTAGCCCCGTTGCACATTATTTTTAACAGTGTAATTTTACAAAAGTTCAAACTAATTAGGACCTCCAAGATTAATTACTGAATGCATGTACCTATAGAAATATCTCACACCAGTATTATATTGGGTTTACTTTTAACATTATCAAACTAATAAAATACAATAATTCATAAGTGACTGACTTAATACATATATCAGACATACCAATTAAATCAAATCCATCATGAAATATTTGATACATTGTATAATAAAAATGGCGTTAAAATTAGATACCGATTCAGATGTTGCAATAGGAACACATGTTGGTCTAGCAAGAATCCCTGTCTTGTGGCTATCACATACGATATTGCGTCTCATTATCATTTGTTTCTTATCTCTAATTCATGAGCGAAAGTTATAAGTTCCTTGTGGAGATGGGTGTTCATGCTAGTACTTGTTAACCTTCCTGGATCCAAGAAAAATGTGTTTATATTAACTGATTGTTTGTTAGTCTTAAATGGTATAAAAGGCAAAACTGTTATAAATTATATACAACAAGAAGATGAAGGTAATCTAACATTGAATTTAGAGGTGTGTAACTAGAACTGACTGATCACATATATTCACACGCAATTATCGGTTATCTACGTTCATATTCTGCATCACGGATAACAATGTATGATAGTATCTAACTGCTCCATCTATGAAGGGACATATCATCTGTTAATTAAGTTTGCGGTTACGAAGAATAGCGATCATGATTTGGTAGAACGTCAATTTATGATTTATATATTTCTTCTAACATGTGTTTAATCAATTAAAAGCAAGGGATTTTAAAACTATTTGTTTTTACCACTTAATGAATGATCAAGTGGGTCAATTTTGTTCAGTTAGGAAACAGTATGAAAATAGGCTGGTAATTTCTTTGAAAAACTTCCTTTGTCATTGGTTAAAAATGTTTGAATTATAAAGGATATTAGATGTAACAAAAATATTTAAATGTGTAAAAGATCAAAGAAATCAACATGTTTCATTTATAGCATGCTTTAACCTGTATATGTCACTGTGGAATACTAGTATATATCGTTATTATTGTGAAATATAACTTGGTTGGTAATTTTTTTTATTTTCTTTTTTTTTTTGTTGTTGTTATTTAAACTTATTAATTTTTCTTCGATTGTGAAACAAGTTCTTGCAACATAAGCAAAGTCTTCCTGGTTAGAACCAGTATTAAGTATTTGCTGAAAGATGTCTTGCTCAAGGACACCTCACAAAGCCGTGGCGGAGGATTGAACCCACGACTCTCCGATCAAGGGCTCGGGGCTCACCACTGGACCATGCGTTCGACATGTCAGGTCAGTAGTGATAACTTTATCATTTGAATCAGCAGCGAAATATGAATCGCAATGGAAGGTTATGTCGTATAGCAATTATCACGGAGATTGTAGCCGAGCGGGGATTCAAACTCACGACCCCTAAATTATTAGTCAGACGCACTATCGATTTAGATAATCGGGTACGGCACATATTCTATGTATTTGTAAAATTAATATTACTGCTTGACATATTAATAGTATGCATGAATAAATAAGTAATGTTTAGTACAGTGACTTGTGCATGATATACATAACTATAAAGTATAAAACAAACAAGACAAATAACTAGCACCAGGCCCAGATAGCCTATTCTAAGTGGGAATACTAATACCGTTTTTAAATTTGAAATGGAAAGTTCAAATATGTAAAACATGTTTTAAATGAAGCTTTCGAAAGAAAATTTAAAACTATAAGTTGCATACGGTAATACATTCGCACGTGTAAAGGTGCATTCAATGCCGGTACATAAGTAAAATTCGATTTCAACATTGCCGAAAACAAAGAAAATTTAAAAGTTTAGAAATAGAAAAAGAAAAATTGACCTGACAGTCAGTCAAACAAGTCGATAATCCAATCAGCGATCGATATTGGTTGCTTTGGCGCAACTTTCCTTAGACAAACGAAACAATGTCTAAATAAACACTACATTATAGTTACATGGACACACACTGTCACGTGTCCAGTGAGCGGAACGATAGTCGTTCTCGCGTCAATTCAATTGGTAGAAAAGAGTATACCTACTGACAGCTGAACAATCTGCATTCATACCGCTACGTTGCTTCTAGCGTAGTGTAATGTTTTCTACGACACTCGTGATTAACGCACCAATTATTTATTATGTACTTTTGTAGATGAATAATAAATTTAGGCAAACTTCCAATCGTGTAAAAAAGCCTTGTAGTTTCCTTATCCATCACAAACATCTGCATTACATGTAAAGACACTATAAGATGTTTAGAACACGAAGAAAGGAGATCATAAAAATGATGTTTCATAAAATATAAGATATTTTATTTTTTTCATCTACCATGTAATGGGTATCATACATTTGTCCGTTTGCCCATCCGTTACAATTTCCTTTTCGGACTAATTTCTCCTAAAGTTTTCAAGCAATTAAATTATATTTTTAAGATGCATATTAACATTTCATGGCATATGCTGATAGTTCGTACATTTACCCCCTGTATGAAAATATGCGCATTGATTTTTAACTCATACCTCAAGTTGAATATTGTAACATCTTAACGAATGTATAGTTTACGTTATAACTGCACATTCGTTGAACGGTTAACAAAAAAAACAGATTATCGTTTTTATAAAAATGTTGTTTCATATGATATAGATGCTAACTCTATCATCTACCATGTAATGGTTATCGTACATTTTTCCGTTTGCCCACCCGTTGCATTTTACTTTTGTACTAATTCCTCCTGAAATTTCCATTAAGTTGAATCTTTAAGATACATAATTATCAACATGTAATGGACATGCAAGTATTTCATGGCATGTGCAGATACTACGTTCATTTACCCCCATACCCTGTAAAAAATATGCGCATTGATTGTTTACTCATACCACAAGTTCAATATTGTAACATCTTGACGAATGTATAGTTTACGTTATAACTGCGCATTTGTTGAAAGGTAAACAACAAATGGAGTATTGTTGTTCATTCAAGTTATTAAAAACATTATTGAATTATTTATGCATTTGGGTTTGTCATTTTTTAGACTAAGGCTGTAAATACAAGGGTCATAACGTATGGCAATATTACTGCGTTTATTTACACAATTTGACTGTCAATGAGTCCGCGAAAAATAAAAGATTCACATACCGGAACACTATCCACACAACATCCCTCTCTAATTTAACGTACGTTTGATTTGTAGTGATTCTTTCTCCGCTTATTTATTCAGTTTGCCTTTAAGACACTTTTTACAGCGATGATGTTTAACATCAAGATTGAAGATGCATGAATGACAAATATCTGTGATGGTCACCTTTCTTTATCACAGGTGTAATGTTGGTATCTCTCAAGTATTGTGGGGAGTTCTCCATTGTCGACCGACCGTTTGAGTATGGCAATGATAACAGGAGTATTGTTCAACGTGATATGACGTTCGGTTGACAAGATATAATTATACTTCAACATTATTTAACGCTTTGTTCAGAAGATCATTAACACTATAAAAAACGAGTCGACATACTATAATTCCGTGTTGACATGATATGGTTAGTTTCAAACTTGGTATGAATTCTTGTTGGCAGGAGTAAAAGCCTATTAAACAGTATTTAACACGAGTCGATATACTATAGTTCCTAAATTGTTTTGCTAATTGACAATAAAAGGCAGGTATGACTACAAGTTAACTAAATTAAATGTCAAAGTAACCCATAAACACATACATATATCAATTATTACACTAGCTGTATTGATCGTATTACGTTCGTGCAACTACCGCTCCGTGACGCTACAAGTATAAATAAAAGTGTTCCCGACATACTTATCTCAAGTAAAGCAGCATGCGCTAGTGTTTAATGGAAAAGTTTTACGAGACACCAAACCTTCCAGACTTGTATATTAGAAATGAAATGAAAATACAATGTAAGTTCTCTTTCATGAAATAGTCATTGAGCAGCCTTAATGATAAGGAACAATGTATAGTCTGACATACATTTCAGTTGTTTGTATAATCGCCGTGTCGTATACTTTATTGCGATAATACTTGTTACTCTGGTGTTTGACAAATTGAACCAAAATGGCCCGATTTTGACGTCTTTGTGTTAAACCAGCTGTGATTCTGTTTGCATTAAATGGTATGTGTGTTGGGCGGGGGGTGGTTACAGCGTCTTTCCGCTCTTGAAATTACACAATTGTAAGTCACACCGAATTTTGCGATACTTATAATTCACATTTAACACACCACGAGACTGTCAGACGAGAACCTAGTGGATTAAAGACACCGTCTCAAGATCTTCCACAGTGTGATGAGTTGGCGCCAAACTGGATTTAAAAGCTTTATTATCTGAGAAAGATTTCAGTTACTTGCAGAAGGACGATGCTCATACTCTGATTTATTATGAGGCTTTCCCCCTTTACAAGTAAATGTAGATAATATATATGTAATACTAACTGATAATAAATATCTCCTTGGATACATAACCAAACGGGTAAAAGCAGACTCGAATATAGTGATACATTTCATGACCTGGTATATGTTGGAAACGCTGTTAAAACCCAATAAAATATCGAAACTAATATACAGATTTTGGGTTAGCAGGTCTTATTATCAATCCAGGGGTCTTGAGTTCGAATCCTGGCCCAGTTACAATCACTGTGATTTGCGTCTCATTATCGACAATCCTCTACAACATTTGAGAGTTAGTATATCAAATTGCAGGATTTAGTTTCTAAAACATACAACATTTGCGAGTTAGTATAACTAATGAGATGAAGAGAAGAACGCAAAAAGCAAAGTAAAGTAGTGTCACTCCTATTGCTACACTCAGCCTATGAGACACCTTTATGTTGTACACAGTATCTTCCCTAAAGCTATCGTTGCCAAACGTCAAGCTGTTAGCAATTCGGTACCCATCAATTTAACCAGCTCAGGGTAAGTAACCGGCTGCATCAGAAAAAATGAACTTTCGATCTGCCACTTCCTAGGCGGAGGCATTAACCACAAGGAAAATGGAAAACGGTTTAAAGGACTATATAAAATACCCATTGTAAGATGTGATCTAAGTGTCTCATCAATACACTATTCGTTATTGACAAGTCGAAATAAGCAAGAGCTTGTTACGCTAGTGTCACCATATCAAATAAAACGTATTAGATTACAAATACGTCATCATTTAACAGGAATATAACGTGTCAGTAAAAGCATATACCTGCCTGATTTTAAAAAGTGACACATTCATTGTATCTAAAATGTATAAATTGCCGGTGTATAAATCAAAATAAGCATTCCTCAGATACAGTTCTTTGGAAATAATATTAGTTACTTGAGGAAAATTATATTGCGAGAAGATATACTGTTAATATTTTGTTAAATGAGGCTAGCATCACTAACTAATACATATAAACGTTTTGAATATGTATGAATAGAGCTCTACAGAACATTTACTGCGATTAAAGGTCAGTCTTGGTAAGGGTTCGTTTTGAAAAGATTTATTCATGAATATTATTATTATTATACTCTTAAAATACTGTCTAGTTGTGTAAGATCTCTGTTTAACTTCATATTCACGTGCAAGGTAATGTGGTTGTTATAATATAATAAATAATCCAAAGCGATGATGATGATGTTAATATATACATATTTATAGACTTGCAATTTTGGGATCCGTATACTATTCTAGGTTTCATTATTCATTCCGAAAACGTGCAGTTTGACCGAGACGTTATAGTATGCCATATATAACATAGCTTAAGTGTACACCCCTTTTCGTATAAAATTCATACGAGATATTTTCGCTAAATTAACAGCGTGTTTTGTTGCACATTTTTAATGAACTGATTCTCTAGCATCAGTTAATTATAGCAATTAATCCTCAATAATGGGTCAAATTGTTTTGTTTCTTGTCATCTGATGTGAAGGTAGCAATATCAGAGAAGCGTAAGATTAGCACATTCGTAATATTTACACGTTTTATATTGGACTGGACCTGACCAATATACTACTGCATTGACCGAATGATGTCATAATGAACAAAACAAATAAATGTCAAGAAATAGTTTCATAGTGTTACAAATACTGAAATAATAAATAGAAACTGTTAATTTACGGTATTGATATAAGTAACTGTTATTTTACCGTCTGCAATTTCTTTAATTCGTGTGATATATGTGACATAGTGATACAGGCTAATGTAGATTATATGCCTGCAACATTTTAATATAGACACTTACATATCTAGCGAATAAATCCGTCTGTAGATTATTTTATCTAACAAGAAATGCATACTGTAAACATGATAAAAACCATAGTGAAACAGATTTCGCATATTAAGCATTTGTATTATGATTGCATTATCATATTGGTAACACTTTTATAATTGTATAATATAAGCAAGAACGATATAAACATCCTGCGTACAACTGTTAAAGAATAACAAGTACACATCAACAAACAAGCGATGACTATTGAAGATCAACAAATACAGATCAACAAATTAAGAAACTTGAACGAGAGTTGCTTTACCAGAGGGAGAATGTCCCAGTACATGATAATAAAGATCCTGCACAAACGAACGTAGACGTCCATGATGAAACACCAGCTAGTCATGCGAACAAGTTCCATCAATACAAGAACAATCCGCTCCACAAGATACGTATCACTAACAAAGAAAAATGGCATAGTTAAAAGACAAGGTATATATATAGTATATAAGTACATGTATATATATATGATGGCAACTGTTTGTTAATCATAAACCTTTAAAAGTGCATCATACAGTCATAGCGTATATTGATGTTTTTTTATATAAAAAATCGGAAGAAAATAACTTTAGTTAACATTTATTTATTTGTGAAACAAATATCACGCTCGAAGTTTTTTATGTGTAGAACCAGTAATAAGCTTACAAGGTAAAACATCTATTAAATGTATGTGTTACCTAGCTGTAATACTTATGAAGCGTATGTGTAAGTTAGCTATCATATCTATTAGATGTATGTGTAAGCTAGTTAAAATACTTAATGAAACGTATGTGTAAGCTAACTGTAATACTTATGAAACGTATGTGTAAGTTAGTTATTATATCTATTAGATGTATGTGTAAGCTAGTTAAAATACTTAATGAAACGTATGTGTAAGCTAGCTGTAATACTTATGAAACGTAAGTGTAATTTAGTTACAATATATATTAAATGTATGTGTAAGCTAGTTATAATACTTATAAAACGTATATTAAGTTAGCAGTTATACTTATATAACGTATGTGTACGTAAGCTATAATATCTATTGAATTTATGTGTAAGCTGGTTATAATACTTATAAAACGTATATGTAAGCTGGCTGTAATACTTATGAAACGTATGTGTAAGCTATGCAGCATTGTAAATGATTTGAAATATATCAAACTACAATCCAGTTCTGCTAAACTAAATTCGCTTTTTAGAATGCTGCAACTATTGTTTATGGTTTTAGAACATATAACCAGATTGTGATGATTATGTCAATGCTGTTGTGGTGGATGTCTCCTAGAATACTATGGCTTTTGATGGATATATAGTAAAACCCCTCTAATAAGACCACATTTTGGACCAGGCACAAATGGTCCTAACCCTTTACTTCATATAGACTTCTTTGGACACCTCTAATATAGAAAGCATTAATTCACCAAATATCAGCAATGGGTGAATTGTGTTTATATTTAATGTAACTGACAGGGTGGAAAACAGTGCAGGAAGTGTTCAGATTGCTCGTTACGAATCTGAACTCTTCCTTCACTGTTTTCAAAGGCCGTCTGTGATTGGTGCGAGAAAACGCGTATCTACGGAGTAAAGGGTTAATAGCGGTGTGGTCTTATTATCGAATTGTATTGGCAAAATGTGTAGGCCTATGTAACCGTAATAGTTACTGCAGATTGATGTATGCTATATTTTGCATGTGTGTACATAAACTGTTATTCCATTGATAATAATATTATATAAATACATCCTCTTTTCTAGTCATGGATTTGTTGCTGTTATTACTTTAATTGTTGGTATTAGCATCATTATTTTATATGTATGCAAATGTAATAACATGGGTACAATTAAAATAAATATTTATTATGTTTTATGTTTTATTCATTACATATATAAAATAAAAACAAGTAAAGACAACACATTAAATGTTTCAACATTATACATGAATAGATTTAGTTCTTCTAGTAGGGTCCTTAGTAAGGCTGTTTCCTTTCTTTTGATCATTGTCAGGACCTTAAAAACAAAAACAAAAAAAGAATACTGCAAGTTGTCAGGAACGTATAAAATTTAAAACAACAGTTTCATTCTTAATCATCAATTAAAACTGCTCTAATTACTGTTATCAATAAGATTATCATTTTTATTTTAACAGTTAGTTCATTGCGTTCTTGTTTCTCACTTTTTACAGACGTGTTTTACTTTTAAATTAAAATTTACAAATGCGATTCACCACATCATAAAAGACCATCGATATCACTCTAATAACAATTAAGCAATTAAAATATGCCAACTGACTGGTTTTCATTACCAACAGACACCTGCATTTTTGACAGGTTGCATATTCCAACGATCACAAGTTTGATTTAAGGTATAAACCACCATTGATTTTTGTTCTTTATTCTATAGTAAATAATAAGAGTCTGAAGGCTTGTCATTCATAGAGAGACCCAAATGAAACAAATGAAACTTATATTTTACGGTTTGTCGACCTCTGCACTACCAAAATATGATGAAAAAGTAGGAGTCATGTGTCATATAAGATACTTTTTTCTGTTCGATGTGTCCACCGTTGACAAAGTGAAAGTAGACATTCGAAATCATGTTTTCATACCCCAATTTCCAAGCATCATTTTTTTTTATAAATTCACAATTCAAACATGACAATGCTTTAAAACTGTTCAAAATACATCAATAATGCCAATCAAATAAAAAAATAAGTATTGAAATAAGGAAAATGCATTTTTAAAGAAGAAGAAACAAGAATTATTTATAACCACTATTATTACCCACGGTGTCCTAAACCTGACGTTTTCAAACCTTTAACGACAACAACAAATCGGCTCGTTGATTTTGTGGTAATTTTTCCTCAATGCGTCTTAGATCTCACAATTGGTCGTAATTAAGAGTATGAAAATAGAACAAAGACCATGATTGGGACAGATTTGGTGGCCGCAATACCGGATTAGCGAAATGCCCGTATTATCGGAGTTACCGACCATTTAATAAAGATGGAAATAATCCGTCCCTAAAATAAATGCCGATAATAGCGGGATGGTCTTAATAGAGGGGTGGTCGTAAGGTGGAGTTTTAATGTATATTTTCTAGGTATAGTTGTAGTAAAAAAACAACAACGTTATATAATAGTTTTATTAATATTGTATAGTAAGATATACGTAATATTATATAAATTAATTAAAATAATTAGATATTAAAACTTCATATATCGCTTTATTTCTGACGTAGGTTTAATTTGACAGCGATATATATGTACTTTATTTTCCCAAACTATCACCGCCTTAATTTTGCCCACATTTTAATGTGTTATAACCATATTTGCAAACTATCCGTTTTGATTTACAGTCCACGGTGGCATTGCCTTCACAGCCTACCTGGATCACGATGTAGATCCTTCAGCCCACCAAACAGTAAAGTTTAAAAGGGTAATGTACGGTATTATAATAAACATTATAGGTGTGCAATCTTAATAAAAACAAAAATGTCCAATAAGTAGGAAAGTACTATCTTTAATTTATAAATAAGTTTTAATGTTAATTGTTTGGTGAAAAACTTAAGCTTGTGTAGCCATTGCCTTTAATGCAATATCTAGCTCAGATATTAATAGATTTTCCAAATAAATAACCAACAAAATAATAAATTATCAACATATGAGGTATAACAACACATTTAACTATTCGGTAAGATTGCGTATGGCATACTTCATATGTAAAGAAAGCATACTAAAGACACATTTAAAATAACCTTTCCCTCAAATTTGACACTACACCTCTTAAAACGTTAAAAAACTAATGATAAAAAATGATCAGTAAAGTAATTAAAATAAAATATCCAGGCTATTGATTTCAATCACTTAACTGCACTTTTTACAGAAAAAAGACGATAATTCGCTGAATATTAGGACAAAAATGTCACGTATGTTTTGGGTAGATGCCACCACTGTGTATTTTTAGAAATGCATTAACGTTAACATTTACTGGCATTATAAGTTTATTCCACAGATTAAAAATATTCCAAGATTAAAAAAATCAAAAACACGAGGGCAAACATATAACATTGTCTGACCATGTGATTCTTATCTTTAGCATAAATAAAAATTAATTTCAGTTCCCTCAGTAAAATTAATTAAAATTCAATTACATGAAATTGTTCTTCAATTACAAAAGCAAAACAATCAGTTCACATTGCATTACGATCATTTTCCAGTTAATTTGACAGTTAGCTTGTTATAAAGTAAATACCCTGAACGTTCCTATATCTGTTTCGACTAAGCATCCCTTCAGTACTTGTAGTTAACCTAAACAACTGGAACAGTCATTGACTTAAACATGATACAGCACTTACACATGTAGTTAACCTAAACAAATGCTTACACATGTAGTTAACCTAAACAAATGCTTACACATGTAGTTAATCTAAACAAATGCTTACATATGTAGGTAACCTAAACAAAGGGAACAGTCATTGACTTTAACATGATACAGCACTTACACATGTAGTTAACTTAAACAAATACTTACACATGTAGGTAACCTAAACAAAGGGAACAGTCATTGACGTTAACATGATACATTGTCACTTACAACCATTTACTTAAACATGACACAGTGTGACTTACACATGTAGTAAGCCTACACAAATGGATCAATCATTGACTTTAACTTGACACAGTGTTCATAAACCATTCGTTATATTCCTACCAAACGTTAGGAACGTCTTCAGTGTGAACTATGCTTCACGTTATAATAACGTTAAGTAACCTTCAGAATGTGATTATACTAAATATACTAGATGCTCTACTCTTGAAGACATAGCCATTCCTGTTTTGTTTGTTAGCTTACTTCACTATATCTTACTACGTTTGCACACGTAGTCATCACCACTGCATCGCATCATTAACAAAGGTTAAACAAATACCGTTAAATACTTTAAATTCGCGTGAACTTTGCATACAGCTATAATACGACTGAAGCAATGTGACGCTCTTCGGATGGACGCGGCTGCAGCTAGTCAGCATGACGAGGGAGCATCGAATCTTCGCCTCACATCATTTACTGGACTTTATTTGTACAACTGATTTACAATACAGAAAAGTTAATGATTCAGTCATTGTGTGTAGGCAGTTAATATATCTGATATATCTCATCATTATCTTGTCATTATTTATTCCTCAGATAAAACTTTATCCTGAAAGACAAAAACGGAATTGTTACAGTTGATCGAACTAATACAAACGTGTCATGTCATTATCAATATACTTCAAATCAAGTTGATAGAAAACAGTTATATTGCCGTTTAAATAAACATGTTATATAATCAAAATGTAAATATACGTTCATTTTACTCGTACCACATATATGCAGGAATGTAAAAAAAATCAAAAAATATAAGAAAGTCTCATATATTCGATTATTCATCGCTTGCTATTGTTTTTATCTCGGCTCTTGCGAGTTGAAAACAGGGATATATCCAAAGTTTGATGTTGTCTTTGAAGTTTTCCCGAGACTATAGACCTACACATATATGTAAAGGTTATTTATAACATCTTAAACCCATGTTCCTTACTTATAGAGATGATCTGAATAAATAAAAGGTAAGCGTATTTTTCTTTATTTGTTTGATAAATTGATCTATAATGTATCATTCATGACAATTAATTATCAAACTAATAGTAAAAAGCCTATTATTATATTTGTTTTCAATTCGTTTAAACATAAAAAATATTGATATTTCTAATGTATTGTGTTAAATAAACTACAATGACAGAACGGATGTTTGGATTACCCCCTTTACCTGTCTCCAAAAGCAGCAGAAGAAGAAACTCGTAATGTAAGACAATCGTTCACCCCCACACAACCCCAAACGCCACAACAACGTCACCCCGCGCAAAAAGAATGTGTGCATTTTTAACTTTATATAAATATATTGTTGTGTTTTTTAAGTCAGAACGTAATTAAAAATATATATTTCTTGCATACCGTACAAGGTTATTTGCATTTTAACCATGGAATTGATATAAAAATATCACGCTGTGACGTTGAAAACACCAATGACGTAACGTTTGGAATAATATGACGGAACGGAATTTTCTATCCGAACCTCAAACCCATGTAAGTCATTTTCCAACAAAACTGAACAAATGAAATTGTTTGGGAAAAAATACGAAACTTTATAGCAAGTGATAATACCTTTGGAATACATAGACATCCAATACAACCACACCTTTTCAATAATTCTCCAAATATGCCAGTATTTGTGTCAAAGTTATTTGTAAATGGAACATATGTAGATCATCATATGCCTAAACTGTAGCATTCAATATGTCATTTCACATGTTTACATTAAACATAGATATGATATGATATAATGTCGATATCGGTCGGTGTTTAAAAGTAACGCTCTCTGTGTTTGGCTTTACCAGTTGAACTATAAAATCGCTGATTATATATGTTTTTGATCAAGTTTTACAAACGGAGACGACCTCGGAATGAATCTAAACATAAGATCCGTTATTCTGCAAGAAATAAGCACATTGTCACATAATGTTTATGGACCGAGTAAGGATTAAATTCCCGACCTCAGAGGTGAGATGTAAGTGTGTGTTTATCGAAAGGTCCATGTATCAATCAGTCATGCAGAATCAAAACAGCATACACTCAATCTGCATTCTGGCATATCAAGAAAGTTCTTGTGATTACAATGTTAAATTGGGCAGTGCATCAATTTCATGATCATGTATTTTCTTTAGACATGGTCAATAAACATTGGTATAATATAGAATCAAAATGTAAGTCTCTGAACCTAGCAAAGTTTGATCCCACAACTCAAATATATCCAGCAACACTGTACCATTGTCACCGCACAAAAACTAGCCAATAGTATTGTGCATACACGTACATGTACCAATCTATTTCCCAAAGTTAGCAGCTTAGACATCCCACATATATGTCCCTTAATGATTTAAAATATTATAACCATACAAATATTTCCAAATACTTGTACAAGTACTATTGATTTTACAAAAGGGCAACACACATGCACACACAAACACACTCACATTAATGAATATGTATCAGAGAGTGTTTTGCACTTTCTAGGCTTTAAGCAAAATTTATCTATACACTATATCAAAATATTAAAAGAAACGCTATATTTTTTAACAAAATTGTAAAACAATTGGCACTCTCCCGAAATGATTTTGCTTTTAAAACCCCAAACAAATAAATGCTTGCTTATAATTACCATTTCCATGAAAATTTATATTATATGCATGCATGTATGTAAAGTTTCAATTAAATACTAGATGAACACAATTTTAATTTTTTTTTTTCGCATTGCTTGTTCAATCTACATTTTTTCGCCGACTTACAAGGACTGGTATGTTTATGACGAGGTAATACTTAAAAAACATGTACGGTAGCATGTGCTTTTTATGTCTGATATTGCATGATTATATATTATACTTGAACACTGGGAATTTAAAATTCTATCCATAGCAAAAACGTGTCAAAAACTATAGAAATCGTCCTTAACAGAAAAATATTGTCTTTAAAAACACAGACATTTCTTTACATCACCTGTTTTCATGTTGTTTTTCAACTACTGGGATTTGAGCCCAGAGTTCCTACATAAGTGAAAATAAATATATCTGGTTTTAAGACTGACTCGTGTATCCAATATAGTGAATAATAATAACAATATAGTAAAAGCATATACATACCCTACGTATTTTAATAACATGTATTACACATATTGGTCGGCCAATTAATTATTTAAGATATAAGAAAATGTAGAACCAACCTTCAGAGAACAAAGTCACTGAAGCAGAACAAAACAATTATAATGAGTATACTTCATACATAGATATGAAGTGATATAAGGGTTAACCATCTCGGAACGGTCACTAGAAAAATATACCATCGGAGAGCTCAACATGTGTATCATTGAAATTCTCTTTCAGGAAATAGTCACTGAGCCGCATTAATGATAAGGAGTAATGTATACTCTAACATACATTTTAGTTGTGCATACAACTTAAACCAAAATGGATCGGTGTTGGCGTCTTTGTGTTAAAGCAGCTATGATTCTGTTCATATTAAATAGCGTCTGTACTGCACGGATTCGTGATGATGACGATGTTTTACAGCGACTTTCCGCTCTCGAGATCAATCAAATGTAAGTCAGATTTAACTTTGCTTAAATCACAATTCACCTTCGAACACATCACGTGACTGTCAGACACCCACGTTCCTGGGTGGTTAAAGATCAATATAATTTACCTTAACTTTTGCAGCTAGATTCGTGGCTTGGAGCAGAGCTTTGTCCAAAAAACTTTATTATTTATGAAAGGTTTAGAACGATGTTCTTACTCAGATCCATTCTGACATTTCTTCTAACAATAAAGTCAGGTATCATAGTTTTGTAGAAGGTGATAAAAATATCACATTGAAAACACACAAAACAGCCAAAGTAAATCAGACTTCTAGTAACTACAACATACAACATATGCGAGTTTAATGTAAATCAGATGAGTCGAAGATTAAATGCAGGATTAAACAAAATAATATCGTGAGATATGCTCCAGAAGTCTTACCTTAATAATACCACGAGTTTTGTTATTGATAAATTGATAATCATGGTATTTATTTTCATAAGGTTGATACCATATCAAATAAAACGTATTAGATTCCGAGCACATGGCGATTTAACATGAATATAACGGTTCAGTATAAGCAGACACTTTCATGATTTTAAATAGTGACGACCTAAACATTACATCCAATAATGGGCATATTGCCTTTATATAAATCAAAATAAGTTTTCTCATATATGCCGTTTTGAGGAAAAATTATTAGTCACATGGCAAATAAATGTGTTAACAAGTCATACAACCAAATATTACGTTAATAAATATACTGTTAAATATTTTGTAAAAGTGAAGTATCATTAATCTGCGGAAGTTTTGATACATAGAACTCGTACCTAAAGAACCTTTACTACGAGAACTGGTCGGGTTTTAATGTGTTTAGTTTTGATAATATTTATTCTTGATTATTATTATTATTACTTTTTTCATGTATAGTTTGGAAGAACTTTATATGTCACGACTGTTTTATATTATACATATTTTATTTCATATATACATGTCCAATGAGGTTAATTTGCAAAGTTAATTATTTTTCTAACAAGAAAATAAATTATTTTTAACCTGAAAAAGATAATAATGATACCCCTTTCGTATAAACAAACGCATTAAGATCGCGTTATCCTGTCGGTAACTCTTCTTATATGTTGCATCCCAGGTCAAGTAAAAATGACATCAAAATCCTTCGTTCAACTGTTGGTGAACAACAAGAACACATCAATAAACAAGCGATGACTATTGAAGATCAACAACTACAAATAAACAAACAAGCGATGACTATTGAAAATCAACAACTGCAAATCAACAAACAAGTGATGACTATTGAAAATCAACAACTACAAGTCAACAAACAAGCTGAACTAATTGCGAAACTTGAGCGAGAGTTGCTTTATCAGAAGGAGAATGTTCCAGTACATGCTAATAAAGACCCTGCACAAAAGAACGTAGACGTCCATGATGACAAATCTACAAGTCGTGCGAAAGAATTCCATCAAGAGAAGAAAGTTACGCTTCACAAAAAACTCAACACGGAGCAAATCAAAACTAAGGACGAGTCTGAAATCAAACATGAGGAGAGCAACAGTGAACATCGTCAAAATTGTGGCAAAGAAAATGGCATAGTTAAAAGACAAGGTAAGAAGATGGAAACATATCAAAAACAAGTATATTGTATATTTACATGTTTATATAATTGTAACGGTTTGGTATTCGTCAATCGTTAAAAATGTACCAACGAGTCACTGAGTGTATCGTTGTTTTACATAGTATATAAACAGAAAGAAGCCATTGCTAAGGCTTAATTACAGGTTTAAATAGTAACTTATACAGACAAATTGTAAATTGTTAAGCTTGACAAATTACGATACAACAAGAGATTCGTTCATACATTGTAAGGTTAAACATAGGTTCAGACAATAACATTTACAATTCAATGTCAAATCGTTGCGTTTGAAAGAATCAATCAATCAATTTGGTTACGGTAGCTACCGGTGATTTAAATGATACTTTATTGTGAAACGTGAAAGCGTCTCTCAGTATACCACGAACAGTGCCCATATGAAGCAAAATCGGTAAGTAAGAAAAATCATAACTAGAACGAACCGGATCTCGGCCGAAACGACTACTTCCGGTTTTGGTGGATACCACTGGATGTATTGATACCTATTTGGAATTGAAGTTCACAGGTTATTTGTGTTGCTTTATACGATATTGTGCTTTTCGCTGGCACAATGCATACCCATTAATTTTGTACAACTTTGAAACATCTGTCGTACACGTCATGAACAAGTTTTATATGCCATATATCAAATCCAAAAGATAGTACAAAACCTGCTTATCTAATATATTATATAAATGACTTCAGAAAAGTTAATTATTACAAATAAACACAGTTATTAGAAGCAAAATACCACAATAGTGAAAGAGTTTTATATCTCATGACTTACTACTTCACCTTCAATGGCATATC
Organism: Panopea generosa; assembly: GCA_029582155.1. NCBI lineage: Eukaryota > Metazoa > Mollusca > Bivalvia > Adapedonta > Hiatellidae > Panopea > Panopea generosa. The sequence goes on along the minus strand of CM055897.1, from coordinate 5,806,226 downwards.
TACTGGTATCGATAAACGCATGTTCGTTTTGTAATATATTTAAGCCACATTCTATACATAATACCAAGTATCCAACAATATCAATTCATGGTTATCGGTATCAATATCACACAATGCTTATGAAACGCATGTGTAAGCTAGACTATAATACTTTTGAAACGTTTGTGTAAGCTGAGCTAAAATACATATGAAACGTATGTGTAAGCTAGGTTATTATACATATGAAAAATATGTGTAAGCTAGGCTATAAAACGTATGAAACATGTGTAAGCTAGGCTATAATACATATGAAACGTTTGTGAAAGCTAGGTTATAATACAAATGAGAAATATGTGTAAGCTAGGCTATAATACGTATGAAACCTATGTGTAAGATAGGCTATAGTACATATGAAAAATATGTGTAAACAATGCTATAATACATATGAAACATATGTGTAAGCTAGGCTAGATTACATATGAAAACTATCTGTAAGCTTGGTTACAATACGCATGAAACGTATGTGTAAGTTTGTATATAATACATATGAAACATATTTGTAAATTATGCTATAATACTTATAAACAATATGTGTAAGTCAGGCTATAATACATATGAAACATATGTGTAAACTATGCTATAATACATATGAAATATATGTGCATGCCAAGCTATAATACATATGAAAACTATGTGAAAGCTAGGCTATAATACGTATGGAATGTATGTATATGCTTGACTATAATACATATGAAACGTATGTGTGAGCCTTGCTGTAATACATATGAAAACTATGTGTAAGCTATGCTGTAATACATATGAAACATATGTGTAAGATAGACTATAACACATATAAAGCATATATGTAAAATTTGCTACAACACATATGAAATATATGTGTAAGATAGACTATAATACATATGACACATATGTGTAAACTATGCTATAATACATATAAAATATATGTGCAAGCCAAGCTATAATACATATGAAAACTATGTGTACGCTATGCTATAATACATGTGTAAGCTAGGTTACATTATGTATAAAACATATATGTAAGTGTAAGCTTTGTTATAGTACGTATGATACGTATGTGTAAACTATGCTATAATACAAATTCAACGTATTTGTAAGCTAGGCAGTGACTTTTATGAAATAGATGTGTATGTAGGCTAGAATACGTATGAAACGTATGTGTAAGGTAGGATATTATACATATGAAACATATATGTAAGGTAGACTCTAATACGTATGGAAAGTATTTGTAAGCTAGGCTATAATACATATGAAACGTATGTATAAGTTAGGCTATAATATGTATGAAACGTATATATCAGATAGGCTATAACATATATGAAACTTATGTGTAAGCTAGGCTGTAATACATACGAAACGTATGTGCGAGCTAGACTAAGCTAGGCTGTAATACGTTTGGAATTTATGTATATGCTAGACTAAAATACATATGAAACGTATGTGTGAGCTAGGCTATAATACATATGAAACGTATGTGTGAGCCAAGCTATAATAAATATGAAACGTCAGTGTAAGCTAGGCTATAATACGCATGAAACGTTTGTGTAAGCTAGGTTACATTACGTATGAAACCTATATGAAAGCTAGGCTATAATACATATGAAACGTAGGTGTAAGCCAGACTGGGTTGATAATGAATCGGGATATACCAATCATATATAACAATAACACCAACACTACTGTTACTCTTGTTATAAGTAGTTTCAGAACATAAAACTGGTTTGCAATGATGATGTAAATGCTGCTTTGGTGGATGTCTTCTATCAAATTGGTTTGTAATTATGGTGTTATTGCTGCTGTAGGGGCTGTCTCCTATCAAACTGGTTTGTAATTATAATATTATAGCTGCTGTAATGACGGTCTCCTATCAAACTGGTTTGTAATGATGGTGTAAATTCTGTTGTGGTGGCTGTCTCCTATTAAACTGGTTCGCAATTATGGTGATGATGCTGCTGTGTTGGCTGTCTCCTATCAAACTGGTTTGCAATGATTGTGTTATTGCTGCTGTATTGGCTGTCTCCTATCAAACTGTTTTGTAATGATGGTGTAAATGCTGCTGTGGTGTCTGTCTTCTATCAAACTTGTTTGTAATGATGATGTAAATGCTGCTGTGGTTGCTGTTTCCTATCAAACTGGTTTGTAATGATGGTGAAAATGTTGCTGTGGTGGATGTTTCCTATCAAACTGGTTTGTAATTATGGTGATATTGCTGATGTGGGAGTGTTTCCTATCACACTTGTTTGTTTGATAGTGTTATTGCTGCTGTGGGGTCTGTCGCCTAACAAACTGGTTTGTAATGATTGTGTCAATGCTGCTGTCGATGATGTTTTCTATTTAATTGGTTTGTAATGATGGTGTGATTGCTGCTGTGGTGGCTGTCTCCTATCAAACGGGTTTGTAATGGTGATGTTAATGGTGCTGTGATGGCTGTCACCCATCAAACTGATTTGTTATTATGGTGTGATAACTGCTGTGGTGGCTACCTTCTATCAAACTGGTTTGTAATTCCGGTGTTAATGCTGCTGTTGTTGCTGTCTCATATCAAACGGGTTTGTAATGATGGTGTTAATGCTGCTGTGATGGCTGTCTCCGATAAAACTGGTTTGTAATGATAATGTTAATGATGTGTGGTGGCTGTAACCTATCAAACTGTTTTGTAATGATTGTGTTAGTGCTGCTGTGATGGCTGTCTCCTATCAAACGGGTTTGTAATGGTGATGTTACTGGTGCTGTGATGGCTGTCACCCATCAAACTGATTTGTTATTATGGTGTGATAACTGCTGTGGTGGCTACCTTCTATCAAACTGGTTTGTAATTCCGGTGTTAATGCTGCTGTTGTGGCTGTCTCATATCAAGCAGGTTTGTAATGATGGTGTTATGCTGCTGTGATGGCTGTCTCCGATAAAACTGGTTTGTAATGATAATGTTAATGATGTGTGGTGGCTGTAACCTATCAAACTGGTTTGTAATGATTGTGTTAGTGCTGCTGTGGTTGCTGTCTCCTATCAAATTGGTTGGTAATGATGCTTTTTTTGCTGCTGTGGGGGCTGTCTCCTACAAAACTTATTTGTAATTATGGTGTTAATGCTGCTGTCGTGGCTGTCTTCTATTCAACTGGTTTGTAATGATGGTGTGATTGCTGCTGTCGTGGCTGTCTCCTATCAAACTGATTTGTAATGATGATGTTATTGGTGCTGTGATGGCTGTCACCTATCAAACTTGTTTGTAATGATGATGTTAATGCTGCTGTCGTGGCTGTCTTCTATTCAACTGGTTTGTAATGATGGTGTTATTGCTGCTATGGAGGCTGTAACCTATCAAACTAGTTTTTAATGATGAATTATTTGCTGCTGTGGTGGCTGTCTCCTATCAAACTGATTTGTAATGATGGTGTTAATGCTGATGTCGTGGCTGTCTTTTATTAAACTGGTTTGTAATGATGATGTTCTTGCTGCTGTGGTGGCTGTAACCTATCAAACTAGTTTGTAATGATGATGTTTGTGCTGCTGTCGTGGCTGTATCCTATAGAACTGCTTTGTAATGATGGTGTTAATATGCTGTGGTGGTTGTCTCCTATCAAACTGGTTTGAAATGATGGTGCAAATGTTGCTGTGGTGGGTGTCTCCTATCAAACTGATTTGTAATGATGGTGTAAATGCTGCTGTGGTGGCTGTCTCCTATCAAACTGGTTTGTAATGATGGTGTTATTGCTGCTATGGTGGCTGTCTCCTATCAAACTGGTTTGTAATGATGGTGTAAATGCTGCTGTGGTGGCTGTCTCATATCAAATTGGTTTGTAATGATGGTGTTATTGCTGCTGTGAAGGCTGTCTCCTATCAAACTGGTTTGCAATGATTGTGTTATTGCTGCTGTATTGGCTGTCTCCTAACAAACTCGTTTGTAATGATGGTGGTGATGCTGCTGCGGAGCTGTCTCCTAACAAACTCGTTTGTAATGGTGGTGGTGATGCTGCTGCGGGGCTGTCTCCTAACAAACTCGTTTGTAATGATGGTGGTGATGCTGCTGCGGGGCTGTCTCCTAACAAACTCGTTTGTAATGGTGGTGGTGATGCTGCTGCGGGGCTGTCTCCTAACAAACTCGTTTGTAATGGTGGTGGTGATGCTGCTGCGGGGCTGTCTCCTAACAAACTCGTTTGTAATGATGGTGGTGATGCTGCTGCGGGGCTGTCTCCTAACAAACTCGTTTGTAATGGTGGTGGTGATGCTGCTGCGGGGCTGTCTCCTAACAAACTCGTTTGTAATGATGGTGGTGATGCTGCTGCGGGGCTGTCTCCTAACAAACTCGTTTGTAATGATGGTGGTGATGCTGCTGCGGGGATGTCTCCTAACAAACTCGTTTGTAATGATGGTGGTGATGCAGCTGCGGGGCTGTCTCCTAACAAACTCGTTTGTAATGATGGTGGTGATGCTGCTGTCGTGGATGTCGCATAATAAGCTGGTTTGTAATAATGGTGTTATTGGTGCCGGGGTGGCTGTCACCTATCAAACTGGTTTGTAATTATTGTGTTATTCCTGCTGTGGTGGCTGTCACATACATGTATTAAACTGCTTTGTAATGTTGATATTAATGCTGCTGTGGTGACTGTCTCCTATCAAACTGATGTGTTACTAAGGTGTTAATGCTGCTGTGGTGGCTGTCTCCTATCAAACGGGTTTGTAACTATGGTGTTAATGGTGGTGTGGTGGCTGTCTCCAATTAAACTGGTTTGTAATGATGATGTTAAAGCTGCTGTGGTGGCTTTCACCTATCAAACTGGTTTGTAATGAAGGTGTTAATGCTTCTGTGATGGAAGTCGTCTATCAAACTGGTTTGTAATGATGGTTTTTTAATGCTGCTGACGTGGCAGTCTCTAAATAAACTTTTTGGTCATGATTGTTAATGCTTCTGTGGTAGTTATCTCCAATCAAACTGGTTTGTAATGATGGTGTTAATGCTGCTGTTGTTGATGTCTCTTATCAAATTTGTTTGTATTGATGGTGTTAACGCTTCTGTGATGACTGTTTCCTATCAAACTGGTTTGTAATGATGGTGTAAATGCTGCTCTGGTGGTTGCCTCCTATCACACTTGTTTGTATTGATGGTGTTGTCGCTGCTGTGGTGGCTGTCTCCTATCAAATTGTTTGTATTGATGGTGTTAACGCTGCTGTGGTGGCTTTCTCTTATCACATTGTTTGTATTGATGGTGTTAACGCTTCTGTGATGACTGTTTCCTATCACACTTGTTTGTAATGATGGTGTAAATGCTGCTGTGGTGGCTGTCTCCTATCAAACTGGTTTGTAATTATGGTGTTAATGCTGCTGTATCATTTTTACTTGTCTTCTCTTGGTAATATGTTTTATAATTCTTATTTGAATTGTAAAGACACTCTGTTTTAATATTTCATAGATGTACTATCAATTTAGTATAATTACATTTAAATACTACCTATATGAATTACCAATGGTGAATATGTAAATCTTTATACATTGTCTTATTGATGACGATGATTTATTTAGACTGCTATATGATCACACGTGTCTTTATTTTTACAAACTATCGCCATCTTAATTTCGCTGACAGTGTTACATTTTAATCATTTACAAATAGCAGGCAGTTGTTACATTTATACATTGAATAAATTTTGTTTTACAGTCCAAGGTGGCATTGCCTTCACGGCCTACCTTGATCACGACGTAGACCCTGGAAACCACCAAACAATTAAGTTTAATAGGGTAATGTATGGTATTATAATACACATAACAATTGTACATATTTAAAAACAAAAGAAAATTTTGAATCAGAACAAAAATACTGTTTTATTACTAAAATATAGTTTTCATGTTTAATACAAGTTGCTTTAAATTTAATAATGTCTCGGAAAGTAAGGTACATGGATCTTCTGACAGCTCTCGCTACGATAAGAATGTGTGCTAGACAAAGGTTTGAAATATGATTCTTTAAAAGCATCTTGACACACCCATACACAACACAACTTATACAAAACTATCAATTCGATAATCAAGCAAGACCATGTTTCTCTTTCAATATAATCTAGTATGCATGTGATGGTTCCATATACATATTGCACACCAATAAAATAATATGGCATTTTCTAAACATGTATGAAACGTTGTCAATTTTTATCGTTTTGCTGTAATTTTACTCATCTTGTTTTAAGATTATAACAAACGAAGGCAATGGTTACAGTATACATACTGGAGCGTTCACCTGTCCGGAGGGCGGCGTTTACATGTTCTCCTTCGAAGTTGGACAACGAGGTCAACATCAAATCAATGCTGAGCTAGTGGTAAACAGTGTCAACGTTATTGATGCGGTTGCAGAAGGTGTTCATGACTACCATGACGTACAGGGAGGAAATACAGTGACCATACGACTGAAGCAAGGTGACTCTGTTTGGATAGACGTTGCTGGAACTGGTTTCCATGCCGAAGGGTCACAGGCTTTTCGACTCACATCATTTACTGGACTATATTTGTACAATTGATAAAGAATAAAAACGTTATTATTTGATTCACGATTATTTGATTCACACAGTCTCATTAATTAATTTCTATAATATATCTTGTCTCATTTTTGTCATAACATTTCCCAAGGTTAAACTTTATACTAAAAATCAAAAGCATATTTGTTTCAAAACATCTTTACTGACTCAGATTGGTTACTCATGTCAGTATAATAGAGTATATCCGCCAAATATACAACCGTTCTTAACCCACAATGACAGTATTTTCAGACATATAACCCCTTAAAATAGCACTGGTATGTACGGACGGATGGACGGACAGATGATGGATGGATACGGACGGACGGACAGACAAATCGACGGACGATCTAACGAATGGGTATTTAAACGGCTTCTTCTGTGCCCAGCTTATTACCAATGTAGCTAAATCTTGGATGGATGGATGGATGGATGGATGGATGGATGGATGGATGGATGGATGGATGGTTGGATGGGTTGGTGGTTGGGTGGGTTGGTGGTTGGATGGATGGATGGATGGATGGATGGATGGATGGATGGATGGATGGATGGATGGATGGATGGATGGATGGATGGATGGATGGATGGATGGATGGATGGATGGATGGATGGATGGATGGATGGATGGTTTCGTACGTGCGGACGGGCTGTCAATTGGTCTGACGAACTGACAGATAGACATATATTGCAAGACAAACAGACAGACAGACAGATGTATGCAGGCAGACAGATGCAGTTTGTTTACTCCACAGTCCCTACCTCATTTTTCACATTATTTTCACTATATTGTACAACCATATGCTTATATTTTTTGCTTAATCCACGGGTTTCACTAAAATCTCTCTCAACTTAAGAGCTTCCCAACTCGACTTTGTAAAATGTTCCAACTTCATTTACAATGATCATCTCGCATGTTGTTCTTTACCAGCATGTTAGATATGCAGCAACGTTAATATATTGTCATTTAATATGTAACAAGAAAAAAAAAACGCTCAACTAAAGACGATTACTGAAACCGATTTCTAATGATAAGCACAATTATATAGCTATAGGAGGGAGCGAACTTGGGGGAGTGAGTAAGGGACGTCTCTCCATTCCGCTGGTAGGCGTACGAGTGATTTACCCGTAAATATTTTATTTCTTAAAAAACAAATGCATTTTACACATGAAGTGAGAATTTGGATAAAAATATGATTGTTAGTTTCTCAAAAATTTTGTTATATTTATTCAATTATGTGTTTTATTCAACACACTGTCACACACCCATAAAACATTAGGGGGAAAATAAGATGTTATGAAATAAATGAAGTGAACCAACGGCATGGATAAGATCTTGAGTAAAGGTGTTGACATCGCTGGTAATGGTACGGAAGTCCTTCCTCGGAAAATGCTGATATCTGAAACAAATGCTGCATTCTATTAGGCTTTAGGAAATTTAAATGTTATCTACTTCAATATGTTGGTGACTTGTTTATATTCTTAATTAAATGCCCCCGACTGTTGAATCGTAACGACCTTTAAACGTCGACATTGACGTTACAGTTAAGAGACATTTTTCAACAGGTGTTATCTTTTACCTGCAATTATTAGAACTTCGGACGACAGTAATACACCGTCGGATAAGTATATTTCGGCATATTATTATGAATAAACGATTTATTTTCATTACTTACAGCCTTTACACAATATAATGTCCGGCGATTAAATTTAATTGCATCGTTTCGCTGACCAAATTATAAATATAATATTTCAGCGCTCTACATGTCAGACTGGCTCCCATTCATGGTCAGGTGGGAAGGTAACTACACCATTTATATATGTAGAGGATCAGTCTGAATATAAAGTAACACTCGATACGGGGTTACAAAGTTTGCAAGTACTATTTGTTTCTATAAGCTGTCATTGAATTTCAGGGATGATGCTATCGAATTTTATCAAGCTTTACCTTACCTTCCCAAAGAGAACTCATTCGATCCGTCTATTCAGTTTACAAAATGATCTGCAAAAGTGTGTTGGATTATAAAACATGAATTCTATTGAGTATAAGTGATTTGGGTGTGTTTAATGTAAATAAAAAAATAATAAGAGAAGAATAATGAGTGCCGTTGACGTCATGTTGACATAATGTGACCGTGGACTTTAGAAACTACCTTCTCAAATTACTCTCAATTAGTTACTACTATGGAACTTCGAATATGTTAATCTTCTACCCGAAGCACACTAACATAATGATTTTAAGCACAAGTTTGACCATTTCCGACTTGGATAATTAAAGTTTAAGAGCAAGCTAACTTATTCCTCAAATAACTATATGAATGCACCACTATTATAAAATTTCACATCCATTTTTAATACCTTTTTTGTGTTGCCATATATTGGGATAGGTGGGACTTACTTTGTCATGGTTAAGCAGTTTCGTCAAAATTTTTCTTTTTCCTTTGATATGAAAAAATATTATTCATTAAACTGACCTCCTTTTATTTTTAAGACAACATGATCTAATTAAAGATCAGTGACCATGAAATTGTTTTCTTTTTAGATGGTTTCCGGCAAATAACTTCAAATCACTTTTATGTTTTGATTAAGAAACTCTGTTTCACTTTGAGTCATTTAGCCAAGCCAAAGTTTTAAGGCAACATTTTAGTTTATACTTAGTTTAGTTATTATACCTAAAAATGAAGAAATGAAAAATACAGGAAATACCTGGACACAGGCAACTATGAAACGTTCAAGGTTACTTTAAGTTTTAAGATAATCCCTAAGACAACATTTTAGTTTATTTTACCTCGAAATTGGAAATTAAGAAATGAGAAACACAGGAAATACCCGAACACAGGTTACCATGAAACGTTCAATTGGTATGACACACGACATTGATAAGGCTAAAATCATTGGTTATCAAAAAAGACTCATCTACATGCATGAGGTGCGTTTAATATACTCTATTTGTCTTTATTGGAAACAAATACAGATCTATAAATTAAAATCAAAAGGGATAATGTTAAGCTATGTGATTTTCGCATCTTTTTTTGGTTTCAGATATAAACCATTAAACAGTTTTGCTTTACGTTTATTTTGCATCATGTATAGTATTCAAATAGACAGCTGTGAATTGATTATATAGGCAAATGATTGCAACTTGAAATCAAAATATAAAAATAGACCTTCACATAGTTTCGAATGTTATAGAATACAATAAGCGACGAAAACTACGGATAATCATTGAACGTGGCTAGGTTCGATTTAAAACACTTACGAGGTAAAGTAGAACATAACCTAAAATTGTAACGAAACATCTCTTAAAATACAAAAAGTAAAAAATTATCACTCCGCAGAAAATGTCATTTTCATGTTATCGATTATTTTCAATGACTTGAACTTCACTATTTACACAAAAAGGAAGATAATGCGCTGAATATTAAATTCTTATTTTCAAGAAAGTCTGATCCCAGACTCAAATTAAACTTTTTTCCGAGTTGTTGTCCCTGGCGTTAGTTTAAGAATGGAATAACTAATAAACAATAAACTCACATTCTATTAGGATCATTAACTAGAAATCAACTAACTATTAAATATTTGCCTGTAGCTTTGCTAAACTTTTCATGGCTAATCTTCAGCTTTGCCTCAGTAGTAGTAGTAGTTGACCTCAATGAATTAAGCGAATATGACTTTTACATGGCGTATTGTATGTTCTCATAAATTGTCATTTCACAGCTAATAAAATTGATTAACTTCAAACGATGTAGACATGTGTTAAATCCTGTAATTAAGACCACCTGTTAAGACTTCACATTAATAACTATTCTTTTTTATATGTATACGTAACTATCAGAAAATAAAATACCAAAAGTGGGTAGCACTTAAGGACACAGCCACAAAAAAACGAATAGTATCAACCTCACTCTTCCCCCGTCGTCACATCATTACCGCCAGACCAGTCTCCTACAAATACGACACCATGAACCATGAACATGTGTACGTTGAAAACGTAGGAACGCTCAGTACATTATACACAAGAAAAAACACCACACAATCCAGAAACATATGTATTTAATGAATTTGTTGAATCCCGAGCAACAAGGGAATTATAATACGACAAGACAAAGGTTAAGACAAGTACTCAGCGCCTCCTATCGTTTGTCATCTTGGAGTCCACAGTTTTTCCGGTATTCGTACGATAAAGAAGAAATTGTGCTGGACAGCTGTCAAATCGGAATACGTTGTAAGATCATGATATCATTCTTTGATAGATAAACTCTTTGACATGTTTATCAAATAAGGCAACACTCTTTATTGGTGTTTTTTTAAAGTTAACTCACCATTTTCTCATGTGTTTTTTCCGTTTCGCAGATTAGCTTAGTTTAATCATGTGTTTACTTTACATCGGCATATAAACAGGTCTACATGTTTTACACTATTCGCCAGAGGTTTTCCTATAAAAGAACCAATAACGAACACACTGGGATAGATAGGACCCAAGATCCCCGAGTTCTGGAACAAATGTTCTATCACTACACCAAATGATCCGCAAGTCAGTAACGTTACCTAGGAAATCAAGTCTCAATTTGTGTCGTTATCTGTTATGATTTTGAAGTCAACGTATTTGATCGATGAGCGTACACCAATGGCGATATATAATATTATATACAATACCCTATATATACACACTGGTACAAACACGTACAGTGTATTACAATATCAATCCGCCATTACTTGGTTTAAAAGTAAGACAATGCATGACAAAACGAGACGTAGTATTTAAAGACATAAAAAGCAAAGCAGATAGAACAGAACAATTACTATGGAGATATAGACGAGGCGTGACAACAATATAGACCTTTATGGTAAGGTTAGTAGCGAAACAGGTCACGTGAGAGCTTAACCCTGGTTAACACATGTACCAACCTCGCTCTTCTATAAGACGAGACAGTCAAATCAAAATATCCCAGAAATGTTAATATAGGATTAAATTCTTTTTTTCTGTTTTATGCACGTGTAAATAATGTCGAATGCATTAATTGAATAAAATCCTTATAATAACAGTCTTAACGATAAAACGTTTCTTTTTTAGTTTGATATGTCCCTCAAGTAAATATATGAATGAATATTTAAACTATCAGCTATATATTAAACGCGTTAGCAGACTGACGTTTGGCACTTACACACATGTGCATGTATTTAGTATTTACACCGTGGATATAAAAACAAGCGTCCAGAGCCAAAAACTATTTAAGACTTTCAGAGGGTTCATCGGAATCCCCAGTCCGTCTGGAGTAGTAAACTAAACAAAGATAAAGAATACATTTAAAATCCTCCTTTAAAATCATATTTAATGAAATAGTTAATGAGCTGCCTTAATGATAAGGGAAACTTTGTTATCTAACATAAATTTCAGTTGCTTGTATGTTCGCCTTATCGTTTACCTAATTATTAGTCTTGACGCTCTAGTTTCTGACGATTAGAATCAAAATGGACCGGTTTTGGAGTGTTTGTGTTAAAACAGTTGTGATTCTGTTCGTATTAATTAGCGTGTGTGCAGCACGGATATGTGATGATGACGATGTTTTACAGCGTCTTTCCGCTCTCGAGATAACACAATTGTAAGTCAAATTCATGTTTTTGGTTAAAATTATCCATCTTTAAATAACATCACGAGACTGTCAAACAAATAAACTAAGACGGCGTCACTTTCATAGATGGCGCCGTGGGTTGGAGCCCAGCTCGGCTAAAATTCCTGATAATTCTTATTATTTGTGTAAGTTTGTTAGACAATTTCTTATTTAGATTCATACTGAAATTTTACTCTACCATTAAAGCTAGATGTCATATATAATAATGTCTGATATAAATATCACATTGGATATACAGAATACAAGCATAACAAAACGCAGACTCAGAGTCTGTTCATAACCTGCTGTAACGTGTTGAAAACGACATCAATCCCCATTATTGTGCAGTGTTTAGATTGTCTGTCTATCGCAGACACAAATTGCAGGTTTTCAGTTTCTACAAACATACTACATTTGTAAGTTAGCATAACTAATGAGATGAATGGACTACTACAGGATTAAACAAAACACATGTCGCGAGGTCTCACCAATACAGTAGTAATGGTACGTTTTTCAGCATTGATATGTTGATAAGCAAGTACTCGTTTCAACAATATTACAGTATTTAATAACATGTATTAGATTCTGAACTCGTGACCATTTACCAGGAATTAAAACGTGTCAGTAGAAAACACTTTCTTGATTTAATACAGTGTCACATACATTCCATTTAACATAGACATATTGCATTTGTAGAAATCAAAATAAGCATTTCTGAAATTGCCTAATGTGTCGTTCTGTGAAAATGTCACATGACACCAAATGTATTAACACGTCAAAGTACTATTACTTTGAGAAATATGTTTTTGATTTAATCTTAGTATTTTGATTGATTGATTGATTGAATATTTAGCGTCATTTTTATGCCATCGAAAGCTAACAGACGATCAGTTAACCTAACCATTGTTTCCTGGAATTAACCAGTACTCGAGCACACACCATCCCGCAAGTAACTGATAACTTTCCCACTTGAATCAGCGGTGAGAGACGAATGATAATGAGACACAATGTCGTATATCAATCATCACGGAGACTGTTGCCTGGCTGGGATTCGAACTCACGACCCCTGGATTGATAGTCAGACGCGTAACCGACTGAGCTAATCGGGCCCGGATTAGCATTTTGAAGAAATAAGGACATGACATCATTTACATGCGGAAGTTTTGAATAAATAAGTATGCACAGAACCCTAAAGAACCATTACTACAAGTGCAGGTCAGGTTTTATCAGTTTTTCGTTTTGCTAAGATTTATTCTTAATTTTATCAATATGAAGAATAGTGAATCTTTTATAGTTAACATATAGTATACAAAAGCATTGAATACATCACATTTACATATCAAAATATGTAAATGTTGCAAGGTTTATGCACAACTAGAATCTTGTTAAAGCTATAATATATAGGCAATAAGTTAAGTTAGTTATTAAAAAAGACTTATTATTTGTTAAAATAAACATATTATATATCTTGAACAATGTTCCGATTATTATTATTTACTAACGCGATCGTTCAAATTTTTCAAATGACACTCATATAAATTATTTCAGCCATCTCATAAACTAAAAAAGCGGTTATGACGCCAGTGCAGACGGCCATTTTAATTGTATGGCTTAAAAAGTAAAACAAATTCAATACTATTTGTTTATGACTTGTTTTCGTTTTTTTGTTTTTTTTCAAACAAAAACATTTCAAAACAAGGAAGATTTTTAAGCACATATCAGGTAGGAGCTCTATTCGTCTGTGATTGCTATGTCGACAAATTGTGGACATTTGAGTACTTTACATCTTTTGATAACCATTACAATAGTACAGTTAATGAATGAAAGGCGTCTAAAAGTTTACATTGGTTTCCATAAGTCTTAATATCCCACTGCGACCACATTGTGAACATAAACACTTGCTTCTGACTGACTGCATGTATGCTTTAACAACATTTTAAGAAAAAGAAAAATTAACTGCCCTTATTTGTCAATAGTTGCAATAGTGTTTAAACCATCCATAAACATGTGGGTTACTACTGTCTTTAAGATATATTGAAACAATTCGACAGTTTAGAATGATCGAATAACGTTGTAGTAATATGACGTTATTATGGGGCATACAAAATGAATTATCACAGGAATAGCAAGGAAACAAAATTGATCCCGCGAACAGAGGTCTGCCTTGATTAAGGGGACTTTTACGATAAATTATCTGTTTTCTAACATGTTAATATAGACCCCACCCTATTTAATAAATTAATCAAAGTTAATCTGTTTTTGAACGAGAATTTCAATAACTCTACACCTGATTAAGATCATAATGCAACTTCTTTAGCATAACGAATAACATCAGGACCTTGCGATTCTATCGGTAACATTTCCATTATTTTTCATCTTAGATCAAGTTAGAACGACATAAACATCCTGCGTACAACTGTTGAAGAACAACAAGAACACATCAACAAACAAGCGATGACTATTGAAGATCAACAAATACAGATCAACAAACAAGCTGAACTAATTGAGAAACTTGAACGAGAATTGCTTTATCAGAAGGAGAAACAGTTTCACCAAGACGAGAATAATCCGCTCCACAAGAAACTCAACACAGAGCAAATAAAAACTAAAGATGGGTCTGAAATAATGAGACCAACGGTGAAAATTGTCGAAAGTGTGCCAAAGAAAATGGCATAGTTAAAAGACAAGGTAATTAAATATATAAAACTAGTATCATATGTAATTCAACGTATATAATCATAATGATAACAGCTTGGTAGTCATAAAAGGTTAAACTTGTATCATAAAGTCATATTGTAAATCGTTGATTTATATATCATATGGGAGAACAGAATAGCCACTGCTTAGGTTTGATATAAAAGTTCGAATAGTAGGTAATACAGACATTGCGTAAATTGTTACAATACTGCGCATGTATATTTCGCAAGTGCAATTCATACCCCTAAGTTCGCACTGGCTGGGAACAAACATTGTAATTTGTCAGGCAACATATACGTCATACATCAAATGGAAAATAGAGTAATAAACCTACATACGTAATATATCAGTATTATTTATTTATCTTCAGTACAGTCAAATGCTTGAAAATAGAGCAGGTTATTTATTTGAGTGTTTTTTCTTCAATGATATCATAGTTGGCCAGCTAAGTATTATCGGACATTCGTATTGATCTGCGACTTGAGACCTAGGAAAATATCTATAGTCATTATACAATGATTGTTAATTAACTAATAATGCTTTGGGCAAAATTTACTATCCTTGTACTCACGGGACCAATATGAAATCCCTTCATTAATAATATTTTAGGGTTGTATTTTATATCAATAACTTATTAGCTATTACTTCATCCACATATCCGCTGGTGTCCGTTAACGCAGGCTTAGTTTGTAATATATGCAGGTGATTTTCTACATACCATTAAGTATCAAACAAAATCAACTGCTCGTAATCATCCTAAATATCACACAATACATATGAACCTCATGTGTAAACTGGGCTATAGTACTTATGAAACGTATAATACATGTACTTATGAAACGTATAATACATGTACTTATGAAACGTATAATACAAATACTTATGAAACGTATAATTTATGTACTTATGAAACGTATTATGCATGTACTTATGAAACGTATAATACATGTACTTATGAAATGTTTAATATATGTACTTATGAAACGTATGATGCATGAACTTATGAAACGTATAATATATGTACTTATGAAACGCATAATACAAATACTTATGAAACGTATAGTATATGTACTTATGAAACGTATGATACATGTACTAATACATGTACTTATGAAACGTATGAATTACAAATGTGCAATATATAATCAATTAATATATACCAAATCGTTCTGATTAAAATTATTATTTCGTTTTATTCTTTTGTTACGCATGAAAAGAAGTATTTGCAATGAAACTTTTATAATGTACCATTTATGCCATGTTTTGTTTCTGTATCAGTTATTTATTGGACGAGCGGTAACTTATGTAGAACTTGTGGCTCGTCCCTAGTGTACACATTGACTTAATATATAATTGTATTATTACGTAGATTTATATAGACAGCATGTCATCACACGTGTCTTAATTTTGACTACTATATAAAATATAAACCATTTATGAACAAAGACAGCTGTTATAAAATATCTACTTGTTTTACAGCCGGCGGTGGCATTGCCTTCACAGCCTACCTTGATCACGATGTAGACCCTGGCTCCCACCAAACAATAAAGTTTAATAGGGTAGCGTATGGTATTATAATACACATAACAATTGTACAAATATAGAAATGATTAAAAGAGTCCAATAATTTAGGAAAATACTATTATAACAAACTGATTAGTTTCCATGTTAATATATCTTTAAAAATAAGCTAATGCCATCACTGCCTTTATGAAACACCAAGCTACCGGTATTATAATTGCTTTTTTATCCTGGTGATGTTGAGCCCCAAAAAGAGTAACTTTTTTTATTCTAAAGCTGCCTTTTTACTCATGTCTCTGTAAATAATGACATGATATATTTCATATTGCGTTGTTGTTATTTTTAAGTCATCACGGTAACACAATTTCTATATATTTCTATATATATTTTTATGTAATTTACTGTTGTGTACTTTGTAAGCCAAGAGGTATTTTATATAATTAACATGACATATAAAATGCTACATGAAAAAAAGATATGTTACTTTAAAAGTTATATTGCCTTGGAAGATACTTGTATGAGGTTGTATTCCTTACACACATCTTGAGAAATCCCTACAAACTAAACGTTATGCAAAACTATCAATTCCTTAATTTAGATGTTGTTCTCTTGTCCGCTTGTTAAAACACTGATTTGGCCTAACTGTGGTTCCACATACGCATTAGGTACCAAAAAAAAGCTTATATAACTTCATTCATCTTGTTTCAAGATTATAACTAACGATGGCAATGGTTACAACATACATTCCGGAACGTTCACATGCCCGGAGAATGGCGTCTACATGTTCTTCTTCGCTGTTGGACAACGAGATCATCAACAACTATATGCTGAGCTTATGGTAAACAGTGTCAACGTAATAGATGCGGTTGTTGAAGGCTATCATGCAACACAAGACCTTCAGGGTGGAAATACAGCGATCATACGACTGAAGCAATGCGACGCTGTTTGGATAGACGCTGCTGGAAGTTGGTTTCATGCCGAAGGGGCACCGAAAATTCGGATCACTTCGTTTACAGGATTCTTATTGTACAACTGATTTACAAATTTAAATGGCATTAAAAGATTTAAACATTTTTTGTCATTAATCAATCTTTATTTTTAAATTCATCTAATTTTTGTGATTAACTTCTTTCCTTGGGTTTATATTAATCCTCAAAGTAAAAGAGGTATTTATTTCTCTGAATCTTAACTGACGTAAACTGATTATATCGAAGGTTATCTGCGCCAGATGTCTATTCCAGTAGTTTGCGTTTATTTGTCTTAATCCATACATTGTTTAATTATTTATTTCACTTTTCATTGGATACTGTATTTATATATTGATCTTATCTAAGAATGAACAGGAAGCCGCTAGAAGAGAATTGATATGAATAAGGTTTCCCACACTGTGATACCAGAGGTCGCTCCACATCGCACATGAAATAAGTGTTAAATACAGTTTATTAGTTTAAATATAATCTAAATGTTGAGATAAATATCATCACTTAGACAAATCACACTCGATCGATGCCTTCCTGGGAAGAACCAGTACAAGGCAGATGTGAATAAAGTGTCATGTTTAGGACACGACACCAGATTAAAGCACAGGACTGGACCCGATACCTCCTGGATCTGACGCTCTACCACTTGACAATAAGCTCCACAGTGTGTTGAAATATGTATTTTTAATCTCAAGTCTTAATTTGACAGTGTGTTGTAATTTATACTTCTATACCATACGCGTGTGACTGTCATTTAATATTGACACCGTTTATAACCTGTTTATCAAAATTGTTGCTCTTGCTAGTGTGTATCATTTACTGTCAAAGTCCAAATACATTTAAGAAAAATCAGGTTAACTTGTTTATCTCTATAGCGGTGTCGAGATGGGCATATTTTGTGTTTCTTTAAGTTAGAGAACTTCTCTTGTGTGTTTATTTAATCGCACATCACAATTGTATTCTTTTAAAATAAGTGTTATAAGCCTTGAAGAAACACGTCCTACTTTTTGTTGATAGGTAGGTCTCAAATTTGACGGCGTTCTAGGCCTTCTTCAAAGTAATGGCAAGGAAGCAGAAGTTGTTTTCTTGATACGAAAAAGGGCACAGAACAAGTTATAAAACACAACTGGGCTATATTTTATAAGTAATAAAATTAATATAATCTTAAATTTTCAGATTGTGGCATAATACAATTGTTAGCATGTCTTGATAAATTGTGTAAAGGTTGAAGATTCGTGTCCCGATCGCTCAAAAAACTTCATGTCAGAAAGTTTGCCAGTTACTAGCTGAAGGACGGTGGTTCTACTCAGGTTCATTCTGAGGTCTTCCTCCACCATTAAACTGGATATGAAATACTCGTTTGTAACCTGAAATGTGTTGAAAATGGCGTTTAACCCCGTTCAGAAAAATAAAATAAAATGTGTAGGATTGCATGTGGCTTTTAGTTTATACCAATATAATTACATGTAAGCTCGATTGCGAAGCTACTATGAATCGCTCACCAGTCCGCTTTCCTGGTTAAACCAGTACTGAGTGTTGTCTTTTGAGAGGCGCCCGACCGAGCTCGGGATCGAACACTTAACCGCTGGTGTGAGCGGCCATTATTCCATTCCATTATCCCGTTTATGGCATTTTGTTTAACCAATACTGAATTTTACCATTTAAAGTGAGAATATCAGGAAAAACGCTATAAAAAGTTATAAAAAACGATAAAAAGCATTTCATTATCAATAATGAATAAAATCCGAATGGTTTAGTGTACTATGGTTTTATATACTGCTTGTGACCTCGCATCATCATTTGAACTATGTATACTACATGTTTACCTGTAAAATGGATCAAATTGAACTCACATGTGTCCTTTAATACGTTACAAAAAATGTCGCACTTTTAAGCGGGAAATCTATAGTCTAACCTAGGTGCGTAGACCAAGTTAAGAAAGCCCTTTTTCAATATATTATAGTTGCATGTTAAAGTCTATAAAATTATCCTTTTAGCAATTTGGGGTTAGTGAGTATGTACAAGCATAATATATTGGAGAAAAACATTTTTCAATTTCTATTTTTTTTTAAAATCCTGAAACACTCACTTTGTGGCCTCATTTACCAATGACCTCCCTTAAGTGACGGTAGCAATATTGTTGCGCCCAAGAAATTAGCTAGGTGTAAATCGGTTTGGCATTATTTTATTGAAAATGCATACACTTGTCATATTTCTTTGTACATATGAGAACGTTGAAATTTTTTTATGAGTTCTGCCAAGTTTGGATGAGTACTGTTGGATAAAGATATAACAGTGTAAAGATACGCAGTGATACACTGCCACATATGGGCAGAAAAATGAAGAGGTGTCATCAAAACATAAATATTGTAAAAAAGCACATGGTAACCGCATGTTTTGTTTCTGCATATTTGGACTAACAGAGAACAAACTACGGAAACAAGACACTTTGAAAACCAGTGGCAATGTGTTCAGTATTCAAGAAGTGCACGTGTCTATATGAAGAACAGTACAAAATTAATTGGTGTGTTAGACGTTTTTATATTCTTTTTATACTCACAAACGAATGGTAAAGGTGATAAAGCATGCTTTCTTTTAGCAGCTTCAAATAAGATTTGAATGATGTAGGAAGAAATCATTTTGATCGGTCCTGTCGTGTAATGTCCTACTCTTACTTATAAGTTTCTTTGTGAATAAGATATAGCAATTTACTTGTTTTGCAAGTAGACTAGATAGAAGGGAGGTTATTGGGTTAAGGACAATGTAGCATAAATTAGAAAAAAAACGTCTAGGACTTATAATTTAAAATAAGACATTTTTGATTCCGTAGTTCTGACAAATCATGTTAACACGTGTATGTTTTTTTATTGTTTTACAAAGATGACCACAAAACCTAGAATGACAATCCAAATGTTGCGAGTTCGAATCCGGTCGTGCCACAGTGTCTGAAATTACCGATATACGACATAATTATTTTTTTTTATTTAATTAGTTTTTATTCAGTCATATATTACATAGAACAAATAATGTAATAATATACACATATATTCATTGACATAACACAACATAACATGTATCGTTTGTTTCTTTTTTTAAAGCAAAAAGAGAATAATAAATACTATTTTTTTCAATCTAAAACATAACAAATTTTCTTATCTATAATTTTATAATATTTTTATTCTATTTAATATTATGAAAGAAAAAAAATTGAAGTAAAATAAGACGATAGAAGAGTAAGAGGAATAGAATAGAAATAGTTAGCAGACATACGCGTATAGTTGAATGTTTAACTTAGGTTTTTGTGTTCATAACGAATCAGTTGCTGAGGATGAAAAAACTCAATTTATTTGTAAAATGGTGAAATTAATCGTATTTCAAAGTTATTCCTTTTTCAATTTCAATTTGATTTTTTAGGTAAAACTATTTTATTGATATTCGATGTTTATCGCTATTTCAAATAGTATTCATGTATTGCTTAATCAGTGTGCTCAAATATTGATTAACCATTCAAGATCCCAGGGAAAGTGGTTAGGTTAACTGATCGTCTGTTATCCATCTATGGCATCAGAATGATGTTAAATATGCAGCCAAACATCGTTTGATGTGGGTATGAATAGCCCTACTGGTATTAATGATATTTCTGGAACTGTCACTGACATTTTCATCAAACGTGCAATAATATGTCTAATTTTAGATAAATTGGTCTCGTAATCAAATGAAGGGAGATAATCTTAATACTAATAATCACCTAACTGTACTTGGGTATTTGTTTTGCGACATTGACATTATCAATCCAGTTATCAAGGTATTGCACTAACAGAACGAAAAACGAACCATATGAAACCATATACATGTACAGTGTTAACTAACTTTATATAATTAAACTCAATTGGAAAAAACAAGACACTGTCCAACAAACCATTAAAATAATGGCAAATTAAAAAAAGAATTAAATAAATAGGTTAACAATATCTCATAAAAAAGCCATCACATCTCAAAAGCATCCAGTTTAATAGAAATAAAAATAAAATAAGAAGTATTAAAATGTACAAATCTGAAATATTTAGAATACAATAAAGTTGTTTTTTCGGACACAGATGGAAAGGGCGAAGTCGGATGCATCAGTTAACCAAATTTAGGGCCAAGTTGACAGCGAACGTGCTACTGACTGCTCCAATGCCGTCACATTTTTTAAACTTATTACATGTATGCCTTTTTTCCCCTTGGTTTTATATTTTCTTACTTTTCAGTATAACAACTGTTTCATACATGTTTCCCGTTTTTCCATGATACCGTTTCAGTATTTTATTTAAGAAACTTTAAGATATCGAAACTAAATAAAAACTTACGATAAAAAATATGTAAGCTTACGATGTTTAGTAAGAAGCTCGCCATGTCCGTACAATATTTAGATTGTACATGTCTAATACAAACATTGATAATAATTCTAACATAATGTTCATATTCTATTTCGTATTTATTTTTACTGTGCACCATGTGTGTTACTAATACCGCCTATAATATATATTTTGAGTTGAGTTGACATTGTTAGATACAATAATACATAAAATATTACCTAAAACGTTTTACTGGAAAGTAGTGTTGATAAATAACTGTTTTTATTTCACATGAGCCGACCTGATAAATTCTTATTGCATTTTGCTCAACCTCCGTCAGTCTGTCTGCCTTGGCGTCAACAAGTGTGTTAAACATTTTCATCACTGTAAGCATCGACTCATTTTTTCAATAAAATTTAGCCATAATCTGCCATGAGCTGTGCGCTTTTAGAAACTACTACTAGAAGTTACCATTTATACCTTTTATTAATACTATTTGTTTTATGTTTGTGTTCGACTGTCAATCTAGAGTCATCTTGGTTTGGCAAAATTTTATAAATGTTTTTTTTTTGAAAATATTTAAACATCTTAAACAACTCTGAAAACACAAATTTAAGTTTTTATAATATTTGACCATAATGTACCTTTGGTAGTACCATTCAGACTGGTGTTTTCTTTAAAATGTGTCCTCTAAGATCGATGTCAGAACCAGTCCAGTTTTTTTTCATTTGGAAAATTTAAACATATTAAAAATATTTTTTTAAACATTGACAAACCAATTCATTACCCGAGAAAAGAATCAACTTTGCTTGAGTTGGATCATCTAGCTGATTTCGTTCCCGGGAAAAGATCTAGCAGAGGAGATGCAATTGACTGTTCCTAAGCTGTAAGTGTTTATATTCCTGGCCGATAATGACTTCTTTGTATCGTGCAAGTTGATATAATTTACACAAATTCGCTAGTTAATATTGCATAGTGCATTTAAAACGATAAGTAACATTATTTATTTCAAAGTCACGGATATAAGTAAATTCCAGTAAAGGAAGTCAACCGGAAGCTGGTAGACACTTCAGCATGAGACGCGGAACTTATTAACCATCAAGCTTGCACCTACATGTAATTTGTTTTGGTTTCACTCTCCGATAAAGAAAGTGAACATAATTAAAGACGCCAGACTCTGGGCAGAAAAACGCTTTGGTGTGTACGTTGTAACTGTCACCATCGTTTAATGTTACCTTTAATACAAATAGGATGTCATTGCGATACAACATTTTATACAGTAATGACAGGGTGACCTTTTTAACTTCTTTCAGATTTAATTGTCAAACAAAAGTGTCAACTGAAAGATTATCCACCTGTCCGCTGATATATTAATACTAAACTAGTAAAAAGACAGGATGATCAGGTTAGCTCGAACTATCTAAAACCCACATCTTGAACATATGCATGTATCAAGGATTCTGAAAAAGAATCCGAAACAGTTACAAAAGGGTCAACATTAAATATGGATGACTATATATAACATTTTGAAAAAAAAAGGTATTGGTTATTTCAATAAAAGTAATATTGCCAGCTTCTTATTAAAGCCTATGGTAAACGGAGCGGTAGTGTAGTGCATACAGTGCTTGCACCTCACGCTGGAGTTTTCTGGTTCGATTCTCAGCTTGACCCGATGCCTTTTAGAAAACAACACTCAGTACTGGTTCGACCCAAGAAGCCTACTCAACAGCGGTTCAAATAAGTTTTGATCTTTATTAGCAACTGAGCTAGTATAGACTAGTATAAACTAGTATAAACTATCACCTATCATAAAGTATCGTATATTAATACTCTTTTGTACGTTATAATTTAAAACTTCATTTGATTTTTTAAAGATTATTGCAAATTTATTCCAGAATATTTCAGCACAATACTGCTTAACATGTTCTATATCAGATAGGTCATGCTATTAACAATTAACAGAGTGCAACGTGATCTAGAATTTAACATTAAGGGCGTATTGAAAAATTGTTAATTTCCTATTTATATAGTCAATGTGGAAAACTCACGAGTTTATATATTTAGTCACTGTATATTAAAATAAGCAAAATGATAGTAAATGTAATTTATTTCACTTTCAAATCACGAATACAAATAAATTCCAGTAAATGAAGTCAACCGGAAGCTGCCAGACCCTTCAACATGATATGCAGCACGTGACTGAACCCAAACAGCATCCCCTTGTTTCAGTCGGACGACAGCCATATTGCCACCTTGCAGATCTTGAAGAGTATGAACAGGTTCGACAACTGCGTCTATTATGTCCACACTATTAACCATCAAGCTTGCCCTTAATTCGTTGTGGTGTCGCTCTCCGATAAAAAATGTGAACATGTAGACACCAGACTCTAAGCAGGAAAACACTCCGGTGTTTACGTTGTAACTGGCACCATCGTTTAATGTTACCTTATATACAAACAGAATATCATTGTTATACAACATTTTATACAGCAATGACAGGTGACCTTTTTAACTTATTTCAGATTTAATTTTCAAATAAATGGAAGATTATCCACCTGCCCACTGATATACAAATACTTAAAAAGTGTAAAAACAGGATGATTCGGTTAGCTCGAACTATTTAAAACTCACATCTTGTGCATATACACGTAATAAGAAACCGAAACATATGTCTAAGAGGATACGTCGTCGCATGTAAAGATCACTGCCATCACAACAGCACAAACACAACCAATACATAAAACAAGTTGGCTGCTTTTAAAAAACATCCAATGGTTAGGTCTTATAAAAGAGGTGGTAAATGGATTTAATGAATGTTTATGTTTGAGTTTGTACGAAATAGGCTTGTTTATTGATGTAAAGAGACAAAATTTGAGTGAAACAACATATTTAATTTTAAAAAATAAAAACAACCGCGAACAGGGTACTAAATACACTGGTGATACCAAATACCGACCAGGTTTCAGACTGACACAGCCAAATTCTGGATGCAGGGAAAAGCCAAACGTGGTGTGCTTAATAGCAATTTTGATGTTTATAGGTACTAATCTCCATCATTATGCATTTCGATTTGCATATTTAAAAAAATGTCTTGAAACTTACCTTATATATTTTCTAACGTGCTTAATGTTATGTTATTTACTACTGTGATCATATATATTTTAAAATAATGTGTGGATATATAATTTAAAAAAAACTATTAAAAATAAAACTTGTGCATGGTCGGAGATATGTCTGATTCTTGCAACGTGCTGAAATACGCCACACCGGTAAACTCACCTTGTTTTTCAATTGTGTTTTTAAAGAAAATATATTTATGTTGTATCAAGTAAAATAAACAACTGTAGCTGCTTGATTTTGATATTATTTCCATTGTTATGGGTTCAGCATATCATAATAGATTAAATAGGTGGTTATTTGGAAATGATTGACATAAACTCAGGAGGAATTGTTGTTCAAAAACGGCGATAAATCTTAAAAATAGATCAGTTTTAAGACCTCAATTAAGGCATTTTTATTTTATTTTTGAATATTTTCATATTGAATATGCAAACGTCAATGCATCATGGTTCTAATAGGTGCATAAAATCTCCACAATCAATTAATAAACACACCGCAGTTGCATTTTCCTTGCAGCCGTAAAGTGGTAGGGTCAGCAGGTATATATGGCCGGGTTTAAGTATCAATTGCGGTTTGTGCATTCCCATAATGCACTGTTTTGAAAAGCAATGTCGACCTCCTTGTATCGAACGTTGTGTTTTTTTAACATGTGATCGTGACGTTTCAATATGGCGGCGTTCACAGTCGATTTCTTAACTGGCCCTTAAATAGGGTTCGGTCGCTCATGCGACCTAACCAATAACTATAGCCACATTAAGAGGACTGCTGCATTGATCAACCTGTAGTAAACCAGCAAATCTGGTTAATGGATACACCATACCTCGCTGTTCTTTCTGTCGACATACCGTAACTTATCTCTGGTTAACGTGTTTTCTCTATCGACATACCGTAAATTATCTCTGGATAACGGATACACCATACGTCATTGTTCTCTCTGTCGACATACCTTAAATTATCTCTGGATAACGGATACACCATACCTCTCTGTTCCCTCTGTCGACATACCGTAAATTGTCTCTGGATAACGAATACACCATACCTCGCTGTTCTCTCTGTCGATATACCGTAAATTGTCTCTGGATAACGGATACACCATACCTCGCTGTTCAATCTGTCGACATACCGTAAGTTATCTCTGGTTAATGGATACACCATACCTCGCTGTTCTCTCTGTCGACATACCGTCAATTATCTCTGGTTAAAAGATACACCTTACCTCGCTGTTCTCTATGTCGACAAACCGTAAATTATCTCTAGTTAACGGATACACCTTACCCCGCTATATTCTCTCTGTCGACATACCGTAAATTATCTCTGGTTAACGGATACACCATAACTCGCTGTTCTCTCTGTCGACAAACCGTAAATTGTCTCTGGATAACGGATACACCATACCTCGCTGTTCAATCTGTCGACATACCGTAAGTTATCTCTGGTTAATGGATACACCATACCTCGCTGTTCTCTCTGTCGACATACCGTCAATTATCTCTGGTTAAAAGATACACCTTACCGCGCTGTTCTCTATGTCGACAAACCGTAAATTATCTCTAGTTAACGGATACACCTTACCCCGCTATATTCTCTCTGTCGACATACCGTAAATTATCTCTGGTTAACGGATACACCATAACTCGCTGTTCTCTCTGTCGACAAACCGTAAATTATCTCTGGATAACGGATACACTATACCTCGCTGTTCTCTCTGTCGGCATACCGTAAATTGTCTCTGGTTAACGGACACACCTTACCTCGCTGTTCTCTCTGTCGACATACCGTAAATTGTCTCTGGTTAACGGACACACCATACATCGCTGTTCTCTCTGTCGACATACCGTAAATTATCTCTGGATAACGAATACACCATACCTCGCTGTTCTCTCTGTCAACATACCGTTAATTAACTCTTGTTAATGGATACACCATACCTCGCTGTTCTCTCTGTTGACATACCTTAAATTATCTCTGGATAACGAATACACTATACCTCACTGTTGTCTCTGTCGATATACCGTTAATTATCTCTTGTTAACGGATACACCATACCTCGCTGTTCAATCTGTCGACATACCGTAAATTATCTCTGGTTTACGGATACACCATACCTCGCTGTTCTCTCTGTCAACATACCGTAAATTATCTCTGGTTAACGAATACACCTTACCTCGCTGTTCTCTCTGTCGACATACCGTAAATTATCTCTGGTTAACGTATTTTCTCTGTCAACATACCGTAAATTATCTCTGGTTAACGTGTTTTTTCTGTCGACATATCGTAAATTATCTCTGGTTAACGAATACACCTTACCTCGCTGTTCTCTATGTCGACATACCGTAAATTATCTCTGGTTAACGTATTTTCTCTGTCAACATACCGTAAATTATCTCTGGTTAACGTGTTTTTTCTGTCGACATATCGTTAATTATCTCTGGATAACGGATGCACCATACCTCACTGTTCTCTCTGTCGACATACCGTAAATTATTTCTGGTTAACGGATACATCTTACCTTGCTATATTCTCTCTGTCGACATACCGTAAATTAATATGAATACATTTTATTTTATTGTATACTAATATATTTAAAGACTCATTAAACTTCCGAAATGCACACTTTTTGATAATAACAAAAATAATTGTAATTAAATGTTCTTTATAGTATTGCTTAAACCATTCCTGCAGACCCCTTAGTGACTGTTTTTAAAAAAGCGAGAAAAAACTTTGTATTTAATAAATACAATGCTTCAAGCTTCGTACTTACTCAGTGCATGATAACTCTTGTTACTCCTTGGTACATTAATTATCTAAATGTTCATTTCAGTTTTTTTAAGACTTATGCAAATTTATTCCAGAAATTTCGTATCATAATATTACATAGCATATTTTGTATGAGATAAGTCATGGTATAACGTGAACTAGAATTTAATACGCTACAAAATATGAAATTAAAATACCACCGGGCCAGTCAGTGTGTAGACCTAACCTGCATACAGTAGCCAGTCTACGTATCACATTCTCTGAACCGGATGTAGAGTGAAGCAGTCTGTGGAATTTGGTGCAGACCCTTAACTTCATTTATAATTTTGTAAAGGGACATAACTTGTATAAATGGCATCATACATCGCATATCCATGGTCATGGGCATACTAACTATAAGAAATATTATCGGATTGTTTTTCAAATTTGTAGTCATTATTGCTCGATACAACCTTGTATGGCATTTTTTTTTCGATTCCACAATTCAAATTTTACTTGGGTAAAAGATAGCGTTTAATCAACATCTCTAAATACCGACCTTGAATAACTAGCATCATCGTTTAATATTTCAAAATGTATTATTTTCTAATATCGTCTGCTTTGCATTCTTGTGTTTTTAATTTGTTAGAAGATTTGAGATCGATTACCGTCCTAATGTTCCTATTGTCCATGACAGCATTTTCTGCGGAACGTGCATTCAATGAATCTTAAATTAACTAATAACTTATTACTCGTTTAGTTATGCCTCAGTTAAAACATTGAAGTTCAAATACAGGCAAATCGTCTCATTAGAGAAATAAAGTTTATATAATATAAAAAGTAGCTGAGTAGCTTTATGCATCAATGGGGCGAAATCCGGTTTGCTTCCTAATCTTGTTTCCTTCACGCTGTCTCCATTGAAACTGATATATAATGCCGCAAACAAACCTTTTTTACGAGCAGTGAATTTCCTATAATGCTTCCCATTTAATATAGAGATAAACTCACTATATAAATGATAAATGTAATCACAGAAAACATTTCTTAAACTTGCTTATATTGATAAAATTGTTGACTTAGCGTGTAATTTTAAGAAATAAGACGGCGGCGACAGCCCTTAATATTTACCATTTAAGCACCACACGCTATTTAGTTCATACTAATTTTATTTCAGCTCGATTTGCAATGAAAGCTCAGAGCTTATATGAACCGCTCTCGAGCCGACTGTCGTCTTCCTTGGTAGAACGAGTACTGAGTGTTATATTATGAGAGCAATCGCATCGAGCGGGGAATTGAACCCGCAACCTCTGGCGTGAGTGGCCAACACTCTATCCATTACTCTACCACATAATGCTACATTTGCGTTTAACACCACACATATTAATACTGTAACATGTGCAGGAGAAAGTAATGTTGTGCTATTTTTATTTACAGCGACCCGTTGTGTGGTTAAGATTATACTGTTTATAAATAATGTGTATGCTGTTGTAGTGGCCATGTCCTTGCGTCTCTTTCTTACTTTTTTTTTTTAAATTTTATTTTGGTTTCATTTTTTGCAATAATAAACAATATGTTTCATGTTATGTGCATGAAATAATATAAAGGACATTGTAAAAAAAAGACATGTTACTTTCGTAAACAAGTTTTAAATAAAGGGAAATAACTTTATGAACCAAAATAACCTGATTAAACTTGATTGTCTGCATGGCACCAATGTCAAGGTCGTGGTCAAGGTATGCTGTGAACGCAATGCCACCTTGCACTACAAAATATGAAAGTATAACATATGATACATTATAATGTATTGTTAGCTTATCTATAATTGTATGTGTTGTTTGAATATACCGGCATATCATTTTATGGTGTATATTGGCATTGAACTCTCAATATGGTGTTGTAGATAAACACTACCAGTGCAAAGATGTACATATAAATATGATTATATTGCTAATTATCTGCTCAGTTTTCAGGTCACATCATTTGATTTGTTTACCTTTCCTATTTTGAACGAACTGCCTTCGGTATTCCGATCAACGATAGTAAACCGCGACGGTGTCAATAATCATTTACAAAACAGAAGTAAACTCTTACATACAGCTAATGGTCAACATTTTTGAAGAATCTATTTACTAGTATATACTTGCTTTATTAGGCTAATGTATCTAATGTATGTCGAACACAATGTCGTCAACTGAACTGAAACAAAGCTAAATCACTAGGACAGCAGTACGAACGTTTTCAATTGAGTCCTCACTAGATACAACCATTAACCCTTACTTACGGCGTATTTCACCCTTACTTTATTTCTATGTCAGAAATTATTATAAAAACGGAAGAAATACTACTGTATTAAAACCTACATTATTTTGTTTTCATTTAACTATTGACATGGTATCCGATATTCCGTACTAAACCTATACTTAATATTTAATATAACAAGCCGTTCATCTGATTTAACTGACAGGTGCGTGAACGGATATTTTCGAAATGCAAAGCTAAGTAATGTTTACGGAGGCCGATGTAAATATTGCGCAATCTTTTTTCACGTCCCGCGATAAATTATTAATTATTAGTGTTAATTCTTAGGTCAATTAAAAAAACTATTTTATGTGCATAACATAATAAAAATATTGTTATAGATGAAATCTGTTTTTGTATTTTGTAGCATACGGTGACAAATAAAACTACAATACGATGATTACAGGATAGGGGTACAATATTTAAGCATGTCTTGTAGTAGTGGGACTTAACTTAACTTAAGAACTGTTTAATCACCCGATGATAACTCACTTTCATCATATAGTCCTTACTTTTATCTTCTATCTTGCTAAAATTTAAAACACACGGAAACAGGCTTATTTGAAGTTCGAAAAAAAAAAATTGTTATGCGACTTTTAATTCTTATATGAGCATGATATTGTTTTGATAACTGTGATTTCAAGGCCATTTACATCATTATGAGCATTTTATAAAACTTTCATTGTCTCAATTTATGTTCCTTTTTGATAAATTATGATAAATCCATGATTATTAAATGACATACCTATTGCAAATATGATAAACCCACTTTAATAGATACGCAAGAAATCATTTGTGTTGATATGTGGTAATTTAGTATTGATATATGGTTATCTTGCAATTCTGAATATTGGTTATAATAGGTTTTTCTCCATTTGTAGTTTGAACATTTACCTTGTTTTCTTTGTAAACCTCTAGATTGACGCCATTTTGGATATTCAGTCTGTGACCTTTGGTTTCTGTTACCGTATCCATTTCGAACCGTCTGGTCAGGTTGTTGACTTTTCTGTGCGTTCTGATTTGCCATTTTATATGTTTTTAAGAGCCTGCTGCGTATGTTGCTGAGAGCTCGTTTGTTTTGGTCAATGTGTACCTAGTTCTCCTTAACTGCCAGCTTGTGAACGAGCACTTCTTCTTCAAGTACGTTTATCCTGCCTTCTTGCCGTTGGATGATTAACTGTTGGTCTTCAATTGTTCGTTGTAATATTTTCATCTCATTTTTACTCTCCCTGTTATCAAATAATAGAAAATATACGCCTTTGATGAGACCCTCCCAGGGGTTTTGGAGATCTCGAAAACATGGCCAATATATTTAGATATCTGGGGAACATTGGTCATTACTTCTAGGGATCCAGGGATCAAAGACCTAAATCGGGGGGGGGGGGGTGAGAATACCTTTGGAAAACTATGAAAAATACTTTTAGAGATCTGGGGAACAATGGCCATTTCTTTCAGAGATCCAGGGAAAAGGGACCCCCCCCCCACCCCCTCCAGCCCTGGGATGGTCTCTGTGATATTGAAATAGCGGTGTATAAATTATACAGTTGTTTTTTATATATATACCTAACTACATTTTCTAAATTTGTAAATTGTCATATTTCATGTACTACTACTAGATATGCTTCAATTCAGTTAGTATAATAAGTATATAAAATAAGCCGTCACTATTCATTTAAACATGATTAATAATACATTATTTCAAATTACTACGAGATGAATCCTGAGACAAATTTCAATCGTAAACTAAGACCCGTCAGAAAAAACTAGGTTTACATTTAGGAGATTAAGTCATGTGTATATGATCTCCGACATCGACTATAGGTGCATGATCTTAGTTGAAATAAACAACAATATTAGTTTTTAGATGTTGTATTCGGAAATTTAGTCTATCCCAGAACCTGATATCTCCCGAATCAGGTCTATTAACCATCAATGAAAAAGTAGGGAATTCTATGCTTATTCCATAATTCATAGCAATTGAACGTTTACTAAACTGTGACGTTAACAGAATTTTAGTTGAAACAACTGACCAATCAATGTGTTCAAAAGTGGTTTTCCCAACATTGCTATTTAACGGACCCAATCGGGAGAGCTACTAGGAGTTTAAATTAACCAGTATATAAATGCGTCTTTCATCCTTGCTAGAGCATTCCGGCTGCATCAACGTAAGTATGTTGTTCTGTATAGGTTGGTAGTGAGAGAATGTGTTTTCAAAGGGAGAAAACTCGATTGATTTTATATTTGTACGGTTGTAAGAGTTGTCTTTCTTATTGAAGAATCTGTGTAATGTAGAGTTATTCCCCATTGGGGAAAACTCTTTTAAGTATTTTACAATAAGACTTTTGGAACACGTTCGGAATGGATTTTTTATCATTTTTGGACTGTTTCTTAATATTGCTAGTTATTGAAAATTAAACAAATAGAATGTTAACTACAGCCCATTCCCTAACAAAGTAAATAGAACGAACTTTTTATACCGAGTGGTATGAATTGTAGAGAAATCACTCAAATCAGTGTCAATTTACTTGTAAATGTTGTTTTTTCAATAATGAAGGATAATAGTTGAATCAAATCGATAGATTATATCTTCATCGACTAATCATAGTTTATATTGAAGATTATGGAGTTAAAATTAATGAGAGTAATAAGGCTTATGCTTGACATAGCATCAGCTGTTACTCTTCAATAACTCTCAAACGAAATATCTATAGTATAACCACTTGGTATGACTTGAAAGGTTATATACTGTAAAACACTTTTTATTAGCGATAACTTTATTTTCGCTATAATTCGCGAGTTTCTACCCTCGCGAATTCACATATTTTGCGGTATTTACAATCATACTGACGAATGTTTACAATATCAGAATAAAAAACGCATTTCGCTGTTTGTATAAACCACATAGAATTTGTTAGCTGTGACGTTAGCCCCTGTTAAATACTGAATTGACATAATTATCATATTGTGACAAATATGATATGAAATGAAAGGGTAGCCAAATTAGTTTGAAACTCATCTTCCTTGGGGCCCTCTAATGATACATTTACATGTTATATATATACAAATATATGTACAAAATACATCAAAATAGTGAATATCACTACATCTGTTACAACAACAAAATAAGCAAACAGCAACAAACAAAATAAACAAATATAACAAAATTAGTGTGTACTTACCGCTGCTCATTTTCCAACGTCGTCAAGCGGTTAAAAATGTTTTCATCATCGCGACTGCTTCCGTTCACTACATAAACACCGAATGTCACCAAACATATTGTAACTAAACTGTAGAACCCAGAGGAATGAGAGGCCATGTTAAAATCGACCAGTTTGCTTTCCTCAATGATAAGAGTAAGCGTTACAAATAACGGTAGCGTAGTCCTTATCTAAGGCAAAATGATATCAGTTGGCCTTAAAACATTGCCCTGTGGCATTCGAGACGATGTTTAAATGAACACTATACAAAGTAACTTTTATAATGCATTTCATAACAATTCCGTAATGTATCCAAAATGATCGGTTACGTCTAATGTTGGTTCCTAATTTTCATTTTTGACAGAAAAAAGCTATCGGCAACATTTATTACATTTGTCACCGTACTCAATCTACTTCAAACGAACTGCTGCGACCCAATTCTTTCTTTCTATCAATCTCTCTATTCTCTCTATTCTCGCACACATTCACTTTCTTTATATAACTTGTTTTCCTCATTGCAGTTACATTTCACAATATGCAGGCATGTTATAAACGCTGTATGGAATCTACATTGTATCATTAATAATACTCTTAAATAAATCATATCATATCATGTTAGAACATGAAATAATATCTGTGTTACAACTACACGTGTACCATTTCATCAATAAATGTTGGCTGCGACTGAATTGTATATGTATCAATGTGGATGTTGGATGAAAAACCAAAAACAACATTTATTTTATTGAGGTATTTTATACAGAATAGTTTTATTGTCAAGATATTAATATTTCAAAGCAGTAATTCATACATACATCATTTAATTTGGCCAGTTTAGGATGTGTTCATAATGGTATTGGTACATTTACACTGTATATATTTAGTCCTATGATAGGTAAGGGGTACCCACACCATTTTAGATACATATATATTTACATATATATTTTATTAAAGTCTCATCATAGTACAAACATATACCATTTGCGGTTTAACATAATACTAACACATATACCATGTCATTCAATAAGAATTGTAAGAGACTATTACATCATTTATATCACATTGTCAAGATCACTGTTACAAAGTAAAACAATATTTACAAACTGAGTAAGAATTCGGCAGTTGCTGTTAATCCTGACTCTGTTATACCCCAGGTCGGTTATACATCACAGTCTTAAAGAATACTAAAAATGATCTAATTAAGAAACCAAGTATGAAAAAACAGCGCCAAGGTGTATTCATAAACGCATCCTGAAATATTTTAAAAAATCATTTACACACAGATCAGATTTGTCATGACCTGATTAACAACGGCCGCTCCAATTTATATGAAAATAAGCAAACTATACAATGAACTGCCTGTTTACATTATTTATAAGTAAAACAACATTACAAATCTTGTTAATTCAAAATCTATTCCGATAAAAACAATAATTAAAAAGCAGACTTTGGCACAGTTTCTTATTTAACGCGGGCTGGTAAACAAATAACACACTTCTCGTATAATAACGAATCAAACAGGCTATTTATAATTCATTATGTATGTCAACATATAAGGGACAATTAAAAAGCACGTGCTATTCATCTGCAACACAGTCTTTACAGAATGGACATATTCTACTATTTAGAGATAAACCTTCATATCGGCCTGTTTCAATTTTCAAATGTGCGACTCCGTATCTAAACTTAGCAAAAACAGACCTGTGCGATTTTGACATAATATATTGACATTATTCCTCAATAACAAATTCATGTTACAACAGCTTATACTTTTATTACCACATGTACCAATAGCGCCAGTAGCTCTTGATCATTTCCCATTCCAATCATTTATACTATTATACTCTGCAATGTTCTATAATTTGAGGGCCATAGCTAACAATATCGATATATAATTACTGTCCAATTGTCCGTATGCAAGTTTGTTACAGTACACACAAAGTCAAATACTATTTTAAAATAGTGAAACAAATAATTGAATTAGTCGGTGGTGTGATGATGTTTATTACTTGACCTGTTAAATTTAATGGTTTGCCTGTATTCAGGGGTTTTGTTGGTTACTAGAAACACTGTAAACGCAAGCTGTGAACTGTTTTCCTGTGTCTATATCGTGGTCATAGGAAAATATTATACCTGACTTACATTACACCAAAAATGATGATTCAAATCAATGTTAAAAATTCCAGTACAATGCCAACGGGATTTATATACCTTGCACAATAGCACAGCAACCGTCCTTGTGAGGCTCGAACTCGTGAATTTACAAGTATCGGTCCAACTTGCAACATTAGATCACGTGTTTGTCATTGAATTGATTATATAAATATGATATTGATTACAGTGCTTACTATTTTGAATCGACTTTTGCATTTCGTCAACAATTATACGTCTGTAACGTAATTCATAAGCGGACTGTTGTGTTTCATTAATTACGCCAGATTCTCTACTCGTCCAAGGCTTGTAAATTTCAACTTTGTCATTTTCTCCTTCGAAGTGACTGTTGTTTTTTTGTTAGCAATCTAACTGCAATTTTTGAGAACTTGGCCTTGAGAAAGAAACATTTCCTAAAGCAATTATATTTTCTGGACTTGTTCTCTGATAATCGCTTGAACCATGAAGACATATCTTTATCTGCTCTTAAAGTTGAATACATGTACTCTCATTCGACTGAAATAGTAACAATCACTCAATAAAGTGAGTTCATATACGTATAAATGATTTTATGGAAATATTTGAACATTTTCTATTTAATTATTGAATGAACAAAGATTATAACATTCGGTTTAATTACCGAAATAAGTTGACTAACGCATATGGCAATTTTACATATCGTCATAATTCAGCACAAATATTATCTTCTTATCTACACAGACAAAATATTTAACTGTAACGGACAACACAAGTACACATCCACAGACGACACGCTTGCACCCCACAAACTTACAATTCCACAGACGACAAGGTTTTACACCTACAGACGTCTTTTTCCAAAGTTTCTAGAAACATGCGTACACTCCACAGACGACACACTTTGCAAGACATTCACAGTTGTAAATTACACATAATGTAAGTAATAATGTATAAAGCAATCGTGTATTTCCTACGTTAATTAATATATCGTGTGTACTACAGCGACATCAGTAAATTACACAACAAATATATTCCTCCGCTATGTACTTACCCAGTTGGTATGATATATGCACTAACATGATGGACTTTTTGTGATGCTTCTTTTTGTGAATAAGATCCTGGTATTTGGTTCCCAATATGCCGCGTAGTAAATACCCAGGTAGATGGCAAATATGGATACAAACATTATATACAGCACCACACTCACTGATCTCACGTGTTTCTTGCCTGAAGTATAGCACAATAACGTGTCAAATACTATTGCAGACTACCAACGCGAGTTAATTTTAGGGTCATCCTTTTAGCCGATGACAGCATGCTGTGTTGTATCATCAACTCCGACAGACATAGACACCTTCAGTAATGGGAAGACGACAGGTAGATGACCTTTAACCAACCAGACAAAAGTCGAGGTTTTGAAAGTCACCAACAAGTGGCGTTTTAATACTGCCAACTACCCGACTAATACTACGAAGTTACCATAGATGGCATGCCGACATGGAACACATACATTACGGTTCACTACACAGTTACGTCCCTTTTTCCCACGATAACATGATTCTTACGCTTAAAAACAAGGCCTATGTTATTTGAAATATTTTCAAAATGGTTCATAATAGTTTTGATTTCTTGCTGCAGATGAGAAGAGCAAAGGTTGGTATAGCATATACTACAATAAGACATCACTGGTGTTTACAAAAGTGACTTTTATAGGATTTCAACATATGCATGTATTTATGACCATTTGAGGATTTCTTTTTTAAAAAAAAAATCAGGGTGTCACTGCACCCTCTTTTAAAAAAAAAAACGTAGACAACAACCTACCAGTTATTGTGCATTTTTATGTGGGTTTACATTCCTGCTATGAACAAAAAAACTTACAAAAAAATTCTATGTGGAATTCTTTTGTTTACAAGGGAAATCCTAGACCTTATTTCATATAGAACAAAGAACAAAATTCAACTGTGTAGAGAGACCTACATACAGTCCATAGTGAAGAAGGCTAATAACGCAACATCATTCCTTCGAAGAAACCTCTTCTCATATCGCATGGAAGACAATGCCCTATGTTACAAATCCTTCGTCCGTCCAAAACAAGAATACGAGCCCACTGCATGGTGTCTATTTACCAAGTACAATACATCCACCATATAATCGGTGCAACGCCGAGCTGCTCGACTTCTTACCAGTAAATATAGCCGAACAAGCAGCGTCACCACTGTGCTCAAGCATCAAGGCTAAATGGATCCTAGACACGTAGACAGTGTTCAATTGATTGATTGATTAAAAATTTAGCGTAGTTTTTTATGCCATGGAGGGCTTACAGACGACCAGTAAACATAACCACTGTTTCCCGGGATCTTGGAAGGTTAACAAGTACTCGAGCACACCCGATCTCCGCAAGTTACTGATAACTTTCTCACTTGAATCAGCGGTGAGAGACAATAGATACTGAGACGCAATGTCGTTTATCAATCATCACGGAGATTGTGACCCGGCAGGGATTCGAACTCACGACCCCTCGATTGGTAGTCAGGCGCGCTAACGATTGCCACCAATATGTACCGCATTAGACACCAGCTAATGGAAATGTCAACAGTGCAATACCTTCATATTGCCCGCGCTCAGTGTTCAAATGTCATCAACTAAATCAAATAGTGTTTACACAAAATCTCCATTTTCTACTTTTCAACAACCTGTACATTAATAAACCTGTCTTGTGTTAAAAATAGTTCATTAAGACCATCTCATTAAGTAAATGATATAATTTTGTTAGAATATGTGAACAAGACTATTTAACTCTAAATGTATTCTCTATTTGTACAAGTTCACAGCATGTACACATATTTATCTTTCTATGTTAATACTATTTGTTACTGTCAAATAAAAAAATGACCAGACAATATTGATAACATGTACGTGGGTTATCATTTTCTCACAAGTGTATAGCTAGACCAATTACTTACATATAAATTTGTTTTAAGTATAATGATAGTTCCAATATTAACATGACTCTATTGCTTTTTTTTATATTGAAGATTCTGAAATACCAGACCAGACTTCACACTAACAAGTTTGTAACACCCTTCACCAGCGTCAATATGTATCATGACTCCTTCTTCCCATCTGGCATCAGACTACGGAACTCCCTCCCAGTCAGCCTTATCGACGCACCATCCATCGAGCCGGACTCGATTAGCTCAGTCGTTAACGCGTCTGACTATCAATTCAGGGTTCGTGAGTTCGAATCCCCGCCCGGCAACAGTCTCCGTGATGATTGATATACGACATTCCGTCTCATTATCATTCGTCTCTCACCGCTGATTCGATAACTGGTTAACATTCCATGATTTCCGGAAACAGTGGTTAGGTTAAAGGATCGTCTATAAGCCCACGTTGGCATAAGAATGATCAGAAGCTAAATATTCAATCAATCAATAAAACCATCCATCGAAACCAAACATTAACGAACTCCTCGAACGTGCGGGTAGAAGATATGTGCATTTTGGGGTGAAATTTTTGGTTTGATATCTTTAAGCTGATTTGGGTATAATTACGTTATCGTTTATATGTGTGAAGTATACGTAAACATAAACAATACATTAATTAACAAGTGTGATATTGTAAAAGTTGGACGGAACCCTTCAGGAGGGGTGAGGACAGTATTACCAGAAGAATCATAACTAAAGGCACTTTTGAGTTACAGCAATTTGCTTTGTGCATGGCAATAAGTGTGGCAATAACTTAATAACTTACTTGCTCAGTTGGTAGAGTGTCTGACTGTCAATCAAGGCTTCGTGAGTTCGGATCCCCGCCCAGTCACAGTCTATTATCAATCAATTACTAAACACACACACATTATATCCCCACCAATCGCACCTTAGTTACAGGTTTGTCGGGTTTGAGTCGCCAGCTTGTGGGGTTTCAGTTACCGGCTTGTCGGGTTCAAGTTCCCGGCTTGTCGGGTTTGAGTCACCTGCTTGTCGGGTTTGAGTCCCCGGCGTGATGGGTTTGAGTCCCCGGTTTGTCGGGTTTGAGTCACCGGCGTGTCGGTTTGAGTCCCCGGCTTGTCGGGTTTGAGTCCCCGGCATGTCGGGTTTGAGTCACTGGCTTCTCGGGTTTGAGTCCCCGGCTTGTCGGGTTTGAGTCCCCGGGTTATCGGGTTTGAGTCACCGGCTTCTCGGGTTTGACTCCCGGCTTTTCAAGTTTTAGTTCCCGGCTTGTCGGGTTTGAGTTATCGGCTTCTCGGGTTTGAGTCCTCGGCTTGTCAGGTTTGAGTCCCCGGCTTGTCAGGTTTGAGTCATCGGCTTCTTGGGTTTGAGTCACCGGCTTGTCGGGTTTGTAATGAAGCAGTATGATAGTCGCAACAGTTTTTTTTTCAATGAATTCTCTCAAAATGGATTTAAAACCTTTAATTTGCCATTATCTTTCATGTAAACTAGTGTTAACTACCGGTAAGGTAGAGAGTCATATAATAATATGAAAAAGGTTTCACCTTTACTTCGGTAAGGAACACATATACCATATTGGTTTAAGTTGTTTTAACTCTTATTTGAGTTAGGTACACATAAAAGTTTAATGCAAAACTGTTAAATTAAATTATGACCATATTATCCACCGAAAATACATATTATAATAAAATGTAGATATAATAGACAAAGTGCTTGACAAAACCCAAAATTGCACGAAGACAATTCTCGTCTGCTAAGTGTACAACTTAAAACTCCTCGTTTTATACATTTATACAACCAAGCTAAATGTTTAGAAAGGAAATATTTTGTTGAATTTTGTCGACTTATTGGATGCAACCACGTGATATAAATAAGTGTTTATCTACCGATCACCATAAGATGGTGGTATCAAAACAAGATAATTACCTAGAGTAGACTCAAAGTCCGTCGCCATATACTGGGTCTTGTTTCCTGGAGCACGACCGAGTATCTGCTGGGACTTTCTGATGACAGCACTAGCCTTGTCATAGATGGACTCAGCTGTAGTACCAATCTTAGACTCAGTCCTGGGTCGACTCATGCTGTTTCTGTATAGTGAATACCGACAGGAATATGTAAATCAATACGTTCTGAAACAGAGATAGGGATATGAATACTTAATATATCCGTGCTGAAACAAAAGCTGTATGCGTACTAATAACAACAGGAGTAAGTATACCAAATGTATCCGTGCTGACACAAACAATATATCCGTTCTGATAACGACAAAAATGAGTATACCAAATATTTCCGCTTAAACAAATCTGTATACGTAATCATAATGACAGGAATGGTTATGCTAAATACATCCGTACTTAAACAAACGATGTATATTGTAACACTCCAGGTCGTGTTATTAGATAGATGGCGAACAAAATATAAAAACAGCAAGATTGGATGACATAGCTGATTTATACAGTTTAAATGATTAGTTACCTGATAAGGCAAGACTATCTGATTAACAATCAATAAATAGTATGCATTCTACAAACGAAAGTTAAAAATACCGGAAGTGATGGAACTAGTTTTCTTAATGTTGGGAACATGGAGTGAGCTAAAATTTCAAGTTTCTAAGCGTTTATATAGGCAAAATGTCCGGGGTTCTGACACTTCCAAGACAATCAAATGCAAGCATTTCATATCCACAGGTTTCAAGAATCTGGCTGATCTGGCAAATGTCCGCCATGTTGCCAGATTTGATATACGAAAAGTAAACACAATACAAACACAATTTCCATATCATAAGTTAGCATGAAAAGGATGTCACAATGTCATAGTTCAGATGCAAATCATGCAAACTAATATTCGAACTCAAAATAAAGTAGAAATGAAGATTCCAGAAATGAGGTGGACAGATTTTCAAGTCTTCCCCACTCTGGCAACTTTCGAGGAGGGAAATTCAAAGACAATTTTCCTATTTAAGAATATACAGCCGATTATTTGAAGTTAAGACATTATTATTATTGATCTTAGTGAATATTCACCATCACAAATTGTGTATATATTTGAGTAAGCTTTGCATTAGTCTGAAAATAAAGATCCAATAATTCTTGTTGACAGCATAAAACTGGCCGTAGATATTTTGGAAGATCATTCAAGGATACTCTCATCCATCCTTAGATAAACATAATTAACTTGTTGAGACTGATTATACTTAAGTTAAAATACTCTTTGTATTTAAAACACTGTTTAACTTATACATAGTATCAAATCATACAGATTTGATAACTGAATGGATAATTTCGTTTACCTCTCCCAGTGCCAGATTTCTTGCCAAATCAATATTGGATTTATTGGATATTTCAATCTACAGGCACAAGGTGAGTTCATTTATAGTAAATATGGATGATTAAGTATATATCATTGTTGTTCCATATAGAAGTAGTCTTATTAAAGGTGTGCTCGTTTAGTACAATAATTGCTTACTGGTAAAAACAGACATAAGGTGGCAGTGTTCACAAGTAAGTATTTTTTACATAGATTGTTAACATGCTCAGGATCTTATTATGTTACAATATGGACTGATAACGACAGTAATACGTATACTAGATATATATGTACCTGTGCTGAAACACACGATGTATTTTTACTGATAACGTTAGGAGTAAATATACTAAATATATCCATGCTGAAACAAACGATATATTCGTACTGATAAAGACGGGAATAAGAATACTTAACATATCATTGCTGAAACAAACGATATATTCCTACTGATAAAGACGGGAATAAGAAAACTAATCATAACATTGTTGAAACAAACGATATATTCGTACTGATAACGGCGGGAATAAGTATACTCGATATATCCGTGCTGAAACAAACGATATATCTGTACTTATAACGAAAGAAATAAGTACACTAAATATGTCCGTGCTGAAACAAACGATATGTCCGTACTGATAACGACAGGGAAAAAGCATGCTAGATATATCCGTGCTGAAACAAACGATATGTCCGAACTAATAACGACAGGATTATGTATACTAGATATATCCGTTCTGAAACAAACGATATATTCGTACTGATAACGACAGGAATATGCACACTAAATATATTCGTGGTGAAACAAACTATTCATCCGTACTGATAATGACAGGAATATGCATACTAAATATGTCCGTGCTGAAACAAACGATATATCCGTACTGAAAACGACAGAAATATGCATACTAAATATATCCGTGCTGAAACAAACGATATATCCGTACTGATAACGACAGGAATATACATACTAAATATATCCTTGCTGAAACAAATGATATATCCGTACTGATAATGACAGGAATATGCATACTTAATATATCCGTGCTGAGACAAATGATATATCCGTACTGATAACGACAGGAATATGTTTACTAGATATATCCGTGCTGAACAAACGATATATCCGTACTGATAACGACAGAAATATATGTACTAGATATATCCGTGCTGAAACAAACGATATATCCAAACTGATAACGACAGAAATATGTGT
Organism: Panopea generosa; assembly: GCA_029582155.1. Lineage (NCBI taxonomy): Eukaryota > Metazoa > Mollusca > Bivalvia > Adapedonta > Hiatellidae > Panopea > Panopea generosa. Next base: position 5,763,609 of record CM055897.1, on the reverse strand, counting down.
ACTAGGTATATCCGTGCTGAAACAAACGATATATTCTTACTGAAAACGATATAAATAAGTATATATATTCGTGCTGAATCAAGTGATGGCAATCGGGAAATTTACTAGAAACCACGGGAATAATCAGTCTTTATATATTTTAGACATTTATTTTTTTCTATTCGTGTTACTTCTTGTACTATTCAACTGCGTTTTACTGTGATATTTGAGCGAAATTGTAGAAGGAGATTATTGAAAGTGTTTTTTTGTGTGTGTTTTTATTTTGCAATTTAACATTGTTTAGAAATGTTTTATGAGCATTGTTCCAGCAGGTGTCTTATCTCCAGTCTGACAGTATATTTCAAATATCAATTTATGAAATAGACATGGACAAACAGTTTGTCTGTTATACTGTTCATTTTAGGCCTAGGTCTGTGCCGCAAATACATCTGAAATTTAAGTGTGGAGAATTTGACATATTTCTTCAAGACAAGTATATTTTTCTTGGATTAACTCCAGGCGAATTTTTAATTATAATATTACTGCCTCCTTTGTTTCTTAGCCAGTAGGGCGTTAGGACTGTTAATTGCAAAATATGATATACCATAAAAAATTATAAAGTTTATACAAAACTGTTTGAGTCAATGTTGTTGTCTATTGTAGCATACGGTGCAGCCATTTGGGGAACCCTATTTTTCCCATGTATAGACGCACTACAGAATTGAGATATGAGAGTATTTCTTGGTACGACAAGGAATACACTGTGTGCTGCAGTGGCAGGTGTTATGGCATGGGAACCGGTTTGCGAAAGACAGTTAAATAATTAGGCTAAATAATATGCCTGTAACAAGATTAAATAAGAAAATATGTAGATATGGTTATAATAGAAAAGGTCCTCGATGTAAAAATTGGTCTTATAGGATTATAAATTACTTTTCAAGAATTGATTGTATTAACATAACAAATATGGATAATGTTTTAGCGAGCCTAAATATTTTAATTTTTAATAGTGTTAAAACTGCCTGTATCTGAATAATATGATATTGGCAACCTTACATATAGAAGATATAGTACAATTGTAACAAGTTGCGTACATACATATAGAAGATATAGTACAATTGTAACAAGTTGCATACATACATATAGAAGATATAGTACAATTGTAACAAGTTGCGTATATACAAATTGTTCAAAACATCATTTGAAACGGATAAATATTGTACAATGATTCTACCTCGCAACCATAGATCTGCTCTGTTTAAGTTCCGCTGTGGAACTGCCACAATTCGTTTAGAAACGGTTCATTTCGAAAGGTTCTAGTTTGTGAAAGAGTATGCCCAGTTTGTAATAACGACGTAGAAAATGAGATTCATGTTATACTAAGTGTCCATTATATGATGACGTAAGGTTACAACTGACTGATAATGCTTCGATATTTAACAGACATTTTAATGATTATACAGACGAACAAAAAATATTTTTCCTATTTAGTAATTAAAATTTGATAATATTATGTGTTAAAACCTGCATTTTTACAGAGGAGATCGAGCTATCTATACATATATACTGTTTCATAGTGTACATAATTATAATATTCGTGTATTTTAATACTATACAGATATAATATTGATTTTATTGTTGCTGTTCAACAGGATTTCAGTTTATACTACATTGATGATAAAATGGTTTCTTAAAACATTTTTAATAAGCACTCACTGGTGCAGTTTTCAAAATCTCAGTGTTTAAACATGTTTCTTTTAAGTTCACTTTTAGACCATTAAGTATGTATGGTTATAGGTAAGTATTGCTCGAGATTTTTACTCAAATGTTATCATGTATGCATTAGTGTATTAACAGTGTTAATCAATTTCATGGAAAATCAGTACATGTTTTATTTGTTCAAAACGAAATATTTAATGTAATCTTCGTATGATTTTATGAGAGAAATTATACCTCTCAGTCTCTTACAATTCTTCAAAGAGTGATATCGTGTATGGTTTTGCTGTTTTATAATTGCATGTGATTATATTTATATATACACTGATATACTTTAAAAATGCAAAACTCCAATTGAATACTTCTGGGATGAGTTGGATAGACGTATAAACGCTCTTCGGCCACCACCAAGAAACGTTAATGAGCTTTCCCAGGCATCGGGTCAGGAGTGGAACAACATTTCTCAACACGTATTGCAAATATTGTGCTTTCAACGAGGCGGGTATGAGTTGCCTGCATTGCTTTATATGATAGCCACAAACGCTTCTAAGTGCAAATTTGGTGATTTAGGGTTTCGCTGTTAGAAACGTTAATTCTTATGTATTTGATAATATTTTACAATAACATTCTTACACAATTTGTTTGGCTAATATGTATGGTTATAGTTGCCAATTTTTTTTATCAAAATTAAGAAATACAAAACTTGTTTATTTTTACGAAATCTGAAATTTGCGTGTTTAAAGTCCATCATTGTACTATGATTAGACTAATAAAATATTAATAAATACACCGTTATCACGTGACACACAACAAACAAATATTTTTTTTTTAAATTTTTTAATAATATATACAAGACACTCAACCATGAGATCATCTAAGTCAATAGTCACCTGAATTAAAAACGATAATGAACTATGTCCTACCCGTTTTATAATCCAAGTTTTAGTATATAGTATCCATAACGTTATAAAAGTCTCACATGAACAAACCAACACGAAAACTATTACCCTGGTACGGGAACAAATGCCAAACAAAATGCCAGCGCGATACAAAAGGCAATTATCAAGTGCCATAAATGATTTAATTGATACCATTATTAGATGTTGCATACAGGAACTCAGGCTGGCTGTATTAATTCTAATCTACAAAATAAGAGCAACATTAGCCGATAAATAATCTGCTAAAAAACATGATATTTACATAATGTGTTTCTGTCAGTATTGCCTTCAAACACGAACTGATTTCAAACAAGAACTGGCATGGGATTTTATGAGCAATATTCCACTTATTCTATTATATGTTTCGGTACTTGTTTTTTTTTTATTATTCTTTTTTCTTCTTCATCATTTTCTCTTCTTCCTCTTCTTCCTTTTCTTCGTTTTATTCTTCTTTCTTTCTTACTCTTTTTTTTTTCTTCTTTTACTATTTCATTTTCCTTCTTTCAAACAACTCTGATTTTTTTTTCGACAATATACTAATGATAGAAATAATAATATTAGTTATGGTAACAATAACAATAGCAATAGCAATATCAATAGCAATAGCAATAGCAATAGCAATAGCAATAGCAATATAAATAGCAATAGCAATAGCAATAGCAATAACAATAACAATAGCAATAACAATAATAATAGCAAAAGCAATAACAATAACAATAGCAATAGCAATAATAATAACAATAATAACAATAATAACAATAACAATAACAATCATTACAGTAATAATACTATCAATAATAGAAAAATAAAATAATAGTATTACTACTAATGAAGTCTTTGTTTAACGAGAGAACTTCAGTAAATCTTCCATGCGGCACTCCATTATATCAAAGTGCTAAATATAAAAAAACTTTAAGAACACCCTCCGTATATTTTTGTTTCATACACAGATTTCAAAGATTTCAAATCGAGTCAGATATTCAATTAGTTAAACTTTTATTTTAATTACGATTCTAGCCAAATTTATATTCAAGTGAAATTACAATATTTCATTGTTACCTAAAATGTACAAATGACAAATGATACCTATGGGGGGAGGGGAGACAAGGGTTGGTTTAAACACATTTTGTTTCCAATATTTACAGACAAACAAGTACAATATTCAAAATATAAAGGATAAGAACGAAAAAATACAATTCTTGTAGAATTCTTCTCCAAAGTAGCAGTAATGTGTACAGTGCAACAAAGCGGTACATATACAGATACGATACCAGAAAACATTGCTGTAACTAAACAAATACATTTGTAAATCAAAGAAAAAAGATTACACCTGGGTTGTCATTGTGGAGTATTGACTTGTGTTATTGCTTGGCGATAATTGTTTGTGTTGATTCACATCATGTGGAATTTGTTATTTTTATGTGTTGACATATGGGCGTATAGACGCTGTGCTGCTCGTGTATACGTTTAGTTATGTTACTTGTTTGCATTGTTCGTTATTAAAAACTATAAATAACAAACTACGTGTATTTTGATTATTGTAGTAGTAATTACGGAAATCGTGTGTAAGAACACAATGTCATATGCATCTTAACAACACAAACATAGATAATTCTTCAACAACACATAAATCCATCTAATAATATTCGATTTTTCTGTAAACAACACATAAATGTATGGTTCTTCTATTAACAACCTATACATGTATGGTTCTTCTGTTAAACAACACATGCATGTGTGATTCTTCTGTAAAACAACACATAAATGTATGGTTCTTCTGTAAACAACACATTAATGTATGGTTCTTTTGTAAACAACACATAAATGTGTGATTCTTCTGTAAACAACACATAAATGTATGATCTTCTGTAAACAACACATACCTGTATGGTTCTTCTGTAAAACAACACATAAATGTATGATTCTTCTGTAAACAACACATTAATGTGTGTTTCTTCTGTTTAACAAATATAAATGTGTGTTTCTTCTGTAAATCACACATAAATGTATGGTTCTTCTGTAAACAACACATACATGTATGGTTCTTCTGTAAAACAATACATAAATGTATGATTCCTCTGTAAACAACACATAAATGTGTGATTCTTCTGTTTAACAATTATAAATGCATGATTTTTCTGTAAAACAACACATAAATGTGTGATTCTTCTGTAAACCACACATAAATGTATGGTTTTTCTGTACACAACACATACATGTATGGGTCTTCTGTAAAACAATACATTAATGTGTGATTCTTCTGTAAACCACACATACATGTATGGTTCTTCTGTAAACAACATATACATGTATGGTTCTTCTGTAAAACAATACATAAATAGGTGATTCTTCTGTAAAACAACACATAAATGTGTGATTCTTCTGTAAACAACACATAAATGTATGGCTCTTCTGTTTAACAACATATAAATGTGTGATTCTTCTGTTTAACAACATATAAATGTGTGATTTTTCTGTTTAACAACATATAAATGTGTGATTCTTCTGTAAACAACACATAAATGAATTGTTCTTCTGTAAACAACACATAAATGTATGGTTCTTCGGTAAACAACACATAAATGTATGGTTCTTCTATTAACAACACATAAATTTAATGGTTCTTCTTTAAACACATAAATGTGTGTTTCTTCTGTAAACAACACATAAATGTGTGATTCTTCTGTTGAACAACATATAAATGCATGATTTTTCTGTAAATCAGCACATTAGTGTATGGTTCTTCTGTAAAACAATACATAAATATGTGATTCTTCTGTTAACAACACATAAATGTATCTTTCTTCTGTAAACAACACATAAATGTATTGTTCTTTTGTAAAACAGCACATAAATGTATGCTTCTTCTGTAAAACAACACAAAAATGTATTGTTCTTCTGTAAAACAACACATCAATGTGTGCTTCGTCTGTAAAACAACACATAAATGTGTGCTTCTTCTGTAAAACAATACATAAATGTATGGTTCTTCTGTAAAACAACACATAAATGTGTGCTTCTTCTGTAAAACAACACATAAATGTTTGATTCTTATGTAAACAGTACATTAATGTATTATTTTTCTGTTAACAGCACATAAATGTATGGTTCTTCTGTAAAACAACACATAAATATGTGTTTTTTTCTGTAAAACAACACATAAATATATGTTTTTCTGTTAACAGTACATAATTATTTTTTTTTCTGTTAACAGCACATAAATGTGTGATTATTCTGTTAAAAACATATCAATGTATTATTTTTCTGTTAAAAGCACATAGGTGTATGATTTTTCTGTTAACAACACATAAATATGTGATTCTTCTGTTAACAACACATAAATGTGTGATTCTTCTGTTAACAACACAAAAATGTTTGAATTTTCTGTTAACAACATATAAATGTATGATTCTTCTGTTAATAACACATCTTGAAACAGCAACATATATGGTTCTTTAACAACACATAAAGGTATGAATATAAAACTCATGTTTCAAGATAAACTAAAATGCTGAAAGTATACTTATGAAGCAAAAACATTATACGTAGTATCTTGGTAGCCTTTTGATACATGAACTTGTTGAAGTCAGTATTTTCATGAAATAAATGAATACTTATTCGTATTCAAATCTAGATATATAGTATAAAATATTTGCGCACAATTTCACAATTACAATGTCTTCAAAAAATTTAGTCTGAAAGTGTATATCGGAGGTGAGGATAGCCGCATGGATATAACGTCAATGACGTCACTTCCCTAAGCAACGACGTCGTCAAACAACTATTGTCTAACGTGTTAGCGGCAGGTTGAATACACTTTCTAATTTCGAGTTTCAAGACGTAGTTACTAACTGAAACATGGAGAATCTGAACTGTACTTCGGTTAAAAAGGGAGACGATGTGGAGGGTTGGATTCGGAAGGAGACAAAAGTCGGGAAGAAAAAACGAAATGTTGACGATTTGGTCGCGGACGTGATCAAGGCAGACGCCAGAGTAGAGGAATGCAAACATAAAGTAAACTGTAGAGAGACGCAGACTGGTATGTATAGAATAGCTATAGAAATCATAGCGTGTTTTATAATTCAAGCTCAGGGCAGCGTGTATTGTATAATCAGGTCTTATAGCAAGCCTCCCCACACATACGCAATACGCTCTGTTGGAAGTATAACCGATTAGCTCGTCAATGTTTGGTCAGTTACCGGGTCAGTGGAGATCCTTTATCTTAGTTATTACTCTAGACACTCTTGGACCGCACAGATCTTACGGCAAGACTCTTCACACATACGCAATTAGTTCTGTTCGAAGCATGACAGATTAGCTCGTCGCTGATGGTCAGTTACGGGTCAGTGGAGATCCTTTATCTTAGTTATTACTCTAGACACTCTTGGACCGCACAGATCTTACGGCAAGACTCTTCACACATACGCAGTTAGTTCTGTTCGAAGCATGACAGATTAGCTCGTCGCTGATTGGTCAGTTACGGGTCAGTGGAGATCCTTTGTCTTAGTTATTACTCTAGACGCCCTCGGATCGCACATAGATTGACAATTACTGTCTGTATGTGGTTTATACGGTTGCTAACGATACTCTCATACAAATAAAAATATTACCATAGCAACTGAGCAATCAACAGAAATCATTCCTGTTGAAGGTTCGAGTTGGGTCTGACACTTATGATATCTCAAGCAAATTTATTTGCGCTATAAGCAAAAGTGTCTGGCCTGGCATGTAGGTTTTTACATATAGTAAAGAACCATAATAACACTCATACACTTAACGCTGCTATTTTAACTCATATTTTGGCTGCACAGGGTAGAGTGAAATAACTTAAGTCTTAATAATTAATTGTTGGCATTTGGCTGTTGAATAAAGTCTGCATCGTTGTTGGCAAATAAAAATATTCAATAAAACAACTGGTTAAATAAAAATAGGAGTATCTATATTTATAAAAATAAGAAGTGTTTAAACTCCAAAGTGGGTAATCATCGTTTATCATCGTCATCTTCATCATCATCATTAGTTTTAAATAATCATCTTATCTTTTGAGTAGTCATCTTATTTTTTGGGTAATCATCTTGTTTTTTAAATAATCATCCTATCCGGCTCGCCAAAATGACTCAGTTCAAAGTGCGAGGGTAAATAAATACTTATACATACATACATCGCACATAGTTATATTGTTACCCACCACCTGCTCCACACAGATCAGGTATCTGGTCCATAGTTCTGTTTTAAATATTTAACATATGTGTTGGAGTGGCGTATTCTATCGAACCCTTCACATTTCTTTTCTTTTTTCTGTATTCTTTGAATATTTGCAATATATGTTATTGATATAATGGCACATATGTGCCTTGCTTCTGAAAATGTAATGTATAAAACATTTATGTGTGTCGTTCTAATATTGCATAATGATAACCATGTTTTATGACACATATGTGCTTTACATATATTGCATAATAATAACTGGTCACAATGTGACCCATTTAATGCATCCTTAGTCCAGTTGTTTTTCTAACCCTTGGCAAGATTTATGAAAATAATTAAAGAATAAATAGGAAATAATAAACATATCCGGAGTGAAAGTTATACTCGCATTAGAATAATCGTAAAAAGTTTTTGATATAGTGTTAAAAGTTCTAAATATATATTGCCAGTATTGAGGCGGGGCGACAGTTTAGTGGATAGACCCTTGATTGCTTACACCAGAGACTGCGGATTTGGTCCCCAATAAACATTGATAAACGGTGTATCAAAAATATAGCATTAAATTCATTAAAAACGACATGTATTCTGACATAAAAATTTTGAAGAAATTGTATTGCATATTGATATAACTAAAGTTGAGTCTGTTGCCCATCAGAAAATACTTGGCCGAAGTATTGAAAATAATCTTAAATGTGACATCCATGTTGATAACAAAATGTAAAAATATTGTATCTAAACTAAATTAAATTCTTCTAAGGAAAATGTCCAAGTATTTGACAAATGAACTAAAAAAATATTCTACAATGCCTATATAATCCAAATTTGATTACCGTTCTATTATCTGGAGCTACCTTAACAAACAAGCATTTCTAAGATATCTCTACCTGGTGAACTTTTAACAGAGATAGGTATACTTCTACACTAGGCAGTAAATGTGACGCCTGCTGTAGGAAGTAATTATTCTTCCAACAACAAAATGTATACTTTAAGATAATCTAAAACCAGAAATTTTACTGTTCTTAAATATAATAAAGTTTATATACAAGTCATTCAGCTACTCTTGCATGCAGGCATGGAATTCAATTATTATTAATATTCGGATATCAGCCTCTCAATTTTGTATATAAACATAATTATAAGACATACGTACTTATTAGAAAATGTTACGATAACTGCTTTTCTATATGTATGCGAGTATATTTGATGTATATTGTTGTTACTGATGTTAAATGTTTGTTATTATGTAATATATATTACAAAGAATGACTTGTGATACATAAATACCGTATATTGTATATATCATCTTGATGAGTAACATTCTCGGAATAAATACATTTATTATTATTTTCATCATGTATATTTATTTATTATGTTTATTAGTATCATTATCATTATTATCATTATCATTAGCATTATCATTATCATTATCTTTATCATTATCACATTATCATTATCATTATCATTATCTTTTTCATTATTATTATTATTATTATTATTATTATTATTATTATTATTATTATTTTTATTATTATTATAATTATCAATATTAGTATTATTATTATTACTATTATTATTTTTTTTATCATTATTACTATTTCTTTCATTATGACTGAAACTTCATTATTGTACTCAAATAATAGATTAAGAGTACTTTTTTTAAATCTAATCAATAGAGGTATTGACACTAGTGGGGTTAACCCTTTTAAATTACTTTTTCTTCCTAAACGTCGTAAAGTTTTGTTTGGGTGTAAATCTATTCTCTTGTTTTTACAAGAACTGTGTATATTTCCAGACATTGCCATCGAGAAAGACATTGCTTCAGCAGTTCAAAGTGTGTCTGATGGTAACACCGCTGCTGTTTACAATACAACAACTGATGTAGAAGACAATATATCACATATTAAACCTGCAATTACAGATGACGATGACGTTGATGCCACCATTGACGAGCTACTTATAGAAAATAGAGAAACTGCTCAGGAAAATTTAGAAGAATCAAAACGGGCTGAACGGGATATAAGTCACAGTGATTGTAACATTGACACAAACATATACGGTTCAAATATCCAAATAAACAACGAAACCACAGAAGATGAAAGTCAAAATAGCAACCAGCAAAGAATGCCGAATCCAAAAGCTAAATTAATTCCGCGTGCAAAAGCATTGCCAATCCAGACCTGCTTGGCAACAGACGATACTGGCGCCCCAGTATCAACGTCTCGAGTGACGACATGTCCACGACATTCGTCAGGTGACTTACTTGATGATTCCCTGGCAAATGTCAGTTTACTTACTCAGAGACATCTCATGATTATGATGAAGCAGGGAAACAAGCCTCAGGTTCAAGCAATTCAAAGGCTAAAGAATGACCCATTCAACTCGATTCCAGCGATGAAAATCATGACAGGTGAAGACAAAAGCGGAAGTTTAGAAGCATTGATGTGGAGCCGACATATGCGGTATACACAATTTAAGAAAGACACACAGAGAAGGAAACAGAAAAAGCAGAAGATAAAGAGGTTTGGTTATTGCAATGTGTCCAAGGAAGGTCCAAATGAATTGCGTGTCCCTTCTCGTTATTCCTCGTACACTCAAAAGGGCAACGGACAACAGAAATCATTAAGCAAGAATGTTCCAAACAAAGTAAGTTCTTCTCCAGTCAATATTTCATTTTGCCTGTCAAAATGTATCTTATTACATACCAAATGTGGAAAAATCACAATTTTAAATAAATGCAAAGAAAAGTGTTGTGTTGAATGCAAAGTTCAGTGTTAGAACATCGGACCCAGGATCGGAGGTTCGTGAATTCGATCCTCCGCCATGGCTATTGTTTTTTGAGTCCTTTAGCAAGATATTTTATCCGCATATGCTTAGTTCTGGATCGTCCTGGGATTCTTTTAGCGTGATGTGTCTAATTGTAATAACTTCTATCACAACTGAAGTACAAAAAATAGTTAAAAACTCTAAAAAGGCATTGTGAAAATATTTTATACTCAAAGCAAGGAATTATATATACAAGTCCATGCTTAAAGTAATCTTTACTTGTAATGAATTTTACAACAATTTTCAAACAAGTTCTTACAACAGAGACAAATCAAGCTAGAAATATTCCTGGGTAGAACCAATATATGCATATGTGTATAAACGTCTTACTCAAGGACACCTCACATGGCCGAGCATCGAACCCACAATTCCCAAATCCTGAGTCCGATACCCTACTAGTACTATATGAAGTGCGGATAAAGTGCGGATAAAATGTTTTTGTGGTGTCCAGTAGTGATTTGCTCAAATAACTGTTTTATTTAAATTTTACTACTTATATAATTAATTTTAATCAAATGTGATTATATCCTGTTTTTCACTTGATACCATCATCTTGGTGTCTTGTTTATTTTGAAAATGTGTATGTTGATTAATTTATCTGATTAAAATTGAATTCAATTTGTACAATTTTTATGTGATGATGGCAGATTTACTTTAGATTAAACGATATGTTGTTTACAATGTTGCAGCATATCATTAAAATGATGACACAATTGATAAACTGACCGATAAACATTCATATTGAAAAAACAACAACATACGGGATGAATCTTTCAACCTAACACTTTTCAGACAACTAATTTAATATCGATTTCAATGTTGTATTTGATACGGATCGAACATGCCTACATTATAGTTATCAATCACGAAACTAATCTATTTTGATTACCTCTGTCACGAAATCAATCGAATGTCTTCTTCTCTTTTCTTCGACAAATCCTGACAAAAGCACCCATCATTTTTTGGTGGTATTCTGGTTTTCTCCTCACTAGGCTATATCCCAGAGATTGCAATGTTGTTATTTTTTCGTGTCAAGCCTCTGTGATCACACTCAGTCTATTGACGTATAACCAGATCTAATCGATTGAGTGTTGATCACTTTTTCAAGACACCGATCGTGGTTCTGTTAGGGCATTGAAACCAAGACCCGCTTATTCTTGATCGAATGAGTACCACTATACTACACGAGCGGTTGATAGTTGATAAGAATTATTTCGTCAAACCGCAGCGGTGGTCAAGTGGTAGAGCGTCCGCCTCGCATGTGGAATGTCGTAATTTTGATCCCTAGCACTGTCATACATGTACCAAATACTTGAAAAGTAGTATTAGAAGCTTATTGCTTGACGCTCAGCATTTAGAGGTTAGTTCTAGGACGGGTCGGCCCGGTGTCAGTGTTATGCGACTTGGTGGAGTATCATACCATATGTCTGCGGTATGATACTCCAGTGTACTTAAAATACTTTCTCAAATGGACACTGTCGCGATATGACTGAAAAATTGTTAAAAGAGACACTAAACACTATACAATAACAACATGATTTCACCAAAAGTTACAAATTAAAACTCTTAGATATATTTGAATAAGAAACATATGTGTTAAAAGGTACGATGATATCTTCGCAGTTATCGTTTAACCAAGACAAGAAATTAATGTGTAATACGAGGGGCATTCAATTTATTCTGTCACTGGTCTTAGCGGAATATTTAAGATTTTCACAGGCACGGGATCTGTTCAGGTCAACCGTTCAAAGTATTCCCCCGCACAGATATACACTTTTGAAGTCTTGCTGTCCACGACCAAAATGCCACAAAGTAGTCTCCTCTTGGTATACTGTTCAGACACTGAAGAAATGACAGACCCAAGGGCACCTCTAGTAGCAAAGCGTTAACCTTCTTGGCGCTTCTTGTCCTCTTTGCTATGTCCGGCCTAGTCTGATTGTTACCAAGGCATTGTTTGTTATTGATGCACCGTTTGGGCTCAAAATAATAAACACAAGTTTCATCCCAGTGAGCAAATCATAAATTTTCCTAGGATTAAAAACAATTTCTAGAGTTTTTTAGCACAATTTAAACGCTTGTTCTTTTGGTCAGGTGTCAGCAAGTTGGGGATCCATTTAGCGCAAAGCTTTTTTAATTCCAAACAGTTAGTCAGAATATGATGTACGGTGCCTTCTGAAATGCCTAGACTTTAAGTTATCCGGGAAACAGTATACTGTCCATCTTCTTCTACCATACCTCTAACAGCACCAATGTTTTCCTTTGTTGCTGCAACAACAGGCCTAAGTGGTTATCTTCTTGCAGGCAATGTCGACCCCCCTTAAATGTCTTAACCAAACGAAAAACTGTTCTTAATGTTACGGTAGAACTATCATGTAAACGACACTATTCAGAACAAATCTCTTTTGGCTACAACTGCAAAAAAAGCGAGGGCTTTAATGTAAGCCCTTATTTCCCAAACAATTGCCCGAGTTTTTCATGTTCTAACGCAACATTTTTTACGGTAGGCCATTAGTGACAGAATTTATTTAATGCCCCTCGTAAAGCAAGTCGACACAGTCACAATCGCTGTTGTTGTTGCTGTTGTTGCTGTTGTTAAATTGTTGTTGATTTTTTTTACTCACCGAATAGTTAAACGTCTTATCAGGTGTTACATAATTCTATACTATTCTAATTGCAGTTCTCCAAAAAGCCAGTTTCAACAAAAAAGTCTACAGTCAATAACAAAACCATGGGAAGGAAGACTTCGTGGGGAAATAACGTTCATGACACTGGCAAAAAATCGAGTCATTAGAATACATGATTAATAATGAAAAAAAGGCTAATCGGAGTGTGCCGAGTGTGTTTTATTTTAATTGAAAGATGTGTATTTAAACGTTATGTACGACTTGTCTGTCTCTTGCTATCTTTGACAATGATATCGAATACCGACATGCGTGGTGGTTTCGTTATTCTTTGATGGGTTTTTTTAAAACTGATTTATTTTACATCGATTTTGAAACAAGTTTTTACAACTTAGACAAATCACGATCGAAGTCTTACTGAGTAATATAGTTACTTTGCACATGCGGGTAAAGTATCTTGCCCAAAACGTCAAATGTAAAGACACATAGTTTTATTCCAAAGTCAGCTAAAACATAAATAATATACAAGCAAATATCATATGCTACTATTAGAGTTCATCAGTGTCTGTAACTTCACCATATAGATAGATTAGTAAAAACCTACGTTTACGTGTTAAAGTGTACATCTATTTTTAAATTCGTTTGACTTAAACATGCATATTCCTGCATGACAAAGAAAATATTGACGAAATTCTACCAACTAGCTTTTTCAGCCAGTTAATCATTAACTATTTGAATAAGTGATTTATTCAAGATGAGTGAGATGTCGACATCATACGTTTTTGATGTCGACATAATGAAGTGACTATATGAGCTGGCAGAACTTTGCCACTATACACTGCTGTACACACCTGTATCAGGTAAAAAATAACCGAGAGACTGATAGACTTATACTTACAATGTTAATACTGCGTCTGCTTAATTTCAAATGTAATTGTTTTCCCAGGTTATATTTTCAAGGGATATTGTGTGTAATAATAACAATAATAATAATAATAATCCAACTAAATATTAAATATACCCCATGGTCCTCCGTGGCTGAGTGGTTAAAGGCGCCGTCTCAATATCACTTTCCTCTCACACGGCTAAGCGTAGGTTCGAGTCCCGTTCGCTACAAAAATACGGTTGTCAGATATCGTGCATCGTAATACCATTCTTGATGAAACATTAAAAAACTAGCTAATAAAAATCAAGGAACTATCTTATTCTTTGTAAAACTAACAAACAAAAAAGAACGAGCTTTTAAAAAAGCACAATTTTTCGGATACAAAACAGGCTAAACAAGTGACGGATATTACAGACAACATATAATTATTGTCCTCATCTCCGTCCCGTCGGGTACTATCCCACTATTTCATCGCTCTCGCAGTTATGCAGTGTGATAAGTACATTGGTGTCGGCAAATATGATAATATTTATAATATCTTTACTTTATGCGTGTTAACTTAAATACGGTGTCCCAATGGGGCCATCGCGGTATAGGTTTAAAATTGAGGCACGTCTAAAAAACGAAACTACGAAACCCATGCGCGCTGATGTAAAACAAACGCTCGACGTCACATAATTAAGCTACACTTGCAAAAACGTAGGGTTAAACATTGGATTCTGATTCGCGAATCGCTTACGAACAATAAGAAATAACATGTGGTTATGCATGAGGTTATTCGTTGCCAAAAATACAAGTTTTCCATGTTGACAATCTGCTTGAAGCAAGATGTGATTCTTAAGATTTCATTTTAAAATTAAAAAAAAAAATGAATACCTGAAAGCGTTACGCGCACGTGTAATTCTACAATTGATTTAGATTAACATTTAGTAAACAACATAATATTATAGCTCTAAATGCATAATGATGCGTTACATCTAAATGTAATTCTCAACTAATCCTTCTTTTAGAATCAGAAAGCGTAAGACAAAATTGTAGATTTGTTGAAGAGTAAAATCTATTATTGATTTTATAGCACGATGTTTTTACCTTTGAGTCAATACAATAATTCAACGTTTTGCATGTTGACATTTCAACAAAGTCAGTTACAAATGTAGTTATTTTGTATTATAATATGTGACGTAGAATGGCAGACTGTTTATTGTAAGGAATATCAATATTTAATGATGTTGACGATAAAACCGAGTATTGTTATCCAATCTCAGTTAAATTATTCTAAACCTAGCGAAGAACCGCCGCCACCTGAAAGAGATACAGATACAAAAAGAGAAACAGATAGACAGAGAGAGAAAGAGAGAGAGAGAGAGAGAGAGAGAGAGAGAGAGAGAGAGAGAGAGAGAGAGAGAAATAGAGAGAAAGAAATAGAGAGAGAAAGACAGATAAAGAGAGAGAGAGAGAGAGAGAGAGAGAGAGAGAATAAAAATTAATTTTTTTTTTTGAAAAACGAGACATTGGAAATATATCACATAACATAGCGAAATAAAAATTCTTCCAAATATTACATAACATTATAATATGTGTAAAACTGTAACGCATATTTTGTAGAATAGGTGTCACAAAATACAGATTATTAGTATTTACAGTACGAACGAATTTACGAACGAATAATGCACGAACGAACGAATGAATGGATGAGTGAATGACTGCCTTTATTAGAGAGGGGTGTCCATTTAACTCAAACACTAATCTACAATGACACTCTTAATGAACTACACATACAATGAACAAACACAGTTTAACACCGTATATCACAGACACAAATATTTGTAATAATAACTCCGTATATGTATATGTGTCATACAGAATCAATTGGTTGCTTAATAGAGGTGACCGCTTTCACAGGTTTGACTTTTGTGTGTCGCAATCTCTGCCATAGGTGACCGTACAGTTTAAAGAGATCATGTACATACAAGTATGCAGCTGAATAAATTTTTATATATTTATAATATATCTTAAAGGTGTATTGATCTACACATGGTTTCTAACTATGTAACAAAATAGGGTTTGAAAATAGTCTCAGTATTCCAATCAAAGCAAAACTCGATGTCATTGTCTACACAATTGTTATAAAGGTTAACATTTGCATTTAAAGCTATGCTGTTATTGTAGTGGCACTCAATCCAAACTTGGTAAAGAATATATGTACACTATACATATGTACATTTGACATATGTACACTATACACATGTACACTATACATATGTACACTATACACATGTACACTATACATATGTACACTATATATATATATATATATATATATATGTACACTATACATATGTACATTTGACATATGTACACTATACACATGTACACTATACATATGTACACTATGTATATATATATATGTGTACACTATACATATGTACATTTGACATATGTACACTATACACATATACAATATACATATGTACACTATACATATGCACACTATACATCTGTACACTATATATATATATGTACACTATACATATGTACATTTGACATATATACACTTTACACATGTACACTATATATATGTACACTATACATATGTACATTTAACATATGTACACTATACATATGTACACTATACATATGTACACTATACATATGTACACTATACATATGTACACTATACATATGTACACTATACACATGTATACTATACACATGTATATTATACACATGTACACTATACATATGTACACTTTACATATGTGGACTGTACACATGTACACTATACACATGTACACTGTACATATGTACACTATATATATGTACACTATACACATGTACACTATACACATGTACACTAAACGCATGTACACTTAACACATGTACACTATACATATGTACATTATACATATGTACATTTGACATAATGTACACTGTACACATGTACACTATACATATGTACATTATACGAATGTACACTATACATATGTACATTACACATATGTACATTATACATATGTACACTATTACACATGTACATTATACATATGTACATTATACACATGTACACTATACATATGTACATTATACATATGTACACTATACACATGTACATAATACACATGTACACTATACATATGTTAACTATACACATATACACTATACATATGTACACAATAAACTTGAATACTATACACATGTACACTATACACATGTACACTATATACATGTACACTATACATATGTACACTATACACATGTACATTATACACATGTACACTATACACATGTACACTTTACACATGTACACTATACACATGTACATTATACACATGTACACTATACATATGTACACTATACACATGTACATTATACACATGTACACCAAGCACATGTACGGAAGTCGGGATAAAAAGTGCCGACAGGGCGCCTTCCGTGAGAATTTGAAATCTATTATAAGTGTTTAATTCTGCAACAATGCTGTCGGGGACAGCTTTAGAGACTAGCAGCACCGAAATGTCATAATTTTCTTACCTGAGAATCAGACACTGTGTTTGAGTAACTGAACAGTTGTAAGACGTGTCTTTAATAGTGATTAACGCATGTAATAATAACAGACAATGTTTTTTTATTATTCAATGCCAATTATGTTTACATAAATTTCGAGAATAACAGATTTTTTTTAAAAGGAAGAAGGTCGAATACTGGATCTAGATTCGGAGAGTACTATACTTGCCAACATTACATGTAAGAGTGTAGTAGTTAAGGGTCGCGGTAGTAGCATTCCTCTCCCATGGATCAGTAGCATTCCTCTCCCATGGATCAGTAGCATTCCTCTCCCATGGATCAGTAGCATTCCTCTCCCCTCGATCAGTAGCATTCCTCTCCCCTGATTCAGTAGCATTAGTCTCCCCTGGATCAGTAGCATTCCTCTCCCCTGATTAAGTAGCATTACTCTCCCCTGGGTCAGTAGCATTACTCTCCCCTGATTCAGTAGCATTCCTCTCCCCTGATTCAGTAGCATTACTCTCCCCTGGATCCGTAGCATTACTCTCCCTTGAATCAGTCATATTGACATTTATGATAAAGTAGTCTACTTTAGGACAACCAAATCAATATATACGAGCTAACAATATCTCATTACGATAACACTGTATACGTGTATACGTAAAACCGAGGCAAACAATATGGCGACTTCAGGAAATTTGGGGCCTACCATCTAGGGACCGTCAGATGAAATATATGAAATATTTAATTATACTTGCGTGACATGCACGAAAAAGAATAGGAATAGGGAAGCTACAAAGTATTGTATAAACTGCGAAGATTTTTATTGTAGTATGTATGTCCAGATTCACGGAGATGTGCCATTTATGGAAGGCCATTAAATACTCGGAAGGTGAGAGTTTCCGACGAACGTATCCAGGAGTATTATTAATACTAATACTTTCAAAACTAACCTGCCGCCAGAAATTTTGTGAATATATTCACAGTGTTTTAAAAAAGAAGTTTCTCCTCATGATTGAATATATGGGAACATGAGTATAATCGATTTCAACATTGCAGTGTGTCCCTTTAACAGAGGTTTTGAAATACAATAACAAGGATATGTAAATGATCACAACGGAGGAGTGAGTGAGTGAGTGAGTGAGTGAGTGAGTGAGTGAGTGAGTGAGTGAGTGAGTGAGTGAGTGAGTGAGTGAGTGAGTGAGTGAGTGAGTGAGTGAGTGAGTGAGTGAGTGAGTGAGTGAGTGAGTGAGTGAGTGAGTGAGTGAGTGAGTGAGTGAGTGAGTGAGTGAGTGAGTGAGTGAGTGAGTGAGTGAGTGTGGTAAATAAGTAGTCAGAAATTTAACATTATAATAAATTTCAAAAAGCGAAACAGTTTGGAAGATAAAAACAAAAAACATGAAAAAAATGTATGCATAATTTAAGGAAAATGGTATAAACAGTACATAATTGATATCAGCTAAGTTATGTCTTGAACGTGAGTTTAGAAAGTAGGAATTATGGTTTGGGTGTTATTTCGTCATAAAATCTTATGGCAGATATAAAGTCGAGTTTTATTGTCACAGATCAGTTATAACTCCTGGTTGAACTCATGATATGTGTTTGTGTGTCTGTGAACATGCATACCTGCATACGTGCGTGCGTACTTGTGTGCGTGTGTGTGTACAGCGGGGATGGAGGAGGGAGATTGGTGGGTCCAAATTTGGACACATATCTACAAAATTTATATTGGTAAACAAGCATTAGTACATTCGATATTTAGAATTTCATTTTATTCTATCATTGCCAGTTTCTCTTAACTGTGACCATTGGGTTGATGATTTTAAAATATACATACAGGGCAACAATCCGAAATTACAGCAAATACAGTACATTTACAGGTTTTATATACATTGGCATGTTTTGTATATATTGGTATGCGAATCTACCAATACAGAAAACACTTATCCAAGGTTTTGTTGTATATTTCAATGTAATAGTACTATATCTGAAACAATGTCGCATTTTAAAAAAAGTGTACCCTTTAATTTTCTTTAACGAAACAATTTATCACAACATATTGAACCGCTTCCAGGCCGTCATGTATAGATGTGGTCTACATTCCCGCAGAAATAGACAACATTTATAACGAAGGTGATATTACCCGGCTCAAGACAGATCTCACAAAAGTTAAGCTTTGTTTCAAAGATTTTGTTCAATCTCGACAAAGCGACACCGAATAGGTCGACAAAGACAAAACTGTCGCTTTGGTGAAGAACAAAGAAAAGTTAATACGACCCTAGATCAATTGGAGAAAGCAACAATAAACATATTTGAATAATATATTAAAGCTCTTACCGACAAAATAAATAAAACCTTGGAAGCTATGGACATCTCCCTTATAGAAATTGAGTCATGTGAACAACACCTCGAATCAGCGGATATGAATCAATCACAACAATTTGTATGCCTGAAGAAAGGTCATCAGAAACTGTCGGATACAGAAAAACTACGCAGAGAGTTACCAAGTGAACTGTAGTAATATCAGAACAGAACAAAACAGAACAGAATTTTATTTAATATCACCATAAAATATACTTCAACCGACGTTTGCGCACATCCGACTGCGGCGACGGAAGCCGAATGCTATGTACGTCAGTGACGTCACTTTACTGAGCAACGACGTCGCTATAGATAAATAGTATATAAGAAACCTATGTCAGTTTCAACACAACCCAATTTTGAAAGGTAGTTGTTTAATAATCGGAAATCTTAACTGTATCTCGGTTAGGAAAGAGTGTAATGTTACGGAATGGATCCGGAAAGAGACACAAGTGGGAACAAGAGAACTGTGATACAAAGTATCACAGCGGGCCTAAAACCACTCTTTAAGAGATATAACGATTCGCATAGTTATTTACTTAATTATCCTCAATTTTCACACACACACACACACACACACACACACACACACACACACACACACACACACACACACACACACACACACACACACACCTACCTATACATCCATACAGAAGTATACTACGAGGAAATTTAGAACAAAGATGAAATGGTGATAAATTGTTGAAATAAAGTATTTACAACATGTAAAACTAATCCGGAAATAAATTATTAGGAAATACTGAAGAATCGAAGGTTTTAAAAATCGCCTAAGGGGTACGAACTGGTTAGTGTACGAATAAAATAATTAGATTGTGTCTAAAATTTTACATACAAAAAGATACGAAACTACCTTCGTAATAAGTATTAAAGCAGTCTAGCAAAAAAAATAGACTGTGTCTGATCTTATTTTATTTTAGTCTTCAATATCACGTACTTTCAGTACAAAATGTGAACCAATGTAAAGCAATCTGAGGAACTTTTTAACCCCGTATTAAATAATGCGGCCCGCCTTTAGGCGGCCCGCAGTGAAGAACGAAATATCGATGATTTGATCGCAGACATAATCAAGGCAACAGCAAAGAAGAGCAGTGTAAAAATAAAGACGGATATTGCAAAAAGCGGACAGGTATTTGTAATATCAAAGCAAAACAACATTTTCAAGTAAAATTGTCAATTTTACTTTTATGTGGACATATTAATAGTATTTTTTGTAATTTTTATTTTCATTCTCTAATACATGAGGTATTACAATATGCTAATACAATTTCAATTAACAGCATGTAAAGTATTTATATATATAAATAACATATTTTCTTCAGAAAATATCTTATTTTAATTATATTATTTGAATAATGGATAATATTGGATTATACCATATGATGCTATAAAGTTAGTGTCAATTTTGGAGGCAGTATATCAATGTTTTGATTGTTGTTTTTTTTCGTGTTTTAGAAAGTTAATAGAAAAAAGTAAAACGAATAACAGCAAAAAAAAAACAACAAAACAAACAACAACATACAGTTAAGAATATCAAATTCTAAAAAATATTCTTGACCCTTTTTGTTTATAATTCGTCTTCTAATTATGTTGCTTTTTACATTTAACAATGGAATTATCACATCTAATGCAATAGGAAACCTTCAAAATACATCAAAAAGCATAAAAATGAAAATTGTCTCTACAAAAGTGAATTCATTTTTGTAGATGTAAATATTTATTTAATGTCAATTTACTGCCTATGAAATTAATAAAAAAAAAGATGTTGTAAAAACATGAAACGCAAAAGAAATAGAATGCACCATATAGGTTTTCACTTACATGTATACATAAATATATATAGCAAACTGTTTTAAATGATTCATGAAAACATTCTGCACAAATTTGTCTTTGTATCCTTTGTTATTCAAAAAGGATATATATCATTCTGGGGAAAAAAATCTATAGTATAATCTATTCATTTTGTATGTATTGGGTTTACGTTTTTTTTAATTTATATACATAATCTTTTAAATATAAACAACAATTTATATGCAATTTTTAAGATCAGATCGGAAGTAAGTGTTAATGGTTTTCATGGAAAATTATGGAACATGAAGTTATATTATATATATACATCATAAAACAAATGTGTACATCTGTAAACATACACACACATATATATATATAATATATACATACACCTATAGACTTATACTATGGTATGTTAAATATGTTTAAGTGTTTACATCAATCTAGAATGCTCATTTATGGAGTCCACATGTTTTCGAATTTTTGTACTTCTAAGTTTTTTCTGAGCGATACATCTCTTCCTATGTTGTATTGTGTCCTAAAGTATTTTTTGAACTGTATTATCTCAGACTCTGAATATTTTAATCTTTGTTTAAATATATAATACTTTGCAGAAAACCGTATATTATTAATAACATCATCGAATTTTTTGTTGCCAAAAAACTAAAATCAATATCTTGCCATTTTATATCTTTTGCATATTAATAGTATTTATAATATATGTACAGTAGTGTTTTCAAAGCATTAACCTGTAGTGATTGTAAGTGACATATGAACATCCACTGAATAAAACCACGTGTACATTAACTGTTTTACTGAAACTCGACGTTATCATTGATACAACATCCCAAACACCTCCAAACCTCGGAAACGAGGTTGTTTATAATATTCGAATATATGTGTTATAAATCCATATTACTTAGCAGTATAAATAGACTATTAGAATTAACTGATCTATAAATGTAAATCTGTGTACCAAATATTGATTCAATAATTTCATGCCGGTAGAAATATGTTGTAAAAGTGGGATTATTTAAGGACGTTGAAAAGTAAATAAACCGTTCCTAGTGTGTACATATTTGGTGATACGATGTAAATGTGCAGAATGCACTATGTTAGTTTTGGTGATACGATGTAAATGTGCAGAATGCGCTATGTTAGTTTTGGTGATACGATGTAAATATGCAGAATGCGCTATGTTAGTTTTGGTGGGGTTGAGGGTGGGGTGTATACTCATTTAATTTTGCTGATTGCGAAGTAAATTCAGAGCGTATATGAAGCGCTTTCGAACCCATCAAGCAATAAACAATCTTTGTTTACAATACGACATTCGTAAATGTACTTATGTTACATTTAGAAGTATACATGTTCGGTTCCTTAATCACTGTTAAATTTAGACGGAACTGGTTAGCTCAATCCGTAACACGTCTATCTATTTATCTAAGGATCCGTTATGATCGATATACGATATCGCGTCTGATTGTAATTAACTGTAATCGCATGTTCATAATTTACAATTTTACACTAGTGTTTATGTGCATCAATTTATTGATAAGACTAAGTAACGATTGTAACGTAGAAATCCAAATAAATAACGGTCATCTATTTTGTATTGTCACTATTTGTGTTTTCAGATGCTGGTATATATTCTACTGCAGCTGGTTTATTCCGTAATGTATCCCAGACCAGACCTGCAATCGTACCTTACAGCGAGGCTAACACTGAACAATTACTCATCAGAGAAAATAACCATGAAAGTCAAGATGCATCGAACTATCCAAAACAAGATGTTAATAACGACTATGATACAAACGCTCAAATTATTGGTGAGACATTTGGACATAAAAGGCAATGTGAAAAGGTTACATTGCAAAGAAACTCACGTTCAAGCTCTGATCTAAGGTATTGCCAACCAAAACGTATCACGTTTCTGACAAAAGAGACGTATCGGAATCAACACCTCGCATAGCAACAACCTGTTCACAGTCGTCAGGCGACTTACTTGACGGTTCTCTTGCAGAGGTCAATCAGTTTACACAAAAACAGGGTAAAGAGAGATCGATTAAGCTTTACTCAAGAGAAGAAAACCATGGCATATGAAGACAAATATGGAAGTTTGGAGGAATTAAAAGTGAGCCGATATATGCACGATAATGAGGTACTCCGCCTACCCGACAGAGTAACGGACAACACAACTGCACGATAATGAGGTACTCCGCCTTCCCGACGGGGTAACGGACATCACAACTGCACGATAATGAGGTACTCCGCGTACCCGACGGAGTAACGGACAACACAACTGCACGATAATGAGGTACTCCGCCTACTTGACGGAGTAACGGACAACAGACTTGCACGATAATGAGGTACTCCGGACGTTCTGTTGGAAGTGATGTTGTGGGGTGCGGTTTTTATATGTTATAAAACATCTTTTTTTTCATAAAACAAAACAAAACCTATTTTCTTTCTAACCTTAATGTCACAAACCTTGAGATCCAACCCTAATGACACTAAAAAAGAATGAAAAAAGGTGAAAAAAAAGTAAAAGAAAAATGTGAAAAAAATAAAATTAACCCCATAATGCCATTTGGACGGGTTTTCGCACTTGTGGGGTGAACATTGGACCCCACAAGTACCAAAAAAAACCACAATGCCATTCTGTACTGGCAACGCAACCCACAACTGCTGCTCCAGACGTACGCCTACCCGACGGAGTAACGGACAACAGAACTGCACGATAATGAGGTACGCCGCCTACCCGACGGAGTAACGGACAACAGAACTGCACGATAATGAGGTACTCCGCCTACCCGACGGAGTAACGGACAACAGAACTGCACGATGATGAGGTACTCCGCCGTCTGGACGGAGTAACGGACAACATAACTGCACGATGATGAGGTACTCCGCCGTCTGGACGGAGTAACGGACAACACAACTGCACGATGATGAGGTACTCCGCCGTCTGGACGGAGTAACGGACAACACAACTGCACGATGATGAGGTACTCCGCCGTCTGGACGGAGTAACGGACAACAGAACTGCACGATAATGAGGTACTCCGACTACCCGACGCAGTAACGGACAACAGAACTGCACGATAATGAGGTACTCTGCCTACTGAACAGAATAACGGACAACAAAACTGCACGATAATGAGGTACTCCGTCTACCGGACGGAGTAACGGACAACAGAACTGCAAAATAATGAGGTACCCCGTTAACTATCCCAGAAGTAACGGACAACAAAACTCTGTCAACCGTTATGACATTTACAATTTTACAATGATATTATTCCTAGATCTCGAGTACACCAACATTGGTCCTATTACAGGAGCTCATACCACTTCTTCAGCTTATAAAGTACCAGAGTATTGTGTGTCTGTGTCAGAGTCTGTCTTTAAAGGACACATTGCTTTAATACAAGAAGTATATCTGTGGAACAATACGTGTTAATTATGTATTTATTTGTTGTTTGTGAACGGAGCTTAGCCCAGTATAAGCTTGATTTTCTGATCAAACTATGTCTGTCAAACGATCCTCTACACGCACAATCTTTATTTTGTTTTCTTTTTCTGAAACCAACATAACCCACATCTTAAATGTAATATTTATTACTCAACATTTTATTTACGTCGTTTAAACCTGCGATTTTCCGGTAAAAACGGTGCTAGATGAATAATAACGGGGGTATATTAGTAACGGCTGGGTGTTTTAACGATGTATTATTTTGAATGGGGCTTAATGCCATTTTAACACATTTCAGGTTATGTTTGGTATATATAATTTTACTGGTGGAGGAAACCCTCAGAATGAATCAGTAGAACCAACGTTCTTTCGCAAGTAACTGGCAAACTTTCTCACATAAAGTTTTTGGAGCAACATGATTCGAACCTACGGCGTTAGTGGTGAACGGTTAGAGATCTCGAAACGGCGCCTTAAACCACTCTGCTACGGAGGATCCCCAGTTACGATGTATATGAAATACATTTTATTTGTAACCGTTCAAAAGATGGAACGAGTACGGTTGACATGGTGTTTTCATATATAGTACGTGGAAAGTAAAAGTATATTCTGATGAACTTTAAACAATATTCAAAGTTAATGTTAGATTACATCGAGTGTTAAACAAGTTCTTGCGACTGACACAAATCACGCTCGAAGTCCTCCAGGGTAATACCAGTACGTTGCACATGCCGGTAAAGTATCTTGCCCAGAAACATCACACGTAGCCGTGGCGGGGGATCGAGTCCAGAACCACCTGATCCTACTAGTAGACGACTAAATGGAAATAAAATTGCCCCGACATTTCTAGTGTTTTTTCCCGTCTATGTAAAGGCACATGTTTTTTGTTATCCAATGTCAGATAAACCATAAATGATATACAAACGGTTACCTAGCTAAATATATGCTAGTGAAACCCGATCTATGGTAAACTGTTTCAATGACGCATAGTTACGTTGCACGTTAAGCTGCTGTACACACCTGAGACATACAACATATAAAAATAACTGAGTTACACTTTAGAAGGTTAATGCTTTATTTTTAAATGAAATTATTTTTCTGGGTAAGATTTTCAAGGAAAAGTATGTGTATAATAATAATGATGATAAAAATAATAATGATAATAATGACATTTTAAAACCCGAAATAAATAGTCACACTAAAAATAAAATCTAACCGTCATCAGACGACAGTACCTCAGACGAATCGGTCACCATGGTAACCTCGTTTATATGACGACGCATCTCGTCCATTATCATATATCACTACCAAAGGTAAATATAATGCCTAAATGATATAATAATCACGTGTTATGACATATCTCTGACCTCTGACGTTGTGGGTTCGTGTCCAGATTGGACCAAACACTTTATGAAAGAATGTTTGAAGGTTATTGTGGAAAGAAAACAATCTGTTATATGACACATGATCCCTACTTTTCTCACCATATTGTGATAGTGCAGAGGTTGACAAACAGTAAAATGTAAGTTTCACTTCTTTCGTTTGAGTCTCTCTATGAATGACAAGCCTTCAAACTTTTATTATTTACTAAAGAATAAAGAACAAAAATCAATGGTGGGTTTAGACCTTAAATCA